>OY804522.1:27844147-29278306 GCA_963680855.1 Lepeophtheirus nordmannii | reverse complement strand
AAATATAATATTGAGAAAAATTGATTGATGAAAATCCTATATTTGAATTTAACAAATTACTTTGTTCTAAATTAGATATGTATTTAACCTTTTCATAAATGAATTTATGATTTTGCTTGAAATGCGGAAAAAGAGGGATTCCCAGTATGTAAAAAAAAAAAAAAAGAAAAAGAAAAATGATGATTTAAAAAAATAGGGAACAAAAAGTGCCCGAAATTATTTTTGAATATTTTGGTTATTCTTCATTCAATTGTTAGATATTACTCAAAGTTTAACACAAACTAATTCAAACTCAACCAGAAGCACAAATAAGGGACAAGAAGTAGAAAAATCAAGAGAAAAATATATATTTAGTTGGTAACTAGCATTATATTTGCGTTTTTTAAATTACATAATTCTTGATATTTTTCAGACTTAAATTTTTAAGCTTGTTTTCATGTGTGATTCTGATTTTTTTTTCTTACTGAAAAATTTTAAAAACATTTTAAAAATTAAAATGTAAAAAGCTCAAGAAAATGGAATGAAAAAAATTATTTATAATAAGTACCTATTACATTAAAATTAGCGTATCTTATATTAGAAAGCTCCAAAATCAAATTTATTTTTCCACATTACTTTGTTTATTACTGTGGTAAAAAAAAAATTAATGAGCCCATTATCTTTACGTATAACTAATTTCTTATTAATCCTCATTACTTTATGGAATAATTTCTAGATGTTTCAATCATTCAATAATAAGTTGTTGTTTTTAAAGTAACTTTTTTATTTTGTTTGATATTCATTTCAAAGATACATATAAACATACGATTTTATCATTTCTTTCTTTATTAACTGTCTACTCCTGAAATCGACTTGTAACAAAAACTTTAAGGAAATAAAAAGCAACACTTAAAAAAAGAGATACTAAATGAAAAAATAATAAAATTTCCTGCTCAGTTAAAATTATTTTTTAAATCCATCACCACTTTTTTTCTAAGCTTAATAGTTAGGTTTATCAATGCGTCATGAAGAATATTTATTATCAATTAAAATGTATTATTGATATTAAGGATAACCCATGGAACTCTGAAATGGTAATAATTTCTAAGGAAAACAAAGAAAAAAAACTTTTTCATACCACGATGAGAAAAACAATATATTCATTTCTTAATTATGTAACTTTATTGCATTGAAACACCATTAGCTTCTATGTATGTAAATAAGATCAAATTAATAGCCTTACTAATAAATATATCATCGACTTTTGGTAATTCGCCATGAGAAGATATTATGCTCATTAAATTACGAAAAGACGAGAGTACTTTCTAAAGAATATGCATATATACTAAATGTGCACATATAAAGTGATTTATATGAATAATTTATTTGTTACTTACTAATTTATTTAAATTTCAAGGCATGTATAATTATTGTTTATATAAAAGGAAAGTGCAAGCCCTTAAAAATTGCAAAATATAATTGAACATCCAATTTAACCATTATTGTAGTGTTACCAAAGAAATTAAAAACTTTGTTCAAAATAAAAAGTACTTGCATAAAAGAGTTTTGATGGTTGGTGTTTTAATGATATTTATGAGTTAATATCTTATTTTTTTCTTGAGTAATAAAAAACAAAAAAGTTAGAAAACTCATTCAAATACTTTAATTGAACATGTAATGTACATATGTCATTATTATTTTAAAATTATAAGTTTTTTCAATTGCTATTGATATTTTGATAAATAAGTAAATTAAAGTTACGTTAAAAGGAATGAACTTTAAGCTAGTCTTACTTATACAATCGCGAAAAATACAAAAAGTTTAATTTTAACATTATTGGAAAAGATAATTGTTCTAAGAATCATCAAAACATGTTAAATTACAATAGTTGAAATACAGTTATTTAAATGATATGAATCGATTGTGTAGAGCATCAAATCGTTAACATTTTCATCTGAAGTGAATGACCCTTATATATGTATTGTATTCAACTTCTAATTTAATGAATACAATTCATAAAGGAAGCTTTCATTATGAAATATATAAATGTGTGATTTCAGGAGAATTTTTGTAGGTCTAAAATCACGATAAATCATGTTGAAATGGGATCAGGGAAAGAGAGAAACCCTAGTTTACAAATAGTTCCCACCTTTGAAAATAGATCCTGACTGTTACTTATATGTAACATTGCCGATTTTAGAGGGGAGGGGAAGGTCACGACAGGGAATTGTAATGTAAAAACGAAAGGTTTTATACCCTTATGTTTTGAAACCAAGACTCAAACAGGATCTTCTTTTTTTTAAAATAACACAGAAATTACTGCCCCACTCCCCCCCCCCCCCCCCCCAACTCCAGAATTTTTTTAAAAAAAACAGAAAAATTTATTTTTGATCCATGTTACCATGGCTTTTGATTTAGAAGAAAAGGCTTCATACACTATCCATTGACTAGACCTCTAATTTAGTGTACACGCACCTTATACACCATTGATCTAAAACATGAACTGAATGTTTTTTAATGATTTTGTTGAAAATGTTCAAGAAACATTTTGAAACAAAATGTAACGGTTCCCTTTTCTTTGTTACCCTGTCAGTATTATATTGTTAATAATATTGAAATTTTATTACAGTAAAATGCAGTTTTTAATTTCATTAGTACATCAATTTACAAATATTTTTTGGAATTTTTAGTTTTTCAATCAAACTCAAATGGATGCATACAACCTAAATGTTATTATTTGTTGATAAAATTAGTTAAACTTACTTTCAGATGGATGAATTTACTTTTGTGTGAAGAAATTCTGAAATTTGTTTTCCCAGTGTGTATTATCGACATATTCTTCACAGTCTATTTATATTTGTAAATTTAAGAAAAAGTAAGAAGTTATTTGATATAAGAAGATTGAATTTGGCATGGATAAACAAAGAAAGTTTCGTATTTAAATGTCAGCAAGTATTTGTCAATTGACAGGTAAATCATTATACCTATGTATATGTACGAGCCTTGTTTTTGTACGCATTT
Source organism: Lepeophtheirus nordmannii (assembly GCA_963680855.1). NCBI lineage: Eukaryota > Metazoa > Arthropoda > Copepoda > Siphonostomatoida > Caligidae > Lepeophtheirus > Lepeophtheirus nordmannii. The sequence goes on along the minus strand of OY804522.1, from coordinate 29,275,306 downwards.
AACAAGCCATGCTAAACTTAAAGCTGATAGATCGAGGTTAGGCCTTCCGCATTTTTTATTAAGTTTTAAAATTAAATTAGATTATTAAAAAAAATCAATTATGTCAGAACTTTATGATTTTTGGTATCGAAAAACGTTTGTGCCAAATTTTAATTCGCTAAATTTAGCCATTCGAGTGATGTGGATATTGTATTTAAGATAATTTTTTTTAAATAAAAAGTGGATCAATGTGCACCTAATTTATCCAAATGGGGCTACAATGTTGAAAACGTGGCTCAAATGTTGATTACAACCATACAAATAATAAATGTAAAGTGCAGATTGTTCCTCATAAATATATGGTTGTGTTTTCACTGTTCCCTAAGCTACTTTTGGTTTTATACAATGCTAATTTTAATATATGCGAGGCCTAGTCAACAAACAATGTATGGAACCTTTTATCATAAATCAAAAGCCATTAAGATATTAATATTTTGGATATCTGGGATATCCACATAATTAAAGTTATGTAGTACAGTTCAATTTAAAAAAAAATAATAATAAATTGAATTAAAGTTTTACTCATTGGTACATCTGGGAACATAAGTGAAAAATATAAAAATATAAAAAATTGGAGTATGAGAAATTGAAAAACCTTTATTAAACATTTAATCAAATCATAAATAGAAATGAAAAATGATATTTTCGTGGCTCTAGTATTAAATGGATGTCAGGAACATTTTTTCCATGGAACTTTCCAATGAAAAAAAGTAAAAACTATATACATTTGAAAATACCCTCATATATATTTTAGTTGGCTCTTCGTCTGGACATTAATTTATAGAGTCGTAATTCAGAATAAGCTGCTACCATATGATTATTTATATTTTTTCTGCTGAAAAAATATATTTATAGAAGGCTGAGCACAATAAGTTATCCATCTTAGGATATTCCCAGGAGAAAAAAAATACTTTCACAATAAGAGCCATACCATAATCACATTGATTGTCATTAATTTATAAAAGGAGATTGAACGTTTTGAGTTGAGGCGTACCCTATGTATAAGATATTTTATTCTCTCTCTTAAGAAATTTGCTATGTAACAAGCATAAAATAAAACATTGTGTTTGTTTTGGGAGCAACCTCTTTCAGAGTCTGATGTCCATCTCCTCTCACTGCATCCAAAATAAACTATCTCCAATTCAGCCTTTTCCATGATGTTTGGAGATGTTTGCCCCAACTCCTCATCCTCTTAAAAAATTTAACTTTTAACATTGAAGGTTTAGGTCCTACTTTCTACTCAGTACTCACAACGATAATAATTTAAAGAATATATAGATATATATTTTCCCCCCTTTTATGTTATGATACAAAAAACATATTTAGAGAAGAGTGAAATTATGGTAAAATCAATGCAGTTCACAAACTTGTAAATTTTTTAACAAAATTAGTGGCAAACATGATTTTTTTTTCAATACTGAATACAGAAATGTTTTAATTTGAATAGGGTATGAACAATAGCTGTAAGATAGTGCAGAGATGCTAAGACTTAGTAAAGAACACTCACGTCTATATTAATTTTTTTCTCAAATAACTCATATTGAAGCTCAAATCGAATCTCAAGTCCATATAATATAATTAGGAAAGATGATACTCAAGGTTTCAAATTTAGAAGTTGGATTTGAGTTCAGACTCTTGACAATGGCAACTGTTAAATTAACCAATAAAAATCACATAACGAAATACATTTACTTTCAGTGAAATATAGGTATAATTAATATAACAATGTTGTCATACAACAATATTATACAAAATTTATTACAGCTACAAATAAAAAAAAATTATTAATAAATTTAGCATGTTATGAAACAATTTAACAGGGAAAACAGAATTACAATCAAGTCACAATTCGTGATTAAATATGACTTAGAAATGTTATATGTAATTGATATGCTCTATAAATAGTAGCAGCTATTATTTTCATAATCAATCAGGTGAATCAACAAACCCTTTGGAGCAAATTAGTAAACATTTCCTGCCTTCAAAATTAATCAAAAACTATCAGACAGTTTACAAAGAAGTGTGGTTCGTTATACTTTTAAAAAAAAAGATACATTCAAGATTTGTTCAAAAATAGTAATGATCTACCTTAGCTTTTCAAAAAGTTTATATAAACAAGCCCTTTTTTTAATATTAAAGGTGGAATATATCTTATTGGATTACTTACACAAAAATTTGATTGATTGATTTGAGTTTAGGTATACAAAATAATTTATATACTTATAAATAACTTTTTAAAGCTGATTTTCTCATTTAAGGAAGTCCCTTTGTGTATATACTTACTTTGAAGAGACGCTAAATCAAATTTAATGTTCTCATACTGATGTGAAGCTATAATTTTTTATACTAAATATACTTTACATTTAAGTAAATAATTATATTCTAATTCAAAAGGGATAAAATAGGTGAACATATTTTTTACAAGTCAGTATTTGGAGAAAAACTGATTTGTATTAAGAAATCAATGAAAGGTTTCTTCACATTCAATGGAAAACTATGTACAGAAAAAATTAAACATTCTCAGCTAAAGATGTGTGTTGAAGAGAGCCTAAGCGCTTTTTTATTTATAATTTAGTTCTTGCATGATTAATATTTCTCAAGCTATACTAAGCAATGATTGTCCTAATTTTGTTGGCGAAAAATCATCTTTTTATGGAGGTAAAGTTATATAGGAAATGGTTAAAGCTTACACAATAAGTAGACATTGACCCAATGAATTGGGTATTAACACGTCAAAATCTCAATAAAATGATTAAATCTTACCAAATTCAGATGATAATTACATTAAAGAGAAACTTTGCTCAAGGCTGTACTCTTCAGGCATCGATACTTATGACTCCATGCCAAACTTGAAGCTGATAGATTGAGGTTTAGCCTACTGCATTTTTAATTAAAATACTAAAATTTAACTACATAATGCAAAAACTCGACTATTGATGAATTTGATGATTTTTGGTGGAGAACTTATTACAAAAGAATTTGTGGCAAACTCTGATCTACCAAAATCAACCGCTCATGATATATGGGCACAGTATTGAAGTTCTATAATTTTATTTTACCGAAATAGTTAATATTAAGTGGATTCATTTCCAGTGGGGTAGATGACTCTAAAATGACCTAAAATTTGACACAGATGCTTGATACAACCATATATGTGTCAAGTCAACAAAAAATCAAGTTTATCTGAAATATTTCAAAATGAGTTAGAACTACTATCATATTCTTGAAGCTGTTCTCTTTCGTTTGTATAAATAGTATATTTCGATTAATTAAATAATGACTCCAATAATTGCAACTTAATTGTAGGAAACAACCAGCTGCCACTAAATAAATCTCTGGGACTATGAAAAAGATGGACGTCCTTTCAGGGACTATATCGGCTCCATATGCAGTCGTAACATTTATCCAATTACTCTATGTGATATACTCTTAAATAGGTCTTAAAATGACTCCAAAATATTTGGCCGTTATATTAATGAAATAAAAACACTTAAAAGTGAATTTTCTCCTTTTCAATATTTGAAAACAAACTTTCTTTCTTGTTGACTTGACACAAATGTAATGCCTGAAGGTACAGTTTGTTGCTCATAAATTTATACTGTTTTACTATCCCTATACATATACATATTATACTGCTGCCAATCAAGACACCCAGGAAAATCTAGCTTTTGGGAACAATCTGACCTGAAAATTAAACATTTTGTAAATTTGAACCCAAAATCTGTTAGTGATCGATGTTTGTTTTTTATTCCTCGTGCCAAAACATACCAAATCCTTTGTCAGAAACATACTAAGGATGATGTATTACATAAAATAAAACCAATTGATTAATAAAATAAACATTGATAAATAGTTTGATCGAATTAATATAAAGTTGTTCTATAATATTTGATTGACCTTGCCTCAGTATATATAAAGTCATGAATACAGAGTGATTTATTTAATTGGATTTGGAAGGGTTCATATATATATATGTAAATCAAATGGTTTTCACTTTCATTCAATAGCGCATATATGTACCCTGAGTTGTTTTAATGATAAGGTATGGTAACCAAAATGAAGCCTCCTAATTATACTCAAGAGCTGTTGGTCGCTAATAAAATTGGGGCATTACTATCATTTAATATGATGCATTGGCAAGTTTAGTGACCGAGCATTATTGTCATTCTAAAAAACAACAGTCTTTTTGTATATTTTGGCCAATTCTTTCTTTCATGAAAAAGATGCAGTGAGACAATAGCAGCAGTAGAAGCAATGCATTGAAGAATGGAATATTGAAACAAAAATATGACTTATGTCATCTTCTAGACAACCACACAATTTAACACATACTACAGGAGCACAAACCGTCTATATAGAGCTATGTTTAAATCTAAAACATCGAATACTATGTAGAAATAGAATTTGGCAAAAATAGATGCTAAAGCTCTTCAAACTATTTTAATGCGCCACGTACATGGCCCGGAGTATTCTGAGTATTATGTATACATACATAAATTGAGGATAGATAGAGTTTTATATGTGTTTATGAAAAATATATGTACATACATTAGCTATTAAGTGTATGCATATACCACTATAAATATCTATAAATGTATGCCTACCTAATTGAATTAAAATAATGTTGAATGTGCCTTAAAGATATATATATGTATATACTTTGGTACATTCGTATGTATATTTGTATATTCATATACTATGTAGAGTATCGAATTAAAATTAAAGGGAAAACACATCATATAAATGAAATGCATCACTAAGTATGTATAACTACTTATATTTATGCAAGAATTTGGACATTCAGAACGAGTACATATTATGCAATGTACATACATACATTCGTATAACTACTCTGAGGCTCATAAGTCTAATGTCAAATATATCTTTTTTAGGTATTTCTAAGTATACATATTATGTACTCAGTTTGTTCTTCAATTTCCACTCATATTTAGTAATAAAATCATCAATAAATAAATGTGACATGGGAGATTGAAGGTGTATTCCGTCAGATGCATATATGTATCATGTGCATGTGAGACTCGATTTTAAATTCAAAGACAAACGACGATCAATTAATATAATAATTTTTTTTTTGTTGAAAATTCTTAAGTCGAAGAGACAAGGAACTCTCATGGTGTTGACATAGAAGGTATTCTTTATTGCATATGGATCCATAAAAAATAAAACTTCCAATAAACTCGAAATGAAATGGTCATTAGCCGATTATGCCATTCTTTCAAACTTTTGCGTAATTATCTATTTAATAGTGGGACATTCATGGCTAAGTTAGAAATAGCTCAAGTTTAATTCGAAAGATTAAAAAAAACCCCTTAAGAATATTAATTACAAATACAATAAACAAAAAGCGTTTTATTGCCCCCATTAGTGAACCCACCCACCTTAAGAGAGCCCTTTATTCTCATGTAATATAGTTTTTTTAAACCTATTTGAGGGACAAATGCGACTCAAGACCCCTTTCCATATAGTATATAAATTACATAAGTTTAATTAGTTAATTAAACATGATACACTAATTTGAAACGCCCGGCACGTAATTTAAGACAATTTTCATAGATGAAGAATCAGAGTTTTTAATATGTGCCAAGAGGAGATAGATCAACAGCTAACGAAAATAAATCCGTAGAAATTTGTTGAAGTTGTGACGAATGTACAAATACATTTGAACACATGAATTATAGGTACTTTAAATCAGTTCCGTTTTATCTGGATCCTTGAAAAGCGTTTGAATTTTAATAGGCCCTATCCAAGGCATCAATTGAATTTGTTAAGTATCTTTCATGCGTGAGAATAGCTTGCCATTATTTTTTATTTAGGATTACTTAAAGTAAGTTTATACCTCAAATATAGATTAGATGGGTTAACAATAACTGGAGCTATGATTTATAGACCTAAAACCCAACCAGTCAATATTTCAATTTTCTCCTCTTCATAATTAATTCGCTCATCCCTCTATTTGAGAAAGATATAAACGCAAAGAAACGTGAGGTAAGTGAGAGAAAATATTTAATATATATTTAATATGAAATATTTTTGCCAGCCTTTCTTCAGGTCTCCAAATCCTTGTTTTTATGATGACGTTACTGGCTGATATTTATGATTTAGATAAGATTGTTCCATGAAGAGACATTTGTATTCAATTTGGACACGTTTTTAAAATTTAAGATGTGACCCCAGAATGTTTAGGACCTATTCTAACCCTAATGTATCTCGTTCATATACTATAGAAGCCAAAGGGGTTGATAAAAAAGGAATATTTATGACTAAAAAGGAACATAGGAATCCAATATAATATGTAATGATAAAAAAATAGTTGGTAAGTAGGGCATTGGGAATCTCATGACACGAGCTACATCTTCTTAATAAAAATATTTTATGTAGGCTACGGGAGAATGAAGACATTTTGAAAGTTTTTGCTCCAAAAAACAAAAACAAAAAAAAAGATAAATTTTTCGTAGAAAAATTAATTAAATAAATGATAATAAGTTCGATAATTTAGGGATTATATCGTCAAATTGTATTCTTAGTAGCCTTAATATACAAATGTTTATTGTTACAAAAAACTAAGGATGTTATTTTATTAAAAAAGGGTTTAAAAAAAGATAGAAAGCTCAGACTTTCCCTGAAATGAATATAAAACTTTCCTTTTCTACTACAAACCCCATAGGTATAATATCCCATTTTCTTTCAATTACAAATTACACATTATTGTATAATAACCTTAGTATCTCATAAATAGATTGTAAAAATAATTCAGAGTACGCAAAACACTGAATGTATTTGTATGTTTCCTCTCTTCAAAAGGTCAAATACACAAATATAAACCATATTTGTATGAACGATACAATATGGATATATTAATAAGTTGGCCCAAAATTGTGGACCTCTTAGTGATATGCATAACTCAGCCCTATAAATACAATACATACTAACAAATATATACATATACATATAGATATATCCAAATTAATAACATTCCTATGGAATGTATCGTTCTCCAAATTTTGATGTCCTATCCAGACGTTACTCAACTAACATAAAAATGTAATATATATTTTGTCATCTGTTGATTATTCTACTTTTCTTCCCCTTATTAGTGTTCTAAACATGTAGACTGGTTCAACTTGAATGAGGTGTTGTTCAAAGCATCTGAATAATTATCTACCACTAAATGAAAAACCATTCCACAAATGAGAAGAATTGACTACCAACTACCAACTGATTTTAGGCCTTTTTTCTCCATCTTGTGGAACAAAATAATACAAGATACAATAAAGATAACGATGCACTATCCTTTTCATTGAAAACGTGCTTAAATTTTAAGAAAAGGACATCCCATTTGCTTATTGATATTACATCTGACACATTACATAGTGATGTCATCATCCATCGAGTTTTTATCTAGTAGCTATAATATATTATAAGATATAATCAATACTGTAAATAACCCTTGATGAAGAACAATGGCAAACAATTCTGTGCATGCGATCTGGGCTGCAGCTCAAAGAATTATATGGACCTTTGCCCCATTTAGAAACGATTCAACTGTTGATGTAATTTGACAAATGCTTTAATTTTAACCATTCATGATCTACAAGATGGAGCACTGTTTAATGATGGAAGACTTAGACTTACTCTCTTGAATTCCTCTAAGTTCCATGTGGTACTTTGTCCATGGCACATTAAGATGATTTCACAAAATTATAACAGTGAGGTTGACAGGCTCTGGGAGCCTCATAGAATGCACTTGGATCTCTCTGCAAAATGTAAATCTAGAATTGTGTCCTCCTGAATGAGAGTAGAGAATTCACTGTTCAGCTTCAGATTTCTACAGAGTTAATAAAGTTTTCTAGGTCCTGTAATGATCGTGGACAAATAAATGATGTTTTACACGCGTTTGTGGATTGTCCTTCCATTTATGTATTAAAATACTTTGTCTCCATAAATCTTCAAGAGTTTGAAAATGGGGAACAAAGGTATTATTTGTTATCTGAAGCAACAAAAGCTCTCAGATTTGCAATTCTGAATTAGAAGGCTCTCATCACTAGTTGTTTGACTAACTACCAACCCATACACGAAGAAGAATTAAGGAGCATCATCTGCTCGATATGTTTCACTTGGTCTGAAAATTCCGAATTTTGGGAGCTAATTTATGAAACTGACTGGAGATATAGTATCAAATACCTACCATCAACCTCAAGAAATCAAAAAGTTTTAATAAATAGAATTTTAAATCACTTTAAAAAGTTTTTACTGTAGTTTTTTCATTTTAATTGTATTTTGTTAACCTTCAACCCCGGAGCAATAACTTTAAATTTTAATGTTTGTATATTAATTAATAAAGTATGAAGAGATAAAATTAAAGTTCTTGTGCAATTTCTTTTGAAAAGATAGCACGTTTAGCAAAGAAGGGCTCTTAAAGTTTTACTGAGCGACAGGAACAGGAGCAATTTTAATTTCAAAATTAGGGACTGATATGTATGCACAATTCTAGTAATCACCTTATGAGGATGAACTCTTTTGTATATTTTATTGTCCTATGATTATTTATTACCCTTTTAGTTTTGATACTTTGTAAATATATTTCTCATTAGTTTATATATTTCTTATCAAAAGAAACAGAAAAATATATTTGCATGGAATGATGCAAATACTCTTTACATGAGTGGATCATATTAGAACATATCATTATTAATATTGAGCATGTTAGTGGGTACAAAGTATTAAAACTTCTATATGACTTATTATTTAGTAGATATATGTATGTACCTTCAAAAAAAGACTCAAATGAATAACCTTGTTTTGACACTTGAATGAAGGAAAAATCATTTCTCTTATAATAATTCAAATTACTTTATTGTCAAAACAAAATTGACAACTTTTATTGATTGTTAAACAGAAAAAAAACTTATTTGACAACTTTGAATGATGTTCATGGACATGTTAAGTGATGGAAAGCGTCATGCTCACTCCTAAATCTAATTTTATTCATTTTGCTAACTCGGCAAAAGTTAGCAATTGATTGAAGTTGTATACAAAATACTTACACTGATGACTCTGAGGAAGTTTTCAAATCCAGCTTTTCAGTATTCGTTTCGTTACTACTCTGCTCTGCAGTAATGCAGGAGCTCACTGCAATGAGGGATCCAAAAAGAATCCCTAGATTCGATGACGTATGCATTTAAGCTAATTATACAGAAGGACAGGAGGAGTTGAAATTCATGGTGTACAATGGTGTTTGCTTCTTTCACATTAGACTCATCTGTAAATAAAAAATAATACTTTATATTTAAAGATTTGTATGGAGTAAAATTTTAAGAGCAGTTCATTATTCCAAAGTGATTTATGAAAGTTTGTAAAACTATTTGAATAATTTTATAATAGTAATGGCTTTCTAATAATAATTAATTTGTCGGATATTCATTGAAAGCATTCAAAGAATGAGTAATTTTTTTAATATGAAGCTACTCGAAATAATAATAATTATTAGTATTGTATATTAATTAATATGAAATAAGATGATTATTTTTAACAGTTTTTTTTAATATTTAAAATAATCATCAGATATAACACATAATTAGTTTCAAGCCATTAAACAAATCATGTTTGGATTTAATTTTTCTAAATTAACAACTAATTTTTATTATTATTATTTTGTTCCTCTGTTGCTGTTTTTATTTGCCTTTCCTTGTCTTATTTGCATTTTTAAATGTTTATTTTATACAAGGCTTAAATTAAATGATAATTGCATTAAGTTTGCTGTTTCTACACAACTAGAATGCTTCACCATGCTAAGCTTTTATTTTATTATATTTATTTATGTTAATTATTATTTATGTTGATATAAAAGTAGTACATAGCAATACCTATATTTCTATATTAATTCAATTAATAATGATACTTTGATAAATATCCCACTTACTCTTTTCGCTTTATTTAGTTATTAAAGCAGAATATAGCATTTTTCTTGTCATATATTTAGGTAAATTAATGAGTGCTCATTTGTGAAGTAGTATATTAATTACACCATTATTTTCATAATAATGCAGTCACACACAGATCGAATCCTGTTACTACTTGAGTAACTTTGTTGGTAGGCGGTAGAAAAATAGTATATGGACATACTTTATTATAAGTAAATATGTGTTGGATAGCCTAGACAACCAGTATAAAATGTTGAAGAATGTGCTACAAGCACTCAAACTTAAATTTTAGAAGGAAATTGGCAAATAAATAAATTTATTTTTATGCGCGTTATACGCAGTGCATTTTTCCTCCCTTTCAGTATTTTATAATTTATAATTTCAAACTTCTAAACTACTTGACTGTTTCTATCAATTATCCTTGAAGCAAAATAAATTGATTCATATTGAAAAAGCAAATTTCTTTGAGGCGTTAAACAAAATTGATGAGTTTGTATAGAAAATTAATTTTTATTTCACAAAAAAAAAAAAACTTCAAAGACTTACAAAAAACTAAGATAATTTATGTATGTATACTCTACATGTATAACTTGATTGGCACTTATTTTAATCCTATTTATATTGACTTTTTTTAAATTATAGTTGCATTATTTTTACATAATTTTAGGGATCTGCTTAAAATAAAAAATAAAAAGTTATTTTGTACAATATTTCACATCATATCAAATATAAACATAAAGTTAATTTGTTACAAGCGCCAATATTTTACATTTATCTAGCTATTTGCGGTTGAAAGGAAGCAAAATAGAATACAAATAACCAGACGTTATGAATATAATTGTTGAAAAAGAGGAATTTCTGGCATGAAGTAATTTAAAAGTAATAAAAATAGCAACACTCTGAAACCTTATATTGGCTGATAAAGTTTGAGCTTTAAAAATAGGAAGGGAAAATGATAGAAATAAATAAAAACCATGTATGAACGTTTAAGAAAAAATATATTTGAGTGATCGTCGCTCGTTGGAAATACCTCATTTTTGATCATTCTAATTAATTATTATTATAAAATGTGATTGAGCACTCGTCCTCTACGTCAAATCTAAATATACATATAAAAAAGTGACAAAACGATGATCACTTCATTAATTTTTCTTCAAATTTAATTGGTTATAAGAAAAATTAATTTTTTTTAGTTCATCAGGTGAATTATTCTATAATTAACAACTCAGACTTCTTGAATTCATCTTTTTAATCCAATGAACAAGAGAAATTGGATGGAAAAACAAAAACAATAGAGTGATGTCATCGATATTAGTCTTTATATCTTCCTCTAAAGGGAGATTTTGTGGAGAGAAAATAAAATGTCTTTTGATAAAGGAAATTTCTTCAAGTTATCAGACGCGTTTTTATCACTTTGTTTTATAAGCATGCTCAATGTTATCCATCTCAAGATAGTTTATTGACCGTTTACTTGTCAAAGTTTCATTCAAATCCATGAATGCACAGAGAAGTTACATCAACTATCAAAATTGTGTTTCATAATGATCCCAACTTCTTTTTCAGAGAAGAACTTACATGACGTAGAAGTTTTGATCTCCTTTCATGGAGTAAATTCTTAAATTTTGTATATATTTCAAAACTGATCCCCCTTTTTTTAAAGAGATAGAACATAGCATCTATTTTATGTGTCTCTTTAGTTGAACTTTTCAGTACCTACCTGAACAAATAAATTTTGAGTATTGAAACTTAACTGTAGTATCAGACATAGGGCCAGTCTTATTTAATGGGTAATGGAGGTAAGTAATTCAGGGCTGCACTGAAATACCAAAAATCCAGGGCTCCACAAAACTGATGTGAGGGGCTCTAACAGGATTCAAAATTATTCAATCAAAAAAAAAGAAAAATGAAATATAAAATGCTGTCTATTTATAGGTATACACAAAGCTACGAAAAAAAGGTCATTTTTCCGTGATGGTAATTATAAAGAGTATAAATATGCATTCTAATATATCAATTATATAAAATCCTTAAATTTACATAAACAATTATGCTTTGATGGAGTATAATAGATGAGTGATTATTCAATTTTTAAAAAGCTTAATATATGTGTTTTATTAAGATATTGGTAAAATCTTTTATACAAGATGATTTAATAATTTTTGTTTAAATAATAATTGTTCACAAAGACATTTTTGAAAAACTATCAGTACTCGTTCATACATATATACATTTTCAAATTTCTATCTTAGTAGTAAGTAAAAAAGGTCAAGCAAAAGTTTCAAGAGCAAAAATTTATCCAAGTCTAAAAAATTATTAATTTGTGCATTTATTTAAGCTTCAAACTAAAAAAAAACCCTTTTATTTCAAGGCCTTATATACTCACATTCATAACTAATTTAAAAAAATTGGTGTACTTTAGCCTTTAACCATGACAATGAACAAAGTGTATATTCTTATTTAAAAAATGAAACAAGTCAACATAAGCAAGAACAGCAAAAAACTTATATTTTTCTTTTTATTTATTTCACTTAGAGGTAAGAAGTATGTGTTGATCAGGGATCTGCAATTAGTTTCCCTGTATCAAACCAGGTTATCAAGCATTAATAAATTAAGTCTACTTTTAGAAATGGTTCATTCATTTTGTTTCAAAATTATGTATGCCCATAGGTATATCACCATGTCTTCAGCATTGTGTGGGGCTTGGTGGTTTATAACGTCAGTGAAAATACTCTGTGTCAGATGTTCTCAACTGATCTCAGTCTGAGACCCAGATTACCCGTATATGTATATTGGGCTTCAAGCCAATTAAATGTAAAGTATTTCATTTAAAGATGAAACAACTTTCGAGAGGCCCCTCAAATCTGGTATCCATATCACTCGATCACAAAATTTATTTAGTTGGATTTAAAATAGTTTTATTTCAGAATATCGTAGAGCCATATTGGAAGAACAGGAAAGAAAAGGGAGTAGAAGTCATAAATCATTAAACTAAGTAAATCCCTCTTGAAAGTATAATCCAAAGTAACTTTCTTCTTGAATGGAGATGCTTGAGTGTGTAGAAAAGGAGCCTTGACAACAAAATTCCCACATTATAATTATCTACACACAGCTATCAACTCCAACATGGCCCCCTGTAGGCGTGTTATAGAGTCTGTAGTGTGTGTAAAAGTATTCTGTATATGTAGGTAGTAAGAAATGATGATCTCTTATAAAAAGAGGCTCCATGAAAAGATGAGATAAGTGCAATAAAATTGACTCCCATAATAGTTGATTAAATATACACTTTTACACAAACAACACTGTTTTTGAATAGAGAAAATAATCTTTTGTTGTATTTTATTCATGTACATAAGTCCTATACTTAAAATAAGCACAAAGATTTTTATACATAAAGAATTTGTGAAGCTGTGAATATTTATTTAAATCAAAAGAAGGGATTCATTACTATACATATATTTTTTTTTCTTTTTTGGGGTGGTTAAAATTTTGATCGATATTTTCTTTTGATATGTATTTTTTTATATCTATGCAATGTAAAAAAGAAATAAGATTTATGTTTGACATAAACTTTATTCGAAGTGATATACAAGATTATTTGTTTACAATATTAGTAAAAAGTAATGTATTTTATGAATATCCAATCTAATTCTACACATGATCAAGGAAACCTTTAGAAAATGATCATTGCAATATAGAAAGAAAGATATTCAAATACATATATATATATATGAATAGCTTAACCACATGGGGAATTACTCATATATTACAAATTCTTATTCTTATATTAAGTGTTTTGATATATTGTACAATGGTTTTGAAGACCTATTTTACTATTCGTTTTGAATTTTCAAAAATTCCTGACTCAAATCCTTCTCTCGAGATTGTTAGCCCAAGTAGAGTTTTACTGTCTACGTATTTTAAATTTGGTAAGACATTTTTTTAAAGACTATCTTGGGAGATGAATACTTCTGGGTTTTTTTCTTTCATTAACTATTTCATAAGTTGTTGCCACCGATTCGATCAAGATATCTCTGTTGCTTTCATTGGGTCTAAAAACATGATTATTTTGAAGGTAATTAGTGGTATTTCTTTTTGTTTTTCTCTGAGAGTATGATACTTCCCAACCCTGGTACAGAGCCAAATTGATGCGTGGAACTTCAAAGTTTTCTATTGAAGTATCCGTTCTTTATCACTTGAAAACTTCTGATTCAAGAATTAAATGTTTGAGGATAATAGTGACCTGGTGCCAAGATTTTGAAAGGGCCAAGAGCACGTGGGTGTTCCATCAAACTTGTTTGATGTATTTCAAACCTCATAAGGCTTATCACAGACACTTCCTCTATAAAAGGATTCGGGCCTGATACCACCTCCGTCTCTGAAGCATACTATTAATTTAAATACATTATCATGTAGTTTCTCTAAGGAGATTCTTAGACCAATGATATCGATCTTAATTTTTTTAATAGTTGATAGTTGTTCATGATTTATTGTCAACAAGCTGTAGACAGAGATTCCTAATTTGTTTATGGATACAACATCATGATCTGGAAATAAGTTTTCGTCAGAAATACTTTCATCTGAGTGTTTGATCTGAAGTTTGAAAAGGGAACAAACTTCATTTTTAATGTCACTTGAAATGGGCTCTCTGGTGAACAAAAGATTTTGACCATGGTTACTTCTTTAAGCAATTGAATTAACTTCTCCAGGGAAGAGAAATGCCTCCCCAGGAGAAGTCATACAACGAAAAAACAATGTATAAGGAGTTAACAATTTTAAATTTTAATTTTATCTTTTTTTGTAAACAGTTGTTTGTTTATATTCAGTACAGGCCTTGTAAATCTTCAAATATGTAAAGGATCGTTAATTTCATATCTGGTACAAACTCTATCATGAAGAACTAATGAAATTTTTTTGATGACATTCGCAAATTAAAACGACCTTTATGTTTTTTTTTTGTTTTTTTTTTTACTGTATGATACCGATGGACGTAAAAATTCAAATGTTAAGGGAGACTGAAACTCATTGAGTCACTAAAAAAAAAGCTTTTTTGCATTTTTTTAAGGACAGTCAAAATGGTTTGTGGGATAATGACCATGGGGAAATGAAGGTCTCTCTGTGATATCTGTAGATTACCCCTATTAAGACTCTACCAATGTTAATCAAAATGTAAAATGACTCAATTTTCAAGGGATTTCCTATAATATAATCAATACTATGTACATCTAAAAATTGATTGGGTAGTAATGATTGAAAGTTGGTTATTAATGATGATATTTTTTAGATGTATTGAAGATGAGAAAAATGTCATAAAAGACTAATCTTTTTAAATATCTTTTAGAGCTAGCATGTGGGGATGGACTGAAATTATTAGTTCATTTTAAATAAAGACTAGTTCTATAAAAAAAGAATTATTTGCAAAAACAAAGACAGAGAAACAAATAATGGGAGGACCTAAAAGTTTATTCCTACAAGTTTTTTGAAGAAATTATATTTTATTAAGAAAAAAGTGGTCATGGGTACATTTAATATTCGAAGTATTGACCATTTCCAATGTCTACTTTTTTCCATCTTTCTAGCAGTCACGCCCGAAACACGACTCGTTTTTTTCCGCCTATTCACACATTAATTGATTTTTTCGTACTCTCGAACGAACGAAATTGCTACTGTACAGCAGAGCCCTGTGTCATCAATTTAAGCAATTAGTAGTCGGAAGAAACAATGTCTGAGATATTCATTCACCCCAGTACAACATAGGGAGAAGCATTGCCATGATAAAAATCGACTTTTATCGTATTTTCTACATATTCTGGGTGCTTTTCCTTTAATAAAAGAGATGTATTTGGACTACGATAGTCGGGACAATATCTTGAAATTTAAATTATTGGAAAAAAGTTAACACTTACAACATATTCTAGAAAACTCTACGAATTATCCCATTATTAGCTCATTACTAACACCTAGAAATAAATGGCACTTTCCCAGTTAAATAGGTTCATTAATTAGTTTCATTTTATAATCTTCATGATACTTTTATCTTTTTGTAAGATATATAATGAAAAACAACCATTCTAAGTTACGTTTTACAGAAATATAGTTAGATAAAAGGTTCATTCAACTCTATTAGTACCCCACTAAAACCTAGAATGAGAATAAATTACATTTCTTTGTTATTTAATTAATATAATTTTGTACTGATTTTTATTTTTATTTTTTTGCTTTTGTTTTTACATTAAATAAATTGCATTTTTTAGCAATTAGTAATTTTAATGTAACAAGAAAAAAGCTATTATGATAATGTCCAAATTCACATAAATTGCAATTTAAATTTTAGTGAAGATTAAATCTTGGAAAAAAGTGCATTCATATTATGTAAAAATGTTAATTATAATTGTTAATCAAAACTTTTAGAAAAGTAATAAATTAATTGGGGAAGATAAGAGGTAAATATGATACCTACTTAACATTAATGTATTAAAAACAACATTTGCTAATAAATAATAATTATTCTTTCAACCTCTTTTTCTATATGAAAAAAAAAATCATTTATTACAACAATTGGACTTACTATGATATATTTATTGCATCGCACAATTATTTCTTAGAAAAGAAATTTAGATAAAAACTTGGTATAACTGATAGTTTGTAGGGTTGGATCGGTTCAAACTTCGTATTGGTCTTATTTTTTCCTTTGCAGAAAAAACAATCTACAACTGAAAAGTATTTTTTTCCTAGTTGACAAGCAAAAGGAGACAAAAGACAACTAAGAAATTCAGTTCTAGGACCTATTAGTTTGCCAAAATTCTATTGATCCCCAGTTGTTGGGTCATGTTCAATTAATTGTTGTAAGGATGTTAATAGCATAGAAGGAGTTAATTCCAGTTCAACCAATCAACGTTTAGAACGCAACATGATGTTATCTTTTGTGTATCTCTCAATACTTCCTCAAAAATGAGACACAAAAAAACAGTTGGTAGCTTGGCAATTCTTCCCAACAATGGGACTATTCATTCATTTTGAACTTGAAAAATTGTTCACGGCTGAAAAAATTCAATTTGAACCAATCAATGTTTGTAACACTAAAGAGAAGCACGAGTAGGAATGGAAAAATCGATACATGACAAAGAGAGCAAAATCTAAATTTGCATTGATTATTTTTTTAACTTCATAGTAAGCGACAAATAAATTGAGTTGAGGGAATTAACATTAAAAAATCTAATATATGACAATAATGTTGAGAAAAGTAACTGAGGAAAAATGTCTATACCTAAAAAAAATTATATAATGTATTTTGAGAGAAGTTTTGTAATTGGAACTTTTTGATTCATGTATATTTTGACAATTTGATTTTTTTTGTTTAAAATGAAGTAATTATATAATGTGATTATATCTATTTAGTATTCAAAAAACAGATCCCATTTCTTCATCACTCATAAGATGACAAATGTTGATAAATACACATATATGTATCATTGTAGTAACATCAAAATTATGGTCCTATGTTATGTGTATGTGACACCCCAAAACAAAAAAGGCCAAGAATCATGAAAATGTGTTTTTTTTTATTTATATCATCAGGGTTCAAATAGAATGATTTAATATTTTAAGAAATGTTTTTTCCCCAAGGAATAAAAATAATATATGAAAATGTGAAATCTTGTTCTAATATTTAATTTCTTCCTTCACATCACATCACATATTTTTTCATTTTTTTTTATTGTAATACATAGAAACACATATCTAAATAATCGTTTGTTAAATACATTTTTTTTTTGTATTTAGACATCATTTTTCTCCTAAATCTTCCTACAACAAAAAAATACATACATTTATCTAAATATATTCCCGATCAACGATAAAGGCAAGAATGAAAGAAAAAATGAATGTTTTTGTATAAAATACTAAACATAACCATCAATTTATAGACATTCATTCATTTTGTATACGTATTGTTGCATTTGTAAAAGATTAACTATCAAACAATGAGTTGAAATAAATGCAAATAACACAGGTCAAGAAATTTGAAACGTCAAAAATCTTAAGGGGTATAAGTATAATAAAAGTTATTCAGTTTTGCACACTGATTTCAAATCTGTACATTTGAAATCAAAACCTCCTTTTTTGAGCTTTTTTAACCCATTTTCCAACTTCAATTTAAGCCTAGAAGGTTACTCATTTTGTGCATTAAAATATAATGATTCGTTCGCTAGTGTATTTAATGCAGATTCCATTTTCAGTCTTTTTATTTTTACCTAAAGATGATCCTAGGAGCGTAGGGGGAGGGATTAGCCCTAAAAGTTGGCCAAATTGTTTGTAGTTAAATAACTTCTTGAATATTGCATGAAATGGGTTAATAAGGAGTGCATTTTAGAGATATGACCCACAGCTTTTAAACAAGATATGAAATGGGTTAATAAGGAATGCATTATAGAGATATGACCCACAGCTTTTAAACAAGATATCAACGGCTTAATAATAATTCTTGACTAAAAAGAAAGTGCCCATCGAAATGTGTAAATTTTCATCTAATTTTGAACAAATATTCGCTAAAAATCAAAAATTACCGTTGAGCTACTAAATAATTACAAGTGCAATAGACTGAAGTAGGAGCGAACCGCAGGATTTAAGCTGATTTCGCAATCCTTCTGCGCGCTATAACTTTAGTAGCTCTACCGTTGTGGGACTTTGAAATCCCATTTATTTATTTACAATCCTCTACCAATAATCTATTTATGTGGTTTATACAAAATGTCAGTTGATATTTATAGTCTATTCTATACATTTTATGCTTTTCCAAGAGTAATATAAAATATTATGTTACATGAAATATTTGCAAACAAAGGATTGATACCCATCAATTGGCAAGATTTTGTTTTCATTTCATCTCCTATTCTATCAAGATAGTAATAAAATATTATATAATTAAATTAAATTCATTTTTATTTATTTGTTTAATATTTTTTTTGCAAGTATATTTGATGGCTGTGATTTTTTTTATTATCCTTATAAATAGCCATTCATAAAAATAAAATAAAATTTTTTTTAGCCATACATTTGTTGGTTGAATGGCTTTAGTAGATAACACAAGTACAAAACCGGGCTTTAGTGGTCATTAATACGTTAATTACGAATTTGAAGTTAATTTGCTTTATGGTATTATGTAATTTAGGTTCTAAATAATGTTTTATTAATTTTTTTTCTAATTATGTAGCTATTCTTTTTCTTTATATTCCAGAGAACTTTTAATCAAAAAAAAAAACCTAGAAAATATAATAATTTAATGCAAAAGTAAATGGTTTGTCTATATATGATTTTATCCATATATGACCATCCAATCCGGAGAAAAGACATTGCTTGTCTGGAAAGGGCTTTATTTGAGGATGAATAATGCTTGGTTTTTTTTTTATAATTTTAAAAAGAAAAGGATCTTATGCAATACGTGAATACAATTAATCTTTCTTTTTTAATTAAGTATATCCTTCTACAGGGTTTTATTATGTTTTTGTTGCAAAAAGTCACTGTTGTATTATGTTATTAATATCAGCGTGAACACGAGTCGTTCATTTGATGATTTGTGACATGACATAATTTTTTTTCAAAACATAGGTCCTTTGTCATTTTGAAGGAAACATATCAAGTGTGGTTTGAGATTTGTATTTTTGACTGAGGATATGACTTAATTTCAAATAATTTAGACTTACAAAACATTGTACAAATTATCGTATCTCATACTTTCTCTCTCCCCTTTCTATAAATAATTTATAATGAAATAGTTGGAATTGTTCATTTATATATAAGAGATTTCTAAAATTTTTAAAATAATTGCAATGTGCATTTACGGTTTTTCTATAAATTTTTTTCTTAATGTCTAATTCATTAAAAAGCATTTTGATGGACTTGATTGCAAAAAGAAATAACTTATAAATCCATAGAATATGTACATAAAAATTAGGAACTGGTTGTAAAGTATCATACGTTTGATAGTATGGAACATCAAATAGGTACAATAAATTCAACTTTTTAAAAAAACACATAAAAAAAGAAAAAAACAAAGGAACAAACGTTTCATTTTTGCCCAAAAATACGCACTGTACGGATAACTTTAGCATTAGAGATTTGAAATTAACTTAATGGTACACCTTATTTACTCCTTTTAGTAAGAGGCTCTTTTAGTATACTACGATAAAAAGTCTCATTACTTTTTAGGCATAATTTTATCAAAAATTAAGACTAAATAACCATTCATTGGTATAGACTGAATGAATTATGCATACTAAAATTAATTCATATTGGTAAGACGAAGAAGTTTTAAATTATCAAATGAGAAATCTCTTATTTTAAGCTTTTTCTTTATAGTTGCTTTTGTTTCTAAAAAAAATCAAAAAATAAGAATCCGTATAATACTAAATGATTTGAACTACATGATACACAGTCAAAAAAATACTTATAACTACACTATTAGAATTGTGTATCATTTTTTCTATGTATTTGACCCCTTTAACACTCGTAAATATCAATTAAAATTCAAGGATAATAAATAAAAAAATAACTCTAGTTGTTTTAACAACATTTATTTGTTATTAGAATATGCAGATAAAATGTTAAATTTTTATTTTTGATAAAAATGTATAAGAAATATTTTTATATTAACAAATAAATTATATTCATGGAACCTCGATAAAAAATTGCAAAATATACGGTTAATTTCTAAAAGAGATGTTATCACTAGATTAAAATAATTGCATTTATTCCGACTAGACCACTTAAGGAACATAATAAGAGGATGAAATATAATTTGAATGGAATTTGAAGCAGCTTAGTAAAATTCCAGTTAACTAATGAAGAGTTGAATTTGTTTTTCATACAATAACAGACTACATATGTACACGTAGGTACAACTCTACGTATGTATGTAATTAGACAGGTGTTATTTTAATTAAATTTAATTATGAAGACGTTCTTTATGTATATAAAGCATGTAGACTCTTTTGCAAAAAGATATAAATTAATTAAGTCTCTTCTCATTCTATTCTAGTGAGACTGCATTTCAAAAAAATAAAATATTTAGCTCAAACTGAGATTATTTTCGTATGCATGTGTGGTCGTCCGGCAATATAAAATAAATCTTGAAAAAAGGTCAAGAAAAAAAGAGATTCCACTCGAAAAAATATTTCTTAAATGTATGTTAATCCCCTAATTTTTAATTTTCGTGTTACATTAGTCAATTATGAAGTTTATCTACATATATTGGGTTTACAAGTTAGTTCGGTTTTTTGTGTGGATTTTTGCTTGTGAATAATACATCGGGATTTCGATCATAAGGTAACAGCTTGTTGCGTAACTCCAAAATGATTCTGCAAGCGTTTGAATTGGATCCTCAATATTTTGTCTTAGAACTTTTTTGGCTGTCCAGAACAAGGATTGTCTTCAACGCTGAAATTACCACTCTTGAAACGTCAAAATCATTGTTTAATTAATTTATTATTGAGATCATTGTGACCATAGACTTTTCTAATCACTTGATCAGGGGCGTACTGTCCCGGCGGTCAACCGGTCAATGACCGGTGCGCCCCTCTGAAATCTTTACTAGGCGCCCCTTCGATTTAGCATAATGCGCCTTTATCGTACGCATATTTTTCTTTTCATCACAAAAGTTTGCGCTCAAGTTTCAGTCAGTGGGTGATAAAAGGAAAAATTATGTACAGTGGCGCCCCTCATTTACTCTTTGCCCGGTGGAAATTTTCGCCCCAGTACGCCCCTGCACTTGATGCACTTCAGCTGCACTTTTCTTCTAATTAAAATAGAGACATAAAACCCCCGACAAATGCTGTTGTTTAGTTATGTCAAAATTTGACATATTCAACAAAGTATAAACAGGGTTTTTTTATTTGAAACCCCAAACAATATAAAATGAATATTATGTCTAACCTCTTTGAGAACATCGAAACCAGCTGTCATTATGAAACATTTATAACAGTCAAAGCTATTCTTTTTAAAAAAAAAAAATTGAACTAACTTGTACTCCCTATATCATATTTCTTGGACACATTGAGATTAGAGCTTGGCCGATATGGATTTTTGGACGTCGATTTTTGATTGATCGATCAAATATAAAAGACCATAATGTAACAAATTTTGTATAAAAGGCAATTAAATAAAATTTCAAAAATCCGTTAATAATTGCCGATTTATTCGATCGAGCTCTAATTGAGAAGCGCACGAATAATAGCTAAACAATATGCGAAAAAGTGAAATTGGCATAGAAACCTTTTCAATTTGATAAATATCTGAAAGCAGAAAAGTGTATGTTGTCATGACGTTTTACTCGATGATCTAAAAGCACGTATTCTTGTATCCTTTAACAAGGAAAGATATTAAAGTTTTTTGAGGTAGGGAATTAACAAAAAATCATACCTATCATGGGATTATATTATATCAAGGATTCTAAATTAGACATTATATTGATTAATTACCATTAATAACTATTATTTGTAGAAAGCGTGTAATACTCTATTGCACGTGAAAAATAGAAAATAGTGTACAGATTTTCAATCACTAAAAATAGCGTACGTCAGTAAATGCTTAGGATTTAGAGCTCTAGTTATAATCCTTCATTGTCAAAGGGAACAGCTACTTGTCGCTGATATAGTAAAACATCATGGTAACTGATGTTGCTCTCCTGAGCCAACTTTCGCTTTCATGTATAAATGTACCGTTAGTGCTTAGGATCTACAGCTCTACTGATAACCCCGGAATAAGAGTAGGTTTTTTTCTCCCACCTACCACAAAGTTACGTATATAGCAACATTATTCAAACTGCATGTTGCTGTGCTATATTGAATATAATTTAAATATTATTCTACCAAATAAAAATCATTAATTTACTTAAATATATGGCAAGAAAAATATTATACTCCTTTTTAATAAACAAATAAAGCTAAAATAATCGTGACATTATTCTTTGCATTATAATTTGAAAGTGTATTACAATAGACAAATATCTTTACACAGTATTTTTTCGCAAATTGCCTTAGGCAAATTGTCTGCTCAAGCTAAGAAATACATTCAATGATTAAGCCTTTTGTCTGGGAAGAACTATTGCTTCAAATTTTATGTATGAAAAAGGGATTTAATTTTGATAAGTATGAAGGAGAGAGGAGGAGTAGAGATGATGATGCAATCATCAAGGAGTTGTGTTTATACTACCGTATGTACATTATTCCTTTTTCTGGAAAAATAGTTTCCATGAAGACTCTACCTAGTACAAAATGAATACAAGGCAGTTGACAGCAACCCCCTTTACTTTTTTTAAAAAAGATACAGGGTATTTTTTTTTTTTTTCAAGTGGACAATAATATAATTAAATCCCAAAATTCATTTTTCCTTCGTATGTGCACAAAATCAGATACATGCATCGATTAAAGGACATATAATTATATATAAAAAGAATATTGTACAACATGTGTAAAGTCTGATAACCAATTTTTCTTCTCAAAAAATAAGAAATAATAATATAACAAAATAGATAAAAATCCTTGCAAATTGGTTTTTTTTTTTTTTTGGATAAACACCCCTTATGAAAATACGGGCTCTTTAGAAATAAAACTTGTTCAAAAAAGTTTACGAGGAACGTTTTTTGTAACACTTTGCAGTAAGGGCCTGGACTAGCCCAAATTCCATTCTTATTCACTTGTCAATCCTTACATATATTGGACTAGTTCTAATTCATATAGGCTCATAAGTTATATTCGTTTCCCATCACAAATAATCTCCTGTGCCGAGCTATCCCAGAGCAGTGTTACACAAAAACATTTCAGAAACATGAAACCAAAAATGCATCACAGAAATAGGATTTTCTAGGAGTAAAAGGACAGGAAATGATTTTACGAGGAACGTATTTTCCTGGCAGAATGTATTTAAAGAGGCCTCTTTTGTAGAAAACAACAACAAAAGATTATTCAGGGTCCATTTTCTTTCCATATATTTTTATAAAACAATTTAATTATATATTGAAAGGAAAAGTTTATTTTTAAAAAACCACTTTTTTCTTTAAAAAAATTAGAAATTAGAAAAATAAAAAGAAAAATCTAGAGTAAAGAAAAACCTTTGGAATTTTGGTTGTAAGAAGAAAACAATTTCTGAGAAAAAAGTTACCTCAAGGTATGTGTACACGTCGGCTTTAAATATTTTATATTACAAAGTCGAATAATCTCCAGAGTTTTCTTTACCCTTCGCGGTTTTTAAGAAATACATATTTATTCCCTCAGAGTGTACCCATTGATATACTTTATGTAAATTTAAAATACACAATTGAAGACAAAAACTGAATTCTTATTCTTGTTACTATTATTATTATGTAAAACAAGTGTGGAATATTCAAAGTGCCTTCTAACATCTCCCTTGGGACATATTGATATATTTCTGCATTAATATGTGCTTCTTTTGAATATGAAAACTAGGTTCATCCCCTAGGGCAGTAATGCCCAATCCTAGCCTTTTTCATTATATTCAAACCTATGTTTATCAAGAATTCTCACTTTTTTAGAAAATAACAACAGTAATAACATTAGAGTAATAAAAAGAAAGCTCTTTATTGAAACAGAAAAATCCAATTTGCAAAACATTTTTTTTTTGAATTATTATTAAACTGATTAAACATGTTCTAAAAATGATTTATAATATTTTTCAAACTTTATGAGCTCTTCCAAAAAGAAAAAGAAAGAAAAGCTCAAAATCAACTCAAAATAAGGTAATTACTGAAGATATGAAAAAGTATCCCTTTATAGAGAGCGTCGATCACTCCAAAATCATGTCATAAATTGTATTATTTATTAGTTTTCATAGAGGGATGACTCTTTAAAAGTATTATGTTTTGACGTAGCAAATGGGTTGAAAAATTGTCAGTCAATACACATATTATGAGAAATGACTTCTGAATTTGTTCCCTTGGCAATGTGCTCAAATGGATTAGATATAACCCGTTTTGGGTCATCACAGCAGCTTTATGATTCCTTTCTGTATTTAAAAAAGAACAGAAGATCAACTGATATGACTTTTCTCTCTGGATTACTATATTTTTAGATGACATCTCAGTCGTAGTTTTTACAAACCCAAGGAATTTATCTTTTTCTCCACCAATTACGCAAAATATTTCAACTATTTCTAAATTAACTCATCGTTAAAATATTTTCATTGCTTCATTGTCAACAAATCCACATTCATGACACAAAGAAGGAGCAAAAGTAAATATATCAACAGGTGGCAAAAACAATATAGCTGATTGTAAAAACTTGTGCCTACCAATACAAGTTTTTGCAATCCGTTATTTCACTATTA
Organism: Lepeophtheirus nordmannii; assembly: GCA_963680855.1. Taxonomy (NCBI): domain Eukaryota; kingdom Metazoa; phylum Arthropoda; class Copepoda; order Siphonostomatoida; family Caligidae; genus Lepeophtheirus; species Lepeophtheirus nordmannii. The sequence goes on along the minus strand of OY804522.1, from coordinate 29,249,993 downwards.
CCTATCAAATTAATTATAACTTTACTTATTGAGCTTTGATAAGGAAGCAAACGCAACTAAGTTTTCTTTTATATGTTAACAGGTCCTCATATTTACTTTCCTTTAAAATTAATGTACATCTGTTGTTCATTTCATATCTCGGTTTACTATATTATGTCCTTTAATTTTTAGAAAGAAAACAAAACAGGAGAGTATCAAAATTTATAATTTCACAGATGTACAAAAAAGATATAAAAACAACAACAAGAACATGACCTCATAAATGTATGTGGTGTTATAAAATAGTTACCTTTGCATTACTTCTATCTTTGTATTAATTTGCAATGGAGAAAGGTATATTTTTTTATATATAAGAGTTTCCTGTGCTATTGTTATTTATTTTATTTTCTGCAATTTTCTTTGTTCATTCATTTTTGTTTACATGAACCAGTGGTGTGGTATTTGTATAGTGGTGAGGCATAAATGACTTTATGAGGATATATAAAACAGTGTACATATATATATGTAATTTATCACATTCGTGCAGAGAAAATAATACATAGATAATTATTATTAGTATTTTCTGGTAATATTATAATCAAATTGTGCATATCTGCTACTTATCAACATGAATTTTAATTTATTAAAACAATTGTAGTATCAATTTTATACAATCCTGTACGAAAATATCAAAGTCCAATATGCAAGTGAGTAAAGTACTATATTACTTTTTAAATTTTGATAAAGGCATGACATATTAGAGTAACTATTCGACATAACCGCCCTTTATTTGGACAAACTTGTTCAACCGATTTTCCCATTTGCTGAGGCCTCCATTATAGGCTGTTTGTGTTAAGTCGTTCTTATGCTCCCCCACCCCTGTTCCCAAAACTTCTGGAGGGACCCAAAAAAGTAGCCTTTTAGCCTCTTTTTTGCTTCAAAAAACCAAAAAAGGTTAACTCAAACTAAATTTTAAACATATAGAGGACAGACTATCGTTTAGATCCCTTTACTTGCCAAGAAGTCCATAGTATTTTAAGGTCTACTGTTATCAATATCAAGTATTCAAACCTCTTTTTAGTAAGTCCGGACTTTTAATTTCAAATGGTCTTGTAATTGAGTGTAAATTAGACCTTTGTTTGTACAGATACATTTGTATCCTCTAGATTTCATGGTTTTAGTGAGATCACTTCCACCTCCCAGGAACCATTGTTTTGATTGATTCATCGTCTTTGGAGTTAACAATATATTCAACAATTCATTGTTAGTTTTTGTGGTGAAAATATACCCAAATGGTATATCGTTTTGAGAAACCAAGATCTTCATGATGACAGATTCAAGTGATTATTTAAAACATAATAAGATTATTTGTTATCTCCTGGGCTCTTGCATAACGATAACCATTCAACATAGGTTCTACAGACTCGATAAACTTAAGACTCAGACTTTTATATAGGGCAAACTTACGACGTATTTCGATCATTTCGATCAACAACTACTCCTTCAACATTATGTCACTTTTGATGAGCACACTCTATGTATATGTACATAGTTATATACTTCCGAAGGGAACTTGAACTTTAATTCTATTTAAAATCTAACATATGTAAATTTTTCACAAAATAAAAGATGATAATTCGTATTCTTTTCTTCTTTTTTTTTAGTAAAATTTGATTAGATGTATGTACAAAGTTACAACTTACCCTATTTGCTCTTCATATATCTAACTACACATAAGTAGCTGTATGTTGTATTCATATCAATACTTACATACAAAATTCAATGTCTAAATAGTGATCATTGCTATCAAAGATCGGCAAGTCTCAAAGATTTTTCACATAGGAACATATAAATGCAGTCATCTCCCAGACAAACAAATTAATTAGACTTTGTGTCTAGATTTGTATATAAATTTTTTTACAATGCGGATATTTGACTTTAATTGACTACACATTTGTTAGGTATATAAGATTTATTACGAACGATTGTCACACTGTGATGTACAATCACATAGGTAACTATACCATCTATGTATGTATATGAACATTATTTTTGAATACACATATCTAGCAATACTTTATACAAGGACAGAGAATATTGATTTTATAGCATACGTTTCTTATTTGTAAAATGTATTACTAGTCAAATAATATTGGGAAATGAAGAAGGACTTTGATGATTTATATATCTTTTGTGTGTGAATGTCTTTTTACGTATAATCTACCTTTACCTTTGAAAATTCAGGAAAGGTATGAATTCACGAAATAAGTCTTTAACTAATGAAAATAAGAGAAAGCAAGCTTTTGATCTCCTGATAATTAATTAATTTATAAATATATTCTATGTATACTTGTCTAAAATATTGTTATTAGTTCCTTATATGTAACATATATATGTATGTATATCTATTTATAAATGTACCTACAAAATTAAATATCCCAGGGGCTCAAATAAGTTTCCACTTTTTATTATTTGTTTTTCATTTACTATGTACCTATTTTTGCTATGTATTCAGGTACATAGATTTAGGAACAGAAATAGATAGAAATAAGACATATCGTTCCTTGTTTAATGGTTATATATCTATATACATATATCTTTAAATAAATATTTGATCATGTTTTTTATTGGTCCAATTCCATATGTTTTCAAATGTACACCTTTAGAAAAGCAATTCCAAATGCTAACATCTGTATCGACCATTTACCATATTTATTAAATAAATAAATTATAAAACATTATTAAATTCCAAATTATTATATACTACATAGGGTATCAGTTATTTTGCTTTTTGTAAAAAAAAAAAATAAAAATCGTGAGGTCTTAATTTGACACTTTTTCCTGTTCTACAACTACACGTTACAGTGTTTGTGTCAAAATAACAAATTTAGTTTAATAAAGTTGCTATCAAATGATTTGACTGATATATATCCAATTTCCAACATATAAATTTTTTACTCAAATAAACAAAAAAGTAAAATTTTTTGTCTATTTTGACCTTGATGACCCTTTTTCTGACCTTTCTTTGAGAAAAAATACCTCTATAACCAAAGTTTAATAAAATATAAATCAAATAAAAAGTTTTACAAAGATTGACTTAATATGAGGTCAACAAATAAATGTTTCAGAGACTAATTTACATAAGAATATTTACTGTATCTCTCAACCTAAAAAAAAAATAAAGAAAATAGGTTATAAATGTACTCGTAACCAGTCAACTACACGTCATTCTTCTTATCTCTTTGAACTAAATCGTATGAATATTCACAATTTAAGAATATCAACTTTGAGTTCAACAAATCAATGCTCAGGACACTAATGCACATAGCTCTCTCATTATCCTCACTCAACCTTTCTGCTTTGAAATAAGGAGAATAAAAAAAGGAGCGAAATGAAGTGATAACAAGCCAATTGTGAATCATTCTCCAAAAAATGTTTGAGAATTTCTAAATTTGTGGGGTAAGGATATACACACTATTTGATAAGGTAACTAAATTCAACCAATCAACGTTCAAAACACTTATAAGGAGCAAAAGTAGACAAATTTACAGCTGATACAAATAAAAACGAAAAAACATAGGAAATGTTAATTTTGGGGGATACCCTGTACATAGAAAAGTCAACAATCTCCATTGTTTACCATATTAAACTATACTTGATTTAAAGCTCTTGCATATTTTGAATTTATAAGTATACATACATACTAAGTAGATATACCAATTACATTAAGTAATTAAATTATGTAATTAATGAGACATGCACACCTCAAACAAATGATATTCCTCATCTGATTAAAACCCCTGAAGTATGCCTATTTTCATATTTATTCATAATGTATTTATTCTATGTATGTTTGTGCTCGTATGTCACTTGAAAATGACTTCCTACTAATGAAGAAAATGAAGAAAAAAACAAATTGATGCACATTGATATTTTGTTCAATCTTCAAGCATGAAAATGAATATTCATGGCTCACTTAAAGCGTCGCGTTGCATTGCATATTTAACGTATAACATACATATATTCTAATTCAGAAAATATTAGGATATTTAATTCTTTTAGTCCTTCAAATATGATATGACACTTAATAAAAATAAATATAAGTTTTTGAAGACAATTTTTCTTTTAAACCAATTTGAAACTTGCTACAACGCAATTGTAAAACATCATTACTATTTATTTTTTTATATTTTTCAGTTGGTTTCCCCTTGAAATTTTACTTTTTTTTCACAGGGAAATCTTCATTGTATCTTTCTCAACCTTTCCTTCAAAAAGGAAAAAGGAAAATGGCCCCAAAATCAGTTGGTACTCAGCCATTTTCTACACCTTTAATTCTTCATTCTAGATTTGGGAACTATTTTAGATAAACCGATTAGCGTTAAGAACACTAAGAACTGAAAAAAGGAGTCACTGATGACTTGGGGATAGAGTTATGCTCCTCATAAATAAAAGTTAATAATTCATACTAGACACTTGGTAAAAAGAATGAATTAAAACATAGTCATTGATTAATTGAATTATACTGTTGGAATACTGATACTTCTAATATTTCAATATTTTATTAACTCAGAGATTGTAAATTAAGGGATCTTTCCTTAATTTAAAGAACAAAAAAATGACAACTGAGTATGACCTTTGCCATTCATTATACCTATACATCATATATACGTACTTGTTAGCGGCAAATTATAAAATATGTCCCATGTAATAAAAAGTTCAACATTGACGAACTATTTTTAGGGATGCATAAGGAAAAGTATAATAAAATATGCGAGTTGAATTTAATTCAATAAGTTTATGAAGAGGCTGACATATTTACATTTTTTTTATGTTTTATAGTTTAGAATGCGGCTTTACTTTGTTGTTAGTAGAATGTTTTATTGTTTTATTGAATATTCTCATCTTTTGTCGTGACTTGAGGATGTAATTTTGACCTAAAATACTTACAAACATATTGATATTGATTTAACTTCTCCAGGTAAAATGCAAATTCGTTGAAAGAAAAAATGAAGAATATGGCTATAAAAAAATTACCATGAATTAAAATTATAGCACTTTTTATTTTAGATTTTTGAATACTTCAAGTTAGTATCGATTTTGTAGGTAAAAACCCAAATAAACACGAGTAGTCAACTATAATTTATTACTTTCAAGGAATAAAGTTTTTCAATTCAATAACTTATGCACAAAACTTTTAGTTCTTGAATGAAATACTTAATAAGTTATACTTTGCTGATCTGTTCATAAGTAGTCATCTTTTTTGTCAAAAATAATATACTTTGATCATGCAAATATTCAATACCTTATATGAAATCTTTGTGGCAAAAATGGAAAGTAGTTTCATTTAAGTATGTAGATTCCGAAATCTTAAACTCATGATTAAATAAAAATATTCCAATGCATTTTTAAACTTTTGTTCTTTTGGATACCTTCAATCCTTATCTGATGAAGAGGGGAAATTACGTTTTAAAAAAGTCAAAGACCAGCAGTTTTACGCAGATAAAACTATTTAATACATTGCAATTTGAGCAAAATTATTTAGTGGAACAGAAATAATATTTATGTTCCCAAAAACCATGTACAAGTACTGCATATATTAAAGAATTACATATTTCAGACTTTGGTAAAGGGAGAAAAATGAATGCAAATGCAAAATTTCCCAAGACAAGTAAGTGTGCACTTACTTAACGTTGCCAGCATCAACGGACATATGGTATATGTATGTTTGACTTATTTATCTACAAATATTTATGCATGTATAAATATTTGTGCATTTGTATTCATATCAAACGACAATAAATGTCGTTCTCATTTCTTGATGTAAATTGAACAAATGAATTAGTTATATTTGAAAAACTAAGATACATACATACATTGGTGCGTATTACATATTATATAGTATAGATACATGTTCATGTCTATGTACATATATCATATCATCATCATTATATTTTATCTACTTATTATAAAAATTCGTTTTTGAAGGCTTTCACTCATATTTAATGTGACATCTAATTTAGACCATATTCTAATAGACGATGAATAAAGCAATAGTTTGAGATGTGCATTTTGTTGAACTGAGTGAGTGTGTTTGCAACTAGTATCTGTTATCTTTGCATTTTATCGACATATTGCTTTTTAATATATTAAAGGACCTTTTTAAAGACTATTTTAGAGGACTGAAGGGATTTTGAATTGCAATAAAAAATGGAGTAGCCTTTCTTCGCCATGATTTCTTAGTGCATGAACAAACTAACGAAACATTCATTATGGAAAAATCCTGAGAGCCCTACTAAAAAACGCTCATGACGACATATCTAATAGGGCATGAATAGACTTACAATAACTTTATATCCGCAAGATGGCTCTGAGATACTTAAGGGGAATTTGGACATCTCACCAAGAACCTATACACAAACGACGTGTTTGGGAATAGGCAATCTGTATATTAATAAAAACTCTGATTGATTTGATTTTCATATTTGAACAATTACTCTTTTCAAGCAAAGAAAATGTGTGATTCCTGATTGATTGATTGATTTTTCCATTTCTACAGAGTTCTTAGAAATAAATCGTCCATTGTCCAATCACATTGTGTGTCGAATTCACCTTTAACTTTTATAAACAAACACCAAAGTACTACAGTATTTTTATTATTTTGTTTGTCTTTTAATTATCTTTTGATGCTGAGGGAAAGCTAAGGCTAAGTGGATTTTTATGTTTTGAACGATGAACTTTATTTACGGGTAAACTTCCATAAAGTTCAAATCATACATGAACAGAAAGTAAAATTATTTGTGCTACGTATAATTAAATTTTATTTGTTTTAAGAAACATGATTGACAGTTGATTGACAGTTACTGACACTAGTAAAATTTTGTAGGGCTCATATATATTAATACACAGTCATTTATATTTAATTCAAATAAGAGCAATAAAAATGATACTTTTATTTAAAGTGAATTTGAAACGGAGCTCAGTAATCTCTGTTTTCCATAGATTTGATTGATTAGTTAGTCTACAAAACCTTAAGAGTCGATTACATTTTAGTCATTATTTTTTTATTTGTTTCAGAAATCAAATCTATTACAGTTTTAAAATTAAAGTGTCAGCGTTCTTTTCTTTAAAAAAAGCTAAAATTGTTTATTGCGTCTTTAATTTGTTATTTGACATACATCGAAACTGGAATAAAATAAACATTAAAACTTGGATACAAATATGTTGTTACATAAGACGTGTCATCATCGAGAGTAGATTAAGAGTTGTAACGAAAATGCTGGTATTTTTCCAAAACGCAAATACAATTCCATTTAAACAAAATGATTTATTTAACTCATAAATAATTTTGAGATACATTTTGCCTAAAAAAATTAATCATTTTTCTTTGTTTTGTTTCTATATGAAAAAGGTTAAGTGCGTACATTTTACAATTTATTTTTTTCTAATCAATAAAATATAAATTTGATTTGTTAATGGCATGTAAATTAAATTAAATTAATGGATGAAATAATTCAAATATGATATGGCTTTATTTTTTTTACTAAAGAAAACAAACAATCAAAAACTATTTGAATTCAGACATACTCCACTTGAAGTAATTCATATACATTACATAAAAACTTCAAATATAGTCTTATTTTTGAGAATATCTCATTCCAGTTTGTCATTTTAGTTGATTTGCACAAAATGTTGATACTCCAACAAATTAAATATTTATAAATGTATATATCGATCCTAATTTAAGACTAACGAAGGTGGTCTAATAAAAATAAGAAAATTATTTAACATTATATCATATGTGGTTAGCTTTTGATATCTTCTCCTTTTCATCAAAGTAAGAAAAAGAAAGTTATCGTTACTAAAATTTGTATTTTGCTTTTAGTAGAAATAAAACAATATTTCGATAATTACGTCTTTTTACATTTATTTGATAGTAAAGCATTAGTCTTTAAGACCCACTATTCCAAAAACTGATAAATCATTAATTCTATTATATAAGTATAAATCCCAAAAAAATGTCGTAAAAATACATTGATTCTCATTTTCAGAATAGCAAAAAATAGGAAAATAACCTTGTCTTTAAAATAATATAAAAAAATCAAACATCACCGGTTTTTACATGAAAGTTCATGAGCCGAGAAGTGCCATGACACATTCATGCTCTTAAAAAAAACTCAATTAAGAATCGTTTCTAACTATTTACTTTTAAACCGAATTATTCTTCCAATACTCTGTGCATACATTTGCTTTGTAAATAGAATTTTGCAAAGTCAATATTATATCGATATCAATATTTTTATACTTAAAAAAAAAAAAAAAAAAGGTAGGTACACTATGTAGTCAAATATTTACTAAATGCAATTACAATAATACAAATTACATATATATGATCAAAGAGTTACGTATATTTTTCTAACTTGATATTAATTATTCAAATTCGTTACATCTCTCAAATTTTCCTTCTTCAAAGAGGAAAAGAAAAAGCCCCGAAATGAATTAGTAGATAGTCATTGACGTCATTCCTCTCTACTATTAAATAAATAATAATAATAGTTACAAAGAGTGACGTATTTTAATTATAAATTCAATTTTTATATCACCAATTCAAAGACAACATTAGTGAAAGCTAATAGAAGAAGTTCCTTTTTTGGACCTTCTCAACCTTTTTTTCCTTTAAAAGGAGAAAAAAAAGGCTTGAAATTATGTATATAGTAGATAATGAATTACGTCACTCTCCTCAACACTTGGACTACTCTTCATTTAATGCTTGACGAGAAATAATTTGAATTTAAAAAATGAACGTTTAGTGTAGACGCATCGACTATTGTTAACAAAATGTACAATTTCAATTTTCGGATAAGTAACTTCCAAGCATTTTTTTGTCAACTGTACATTTTTTACGTCCCTTACGTTAGTATTTTGAACTTTGAATGGTTGAACTTGAATTGTGCAGAATGTTTTACTACATTATTAAGTGAAGAATAGTGTCACAGGATCTAAATGAGAAGAATTACCTAACTTTTACCTACAGATTTGCGTCTTTTTCCTCTTTTTGGAATTGAGAAATCCATTCTACCAAGAACCTAAATACCATTAGAGTCAAATCATATTTCTTTAATGAAGCAGTTGTACATTATTGATGAATGTGACGTCAGGCCAATTTAACAGAGCCCATAATAAACAAATATTTTTGTATAAAAATTAATGGTTTCATAAAAAGAAACTAAGTTTTTATCATTAGTATTGTTTTAGCCATATAAAAAACACATAAAAAAAGTACTCGCAATGTAAGAATGAAAATGCGGAAAATGAATAATTTATGTAATCAATGTTCGACCAAAGTTTTTTGTGGTTTATTTCTTAGAAACAAAATTGTACAAACATATACATATATATTATGTATTAGCTTTCTGAGTTTTATTTTATACATTTTTTACTAGATGGCAGCCTATACATATGTTTAGGAAATGAACGACATTCACTCTGGGTATATACCTATTAATACTCAACACTGAAATAATTAATATCATGAATGGAATACTCATTTATGTGACATAGAAGTATCCATGGACTTAATTGTATTAACTGTATACATTCATTTATCAGTCTTTTGTGGTCTAGGTACATATGGAATATGTACATACATACATGTATTTGTACATGTAATCTCAAATAATTAGATTTAAGAAGAACTAATGTAGTATTTATATGGGGGAAAAATGGTTTACTATAATACAGTGAGAGGAGGAGTGGGGACGTGTCAGTAGCACTAGGCAAAATAATCATATTTCTCATAAACGCACAGTGTTTTCCCCCACCCCCTTTAACAAGAACCTTATCATAATGGAAGAAAATCAGGAGAAAATCATCTTAATATAGAAAATTAATATAAATAGGCAAAATGTGTAAAATATACATATTTTGTGAATGGAATATAATTTGGGAATGAATAACATTTTTATTACTGAGATTTTTTTTCATATTAGAAATATCCAAATAAAATTAAACATAAATCAAAAATATTTATATATTTCAATGGATATCATGATTGCTAATATCTAAATATTGTGGTTTTAGTACAATTCGTCAAAGGATATGTTGCCCAAACAATGCTGCATATATTGATATTTTATTAAAATACCAAATATGAGGACGTGACTTGTGATGAATATATTACATAAATGCATTTTCAATTCGAACATGAGGAGAACTGGATTTTGATTAAAATTACTGTTCCCCATTATTAGCTCTAGTAGTAATAAAAACAATAAAGGCTTCGAAGGATTCGAACCACATGTTACTGTGTTAGAGTGAATATAATTAAAATATTATCTTAGAAAAAATTTCAACAAAAAAGAAACGCTCATTAATTTACCTATATGACAAGAAAAATATTTTATTCACTTTAATAAATTAATAATGTTTAAGTAGTATGATAATGGTATTATATGAGGTTAAAAAATATACCTCATGGAGCCCTTAGACTTCTATCACAAAGCTCTGTTTCTCAATATATGAAGAATAACTCTGAGAGTCCTTGTTCTACAGCATAAGTATCTGGTTTTACCTTTTTCGGAAACATTTTTTGATTCCATATACTAAAGTTCTATTAAGACCTATTGATGAATCTGTAATTTAATATTGGTTCCTAATATGGATGTATATTTTAGGTGGAATCCTTCATTTCTGAGAAAATGCAATACAAATGTCAACAATCCTCTTTTTTAGGGGCTTTATTTGGGATTGAATAACTGTGTTGTTCATAATTGTTTTGTTTTTGAAAGTTGATTAATTTGAAACTTAAATAGTTGTTAAACTATATTCTTGCTTCTAATTGGTCTAGTTCACAAGTTATATTGATTTGTTGTACAAATCACTCGAGGTTAAGCGCTCAAACTATTAAAACTCTGGGAAATGAATGAAAGGTTGCTTTAAAAATAAAATAAATAAATACAAATATAATTTGGTAAACAGTGAATGTTTTATATGTACATATATTAATAGAGTACTACTAGAATTAGATATGAAACTCTAAATATTTTTGTTGTTGTTGACTGTTGTAGTGGATAAAAATCCTATTTCCATCAATTTTATTAATGTATTGATCCGTTTGATACCTTTCTCATTTATATTGTGTTTCAAAATGTGACATAAAAGAGAGGAAATGATATGGGGATATATAACGTTTATATAAAAAAAAAAATTATTATGAAAAATAATATTTACATTATTCTAAAGTAGTGCATGACCCCAATAGTACCTTTTTAATGCATAAAATGTTAATAAAAATGGCTCTATGTTTATTTTCAGAAATTTATTGAAATAAAGCCGTTAAACAGAGGTTGAAATGTATGATTGTTTAGTAATGGATTGAAAGTACATCACTCCAACAAGGAATTGAATATAAATTGGAGAAAATAAAGCGTTAATTTAAAAGTATATTCATTTCTACTGAATAATTGCTTTTTATTAAATATCCTCTTCGGTTACAGTCAATTTATAAATTGATTTTTAACAAGTATTTATTTAAAAAGTGATATTTATATTAAAAAAGATTTTTGAAAATTTCACTAATCGGCTTCAAGACAAATTACAAAGAACATTTTCAAAAATTCCCATGTGATAAGAATTTGAAGGATGTCCGTCATATTGGACATATGGCCGAATGACTAAGTCTATTTAAAAGTAAATTTAAATTATTTCTACTCCATTCAACCAATTATCTAAATATTGCGTCAAATACTTATACATAGGTACCAATCAAAATCCTAAAACTACACGTATTACCCTCAAAATGACTACTTTGAAGTTTAATTACGTCATAATGATAATAGAATGTGCTTAAACTAATTAAATCAAAGTGAATATGTTCAATAATTCTCATGCAATGTGAATTTTATTTATAGGAGAATGATAGTTGATATAATAGATAATCTTTCAAATCCACAGAAAGTGTAGAAAAATTTAAATCAAAAATATACAAAAATGCGAACAAATACAAAGAGAGGTTATTTGCAGGTTATTTAAAACATAAAAAACTTATCAAATTAAATTTTCCAAAAGAACAAAATTCTTAAGGCTATTATCATTATTAAAATGATTTAAATGTGTCTACCTTTGATTTCAAATCTATCAAATTGCCCCCTACCTCCGCCTTGCTCCTTTATTTCTCAATTTTTTTGAACCTAGTAAAGAAATCTTGAGCCTTTCAATACGATACATTCAACAATTAATTATTTATAATATTTAACGTTTATTCAAATCCTAATTAACAATAATGAATAGCCGATTTTTTATACTCATCAGGAAATAAACAAACGTTTTTCTTTCCAATTGTCTGGAATATTTTAATTCTTATCCATCATATAGACTTTGATGTTACAGTTTGAAATTATTATTTCTTTTAAAAACGTCCAATTATTAACTACAACAACCCTCATACGATCAACCAAGGACTTCCACAGTCAGCACACGTGGAAACAAGTAGGCAAGAATCAAATCTACTACTGTCAGTTCAAGATTAGATAATTAGTCAACGGAAAAACACCCAATTGATTGATTTCCTTTCATGTGATATTTTAAAATCAGAAGTTCCAAAAATCAGTATATTTATTTTAATTTTCGGAATACTTCCGGATCCATGGACTGAGTAAGCCATGGAATAATCATGAAAAAAGTAAATTACTGATTCCCTTTAAAATAAAAAGCACTTGTTATATCTGACTAAAAATAATTGATCATAATTGTACAAATTTGAAGTTATTAGCTAAGAATATCATGAAAGGAATCAAATTTTCTTCTACAATTTCTCTTAAAACATGCTATAAAGACCATTATTAAAGATTATCATCTAAATATATGTTCAGTCATTAAAAAAAAAAAAGGTATAAAAAACACTCATTCATTGAGTAAAATAAAAATATCAAATCAAGATGGCATAGGGTCCATATAATTAATTCTAAAAGATGACAGTTAGATTAGTATTGACTCGATGCAAGGGTGTACATCTGTTCATTTTTTCTAGACATGTACATGTAAATAATAAGTTATTCTATTAGAACTAAATTGACTTTGCACATGCAACTAATTTATAAAAAAGTTTAATTAAAAATTAATATGCATAGCATAGGTTTTGATATCTATAGCGTTTGCATTAACTATAGGTAACATTATCTACTAAAGAATTATATTATCGTTTAAAAAGTAAAATAATTATTTGAAAAAATTAAGCAAAAAAAGTAATTGTAACTTTCTTCTTGTTTTAAAAAAAATCTTTGTGAGTAGATTGCAGTTGCAAGCACTTTTTCTCGAACATCAAAAAACTGTAACCATAAAATTAACACACCAGTTGTATAATATAAATTAATGTTATTGGCAAAAGCAGGCATTTTTACCTTTTTTCTTCTTCGAGATACATATTTAATACACACTTATTTGAGGTGTAATTTTAATTTTTTAAAGGTACTATATTTTTGTAAATTTATTCTTTTCCCTGAAACTTATGTCATGTGATTATTTTAGTATGAGTTGATGTAATTTATTAAAAACCAATGTTTAATCACTGAGAATATATTCGATGATAAATATAACGTTCAATAGGCACAAAGAGGTGAGTTGCAAATAGTAGTGATGTGATGTGGATCGAGACCGGTCTCAAGACCAATTTTTGATTGTCTTATTTTAGTTTCGATCCTTCAAAGTTTATTTATTAGTTCTCATACCTCTGATTTGGTTCTCGACCTCAGAGCCTTGATCTTGGTCTCGAACTCCAGACCTTAAAATTTAGATCTGTGATATTTACAACCATCCCCAGCTATGGGGATAGTGATTATATTTAATGAATTGCACTCAAATGTAATTTGTGAAAATCCATAGGTGTGTCAACGTGATTGGGCCATTTATGCGTATGTATGAACATAAAATAAATAGAAAAGAGGTCTTTAATAAAGAGGAATCTTTATATTGAAAAACTCGTATCTATAACAAATATACTTTTTTAGGTTTCATTTATATCAGTGGTTCTTAACACGGGTTCGATCGAACCCCAGGGGCTTGGTGGTTTGGTTCCCCCCCCCCACTCGTATGATTCGTGATACTACGCTCTGCTTGGCCATCATTGGCCGCAATTGATTACGCTATATCGCTTGATCTTGATATCTGTGCTACAGGCAACTCGCTGTACTCAATAGTAGACTTGATCCACGTGATTTGTGAAGAAAAAAAAGCACATTTTATTTTTCCAACTAATAAGGGTTGCATGGAACTTGTGGGGCTCAATACCTCCAACAAGGTTAAGAGCCACTGATTTATATAAATAGAAAATCTAGTTTTATTTTTAAATATGTACATGGGTATATGTGTAAAGCATGTCAGGCACATCTGTGAAGTTTGTAAAAAAAGTATAAGAAGATTTTATTTTAAAATTTTTCAAAAACTAGAAAGAGGGAAACGTATCTCGAGTAAATTCCCTTTTAGTCAAATATCTTATGCAAGCTCCTTTATTTAAAACATCAAAGTAAGTAAGTATCTAAATAAGTAAAACAAATCTCCTTGATGTACTCCCATGAATATGTATTCGTGTATTAGGAACAAGGATTTAATGAATAAAAGAAAATTATGAAAAATAATTCAAAGCATTAACAAAAAGACTATATCTTTAAAAAGTCTTCATTAAAGACTGAAAGTACCTCAAACCCCATTTTCTTTCTTTTTGCAATGATGGTAATTGGAAGTTTGTAAATGACTACTCCATTAACACTTCATATTGGTGCAAAAAAAAAATATATATATATGTGTATTTTTTCTTTGCAAAACTAAGTCGTCATATCTTGGTACTATGTAACTCATACAAGTTTGTAGATATATTTTGAACTTATGAATGTGTTTGATAAAAAATAGTCTTTCTTTTCCTCTCATGTCCTACTCATTCGTATGTATGTACATAATATATGAATGTCTCTGTTAATCACATCTGTCTAGAATTACACGCATTTATTTTCCAAGACAATAAATATACTGTTCAGAGGGTCTCATCAATTATTTTTTGTGTAAGTAAGAAAATTGATTATATGTATGTACATACATACATACATATGGCATTAAATACAGTTTCTTCCTTAAAAGTATTTGCCTGAGAAAGTACAACGGATTCACAAACTGACAAATATATGTATAGAGCCATCCAATCACTAGATAAACTATGACAAGTATAGATTATATTTTATTTAAAGTATTAGATTTAAGTTTCCTCAGCTATTGAAAAGGTTATTTGTTATGAATTTTATTACATTTTCAAATAGTTTAATTCAATATGAATAAATTTATTATGACTTTTATTATTCTAGGATAAACGTTTTTTATCGAAGCTTTCCTTACTATTGATTTATTGTCGGGCATATAAATCATTTTAACATTCTATAATTATTAGGAAATAATTTGAACTTGATTTAGGGGACATTTTGATTATATAGTACGGTAAAAAAATTGAATTTCACACGGCATTTGATTGCTTTTAGTATATGTATACCCTATAAATTAGCAATGTTTGAAGCACAATTAAATTGTACTTTAAGCAGACTAGGCCTAATCTATGCTCTTATACATGTAAATACTGGAAAGAAATTATCATTATGTGAAATATTCAAAATTAAATATCTTTTAAAATCCAAGTATTTACCCTATTTATGTGTGCTTATGTAATTGTTGTTGTTAAATACCTGGAGGCTAATAAGAAAATTTGTATGTTGGAACTCAAAAAATTATTTAAAAGTAGCTTTAACTATGTACATTTAATTATTTAATGTAAAATACTATTAAAACCAAAAAAATGGAAAAAATATTTTAATAAATGTATCAAACCCTTTTACATTCAGTCATAGCTAATTATTTTCAGTAATTAAGGCATTACTTTTATAAGTTGACGTCACATTTATTTTGCTTCTTTAATCTTCTTATCTTGAATTCGTATCCAAAATTCCAAAAGTACAAATTATTTTGTTTATTATTCATAATCAATTTGTGACGTAAGATTTCATCTAATTAAAAGTAGTTATTTAATTACTAGAAAAAAATTGCTATGATTGAATACAAAAATTATTAAACAAAATTTTAAGAGGATAATTTTAATCTAACATAAATATAACATATATTCAGGTTCCCTTTGAGGATATTTTTTTTACACCAATCCGAGATGCAAAAAAATTTTGTAACATCTAAATTAAGTGCAATTTTTTTTATTTCTTTCAATTTTTAAGACAACAAACCAAGGTCAGAGGTGTGAGAACTGATACCAAGACCACGAAAAATTCGGTTTCGAGAAGTACATCACTAGTAATGAATAGTATGATCTTTGTTCTTAATTATATATAGCATTTAGGATTACTTATTATTATAAGTTAAATAATATCTTGATTCAAAATACGTTAAAGATTACACTGGTCAACAGCAGAAATAGTCTGAAAACGAAATAAGCTGACATTAGTAGCACTTGAGCCTACAAAAATTATTTAAATTATTTTAAAAATTTTATTATGAAAAGTTCTAATTTCATTGAAGATAGTTCAAATAGTGAATTCAAATATATGGTCTATAGCCTAACTTATAATGATAAAAAACATAGTGCGTTGATCTAATGAAAAATTAAAACCGAAAGACAAAAGAAAATAGTTCTAGCTGAGGTTGAAAACCCTTCAAACTGCAGTAGTGATGAGTCTCTATTTTTAGAGACATTTTTTTTTGACACTTAAAAATGTCATTTCATATGTTTTTTATTTCTTTGAGATAGAACCATGATCCATTTTTGTTCAAATTTAGTTGGCTATAAGACGACTCTTTGTCCACTCAGAGTGCCAATATAATTACTCTATTACTAACTATGCAATCCCCATGAATTTACCTTGTGAACTCAATCAAAACAAGGTAAATTCTATGATAATTTTTTTCTTCTCTTTAATGCTATATATACCTTAAGAGTGACATCATGCAGTATGAAAAGTTGTCATGTAGCTCAAATGATTTCCCCTAGCTAACATGCGCACTTTGTTGATTACTTTAAAGCTTTATGATAGACGAAAATGTACTCGTAACTGCTCTAGGGAGAAGAAACTTTTATATTTATTTAAAAATAGCATTAGTATTTTATGAATTATATTTCATCATTCTTTTAATATGCATTTTTAACAACATCTATAAGAAATTCTGTAATTCTTCTTGTAGAGGAATGTAGAGGTTCCTACCACAACGATCTAATTAATTTTGTGAACATAATTTTTAAAAAATAATAGCACCAACCGTTGTTTCTCCGTTTGTAATCATTAATTTTTCCCTACCAAATTATGTTCCTATACATAGGCATGTAGATGGTAATCATTATAAAACAAAACAAGAAATCTCTTGAGGTACATTTTCTTCCTTTTTTAATTATGAAATGGTATCCATGGAAATAATGAACCAAGGGTATTTTCTTATGTTTAATAATAATACCTCTCTTTTTGATTGTTTTATCATCTCAATGCTTTTATTAGTATCTATGACCTCGGAATGGCTCAATCACTTTTAATTTGGAGTAAGAAGAGTTGGTAATTTAAAACATTCCTTTTTGGGGAAGATATTATATATGTACATAGGTTTTACACTTTATTGTCTCTCAAGGATTACACTCTGCAACAAGGTTTGAACTTTCTATGTCCCCAGAAGTTAATGACTATTGTCTTTTATTTTGAATAATACAAAAAATGAAATTAAAAAACTAAGCATTTATAGTTTTTTTTAAAATTGGCCTTTTTATTTTTATTTTTCTGAGAGGCTTTTTAAAACTCAAACTCATTTTTCAACATGAAGAAAGGAAAAGAATGAAAGTAGCAAAAAATTATACATTAAGATATTTAATTTTTCAAAATGTTTTTACTATTTACGTATCTTCTTCTCGACTTGAAAAATTGCTTAGAGGTATGTAAAAATAGTCTTCGTCTTTTGGAGTTATTTTTTAATATTTTTAAAATGCAGATACATTTCTCATCTAATGTAAATGAGCAAAGAGGAAATTTTAATTTTTTGCAGTAAATTTTTTTCTTGTATCAGATTAAATTCTGGGAAATGTTTAATATGTATTAAATTATGTTTTGTTTAGTCAGTTTTATGTAAATTTGAGAGGATTTTTGTGCAAATATATATATACATATATATATATAATAAAGGAAAATACTAAAATTCCAGATATCCGTGTTATATTTTGTGTTACTTTAGAAAACTATCAAACTTATTTATCCAAGGATAAATGGAAATAAGTTTGTTTTTTCCATTTAAGTTAAAAACATACAAACTCATCTACAAACATCATGTGTGAATAATTAATTTATCTTTTATTTTCAAAAGAATGTATCTAACAGCAGACATATCAGGCTCAATCTCCATCAAGTGCAATTTATTATTTTTAAAAATACAAGCAGTTGTTTGTAGATGTCATAAGAAAAAAAATGCAGATAATTTGAATAGAACGTGAATTTTCTAATCTGGGATAATAGCAAAGAGTGAGGGACTAAGAAGAAAATATATAAAATGGGATATAGCAAAAGTTCGCATATTATTCTTTGTTGTTGAAATTAACATATTGAGTTCGACTCCATTACCAGGTAGTGACTTTCATTGTTTATTGCTATTATATTAACCATTACATTATATTATAAGTATCAACTTACTGTTAAGTTATGAAACGAGTATCGATATTTGAGATAAGATAACATACATTTTGATATAACTGTACATAAGCCTCATGTCCAATTAGAGACACAACTCCTTCGTTAACTCTATTATTCTACA
The DNA here is from genome assembly GCA_963680855.1 of Lepeophtheirus nordmannii. Lineage (NCBI taxonomy): Eukaryota > Metazoa > Arthropoda > Copepoda > Siphonostomatoida > Caligidae > Lepeophtheirus > Lepeophtheirus nordmannii. Next base: position 29,231,198 of record OY804522.1, on the reverse strand, counting down.
TCCATTATTTTATTTATATGTATTATTGGTATTTACGTGTTATAGACCTATAAAATTGGTATCGGCATCTGAACTATGGTTTAACAATGATTTGACAAATTAATTGTATTGGTTGTAATCCTCTCAATCTCATTATTTAGAGTCTTGCCAGTTTGAGGGATAATATATATTTATTTGAATTGGAGAGAGAAATAAGGTCCCTTAAGTGTTCCCACTATAGCTACAGCATTGAGCTAACCTGATACAAAAAGATTTGTAATTATTAGTGCAAGGGTGCAGGTGATATTTTAATTTAGGCGAGCCAGAGCCAGTTTTTACCCTATGTCTAAGGCCAAATATAAATTACAATTAAAATCTTCCATTTTTTAAAGAGGAATTTCTTTTTCCTTTTTTTTTTTTTTTTTTCGTATGTTTTTAGCTCATTCAATTTTTTGATGATTTTTGACAAATGTAACCAATAGAGATGTACCCTCTCCCTCCTAACTACGTCCCTGAATTAATAGACTAAATACATATAGAATCATATTAAAATTAAAGTTAAATTTTATTACATTTTTTAGACTGACGTCATTATTCTTGTATGAGCATTCATTTTATTAGAAAAAATGTTAAATTCATGACAAATAAAGTCCTTTTTAAAGGTGTCAAAAAGAAAAAATAGAAGTGATGTATCAGTAATGAAATTGTAAATGTTTTTACATTCATGTTTATATGCTTACGTTTGTTTCTTTATGCATTTTGTAAAAGATATCTATGTATTCCAAGTTGGATAATTTCTATCTATCTTACGACGTATAGAAAAAAAAATTTCTTTAACAAATGAAAATACATCTTCATATAAAGAAGTATCTATTTTATTTTCAAACTATTGCACACTTTTGCATAGCTTTTAATTGTTTCGTCTTGAGTATTTGAAAAAAAAAAAAAAACTTTTTAAAACTAGAAAATACAATATGTATTAAAATGATTGATTGAATTAGATGGTTTTTATATGGTCATTGATCAATGTCATTGATAACTCAGACTATATAGGTACTTGATATGCAACTAAAAATAATTTCTTTTCTGTTCTCTTATTGCTCCTTGTAAAGATGTCTCTAGAGGTCATCATCATCACTTTCCATATACATTACAGTCAAGTATTCAGTTTGCCAATTGAATTGATTCATTAAAACTCTAAGTATCCTTCATTATTGTACATAGATAATTGGATATACAAAATAATAATATTTTTAAATAGGCTAATTAAAGTATTCATCATTCTTACAAACATTAGATATTTATTGATAGACGGGAAAGATTCATGATGGCATCGCTGCCTTACATCAATGATGGTTTTATGGACCAAAGTTTGTTTGTTTTTGGGCTGGATTTTGCGTCCTTGTTGAACACATCTTACAAATTTAGGATGGAATGTCAAATTGTTATATATCAAAAATGTAGAAAGATAGTATGAGCTTGTACTTATATATTAAAGTTTTTAATTCCAAATATATCCATAGTTTTTTTGCCCTTTTGGGCAATATTTTAAGGTTTTTAGAGGAGTAAAAGATTCTTTTTTTTTGTGCAGTTGATGCTCAAAACTAATTTTTAACAATTCAAATCCATTTTCATAATGTTTTTATCATGATTCGAATTCAACTAATCTTTGTTGGAGTAAGAAAATTGATGGGTTTTTTCCCCTCTAGAAGTGAATAAATATAATATGTGACAGTCCTATATGAATTCATACAAATGTGTAGAAATGAAAACGAAATGATTTTTGTATCATTAACATAGTATCCTTTGCTATAAAATGTATATTGATAAATGGGTTATTGGAATACTGATAGTACAAGTAAGCTAATATTACAAATTGTAGATAATTTGATATGTTATACGGCTCATGTTGAAGCGTCACACGTAGTGACTTTTCTAAAATAAATAGTAAATCCTTCAAAAATAAGCTCTAACCTTGAAATATTTTGATGGTTTTATCTTTATGAGCCTCTTGATTAAAAAAGTATATATACATGGTATCAAATAAAACCCAAAAGATTGATTGAAATACATGATTTTTACTATTCTATACCCTCTGAAACTACGATTCGACAGAGACGTTCCGTAGTAATTAATATTATAATATCTGAAAATCATTCAAGGACTTGAAAAAAAAAAACTTTTATCACACAATATGTAATAACATTTATTTTTATCAATCAAGAGTTCTCAGTGTATGCAGCCAGATATTTATATTTAAAGAACCATTAGGGTCTAGCACCCTAACTATTTTCTTTTGTTTATACGATCGTCCTTGAGTATAATTTCTTTTGAGTTCCGTCGTCTCAAGATAAAAAATAAGAAAAATACTTTCATTTTTTGTCTATGGTACATAACTGCATTTCATTCAACGATATGAAAAGTTCAATAAGTGTACAATAAGGTAAATAATAATAAGCTTAAGTAGAAAAAAATATTTTCTTGAACGAACATTCTTTAAAAGGTTAGTACAAGGATTTCAAAGGTCTTAAAATAACTTTAATGATTTTTTGTCTTACTTTTATACAGGTATCCAAGGATTTTCAATGAAGATCAAAGTAAAATGTTTGTAGTATTTTTCACTTTAATATTGTCAAAGAAGAGGGTATGTGATGTATCTACCATAAGACAGTTGGTTTTTACTTAAATCAATTACACACTAGTTTTTATATACTAACTTAAACCGAGAGAAATGTCCAAGTCTAAGACATTGTTCAAGATTAAATGGCAAAGGGGGAAATCTTACACCTAAATATTTAAATACATACAGATAAATATTAATTCACTTTTGAAAGATAAAACAAGCAAAAAACCGTTCTTTTTCGTTCCTTTTTGAATCTATATAGACGCACGCTCACATCTACAGATATTGTCTTCTAAGCATCTAAGGCCTTCTTTTCATTTTCTAAGTACATGCTCAATGTATGGCATAAAGCCATACATGTAATATTTTGCAAATATCCTCTAATTTTAATTAGAGATTTTTTGTGTGGTACCATTGTTATACTAATACATTGTGAATATTGACGTTCCTCCCCCTCATTTCATTATGTACAAAAAAACGTTGAATACAATTCCCACTGAAGCAACCATTTATTTTAAAGTGATCAACCATAGGCTTTAAATTTCTAGCTTTTCAATTGTATTTACAAATAAAATTCAATTTTTTGATGGTTTTATACGTAATCAGGCCCTTCAATGTTCGATCCGAAGTCAAGCTCAAGCTTTGGCTTTTTTTTTTTTTTTTTTGCTATATCACTATTTATAAATAATTCATTCATTCACATATTTGTGCAATAACAATAGATACATTTTCTAATTAGCCGTACAAAAACCCTCTTTTATTTTTGTCCTCATCCATTATTTAAAAAATGGTGAAGCCCTAAAGACCGGAACTTTAATTTACCACATACAAAGGCATAGATAATTACTCAATTATAAAACCAATTAAAGGGGACCTACACATACTATAAAATTCTTGCCTTCTCCTTTCTTTGACATCCCTAGGTAAAGCTGTCAAATAGGGGGAAAATCAATCTTTCCTCAATTACTAATTAAATATTGAGTATCAAAGCATTGCCTTTAACCTAATTTTAAGTGCTTAATGTGAATGTTTAGATGTATGTATCGTACATACATGTTTTGAATATATTTAGGCTACAATTTGTATATAAAGAAATTGTAGTACTATGATGTAGATTCATAATTTCCCAAGATTACATTTGTATGTGTATAAAAACCAAGTATTTACCCATATTTTATATATATTTATATTTATATAAAGACTTGAAATTTAAATAGATTTTTCGTAAACTTCTTTTGTTGACCTATATAATAGCAATTAAATATTGTGTTATACCACATAGATAATGCCTAATTTATCTACTTCCAATAAATAAATATCTGAGAAACAAACAATATTTGAATAAAAAGCACTGGGCATACAATAAATAAGACTCCATACTTGATTTTGTATCCCATACGATCTCATTTGATGCACTACCTGCCTCACAATTTGGCATGATTGATAGACATAATAATTTATCTGGGCCCAGAATAGATGAATAAAAAAATCCTTCAAATAACAAATTAAAGAGACTTAGTTGAAGAGTATGAACCCACAAATACATGTATATAGATGACAGGCTTGGCTCACATTATTAAATCCTTGTTTGATCATAGTATCTATAGTTAAATGCTACTTGTTTTTGTTCAAGTAGACGAGCCTTAAAGGTAAGTAAAAGTACTTTTACTGTTAAAGAAAAGTGGGAGTAACGTAACGGCTCTACTTACATACGTATATCTGCTTGGAAGTATTTAAAATATCCTGGGAGTCGCACTGTTAATTCATCTACTCAATAGATATTAATTGATAAATAAATATATACGCATATAGAGTTTTCATTCAAATACATATTTATATGGAAGCATGATTTTTCATGCAAATCCGTTTGAGTTACATTTGTATATACCATATATTCAAATAAATATTATCTTTCATTTCATTTAGTTAACTAAACTTATTCATGTTCCAGAGGCAGCATAATTGTCACATGAGGGTCCCTAGTCATAATTTAAGAAAAATACTAATAATAATTATAGATAAATACATAAGATTTCAATACTTAAATGATGAGTCTAGACCAGCGTTTCTCAACCGGGGTTCCGCAGAACCCTAGGGTTCCGCAGACGGTCTTTAAGGGTTCCGTGAGAAAAATGAGATTATATAAGCTATTACACTTTTCCGTCTTTTTCTACAGTGTGGTAAAATTTTGTCACCAGAATTTTGACTTTTTTTATAGTGACCTATTGCTAAGCCAGGCTCTTAAGAGAACTAATTAGTCGTTTACATTTGGGATATATAAGATGAGAAAGTATGGTATTAATCATTTTTTGCGCAAGGGTTCCGTGAGACATGGGATATATTTTGAGGGTTCCGAAAGGGAAAAAAGGTTGAAAAACGCTGGTCTAGACTATAGTTAATATTCCTGGCTATCTCAATCCATTTCAGAAATTTGAATATCAAGCTCATAAATATTACTTGATCAAAATGCTATGTCAGTTAAATATTTTTTTTTTTTTAATTGTGAGTTTCTTATTTCGTTATTTATTGTTCAGAATTGTTTTGTGTGTGTGCGTTGACTCGTAACAAATACTGGGAACATAATAAAACACTCTATTTTGAAGGGTGGATAATGTTTCAGTTCCTTATTTTTGACATTGAATTAAATATAAAAATAATTAATATATGACTTTGAAATAACGTTAAGAGTTACTTTGGACCATACTTCAAGTATATGTATATGGTATAATTCAAGTTGACAAGACGTGTTAGATTACTAACTTTACCGACTATTGTTTCAATTCTACTACTAACACCGATGTGGTATTCAGCTAAATTAGATCTGAACTTTCACATCCAATTAACTATTCAACAAAAATTTCCTATTTCTTTAACTAATATATTCCATTTTGAATTTCAAGGAATTTATTAAATTAGGGACTTACCTCTTCAGTTGAAAATTTTCTGATGTATTTTTGAGTTTGTGTAATTTGCTTATACTGTCAATATTGGCTTTGCTCCTGTTATTATTCAAAGGATGTCTGTTTATGTTAAAGGTCGACTAAGAACTAAATTCTGATAAAGTAAAACTAACCTTTCTTGCTAAATATGTATATATCGTAAATAGGAAGGAAGAGAGAAAGGAAAACAGGGAAGAGAAGGATAACCAATGTTGTTGATGTACATATGTACATACATAGACTACAAGAAAGCGTTTACTATGGAGAGAACTTTTAATATACAAGCACCAGTTTTACAACTCTTTACAAACATAAAGATCATCGTAAAACCTTCATTCTCCCTGTCTCACGTACCTCCTCGCATTCACGTTCATGTCAATCATTTTTAAACAATCAAACATTTAAATAATTTGGATGTATGTAGTCAACTCCCTCATTTGTTCATTCCATGGATCTCCTCCAACTCGAGTCTTTGAGCTTCTCCAATTCAGTTCTCAGCAAATGTACTAAGATTCATTCATATAAAATGATAATAATAATTAATTGATGATCAAATAATGGGTTTAGTTGCCACACAAATTTTGTGTTTTAAGTATGAGCTGCTTTGAATAGTTATACACAAACGATGTTTGTGAGTTTGTCAATTCTTGAGTATTCTTATTGAAGATTGAATCTTTTAACTTTAATGTCGAGTCAAAGTGGATTAAAATTTGTTATTCAAGTCGATTCCAAGTCTTCCAGGAGCATGAGACTCCCAGTTGCTCGGAATAGTCTGAAATAAAGGATGTTTCTGTTTATCAAGCCACTACTTAATTTTGAATCTTTTAACTTATAGTGGGAGTAAATGTTCTAAATCGTTTCACTTGTCGTTCGAATGATAATTGCAGTTAAATGATAATTATGCGTGATTGAAGTTCGAGTCCCTAACTTTGATCAGAAATATACATAAGTAAGTAGCATAAATACATTATGCATATATAAATCTCTCATTGACATATTGAACAGAATATACCTTTCTATGTATGTATGTATGTATAATGACAGAATTGATAAAAGAAGTTTCAATTCAAGCTCTGGCTTCTAATGCAAAACAACTATTTTTTTTAAGCCAAATACATATGCATAAATGCATATGTATTTTCTTTTTGTTGTTGAAGATGTTTATTAGAGTCCCTTTTATTCCCGACAGGGAAAGGATTTCTTAAGCATATTTATAAAAATATCTATGTACATATCTGTCTACTATATACATAAAACAGGTTTTATTTCTTTCTTTTTAAGGCTGAAATAATCATTTATAAAAAGATTTTTTTTTTTAAATAATATTTTTATAAAATAAAAAGTTTCAAAAACTGCTGTGTAATATCTTTTTTTATATATCCCTTATTTTTTTTTCTTAAACTGACTAAAGGAACTTTAAGCATACTGACATTGTTTTATTTACAAAGCACAAAAAATATTTATATATTTTTAAAATCCAGGGATCAAATAACCATTCAATCAACTCCAATCCTCAGGTGGAGACATGTTTCCCGCGACTCGTGTTCTTGTTTGTCTGTTATTTATAACTATTGTTTCAACAGCTAGCTTAGATCCAAGTAAGGATATATGAATATTATCACACTCATGTAATGGTACTAATCAATATTATGACTTGTTAGGACTCATTGGCCTTTTGAATGTTGTTACGTTTAGAAACAGTCCCTGTACGGCAGTATCCTCAACGTCTTCGTCGAGTAGACAAGGTACATGTTTCTCTAGTGAGGAATGCTCTCAAAAAGGAGGTCAAATCGATGGAACCTGTGCATCTGGATTTGGTGTCTGTTGCATATTTACGTAAGTCGCATACTACTTCATTAAAGTCCAAAATAAACTCTACATTCCTTGATTACTTTAGGCTAGTCGCATGTGGAGGATCTGTGAGTCAGGTAAGGATATTTTAATTAAATTGAATTTCATATGTACAACTTATTAGATAGTAGTATAAATAGAATTATCATCTAAATAGAATTGTACGTATATTCAAAATCCTGGAACACCCAGTAGTTTCGCTGTTGGAACCACAGCAAGTTGTCAGTATACTTTCCCTAGACCATCCAATGGTAAGATTTCAGAATAAACTGAGGTTCTAAACGTTTGATTCTATATCCATTTCTATAGAAATTTGCAGAATCAGATTGGATTTTAAGACATTAACACTGAGGCAAGCTCCCACAGCAACTGGAATATGTGGAGCCGAAAACATTGCCGTAACAAGTACTTCAAGAAATATTATTCCTTCCTTCTGTGGAACCCTCACTGGACAACACAGTAAGAATACATTCAAATGAATATAGATTTGACAATTAAAAAACAAACATTTTTTATCCTGTATAGTGTACATCACAACAGCCCCTACTGGAGATCTAGGATCCATGACACTCAACTTTGATACAACAGATACAGCTTCAAGTCGTTCTTGGGATATTAAAGTGACTCAGGTGGCTTGCGACGATACTCTATCCATGTAAGTGTGTCACACATTTGTACGTATGTCAAGGATATGACTCTTTTTTCTCTTTCTTTTTTATAGTCCACCAGACGGTTGTCTCCAGTATTTCACAGGTCTGTCTGGTAATGTTAAAAGTTACAACTTTGGTGTACTCTTAGCCAGTACAGCATATGATAACTGTATCCGAAATGCAAGAGGATTCTGTTCCATCAGATACACAGAGAGTTCAATTGCCACTCCAGATCCATTTGTTGTAGGAGGTGATGCAGCTGGTAGAACAGATGGAAGTAAGGAACTATTTCTCCATTTTTTATTTTAATTCTAATGATGTGTATGTATATTAACACCCTCTAATTAATTAATTATAGGTAACTGTGCTGATGCAAGAGTTGTAATCTCAGGAAGTGTAAGCTCTGTTGTCTGTGGAAACTTCCTTACACAAGTGGATTCTGCCATGAAGTCATCGCAAGTGATTGCTAATAATGTTCCATTCATCCTTCGACTAGAAACAACAAATACGCTCAATGCTCAAACAGGTTTTAATTTAGACTACACTCAAATTCCTTGTTAGTCTTCAACTTCTTAAACTTGTAGAAATATTTTAAAATCTAAGTACTTTTAAAATTGTCAGTAAATCATATTGATTACTTTGTAACAAAAAAAACAAAAAAACAACAACATACAAATACCTTTTATTATATGAAAGAAATTCATATTGTAATTTTTTATTCATTTAAATATAGCATATCATATTTTATTATATAAACCTGTGCACTTTTGATTTTTTAACGCATTAATAAGTCCCATGTATATATTTTTTTGTCTACTCTTGATATCTCTGCTCGAGACTCTTAATAGTGCTTTCGTGTATAAGTATAAGGTTGGGTTTGATGTAAAAAAAAAAAAGAAGTTAATTGAAATCTTGACTGGATTTACTAGAGGTGGGAACTTGGACTCTAGTTCATATTTTGAAGACTTAAGACTCGACTTGATCTTAAAACTAAAGACTCGAGACTTTATTAGACCATTTTTTAACAGATGCTCTCAAAGCAATTTTAATTTTTCTCTGGATATAAAATCAATTATAATTGTAATTCCCTGACAATTGGCATGCTCAACTGCAGAGAAGGGGATTTGAATGATATTTAGATCGGGTGAGCTTTCAGGACACCAATCTAAAATTAAACATTCACAAATAGGTACTAAACTTAAAATGAGCTCGAAAGAAATCTAAGGACTCGAGCTGAACTAAATAAATGTATTTAAGGCCTTTAACTTGACTTGATCTTCGACTCAAGAATCCATAACAAAGACTTTATACTCTTCTTAGACTCGCAATATAGGGACTTTCTACCGCCTCTGCCATTTACTAAATAATTTAAATTAACTTGCCTTTTTATATCCTCTTAAATTATGTATTAAATGAGTGTGACTCAGTGACAATTCACTCTGTTTTCATCCTGTTCAATAACTTTCCTATCTTTACTCTTATTATTCTTATGATTTACAAGAGTCGAACCATTTACGCTAAGTTGAACATAACCCTTCAACTGAATATAAAATAGTTGAGCAGTTAGAGTGAATGATGTAATTTCAGGCACTCATCTTACTCTTTTTTTTAAGAAGGTACAATGAAGATTGTTATGTGCCCAAAGGTACTCGTGATCATATGATATAAATTCAAATAATACATACAAAATGTATTGCTAAAGGATTTTTAAGGCTTCTATTCCACCAAGAAAAAAAAATAGAAATTCTTAAATATCCTACATATATGTTGGGAAATTATATTTTTAAGTAAGTCCATTATGCAATTTAGATAATCATGAATCTCCTTAGGAGAAAAACTACTATAAATCATGAAATTATGCTGCTATAAATAACGATTATAGGCAATTTCACTGGTTTGGCATATAGTTATTTGTATACTTCATCTTTTTAGTGGGTTATTTAATATTTTGAACTCTTTCTTCAATATAATATATAAGAATGTAGAGCATTTTGCGTAACGTTGTTATTCTGGAAGTCGATTATTTTCATGTCATATCCATTATTAAACAGTCTCATTATAAGGAACCTTGTTTCTATGCTATAGGGTATTTTTCTAAAAAAAAATTTCTTTAAGGTCATTACATTAAATTTGTCCATTTTGTTTAATAACTACAATATCAATTACTATTCATCCAACATGACGTTTCTTTTGGCTAATCATGTAATCTGTGACATTGACTATTCTCAACAAATCAGAGATAATCAACAATTTCGAAGAAAAAGTAATGTTTGAACTCTTATATTTTCTATTTTTTATTTTTCGCAATTTATTTTTGCAATTTATTCATTGATTCTACATACTATTTATCTAGATAGTTTCCATATAAATCATACAAAGTCAAGGAATAGTTGCTAAGAATTATTTGTAAGACTGATTATATGGATAGTATGTACACGCTTTTATTCTAATTGTATCTTGAAATCTTTTCTTCAAAAAGGAACTGAAAAAAAGGTTTAAATTGAGTGGGTGATTAGCCAATTCTTCCCAACTCTGGAATGATTCTCCTTTTAGTGGGAGATAATTATTCACAGCTGAACAACAAATATTTTTGTGTAAATCATTCAATGTTCATTTGAAACTATCGTTAATCTTGTTATTTCTTTCATTTGATATAATAAATTCAGAATTTATTCGTAACAAAACGTTAAACAATCTGAAGAATCTTTGTACGTCTCATGACATGAAACGTAGGCAAATAAATAATTTTAATTCAATGTATAATAACATTTCTAATTTCTTTACAAGCAATATAACACAACTTTTCAAAATTGTTGTCATTTTTATTATATTTTACAGTCATCAATTATTGATGACTTACTATTATACATATATTACTATACAAAATGATGGCTGTCTATTTATAATGAAGAATTGTAAACAAATGAAAGAAAATGACTGGCTTAACATTATGTGATATTACATTTTTGTAAAAAATCATATGATATATGATACCCAAGAAATAACTACAAATATTACCTAAACTACAAAAATACGAATTTAGAAATAAAATTCGCAAAAATGAATGAACAAATTAAAATTAATAAAAATGAAATATTATAATGAAAAAGCTTAAACAGAGTTATAGAAGTTTCTAACATATATTTTTGGACAGTTATGTCTTATGATTATTTTATAGATGTAAAAGTATACATATATTAATTTATTTTCTGATGTAAGTTTTATGTTGTTAGATGATTTATTGTTAAAGTAGTGTCCATCCGTCTGCATAATTCTTTGGATTCTCAACAATAGTCTATCATTTTAGATATTAATGGCATAAAATAGTCTTTTAATATTTTTTGACTTTCCAGAAGTTTATAAGTATTGACATATATTTAGATATACAAATGTATTATACTGTATGTCTAAATTTAAGAAGGAAATAGTGTATTGAACAACAATTCACATGATTACAAACATGATTGATGTTAATCACGAGCTCGATTCTTTCATAAAACAGAACAATTAAGAAATGAATAAAAAATAAAACGATTTATTTCTTTAACTCAAGACATGTTTTCTGTATTAATTTTGAAAAATTTTTTTAATAAATTTTCAAATTATTTCACATCAACTCAAATAAAGAGCATCATTACCCAACCATTATACAGTTTCATAATTTTTGTTAAACGCACAATCTTTTACTTCTGATGAAAAAATGAGCTCTAATGTTTAACTACTAAATATTCTGGGAAAAGGACACTTTATTTAGTGTTCTTTCAGTCCCAATTTTTATATCTTGTAATAATGAACATTCAAAAATGGGAACTCGTATGTACTTGCGATTCAAACTCGAGTCGCGATTAAGTCTATTTGAACTGCGACTTCCAACTTAAATTTCATAAGCCTCTTGTGCAGACCACTAGAATCCCCAGACTTTAAGCCAACATAATCATCAAGGCTGTTTTTCATCTCACAAGGAATGGCAGTGTCTCTAAAATGAAAGTTTAGCACATATATTGTATATTGGTCTACATTAATCCATTTTTCTATAATATTCTTTATTAATTAATTTTTTTATAATTCATGTATCGATTCCTTGACTTGCTATTGTAGTCACAATATCGATTTCAATATAGCTAACTCTAATATAGTTAGACTAATATTGCTTTTTTTCTTTTAAAATATTTCTAAAAATAGTGTTTTCTGAAATAATTAAAAATTGTTACAGTAATCATTTCAACGTACATATTAATCATTTTATCAATTCATATTAATAATTAATTAATTACTATACTGCTTCCTACTATTTTTATTTTTGAATTACTTTGTTATAGTTATATTATCATTTCTTAACTTTCTATTATTTGTAGTACATATAGGTACGAATGAAAATATCTTTGAGGATGAAAGATAATTTCTACTAAACTTGTTTCACGTGGTTTATGATGGGAAAGAAGAAATTGAGTTTATGTTGATATCATTATTTGAATTGTTGACTTCATTATTAGCTATACTTTGAAGGAATCATTTTATAGCCTGCTTTTCATGCTAAACATAGAAACATCAATGGTGAAGCTCACTTTAAGCTTTCCTTTTTGTCGCTATTCAGCATTGAATGACTGGATATGGTTTTGTTTTAAAGGTGCACAATATGAAATAAACCAACTCAATCTTCTCAAACCAATAAAAAAATTTGTTCATAGGAAAGCATAAACTTGAGATGTACATATTATGTATAATAAATTTAAGAGTCAATCCAGAAGTCATTGATATAAAATATAAATATGTTGATAAAATGCATTTGTTTTCATATAAAAAGTCATCAAGATAGTAGTAGGCAGATTAATAGATCAACTAAATATATGTGTGCTTCTTTTTGATTTAGTAGAATTGTTATTGTTCCAATGCCTGGTAAGACAATTTTATCCTCAAGGGCATTATTGACAAGTAACCAGATTATACAACATAATTTTTAAAGCAACGGGCATTTCAGAAAAAAGAAATTATCCACTTGTCAAAAATGTCTATATTTGACATTTTTGAAACAGAATTTGAATTATCAAAGTTGTACCTAAAACTTTTAAACTTTTTGTGTCTTGAATGGAATATTGGAGTTTCAACAAAAATGTATATAGTAGTTAAATCCTAGACTCGCCTAAAGTTATAACTTTTTTTTACGTATGTTACTTTAATTAACAGCTTAAAATGTTAACAACTCCTATACATTTTATCTTGTCAGCTGTCAATTTTCAACTTTTTTTGCCTAGTAAAAGTTTTTAGAGCGTTGAATCCCCTTCCATTAAATGAAAAATTGTTCAGAGTTGGAACTAATTGGTTAACTACAAATTACCAACTAAATATTTTGTGTCTTTTTTTTTAGAGGAAAGATTGAGATATACGAAGAAAGGTGCTATGTGACAATAATTACATTTTGTTTTTGTTTGTGTAAAGAACACTATCTGGAGTGCTTTGAAATGGACAGCTCTTGATTGTTTGTTATATGTATACCATTATGCCACATAAAATATACTACATATATGGAGATGTTAAAGACTGCAAAACATTACGTATATCATAATATTAACCATTTTGTAATATTATAAATATTCCTTGGTGAACATTTTGGCACACAATGGTTGTAAATAAAGTGATAGTTTCTGGTATGAGCATATTCAGTTTCTAAATATATAATATTTATGTATACAAAAACATTTACAAAGATGTTTAAGAAAATTAACTCCATTAAAATGGGTCCATATATTAGTTTATGTTCTAATTTCTCTCTGTGAGTTAAATTAAATTATATATCTTTTTTAAAGTTCATCTGAGTATATTTATAAATAGATTAAAATTTCATCCATGAGACAATTATCGAATCATCTACGAAACTAAAAGAGATTTTAAGATGTACAAACTTTCTAAACCTATCTTCCAGTCTTTTTCTTTAAAAAATGATGTTTTATCAAATATTTTTTGATCAAAATAGCGCAAAATAGGATACCAGCAGAGATAAGACTATGAGTGGTACATCAATAAATAATGAATCTTGAAAAAAAATCAAGAAAATTAGAAATTTTCAATATATTTTTTTACTTCATAAGTATAGCTGCCTCAATATTTGATCTCTACATGTTCAGGTCAATTAATGACTTTTAATTCAATTTTCAGGGACGAGATGGAATAATTAGGTTATAACCTTAACATTAATTATCGGTCTTCCAAACTTTGAAAACCTCTGGTCTTCAGCAGTGTTTCTCATCTGGTGGGTAGCAAATTTCTTGTACGAGAGCTGATCAAAAATTAAAGTTAATTTTGCTTTTCATTACAATCCTAAAGGACAATCTCAACATGTATTAAATTTTTAAGACATTCAAAGTTTAAAATCATCCTTTATAATTTTTTTTATAGAGTAATACCAATGTCAGGGCCGACCATTTAAAAAAAACCAATTAACTCCTTACTTTTGTGCTGACTGATCGCATTTTTCAAACCCTTATTTTATGTACATACCATTTTTTTAAATCTTTGAAATGAAACGTAAATTTGACATCCTTATTAAATTTTCAAAACAACTTCTTACGACATAAAAAATTGGAAAAAAAAAGATATTAGTAGATTGTTACATAATATCAAATAATCTAAAAAAAATTATTTACTTTGGTATACGTATTTTTAGCTCAATTTGATTAAATTGTAGCCTTATAAATGATTTGTTAAACCAAATTTTTGTTTCATAACTTTCCATTAAATAGAATTATAATTGACATCTACCAATCTATTTCGAAACTGATCAAAAAAAAATTACAAAATTATAAAAAGTGATAGTTTAAAAACAAATAGTGATAGTTCATCTGGGTATGCATTATAAATATTTTTTGATCTTATTATATGTATTTTACACTTGAATTGATCATAGACTTTATCTGCCAAAATGTACAAAATAAAGGTATGCTTTACTTAATTAGTGCTTGAAAACCTATTTAGTTCACAACTAAATTTACAATAATAATAAAAAACAGTTCAAATAAACAAACAAATGTTTGAATTAGAGAAAAACAAATATAAAACTACTCTCCAGGTATAATTTTAATAACAATCCATGTCAATAATAGAATTAAAAAAATTAAATTAAAAAAAATTAAATTGATTTATGTAATTTTATAATATTAGTCTATATATTATCAAAACTCAAAATATATATAGATATAAGAGAATTCTCCTTTTTATACTCTCATTTTCTTTTGATAATTTTTTTTTAAAAGTCTTAATCTCATTTTTCCTTTTCAAAAGCTTTATACAACTTTATGATTGTTAAAATAATGTAGAAATGGCTCTTAGACGATTTTTTTTATAAATATGAAAAGGTTAAAAACATTTAATTTTTAAAATAATCTTTGAGGCAACTATTTTTTTCGAAACAAATTTGGTTTTCGAGTATTTTCAATTAATTTGTTTATACGTACACTTTTTATAATCTATTTGAGTCAAGTTTCATCACATATTTCCTGCAAATTTAGATGTTGATTTTAAAAACGTGTACATGTTTAATGTGAATTGATCCACTAAATTCAGAGAAAAGGTCATGTTAAAGGTCAATAGATACTAGAATGACTAATTATTTTTCATCAACAATATAGTATTTCCTTATAAATACTCTATTTCAGTAGCATTATTTGATTTGGATTATTTTGAAGTGGAAATAATCATTATTCATCCCTTTAATAAAATCCTTGAAAAAGGATAATTTTTTTTCTTACTCAAAGTTGACCTCAAACCTATAAAAAATGTAAGAATACTCAAAAAATTACAACTGCTCAAAAATCGTATTTGATACACAAAAACTAATTATAGATTTAACATCAGTGCATTAAAAACGACTTGAATTTGATATATGGAATCTAAAAGATTTTTTTTGTTGTTGACATATGTAGTTTCTTTGTGATGCGACTTATTTTGTGTAAAAAAAGAATGAAAGCAATTAGAGGAAATATTTTTTTTTTCTTTTAGCTCTAATCATAGTAAATTGATGAGTAGACTTGAATGTAGGAAGTGTTGAATCATATTTTTTTTTTAGTATTCTACAATCAATATGATCAATATTGATGCGTTTGATATTAGATATGATGAAAGAAAATTGGATATATAGAAATAAGTACGTGGAAAAGATTATCATATTTGAGTTCCATATTTTTCAGGAGTCAAATACTTTTTTGTAAGAGTGGATTTTTCATCATGAAAGAAGAATAGACATTTTATCTCCTTAAGGTAAAATCAATTTATGAATATTTTACCTATTTATCTTATGCATAAAAAATAAAGAAGTTATATTCCGTCTGTAATTTTTGATGAAGTTTAAATCATATAAATCTTGTGTCGACTCGGTTGATACTTTTTCGACTCAACTCAAATTATGAGCTGATTTTAAAAATCACGTGTTGACTAACCATTTTTTTTCTTGATTTGCTCTTTAATCAGTCTACATCAACAAAATTATAGGGTTTCATAAATTCTTCTTTCTGAAAATATCAATATTCTAATTAGTTTCTAACCCTTTTTAAATCATTTAATATTAAAATCAGATCTCATTTCTTTTGTTAAAATTGTGAATATTTAATCTTTAACTGTTTTTTTAACAAGTTTATAGTTAGAAAGAATATAATGGTATATTCATAATATGGATTGATAATTTAATAGGAACAGTCATTGGTATCGTTACTCTTACAAATTTTTATGACATGGATTTGATTTTGAACATATGGAAAGACTCCTACGATAGTGGCTTTCCAAAATCGAATTATTCATTGAAAACAATATCATTTCTATTTGGAATTAAAGTACTCAAATTATATTAATATTGTAATTGGATCAATTCAATTGGCAATTGGTTGCTCCTATTCTTTTCCTTTTGTCCCCTTCTTTTTCTATATTTATGATCTAAGTAGAAATAGAATAAGTCAAATCCAAATATCACATGCCCAAGAGCCTCGTCTCTTCCTGTGAAATATATTCACATATCTTGATTTCTCTACCTTAAAGCTTGTATAGAGTGTCCATCGTTGACTTTATATTTCTTTTCCTGTATTTAAAACAATTTCAAGCAACGGACATTTTTTGTATTGTAGTCAGTGATACTCAAAATTTTCTCTTGATTTTTATTCAAAACTTGTTGTACAAATTGAATAAAAATATTAAGATAAACGCTATAAAGCAAGTTACATTTGCTAATTGTTGGTATAAATTCCATAACTTTTAACATTAACTATTGAAAGTAGTGGGAAATATAAAAAAATTAAAAAGTCTTTTGACTTTTTAGTACTCGAAAGTCTCATTTTTTTGTTTTTTTTAATGTGGGAGTTTTTGAAAGTTTTTGAAATTTACTTATGTCATAATTTTTAACTATGCCCTTTCTAATTTGCTCAGAAGCATAAATCAAAATCAATTGGACATTTAGATCTATTTATATAATTTTTAAATTAATCAAAGTAAAATGATAATATTTAGAAATGTATAAAACTTTCTTTGCCAATTATTTTTTGTAATTAATTGTTTTTGTATCAAAAGTTATATTTTTGAAATATACTAACCATAAAAATCTATATTTACTCCCTAACATTATGTAAGTCTATAACCAAGCTATATAAAAACCCTATGTAAAATGTATAATTTAAATCTTTGTTCACATTAAGTAATATAATATTCAAACATATGGTAGCTTAATTAATAAATCAGTATAAAGTTGAAATTAATTTAATTTTACAATTAGAAAATTTCAATAAAATAATTTTGTAATTTCATTTTTGATCCTCTATACCAGCGTTTCTCAACCTTTTTTCCCTTTCGGAACCCTCAAAATATATCCCATGTCTCACGGAACCCTTGCGTCAAAATTCTGGTGACAAAATTTTACCACACTGTAGAAAAAGACTGAAAAGTGTAATAGCTTATATAATCTCATTTTTCTCGCGGAACCCTTAAAGACCGTCTGCGGAACCCCGGTTGAGAAACGCTGCTCTATACATACGTACTAATGTGAAAGTATAGTCTGTATTTTTTTTCCTGCTATCGATTTGTCTACTCTTTTCTCGTGCTTACGTTCTGAACGTTGATCTACTGAACTCAAAGTATATGGGTATTGATGGGGGAAAAGGAAGTAAATGGGGTAACTGCAAGAAAGTATCTGGCCCACTTTTCTTTCTTGTTTCGGACGAAAGGCTGAGAGTTAGAATAAAAATCACATTCTGTAGATATATAAATAATATAATTATTGTTATTTTTTATAGGTTTTTTTGATTTGTAAATAAAAGGCTAGTTTGTGATCTGTAAGGTAAAAGTCCCTTGCGTTGGTTATAAAGTATTAAGATACTTTTTTTATATGTTTTATATTAGATTTTTTGAACAAAGGTACAAACTGGTGGGTAATTGAACCATTCATACAAAAATTCCATGAAATCATTCCCATCTCAGCAAAAAAAAAATGGTTTATTTTAATTACATCATCCTGCTGGCACATGCTTCAGAAAAAAAGTAATGCTATTGGATCATTCCATGCGATATGGATCTCGACAAGAATGCATCACTTCTGATTTTTTCAAAATTTAACAAACATGCAGATATTTATTTTTTAGAAAAACTTAAAATTTTATTTTTAGATCAATCTAACGGCTGATTCAATTTTTCGTCCTTTTAAATTTTCAATAAGGAATTTGGCATTGTTCATTTAGAGTTATTCTATTTTATTTCATTTAGAGCTATCAACATCAATTTGACGCAATATGAAAATAACTGACACATTTTTTATTAATTATATAGTAGCACTTATTTTCTAGTTTTCTCAAAAATTTGATATTGAAAATGTTAACCTTAAAAGAGTCTATGTTGGTATCTCTTTAACATGACATATAGGAAGTATTTAATGCTTTGCAGAATTATCAACCTTATATAACACAATTCCATTAAACCGTTTAAATTTATATGTAGTTTTGCAGCATTTGTCATTTACTTTAGTATTCAAAGTTTTTTGAGGAAAAATTCGGAAGTTCTACTCTACTTGAAGACAAACAGTGGCTTAAAATACTTAGGTGTCTAACTGACTTATTAGCTCACACCAACTAGCTCTATCTACGTCTTCAAGGTGTTGGACAAACGGCCATATATCTTTGTGAGACATGAGAAGCATTCTTAATGAATATTGAGGACATCAAAGCTCAGAACCTTTGTTACTTCAAACCTTTAAACACATTTATAGAAAATGTTAAAGATTTGAATTGTTCTCATCATGAACTAAAATTAGAATTTTTGAGTCGATTCAAAAATTTTAAGTCCTCAGGTCAAATGTTTTATTTTGTACTAATACTAAATAGTATTGAAATGTTGGATTTATATGTCTTTGAATGAATGAGTATTGAAGAATTTGAGAAGCAGCTAATCAAATGTAAAGTTGAATTATGGAGTATAAACCCAATTTTGGGGCATTTAATTATATCTTAACTTGTTTCTCCTAAAAAAAAAAGTTTGATCCTGTTCAGCCTTCATGTTTTGGTTCAACCCCTAAATCTGAACAATTATATTTTCACATATGAAGTATGTACATCATTAATACCTAATGAAGTTGACAAACTACATATCACTTTGAACCATGTGAACACTATCTTAATGTCAAAAAACTATGCAATTTCAAGCAAGACCAAGGACCAAATTAGAAAAATATGAAGTATTTTTTGGACTTAATATTTGTATTCATATATGTAGTGTTGCCTGGAACGCTAAGGAGGAAAAAAAATTAAAGAAGGAAAAAATGACACCCAAATTCTAAAAAGTTGCCAGCCCCTGATCTAAGATAGCCTTAACATCAATTAAAAAACAAATTTAGGTGCGTCATAACTTTCAAATTAGGGAAGATTTATAAGTCTTCTATCTGAGGAGTAATGCTACTCTAAAGATATGTTTTAATATATGTATGTATATATTATTATTAGGAAAAATTATGACAAAATTCTTATAATGAAGGATTTATAAAACTCTTTTAGTAGGTAAAGGAAAATAAAAATGAGAAAATTATGAACTACAGACAGTAAGTAATGGATATAGAAAAATGAAATTTTGATTTTATATGGGTATTTTGTTTAAACTGTAATTCCTATATCAAAAATACCCATACTGAGAATGGTTCAATATTATTCAAAAATAATATATGTAAATTTCATGAAATTGAAAGATAATCGCCTCAAAATTTTCGAGGGAATGAAATTGATTTCACAATTGGATAAAGTATTACAATTTTTTAGTATCGTAATATCCTCTTTCCTTTAAAAGTTGACAACCCCTGATGATCATAGATTATAGATTTAATGTGCATAAATATACCTCAGGCTTTCGGTACAAAAAAAAATACATTTATGTCCCATCGTTGTTTTTATTGTATGTCACAACTTTTACTCTTAAAAACAAGGTAGTTAACCAATTCTTTCTACCCTCAAATTAGTATAAAAATCAAGAACTGACAACAAAATACAATATAAGTGTATAGAATATCGCCGTAATGTACTTTAATGTAAAAAAAATCATGCAAAAAAAAAAAAAAAACTATACATCAGAACATGTAAACAATTTACAACATATTACTAATTAATCCTTTAATGTTAAGTATAAAAATAGTCAATGGAACTTTAAAGGACGCTGATCCCTGCTTTAAAGAAAATTAAATTTATTGTTATTATTGAAATATATCAAATTGCAGTATGTGAACATAAGTGACTAACTAGTCATTAATAACTGAATAATGTCAATAAGCAATTAGTTTACATAATAACTCGGTTTTCATAAAATCAACAACACTAATTAATTTTGAAATATATTTCTACCTTTATAAGGGAATTTAATTGTAATACATAGATATGTACTTAGAAAATCCAATAGAAAAGAAAATATTGTAATTACACATTCCATATAAAAAATTATATTTCAATTAATTTATTTCGTATTATTTAACATAAGTGGTATACAAGTAATATGTAATTATTTATTCAATACTTGATGAAATTAAAATTCAACTCCACGGTACTTCTTAAATCTTTCTCGCAACCTCATCAAAGGAGTTAAGTATTTTGTATTGACAATTTTCTTAAATCTTATTTCTTTGAATAAGTTTTACCAACTTCAAAAATTAATATGAATTCACAAATATTAAAGGCATAATTATTATTAATTCGTCAAATCTTCACATCCTTATGTTTCAAATATATGAACAATAATTTTTTGCGTAAGTATTTTATAAGCTTATTATAAAATATACATATACATGTAGAAGACTATAAATATTTCAAGGACAATTAAATTTGCTTGACAATTTATAAAATATTTTAATTTAATTTGTATAATTATTTTTATATAATGAGATTGTTATGAATGTGTCTACTAATATCGAACATGGTAATTTAGTATTCAATAATTGTGGTAATGATAATTTATATCTAATATAATCATTTAGAGTAGAGATAGTAGCATAATTAAATTTGATTGTAAAAGCTGGATCACTATTTTGACTTGATTTGTGTGTACCAAGCATTTTGCAAACATGTTTTTTTTTTAACCAATGACATTTATACGTACATTGCTTTACTTGACATGGTATACCCATGACTCTTAGTTTAGAGATAAGAAATAGAACAAAAGATGTGACACAACTGTAGTTTTCTCATCTCCTAGACATCCACTCCCAATTACTCATAAATATTATCAAGGATCCAATCCAAATATTGATCCACTTTAGTATAAACAGCAGGTATGCCTTTTTGTCCACATCTTCGAGGGCCAAAACTAACAACCCCAATGCTCGTCCATGTTCCAGTGGATCGATCCTCGAGCATGAGAGCAGAGCCCGAGTCTCCTCCACATGAGTCTCTCCCAAAATCCCCTCCTGCACAAAGTTGAGTATTTTCTTCAGATAAATTGGATCCATAACTTTGATATATGTTCTTGCATTTATCAAATTGAAAAATATCAAGTTCAAGGTACTGAAGGATCTTAGGAAATTTTCTTCCTTGTAAAATTATGAGGATATGTTACAGTTTTTATTCAATATACGTTTAAATATATCCAATGAATTTTAACTCACCTTTTCTGTCAGTTGCGCCCCAACCAGCCACAAAAATGAAGGCCCGCTCTGTTTTTTCAAGATAATTTCTTTCAAAGTTTTCTTCAAATGGGAGGCAAATAGCACTTACAAAACCTGTGAATTAATAGTAGTCAAAAATTTAGATGCTAAATTGTGCCATGATAATATATGTATACTATTTTGAAGCACGAAAGCTTTGATATATGTATAACTCTCTTTGCACATTTTTTCTTCATACCGTTTTCGATGTAGGGCTTATCAAGCCGGATCAGGGCAATATCGTTTATAAGATGTGGATGTCCTGTGTAATTGGGATGAGTTACAACTTTTTCTACTCCAAAATTTTGAGCCTCTGGAGCACAAATTCCTCCTGAACAATCTCTGACTTTGGTTAAATCATATTCTCCTAACCTCACAGTTACTCTATTTCAAAATATGTCAATACAAGAGGTTCATTAATTAAATGAAGATATTAGCTTACGGGCCACGCCTTCCTCTAGGTATCCCCTCTATACAATGGGCAGCAGTCAGCACATAGCTTTAAAAAATATAAATTTTTAGAGATATGTATGAAATTTTATGTACATCAATGTACCGCTCTCCAATCAAAACTCCTCCACACTCATACACTATTCCCAGTAGAGCTCCGTATTTGGGATGTCTTCTTTCATAGCCAATGTTTGCTAAAGCTGGAAATTGCCCTAGGAGGGCTTCTCTGCCACCAACAATTCGAGATTTAATACTTGGAGTCCTACTTCTCCCACATTTCGATTTTGGTGCTAACATATGTCGGTTTGGATGCTCTAAGAGTCTCAGTGAGCTGTAAATTCAAAATTTACTTATTAGATTATGTAACAATATACATAGAATGTAAGGAGAATGAATACAGATTTTTTTTTTTTTTAATTTACATTCTATGCAAAAACATGTAAAAAGAAAGAAATATATATGTTTCTCTTTCTAAATTACATACAGAGATCGTTGTGACACCGGTGCAAATGTCTTTGGCTCATCGTACCTATCATCATTACTTCGAACCAATTTGGAAGGGCAACAAACTCTAAAAGCTTTGTTTCCTGGTGTTCTATGATCATCACATCTCCATGAGTTTATGAGCAAATACCAAACTCCGTTTACTAAATACCTTGAACTTGCAAAAAGACGGATCAAACTTAAAAATTCCGGACATTCATTATAGGAAATACAGGTATTTTCATTAGTGCAATCACAATTATCTATGAGAGAAGAGTAAAATGAATAAACAGAAACATTTTACCGTAGAAAAACTACATATTATGAATATGCACAGAGGCACTGAATGAACTGTTAAAAATAAAAAGTAGTATTGTTAATGAACAAGGATATGACATTTAGAAATTACCATATGGCACTATGTCACGATAAATTGGAACGTCAGTGCAAGGACAGCAAACGTAATCCCCGTGACCACAAACAAACGTTGCTGAAAAGGCCTCTGTTACACTCACTAAAGCGGGTCTTTTAATTTGCTCTTGAATTTTCTGTCCGTGAGAACACTTTGATGGTCTCACACAATAGCCTTTTTTTCCAGAGGGATAAGTGCACCCTTTAATTTCGTCACCCCGCACATGATGATCACATACAATATGGAGTAAGAAGATGAAGAGCAGTAGCATTGTTTTGTGATTTGTTACTCAATGAATGTCAAAAAATGTGTCTTAAATTCTATCAATTATACAATATCACAAAAGGCAAAAAAGTCTTCATAGAACATACTTATTTGAATTTTGAAAAGGAAAAAAAAAATCCTCTCTCGTTCTTCTTCATTAATATGAAACTAATTTGTTAAGACATTATAAATTATGGTGCTATTTATGCACTAATTATAGTCATAAAATAACATACCATAACATTTAGCGTTTTAATTGCTTTTTATTTCTATTTGAGGAAATCACAAGTAATGATGCATGAACAAAATGAAACATTTTTCTCAA
Source organism: Lepeophtheirus nordmannii (assembly GCA_963680855.1). NCBI lineage: Eukaryota > Metazoa > Arthropoda > Copepoda > Siphonostomatoida > Caligidae > Lepeophtheirus > Lepeophtheirus nordmannii. The sequence continues at coordinate 29,207,085 of OY804522.1, read as the reverse complement.
ATAACTTACCATAACTTCAAATCAAGATCAAATCATTTTTATTACTCAAATTGCATTTTATATGATTTAAAAATATAATTCAATAATATTTAACACTTTTTAATCACTAATTAATCATCATCACTGTTTTAAAAACTTTTGGGTCCTTATTGACAGGTTATGCATTCTTGCGATTTTTTTTTTTATATATATATATGAACTATGCCAAATAAAAAATCATTTTCAAACATTAAAACAAATTCCTAGACACATTCATTAAAGCACAAAGTTTGAATGACTAACTTGTTAGTTTTTAGTGAAATAAGATCCCAAATATCACATTAATAAATTAAAATTGTTAGTTAAGGGTTATTTAAAAAATCAAAGGAGATTGAAGGAGGTATGTCAATAGCCCATAAAAACTTTGATGCATTATGTTAAGTGATTTAAGAGCAAATATGTACATATTTTTGGGATGATAAATCATATTCCAGTTTTAAATCAAGCTCTTCAAGTGGCTTCAGTTATAAAAAAATATCCTTATTTGTATAAATCGCATTATTCATAGAGCAAACGAATATGTGGGAAAATTAAATTATCTCCTTATTCTATAACTTTCAAAATAATAAAGATTGATTTTATGAAAATTTAAATATCAATTTGACAAAATGATAATGATTAAATCATTTATACTATTAATAAATAACACTTTGTACATAAGGAGCAGATAAGTGCTTTGTTCCCTAAGGGTACATTATATAAAGTTGATATAAACTTTCCAATTGGACTTTAAAAATTGCTACATAAGATACTTTAGACTGAAATTTTGCAAAGAAATTTTTATGTAGTTTCGTTTGAGACATTCCAGTATAAATATATTTTGAATTTTGTAGATTAAATTTTTATATATTAATATATATTTATACATATACATATATGTAATTTTGAGATTTTAGGATAAAGAATATATTTTTATTTCACATAAGTTAACGATATGTATTGCAGATCATGCTTCCAAGCAATTTGTGTCATTATGATTCCTGTAGTATTCCGTCATCCATTCAGGAAGTGGACTAAATGTAAAGACTAATCCTCCATAGAGATTAATGGCGATAGTCGTTGTTACAATGCAAATGATATTCATTACAAAGCCGATTTTCATCATATGAAACTGGGATATTGAGGAGGCATCATACACCAAGGCATTAGGTGCAGTAGCAACTGGGACCATAAAGGCGTATGAACTGCATATTGCAGTGGACACCACTAAAAACAAAGGGAAGAAATAGAATGAATGATCACGTAACTTTACTTACCAAAGTAGAGAGGACTTTCACACAAACTTGCAGACAAATCTATAAGAATGGGAACCATAATATTGGCTGCAGCCGTATTCGACATAAATTCTGTACCAAAAGTCATAATAAGGCAAAAAATAAGGTTAATAATCCAAGGTGTAATTGAGCTCATGGAAGATTTTAATCCTTTTACAAGCCAATTTCTTAATCCCGATTCTTTTGTGCCCACAGCCATGGCAGTACCTCCACCTAATAAGAACATCACACCCCAAGGAAGTTTTTTTTCCACTGCATTCCATGTAATTAATGCTTCAGAACTCTCAGGGATATCATTCCACTTAATAAATGGCCAAAAAATGAATTTTCTTGGAATTAGAAACATGATTATAATCATTAGAAAAGCCGGTGTTGAAGACGCAACTGATACTCCTGGAAATAAGTCACCCCACCCAGGAAACATTTCCGGAGTTTTAAAAAACCAAAGTAGAACAGTCAATGAAAATAGAATGGTTATTAAAGCTTCTCTTGCACTAATGGAGCCCAACTCCTTCTTCTTCTTTTCTAACATATTAGTAATCTTTTCATAAGCAAGCTCTTTTGTCATTTCTTCGCCTTCAACCTAGAGTTTAAAACTTTAATCATGTCGTCATTAATGTGTGTATAGCATGCTTATACTTGATTTGCTATTTCTGCCTTTTCATATTTTGAAAAACCAAAACTAAAGTATAGCCAAATTCCAGCAAAACATAGATTCACAAGCATAAGAGGAATAGCAAACATTGCCCACTTAATAAAAGAAATGGTCGCAGCAGGACCAAATATCTTTTCTAAAAGGGCTGGAGCCACAAGATTAGGAGGAGATCCGGTGAGAAATCCTGTGCCACCAATGTTTGAAGAATAAGCGACAGCCAATAACAGACCATTATTATACTTTTCTTGCATAAGAGCCTCCTTCTTAATTGTCGTTGAGTCTAAAATACTTTTAAGGATTGGAATCATCATAGCCGTAGTTGCAGTATTGGACACTAAAAGGGAAAGAAAACTAGTTACGGCCATTATCCCAAAAAGCAATCTTTTGGGTTTGGGGCCAGTGATGTTTAAAAATGTTATTGCAATCCTTTTATCCAATCCACTATCTTCAACTGCAATTGCAAAAATAAGTCCTGCTAGAAAAAGACTGTTTGAAGCTGTCAAATAGTTTGGAGATACTTGGCTCTGTCAAATGAAAAAGATACAATTTTAATCAACGTGAATACAAATGCAGATATACATATATATATATTACATATATCCTTTTCTTCTTTGATTATTTTAAATACTTTAAATAATAATAATTGTATTGACCCAGGAGCACGAATGTTAATTTTAAACTCAAAGAGGGGAGCTATTTTTACCGTAGGCAAATATAAATGCAAATGTATATCATAACTGATCTTTCTTTCTTTTTTAAATTGGATTTTGATCTTATAAAAATAAAAGTAAGTTATCCTTTTAAAAAGAATGTAGAATCTTGCATTGGTTTGTTATATATTTATATATAAATTTAATCGTACAATGGGTTTTATCTTGTTTAGATTTTAATTATTTATTTCTGAGAGTTGAGTCCATCATCCCCCATAATGACACTGGGTCTGACAATATAATGGAATTGGTTTCATACTGTTATATTGATTTCTTTGAGAGTACCTCTCTAGGCAATTGCCTAATTTAGTTTATTACTATGAGCCGGGCCTGTATACATATATTCAAAGCGTTTACTTACTGTGGATTGGATCTCGAATAATGGAAAAAGTACCAAAGGTATAAATGCTGTTATAACAATGGGTATTACTTGAAATAACCAATAAAAGGCCATAAGCAAAACAACAAATAGACATTTACATTCCTTTGGCTTTGTACTATCAATAAATATGACAGGTAGTAGAAATATGGGTATTAAAATTGCAAGATATGTCCGAAAAAAAACAAATGAAAATGGACCAAAATGCCGCTTATAAAACTCTTGTGCCATTTTTTTAAAGAGTAAATATAAAATGTGAATCCATAAGTGAATCAAAACTTAATAATTTATTTCAAATCACAAAACAAACTCAAAACAAAATCTCAATATTCACTTTCACAATCAATTAAATAACCACTTAAAGAGTCCATCAAATATAAAACGCACTAACACATACATAAGTAAAATGTACATATGATCTATTATATGAAAGTACCCAAAGGGACTCAAAAAATGACAGGTAAATACGTGTGTGTATGTGTTCATGTTCGATGGCATACCTTAATTATATATACATGCATACAAGTGTTTTTTTAAGAGATAACACATACATAGTAAAATATACATGTTCATACATAGAAATAGAAAAAGAAAAATGTCATATGTACATATATCTATAAAAAAATCAGCATGTACAAAGTCGAATAAAAATAACTGATATTTTCAGTATAATGAAAATATACGTATAAACAGAGCAATGCTCATTGGATCTCTCAACCTTTCCTCCTCATAAAAGAAACAGAAAAAAGGCTCAAAATTAACTTGTAGAACTATGATAGATAATTACGTCACTCTTTACAACTATTGAATCATTTTCTATTTAGTAGTAGTAATAGTCACAGCTTCGCAACTGTCTCAAATCAACGTTTATGAGACTAATAGTTCAACAAAAGGAGTAAAAAATCGACAGCTGAAATAAATATGAATAGGAGATGTTGATGTATTGGAAATTCCATTAGTAACTATCATGATTACAAATGGCTATAAATAATAACTCTAAAAAGGGGAAAATATCTTAATTAAAAACAATAATTTAGTTGTAATATATTGGCCTATTGATTACAAATTAGATTCAAAAACCAGAGGTGGGTAACGACATCAAGTAAGGGGTAGAGTTGCAACATTTTTTATTTGGGCTTCAATAACTGGAAGTTGTTTGAATTTAGACTCGCCAAAGTTTAGCACAATCGTCATACATATTTCTGTTATTGATTGAATCAATTATAGAATTTATAGAATTATATGAGTATGTAGATTTTCTACAAATTGCATCTGAATGCAGCCCATGAAAGTTAATAACTGTCCTCTGAGCCGGAGTCAATAACAACAGTCGTTAAAAACTTTATTTGAGCATACCTGTGTACATACTCTCAAAATTCAAGGAATCTTCTGTTAGACCCTGTTTTGATGAAGGTTAAATGAATCTAAAATAATAATGATAAGAGAATATGACAATTCAAGGACCTTGTCCCATTTTTGAAAGATGAGTGGCTAGTTACTAAGAAGAAACTTCTAGCCATAGAAATGAAAAAACATAACCCTGGTGATTAACTAATATTCACTAATCGCAAATGTCTTATACATTTAAAAAAATTGAGGAAATGATCATACCCCCCCCCCCGCTGGATTCTCCTGTTTGCTGACCCTACAATTGCAACACTTCTAATGAAAATTTTGTGTGAATAATGTTTTTGATGTTCTTGAAAAAGGTCCTGTTGCAATCATTCCCCGTATTGACAACGGATAAGTCCCCAAGATAAATTTTGTTGAAAAAAAACAAAAAAAACAATCAAGATTCAAAAGATGCAGTTCAATTACTCTTAGTCTGAATTCTTTACTGAATCAAAAGTCCCTAATCAAGCCGAATTTCTGCATAAATTTGAACTCAAAAATGATTTTGCAAATGTGACAACCGTTCCTGGTCATCCCTAACTCCTAAAATTGAAATAATAAATGGAAATATACTAATAACAAGTAATTAATTATTGAAAAACAGAAGAAAATGAAGCAAAACAGTCAGCAAGAAACAATCAGTACAGTTTTTACTTCCTCTACACATTTAATAAAGATTCGTATTACATTGTATCTTGTTAGAAACTCTGATGTGTACATAATTTTGCAAAGGCATAAAAAACAAATTTTGTTGTTATTTTTCATCTATACTTTTATTTATTATGAATAAAACGCGAGTGATTTACATAAAAAGTAATTTGATTCTTGTATATTCATGTATGGAATTTTTAAGAGAGCATCGTCATTTTTTGTCATCTTCAATGACTTAGTTGCAATATCCTACAGGACTTGTATATTGAAATCATTAATATGGACTTGGATCAAATTATTAGGGTCGACAAACTGACAGCAGCTACATATATACATATATATGTATATATATATATAATCATTCAATTGCAGAGCTTATCATAAAACACATGTGTATACATATTACATTTCTCTATAAAAATCTATATTTAAATCATTGATTATGTTACTAAAAATAGAGGGAGCTACTGAGTATTCAAAAAAATATTTTTTAAACTAAAAGAACGCACATATATGGTTTAATTTATTTAATATTTTTTTATGAAAAATGTGAATATTAGGGAAATATATAGATAATCGTAGTTTGAATTTTTGTCTATAGGGATGTTATCATAATCATAAGTTGGGATCATGGTTAGAAATCTAATTAACAGATTATTGTGATCGATGATATACACAACGGTACGTAGTATATTGTCTAAGTAACTTCAAAATTGATCATAATATAGAAAAAATTATTTGCAATGAGGTTGTAAGAATCTCTGAATCATTCAAACAATTCTTGTCTTATACAATCTTCTACATTCAATAACTTTGGTGAGCTATTCAATAATCATCAATTTTTTACAAGTTATTATCAGGTCTTTAGTATTTAAGCTTCGAGTCCAAATGGAGTCTGAAGTTGCAGTTCAATAAGAGTCCGAGTAATCAGATGATTTCAACCATTCTCATACATTAAAATTTAATAACCCTTAAATAATATCAATAAAAAGAATTAATTGAAATAAAGGAAGTTTCTGAGCCTACAGCTATCATAGGTCTTTATATTCAAGGCTGATATTTTTATATTTCAAGTTTGAATTAAATTGCGAGTCTCTTTCCTTCGTGTGGAGTCTGAAGACGCAGTTTAATTAGACACAAGTCCAACTTGAGTCTGAGTAGCGAGGTCAAGTCATTGTCTCGGACTACGTAGATCATTCTACAAAAATGTATTCAGATAAATGAGAGAGAATAACTATGGAAATAAAAGATTACGAAGGTAATTATATATAAAAATACAATCTGGCTAATGGTATTGTCTTACATTATAGTTTCAAAAAAAGTAAATTGATGTTATAATTTTGATAATTTAGATTTAAAAAAAGTTCTTGGGCAGAGTTTTGATTCGTTATATAAGAGTGACATTACAAAAAAAATAAATCATACAGATCAATTCATTAATTAATTATTCATTGTAATAAAAATTTATTTTATGAACATATATACAAATAATTTTAGAATTTGACTTTTTAAAAGAGTCAAATAACTTGTATTTGAGATATTTTTTATATTTTCCATCAAAATTTTATCAATTAATTTTTAAATTTATAAACTGTCAAAAGTTAATTTTTATGTAAACAAATGTTAAGTGTAATAATTTGACAATACTCTTTTGGAGTTCTAATGTATTAGACCATAGGGAGGAAGTAAGTAGATAATTTCCTATTCCAAGCAAATATTTCTGATTCATTAATAATAAAAAGTTTAAATTTGAAAACATCGATCCTTTAATTAATGGGATTCTAGATCAAATAGAGTAATTTAAAGAGCTGAATCACGGAACAATTTACAATATCACTAAACCTTTTTTAGTTTCCTTATTATGTATGTATTTAAATGTATATAAATTGATAGTATGTTTTGGAATAGAAGTCTTCTTTATAACCCAATAATATGTAATTTTTATTGCATTTATCAACATTTCCTCTTACAAAAAGACATAATCCGTTGTTTTCATAATAATAGTAGGAATTTGCTTAAAGTTATGTAGAGATCCCTACAATTTCAATAATCTAAAAAACACAATCAACATTGACACTGCCCCCTTCTTAATTTAATCTTTTTTATATGTAAAAATACCGTGAATCGTAGGTGACGAATATTTGTAGATTTTGCCTACATTACGACCCCTTGTACTCTCCATATAATTTGCTATGCAATAACATTTTGTATCCAGGGGCTTATATTTGCTCTTATGAAAATAAAAATCGAAAATAAAAATTTCAATCAATTTATATATATATGAATTGATTGAAATTTTTATTTTTGAATTTTCAGTGCATATTACATAGATTCAAACACTCATTTGTCTACAAGAAGAAAATAAATAAATGGAAAAATGTAGAGTACAAAATATAAATAAGGTATTCCAGGTTTCAATAATGTTTTGAAATCTGATCAACTTGAGAAAAACACCTTATTTTTAAGTTAAAGATTTAGTTCTTTAAAAAAAAGTTTAATTTAAACCGTAAATTTTTCGAGGTTTTGTTGACCAAGAAAACCAAAAAAAATCGTAGGATAAAAAGGGATTGGAGTATGTTTTTATGAGAAAAAAAATAATAATTAAATCTTATATATATATATATATATATGTATTGTGTGAGTTATGTCTTTCTTTGAATGGAATGAGCCGATTTTTAGCCTGTGACCCAAGTTGAAACTTTGTGCTCAATAAAAGCATTTTTTTTTGTTTGTTTTTTTGTTTTTCCCTAAGTGTTGGGATGTTTTTAGGATTTCTTTAAATACAATTTTTTTTTCAACTTCGGTACTTTTTTTTAAATTTATTTTATCAAAAAATGTTGGCCCAATTTGAGGTATCTAGACATTAATTCATGATAAAACAGAGCAAATTAAAGTTTCTCCTCATAAGTAAAAGTTGTCTTGTCTGTAGTTGCAAAAAACAAGGCAAAAAAAGCGCCTGGGCGTCTTTAAGGCTAAAAAAAATATACAAGAATATCACATTAATTTGAAGAAATCAATAACTGAAATTACAGACGTCATAAAGATATTTTGCGCTATGGACATCTTTTTTCTTTTTTTTTTTCTTTTTTTTTTTTTGATATGAGACACCAAAATTTTTGCTAAGGTGACCATGCCGTTAAGATTTTTATTAAAAACCATTTTTTACAGGAATAAAAAAGCGGTTTAAAATCTAGAATTACGGACACTTTTAAATGTGTATTTATTATCGTTTTAAAGAAATGTGTTACAGTACTTTAAAATATGATAGCTTTTAAATCAATGATTAAAATGTTTAATGCTTAGTTTATAAACTTAATGATTGCTCATTATTGAAGTAGATTTTTGGAATATCTGCTTCGTTCAAAGAGTTTGGACACCATTTTGGGGATAAATCCTTGTCAACCAGTAATGCTCTAACTCCCTCATATAAATCTTCCTCCATCAAAATCTTTAAAACAGAACTATACTCATTATTCAAACATTCACTGAGTGACTGAGCCTTTTCTCCCATCTTTAAAAGCTGAAAAGTTATTGCCAATGACTTTGGACATCCTTTAGAAATGACTTCTAGGGTTTTTCTTGAAAATTCATTATCTAACGACTTTAGTTTTTCAAATATTTGTTCAGAATTTTCAGATGTTCCAAATATTTGATCTATATTCCTTAAGGATTCCTTAGGTATCGAAAAAGGATGTAATTGAAACTTATTATGATAAAACTCAAGAATATTATCAAAATCGTGAATTGAAGCTGATTCTAAGTCATTTCTTAGGTCTGAGAGAGATGCCGTAGGGCACATGTGAGTTGCTATACCAGTGCAATAAGTATCAGAGCCTTTGATTCTATATCCAGTCATCCCAAGATATTTTCCAAGCTCGCCTGTCAATCTGTGTAGTAGACATTTAAAAAATATTCACGAGAAAAAATATAAATAGGTTACCTGGGTAGGAACCATGAGCCTCCAGCATCTGGAAATAGTCCAATAAATACTTCTGGCATGGAAAATACAGTCAGCTCTGTTGCAATACGATATTTACTGTGTATGCTTAGGCCAACTCCTCCACCCATAACCGTTCCATTGATGACTGAGATCACAGGCATGTCTAAATGTCCAATGGTGTGAATCAATTCGTATCCCTCCTTAAACAGCAAGGCTTGATCTGGTCTCCCTCTTTGCTTGCAAGTAACTTGAACAATGTCACCTCCTGCACAGAAACATGTAGGGTGAACACTGTCAATAATTAGTGAATCAATCAATTCCTGAGTGTACCATTGATTGATTGTTTCCGTGATTGATCGAATCATATGAAGATTAAGGGAATTTAATGCCTTAGGACGATTGAGTTTAATTATTCCTTTTCTATTCTTTAATTCAGTGATAATATTGACATTTGAGGTTTTCTTCTTCAACATCCTTCCATGAGACAAGTAGCGTTTTAGAACAACCATCATTTTGACAAAAATTTGGAAATTGATCAAAATCTAGTTAATAAATAAGATGTAAATCTCAAATCTTACTTTTATAAAAGTGAGAAACATAATTTTTGTATCATATAGTAACGATCTTTCATTATGATCTAAGGTTCAAGTAATATAAATCATAGATCTTTGACTAAAAGTATAATATTTAATTGAATTATGAGTACTTACATTAACACACATGCATACAAATATGGAACTATCGACCCAGATAAATATTTGAAGCCCTTATATACATATGAGTAGCAATGTAAATCATATGCAATTCGGGCTTGTAATAAAAAAAGAAAGAGAAAATCAACTTGGCAACCCTGACAATTTAATGAATGTTGAGGGGGAAAGCAGCTTGAGCTGTCATGACGTTTTACTGAGCTAGAAGCTGCTATTCTCCTTTATATATGTTACAAATGAAAACATCAAACCACAAACATAACAATACGTTACTCCAGATTCATTATTATATTCACAAATATAATTAACTCCATTCTCCTCAATGAATGATATCCATTTTTTAATTTTTCCTTTGTTCCTCTCCTCCATGATATAATCTTTGCAGACTGTTCTTTTCTTGTAAAACATTATGTTGAGGTAAAGTTGATGTTACCTTCTTAAGGGGGAAAAAATGTGATAACAGCTTCGAAAAACAAAAAGACCTGTTTGAAGAGTCAACTCCACTTTTTATTACATATTACATTTTATTGCATATGATTTGCATTCCTCCGTATGAGGAAAACAGCTCAGCAATAATTTCCAGCCATGATCTTGCATTTTTATGCACATAATATATGTTGGCTAGACATTCTACTTACCAAACAAGAATGTGGCATAGACAAAGGATAATGAATAATGTGATAAACGGTTATATTCATGCACATGCACAAGTAAACGTACTCGTAACCATTTGTGACTATGTACTGCTTAGATATTGTAACTAAATTAAATCCAAATTCCTACAAATTCTTGGTCTCATGCACTTAATATACATAGTCTTGACCATAACACTTGCATTGCTCTGTCTTTTCTTTTTTCTTTTCTTTTTTTTTTTTTTTTTTTTTTTTTTTGATTATCTAAATTTATTCTCCGTATTGTATTGAACAGTAAATATACAGTGAATCGTATATTTGATTCTTCTGCATAGGCACTGGAACAGGGGAGAAAGGGATAATTGACCCCCAAATTTTTGAACAACAATAGCAACAAAAAGTTTTGGGACTATACAGAGTTTCAGAAAGTGTAATTTTTTCCTCGATCCTGACTTTTCTTAAATAGAAAAGGTTCCTCAAAATGGTGGCTGATTCCCCCCTTGAATAAAGTAAATTATCATTCATATCAATTAACAAGTTATTTGTATATATTTCAACAAGCTGTCTCATGAAATGGCTATTTAAAGGATTAATTACCTAGGGGCATAGGCGTACGGAAAGAAAAAATGACTGGTCAAAATTTGACCAAATATGTAAGAGATAATTTAGGTTTATCGATGTTCTTTAAAATTATCGCCCACCATGGTTGGGCGGGAAAGAAAATTTTCGTTTCTAGACTCCATAAAACCTTCAGTTTAGACATTTTGAGCAATTAATAATTAATTGTGCCCGAAAAAATGTAATTTTGCCCGAATTTTTTAGATCTCTGACCTACTGGGGGGTCTGCAGCCCCCAGCCCCCTGCCTCGTACGCCTATGCCTAGGGGTCGAGAAAAATGCAATATATGTTCATTTATATATCGCCATCATGAACACAACTAATCTATGAATATAATATTCAACATAAACACAACACAAACAAATAGAATCAGTATAAATATTGACTATAATAAGCATTCAAGAATAAAATGGCACCCTCTGGCTCTTGTCACTAACTCTTTTCAAAACAGTAGACTGGTCGAATTGTCCTCTTTTGGTGACGAAATGCCATTTTCTACCTTTAAATAATCGATTTAACAATTTCTCACCAAGATGACTTGCCAAATTCACTGGAGGACCACTCCTTACCGACGTCCTCAATGGACAGTCCTTTCCTCTTATCACTGTGGAAATCCATGACGCTCCCCATAGACTCGGCCACTGAGAGACAACTTGAACGAGTTGTATTCATCAACAATTTGGGTGATAGCGATTTCATCATACTTTGCTACCTTCAGAAGTTTCATCAGATTTTCTACACTTTTTGTCTCAAATAATTTGTCGTCACCTTTTTGAATAATCTTACTTATATCAAGACAACTAGACATTAAGTCAAATAGTTTAGTCGAGGCATGGGACGTAGTTTGTTTGATACGTTCATCAAGCTTTGTTACAAGAGTTCTACAAAAACTGGATAATTTATTTTGGATAGTAGTTAGCAAGCTTAATGAGTTAGTATTGACATCATCGAGGAAGTTTTTCATCTTATATTTTAAGATTATTCAATTTTCGGGTTGATGATAAAACTTCCTCGGACAAGAAAAGTTCCTCAATTTCGATAAGTTTGGAAAAGTTCCTCGCGATCCAGGATCGCAGGATCGAAGTTTTCTGAAACTCTGGGACTATATTATCATCGAGATGTTACGTCATTTTTATAAAATCCCCCCCCCCCCCCGATTTACGAATTTGTTTCAGCACACCTTCACCCACCCCTGTATGTTCAAGGTATAAACATTTATCGGTATGTATCAGGATTAGGGATCTAATGGGGGTGGAAAATGTCAGAAAAATTTCCATGGACTTCAGAATTTTCAAATGGATAGGCTGGAGATTTAAACTGTTCCGTATACCCTTTAAAGGAATTAATAATTTGATATTATTAACTTCCTAATTCCGGATACATTGAAGGAAATTATTTTTAAGCATTTTCTTAAGTAATTGTAATATTTTGAACCGGATAATATTTATAATAGAAATTGAAAGAAATGAATTGATGTGATCAGATTTTTCAAAGTATCTCCATCATATTTCATTTGCTCACTATATATAAAGATTTTTAAAGAATAAATACATATTTATGACTAGACATGGGCAAAATGTTGAGATAGTGTTGTGTTTATAAGGAAAGAAAGAAAAATATCTGTGGTAATACACCACTGTCGAGATATTCCATTTGAATTCAGTCTTCTCAGTTCTCGTTGAAACAAGTACTTTCTACAATTATAAGTAGTTCAATTTCCGATTATTAAGAAATCATGTTAAAGAAAGTGTGCCCATTCTCATGGATTTCTGACAATTCAAATTCCCTTCAATCCTTTCAGTTTCCAACAGTTATCGAATATTATTATTGTTATTATCAAATAACAATCATCCAATAAAATGCTGAGATACCAAATAGTAATTGCAGGCACGCTCACCTAGTTCAACAAAATGACCATCCCTATTTATGAGTTTATGACTAGGAATGTTAAAAATATGCAAAATGCCGCGTGCGAGATTTTGTGGAGTTGGTACTTTCAACAGTACTTTTTGTTTTCCAAAGCTGTTATCATTTTTCCTTTATTACTGAGGGGAGAACATCTACCTGATAGTAAAGATCTCGCATGAAGGAATACATGCATTAAGTTTAATAAAGCAAATTAAATGTAAACAAAAAAGGGCTCAAGTCCTCGTATAATTATTAGTTAAAAATATACATATAATTTCCTGACATTAATTTCAGTTAATTTTCTGCCTCTCATCTATGGTGTACATAATGTTATTATTTATTATTGATGTCTTCATTTGTATATATAAAGGAGAATAGCAGCTTCTAGCTCTGTAAGACGTCATGACAGCTCAAGCTGCTTCCCTCTCAACATTCATCAAATTGTCAGAGTTACCAGGTTGATTTTATCTTTCTTTTTATTTTACACACCCCATTTGCATATTATTTACATTCCTATTTATGATCATCTATCTTGCTGGATGAATTGCTTCGATCTTTTTTCCTGTAAAATCAATAACGTGGTGGGTGTAAGTTTTGAAATTTTCATAAAATTATCATGTTTACACTTCTAATTCTAGCATATTCCAAAATAATAGCATTTAATAATCAAAAAACAAACTCACAAACAGTAGCCTTATCCTTTAAATACAATTTTAAGATGAACAGATTAGTTTCTTTTTTAATAAGTTTAATAAAATGTTGAAAAATATTCATATTTTACATTGTTCCTCGAAAATAATAATAATTTTTTTTACGAAAAAAGTATACATATCCTGGTCAAAAAATTTCATTTTTTATTTTCATGTATATTCATTAAATAACTTCCCCTGGGAAGTCATAAGTCACTAGAGTACCAAACATAATAACTCCATGGTGTTATACATATATCTATAGAGTTAATATTTATAATGTATGTGATAACCCCTCGAAATTTGTTGGCCACCTCAGTCACCAGCTAGCAGTGATAGAAATACAGTTTGTCTCACAAAATTATGTGAAGTCATTATATGGTTTGTTTCCCTATGGATGATGATGTCATATCAAATTGAGAAGTGAATTGAATGGGCACCATTTCAAAAAATCATATTACATAACAACGGGTCTTAATAGTTAATGTCTGTGCATTTTATGTACTCTCTGTTATTTCTCCTCTAAATCCTAACAAGAAAACTTTCCTGGGGTTTTTTGTTACTCTAACATATAAAATCATAATATAATTATTATTAATAAAAGACTTTATCTATTAATGATCAATGTATTTGTACATATGAAAATTTGAGCACATCATCCATTTTTCAAATTGAATATTTTTTTATATTTGTCGGCTGACATTGGAGTAATCAGTCTCCCATTTCAAATGACCCTGATGGGTGCAACAGGATGTACGATATTTGATAACAATGAATAACACTGTATGTGAGCATACGCCCAGTCCGAGTACGCTAATAGACGTACTCATACTGCTCAATGATTGTTGCTATTTAAGCTCCTATAGGGAGAATAAAATAGGCAGATGTAAACCAACCTTACTTTCATTACTATCGTATCCGTATCCAACAATATTATAATACTAAAAAAATATAGCATGAGTTCTTGAATGGTCTTGATTTTAATGTTTTTCTTTCATCTTCCTAATCGAACATTTAAAAAGAGTTTTAGAAAACATTAGAAATAAGATAGCCTCTCCATTTTTCAAACCATTGGTTTAAGACAGGTTGTATTGATATACATCCTCCCCTATACACCAACGTGAATACGTCGAGGATTGAAACTTAAGATTTAACAACTAATCTAAACACAACATATCATTTTACTCTAAATTGGTAAGTAGAAATTGACTAAGTCCTGAAAAGTGAATATTCAATTCTCTCTCCACGTCATCTTCTTCTTTCTTGTCACTTATATTCGAGTTAATATGTCTTATTCTTCCTTCATATGGTACATCTTTTTTTCTGCTTCTATGACATTTTATCTTTCCAAATTGGTAAGTAGAAATTGACTAAGTCCTGAAAAGTGAATATTCAATTCTCTCTCCAGTAAATTTCAATATATTTGATTTTGATAAACTCCAGCCAAGAAAAAAATATATTACAAAAGTCCTTCTTCACGTCTAATCATAGACTTTAAAATCTCTACCGCAGAGATCCTTTCTGCGGGGGAGAGCTTTTTTTGAGTAATGTTATATATGGTAGCTTAACGACGTAGTTCAAATTTTAAATGGAAATCTGTTTTGATTCTGAAATGTAGAAATCCTTGGACGCTGCTGTTAAATTACTGAATAAGACAAGAATAGAATGAGGGACTTGATTTATTCAATATATCAAATAAATTAAAAAACTTAAGTCTTAAAAGATATTAAATTAATGAGAAATCTTTTAGGTTATATGTATACAATATATTTGGCTCAATCCAATTCAAGTTGTTTTGAATTTTTATAAAGTGTAAGTAAGAGCTTGTTGCTTCATTTCTCGGAGAATGAATTCCTATGAGAGTGCATCTATCTTTGATGCAAGTTACAAGTGGCGCCCCAGGATTTTCATTGCTTGACAGATCTCCTTTTTCAGTGCAAATATACTTCTTTCCATCGCACTCTGATTCCAAGTTATTTTTTACTTTTAGAACTTTATATTTCAAGCGATCAGTCACCGAGATTGGAGGAATTGCTGTCCCAGTAACTAAAGATTAATTTTAAGACATTACAAATATAAAAACTTAAAGAATAAAGAGATTTTAACTCATGTTTAAACTCATCATATGTTTTATAATATCGTATATTACTCACACGTTGCAATTGTATTATCATAAGTTGTCTCTCCGAAATCTGGCAAGGCAACAGGTGTGACTCCATCATTAAGATTGAATCCATTTATCACTCTAATTAAAGCAAGATCAGAATGAGTAATAATCGACTCAATAAGGGATTTTTGGCTCAAAAGTTCCTTTGTATAGTCCCTGTTAGTTGTCCCTACTGTTACCTAAAATGTAAACAGAATTAGGTATTTGTATATATTTTAGGATAATATTCTAATTTTACTATATTAGTGTAATAAATAAAGCTATTTCATATTTAAGTAATAATATACTCGATATAACTACTTACAAGCAACCCCGTTTCATTGTTCTTTACTACACAGCTCATCAAGGTCAAAAAATGCAGTGGAGTTAATAAGATTCCATTGCAAAGTAATATCGTTTGATTTGCATTGACTAAAAACCCATTCCATGGAAAATCTCCATATTTCGTCTCTCCCTTTAAGCCAACAATTTTTTTATCACAGGATAATGAAATGTTATTCGATATCCCATTTTCTGAGGGAGAAAAGTAGAAATATATAGAAAGCATATTCAAAATATAATATATTTTGTATTACTCACCGAAGCACTCAGGCTCACACTCATCCTTTTCTAAAATTTCACGAGTAGTGTTGTCAACAGATGTAGCACAAAAAGCTTTTTGATCCCCAGATTTGGATGTACAAACTGAATATTCCTTTCCATTGTGAAGAAAAGGGAATATGCAAGGTTTTTTTGTTTTGACTGTGAAGCACATTGCTGAAATGAAGGAGTCGAAAATCTTTCAAAAATACTTCAAAACTTAAATTTGATTTAACTTGTCAATCAAAATAAAGTTGAATTAGTTAAAAAAAGTTTAACTTACTGCAATTATATAATTTTCGAAGTTTTTTTATGTCCCAATAGCTCATTTCAGGTTTGGATCCCATATTTGATGAGAATGGAGCAGCAACTAAAGATTCCATTAAAGTAATTCGTCCCTTAGGTGTAGATCTATGTGTTCACAGTTTAATTTAAAACAAGGAGCATAATTATTTTTTTTAAATGTTTAATATTCTTACATTTTATCCGGATAATGCATAATTGATTCAAAATCATAGGGATAACCGAGTGTTGTAACTTGCTCAAATATTGTACATACGGGTGCATCGGTTTCTAACGTTTCTTTTTTACAAGGCCTTCTTTTCTTTGGATCATCATAATACTTAATAAATTCAGCCAATTGTCCTTTTGAGATTTTATCCCAATGTATTTTAATGTAATTATCTCTATCAGGACGAGACTGCTCATGAGCAAATCCCAAAGCATGGAGTAATTCATGGACTACTGATCTGAACTATTAAAGACATAAGACGAAATTAATATCTAATTAAACATATTTCGTTTAACTCGAGATATATTTTCATTAATGCTACTTTACCGAACAGCGTTTTGAAAGACCCATCCATGTATATTTTTTAGGATCCTGTCCAGATTTTGAATTACATCCCCCTTTTGTATTGTTCAGAATAAAAAGATAAGGTTTTTTTTTTCCACCATTATCAATAAAAGTAACACATGAACGGTTACTGATATGAGCCATTGCTTTTAAAACGAGTTCTTTATTCGTAAAATTAATAAAATTATATGGTACTATTGCGTTCGGCCACAAACGGTTAAAATCAGCACGAGCATTACGGCTACTAATGCCTTCGTTCTTAACTACATCAAATTCTGAAATATTAGTGTTTAATTATATAGATTAAATATATTTAAACTTAAAAAAACAAGAGCATCAAAATTTAAATACACATTTAAAGTGAACAATTTAATAAAAAGTTAAAAATTATTTATACTTTGAAGTATTTCCAGGATTTAAAATGTGTCTAATAACTATTTTTCTAAATGTATAAATTTTAGATTAAGAATATATTATTTAAAACATGTATTAATAGCATTTTTTTTTTTTTTTTAATATCTCCAAAATAATGGGTTAGAGCTTCCAAAACTACAAGCATTTTTTACATTTAATTTGCAAATCTATCATATTTTACTATTTGAGTGATAAATCTTTTTTTTTTTCATCATTAACTCTTTCTACATTTATTCAAAAATTTCAAATTTTTTCGTACTGGAGGTTAGAATCACGGATAATATCATATAAACAATGTTGTACTTGTTTTAATTTAATGAGATTTTTCACTGAATAAAGATTTAATAACTTTGTTCACAATTTTTGTATCAGAATTAGTAGAACTATAAATAATATACGCTGCCGGTATGTAAAAAAAATTTCAAATTTTATGAATGTTTGGGAGGAAAATACTTTCAGCTGTTATTTATGCTTACACATGTACAAAATGTTGAGATATTGGGTTGTGTTTAAGTAAGGAAGGAAAAATCAAAGTCGGTACCACCTTCCTTGATGATCAATTTGAATTCAGTCTTCTCTGTATTGTTGAGTCTAGACCTTACTACAATTATAAGTAGTTCAATTTCCGATTATTAGGGAATCATACCGAAGAAAGTAAGTCTTTTCTCCTGGATTTCTGTAAATTAAAATTCCCTTCAGTCCTCACAGTTTCAATCAGTTATTGAGTATTATTGAATATTGTCAAATAACAATCACAAATGCAGAGGTACCAGATAGTAATTGCAGGTATGTCCTCTCACTTCAACAAAATGCCCATCCTTATATATGCTACAAGCAGTTATTATTTTATCATTTTATAGAAGAAGATATTGACGTTCTTTGAGAGGGGATGGAAGGAAATAAACACTATTTCATACCTATCAGAAAAGTGCTACTTGATCTCCCCTCATGAACTAATGGATAATGATAACAACTTTGAAAAATAAACAAAATCATATACTGATTGCCAACCACTAGAATTATAGGAAACACTTAGGATTTGCAGCTCTAAGTATTTGTGCAGATCCTTAATTGGTAACCTAAATAGAACAATGCCTAACATTTGTGCAAAAGAAGCTTTTTAGAATAAACTCTTGTTAATGAGACAGAGATTGTCTCTCCACCAACTCGCTCCATGGCAGAGACGTCTGTACAGGATCAATTCAGTATTCTCCTCAATTATGGAGGCCTCTCTGTTATTTCTAATTGACTCAACAATTACACTAGTGTCTCATTTTACCGTAATTGGGTTTTGAACAGTGACACGTTCTTCTAAATTCAGTTTAGGTAAGGATACTGACCTTTCATTTGCGTAGGCTTCAGATTTATCATTAATAACTCCTGTCGTACTCTCGGATTTTTTAAATTCATAATTCTTAAAATAGGAGATTTTGTTATTCGTGCGCAAGAATTAATGTTCGTATTCTCCTTTTAAACAGACATTGTGCTGGTAAAAAGTCCATCCTGATGATTACTATGAATACTTTATATTATCTCAAACCTCATCTTCTTCGGTATAACTCGATCTGCAATGAGCAAGAGAGTGAACCCCTTATCGTTCATGGATCGATGATCCCATAGTCTCGAGTAAAGATGCATATACCTAAAATGAGTCTGAATTACATTGTCCTCTTCAAGTAATTATTGTCCATTTCTATGACTAAATTTTCCTTATTAATCCTTTCGAAGGCACAGTAAATTGGACTAACATCTCTCATAAATTCCATGTCATAATTTAAAAAAGGAATATGATAGATTCCACCTATTTAGAAGGTCATAATAGAGCCAAATGAAGTAACATTACTCAAGTGAAGTCTCTAAGCTATAGCTAACAAACCTAGGTTATCTCAATTTAAGCCATAAATTTGAATATAAAGGCCATAATTGATCAAAATATGTCTTTGAAATATTAGGGCGTTAATATTTATGATTTTAAATATATGTACAGTGAGAATTTCATCTCTTCTTGATTTATGCTTCAGATTGCTTTTTATGTTAGTGCAGCACATATATGTATATGCTTGTTTGTCAATCAAGTTTTCATTCTACCACAAAATATTTGCTAGGGAATCTCACATTTTTTGGAGACCTTGGAGAATATTCTAGAAGAACTTGGACATTTTTAACATCTTAGAAACTGATCGATAGCTAGTTATTATCCTCCCTACCAGTTTTGAAAATGGCCTCATACTGACGTCTTCCACTCAACTTCACCCTCCTCTAGCTTATTTACAGGATCTCTACTAAGTGTGTTTACAATACAGTCAATGAGATTTGCCTTTGATCCACTCAATTTTTAACGTAAAAGGAGCGAATTTTTTTATTCATCTAGGTTTGTCAATCACACAAATATCCATTCCGTTTACGATTTCCACTAATGATATATGTTCTGTAATCACTTTGAAATTTCCTTCTACTAGGTCAATCATAAACTTCTAAACAGCCATACGATGATACGACAAAATGGCTTATTTTGACTTTGTTGGAGTGATGACCCAAGATCTGCATTGGACAAGGATCCTGCTTTTTTCATCTTCTTGTACCAATGAAAACCCTAGTCCGAGTAAAAACGATGCATCGGAGAGTATTACAATTGTCTTCTTTGAGTTTAAATGAGCTATAGTGGGCATTGAATGCAGCGTCGTTCTCAGGCAACCACTAGAATCCATCCTTGAAACTGAGTAGTCCTCGTAGGGGTGATGTGACTTCAGAAAGATACTTGGAAAATGAAGTGAGTTGATTTGCCATTCTGAAGTAAAACCTTAGCACTCAGGGAGTGGAAAACTCTTAACAGCAGATATTTTCAATTTGTCAGCTCGAACACCGTATCAATTAATTATGAAGCCTACAAACCCAACTTCCCTCCAATTTGAACATTTTCTGGATGGAATTTTATTCCATAATACATTTTTACAGAGAAATTTTTACAAAAGATAAAGAAAATTTAATTTAATGAAATATTTATATTCTGAACAACCAAACAAAGGCTGGGATAAGCATAATATAGAACAATGGTTGAACATACTTAACATAGAGCAAAGTCCAAGAGTCCATAATAACTTTATATGTAAGTACATTGCTTTACTATCAATTTTTCAGGAAGAGCGAATATTTTTTTCCCAACTGAGACATTCAAAATAAATTTAATCTTTTTTATAACGATTATGAAAATATAAATAATGTCAGGATATTCAGAAGGCTTAACACAAAATAGGTGGAAATTTGATTGATTATTTTGATTTAAATATTCCTACTAGCTTCAAATAGGGAGTTATAAAAACATTTTTATGGCATATTTATTTATAGTACTATTCTTTTCTAATTGTATTTCTTATAAAGTTTCACTGCCTAACAATGAGTTGTTGTTTTTTTAATCCTTAAATATCCTCTTTTTAACGTGGTTAGTGAAGTTTACCCCAAAAATAAAATCAATTTAATTACACGATACACAGTTGTACGAAAATAACAAATTACTCCATTTAAATTTTGTAACATTCTTTAAGTACATTTAATAGTAATGATTATAATTGCAAATATGCAATTAATAGTGCGACTATATTTTGAATTCAAAAAAAAAAAAAAGTACAAGGGGTTCGATCATTGTCAGGGAGGTGAAGGGTATCACCTCGAATAAAAATGTACATTATTAGTCTAACCTCTCCATTCATTCTTGAAATAAATGAGGAAAATAATATTATTAGCCAAAGATATTATCACCTAGGAGAATAGAGTGTTTTTACCTGACGTCATCATTGTGTAAGTCAGCCATTTTGAGAACATAAACAACCAAATTTTATAAGAATAATCGGTAAAGATCGGTAAATATCAGACACCTTAACCGTCTATCAAAAATATATCACTCATTATTAGGGATTAGAATTTTGTAGAATGCGAGAAGAAGGTGAAAGCGAGACTTATGGTACTATTGAAATGTCTCCTTTGTTAACATCAGCTTCCTTAAGTATCATATTATGGGGGGGGGGGGGGTATTATTAGTATTTCTGCCCCAGGAATGACCTAATATATATTTAAAAATAGGACTAGGTATAGGGATAATACAATATTTATAGATATAGTATATTTTTAGTATGGTTTTTTAGCAAAATCAACAATAAATTAGGCGGAAAGTCTTTTATTCCTTTTTTAGATGTAGTTGTTTCCTCCTCAACAACCAAATAACGAATAAACAATGATAATAAAAAAACGTTTTTCCTTCTTTAATGATAAAACTGTTATTTTCTCAACAAAAGTCACTCATTGTTATATGTAAGGTCCTAATATGACAAATTATTTTAAAACGAATTAACGTTCTTTTCAAGTCCTCCAATTCACAAAAAAATAAATAGTATACATTTAGATTTTTTTCTATCTATTTGTCTGTCTACTACTAGGAATAACCTCAGAAAATAATAAATGACCCCATTGGAACACTGTGCAAAAAATTAGGCTACTAAATACAGTTTTTCCTTTTTTTTGCTATACTCTTACCATGGTTGTAAAAATTATTATAATTTCATACTAAAATCTTGTATACACAACATTAGACCTTTGCTTTAATTTTGAGGGAAATATAGCTCGAATTACGAGACCTCAAAAATAAGGTAATTTATTTTTATAAATACTAGCCAGAAAAACATTTTAGAATGCTATAAATTGGAACATAAATATTAAATTTATTATTAAAATACAGCACTTGACTAGTGGCCCCAGGATTAGGAAGAATATTTGTTGGTAAGAATGGTAAGTTGGCATGAAGAAGGTAAAATATGATTTATAGAAACGTAAATAACAAAATTTTGACATTGATAGGCGTTCAATCAAGAGCTTGTCATATTTATTTGTAATCCATATAACAAGTATAGTTCCTCAAGCAAAAATAACATTTCAATATTTCATGTCACTACTGTATTTTATTTGGACTGCTTAGTATATCGTATTTAGTATGATTTTATTAAAAGAAACTTGTGAGTAGAAAGTTTAACTATTAAGTCAAACCATTACATGCTAGCATAAAACAATTCTCTTGATTTCAATACAGGGCAAATAAATTATAGAAATTATTAATCCTTAGCTATTGTGAGGGGGGAAAATATGCATTTACCAATTTATTTATTTATTTCAAGGGAAAAAATACTATTGAATTTACATAAAATTAAGGCCAGGTTTTGATTCAACATTCTAAAATTATGGATAAAGAAGTGTTTACATCAATTCATGTTACTTTTGTTTTTTGTTTTTCTGTTGGTCAGTTTAATATCAAATACAAAATCTCCTTTTTTTTTTACTCCCTTCTTTAAGTGCGAATCTAACTATCTACTACTGATAGTGTAAATTTTGTTGGGGTATATTTGATTATAAATGTATGACAGTTTATGATATTAATATGTACAAAACAGGAGACGAAAAAATTCCAGAGGCATCTCCTCCGAACTTTCATTAATAAATATACAAGTAGCATACATCTTTAGAATCCTCGAATATCCTAAATTAAAATGGTTTAATCCTATTTCCGTTTTGTGTGACACTTTTTGTACATCAATTTCTGACGATAAGTTCGATCCCACAACCAAAATGTTCCACCAAAACCCGGCCTGATCTGCTAAAAACTTTATTTCAGAAAACAAAATAAAATTGCTTTATAATTTTGGACATCAAACGATATCTTGAACTATTCTCGACAACAACTTATCATTGAAGTTTAGAATAGAAAACAATGTGCCTCCCTGAATTTAAGTTTAAATCATCAATCATAATACTACAAAATTTTAAATCTATCCATTTACATACATGTCTTCACTGATGCTTTCCACTGAAAAGTTATTCAATTCTTTTTTTTCTAGAAGAAAAAAAAACATAATTTAAAACCAGGATTTTTGAAGTCGATCTAAATTTTTATGTGCAAAGAAGAGGTATTTTTTTAGTAATTATATAAATCAGTAAATTGCCCAATCGAGTGAATTTAAAATCCTTGGCATAATATAATCTTCTGATAGGTATGAACTTGTGTTTATTTCCTTCCACCACCTCTCAGAACATTAATTTTTACCCTGTAAAAGTAGCTGATAAATTAAAAGTCCTGACAGCTGACGCTACTCTCCTTTCAACCATTCATTAAATTGCCATGGTCATCAGGTCAAGTTTTGCTTTTCTTTTCTTTACATAATGTCAGAGCTTAAAATGTAGAGCTCTATTCATAAATAATTGCTATTGAGATCTCGATGGACACAAGGCTCATGTTTTAAGAGCAAAAACAAAAGTAAAGGGGAAAATGAAAAGGAAAACAGGGTATTTTAGGTAAGATTGCGTGAAAATAATAGAAGTGCATAAAATGAGCCAAACTACCGCTGACCCTAATCATGAACTGATTCTGCATATCCAGATTTGTTTACTCTAAATGGTTCATATATGTAGGTATAAAGAGTAAATTTGGTATTAAAAGTCCTATTAGTAGTATTTTTCTAAAATCTATGCATATAAAAAATATTTTATCATTTGTATGTAAAAATAAATAGCTCTTTGTTAAAAGTGAATATAAAAATACTGGAAGGGAGGAAATGTACTGCGTATAACGCGAATCAAACATTTATTTATCTGACGATTTCCCTTAATATTTTAAATTTTAAGACTTATAACGCATTATTCAAGAATTGAAAACAAATATCTAGAATCACTAACAGATATTTTACCTGAAATTAGATTCTCTTAATTTATACTTCTTTGTAAAATCCAAGTAAAATTTATTTTTATAATTCTTTTAACAATTTAAGGGCTCATAAAAACAATTTACCCACCGAAAAGAAGTCTTTATTATGAAATAATAAAATGCAGGATTTCCAACAAGAAAAAATATTTACAGGGAATTTCTTTTAGGTGTAAAATCTAAAAAACTTCTCATAATAATATTTAATTAGAGCTGTAAACCCTTAGCTCCATCGAAAATTTAATGAATGTTTGGGAGTAGAGCTAATATGACGTTTTATTATATCAGCTATCCTCTTAACCCTTTTACAGGGAAATACATTGATTTTTTATGGGAAAATAAATACAAATTCATATGTATCAGAGGATTATATTATATCAAGGATTCAATCGAGTGAACTTTGAATCCTTGATATAATCTAATTTAAATATAATCTACTGATAGGTATGAATTTGTAGATTGCCAACCACTAAAAATATCAGACACGAGTAAAAGTTTAGGATTTAAAGCTCTATTTATGTCCTTCACCGTATTTAAAACTGTCATAGCATTACAGTTCACGATAGAAGTGTTTCTGTATTTAAAGAACTCAATAGCATACATGATGGATTCTTTTTAATCAAATCGAAACAATTACTTTTGAACGGTTAGCGTCTACATAATATTATAGACTAGATGGTGAAAGTATCTTTTGCCTTAACTTTTTTCATAATCTTGTACAACACTTTGGAGCTCCATTGACTTAATGATGACGTAGTAAGAAGAAACGACTATTTTAGTATAGAATTTCATGAACTTGATAAAAATAGGATGACTAAGGATATTGAGTGGGACATTGTAGGAGACAAAGATATTGGTCTTATCAGTGATGAAATTAAAAGTATTAGGATTTTCTTCAATTACGTTCCTTGAATAAATCTATATCTATATGTATATTTATCTTGTGATACGGCTTTGAACGTGTTGCATAATATTTAACTTTAATGACAGCATTTAAACCAACCTGGAATTCTCGTTGTATTTTCACATCCATAATCAGCGATCAAGAATTTTACGCTAACTCGAATAGATACTTTATTGACTATTCTTTGATGTATAAATTTATTAAACCGTTAATTGTTTTATGCGTTTATTAATTTTGTGTCTTCTAAATAAATGTATATATTCTTATGATTTGAGGTTATAACTGATGAAAGAAATTAATGCTGCATACATGTTTTTGTATCCTTCACAACATATACCAACATTATAGACTTGATCTTTTTTTAAGTCGAGAATATATCGTGCAATGTTGGGTTTCTATGTATGTGTAATATTTAGTTTCAAGTTTCTAAAAGGGAAGATAAGTTTCTCAAACGCATCACATTCTTTGTTTCAATGGAGTAATTTTTTTAATCATTAATTTAATGCACTCATGCACACTGGAGTAATACTATGTAGAGTCAAATTTAGCTACTTGGCCGGAGAAGGAGGGATTAAGTAGTTACTTAAATTGCACGTGCTATACATTTTTAATGCTTGCAATTGAGGGAATACAAGTTTTTGGTACATAAAGCAACTAATAATGTTAAAAAAGTAGGGCTCAAGTCCAATACTCACTTTTAATTATTAGCTTAATAGCTTAAAATACATATTAATTTGAATTTATTTTCTTCCATATACTTAATTTCATATATGATCTATATATTCATCTGTAAATATAAAAGAGAATGACTGTTTGTAGTAAATATACTAAATTGTTAGGATAGTTAGGTTGCTGCCCTTGCAAACATTTATCAAACTGTAAGGGTGACCATGTTAATTTGTACATACTGGAAGGATATATTATTTACAAGTAAAATTATATATATATTTATTGTATTATTTTATTATTCATAAATTTATACCAAGGGTAAGAGATAATTTTTTTAATTACTCTTTAAGAGTGAGATACTTCCTACACAACGATTCAACAAAGAATGAATATAACTTCAAAATAGAATGGTAGTACCAACTGATTTTTCTTTGCTAATCATGAAATTGTAATTTTTCTATACAAAAGTCCCATCCCTACTTATTTGTCTTTTTTCTTCCTTTCCAACCCTTCTATTTGGTGGGGAAATTGTTTTTATAATTCTGTTAAGTTGTTAAAAGAATTATAAAAATAAATATTTTTCTACAAAACTTGTTTTATAAAAAAAGTTTAAGATTGACCTTTTATTATTATTCGTAGGCCTACCTTCAATTGTGTAAGTATTAGTAAAAAAAAACTACAGACTTGTGTGGAACAAGATTTTGGCCTCCCATTCTAAATAAATACTTAAAATGAAGGCCCATGAAAATTGCTCATGGGCCAAAAGTAGCAAATCCGTGTACAATGTAAATCAAATTAAAAATTACGCGGGTCAACAGTCAAAAATCCTAAGACTCACGGTAGAGCTACTAAAAAAAGCCCGCAATAGTCTGAAGTAGTAGGGCACAGAAGGATTTTAGCTGATTTCATAATCCTTCTGCCCACTACTACTTTTGTAGCTCTACCGTAAGTCAATTATTTCTAGTGTATTTTTGATTGGAATTGGATGAAAATTTACACAGTTAGATGGACGATTTCTTCTTAGTTAAGGATTATTATCCGGTGCTTGACATTTCTTTTAAAAGCTGTGGGGTTCAGCTCTTTAATGCATTCCTTATGAATCCATTTCATGTATTGTTCAAGGAGTTATTTAAGTACACACGTTTTGGCCGACATTTGGGCCTACTCCTGCCGCCTCTGACCCCAAGAGTCCCTCTAGGTCAAAAAAAACCAACTGTAAATGGAATTTGCTAAAATACACTGGCGGATCATTATTTTTTAATGCACAAAATGAGCATCCTTCTAGGCTTAACAAAATCCAATCCTCTTTGAGATCGAACATATTGATTCCTTTCAATTAAGAAATAACCCTTACTTTAATCCCAGTGTAGGATGGTTATATGTAACAATATGCCCCCTCCCTCTCTATGTCTATTCTGGAACTGATCAGTTGATAATCTGTATTGTAGCATCCCATCTATTCAACAATTTAAAGTAAACCTGCCTTTTTACTTCCTCTTATCTACATATATTTTTTTAAAACAGGAGGACCATAATTGCACTAAACAAATTTCTTATCTCTACATATAAGGCTCCACTGAGCAATCAATGCAATCTTATACAATAATTAATAACAGTAGGATCCATCAACAAACAAAAATCCAACTAATTATGTAGAATGGACATTGAGAAAAAGGAAAAATATTTATTTTGAGAAAGTTATTATTAAATTTAGCATGTTAATTCATATTTATATATTTTAAACTAATTCTTATCCAAACTAACCGTGACGTTTATCTAGAGACTCGCGGTTTTGAGATTTAAAGTATACATTTCTTATCAAAGTATCTTGTCGATGGGGAATCTGTTTCTTGTCATGCAGCATTTTGTTATCCAGATCGTACGATGTTTTATCCAAAGCAATGTGCCTTGAAACCCTGGTCAAAATGGATAGAAGGTCCTCGTCCTCTGAGGAATCACTTATTTCTTTACAAATAGCTTGAACAAACCAGGATCCAGAATCTGATCTGAATGAAAACTGTCCTGGGTAGGACGATGTATAAATGAGTAGATCGGAATAGTTAGGAATACAATAGACAGAACTGGCAGAACCTCGACCATCAAAGTCCCTTCTTCGCATAACGTTTTTGGATGAACACTGAAGATATGCTCCAGCTTCTGCATTATCTCCTTGACATGCTTGAATAAAAAGTAACTTAGGCTTACCAGCAAGGAATGGGGAAGAATCAGGCAATAGTTGTTTAATAATATCACGATCTAAATGATAATTGCTATCAAATCCATAGAGAATGCTCTCTGCTTCACCATGAGTTGAAATAAAAATGACCAAACAACATAAATTTTTCATTTCTGACACGGAGCACAACTTATCTTCAATTCTAGAAATGGTGTAGTTTTTACATTCCTCAACAGTGAAATTGAGAGGTTCAAACGCATTTCGAATTGCATCCATATCTTTATCAGTTCCGATCCTAGATGAAATATCTCGAGAACTTTCATACTCACTATGATTGAATACAATTAGTAATCTTTCTCCATCAGTCAAGTTATAGGCATCATCATATTTATGAGTTAAAGTTTCATGGATGTAGGGAATATGATTTGCTAGACTTAAACTTTCACTTGATTGATTTTGTCGCTCCATCTCTATGTAGATGTAATTCAAGAATGTCATTTAGTAGATTTTAGCTTCCTCAGCTAAATTATACGTATTGACTTAGGTTATCTATACAACTGCTATCTCTTTTAATAGATAACAAATGACAACAAAATATTATTTTTATAAAAGGGTCAGATGCATGATGGTTAATTTTAATTGTAACCCTTCTTGTGGTTATAATGTATCTACAATGAAATTACCAGCAACTATGAATAAAAAAACTATAAATACACATAATATCAAGAAAAATCGTGATTTTAACTAGATGTCATATGAACCAAAAATGATTCCCTTCATCCCTTGAATATGAGTTTAAAAACGACATTTTGCATGAAGAAAAGTATAATTAATGAATATTATATATATATATACATATATGTAGATATGTCGTTGCCCAACACATTTTGACATACAATATTGTATAATGTTTTTTCGAACTTTGCTTAAG
This sequence comes from Lepeophtheirus nordmannii, assembly GCA_963680855.1. Lineage (NCBI taxonomy): Eukaryota > Metazoa > Arthropoda > Copepoda > Siphonostomatoida > Caligidae > Lepeophtheirus > Lepeophtheirus nordmannii. The sequence continues at coordinate 29,178,053 of OY804522.1, read as the reverse complement.
AAGTGACCTTTTAAAACTTTCAAAAAATTTCAAATTCCAGAGTTAAATATATTCTAATCAAACTATTCATACAAAAATTATTAATATGCACGTGTGTTCCTTTTCATTTTCACGTTTTGAATATCACAAACCCTCTATTGTGCGGTTTTAAAAAAAATGCAAATAATATGTTTATCGCGGTGTTTTTGTTGTTTTAAAAGTTTTTGTGGTGCTCCATTTAAAGTATTTTTGAATAAGAGTGAAACATATTGCATACAGAGAACAATTATTGTATTAATTGTTTCACAAAAAATCACAAAAAGTGTATACGTATTTTTTTACATGGCTTTAAATTATAGCATTAAAAAAATATTATAATCACAAAAAAACATAGAAAATATTAATTATAGGACAATTCGCTCAAAGTCGGAAAAAAAAACCGCAACAAATTAGATCATGATTTATGAAGCATTACGAATCATTGTTGATTCTCACTCATGTTACTCCGATTAGGAAAGGATGTATATTTAGCTATTTTCTACAAATTGAAATTATTTAGTGATGAATGTTAATTCATTTCATGTTTCTATTTCTATTTTTTTATTTTTCAAATATTCACTTAATTATGCATATACAGATATGCTTAGATATATGTACGTACAAAAGCAAAAACAATGCGACAAAAATACCTAATTTTAACTTTGGGATTGCATTTTTAATACTTTGAATATATATCAGCATCTTCATCATTTAAAAGTTATAAATTTAGCTAATTTTTAACATAAAACAGTGTGTTTTTTTTTCCTGTTTTTAAATAATAATAAATTAATAAAAAACAAATGAAGAGCTCTAAATAATAATAATATTCATCAAACAAAACAATAAAGGGTTGACACAGCCATATTTACTTACAATTACCAGAACAGTCTCTTCAAATTGTTCTTCTAATGAATCGATTGTAATGGGGAATATTTATTATCGTTATTAGGTTTCGTCCAAGACGTATCAGTTTCCAGAGAGGGAGTTTTAAATAACATGGCTGCTTCTTACAGCAAGAAAATATTCGTTGCAGCTCATTGGGATAAAAAATTGATATTCTGAGATTTTCCTGGCTATAAGTGCCTTGTCATTAAGAATCACAAAGTTCAAAATTATTACAGATAACAAAACTATTTGACTGCGATTTGAAAGTCTCAAAAGAAGTATTCCCTTAAAGTACATTCCAGAAACTTTCCATAGAACTTTTAAATTTAAGAGTGACAAGTTGTATTAAAATATTGACCACATGGTGCTCCAATAAACGCATGTAGAGTGCTGTTGAAAGTTTTCACTTAATTCTTTTTGAGAGCCTTTAAAAAATATCTTTTATCTCTTTGTTGTGATTCAGTAAAGAGATTTTTATATGTCAAGATCACGCATTAATTTAGAAAACATTTTGCATATCCAACCGGTCCTGGTTTATTTATGTCATGAAAATTCAAAATTATATTCCTAATTGCATACTCTTTAAGGTCAAAAGGATCACTCAGATTACTGAGGAAGTAGCTTTTATTTACATTTTGGCAGAATGTTGACTGTAGAGTTATAAACAGAGGCTAAAATCTGAACCATTCACTTTTTTTTTCTTCTTTTTTTTTTTTAAATGTGAGCAATTTTTCCTGCGTAGTAATACCTGGTACCTTACGATATCTATCCATAGATTTACTAATCATAAAAAAAAGAAACAGTGCAATTTGGTAAGAGAATATATTTTATCTCTAACACTATCAAAACATGAGGTGATATTTTTTGGGAATTTGGTTTGTATATAGTACAATGTTTTCCAAGGAGACGATCTCTTCTCCACTACTGCACTTTTTTCTTCTTGGGTGATACTATCTTTTGATTTTCACTATTTCTTTAAATCTATAATAAAAGTAACTCAAAATATCATCCATTTTTGTTTGGGCCTTTTCCTTATGACATGTTTTCATATGTCCAAATTCAGAAAACTTCGAATGACCAGTACTTGATTCTTTTTCCCACAGTATTTTCCAAATCTACCTTTGACACCATTTCAGCATAAGCTATGTAATTCAGAAATTTAAAAGTATTGCTTATATCTGCAACTTAGTAAAAATTGAGCTAGTATCAAAAACATCGTAAACTTCTTTTTAGATATTATTTCATTTTCTGTGCTACAAATCTTAATGTTGTTGCTCAAATAACTTTATTCAGCATTTTAGACGCTTGGTATGATGTGTATTTGGGATCCAATCCTTTAACTAAATTTAATCTCTCAATAAATTTTTAATATTATCTTGGAACTTTTACACATTGTAATTTTATTTCAATAATAATATGGTACGTAGAAGACTATGAAAAGCATTTTTTTAATCATTTTTGTTGTTTTTATTTTGCGAAATGCCGTGTTCTTTACAATTATTTCCCATTCAAGTCTTTCAGTCAATCTCATTTTGAAGTTACAGCTGAATACTTCATCAATAAAATCAAGTCTCTTTTTGATTGACATATCGGATATATAAACAGTATCATCCCTAACAGTAAAGAGTGATCAAGTTATCTGAACTCAGGTATAAAAAAAAACGCACTTTTAGAAAGTATCGATTCAACATTCACTAGCAGTATATCGTGTCACAACAATAATATTTTGTAATTAATGAAATGCATATGGAGAATGAAGTTTGTAATAAAATTGATTTAGCTAGTACTGCTTATTTCCAATCAATCTTTTTCTTAGATTTCTGTTTTGATATTAACTATTTAATAATAAATTTTCATGGAAAAATATTGAGTTTTGAAAATGTTATACAAGATTTGGTTCATCTTCTGGATGTAAAATTGAGAAATTTAGTTATAGAAGTAATTTTTAGTGGACGGCATTCAGGATTTTTTTTCCCAAATCTGTTATCATTATTCTTTAATTCTTGAGGGGAGAACATGTATCATATATTAGAATAATACATGCCATTTACAAATAATAATTAATTGATCAATAACATGCCTAATCGAGTGAACTTTGAATCCTTGATATATTATAATCTTCTGATTGGGATGAACCTGTGTTTATTTCCTTCTACTCTCCCTCAAAGAATGTCTATGGCTAGGAATGTAAATCATATGCAATTCGGGCGTGTTATAAAAAAAGAAAGAGAAAATCAACCTGGCAACCCTGACAATTCAATGAATGTCGAGGGGGGAAGCAGCTTGAGCTGTCATGACGTCTTACTGAGCTACAAGCTGCTATTCTCCATTATATATACAACAATAAATAATAACATAGATGAGAGGCATAAAATTAACTGAAATTAATGTCAGGAAATTATATATTTTTAACTAATAATAATTATACGAGGACTTGAGCCCTTTTTGTTTACATTTTATTTGCTTTATTAACCTTAGTGCATGTATTCCTTCATGCGACATCTTTACTATCAGGTAGATGTTCTCCCCTCAGAAATAAAGGAAAAATGATAACAGCTTCAGAAAACAAAAAGACCTGTTTGAAGAGCCAACTCCACTTTTTTATCACACGCCCGAATTGCATATGATTTACATTCCTATCTATGGCTTACTTTTTAAAAGGTTAGCTGCTAAAAGTAAAATGTCATGACAGCTGACGCTAGTTTCCTAATTTACAGCCCTAGGGTAGCCCTATTGATGTGGAGAATAGGAAATTAATATAAATAGATCGAATGAAATTTCTTACTCCTAGAAGATCAAAATAACTAATCAGACCAACATTAGGTGGTTATACGAATGGACTCACTCTATCTCGAATAAAATATAATTAGATCAGAAAAATATTGAGAACAAGAATGTTAAAGGCTTTATACCCAAAAAAAATACTTCATGTATTATCTCACACAGAAGATGAAATTACCCGTATGAATGACTTTAGAAATAGGGCTGGATATGACTTTATTTCTTTTAAAAAAAATACCAATGTCATCTTAAAACTCGTAGATGTCATCAGAAATTTAGAATAACCAAATATACGCATAAACCTAAATTGGATTTTTGGGAATATTTAGTCCTTTTTAAAATAATCATCCATGTTTTTATCGATAATTTTACTTATGTTCAATGTTATAATTATCTGTATTATATCTTTTAAGCTCCTCCCTGATACACCTTCTGGCAACAATTCTAAAAATGGATAATTAAAGGATTTTGATTTGAATGTCTTTGGACCTTAGGCATGTAATTAAAATAAGACATATTATGCTGGAGTGAAGTCCGTCCATTGACGTCATATTAAAGAAGTTGCGTGATGGGAAGTATGAACGAAAACTTTTGTGATCATGTCTCACTTGCTGCAGAACTGCACATATATTATAGATCTTTGTATTTCACTCTTTTCATCTTTCCTCATAAAGAAATAGCTGAATATACTCGTTCCTTCGTACCCAATAGTATCAGTATGGCTCGAGGAGGTAAAAGAGGCCACAAGGGAGGTCGACGACAGTTCACGAATCCTCAAGCTTTAGAGCAGCAGCAATTGAAGCTTGAGAAGGAGAAAGCGTGGCGGAAGCAACGTGGAGAAGAGGACTCTGATGATAGCGACGAGGACGCAGAAGGTGAGGGATGAAGGAAGGAAGAGGCCCTCCTGTTGATCTTCTCATTTCCTTATTATTTCAGATTCCAAAAAGAAAGAGGAGGGCGAGACTTCATCCGAAGAGGAAACATCCTCCGAGGAGGAAAGCGAAGAGGAAGGTGCAAGGCGATCTAACGGCACAAGTGGCCTCATAGAAATTGAAAATCCCAACCGGATCGTTCAAAAGCACAAGAAAGTAACGGCCTTAACTGTGGATAAGGACGGAGCTCCTGAACTCACTCGGAAGGAAAGAGAGGAAATACAGAAACAGAGAGTCAAGGAGCAGTATGACAAATTGCATAGGGAAGGGAAAACGGATGAGGCACGAGCGGATCTTGCTCGACTTGCAATTATACGTAAGCAGAGAGAAGATGCTGTAAAAAAACGTGAGGAAGAAAAGAAATGTAAGGATTTTAAAGTGTATGTAGTTTGAGTCGGTTTCATGATATTATCATTATTTCATATTTCAGCCAAAGAAGCTGCAGCGTTACAACGGAAAGATACAACTGCTAAAGCCCTAGGCAAACGTTGATCTTCGTTTTCATTCAATATTTCACTATTTCCACTATTTGCTAATTCTGTTATGTTATCCTTAACATTCATTTTTACGCTAAAGAAATACATTAACATCTTCCAAGGAAGTTTGCTCTCAAAATTCAATTTTATAACCATAATCATAAATAAGGTATTTTAGTAGTACATAGTTGTAGCTTTGATGTTTTCTCTCAAGATTTCAAATTGTTTTATACCTTGAGTCTAAGCTTTTTAAATCCTTTACACCACATCTTGTAAGCATGATTATAACTTTTAAGTAATTTCAATTATGTATTATTATTATTTTTTGAAAGGTCTTTAAAATATTTTAAAACGACTTATATGTAAGTCATATCTAGACATTCATGATATTAAATTATCTAATTACAGTTAAATTTTCATAGGTTATGTATAGCACATAATTAAGTACTTTTGCTAGTCATATATTTTTGCTATCCATTTTCAAGTATTTATACGACACTCACCATTTAAACCATCGTTTTAAAGGGTATTATAAATAACTAAATTATCTATTATGTCCTAAAAGTAATGAAATAAAAGTATTAAAGGATGTCTGATGTTTAAGTACGATTTAATCTTTGTTCAAAAGAACGCTGAAACAACTAACGATTTATCTTTATAAATTAAAAATGGTCGGCAAAATTTTACTTTTTTGAAAATCTTATAAGTTTCATATCTTAAAGTTGAGCAGTAGGTACTTGATGACTCACTGATTACGATTTTTTTATTTAAGTATTTTTTAAACTTTTTATTGGTTTAAGCCCATTATGGAGTAAGGAAAAACATTCCCTTGAAAAATAACTTATTTTCTGCAAAATTTGAAGTTTTAAAATGTGGGTTTATATTAAATTCTAAGAAAATACATAATTAATGCCAAAAATTCTCATTTGAGGGTTTAGTTTAGATATAAATTCATTAATTTAGAAACTAGGGGTGTTGATTTAAAGTGTAAATTATAATTACTTGGTCCATCATTCTCAAAATATTGATATATTTGCTCCCAGATGGTCTTTTTCAACGGATATATTACTCTGATTTCAATTTTATTGAGGTAGAAATCTTTGAACATAAAAGATTTTGTAGTTGACTTGTGTTATTATTAGTACAATTTTTATAAAAACTATTTTGACAAGATGCGGTAATTTTACTAGGGTTATTAAAAGTGTTAAGATCCTTATTTAATAGCTTCATTCTGAGGACCAACCATTATATTGTAATTAGTACTTTAATATCTCAGTAATATTACATCTCTATTTATGATAATATCCTAAACACAAATGTAATATTGCTATAAAATCTCTGAATTTATATATAACGAACTTTGCTAATGAAGTTTTAAAATTGATATACATTGTCCCTATAATTGTTGTAATGTGATCCCTATGTACTGTAGATAAAAGGTGTAGTCATGATTTGACTTTCTTTCGTTATTAAATCAAGTTATAACTTGATGTGTGAGAAGCAAATGTACCATTTGGCAGTGATCAACCTACTTCCAAATTGTATGTTACAATTAATATGCATGGTATTATTATGACAATAGTTCTGTATAATATCTCTTGAAAAAAAAGGGTTTAGATATGAATATACTGATCTAATATCATAATGATAATTATCACACTATTAATTAGGTCTTTTTGATATGTAATTACAAAATAGTATCTACAGCTTAAAAAATTAAGTTTATTTGCATGAAATTTGACGATTTTCATTTTGAAATTCAGGGTCTGTCCATCCATATCACACATAAATGTGACGTTATCCAAAGGGGAAAGTAAAGGGTAAAGAAAATGCAAAATCAATAGGATTCTCTTTCGGTCTATAAACCTTGTTCAAACGGTATTTATTTTAAAAAATTGTCTAAAACGGTTGCATTCAATTATCTCTAATGATTTTTTTTATTTATGTTCTTTTAAATGTCCCATTAGTATGGAATTAAAAACTTTTACTACGATTCTGTCTATCAATCCATGACTAATGCTTTACTTAAAATTCTAAGGATTTGAAATATGATGTAATTTTAATCATCAATTTAAAAAAAAAAATAGCCGTTTTCATTACTAAAGTATCAAAATTTATAAGGTGATAAAACGTATATACCTAAAGATATATCTGAAGGCTGAAACAATTCCCTACACGGTTTTTCCATTTTTACAATCAGTCAACTCCTTCAATACAAATAGAGATAAATTAAAATATTTGTTCGTAACTATATCTATCGAAACATGTGATTTTGACACAAGAATTGTTGAGAGAGTCCCTTCATAACATAAATTATGATTTGTTTCTTACAGGGATTTTTGATACGTAATAATTAATTAGTTGAGAAATGTACCAAGACTTCCGTTGCAGTTATTCCAAATGGATAGAAGACTTAACATTAAGTAGCTATTTTAGGTCAAAAGATAAAGTTTGATTTTTTTCAAATGGGAGTGTGTACAATATTTTGTACATTTCCAAGGTTCTTATTTATCATCTTAATTTGTGCAATGCATATTTGAATAACAATATTATGTTGTAGTTAATACCTCCTATCCCGAGACGAAGACAAGACCAAGGATTTGAGAGATCATAACTCATTAATTTTTTATTTGTTTTTTTTAGAAAAGGAAATTTTTTAATGGAGTTGCTTTGAAACAAATAATTGGTATCGAGAGGCCAGGTCTGGACACGATGGGGTATTATCTATCGACTGTTATTGATATACCTGAGGGGCATGCAGTGTAATTTTTTCCCCTATGAATAATAATGAATTTAAGTAATACAGTATTACTAATTCCATATCAGTCATCACTAGTGAACTGATCCTTTATCAGAGACAAAGTAACATTAAATAAGATATAATTATATATTAATTATTATGTATCTCTGTTCCTGATTCATTATTAATAATTATGAGAAGGCTTACAAGAATTTTAAAAACAATTGTCACATTCAAAGATAGTGGAATATGGAAATGTTCTCATGAAAATATCTCATAAACATCAAATTCAATTTTTTGGGGGGGAAAACAATTTCGAAAAATCAACCCGAGCATGTTTCTCATGTTAACATTTCAGCATTATACTTGGAATTATAAAAAAATATTAATATGCCGCATACATTCGTTCTTCCAATATTTTATAACGGTGCGCCCGAAGGGCAGAGGTAATTGTATTGTAAGGACAGAGCTATTGGAGACCAAGGCTGCTCTCAAGAACCACATCACTCCAGTCCGGAATGTATCCGTGGAACTAATATCCCAGACTGTTCACGGAATGAGTCTATCATAGACTTTACATTTTTAGGTAGCTGTACATAAAGACCGATGAAGCTATTTTATGGCCCATATCCAAAATGGAGGTCAATTGAAGGTTACTTCAGGAGCATGCAAATAAAATGTAATTGCATATTATGAAATTACATTTTTATAAATTATGAAGGATATAGTAAATAGATACATAATATAATATTGTTGCAAATAGTCACAAGGAGCGTTTACATATTATTTGGCAGAACAAGTTATGCATTAAAAAAAAACTATATGTAAGAGCCCGGTTTGCTTGACAGTTGCAGAAAGGGGAGAAGAATTGACTGCATTTCACAATTAGCAATAATTGATGAATATAAAAATATAGTTTGTAAATTGGAGGTTCATTAAAAAATAAATTATTTTCGACTCTACAGTGTATGTATTAATATTCATGAGCGCCGTGGATGCTGAATTTTCTATATAATTTTATATATATATATAGCATATTGTACTTTGAAATAAATAAAAATACTCCAATTGAATAATAGAGTGAGTGAGAGTAATGTTTTGGATTTTATATGATATTAAAAAATGGGAGGAGAGAAGAAAATCGATCTAGTACCATTCACACATGCGCAAAATGGAATAAAATATATTTTATATGATACACTAACACTGAGTTTGTTTCTTTATTGAATATTTGATATCGGACCTACTATAATGTATTGGCATGGATAAACAAAAGGTAACATTTATTTGTACAATTAATTATAATTATTATTATTCATATCAGCCATGTATTACGTACGCTTCGTCAAATAATACCTAGAGTATTTAAATAAGGATTAAGTTCTAGAAATCCTTGTAAATGTACAGACTTTGAACTCCGACGTCCATGGAGTAACTTGTATTTTGGAGTTTCTCCAATTCAATCCGTATTTGTATTACATAATATAATAATAATATGCAATTCGAACGGTAGTTTTTACTACTAACCTGGCCATCAATGCGGATTCAGATATTTCATTGTATGTTTGTGCTTGGTAACGTGTGTACAACAACATTCATTAATATTATGTAAAATACTGTTGCCTCTTCATTTTTGGCTCATACTCATAGTCAAACACACATACATAGTAACATAATACTAACTACATGCTTCCCCATATATTGTGATTATGAAACACATATAATAGCATATTAACTATATAAATAATATTACTGTGTTTATTAGAATGTATTCAATAGTACACCGGCCGGCCAACGGAAATTAAACTTAAATATAAGTCTTCGCTACATTATTATTATTATTATTATTATTAGTTCATCAAAAATACAACATAAAATGTACATAATATATTATAAACGAATACTTTTCCTCATCTACATAAGTCAATATCTTTACATAAGGAAGCCTTGGTGATAATGGATCTTATTAGTCATTATGAGGATCCATGAATTGCAGCGTTCAATTATTGACTGATAAGATGGAACAGTCAACAACTCTATATTCAGTCTCTTTTATTATTCTCTTTTCTATTTTCGCCTGCCGATAATATTTTTAGTTACACGTGAGGTCTTGTCTCGTGAGTTGCTCATCATTTGTAAGTATTTTCTACAATCAATGGACACCTAAGCCCTTACTTAGAAACTGAACTAATAATTTTATGATTACGTGAAGGGTTAGAGTGTTAGAACAGCTGATAGAAGCCGCAAAAATCATTTGTAAGGCTTTTGGATATAATATGTAATTTTAGTTTAAAATAAATTTTGTTCATTTAAATGCCTGTATATATGTAATCAAGCTATAAAAGTTTAGAGAACTAATAATCCATTGCTATTGTTCCTTTTTTCCATGACAGAAGATGCCTCCTAACTCAATGTCATCAACTGTGACCGAAAAGGAGAACGCTGAAAAGATTTCAGCCTCCCCGGTTGAGCACATCCATGAAAGTGTGCCTGTCAAGATCCCAACTTTGGTGGAACTCAAAAGGATACTTCCAAAGCACTGTTTTCAATCCAGTCTACCCAGGTCCCTCTACTATGCATTCCGGGATTTGTTAACTGTGATCGCTCTCTATGCTTCAGTGCTCTATATTGATGGAAGAATTCTTAATTCTGGCTCTCCATTGAGAGCAGTTCTTTGGATCCTATATTGGTATCTACAGGGTACCATAATGTGGGCAATCTTTGTTGTTGCTCACGATTGCGGTCATGGATCCTTCTCTAAATACGAGTGGGTCAATGATATTGTAGGAAATATTTTAAATACGTTTATACTTGTTCCATACTACGCCTGGAAACTAAGTCATAAGTGAGTTTCGCATCCCGTTCAAATAATATTAAGTTAGTTAATATGTGAATCTCTAATTTGTTCAGATATCATCATAAAAACACGGGCAATATAGATAAAGACGAAATATTTTATCCTCAAAGAGTGGATAATCCAAAGGAGGGAAAATCTCATATTGTACCCTATTGGGGACTGGGGTTTTCTTGGTTTATCTATCTTTTTAACGGATATGGTACAGGGGAGAGAAGGGCTGTTCATTTCAATCCTTGGGACAACTTATTTAAAGGACACGTCATGGACGTTTCCATCTCTATTATCCTTTGGGTTGCCTGGGTCGCTCTGGCTCTTCCCCTCTACGTCAAGTGTTTTGGATTTACAGCTTTGGTTATGCATTATCTAGTGCCGATTTTTGTGTTTGCATCCTGGTTAGTGGTTGTTACATTTTTGCATCATCAGGTACGAGTTGACAGTGATCATTCATTTGTATTTATATATAACTTTCATTTTATGTGCATGCTCTAAATAAATAGGATGTTGGAGTTCCATGGTATTCTGATGAGCATTGGGATTTTGTGAAAGGGAATTTAAGTTCCGTGGATCGTCATTATGGATGGGCACATAACATCACACATAATATCGGCACACATCAAATACATCATCTTTTTATCAAGATCCCACATTATCATTTGGAAGAGGCAACTAAAGTATTTAGAGAAAATTATCCTCATCTTGTCAGAAAAACCAATGAGGGTATTATTTCCTCCTTCCTCAAAATGTTTAAGATATTTATGGATGAACACTACATTGAAAAAGATGTGAAGATTCATGTTTATAAGGGAAATTCAACTACCAAAAAGTCAAATTAGAAGAAAAAACAACAACGAGAAAGCTAAACTTGTTTTCGATCTAGACAGAATGCATATTAGACTCCTCTTTACCATTCTATACATCAATTGGAAGGACACGCTTAATTATACTTGATTTCAAATAGCTGCATTTGTGCATCCAATTTTCTAGTTTTAAAGCTCATTTTTGTCGTTCAATATAAAACTTTTTTGTGAATATCTATATATTATTATAAATACAAAAAGTATATTGAAATGAATATTAATTTTATTCATAACATCATTCTACTAGTAACAATATATGCGAGCATAGATTCAAGGAATTGTGCATCGAGTCTACTTGGGAATGTCATATGGTTGATAATGACAAAATATATAAAATTGTGAAGACTATAATAGTAGGGGAGACCGGGGTTGTTTGACCCTCATATTTTTATACCGTTGCGTTCGCATAAGAGCAGTACCTTGGTTTCCAAGAAAATGCTATTTTTATATAAAGTGCATTTAAAATGTGACCCATGTTATATACACATGTATATGACTAAATAATTCATAATTCAATTTTGAGGCATATTGTTAATATTATTTTTGAGTTGATAATTTGGTTCATTTTCTTTGTAGATACTTTTTGAAATTATATATTGTATTAAAATTAAGAGTTGCTGAGATACGGTGAATTTATACGACTGTTTATCTTATATTTAAAGTCGTTAAACGAGCCAAAAAAATGATTTTACCCGACATTTTCTTTTTGCGCAAATTGCCCTTATTTACATTTGGCTTTATCTTCAATAACTATGATTGTGTGTAGACTATAGTCTTGCTTTAGCTTAGTGATACTTAAATGACTCATCTACTGATTTAAATTTTCTTATAACTTGAGTTTTAATTTTTGATTCCTTTTTTACTTATCAAAAGTTATCACACTATTAATTATTATCGAGTGTGTTCTGATTACTTGATCCTGGGAATAATTTGTTTATTAGAGTAATCAATGATTTTTTTTTATATATTTGATGCAATATATTGATACTTTGAACTAATTTAAAAACCAGAAATAAGTAAACACATAAAAAATCAAGTAATTACAGATCAATTTTTAGCAGAAAAGTCAAGTTGCTTGATTTTTATTTTTATGCATAAAGAGGAAAACAGAATATGATTGTTTCTTCTGCTTCAGTGCATCATTAATCAATCTCATCATCTCAGCCTCTGATCATGATTTATACTAAATAAATATTATATATTTATTAATTTATTTTGATTACTTTTGAGCTTAAAATAACTATTAATGGCAAGATAAAAACTCCTTAAGGTGAATTCACTAAGCAACTGAAGATTGTGAGACGACAAAAAGTATTGAAGCAATGGTTAATTTGTTCCTAAGAACTTTGTATATTAGGATCTACAAACCTCAACAATTCTGCTTATCAAAATAAAGAGGTTCTGTAAACACAAACGTTCATTTTGAAGAGTAGAACTGTTGAGGTGTAAAGGTCATACAGAGTTCTTAGAAATAAATTATCCATTGTCGAAGTACGTTGTATGAGAGTCGAGGTTAGGAGGGTATAAAAAAGCTCGTCCTGCGTATTGTGAATATTGTCGTCAGCTGATAATAAATTCTGCATAATATTAACAAGTTGGCAACAAGGAAAATACAGAAGAGTAGCTACCGTATGTTTTTCCAAATTTTTCCTTTCCCTTTTGTCAATCGAGGTTGCGAGTGGACAAAAAAGCTCGACGTGTAGATATGTAAATTCAACATGAACCCGTTTTCTCCCAGGCCTTAATTCCTTATATTCTTTTCGGGTAGTTTTTTGATAATATTCACAATTTTACCTAAAGACCATATTTCTATAATCAAGTTTTTTATACTTATACATAAATGAATTCCATCTACATATTACACAAGACCAAAAGTACATTCTTTTTAATACATAAAAATATAATGATACTTAAGCCATCTTTTATAGTTTTAACATTTACAGAGACCTTACCACTCGGCGTAGCAAGAGTCAAGAAGTTACCCAATTTTAATATAAACTCTGGAAACAAATTTTACCTCTTACTTTCCAATTATTGCCTCTCTAGTGTATCCCCAATGAACATTTATAATTACAATAAGGTGAGACAGCGGTGCTCAAATGGATTTGCATGCGGAGGGGGGGGGGGGCAAAATTTATATTTATGAGATACAAGTTTAGGCTCTGGCACCGCTAGGTGCCTAGCAAATAATGCATAATGTGATCTTGTATTTAGCACAATATGTTCTTTGTCTCGAAGTTTTTTTTTGTCCTGACTTTGTTTTTGTTATTTATCATTCAACCCTTAAAAAGTCAAATAAAGTTTTTTGAACTACATAATACATAAAAAAATTAAAATTGACAATCATATAAGTTCAGGGAGAAATAATGAATGTAATAATAAATCTGTAGAAGTTAATTGTTAATTAAGGAATTACAAATTTATTCAAAGACAATAAAAATAATTTTTTCTTAATTGAATAAAGGAACAAATTTTTTAATAAATATTGATTTAAATATTGAAATTTTATTGATTAATTAATTATTATTTGTAGATGGCGTGTACATCTAGTTAGTACTGCATGTTTTTCTCTCAAGAGCTAAGAAATAATGATCAAAGCTTTCGAAAATATTAAATCCTGTACAAATTGCCAACTACTAAAAAAATGAAACACAAAATATGCTTAGGAATTACAGCTATATAAATATATATATATATATATTAAACTTTAATAACTCATACTTTCTTTAATGTATGAGCTGTAAGGTTTACCGTAAAAACAAAAGTTTTTTAATTTGATAGTGCATAATATTTTGCATTTTGCCTTATAATCAGATAAATATGAAAATAACCATCAAATGTTTTTCTTTTTGTATTTTACTTCTTTAAAATTGATGGAGTAGAATCGAGATACAAGTTTTTATCTAATTAACTATTGTAGATTAAAAATATATATTTAATATTGTCAAAATAAAATTCTTCATATTTGTCTGATAAGAGCCCCACACAAGCCACAAATAAATAGATAGATATCCTTGATACTGCGTATAATTTGCAAATATTTGAATATTATCCAATATTCAATATGTATGCTTATTTTTCTTATTTAGGCTATTTTTTTAGGGGGGATATTTGAGAGTTATTTTCATGCTTAAATGATTAAAATGCTAAATAAAAAAATATCCTGTGATACGAAATTTCAATATTTTATCCTTTTGTTACTCCCTAATGTATTAGCAATTTGAAAAATCACTTTGTAGGACATACCAGGTTATCTAGATAAGTAGTCATTTGATTTATCATAATTAATGTCAACGAGTTTCAATGTCATTTCTTCAAGGCTATCCCAAAGTTAATCAAATATATATATATGTAAAAATACAATAAATACTAAAATATACCATTTTTGAGACATTGCATTAGTTAAGTTATTTTTTCAGCTGTTGTAGTATCAGGGTTGTAGTCGATTCCTCAAAACTTGGAGAAGGGGGAAGACATGCATAAATTATCTAAAATGTTAAGAAGCTAGACAATAAACCATCAACCATTTTTTTTTTTTTTTAATTTAGTAATGTAATTCGTGTACAAAATGTATTAATGTTATGTTGTTTTCAAGGAAATTTAAAGCAAAAAAAAAAAAATACTCATTATCCATTTGCTATTATTCTACAATATGAATAATCATTTTTTAAAGTGAAAGGTTCCCCCCCCCCTTTTTTTTTCGTTGTAGTATATACTAGGGGTGTAAATATTATTTTTAAATAGGGGGGACTAGAGTTGGTTTTTGAGGGCAAAGATTTATTACAATTTATCTTTCTTTTTAATTTGAATTGTGAATCTTTATAAATGAATGGTTATATAGTTTGTCTGGTTTTTTAAATTTAATTATTACTATCAATTGTAAAGAAAGTTAACAGCTTAAAAGAATTCATATCGATGGAGCCTATGGGTGGAAACCCCATTTCATAGATGGAAAGGGAAATTATTATTTTCAATATTAAATTTGGAAACTTATTCCTTTAGTTAGTTAAAAGATTACTTTTAATTCTTGTTTTTTTTAATTAGGTAAAACAAATATCGTTTCTCCTTATCCTTTTTTAAATATATTTTTGAATCTTATTTCTTCTCTCTTTTTGCTTTTATATAATATGTATGTATGTATGTATATTTTGGATCTTGTTTTAGGTGTTCTACAATTCATTTAATATACAACACCCTATACCAGTGTTAATTTTGTTTGTAATTTTTTCTTTCGTCTTGTTCTCATTTTGTCAGGAGGAGAAATTTTCTTTTTATGTCAGAGTACACATTTGTATAAATAGTTTCATATTGTCTACTTTACTATATAAAAAAGGCCCATCGTCAAAGAGTACACTTCGTCTATTTTTGTCTGACAATATTAAGACTGGCAAAGAAATTGCTGTCTGCCTTTTGTTATTTGTGTATTTGACATTATTTTAGGGGAAGAGACATGCTTTCCCTTTCGGATCTACGATCAAACCCTTTTCATTTTTGATCAAAACAATACTTAGAATATGGTTGATATACCTAATAAGTATCTGTCTTTTTTGTATGTACTTACCACAATTATTTTTTAATGATATCCAAGTCTACAGTTGTATTTGCTAAAGATTAATATCAAAGATTTCTTATTGGTAGTTTGTAAAACTTAATAATATTTGAAAGGTTACACCTTTTATTGAATGCTTTGAGGGCTAGTCTCATAGGAAATAATACGACAAAGGAATGAATAATATTTGGAAAAAAATCATCATCACGCGATCGTGACTTTTGAAGTAGAGCAGATCAAATGCCTTGATAACCGAATAAATAGCTAAATTAAAAAACAACAGCCAACTATTTATTATTATGGTGCTATTTCCTCATATTGTTGTATACCTTGCTTAAGTACATATACATAAATATGTGGTTAAAATATACTGAATTAGCTAATCTAACTGATCTTTACGCATAGTTATAACAGATTTTAGTATGGGTTGATATATTTCATACTCATTTAGTTAAAACATTTACACGTTCAATTCAGTGAATACGCAATATCTGAAATACATCTACTTTCGTCTTTCTTTTCATTCATCGTGATTAATTATTTAATTAGTTTATTATTATTCATTATCATAATACAAATATTACAAATCTGTCAACAAACATTGCCACTTCAAATTCTTTGATATGCAGAAGTCTGGTATAAAGTATATTTTGGCTTAATGATAGAGGTAATTAGCATAAAACTGAACGAATGGAAGGATATGAATTTATACGACATTTCTTTTAAAATGGCTGCCGTTACAACAGCTTTAAATCTTTAACAGTAAAATAAATTATATGAAACACACACCATTGCTTCAAATCGAGATAAAGTTTCAAAGAACCCTCAATTTTTCAACGATCAAACAACGATGTAACACAAAGAGTAAAAAATGGAAGAATGAATGTTGATTATTGGAATGTCTATGACTTATATATGAATAGTCGTCTGACCATATAACCCAATATGCTTACATATGAATCAGGAAAATCAAAAGCATTAGCTTAGTTTATTCATACATACATCTGCTATTCATGAATAATGTATGATCATATTTTTGTTTGCTTCCTTTCATGATTCCAGACCTATTCTTTTTTCAACTTGGACAAAACTCCTTTGTTCCAAAAACCAGTCACATTGATCTCACACCACCTTTGCACCATGCATCATCCCGAGGAACAGTTTATATCTTGCTTTGTATGTTGTCTCCATGAGGATTTTGAAGCAAAATATTGTTAAGCTTCGCAAATTGACGATTTAAAAACTAATTTGTTAAATATAACATATTTGGTGTTAAAAACCCTGTAAGGTTGATTTCAATGCAGTGGCAGTCAGGCTCAACATTTGCAAGAGAGAGGACATGTGTAAATATTCCTACCCCTAGATTACAGTTTTAATAAATTTTCTACCCCTGATCAATTTTCGTTTCATAAATTGATCCTATTTAATGATTTATTAATTTTTTAATTTTACTATTTTGCATGAGAGTAATATTAACATACATTATCTGGATAAGAACAACTTTATAATACCTTACACTTGGTTTTCTTTATTGTATGTTCCAACTTTTTATAAACAAAAAAGTCCCAAATTTATATGATGGTATGTCAATTCTTTCCAACAATTGACAATTCTTCATTTAAGACGACGAACTTTTTTGTCCAATCGCAACCTACAAGGGAATAAAAAATTTAAAGAAAAAAAATATGGTTGCTAGACTTCTGTATTTTTCTTGTTGCCAACTTTTTAATTTTGGGCAGAGTTATTATTTAGATATTATTTATACATAAATTTTACAAATATAAAAATTAATAAGTCATAACCCTTGGTTTAATATACACATAATAGGTGTAGTAAAAAGAAATCCATTATTTTAGCATAAAATTAAAGGTTTTGTTTAGCATAGTTAGAATGATTTGATTTAGGTCAAATGTGCATTGATTTGTTTGATAATAATTTGTCGCCATTTTGGAAGCAATTCCATTATGCCTCTTTTATAGAAACCCTTCTCCCTATTGGCAAAAAATTGAGACATTCGATTTTCAAAAGCTTTTATTGAGGCAAATTTTTCACCAGTAAAATCCACTGTTAACTACTTCCCTACGGCCAAATCCTTAAATTAGACCTGTACTGTCAACAATTGGACCGTTTGAAATAATCGCTCGGTGAGATGAGGCCAGTTTTGCCCAATAGAAGAGGAATTATGTTCCATCGGGGCAACGCCAGACCACACGCATCGATAGTGACTCCCCAGATGCTCCGGGAGATTTGTTGGAAGGTTTTTATACATCCACCTTATAGTCCAGATCTGGCACCAAGTGATAGAAATGTAAAAAATATGCAAATGGGGTGTGTAAAATAAAAAGAAAGAGAAAACCAACTTGGTATCTCTGACAATTTGATGAATGTTGAGAAGTAAGCAGGTTGAGCTGTCATGAGGTTTTACTGAGCTACATGCTGCTATTCTCCTTTATATATACAAATGAAGACACCAATAATAAATAATAACATTATGTACACCCTGGATGAGAGGCAGAAAATTAACTCAAATTAATGTCAGAAAATTATATATCTTTAGCTTACAAGTCGTAGACTAACAATTATTAAAAGAACATGAGCCCTTTTCTAACATTGTATTTGGTATTGTAGATGTTCTCCCCTCAGTAATAAAGGAAAAATGATAACAGCTTTGGAAAACAAAAAGTACTGTTAAAAATGCCAACTCCACAAAATCTCGCACGCGGCATTTTGCATATTTTTTACATTCCTACCAAGTGATTACCATCTGTTCCTGTCTATAGCAAATGAGTACCATGATGCTTCCCCTCCCCCCTCCGGCAAAAAGGGATGTTGCACGGCTCCTAGAAACAAATGTATTCCTCTTATTTAGATTTGACTTTTACAAAAATTGCATTAAACTTTCTTTTAAGAGGTTCCTCCATGAAGCATAAATATGAAATAAGGGTTCCCAACCTAGGGTTTATATTGTAGATGATACTTATATATGTACATATGTCATATAACAACAATCTTCAGTTTATAATTTTAGATTACTTTGTGTCTTAATCTCTACATAAATCTTAAAATAAACTACTTTAATCGCTTATTTTACTTTCAAAGCAAAGGTTAATGTTTGACTGGTTATGAAACAATGATGACTCATAATAATTAATATATTTTCCAGCCATTCAAAAACTATTGCATTTGATTCTACAAATTAATTTACTTACAATTTACGCTCTAAAGTTCACTCACACTCAATAACCTTTGAGAAACATTATATTGAATGAATATAAGAAAGCTCCTTTGTAGCCAAAAGAATCCATTGAAAGATCACTGCCCTTCATTTACCTTGAAGGAAATGAACCAAGTCCCTCTATTGTATATATATGCAATGCATGCTTCGTGGAGGAATGTTTGTTGCACAGTATTTTTGTGAAGTATGCATTGATATTGAATCTATGCAAGTTAGTATTTTAAGTTAATAATAACACAGATCAACAAATTTTTGCTGCAAATTGAATGAAAATTTGCACATTTAGATAGACGATTTCAAAAAACAGTCAATAATAAGAGCATAGCCAGTTGACTCCTACGTAAGGAAGCGAGTAAGTCCTCCAAATCTTGTGCTCTTGTGTCTTGATTACAGCTTCCTTGAATTTCCAAAGTCTTGGTTGAGCCTTGGTCTCGGGTAAGTCGGTCTTGAACACATCACTACTCCACTTCAAAAAAATAAATACTTATGTTATAGGGATGGGACTTTCGTAGAGCACGAGGAGAAGACGGGAGTGAGATCAATGGAACTATTGATTAAATAACATTTGTTAACATCAGTTATCTGTTCGGATGGCAAAACATCAAGACTACTTTAGATAGAATAACCTTTTACGTTTAAAATAGCCTTAGTAGAGGGAGAATATTATTGTTATTTTTATGTACAACCATTTACATGGTTTTCTATAATTTATCCAAAATTTGAAAAAAAATGTAATTTCATAATAATTTCATAATTATTTTATTCCTCAATGACCTAACAAAGAACAAACAATATTATAGGTATAAGTATTTTTTTTAAAACCGATACCGACTATTTTTTTTTTTTTTTTTCTAAATGTCATTTTCTTTCATTTGTTGTATTTAATCCCCAGAGCTTTGATGTCAGAAGTAACAACCAGAATGAATTGAATAATTTGAAAATAGTAAAAATATTTGTTGGGTATGTACTTTGATTTCATATCAATAGCTAAAGAGCTATGCTACCAAAGACCTACTCTTGACAGAACCTATTATATTACCAATGGATATTATTATTTGTATATACTTAATTATAATTAATTAAAAGAAAGCAAAAATAAATGGAAAACATTTACAATTAAATATTCATAATTTTTAATTTGAACGAAAAAGATGAGGTTTCATCTGAAATAAGAATGATTTATAAAGGATATAAAATTAAAACATAGTTAGGATTTTGAAACCCAAATTAAGGTGTCGACGATTCAAAACAAATAGGGAGTTGAAAGACTTTTTTTTTAATCACTTTAAACTGGAATCAATTTTTATAGAATTTAGTCACAGTTAAATAAAAGCTATCATTCATTTTGCCAGCTATAACTTGACGAAGTTTCTTCGTCAACGAATTTATTTTTTATGACAATAACGAGACGAATAATATTTTTTTTATTTTTTATTAATTTTTGTCTGACAAAATAAGAAAGAAACTAAAATTGACAAAATGGGACGAAACAAGATCAATTGAGAATAAAAAAGTACTGACGATATTAATACCTTTTTTCAATTAAAGACGAAAATGGTATTGCAAATACGTAATATGGTTAATTTATATTTTTTTTATCTGCTGCAGGTTGAAGACCTTTGATTTAAACGATTAAGTTGCTTGAGTGACGTATTTTACAAAATAAATATACATAGAGTAAAATATACTTTGTTTATTGCATTGTTGACATTGTTGCATTAAAAAATAGACTTAAAATGGACATGGAATCAATTCCTCTGATAATAATTGAGATATAATATTAAGTAGAAAGTTTACTTAAAAACTGGAATAAATTTCGAATTACAATTCTTAGGGGGGAAAAATCTTAACATTTGAACTTATAGTGAATGAATCATTAATTAATTATCATAATGTGCTAAGATTGAGTTATTTTTAATAATTCAAAAAATATTTAGTCCACACAAGATTTTTTTTTTAATTGAAAATCGACTCATCATTTGAGTCCAATCGATAAATTAACGGCTCATCGATAATAATTATTTATCGAGTCAACACTAGAAATAAATAATTTTAAAGAGAGCTGTTAACATGTATAAATTTAAATGACCTTTCGTGATGTGTCATTTTTATGACCATAAGGCATTATGCTCAATTGTTGTTTTTGTTATTTCAAAATATACCTACTTACAATTGTTTTTGTTTTGTTTTGTTTTTTTATGTACGCTTTTTATATGTTCGGAATGTTCTTATCAGTCATCGATCCTTTTTTTTCCTTTTTATTTTAAATATATTATAATGGAAATAGAATTCTACATACAAACACATGGAATATACAAAGAGTGTGAGAAATTTAAGACGAAAAAAAAGGCCTGAAGCGTTAATGGAAGAAAATTTTTGAAGGAGAGCACCAAGAAAGGTATTGAGTGCCCTTGTTCCTTTCTAACCAATTTTTTCACGAGTAAGTAAGAAAAAAAAACTTTAGTAAGGACAAACATTTGATTGAAAACTACAATTGGAGCAACAAGTTCTATGTGAAACATTAAGTGACTCGTTTACAACACAAAATGGGCTGTGGAATTAGTAAACTTCCAAAGTTATTAGACTCCAATTCTCAGGTTTATGTGATTTATTATTTACTTTACTTAAAAGACCATAAATATTATTTTATTTTGTTAAATTAAAAACTAAATTCCCTCTCTCTTGATTCCTCATTCTACCTACGTGAATCATTCAATTTTTCATTATCCATTCTTCTTATTATTAATATTTTAAGGAAGGATCACCCAGTCGAATCTCGGAACAAGGAACTTTGAAGCATCTTCTAAAGGAATCAACTGAATGCTTCTCCTCTTCTGATGGGGAATTAGATCTTCAATTGTTTGAAAAAAGCAATTTCAGAAGGGATTCCTCGAGTTCCTCCTCTAGTCATGACATTCATTATCACAATGAACAACAAATTAATGAGGTATATTCTTTATTTAAAGTTTTGCTTTGTTTTTGTATATAAGTAAAAAAACAAACATATTATTTCATAAAACATTTTAGTTGTTTATTTGCTTTCATCAGTTATTAATTTAAGTTTTTAAAATTCAAAAGCCCCCTTCCAGAACATATTGAATTTTACCAATAATGATGCAGGCTCTAAACTTTTCATGTTTGAAAAGTTTTAAGGTTCCATTCATTTGAATTATAAATTCTAATATCTTTCCTATTTGGATAGATGTTTGAGTGTTGATATTTTTATTTTTCAATTTTGCCAGAGGTCTTTTTTTTCAAAAAGGGAGTAAAGATCATTTTGTACATTAAGGCTTGGAAGATACAGTTTCTAGCTCTAAAAGGGTTTGGTTAAATAATACTGCTTGTGTATTGTAACGTACATTCAGTTAAGCTCGAGATTTATATTAATATAAATAATTGTCTTTAAAAAAAAAGGATCCACAGTGGATTTTTTGTGCCATCCCAGTTCTAATGTATATATATATATATATATATATATATATATATATATCTTATGATCCCTAATATTACGATGTGATCTGTATAGTATCACTTAACCTTTCCTCTCAAACGTGAACGAAAAAAGGATCAAAATTATTTTGCAGCTTACTGTTGTAGACACCCCTGCCAATTGTTGGATTCTTCCTAATTTAATGTTTAGATACAAGTTCACTGACATAAGATGTAATTTGAGTTAAATAAACAAACATTCAGAACAACAGCTGAAAAAAAAGAAGATACAGTTTCATGTTAATGGGTTAACACCTTGATAATATATCCTTTTTATAAAAATATCAATTTGTATGTATTTTTCGCCTTTTTTTAAATCGTAGATTCTTAGAAAAAAGGAATATCTATCCCATAGCCAAAAAGAGTAAAAACAATTAAAAAAAAAACCTTACTGAAAGAACTAATTTAGTAGCTACCTTCTATTTGTGTTAATTCAATGTTTAAACTTTTATAACATCTTCTCATCTTGAGCCTCAAACATATGAATTTGAGCGTCCAATTTTTATGATGAGTTATTTTTGACTCCATGAATACATTTTCGATTGCTAAGGAAAAATTAAAAAAAATTATTGACAATGTTCATAGCCTCTCGGACCATTTTAATGAAAAGGTACTGGCCATTTATAAATGAGAAATTGAGTATTTTTGGAGATCAAAATTGGCTATATTTCCACAGCTTGTACTGCCTCAACTATAAACTTATATCTAGGTTAAATGTTATATACTGTCTTAATGATCAATGAATTATAATTTCAATAAAAATTAAACCGCATAATTTCTTTAGAAATTTAAAATGTCAGAGTTCTTGAGTGTTTAAGCGAGGCCCTTCAAATCTTTTGTTAGTTAACGGTATTTACATGTACAATTTTTTAAATTTGGTTCTTATCCCCCTGAAGAACTCTTCCACTTTTCATTTTGAAAACCATTGCCAAAAAAACTTAATTTGCCAAAATTTGAGGCATCTCAGGCCGTATTTGGTGTAGAGCAAGCCATTTAAATTAGAAAAAATGCAATAAGTAAAAAAATTATACTTTTTATAATTTATAGGATTTGGTTAATTATTATTAGAAAATATATAATCTAAGCTGTTTGAGAAGCTTTCATTGGATATATTGCTTCAAATAACAGTATATATGTATTATATACTTACATATTTAAAAGAGGGAAACTGTTTGCAATGAACTCATCTCATACATCTTAAATTTAATGACAAGGTGCACAGTATTTTTAATTACACATACATCAAAATGTACTTTATGGACACCAATAGTGGTTAGAAAGATGTCAGTGTTTATATTCCTTTCCTGGTCCCTCCATGTTTGTTTCAACAGCCTTGTTGTTAACCCAGATTTGAAAATTACATTTTGTCCCCAATATTCAGAGTATATTTTATTTCTTATGACTACTGCGTGCAACTACTGATATATATTTAAAAGGAATAAATTACTTCCTTCCGAAATCAATGGCACTACACAGCAGTACATTATATAAAAATAAGTATTAAAAAGGACTGAGGAGGAGATAACTTTGATGTGATGTGTGGCACGACAAGCTTTTTGGGATAAACAAAAACACACTGTATTCTCCCTTCAGCTGATTTTCATCATTTGACTCTTTTGATTTAAAGCAGCTGACTCTACGTCTTATGAGCTCAAAAAGGGTATTATTATTATTTATGATTTTGATGTATGAAAAATATATTAAATTGCGCGCCCTTTTTTTAATTTTTGATATTCAAGTATTAACGATTGATTTGCATATTGGTATATATATACATATATATATATATATATATATATATATTATCAAAATAATAACTCTGCCCAATATTAAAAAGTTGGCAATAAGGAAAATACAGAAGGGTAGCTACCATATGTTTTTCCAAATTTTTCCTTTCCCTTTTGTCAGTCGAGGTTACGAATGGGCAAAAAAGCTCGACGTGTGGATCAATCAATGGCATTGGAGTTGAAGGGGGAGGGTTACAATAACAATGAAAATATGACGTCATTTCTATAACACTGTTCCACCCCTGGTTTCAGTTCACAAGAATTAAAATGTATTCAAGAATCGTTGAACCGATTTCATCATACTGTTAAGTATTTACCAAAATCCCTTTGAAATACACACAATTATCACGACCTTGATAATATTTAGGCCATACACACAAAATCTAGCTCAAAAAGTAATTAAATGAATTGAAATACGAGAAATAATACTATAATTCACATAAGTTGGAGATTTATATCATGGAATTTTTTTTATTATTTTTTTTTTTACATGCACAGTATTTTTTTTTTTTAAATACTCATGAGAAAATTATAGTATAAAGTTTATCCATTCCAAGTTGAATTTGAAAAGTTTGTTAGAAATAGCATTTTCTGATCGCTAGCAGGACTTTATCAACATGTAAAGTACAACATTTTTTGTATTTTCACACTATGTGATTTTTATTTTATATATCTTTCAACTTTTTCTCCAAAAAAAAAAAGAAAAAAGGGTCAGTAAATCTTCAATTCTTCCTAATTGTTGGACATTTCATTTTCATTTAATAGTAAGGGCAGTTATTGAATAATAGTTCATTCGAATTCAACTAATTAATGTTTAGAGCAAGAATCGAAAAATCGACAACTGACAAACAATACTTTGTAAATGTACAATATATGTTATTGAAATAACGCCGTGAATAAAAGATTTTGAAATACAATAAAAATCGCCATGGAAGATATCTAAAAATACAAATAAATATCTATTTATTTAAACAGACCAGGGGTCGACCAATAGGGAAGGTCAGGGGGGGGGGGGGGAGTAACTTTTTCAGAATTTAAAAATAGTTTGAAATTAGTTAATATTACTTATCACTAAGTTAAAATGTATTTCTTTATCTCCATGAATCACCCTTGAAGTTTATTTTCAATAATGGCCACTCTCAAAAACGATGATCAGCCCCTGAATCTATAATCTTTTCTTCTCCAAAAATAAAAAAAAAGACCAAAGTCAGCTAAGTGGAGTTTAACTCATCAACACTCAAAACACTAGAATAGTAGAAAAATCGAGAAAATAAGTTAATTTGTTAGTGGGATAACTTTTCTTACCCTTCCAAACACTTTTTTGTTTATTCGCCATTGACGTCTGATTTGGAGGAATATAAGGAACATGTTTCAGAATAGCATATAATAGTAGAATTTATGTTTTTGGCATGCACCCCATGTTACGGTTCATAGTATTTTCTTGATCGACATCGGAGCTATTGATATTATTATAAACCGCCATGCAATATCAAAAATGTATGGTAAATTGTATTATTTAATTAGTTAATTCAATGAAGCAATGCGGAGACGTGATTGGTATCATTAATATATGTATATGATATTTATATATATATATATATATATATATAGTAAACAAACACTCTTTGTAGACCGAAAAAATATGTTCTTACATGTACATATGTGTGTATGCTACTTCAATTAACAAAGTTTTTTAATTATCCATGTATGTACAAAGATTTGCTATATCATTTGTTTGCTTTTTCACTAAAGAGACGATTCCATGACTTTCTCCCCCGCCCCAAACACTCAAACATACTACATAATATATAATGCAAGTACAGTAATACTTCGTATTGCGAGTATTAATCTTGGTTGGGAGTACCTTAACCATCTAGTGCTCATTTTTAATTTTAATAAAGTTTTGAGGGATTGGTTGATAGTTTCCTTGCTTGGTTCATTACTCCAAAAATGTCAATTACTCTATTATTCCCCATTGATTAATTGTGATTTCAAGACATTTATATTTTTATTTAACTGTTCTTATTTGGTCTTTAGGTCAGTCCTAAAAGTCCTACATGATCCGTCCCATAAACAAAATTGGCCTTGATCAGTATCATATAAAACTAAACGGTCATGACGGATATTTTATGAACTCTTGATGTCCTCAAATGTGATTTCAAATCATTTCGATAACCTCATAGGAAGAAATGACTCATTTTGATATGAGCTGACTGATGAAATAATGTTCAGTGTTCCAGAGTTTGAGAAGGATTAAATACCATTCACATGATTTGAGAACGATTACGTTTTGTTCCGTGAAACCGGAAAATCATTCTACAAAACTGAGTCAAGAGAGTACTTTACTATCATTTATAGAGGGCACTTTAACATTTAGGGCGTTATTCAAGGACCAATAAGAGAGACGGAATGTGGGACGGCACATAATTTATACCCTCACAACCCTACTCAATAAATAGCTAGTCAATAGATATCTAGAAATGCATGCTGTCTCTGAGTTATGAATTACGAGTAGTACTGTTCCCTTAGGGATGTTCCTTGTACGTCATCTAAGGTATTACTGTTTCTATGTAGCATATATTAACAACATAGGTAGTATTTTGTGCATTAAATCAACTCTATGTGTGTAGAAGGAAAATCATGTTCAAAAAATAACATTGAACGAGAAACGTGTATTTACATGTAAGTACGTACGAGTACATATATGATATTAGCCTTCTCTTTTTTTTTTTTTTGCATTGAGTCGTTTTAATGTTGATACTATTATTATGTACTTATTAATGATAAAGTTCATATAAAAATGTCATGATATTATAAACATGTTTTAAAGAGAGAGAGAGAGAGATTATCGCGTACATTAATTTACTCTCTACTAGGCTAATAAAATAAAATACTAAATAACTTAAACTAAAAATTATACTCATAGAGTTGAAATAAACTAACTTTTACTAAAAGAGCACTTACATTATTGTACCCTGGACTACTATCAAGATCTAACTCGCAGTTCCAATACACCTACTATATATGAAATGAAAAGACTTAAGTGTGGCATTATAGACTTTGCACAAAAGTGAATAGAGTTCAATAAACTTGAGGAAGGAATCAATGCCAAAATATGTATGCAATATATATAAATAAATAAAATTTATGTTCGAATTAATGGGTCATTAAAAAAACTAATGATTAATTATACACATACTTATATAAAGTGCCAATAAGTACACATTAGTACGAGTTTTTCGGCTGCAATGATTCAACTCATGAGGAAGCCAAATAGTATTTTGATCTTACGTCATACGGATCGTATGACGTAAGAAGGATCTTCTGTCCATGTTGATTTTTAAATACAAATTGAATGTAATTTAAAAACCTTCAAAGGGATTTGAGGACAAAATCTTCCTTTTTGGTTTGGCTTTAATCTCATTTTGAATATAAAGTGGGCACAGGATATAAGACTGAAAGCAAGCATGGGTATTTATGTAGATATAAGTTAGTCAAAGTACAGGACAATATATATTCTTCAAAATAAGTGTCTCGCAGTTCAGACAAGAATCTAATAGTCTAGATTTTTGAATAAAATGCATTTTTACTGAGGAGTATGGCATACACACGTCGAGCTTTTTTGTTCACTCGCAACCTCAACTCAGAAAAGGGAATGGAAAAATTTGGAAAAACAACTGGTAGCTATAATTCTGTATTGTCCTTGTCGCCAACTTTTTAATATTGGGCAGAGTTATTATTTACATATACAATATATTCATAAATTATATCCTTATGCAAATCAATCGTTAATAATTGAATATCAAAAATTCAAAAAAGGGCGCACAATCCTTGATTTAATATATTTTTTATACATCAAAATCATAAATAATAGTGATACTCTTTGTGAGTTCATAAAACGTAGTGTCAGCTGCTTTAAATCAAAAGAGTCAACATAGGAAAAACAGCTGAAGGGAGAATACAGTGTACATATTTTTGTTTATCCCAAAAATCTCGTCGTGACAGGAACACAAACTGAATTAACAGATATCTCAGCTAAAAAGGAGCAGAAAAAAGGTGGCTTATGCTCAGTGCAGTACTTCAAGGGTGTCACATGGTGAATATCAGGCTAATCCATTCAATAGAACTCTGAAGTTTATACGTAACAGATAGACAAAAGTTCACAAATATGTATGTATATATGTATTAATCAATACTATCTTAAGAATTATTTAGACATACTTGATTAGAGAAATGTTCATTAATTGATACTACTCGAAATAATTTATCATAAAGTAGTCAATAATGTACTTGGGTGATTGACTACAAAGGTGTATTATACAATATATTATAATTTGTGAACTTTTTTTAAGCATTAGAGACTAAATCTAATTCAGTTTATGAACTTTTTAAATTATAAATAAATTGATACATAACAATTCGCGTGGAGTTCAAAAATAAATGTTAAGGTCGTAAATAAAACCTACAAACATGGTTTAAATCCTAAAGATAGTGAATTAATATACTATTTCCATCTTTTATATCAAAAAACTATATGAAGATAATAAATTTTTGAAGTAAGCTCGGTGTTACCCCAGAAACATACAAATTTACAATATATTTTGTTGTCAGATGTCAATTTTTCTAATTCTCTTCCCCTTATAAGTATTCTGAATGTTGATTGGTTTGATTAAAATGAGCCGCAAACAGTTATTTAGAATTTGGTTAAATGAGGAAGAATTCTACAGTTGACTAACTACCTCATAATTTTGTGTCCATGAATTTCTCTTTCTTTTGGAAGGAAAGATTGTGAAGCACTATGAAGATAACGACGTACAAGAGAACCTAAAAAAAAGTTTAGCATTTCATTTTTTTGAAATGTGGAATAATAAATATACAAATACTAAAAAAATAATATTTTTCAAATATTAATCACTTTTAAAAACTATTTTGTATTTTACTTTTTATTCATCTTTCAACGTGAAAATTACATCCGAGTCATACATGTAAATACTTCAAAATTGCAATTTTACGAATTTTCAAATACATATTCTCAAATAAAGGGTGATCTAAAAACAAATTTGTATTTAACGTGAAATATACATTACGAAAGGTTACATAGTTTTGGTCTTTGATGAAAAATGGATGCTGACCTGTGTTATTATTAGTCTCATTCGAGTCTAATAGTAGCTTCTTTGGATTTAACTGAGTAATCCTTATTTGTATGGAAGATAAAAAAAAAGAACTCGAAGGTTTTTGGTTCAGAAAATTTACTGAGTGCGATTTATAATATGATAACTTCCTAGGGTTAATGTCCGGAATCGTCACTTATAGTATATGACAAATGTAATTCCAGATTCTAATGTTTTTTTATTCGACCATAGCTAGTATTGGGTATGTTATACGGGAGAAGTAATAAATTACTCTTGACTAGTTACCTAGCCAAAAAAAGTAACTCCATTAATAGCGCAGTTACTCAAGAGCAACTCGTAAAAGTTATGTTCGGTTAATTTAAGCAATGTTATTTTATGCTTTACTCAGTAATAATTAAGGTAAAACAGAGAAATAGATTTAAATCGGGACCCTTCTAATTTAAAATACACCAAATTAAAAGTATTCATTATTTACAAAACAAAGCACAGATATGAGTTTATGACAAAAGAGATTATTCTTATGGAATTATGAAAGTTAAGGGTTTTTTTTTTCCTGACGGAATAATGGCTTTTTGTTTTTGTGCATAACGGTGTTACATCAGAATGAAATATAATCAAATAATTTAGTTCAATGTAGAAAAAATTGATGATGTAAGTAACACTGTTACTTCTAACGCCATTATTACCATCTCTGGCCAAAATATACAAGTATAAATCGGTAAATGCATATGATGAAACACCAAGGAAAACTTGAGTTCTGCAATGCTCATTTGAATAATTAATTACTCTCTCAGATGTGTGCTGGTTTCAAACAAAGAAAGATCTGTGGGCAGTGCCGATTTTAGTAGGGCAGTCAAAGGTATTTGCCCTAGGTGTCTTTGAAATTAATATCATCCTTTGTTATGGAATAAAGTTATAAAAACTAACAATTAAATAATGGTAGGTATATACATAACATATATATATATATATATATATATATAAATTCTTGGGGTCAAAATCAAGATTCAGAATCCGTTAATAAAATTCAATTAAAAATTTGTTAATAAAAAAGAAATCAATTCAAATTTAAAAAAAAGAAAAGGGCCCTGAATACGGTAAAACTTGTACTGTAAGTGAGACCAAGAGAATCTTACGATCTTGCAAACAAGATCAAGACTGAGACCAAAACTTTCAAAAGTCGAGACTGAGACCTTCAAAAATTGGTCCGATCATTGATCTCGAAACCAAGACTGATCCTGAGAACCACATCGTTACTTTTTATTTTGGTAGTTTACAATTTTTAATCTTATCTTATTCTTAAGGACGCAAGTTTCAGGCACTTATGTGCAAAAACTGGCTCTTCCTTGAAGCCAAACGTTTTATTGGTCTGTACAATCATACATGGCGAGGTCATTTAACTGTTATGATTCAGAATATTCGTGCAAAGAAATTCTATATAATTTGATTTTTAATTATATGCTTAGCTTCATAGATGTATTAACATAAGGATTAGATCTCAATAATTTATTTCTTTGTTTATTTTTTGCAAAGTGGCCTGGATTTTTTTTGTAATTGATGACTCAGATACCGTCCCAGCTTTGAAGGAGCAAATTTTGTGCTTTTGTTATTTTGAATTATATTTTTACTTCTTTATGTAATAAATGGTAACTTGCAATTACCATTTATTATATGATTTGATGAATCATGATTAGGGATGGACATTTTGTTGAGATAAAAATAATGCCCGCAATTACTATCTCTACATTTTATCTGGTGATTCTTATTTGACAATATTAAATGATACATAGCTACAGCTATAATTGTAGCAAGTTCTCACCTAAACAATACTGAGAAGATTGAACTCAAATTGATCATGAGGGTAGTGGTACCAACTGATATTTTTTCCTTCCTTAAACTCAACTCTATCTTAACATTTTGCCAATATCTAATCATGACTACCCTAATTTATAACTTTTAAAAGTTATTAAAATTATTTCAAAAGATATCGTTATTTTATCATTTAGTCCCTTTTATCCTCGGATTATTTAAAACATTTTG
Source organism: Lepeophtheirus nordmannii (assembly GCA_963680855.1). Taxonomy (NCBI): domain Eukaryota; kingdom Metazoa; phylum Arthropoda; class Copepoda; order Siphonostomatoida; family Caligidae; genus Lepeophtheirus; species Lepeophtheirus nordmannii. Next base: position 29,146,275 of record OY804522.1, on the reverse strand, counting down.
AATCTGTAAAACTTCTATACTCAGAATAATTTAAAATATTATTTTCAAATTTCAAATTAAGGTGTCATTTAAAGTGTGTGTGTTTTTTTTAATTGAAGGTATGGATTTCTTCTATGATTATAAACTAAATTATCATCATTATCGCCATAAATGAAAAGCTTATATCCCCCCCCCCATATTTTCCTCATTTTTCCACACTTTTAAATTTTTTTCTATAGTTTAGGAAAAAGGTAGGCAGTTATTATTTAAATGGATACTTCAATCTATTTTTGTAAAAAATTCGACATAAAAAAAACCATTAAAAACTTGGGCACAAAAAATATTCATATTTTATTGCATGTTGAATTATGATCACTTTTTATTTTATTTGTCATAATTCTTTTGGTATCATTGATTAATTATAGCTATTTTCCTTTGACTACTTTCAGGAATAATAACAGATGTTATAATTTCTAAGTAGGATTAGATGTTTAAAGAATGTTAATTGAAAGTCGTTTGTTTCAAAATAATTCACAAAAATACATCAATAACATAAAAATTTTCTATTTTTCTTCTTATCTTCAGTTGTTTTCATCAGTTGACTCCTTGAAATAATTAAATACCAACTGATTTTGGGCCTTTTTTACCTCTTTTATTTGGAAAAAAAGATTTCAAGATGCAATACAAATGACAACATGAATTCTATTCCCCTTTTACAATTAAGCAAAATATATTTGTTGGTTGTTTTGTTTTTGTTTTTGATGAAACTATTTTTTTGATTATTTCATTTCAATTCCAGGTTAATATTGATCATCGCCAATACTCGGTTATACTTTTGGATCCATCTGATGCAAACGATGGAAAATTAGATTCAACATCAGATGCTGAGTCAGGGATCGAACTCACAGATCATAAAAACAGTGACGGAGCTTTTATTAGAGAGGAAAACATTCCATCCAAACCCATTGCATCTGAACTCGAAGAATCTCAAATATCAATAGTTGAAGTGGAAGATGAGGAAGAGGAAAACTTGATTCAATCGAGTCATGAGAGTCCAAAAATAGAAAGCGAAATCATTTCAGAGATAAAGGTAGAGGAGGTTTCAAACACTATCAAGGATTCAGGAGATGCTCAAAGTCCCCTTGATTTAAAAGAAGCTCAAACGTCATTCCTTGTTATTGTGAACCCTGAAGAAGAGATTGATGAAGAACAAAGCCCTAAAGAAATAGAAATTTTGCCTCAAAGCCCAGTTAATGAAAAAAATTCCCCAAATGATGAGTTAATATACAACAAGTTAGAAAAATACGACCCAGGTACTCCCAATGAATCCAAACTTCATCCTGATGCTGGCTCTTTGATCCTTGATATGGAACCATTGAATTCAGAAAATGATTCTGAAGAAATAATTGTCATCGAGGAGGATAATGAAATTTTATCATTCACAGATTTGGAAATAACGGAGACTGAAATTCATGTTAGTTAAAATGATGTAACTGTCTCATGAAAGGGAATTATTTTTTTATACTCATACTTATATAAATATATACCATATATATAAATTTGTGACAAAAAATTTTATGCATTTAACCATCTAAATAAATGAAATTAATAATTTTGAAAGAAACTAGATTTTGTTCACTTATGAAGACTTTTTATGCTAAAATGAGACTTTTATTAAGGGGAAATAAGTATTTATTTGATAAAATCAATCAATGCAAGGGCCCATTTCATAGTTGGGGAGGACCACAAGAGTGCCGTTTTTTTAAGTTGAAGTGACTGTTAATTCTTGCTTTTGATTTTAATTATTTTTCTTAAATAAAATTTCAGATCTTGTTTTTGGTATTCTACCTACAATTTATCTTATTTGATTATTTTCTATAGTACATTAAGACCCCTTATTTTGAAAGAAGCTCCTTAACTCTCGAAACATTTTATCCTCCCTTGAACAGCTTACCCTTCCTCTTACCATTTGTTCTTCTTATCTAAAATATTAATTGAGAAAAAGGATTTATAGTTCTGAATCTTGAAGATAATTACAATGATTAATTAATTAAATCATTTACATAGTGAACATATAAAATACAAAAATGACTAGGATCAATACTACTTGGACTCTGAAGAACATTTAATTTCAGAAACTTTGACACCAAAATCCATTATTCCTAGTATTTACCCATCCACGAGCAAAGTACAACTTGACTGAGTTTCATATTTTTGCTCGGGTATAACTAAGATCTAAATGCCTATTTATTTTTAATATTCACAAATTTGTTAAAAGGGGTAAAAAAGAGGATACTGTAGAGTTGATTTTAGAAGGGAGGAAGTTATTTCGTGATTAATAAATTTCGTTATTGTTTAGTAGAAAACGGATTTTGCATTTGGTTTTATTAAATTTAATTTTGATCTTTCTTTATTTTAAAGCCGATTGTCCTACATAAAACCGAACATTTAATCATATATTTCTTTAAATGCCTGGGTATATTTAAATAATAATAATAATAATATAAAAAATAACCCCTTAGCTGATTATATTGCCATTTGGTAACAAATAGATAGATACTATGTATTTTCCAATACTTGATTCATATTTTATCTAATATTGGAAGTTCTTTAACCTTTTTTGTATTCAAATATGCTTAGGTTATGATGCAATTTTTATATTAATTGTATTTAAATTTAATTTCCATCTTAATCGTAATTATACCCTAAAAACTTTGATTTTTATGAAAAAGACCAAACCGATGTTTTTTGAAAGCTTTAAAAGTTATTTTTGTGGTCTACGACTAAAACAATAATAACACTGGTCAACAGTCAAAAAATCCTAACGAGTATAAGTATAATAAAAGTTATTTAGTTTTGGACGCTGATTTCAAATCTGTATTTTTTTTTTTTTTTCGAGAGTCCTAAAGTTTTCGAGAAATCAGTTCTTACTTTTCTAGCTTTTTTGGCCCACTTTCCACTTCAATTTAAGCCTAGAAGGATACAAATTTTGTGCATTAAAAAATGTTGATTCGCTAGTATATTAAATTTAAATTCCAATTTCAATCTTTGTTTTGACCTAAAAGGACTCCTGGGGGTGTAAGGGACAAAAGTAGGCTCAAAAGTAGGCCAAAACGTTTGTACTTAAATAACTCTTTGAGTATAACATGAAATGGATAAATAAGGAATGGATACAAGAGCTGAGATCCAAAGCGTCCAATTGAGATGTCAAGCGCCCGATACGAATCATTAACTAAAAAGAAATCGTTCATCAAAGTCTGTAAATTTTCATTCAATTTCGAGCAAAAATTCGCTAGAAATCAATGCTACTAAAGTAGTAGCGTGCACAAGAATTGCGAAATCAGCTGAAATCCCTCTATGCGCTACTACTTCAGTCTATTGAACTTGTTTTTTAGTAGCTCTACCATAAGTCTTAGATTTCTAGTGGATTTTTGATCGAAATTGAAATCAGTGTCCAATACTGAATAACTTTTACTATACTTATATCTCTTAGAAATTTCAAAATTTGTTGACCTGTGTAATTAATTAATTATAGATTTTAGACCAAAGGCATCCCAAGGCCTGAATTTTGTTACAATGTGTATCTATTTAAGAAATGGAATAAATAATATGTACAATTTGTGGCTTCATGATCAAAAGTACATCACCTATGATTAAAATTTATTATGTAATTGTTACAGAAAAAATATAATTCCTTCTTTTATATGTATTTATTCTAAATTACTTTAAATCATGCAATAAATTATTATCACTCGTTGTAAAAATACATTTTTAATTGTGATAATTCGTAGACTTTTAGTTTGTTTGTTTTTAATTAGGAAACTGTCATCTAGCTATGTTGCTCAGCTGCTTGCAAAATAAATTGTTTTGCCCTTTATCTTTTACAAAATTCGTCATTATTTAATTATTCCTCTTTCTCATTGGCATATAGTTGTATTCAAAAAAGGTGTTTCACCTTTAAAGCTATTTGATAAAGTTTCCCCGAGGCTTCTTTTCTTTCTTTTTTTTGAAATTTTATTTTTTATACTTCTTCGGTATGAACAACATGTGGTTGTTATTTTATTTTAAGATTCATTTACGGCAGACCTCAACAGGAAGTATGGAAGATAAGTATAGGCAATATTGGGATTCGTTCACCTACATTGAGGAAATAGGTTTATTGTTGAAACTATTCTATAATAAAATAGATTTTATATCTCCAAGTACCTTGACTAATTATTATTCATGCGAAATTTCCTGCCCAATTCTGCCTTCGTGATCTTCAATCATTGAAAATCAAACTTATACTCCTTCAGTCATTTTGTAATTAACAAAATATGTATTATGGGCCATAATCTACGGCATTAATGACTCATTAACAATAACAAGGTAATAACTTATTACTTTGTTATGTTCATAGCTTCGTCCCTCCTTTTGTAATCTGTCAAATTATTTTATGATAGAATAGTTCCAATAATAAACCTATTTCCTCAATGTAAATGAACGAATTGAAGTATCACTCAGTAACTCTTCAATAATACCACATGACTGAGTAAAATTTTAGGTTGAATCAAGGCCATATATGGTCATAATTACTAAATACATAAACAAATTTTTCGTGTTTTGTATTTATGTTATTGGAACTTTGTTCTCGAAGTTTACTAAGGAATGTCCATATTAAGATCTTCAATTAGCATTTCAGTATAAAGAGGAGCCGATGTTGGTTTGAATTATATAGAAGAAAATTGCCACGTTTAATGCTGACATATACACAAAGGTATTCGCAAAACGATCACCTTTTGTTAGTATAATTTCCTAACACAGGCAGTCATCATTTGTGGTCACAAAACCTCGTCATTTCGGACATTGAAGAATTGCAAGAGTTTGCAGAACAAACATATGTAGAGTCCTTAGTAAATATGGAATATAAATTCCATCGTGCACGTCTTTCTATGTTGTGACAGATCTATTATGACGTACAATGGGTGACGTCATTTATTTAAAAAAAAAAAAAACTTTAGTCATGGCACCGGTTTCTTATCAAATTTGTGTTTTAATCCTTTATTTTGTGCATTGGACGCTTGGAAGCTCTCATTTTCATAGGAAATTGACTTACTCTGAAGGACAATGGTGAGTCTTATGCATTTGTAGCTTTTTTATTCATCCCTAAATTCTAAAAAGGTCTCTAAAAAATAATGAATATTTTGCAGGGAAACTGAAGTAGAAGGAGTCTTGGTAGAGCCAGGTCCTTGCCATTTGGAGATATTTGATAGCTCACGTATATCTCAAGACTTTTTTCTGAGCCATTTAGCATATAAAACTCCATTTATTTTGAGACATGTGACAAATAACGCGAAATTTCGAGCTTTGGTCAACCGGGATCACTTTATAAAACTCTGGGGCCACAAAAGTGTTACTCTAAGCTCTGCAAATTCATATTCTTATGAAAAAAGACAAGTTCTCCTTGAAGAATACCTCGAAACTATGATGAGTCCTCAAAGCCCTAAAAAACTTGCCAATGAAACATTTTACTTCTTTGGAGACAATGATTTAGAGGATTGGAATGAGCTATTCCAAGAATACGTTCTTCCACCTCTAAATATACCTCGACATCATCCTGCTCTAAGTTTTGGTATTGCTGGCCCTGGTACTGGTGTACCTTTTCATTTCCATGGTCCAGGATTTGCAGAAACACTCATTGGAAGAAAACGGTGGTTCTTAACAGCTCCTGATGATATACCAGAATTTCATCCTAATAAGACCACACTCCAATGGTTTTTGGAGGACTATGATCGTGTCAAAAAAGAAATTCAAATGCTTGAATGTACTGTTCAACCTGGTGATGTAAGTTGGTTCTGCGTTTACTTCGTTAAACTTAATTGATATACGTGTATGTATATGTTTTTTGTTTTTTTTTAAATTTAGATTATTTACTTTCCTGATAAATGGTGGCACGCAATCCTCAATATCGATACATCCGTATTCATGTCAACATTTTTAAGTCCATGAAGATGATACCTGCAACTATTATGTGTTTCGTTAAAAGCCCGCTTCACTCTTTTTTAAATCAAAATTTTATGTTATATCTGTTGTGTACAAGTTGTAGAAACAGAATATAATACTAGTCATAGTCGTCATAATCAAAAAATGAGATGAAACATTTTAACAATGAATAGTTTATAGCCGTGCAACTTGTGATAAATATAATGCAATGATTGAATGTCTATTTGATCATTGCTATCTTAACAAATTATCTTTTGACTTTTTTAGCTAAGGAATTTTTACTCATTGATACGTATTCTGTGACACATAATAAAATTACAGGTATATAAATAACTAATATTAATAGAACAAAATGAAGTGATATTATCAATTAGTTTTCCCTGGTACTCTTAGTTACGTACATCCTTTTGGAAATACAAATTGCTACTTGAGAGAGCTAAAACTTAAAAGTGGTACATAAATTATAATCTATATTCTTTATTAAGTGTTATTTTGCCAAAGATTATAATTTAATTACATAAATACACATATTTTATAGAATAGCCAACGAAATTATGATATAATTATTTTTCCTTCATGTATTTAATCTTTTAAATGAATAATTTATTATTGTAGTCATATACATCAAATAAAATAAAAAAATTAAATACTAAGATACCCAATTTTTATATTAATAAAGGTGTTTTATTTTTAAATAAATAAACAATTAACTGCTTCAGTTCTGGGCAACCTATTCAATAATCATACTGCATTATCTATAAGAAATAATTGATTGATATATAGTATCGCTAAGTAACTAATGAAGAACGTTAAAATTGACTTGTGCAGAGAATAAATGAATATTATGTAAATAAACTATGGCGATGACTATATAAATCACTCAACCTATATGAATAAAATGTATATTTATCATTTATATTAGTAAGAAAATGGATAAAAGAAGATGAAATAGTTGTACTTTCTCTTAATATAAGCTTTAATTAATTACGTATCATGGACAATGAGAGTTTAAGCTGTTGAAATTATAATCAAACTATTATAATTCCCGAGCGAAATACTCTTAGGGAAATGTTCAATACCCCCAATCAAATCTACGTAAAAAATATGTAATATACATAATAGTAATGAATACCTTATTTTGAAAATTTTCGTCCTCGATATCTCAAGACAGTAATGATGCACTAGCTACATTTTTGCTCTGAGCCCGTCATATTATCTAGGTATTAATTATATTCATGCAATGGAGTGATAAAATAAAGATACAATATATAAAAGTATATATATGCTTATAATATAAGTATAATTGATTTAATATTTGATCGTCCATATGATGAATTAATTCAGGTTTCTGATTTCACTACAAAGGTTGTTGGGTTCAGATAGCATAAGTCCATAGATCCTGGACCCTATTATAGAAAGTAATAGTGGTTGGCTCTGAAGATCCACGTCATAGGTCTCTGACGTCAGAGTAGCACATAACAGGGGTTGACGAGGTCGGTAGTTGAATAAGTAGCGATTATCTAATTCCTTGACTTTTGAAAATGAGCTCAAGCTACCAAGGAGGCGGAACTCGTGGAGATTCTCCTGTTCCTACGGGAATCTCCTCTTCATCAGGAGCGATGGATGCCATCGAAGGTGCTGATTCCGTAAGCTTCTTTAGTTCTTCATCTGATAAGAAAACATCTGACTCGGATCTGGGGACGATGTTGGAGTCCAGCAAGGATTCTCTTAAATTAGAGGCAATGAAAAGAATCATTGCCATCATGGCTCGAGGTGGGGGTGGGGGATCCACGAAGGAACTCTTTCCTTCTGTTGTTAAAAATGTTGTTTCCAAGAATGTTGAAGTAAAGAAATTGGTGTACGTCTATTTGACCCGATATGCCGAGGAAATGCCGGATCTTGCACTCCTCTCCATCTCTGCTTTTCAAAGATCCCTTAAGGTAATTAGAAAAGACAAGAAAGAGAAGGCCTTCTCAAACTATGTATTCCTTTCCAGGACCCCAATCAACTTATAAGAGCCTCTGCTCTTCGTGTTCTCTCATCCATCCGAGTGGGTGTTGTTGTGCCTATAGTGATTTGTGCTTTAAAAGAAGCGTCAGTGGACATGAGTCCCTTTGTTCGAAAGACAGCAGCCCATGCCATTCCCAAAGTGGTTTCTTTGGACTCTGAAACTAAAAATGAACTTATTGACGTTATTGAAAAGTTATTAGGGGATAAAACCACTCTGGTCGTTGGCTCTGCTGTCATGGCTTTCTCAGAGGTCTGTCCAGATCGTTGGGATCTCTTGCATAAACATTTTAGAAAGCTCTGTACTCTTCTAGCAGATGTCGAAGAGTGGGGACAAGTTGTCATTGTGAATACTTTGACGCACTACGCACGGGCACAGTTTATTAATCCCAATTTATCTGCAGACATGGAAACAGCTAAAATTATTAAAGGCTTTTATGAAGATGAAGATTCGTCATCTTCCTCTGATGAGGAGAGCAAAGATAAGAATAAACCACTTCCTAAAATGGATCCGGATCATAGAATGCTGTTAAGATCCGCCAAACCTCTTCTTCAGAGTCGTAATGCAGCAGTAGTCATGTCAGCAGCACAACTTTATTTCCATTGTGCTCCACGCCCTGAAATACAAATTGTTTCAAAGGCCTTAATCAGACTTTTGAGGTCACATAAGGAAGTGCAGTCTATTGTCTTAAATTCTATTGCTACAATGACCTCCGAGAAAGTAGGAACTGTTAATTCCATGTTTGAATCTTACCTTAGGAATTTCTTCGTACGTGGAAGTGATCCAACTCATATCAAAATACTAAAGTTAGAAATTATCACTAATTTGGCAACAGAGGGAAACATTGGAATTATTCTCAGAGAGTTTCAAACTTATATTACGAGCCAGGTAATTTCACATTCATTCATTAACATTACGTTTGAAAGTATTCCCATGCATTTTGTATTCATATGAAATTCAGGATAAGGTCTGTGTAGGAGCAACTATTCAAGCCATTGGTCGATGTGCTTCAACCATATCTGATGTCACAGATACTTGTCTTAGTGGACTTGTTTATCTTCTTTCAAATCGTGATCAAAGTGTCGTTGCTGAATCCGTTGTAGTTATAAAGAAATTGCTACAAACTCAAGCTGGTGATCACAAAGAAATTATAATACAAATGGCAAAGTTACTAGATACCATCTCTATCGCCTCCGCTCGTAGTGCAATACTATGGGTGATTGGTGAATATTCACCTCGTGTAACAAATGTGGCTCCTGATGTTTTGAGGAAAGTGGCTAAAAGTTTTATAGTCGAGGATGATCAAGTCAAAATGCAAGTTTTAAATCTAGCAGTGAAATTAGTAATTATGAATCCTAAGCAAACTAAATTAATTGCCCAATATATTTTTAATCTTGCAAAATATGATGCAAATTACGATGTGCGGGATCGTGCTCGCTTTCTACGTGTTTTCATTTTCCCACCCTCTGGTCAAAGTGAAAATAAAATGATAAAACATTCCAAAAAAATCTTTTTGGCATCGAAACCAGCTCCAGTTTTAGAAAGTAAATTCAAAGGTCGATCTAACTATCAATTGGGATCCCTATCACATTTTCTCAACAATAGAGTACAGGGTTATCAGGATCTTCCCGAATTCCCTGAGGAAGCGCCAGATCCATCCGTCAGAAATGTGGAGCCTCAACGAGTTTCAAATCCTTGGGACAAATATTTGAACAGTAAATTTGATTCTAAAGAAGATGAAAAACAAAAGAAATTAACGAAGAAGTCTAAAAATAAGGAACATTTTTATTCTGAGGAATCTGGCTCTGAGTCATCATCAGAGTCATCTGACTCATCCTCATCTTCTGAATCTTCCTCATCAGATGATGAAGAAGTGGAGGTTGTGAAAAGAAATAATCATATCTCCAAGTCTAACGCCAAGTCCAAAATAAATAACCATGTTACAAATAATCGTTCTAACATTACTTTAAATGGTAATAAAAAGAATAATAGCACATCGGAAGGTAGTTCAGAGGATTCATCTTCCTCGTCTGATACAAGTTCCTCCGATGAAGATGAAGTTTCTTCACGTAAAATAAAGTATAATCCTCCTAAAAGTAATTTAGATCTTCTTTTGGACCTCTCATCCAACATTGAAGACTCAGGCGGAGGAACGCAGCTTTCCAGTGATCAAGGTCAATGTTTGGTTCCCTCTAATACCAAGACAGATGTAGTTAAGAAAAATGGATATACGATGATAAAACCCTTATTTGTCAGCAAAACATCAAGGGAGCTTTTAAATAAAATTGCTACTGGTGGATTACAGGTATTCTGATACTTGTACATACATTCATATTTACAAAATTTGAAATTCTGTTGTTTAGGTCTCTTATAGATTTACCAGGTCCCATCATTTGGCATCATCAACCATGATTAATGTTGAACTGACTCTTCTCAATTGCAATGAATCCAACACTGTCAGTGATATTAAAATAGGTAATAAGACTTTACCTTCCGGAATAACTTTGCACGAATTCCCAGGAATCCATTCAATTCTATCAAAACAATCCCAGATTGTGTCACTTGGAATAGATTTCAATGATAGTATGCAGTCAGCCAATTTTGAAATCTTGGTAGATGGATCCAATCATCAGGTAGTCCATAAATATTATTTCAATCCTCTAGTTATGATGTACATTTTTCATGAAACTCTTTAGGTGAGTATTTCAGCACCTGTTGGGGAATTAGTTCAAGCTATAAATATGTCTGAGGAAGCATTCAAATATCAATTGAGCAAGCTCGGAGGAATGAATGAAGTCAGCGCAAAAGTAGATTGTGCTCAAAACAAAGCCCCACTGGATAAGTCATTTATTTATCAAATTTGTAATGTTGGCCCAGTTGAAGTTTCTGGAAATGAAGAAAATTATCTTTTTGCTGGAGTCACTTATAAACATATGTCATTTGTTCTCATTTCAATCAAGCACTTGTCGGAGAATGCTTATCAAGTTCAAATCAATTGTGAAAAGATTGTCATTGGGAACTTATTGATGGAGAATATTGTCAAAACTCTCTCCAGTTCATGAAGATTTTTTATATTCTTATAGCCTGCACCTATTAATTCTAAAAAGTTTGGTTTTTTTTAAACTCATTTTTTGATTAATTATTTATACTATTCCAATTGATATATTTGTTATTTATTTTTTACTATTCCTCTAATTAATTGTTTATATTGACCAATGCCTTTGTATATTATTTATCTTGAAATATAAAATTATAATCATATCCTTACTTGCAGTCATTAATAGTTTAATTTATTAACCAAAAGATTGATAATGCTTTAGCTAATTTTAATAACAATTGTAGTTTTTTTTACTTTTCAACGATGCATTAAATACTTTTTGTTAATTTTGAGCTAAAAATCTGTTCTAAATTTTGTTCATTACAGTTATTGATCATAAATAATTTCTCTAGCTCAAAATACAAGTTTGTAAAAAGTATTATCAACAGGGGTGTAGATAAAATTTTTAAAACGGGGGGGGGGGGGGGTATATTGAGGTCACAGAAGATCTGGAGATACTCCTACCTTACTGTGTCCGTAATTATCAATATTTGATTATTTCATAAATTTTCATTTCCTTTGGAAGATTTATGCAGCTTCCAAATATAAATTTATGTTTCTTGTGGGATCATTTAAAAATGTTTTGTTTAGGGAGAAACAACACCTAGGTTAAACATTGTTTAAGAGGAAAAGGTTAATATAATTGATCATTCATTTTCAAAAATGTACACTTTATTGTAATTTAAGAGGGTCAATTACACTAAAATGAATAAAGTACGGTATAAAGTACACTTATAAAATAAATAATCTATTCCATCAACATCATTACATTGTCGGTAATACATTAAATTAAGTAATATGAAAATATATTATAAAAATTCATCACACCAGTCATTTAAACACTGACAGCAATCGGAAGCTTGTTTAGAATTGGCTCCAGCCAAGTCCTTGAGCCATTCCACAAAGAGATCCTTATTTCTCTTCAAGAGTAAAAACTGACCAAGAACAACGTAGGCCTAAGAGAAGAAAGAAATGGCATTCCTGTCCTTATTAATATCAAGAGTTTGTACATATTTTTGAATAACTTACCTTATCAAATCCTTTAGAGCCCATTCGTTTCCCGAGAACTTCTCCAATCCCTGCAAGGTCCGTCACGGGCTTTTCATTCATGGGCTCACTCACGAAATTTCTATGCTTTTGAGTCGTTGTTGACATTTTGCGAAATATTTATGTGGAGGAGGAGTGCGAATACTAAATATGAAGCCGAGGTTTTTATATAGAAGATTGAGAAAAGATCACCACCTATGGTCGGAGGAGAGGAGAGGAGAGAAGAGGTGAGAGTGCGGGGAAGCTATTTCATCATACTCATTAATTACAAACTAAAAGATGCAAAAGAAAATAAATACTTACCTCCGACAACTTTTTGCACGATTAGGCTGCTAAGAATATATTACTAACCTTGCAAATTCCAAAGAAATTGAAGTGTATGCTATACCAATGCGAGAACCAATCCAGAGTGAACGCCACGCAACCTCTCCTTTTCAAAAGGAAAAGAAAAATAGCCAAAAAGCATTTGGTAGTTAGCCACCCGATTTCCATCTACCAACTATTTTGACTATTTTTTGTATTCATCGTATTATACCTAGATCAAAAGGAGTCCTTATCATCGTAATTTAGAATCGTATTAGATGTAAAATGAATCTCAAGGATTCAAAGAACTCATTCCAAGTTATTTTCATATTTATAGGCAAGGCTCTTATACGAATATAATAATGGTAAAAAAGAAATATAAAAAGTAGCAGCTGAGTATAGCAAAGGGATAATTTTTCTTCTGTACGCTGTGGACGCTTGGGCTTCATCTTCTTCAACAAATCAGAAGAAAAGAAAAAAAAATAGCGGTGATCCAATAAATGTAAATAAAAAGCATAGACTCTTCCCTTTTTTTCTTTCTCTCTCTCTCTCTCTTTAGCATTCATTTATGAACGTTCATGACAAACAGTCACAAATTATTCATTTAACAGGAAAACGCTCAAAACTCTGAGTATTCAGATATTAGTCATAAACCATAACTATGGGCTTAGAAAATACTCATTAAGACTTGATTCGTGATCATTAATATAAGTAGTTATTCAAGGAAATAATTATGATGTCACTAGTTATGAAATAATTAGAAAAAGTTTAAATTGTTTCTTCCTTTGATAAAATATTATAAATGAAAATATTACGTAACATAAGATACAAAAATGCAAACATCCCATCATGAAAAAGTCCGTTTTGCGAGTTGTTGGGTGGCACCCCCTCCTATGCAACACATACAAGCAACAGCAAATCTAATTCCACTACCTAATTATAGGTCTATTTATTTCCCAATGATTTGAACAGGTTTTCAATATGCATAGATGCTACTTGCTTGGAGTAATTTCTCTGACAATTCGAGCAGCTTGGAGTCCATATCACTCAATTGCTTATTTTATAGAACATGATATTCACAAAAGTTTGTTGATACCATACCAAATTCTAGAATCCAATTTCATAGTTGGGGGGGGAAGTCAATAAAAATTAAAATTTTAGAGATTAATTCGACAAGGTAAATATAGTTATATTCTGTCTATTATTAATCGTGTCTCAAATTATTTCTAGGTGAGATAGCATTTCTGAATGAGGGACATGCCCCCCCCCCCTCCCCCGTTCCCGGATTTCTACTTTTGCATCCATTTAAAACTGGAATTCAGTTTGGATGTGATGTAATAAAATGAATGCAAACAGCGCGGGCTCCGAAACTGATTGATAAGTCAGCTTTATTAAATAACGTCACATATAATTATAATTAACAATCCATATTGTACAATTTTTTAATCATTTATTGAATATTGTTTTGTTTTTTCAGAAACTGAGCTTCTCCTGTTCTGGCGTCTATACTGGCAGATATCCTTGAATTTGACCTGTCCCAATGCAATTGTGCTCACTGTCAGAACTAACTTTAAATCATTTATAGTTAATAGTATGGAATGACTCCCTCTAAGTTGGTAATCCAGGACCTATGAGAGATATTAATGTTTCGTGTACACGTTCTTACTCACTTGGTCTAGATTCTGGGATATTTATCTAATTTGAGGACATCAGGATGTCATTATCAATCTATGGGGGATCAGAGCTGGATACTCAAGTTGTACTTAAGTATCATTACTGCGACTTCGGACTCAATTCGGAATGGAATGTAAGGAACCATAGATTTCAGCTCAAATACTGGGACACGTGAATAGTTCTGGAAAAGATTTACGAGTGACTTGGGATATATGTAATATATATTTATGCTTATGGTATGGATAATTCCTTTCTTGTGAATCCTCTGAAATGAAACATATAGCATTTTCTGACCCATCTACATACAAGCAAATTGACTTTCCCCTTATTTTATTAATCAAAACTATCGGTCAATACATTTTGTCTCAATATATGGAAATTGTTTGTACACAAAGACTTTTATGTATTATGAAAATATTATTGTGTGTAGTTACTATACTATTTAATATAGTATAGTACAAGTAAATAACATTTCATTTGTTAATCTTAGGCGACACGGGTTTTTTTTTCCTCGTCTTTGTTACTCATTCTTTATGTCATTTCAAAAAAACAAAGAGTTCACCTATTTTATATCTTCTATTAATAGTTAGTATTGGGTCCATATTCTCACAATTTCATAATGGATACATCTATGTATGTAGATGTGTAATCACATATAGAACACTTTCATGAATTTCATTCGATCATGGGATACAAAATAGCATCATTAATAATAATATAGATTATGTTAGAAAGTATTATGACGTACTATCCAGCTTAAAAAATACATTTGAAATAATGTTAAGCTCCTCTACGTTCATAAGCCATAGGTAGCTAGCTGAAGAAATAACAATCTTCTTCCTCTTTTCTATGGCAAGTGAATGACCACCTTTTCATACCAGGTTCGAATATTTAAACCCCCTCAAAATATCTTTGCGTACTGTACACAGACAAACTTCTTTTCAGACAGTTACAACTTGCACGCTCTTCATTGTTAAATGTTAGGGAGCTAACATAATGAATATTTTTACATTTTTGTTGTGTTCCAGCTGTAACATGTATGAATAAACAGATAGTACAAGTTGCAATTTCTACGTTTTATTCAATTATTATAAAACAATATTAATTGACGATTTCATTTCATTTTATGAGAGCACTTGAATGAGGAATTAACATGTCACATGAATATGTATCAATGCGTCATTTTCATCAGCAAACTAAATAATTATAAAACCCTAAAATTAATGAACATTTCTTGATCACAAGTTATGTTGTAGAATACATTCTTCATTATTAAAATATTTCCATGTCATTTTCTATTTGTATTTTGTGGAAAACCCATCTTGGGCACAACATATACAATCCTATCCATAGACTCTCGAACTAGGAGGGAGAGCATTTTAAAGAAAAAATAATAATTTAACCTTTTGCCGTATTTTTTATTTATATATTTAATAAAGATAATTTAGATACCTAATAATAATAAATACATAGAAGAAATGTACGTGATGTTACTGCAACTACAAAGGGAAAAAGTGATCGTGAAAAAAAAAAGACGCGAGCAAGCGAATAAGGAGGGAGGGAAAACTACAAAAAGAAGAAAAGAGGCAATCGACAATCGTGGTGGTGGTGGTGAATTTTTTTGATGATGATGATGGCGTTGGTGGTGATGTCGTCTGTGCAGCAGTGGATGAACTTATGAAATGTACATTTAAAAAAAGAGAGAAAGAAGGGAAAAGACTAAAGAGGGAGAGAGAGAGAGAGAGAGAGAGAGAGAGAGGAGAGAGAGAGAAAGAAGTAAAAAAAAAAAAAAAAAAAAAAGGAGGAAAGAAAGAAAAAAAGAAAAGAAAAGAGAAAGAAAGAAGGAAAGAAAGAAAGAAAGAAAGAGTCGTCGTTCTGTAAGTGAGTGTTAGTACTATTAAGATAGATTTGCTTTGTTCTTCTCCTTCCCCGAGTCGCCGTCGTCCTCCTACCCTTTGACTACTCGTGTTTCTCCATATTCACTCCTCTCAATTCGTACATTTGAGGAAGACGTCTCTTTCATCATGCCCCATTGTCTCCAGTCTCTTCAGTTCCTCGCTTGGAGATCCTCCTAAATCCTCATTGTCCATTGACCTCCAGTTGGAGAAGAGAAGGGTCTAGGGTCCATTCCCTTTTATATTTGATTTCCACTTCTACTCCTCGTGTTCCATCTATTGCATCCAGTGTTGGACTCCTATTGAATGTTTCATAGTACAATGCCAGCCAGAACGAGTGGTGCAGGACCCAACAATGGAGGAGGTCAGGCCATTCTAGCGTCTGCTCATAGTACGGCCACATTCTTCCAACAACCTCAAAGTAATCAGCAGCAGCAGCAGCAGTCCATCTCGGGTACGTATCACCTCTACCATTTAATGACATCCTGACTAACCTTGAGTCAGTCTACTATTAAAGAACTTGATGAGATCATCATTTCTATTCTCTCTTAGGAAGTAGTGGTGGAGAGTATCAACCGGATCGTCCCATTGGATATGGAGCATTTGGAGTCGTATGGTCTGTCACGGATCCAAGAGATGGGAAAAGAGTTGCACTCAAAAAACTGCCAAATGTTTTTCAGAGTTTAGTGAGCTGCAAAAGAGTTTTTAGAGAATTGAAAATGATGAGATTTTTCAAGCATGAAAACGTTTTGTCTTGTCTTGATATTCTACAGGTAAAATTACTTTGAATCTATGTACTACAACACTGATCTATTGTCATTTTTGTTCCTTGCTTTTTTAAATTGAGATTAAAAACTAAAACAAATTAAAGATGCAACTTAACATCCAGATGTATCATTGATTTTCATGGCAAATATAAATAATGGAGTGAATTGACTCCGGAGTGAAAATGAAGAAGCCCATTATTCTAAAAATGCATTACGATGTAAGATAAGATTAATTGCTATATCAATGGAGCTTTAGCGCGGTAAATCTTTTTTTTTTTTATCCTTCTCAATATTTTGGGTCAAAAATGTGTAATAAGTCAATTGTTCTCTTCTTTTTTTTCTTCTCTGGTCAGTTTTATATTGTAATACCACTTATACATTTATTTCCTATATGTGTATAATATATGTATCCTATAGGAAATAGTTGACGATAATATATACTTAATGGATCGTAATTATTACTTGTTGAAACGAATGCAACTATTTTTATGGCTTCCTCTATTATTTTATTTCTTATTTTAGCCTCCTCATGTTGACGTATTTCAAGAAATTTATATGATCACTGAGTTAATGCAGTCAGATCTTCATAAGATAATTGTCAGTCCTCAGCACCTATCCTCCGACCATATAAAAGTTTTTCTCTATCAAATCCTCCGTGGTGTGAAATATTTACATTCTGCAAAGATAATGCACCGAGATATCAAGCCAGGGAATTTACTTGTTAATGCCAATTGTGTTCTTAAAATCTGCGACTTTGGTCTCGCTCGGTAAGTTGTTTTATTATTTTTTTTTCTCTAAGTAATTTGAAATATATTTATCTTTTTTTCTTACTTCCTTTTCAGCGTTATAGAAGATGATACGTCCAAACATATGACTCAAGAAGTCGTGACCCAATACTATCGTGCTCCAGAAATTTTAATGGGGGCTAATCATTATACGACGTCTGTGGATATTTGGTCTGTTGGATGCATCTTCGGAGAGCTTCTTGGCCGAAGGATTTTATTTCAGGCTCTTTCACCTATTCAGCAACTTGAACTCATCACAGATTTATTGGGTACGCCTTCCCTAAGCGACATGAAATATGCCTGTGAAGCAGCAAAACGACATGTTATTTCCAGAGGACCAAAACCTCCTAATTTAGGTGCTTTTTATACTCTTGGTTCATCTGCAACACAAGAGGCCGTCCATTTACTTTGTCAAATGTTAAATCTTGATCCGGAAAAGCGACTGAATGTTCACGAGGCATTAAATCATCCATATTTAGATGAAGGGCGACTTCGATATCACTCATGCATGTGTGGATGTTGCATCAGTTCTCCTAATGGAGTTAGACAGTATACTCGAGACTTCGAAACAGTGGCTGATAGGGCTTTTGATGACGAATGGGAAAAGGATTTAACCTCTATATCTAAAGTGAAGGACAAACTCCATCTTTTTATATTTCAACAAATCAACTCAAATCGAATCCCTCTCTGCATTAATCCTTCTTCAGCAGCTTTTAAAAGCTTTGCATCCTCCACTGTTGCTCATCCAAATGAATTACCTCCAAGTCCTATTCGCTGGGAATAATAAACATTTACCGAAGCGAACGTGATGAGAAAATAAGTTTCAGGATTATCTAATTATTGAACTATCATTTTATCAACTCTTGGGCCAAAAGAGCCTGAGACAAGACTAGATAAGTGCAATGATCATATTTTTTTTACATATAAACCTTGTTATAAATAAATTATTTTAAATATTTGATGTAATTTCTCCCTCATCTATAATTCCTGGATTATAATATATATATACATTCATTTTTTTTTTTGTGTGTGTAATGGATATGTATCTTTGACATTTCTGTGAAATGCTCTTAAGGAATTGTTTCCCCTTATTTCAATTAGTTTTATCTATTTTTAAGCAGTGAAATGCAATTTCATTCCACACATATCTTGATAAATTGATTTTTTTTAAAGAATACCATTGTTTTATTATTTCCAAGAAACTGGAAGCTGCACATATTGTTTGAAGACTTTTTTTTAATTATTATTATTATTACTACTATTACTATTCAGTTTCAAAGAACCTTCACAACAAATTTTTGCCTTAAGTACTATTACAACTACTACTACCATTTGTCCCTATTCTTAAATTTATCAATGGGAATAATTTCAATAGCTATTATCATACACTCTGTATTTCATTTTTTTTCTTTTAATTTAAAAACCATGTTATCTGTATACAATAATATATATTGCATATGTATTATATTGTGTGATTTCTTTCAAGAAACTGAGTTTAGAAGTCAAGTGAAAACTTCATCCTTTTAAAAGATCTATATTTATTATCGTTCCTATGTAGAATCAAGAAGTAATACGAACATTGCATTTGATAATGTTAGGTCTTAGTTTGTATGCTTTATAATCTAATTTATTGAAATAAAAAAATATATATATTTATATAGCTCTTTTATTTATTAATTAATTTGATTAATTACTCCTTACTATGTTTTAGGAGATATTTTTGCGTTGCTGTGGGAAACACTTCATGTTTTTTGCCCATTCTGGCCATGGTGCCTCAAACGTGTATCTTTCCCCTAGTTTGTACTTATATGAATGAAGGCAAATGTACATTTTATCTTTAGGATTCATATGAGTTTGATAATTGGCTCCTAAGAAACAGTTTACACAGGTTGGGCTATAGTAAGCTTCATGGTGGGTTGGCAAGTGATGACCAGAAGATTTAAGTAAATGCAATGCTTTTTGGTAACTCTCTTGGTCTCGATCCAGTAGATCATCATCCTCATTCTCGTTGTAGTTTGAATCATTGACTATGGGGTATCCAAGATTGCTGAGATGAATGCGGATTTGATGGGTTCGCCCAGTCAGGGGTAATGCACGTATCAAACTAAGTCCATCAAAAGAGCGAATCAACTCAAATTCTGTGACACATTCTTTTTTCTTTCCTAAATTTTTTGAGGACTGGCCATGGATGGAAAAATGGGAGATTGGATCTTTACAAATTATAGACTTAGGAAAATACCCATCAACTAAGGCTATATATTCCTATAATTATATTGTCCATAAATAAATAAACTATAATTGAATATAATGAATGTAAAGATATCATTTTACCTTAGAGATTTTGACGTTTTTGTCTATGAAATATTCCTTGATCATGTTTGCGCTTTCCTTACTTTTGCCTAATATCAAAACTCCACTCGTTTTTTTGTCCAGTCGATGAATTGGTCGTAAATCATAGTATCCATACTCTTTAGCTAAAATAAATAGGATAGTGTTGAACTTATAAGTGGAGGATGGTGAAATACAAAGTGAAGGTGGTTTATTGATGACAAGAACGTGTTCGTCCTCGTAAATTATCTCCAACTTCGCTTCAAATAATAATAAAAAAACAAAGTTAATAGGTATGTAATGTAGTTACAAAATTGTTGATATTACCATCAAGAACAGGACGCTCATGTATATGAACAAGGTGCGCAATAACATCAAATTCCTTGATAGAAGATTTTAAAGAAACGGGTTCACAATTAATCCAAAGTAATTCTTTGGAGCATTTAAAATCAAAATATTCAGTCGGAGTCAAGGGAAACAAACAGCTTAAAGCTCCTTCTGTAAATAAATGCATATATATACGTTTAAATGATGGTTTGGTTGGAAATTAATGACACAACATTTGTTTACCAAGGGTGAGTGGAAATCCTTCACTTGTTATCCTTTTAAGGCGACTTTTGGTTATTTTGAAATCCATGACGGAGTAGTATGGATGGACAAATCGTAGACCATCCTTAAAATAATATTCAGGTCCATGAAAACATCTTGGACTGTAAGTAGATTCAAATTTATTTTTTCTCCCTCCATTTTCAAGGGTATGTCGCGCTCGGCCATCATAAGGCCGAATAAGTAGTCGACTCTCATTAACGTAATTTATGGTCCCTAATCCTTGTACAAAACTTCCGTGACAGGGTCTAAAGTTGATGAATGGGTATATATCACAAATATATTGTATAATATTTTGTATCCTAGTTCAGTTGTTCACAACTCCTGTTAGTTGTTACTTACTTTATTGCAATTCATCGTTACAAAAATAAAAGCCAAAAAAGTAACCATTACAGAACTTTGTAAAATAGAATACAATGACTCGACGGATTCGTTAATATATACTTAGTAACAAGATGTTGGATAATTCGGTGTCCCGACATCTTATATTGTTATTATTCAGTCGCACACTGTTGTGTTTATTCAAGAACGTCTGTCTCGATGCTTCCCATGGACAGCGGACTTAAAAACAAGTGCTCCAAAGTAGGGCCTAAAACAGATAGTGTAGTAAAGAAATACATATAATAAGGATATACTTAAACTCAATTTCTTCTTTCTATTCATATACTATGTGAAAGATGATATGATATTAAACATTATTCATTATTAAGTGAAATCTATGATTCATATTGCTCATTAAAGGAATACATAAATAAAATTATCACCTCCTCCAGTGTCTTCTTTTTTTTATTCAACTATTATTTGAAATTATCAAAACAACTTCAAACAGTTAAAAGGAATGTGGTCATTTTAGTTTTTAAATTAAAAAATAAAATAGGATAATATTTCATTATCTCAATTACATACACTTCGTTATATCAGAAAAACTGAACACGGATTCGGAAAGAAATCAATATAGTGACTACAATAGCGAGTCACTGCATGAATCGATGACATGTATTTAAAAATATATATAAAACATCAAAAAATATCATGTAAAAATAGAATAATGAAATTCATAAGAGACAATATACTAGAGATGTGCTATACTTTCATTTCACAGACAATTTCATTTATTCTGTGATGAAAGACAGTCTTGAGGATGGAGCTGGCTCCAAGTTTGGGGGTTTAGGTAGTCTGTGCAACGAGTTCATCATGACTTCATACTTCTCATTTTTGTTCAAATGCTCCTTCAATCCAAGATATGTAGTAGCCATGTTGATTACTTCTGTAGCTGATTTGATCTTATCCTGTGATTTTGTGCATAGACACTGTAGCTGATCTTATGATGTCCTTAAAAAACTTTGAAGGTGAGGTTGTCTTCGATTCCAAGGTCCTTGTTCTCAGTTGCTTGAAGCTTGACAAGGAACAATTTGGATGACTTAAAAGTAAATCCTGATGGTGGTGTCTCCTGTGACAACTTCTCATGTAGCACTTGCTCTTTTTGTATCTCTTCTTCCATGAACATCTCAACATCGAGTTGGAGTCTTTGGCTCCTTGTTGAAGCTCGGGTGGATCTTGGCGGTGGTAGAGGTAATCAAGAAGTTTTGGTGAGTTGAGGCCGCATATTCTTGAAGTCTTTGTGTAGACAGTCTATTTAGTTTTTTACAATCCACTTTTGATCTTGGAAGGGCCTACTCCCACTTGGATTGAAGGTATTGATAGGGAGGGGGGAATGTTGAAGCCTGGGAAAGGTTAAGCCCTTTCGGCATCCGGGGACACTGCACTTCCATACCATCTTACTCAAATTCACAATCACGTCCACGAGTCACAACTTAGTACTCCTTTACACAACTTAAAACAAGTAAAACGTCAAGAACTAGGCCTTGCTTTGGAACCGTCATGCGTTCCTTTCTCTCTGAGGGAAGCATATATAGAGACGTCCATGAGTGTACTATTTTTATGGTGTTTTGTTTAGTAGTATTTTCCACCAATGAGACATGGGAATAATATTATTCATTTACCAATCACAATTTATTTATTGTGCCATGTGATAGGAATATCAAAACATTTGACAACCGACATCATAATGAATAAATTAATTACGGGATCAAGATCCATACTCACCCATTGGACTCATTCTTCCCTCCCCTCTCGCACACTTTACATATCTTCCCCTCTCAAAGACTATTTGGAGGATCCAAAGGATCGTAGTCGCGTCATCCCATGGAAAGTTTCCGCCAATTACTTGGTATCTCCTTCCTATAATGATACTTATGGTGAATCGCGGTTTTGGGAACTCTATCGACGGAATATCGCTGGTCCTAAGGCCAAGACGGACACTCGATTGACCTGTGTTAAAGAAGGAAAACTCATAACGAATAATCCCTGTCCTATTTGTAGGGACATTTACCTTGTCATCGACTACAGGTTATTATTTTATCAATTAGTCTCTAAAAATACCCTAAACTGAAGTTGTGTTAATTAATTAACAAATTGCAGAAACGTGCGGCTCCTTGAGCAGTTTATTAAAAGCTACAACGGGGAGATTCTAACCTCCAAGGAAACAGGGGTTTGCCAAAGGAAACATTTTGATATACTCGTCGCAATAGAAAAAGCAAAACTCTATGGACTGATAGGCTCTCTAGATCCTCACTTTGTCGAGTACGACTACGACTATTACAAACCATCCAGAAGAAGTTATTAAATTTTTACATAGTACAAGAACATTTATTACTCATATATATATATACATATAAGATAAAACATTGTTTAAAAAAACTGTCATTTCTTATTAAAACTATCAAATCATTTTTTGAGAAAGGAAACTATATTGTTAGAGAGTATAGGTCCATGAGTCTCTTGCATATAATGAGATGCACCAGCAATGCGTTGCACTGTTACGTCCTTCAACAAATTCTTAAAAAGCTTTTCGTATGGAATAAAGGTCAAGTCTCTATCTCCAAACATTACAAGTGCGGGCTTCGTCCACGTTTTCAGAAAGTTTCTTGTTTCCATATTATAAGCACCAACGATATCATCTTTACATACTGGAATAAGCCTTGGAAACGCTGCAAGGCCAGCTGCATAAATGGGATGAGGAAATGGGGCAGAATAGCCCTGAGCAACCTCTGAGGAAAATCCTTCCATCATACGGAAAAAAACATAGACTGGAAGATCATTACCCAAAATTTTCATCACACTCCTCCATAAAAGCAGTGGAGAGAAGTTAACGATGGAGACGAGGCTACTTGGTCTCTTTGAAGAATCTCCATAATCATCAAATGTAATGTCACCAGTAGGCAAACTTGCATTCATTATAACAAGAGCGGAAAAATGTTCTTCGAATTGTTTTACAACCTATAAATATAAAATACTAATAACATATCCTAGACTCAGAGCATGAGTGGTACAAATGTTTTTTAACTATTGCTTTGAGATATCTGCGATTCAAGTTTAAAAGCACAACTTGACTTGTTATATTTTTATAATGTAAAATGCATAAAGTCCTTATCGAACAAACCAAACCAAAATTAATACCTTGAGTCCCAAAATTGCTCCCCAGTCCTGACAAACCAGAGTTATATTTCCTTCTCCATGAAGAAGATTGAGTTCTTGAAGCAAGTATTTGATGGATCCCATGTGTAAATCAAAAGTATACTGAGATCTTGAAGAATACTTGTCAGACTTTCCAAACCCAATCAAATCTGGAACTATGACTCTGTAACCTCCCTCAACAAAACCTGGAATCATCTTTCGGTAGAGAAAACTCCAAGAGGGTTCTCCATGTAAGCACAAAATAACGTGTCCTCTACGATTTCCTTCATCTAAATAATGCATTCTAAAATCGATAAATTTAGTAGTACAATTAATACCGTCCATTTATGACCACATATCACTAATTCTAATTACCTAGGCGTAGTTGGACCACCAGTTTCCAGTTCTAAGTAATGAGGTTCAAAATCAAAACCTACTTTGGCTAGATCTTTAAATTGGGTCTCCGGAGTCCGAATAAGGGTTGGGATTCTACCAGCAAAAAAGAATCTAAACACACTCAAAACCACATTTTTAAAGATGTTTGCAATTTCTAAAAGAAACACAATGTACAATATTCCAAATGAGATGAGGTAGTTCATAATTGATGGAGACTTGGAATTCCAGGGAAGAAGGAAAAACTTGCGAGACGGAAGGAAAAACATGGCAACTTGAGCTCTTTCCCTTTTCAATTAATAAACAGTTATTTTTATTTGAAGACAGTCTGACTCTGTACTCCACTTACAAAATAACGAGATAATAAAATAACAATTCGATCAACCTACAGATCAAAGAACAGACTGGATTAAAAATAACAACCTATTTCATACAATGATTTATCTCTTATCTAACTTCGTTTCACATTTTTTGAAAATATACAAATTGATACTTGAGTGATGCTCATTTTTGTTGAAAAAGTTTGAGATGAACAGTATGAAATAATTTGATTGTAAGTATTATTCTACTCTTAAAATAAGACGTAATTTCTGTCATAACTCGTAACATACTCTGGAAGCAACAAACTTAGCTCGAGGTTATTTTTATTACATCTCACAACCTTTCCTCCAGAAAGAAAAAAAAGGGACCCAAAATCAATTAGTATAGCAAATTCTTCCCAATAGAAAATAACTATTCATGAGTAATAACTTGATAACTGATAAACACTGATAAGGCGAAGGAAAGTGGACAAATCAAGGTTACAAAAAAATATCAAGATAAAATATTATGTAACTTTACATAACATTTCATCTCGGTATTTCATATTCTCATACATTACAAAAAACATGATTTAAAAAAAATGACTTACAGAGTTATGAAAAATCATTATCAATATGGATTACTTATGTTCAAACATCGTGTCCACTCATTTAAGTGAGTAATTTTTTTGGTCAACTTCTTCTCAAGGAGTTTTTCACTATTCCTTTTTTGATTAAGGGAATTGTGAATTGCTGTCGTGGATTTGGAAGTCATAAAAATAGGACTCACAAACATATAGACCTTTACAATATATCAAAACTATATTTTATTATATCTCAGACCTTAAGTGTGAAATATTGATGGTAATTTTTATTTTTTTTGACTGCACTATGGCCCTTTAAAATATTGGATTTGAGTAATACTTTTTTTTTTTAAAAAAAGGAG
Organism: Lepeophtheirus nordmannii; assembly: GCA_963680855.1. NCBI lineage: Eukaryota > Metazoa > Arthropoda > Copepoda > Siphonostomatoida > Caligidae > Lepeophtheirus > Lepeophtheirus nordmannii. The sequence goes on along the minus strand of OY804522.1, from coordinate 29,120,650 downwards.
CTGTAAATCCTAACTAAGCTCTACTAGTATGTAAAAAGAAATAAATAAAAAAAATGGTAACCCTTACAATTTGATTAATGAATGGGAGGAAAGCAGCCTCAGCTTTCAAGGCTTTTTACTTTGTAAGTTATTCGCTTACCCTTTACATGGAGTCTATGAGAGGAAATAAACATACATTCATAACTATCAGAAGATTACGTTACATATATCAAGGATTCAATGTTGACTCGATTAGGGATTGATTGATTAATTAATTATATTATTTGTAGGCGGTGTGTATTACTCCATTAGCTACATGGGCTATATCACTATAGGCTATAGTCTATAGCCTATAGTGCAACAAGTAATATTTCACATGTTCTCCTTTCAAGAATTAAGGAATGTTAATAACATATTAGGAAAATAAAAATCCTATACAGATTGCGAACCAATAAACACATCGCACGCAAAAAATGCTTAAGATTTAAAGCTCTATAATGGAACATTTACTTTCCTTGAAGCGTGCATCGGACATGTATATAAACTAGGCTGTCCCATTTTCGGTTTGATTCGTTATTTTGTCTACACTATAGGATTGTCTGCTACCTATTGATGAAAAAATGAGAATATGAGAGTTTTAGTCTTCAGAGGCCATTTTTGTGACCTCTCAAGCCATTTAAAGTTTGAGAAATTATATTTTTTGAACAAAAATTAGATGTTTTTAATGGGCTTGAGAGGCCTGAATTTTAAAACAATCAGGCCCAAAAAAATTATAAACTTCCTATGGGATCTCATTTTTCAAATGAATTTTTGGTACAAGCTGGCAAATGACATCTTCTTATAGTTTTGGGTCTACAAGTTGGCTAATGAGAGGTAAATATTTGTTCTAACAGTTTTTTTTTTAAACTTCCCTAAAATTTTGAGTACAATTTTTTTTATTTATAAATATTTGTTTAAATTTGTTATATTTACACTGTAGGTTAGTTTCAAGTCAAAATTTGAATTGGATGCAATTTTATGCACGAAATGGCGCATTTCCCTGTTAATTTTTTGCATTTATATTGAAAAAATATTTTTTTTTCATAAAAATGCAGATCTTAGTTTTGACTCTTGATTAAAATAAGGGGAGACTAGACAGGAGGACATTGTATTGGAACAATCCAATTGTCATTAATTTCTTTCACTCCTCACTCAGTGCATATCACTCATAACATCTCAGGAAATCCATCTTTGAGAAATACCGGCCACCTACCAATCCAGCAAATAAATATTCTGGATGAGGCAACGGATACAGCTGTTTTTCAGTACTGATGCTATTGTGAAAGTGTGTTACCTTGACTTCAGGTTTCACCACAGTGACTATTGATGCTAAGTGATCCCAAATGACTCATGGACTTAGCTTTTCTTGTTGATATCACACATGAGCTTACTGAATGAGCTCACACATGAGCTACTGAACAAGAAGCTACAAGGCCAGGGACAACTTGTCAGTGCTGCCTATGACAAAGTGAGAGCATTCTGCACAAAATTTGTGTTATTCCTTACTTCGACCATGACTTCTTTCACAACGGTCTCAGGAATTGTTTAAGGATTTCCCTTGCTTTGAACTTCTTGAATTCTCGTACAATTCGGGCTTTCTACTCCTTTTGAACTTAGTCCATCTTCTGGACCTCTTTCCTCTTCTCCTTTGCATTTGAATGATGCAGAGCCATTTCCATTGTCCTTGCCAATAGGAGAAGTTCTTCCCGGGACTTTGTCCTCTTTTTGAAAGCCATTTGCCTTAGCCTTTTCATCGTTGTATTCCTGAGAATAACCCCCTACAAGGAATCATTTTCAGTGATCGTACAGCATCCTTCACACTTAAATATGCATTTCCAAACTAGCTTAAGTGAGCCATCAAATATTTATCAATACCAGCTACATCGGTTCCAAGTGAGATAGTCTCCTCTACCACTGGGGAAATAAAAAGAAATGTAGTTGGTAGTGATACAGCATAAATGTTAATTACCATCCATGGAAACCTACATCCATTAATTCATCTTTGAAAAGGAATTTAGTTTATTTGCCATTACGTATAATTAATGCATTCAACTTTTTTGAAAGAGTTTCCTTTTGTATAAAAATTATCATCCCAATAAAATGTTTTTATCAGCAAGCTAAACAGTCCATTTTCTATTTATAATAGATAAACTTGAGCTCGACTAGAAATAAAATTTCATATTTTGCCCTTACTCGACTCGATTTAGATATCGAAAACTTGAATGCGATGAAAATTGTAACTCAAATTCAGCACTGGTATTTTCTAAAGGAATTAAGAGAAAAAGAAGACCGTAGAGAAAGAAGAATATAGGGGTGACAAAGTTTACAAATGACCATTCCATTGCTATCAACTGTATACTTTGGTAGGATCAACTCCAAAATAGCCATAAATTTAATAAAATGAATAGTTCTTTACTATTTATTAATTAGAATATTCAAAGTAGACCAAACACAACAGTTGTATTAAACTTCTGAAGATCGGAAAATTTATTCTCTCTCTGTCTAACTTAACCAAGTAAAAATCCTTGACACCTCTATATTTTTCTTTCTCTATAGTAGATACTCAGAAAATCAAAAACAACTACATATATAAAAGATAAAAAAGAAGTTCCTTTGCTTTGTAAGTGATATATCCACTAAATACGACAAGTGTAAGAAACTTAAAAGAGGAAAATATGGCAGCTGATACCTTTTAAGCCGATCAGAAAAAACAAAAATAATTAATAGTAGCAATATCTATTTGGAGTTAGAATCTAGGTTTAGATACGACGAGCTTTTTTGTCCACTCGCAACCTCGACACACAAAAGGGAAAGGAAAAATTTGGACTAACAACTGGTAGCTATCCATTTGTATTTTCCTTGTTTCCAACCTTTTAATATTGAGCAGAGTTGTTATTTAGATATACTATAAATTTATAAATTATACCAATATACAAATCAATCGTTAATACTTGTATAATATTCAATAATTCACAAAAGGGCAATTTAATATATTTTTTAAATATTACTGTGAGTTCATAACACGTAGATTCAGCTGCTTTAAGTCAGAAACGTCAACTGATAAAAAACAACTTAAGGTAGAATACATAGTGTTTTTGTTTATCCCAAAAAACTCGTCGTGAAAACACTAATAAGGACAAAGAACTAATCGGTAGTTGACGTTAGAATATCTATTTTTGTGTGTATGTAGGTAATAACTAATAGACAAATCTATTATTGTTTTAAGAGGCTTCATTGAGTACAATGTTAATTCTTCTGATATTTTGGTGGATTTCAACCTATTTTATTTGTTCTTATTGTCAATTGACTCTAATTTTTTCTTAGAATGTAAATTAATATTCATGCCCATTTTTAGCCAATTCATATTATGATGTTTGTCCGGAATTAAAAAAAGAAGGCCAATGTAATGAATAAAACCAACAAAAAATGTTATGGAAAGTTACTTAGGTTTGGTTTTTGATGAAAAATGGTTAACTTTGACCTGTGAAATAATAGGTTCTTCAAAGTTCATTCGAGTACAAGTTATTGGTAGAAAGTAATGCTGTGTTTAAGATCATATCATCCGAAACCAAGGACCTTGAAGGATTGAGACCAATTACACTGGTCAACAGTCAAAAATCTTAAGGGGTATAAGTATAATAAAAGTTATTAAGTTGAGCACGCTGATTTCAAATCTGTAATTTTTTTTTCGAAGGTCAGAAAATTTTTCGAGAAATTGAACCCTACTTTTTGAGCAAATTTGGCCCATTTTCCAACTTCAACTTCAATTTAAGCCTAGAAGGATACAAATTTTTTGCATTAAAAAATGTTGATTCGCTAGTGTATTTAATGCAGATTTCAATTTCAGTCTTTGTTTTGACCTAAAAGGACTCCTGGTGGCCTTAGGGACGAAAGTAGGCTCCAAAGTTGACCAAATCGACGATTTTTTTAAAGTTAAGCACTCTTATTGAGCGCTTGACATCTCGTTTGAAAGCTGTGAGTCTCAGCTCTATAATGCATTCCTTATTAATCCATTTTATGTAATATTCAAGGAGTTATTTAAGTTCAAAGGATTTGACCCACTTTTGGGCCTACTCCCACCGCCTATTCTCCTAGGGTCCCCCTCTCTCTCTCTCTCAAAACAAAGACTGGAAATGGAATTTGCATCAAAAACACAAGCAAATTATTATTTTTTAATTCACAAAATGAATATCCTTCTTGACTTAAATTGAAGTTGATTAGAACGTTTGAAACATTTTTTTTATAGAACACTCTAATCTAGTCAAGACTTGAACTAGAGTTGTACTTAAGCCTAATAAAACTGGGGCTAAAGACTCCACTCGAGTTCAAAGAGCTCATATACTCAAAACCTAATCAGAACTCACAGGAAATGACTCAGGGGACTTGAACTCGAGTCGCACTTAAGTATGAAAAGTATAAAAGTGTTACTTCAGAATTGATTCGGACTCGAAGAGAAAATACTCTCGATTCGCAAAAAATGTATCGTGAATTCAAGTATTTATTATTTAATTTATTGTTAAGTTTTTTATTGAGCAATGAAGAGTATAAATTACATATTTAGTAATTAATTAAGTTGTACAAATAATTATGGGTTTATATTATGTAGATAAGTATACAAAATAAACGTCATCGAGGTTATATAATCTTATAACTAGAGACGTCGATTTTAGTCTAAAAGTTATTCTTATACTGTTGTCACTTTCATATAATAGCTAGGTATATGACGTACACTATGAAGTACAAACGTCATAAGCAGATACATTTATTACTTTTCTTTCCTCTGATTGGATAATGTGATAATGTGGTTTCTATTGTATTTCATAAGCTTTTCTCCACAAAAAAAAGAGAAAGGAAAAAGACTCGACATTAAATTAGCAAATTCTTTCTAAATTCTGTAAAATTTATATTTATTTAATAGTAGAGAATTGTTCACAGTTTAATAAAAAGGGCTAGTTCGAGTTCAACCAATGGGAATTCTTAACACAGATAAGAGAAAAAGTTGTGTGGTTTGAAAAATAGATAGCTGGTAAAGATATACAGTGTACATTTGTAGTGAAATAACGTGTTGCGAAGAATCTTTTGAATTTTAAACTCTGTGGTTGGGAACTTATTCTACCCAAGTTTAATTTAAATAACAGAAGTAATAATAGATAGTCCTTAGCTGATACCGGATTAGGTTCCGGTGTGGTGGGGTTTATCAAGGAGATAGTCCTTAACTTTTTTGAAGTTTTTGCTTACATAAAACAATGTATGTCGATAAAATGTCGATGTTGTAGAAAAGCCGAAAGGAATATCTCCAATATTCTTTTCAATAAATAAATAAAAATTTGATATTTGTCAAAGCAACAAGAATTAAAAATCAAAATTTTGTCGTGTTTCTCAACCATTCCCCCCCCCCCCCTCCGCCAAATGTGAAATGTTATTTCTGCTTCTGAGACTATACAGACATAAAAATAGTTGTCTGTCACCTAAAGGCATAGTAATTAATTAATACCTATCATGTCAATTTGTAAAATATTTAAGAATCAACATTTAATTAAAAGTGACTGGAAGGAAAAAGCAGAACGCTTGAAAAAGGAAATACTAACTAACTAAAAAAAAACTTTTTATACTAAAATGGACGTCATTATTCATTAGGTTTATTTATATTAACGCTGAAGAAAACAAATTGCGATTCTCTGTAATCTGCTCAGTATCTAACGTCAAAAATTGATCTAAATTAAAACTATTATCCGAAGTAAAAGGTGCAAACTCTAATGATGAGTCTGCAGGTGTCGTTGAAACAGATGAGGGGTGTGGACTTAGCTCAACACTATGTTTAAACCCTTCCTCATATCCATATGAATATGGATTCATTTCGAAAATATGTTCATTCTTAAATATATCGAAATCTACAAAATCCCGTCCAGACTCTTCGTCTTCTTCTTCCTCTTCCTCCATCTCTTCCAGTGTGCCTCTAAATCCTTCAAATGGTCCGGAAGAAAGATTATATGTCAAATTGATGATATTATCCTGGCCGTAGACAGTGGAGGGCATGAGTGGAGGTGTCAGATTCTTTTTCGAAGAGTTTCTTGAGTGAGTCGAATTAGTATTGTTAAACTTTGAAGAAGTTTTGGAGCCCACAAATCTTCGACAAATCTTTGTGTTCTGCACTTCCTTGAGATTCTTTTTCTTTTTGCTATGGTTGTGGTGATGTTGGTTATTATTGTTGGCATAGAGGGAACATGGAGACGGCGAGAGTGTAGATGATGAAGAAGGTTCTAGAGGAGAAATGGATGGAAATGGAGTTGATGACGTATCCGTTGAGGGGATGCTCTGATATTCGTTTGTATCCAGGATCCAAAATCCTCCTTTCCCTGGTTCATCCTTGGATCTAGCCACTTTGACAAAGCATTTGTTGAGGGATAGATTATGTCTAATGGAGTTCTACAAAAAATAATACAAACAGAGGATTGTTAAGTAACTACCAATTAAACAAAAGAGGGATCAATTATTGTAGTTATTATTACTTATTACTTTTCATTTGTGTATAATTTGTATTTAATAGAGAGTTAATTAAACAGAAAAAAAAAGTACTATCAATACTTATGAACTCTCAATACATTATTTACATTGGTATATTAATGCTTATTTATTCAGATAATGGGTATGTAGTTATCAACAGTTTGCTTGCCATGTGGGTTGAGACAATTCTAGTATTTGTTTGTGCCTCTTTAATTGATCTTGAACCATTAAAAAAACATTAGTCTCAAAAATAGGAGATTGACGTATTTATATTATGTAATTTCAATTTATTTACAGTTAAATAAATCAAGACCATTTCAGGATAATGGTTATATAGTTTTCTTTTAGTATAGTATGTATGTACAATGTTCATACATACATAATATTTTAGCAATTAGGTAGATAGTCTTAACATATCCATGTACCTATTTTCTCCTTACCTGCCAACTCTTGTCTCCGTCTCGATAATAGGCAAAATTATCCTTGATCCATTTATATATCTGATTCAAAGTCATTTTCCTCCGAGTGTCTTTCATGGACAGCATAATGAGAGCCCGATAAGAAAAAGGAGGCTTTGTAGAGGAAAAACTCTTGTAGTCTTCCATGTTTAACAATTTATGAGTGTCATCCAGGAGTCGCTCCATATTCACCTTATTATTTCTACAGCACGAGAATGATGTTTTTTTCTGTTTCGGGACTTTTTTTCTTGTGGACGAGGATTTATTGCTACTTGTAGGAGATTTAAGGATCTCAAGACAGGGGACCTCATACTCCAGTTCTTCTCGGATCCCTGGTAAAAGATGTCTACAACTCGTGGATGTGAGCCAAGATAAGTTGGTCAATTCCTCTTCAGACATGGTGACACACTGCCGGAAAAATAAATTCTATCATGATGCATTGGAATTGGGAAGAGGGATGAGCGGGCAGTTGTAGGAGGGAGACTATAGGGTTATTATCTATGTATTTCCCGCGAGTTGAGAAAAGGAGGACAGTCAAATGAGTGAAGAGTGCGACCCTTGCTTTCTAAACTCTGCGCCCTGTAATTTTAATTTACTTTTGCAACATGGAATTAATAGAGGTTTCAAGTAACGATAAGTTCTTGAAATAGATAGCTGGTTTTTTTTTTTTTTTTGGTTTTTTCCCTCATTTAGGTGTGTGTGTGTGTGTAGAGGACCGTAATATCATTTATAATAATCTACCTTCCTTGTCCTCTATTAATCCTCTATTCCTTTTTTAGAGCAACTCATGTATTAATTATTCATAGTGAAAATTGATAATTTTGAAGCATATACTTTAAGCCATATTTTTATTAAATATGAGTTCCATGCTATAATTATTCCACGAAAAAAAAAAAAAAAAAGTCACGAATATACAGTGTGATTTAATTATGATTTAATGATACATATAGATGGGTATGAAATATTAAAGCCACGCTTTCAAATCAAGTATAAACGGTTGAATATATACGTACGTATATACTCAAATGCACATCAAAATATTGCCAAAATGAATTTGAATACCATCTTGCTCTTATTTTAAATTATTTCCAACATTTCAAAATAGAAATATTTATGGTTGATTGTTGTTGTTTTTTTTGCTCTTTTTGTGAGTCAGTGTTTTTCGACTAAATTTTTCCGTGTATATTTGACCTAAATTTGCTTTGTAGTTACTATTCCATTGCTTAAATTATATTTTTGAGTAAAAGTTAAGTCCAAGTTTCATTTTTTTTTTAAATACCTGATCATATTTGCAAACTTCAATAAGTAAAAATTATTTTTTATTCTTAAATCCTTTTTTTATGAAAAAATAGATGATAATTTGTGTTTGGCAGCAATTTTTTTTGGATTTATTACTCATTAAAATGTTCTGACAAAATATTTAAAAGGTTTATTTTCTATGTTACCAAAACTATAAGGGAAAGGGTAACAACTATAATTAAGACGTATAAAATATAGGCTGCCTTAGGATTTAAAAAAATAAATATACAATTCTCATGGTTGATTTATATTTAAAAACTACAAATTACTGCATATTCTTTTATTATAAATAAGAGATTATTTACCAGAGGTTTCTAATCTTTTTGTATTCTTGTACTTAGGGGTGCAGATAGGGTCGAATTGAGATTACAAAAAATCTGAGGAGGGCATGTTCCTCCTCCCTCGTCTTCTGCACAGATTGTGAGCATTTATTCTAAAATAATAATCTGTTCTCAGAGGTCTTTTTCATATAGCAATAACCATTCAATTGTGTAAATATATTTGACTGTCAAGATTTCTGTGTGTTCATCCTATTTAATGAATGTTTTGATTGTTTTGGTGTACATAGAAATATTCAAAATTATATGAACAGATATATTCAAATAAATTTAATTCTTTTTTCTAGCGATTTATTCTTTATGTTGTGGTCAAAAACATCAAACCTGAAATCAAAACACGATCCACACTTAGTAGGATCGAGACCCTCCAAGACAAAAAAAAAAGAAATTTTTTTTCTTAAAAACTTTTAATTTAATTACTTTGGCCTTAGCAACAAGATACAGACTTTAAAGGTCGAGACCACAATTGGAATTAGCCAATTTTTAGAAAAACTATGCAGAAATAACCCATTTATCCAATGGTAATCAGGTAAAACTGCATTCTACATAATATGTCACTCATGACCCATTTTTAAAAATGTGTATATTTAAAAAAATCTTCTCAAAAATAAATAAATAAATGAAAAATATCCCTTTAAATCATTGACGTCTACCCTTTACACTCCAGTCATTCTTATTCATAGTTGCTGGTCTTATCAACGATATATTGAGTGTACATACATATATGTAAGTATGAAAGGTATGAAAAAAAAAGTCTTTCTTTCACCTCTTCCAATTGAAAAACAATATCCATAAAATATTCATGAACCCTACAAAAACCAAACTCGTCTCTCAAACACATAGAAGGAAAAAAAGTTCTCTTTATTAATGTACATATTTATATGTACCTATCCTTGTATAAATATAAGTAGATGTTAGTGTTGAGACTCGGTCCGAGTCCGATATATGTTAACTTCTTCTGCATATCTTGTAGATAGATAGATAGACATTTTGGTTGAGATCTCAAGCTCTCAGGCTACAAATTTAATTGTACTCAAACAGTGGACTAGTGATGTAATTCTCGAAATCAGTCTTGGTCGTTTCAAAACCAATTTTTGAAGGCATCATCGGAGTATTTATCTCCTCAAATACATAGTCTTGTTGACAAGTCCAAAATCAAACCAACTAATTGTAGATTAAATTATATTTTTTCTTTCCTTCTAAATTCCTCAAAGTTTAGATAAAGTGATCTTGATCAAAACACATACCTTGACCGCTATTTACAATCAAAGTTATGCTATCAATGTGATATTTCCTGTATGTTCCAGCAAAACTATGCTGACATACAGTGTGTTCTAAAATAACTTACAATCATGACGTCTTACAAAATGTTAAAGTGATTCATTTTGATCTAACATTGATAAAATATTCTATCCATATTCTAAGACCTGGGTACTACTTACGGTTTTTTTTGGGTCAAGATGTAAGCCATTCTTTCTAGATGGATAATTTTGTAAGCACCCCGCTCTCAGAGAATTTTATCAATCGTACATCAAAATGAATCACTTATTAATCTCGTATGACGTCATGTATGTAAGCCCTGTTTACTCATTTCAGAACTCACTTGATGTCATGTGTGGTTCGTTGAAAAATCCGTCTATTTGTCTATGGAACCGGTCCAGAAACCAAATTAGATTCATTTAAAGAAAATAATAGCTGTTTTGATCCGATCCATAATTTCCAGGGCAAATTGCAGGCCTAAGGATTTTTGTTTGTGTGTGTGCATATATGTCACGGATACCTAGATTCTACAGCCAATTAAAAATATCCTACTACAAAACTTGAGGATATTTTTTTTTACCAAACATGAAAATACAAATACAACTTTTTTTTTAATAATCATACAGAATATAAAGAGCATATTAAACATGTAAGCAGAGTGAATGGGGGGGGGGGGCAAGGCCCCCCTCATTAATTTTTAATTTTTTTCAATGTTTAATTTACCTTCAGTCATACATTTCTCTCCCCCCTTTAACATATTACGTTTAATGTACATACAAATGTATGTATACTATATGTATGTACACTTATGTAACCTTCACAATACATTGACATTGCTCTTTGAAATTATACATACAAATACTTTATACATGGATTGGGGATATTCAATCTTCTTTTATTTTTTTTTTAAATATTAATCATCAAACTTCAAATGGTTACAAGTCATTTTTCTATTTTGGGAATCCACAGACTATAAGAATATTCCTACAATTTGTAGGGAGTGACGTGATACCAATGCCCGCCCCCTTATTCATAAGTAGCATTACAAATGATTTATTAATACCACCATACTTGAAAAGCATATTCTGAAATAAGTTGAAATTCAGAATTCCTCAGACAACTTTTTCATGTTTGTATCAGCCATTATACAAATACCTACATATGCATCCAAGGGATTTAAAAAAAAAAAAAAAAAACTTTCATTGCTAGACAGACTCATATCCCAACTAAATCTTTTCCAGAATAAGTTTATTTAAATTTTTTTAAGATATTTGCAACTCTATGGACTCAAAATCTATAGAAAGAAATGGAAAGAGATTCAATCTATCTAAGTGATTTGATCATGAGCCCTCTCCAGGGTCAGTTTTAGGGTGAACAATGGGATTCAAAAAACTACATACTAAATAAATATAAAGTCAAAAACAAAACAAAAATGTTGTTACCATTCAACTTATCCAAGAACATGTGCTCCATAATTTCAGAGTTCAAAATCTACTTGAGAATTTTGACAAACTCTGACAAATTTACAAATGATTGCAAAATTTGACCTCATTTGTGTAGATCTCGCATTTATTTACCTAGAGTGAGTCCGTCATCATAACCATATACTGCGCAAAAGTGTAAGAAGACAAAAAGTTACAATTCCAAACTCAAGCATTTTTGTGGACAATACTTAATTTATAAAAGTTAAGTATTTGTCTTGATGTGCATAATTTTGACATGGAGTAGAAATACATTATTATCCTAAAGTATACCTATCCTAATTCTTCCCTACAATTTAAAATTGTACAGCATATTTAAACTTAAACATTGAATCTTTCGAATGAGACATTTTACAATTAGATGAAGAAAAGTAAATCAACTTAATCAAATTATTACAATCAATTATAATTCATTCATTTACTTTATCGCATGACCCATGTTTCACATTTATTAATAGCTATTTTTTATCCCAAAAAACCTGATCAATTATGCATTTACTAGTTGCTGCAAGCATGAAAAAAAAAAAATAGAAATTAGAGTCATGTAAGTCAATTTTTGCCATCAAAAATAGATTGGACATAAAACTTTTAATAATAAAAATTAAAGATTTAATGTCTAATACAAAAAAAAAAAAGAAGTTTTTGGAACAATCTTTTAAGAATATAAAGATTAATTATATTATAGATGTTAAAGTTATTACAGTTTTCTCGATTCTTCAAGAAATTCGACTAAATACACAAAGATGTATGTACTATTTGTATTATGACTCCTGACTTGGCAAAATTGAAAAGAAAATATTTTATCAAATTATATAATACAAAAAACAATGGAAAATTTCCATTTTACGAACTAAATGCACTATAAATTCGATTACAAAACTAAGTGGTTTAATCATACACGTGACCTTAATTTATTTTTAAGTAGAATTATAGACGCACTTTGCATAGGAGCTACATTTTTGGTGAAAATGAGGCATTGTTTTTATTCATATAGGAGTTGAGATTCATTTTAATTCCAAATAAATTCAGTTAAGTTAAATACTAGAGTAGAACCCACAAATAAACAACCAATGACCCAGAGACAGATAGCTTTCAAACTTAATTCAAATAGTAATTTGTGATTGAATTACGAATTGTATTTTTTTTTCTAGGTGTCTGTTTTAAAAAAAACATCTTTGAGTCCATTTATTGGCATTTACGTAGATTTTAATGGGTTTTGAGTCACTATATTTGAAGATTGAGCACATTTATACAAATATTCCCTTTCCCTCCAAAAAGGCTTCTCTTCTGTTTGAAATTAATGGTACTTTTAAATATGATTTTGAATTAAGCTTTTAGTTGGACCAAGATTTGGAACAAGACTCACTTTATCCCCCTATCTATTGAAAAATCAAATCAATATTTCATAGCGATAATTAAAAAAGATAAGTAGCATATTTGATAATTTGAAGAAGTATTTCAGAAGGGATCATGTGAACAGCTCAAATTTGGATTCGTAGTAGTGTTGGTGGAGGGGTGCACTAGTTTTTTTTTTTTTTTTCAAACTGGGGGCGCCAAAAAGGGTCGAAGATGGCACGTCGACGGAGGATGAGAATGTATTTATTTTTATAAATCGTCTTGCCAGTACAACCCTACGTTGGGGACTTTACCCCCCCCCCCCCCCCACACACACAAAAAAAAAATAAAATTAGAAGGTTCCCAAAAAAGTTAATACATTTCATAAATAGAATAAATTTTACAGAATAAAATCTTTTTCTAAAAATTGGGATATTAAATATCTCCAGTGAAGGACTGATTTAGAGTGACTCCAGGATCCTGGTTTATTCTATTCGAATGACAAAAATTTCCTAATAACAGCTAAAATCTCAAATGAAATCCGTGTCCAGGCGTCTAAACGTACTTTAATTCCTCAGATGAAAATGAAAGCGAACATAATCAATTCTTTTATTACTAATATCTGAATTATTAATTAGATTTTCTACTAATAAACAAATGCCTACAATGTTTTTGAATGGACGTCATTGTTCAACATAATTAAACTTCATGGTAGTGGTGGGGAAGGAAGGAGGGGGGTTGAGAACGAATCCCAAATGTTTATAATATATTCACAGAAAATAACAGACAAAGGTAATGTTCTTCTCTCACTTCATAAGTACGTATTCTTATGTAAACATACATTCCCTGGTATATCTCCAAGGGTTGCGATCCAGACTAACAAATCCGAGATCAAGACTTTGAGGGTCAAGGGATCGAGACAAAGACTCTGAGAAATCGGGTTTAAGATATAAAAAAATTGATTTTATAAATTTTTTTCTTTTATAAAAAGATTTTTTAAAGTCTAACTTGTGGTCATGAGAACGAGGCCAATATTTTGAGGGATCGAAAAGAGTAATTGGCCTTTTTTTTGGAAATTTTTTTAAAATCATGTTGGCTTGTACATGCAACTAAAAAAAGGACCAAGAAGATATTGGGGGGTCGAGATACTAACGAAGCCAAAACCCTCAAAAAACGATTTCAAGATTAATGGAAAGTCATCACTAAAAACTTTTAAATGGGTATCAGTCGCTCAGAGATTCTCATATATGTACATAAGTACGTAAATTCATTGGTTCAGCTTCATTTATTTAATATTATTTAAATTCACCGAATCAAATTTACTGGCATGCGCTCCGAAACCAGGAGGGGAGGTAAGGGGTCATTCTTCTTGTCATTACTTGAAAAATATTAGGAGTGAAAAGTTGGGAAGAGGTAATGGTATCATTAATATGTGATGTCATTTCTCACGTATGAATTAGCGCCCCTGAATATCAAATACTTTAAGAACTAAGATACTCATAAAGTACCTGAGGAGGTTTTACTTGTGTATGAGAATAATATATGAATGAACACACACACAAACACGTATTGTATGTATTGAACGACACAACACTCTACAAAAATGCTTATTAAATATTCATGAAAGATTGAATATTTACATTTGAGTGCGTATCATTGTATTAATAATTATATGTACTTAATTATATACTCATGTTTAATTTGAACTTGCCATTTTGAGCATTTTATGAAAAGGAATACGAATTGCCTTTTTTATATTCTGTAATGTCAATAAGAACCTAGCGGGAATCAAAAAACACGAAAAGAAGAAAAATCCATTTTTCTTTTCCTAGCTATTTTCAGCTCATTAAATAAAACAAGACTACTCTTCTAACACGAAATTGTGGTACTTTTCGTCAAAATTTCAAAGAATAAATATCATGGCATTATAGCCTAGAGTCTAGCACTTCATTTCATTGTGATTTTTAGGAATAAGATGCTTCAGAAAATACGCAAATACAACTCAAATAATTTAAGGAGTAAAATTTTAGGTTGGTAGAATTAGGTTATTAAATTGCTGATCCCAAATTACGCTCTTCATTTCATTTTTTTTTATTTTACGACTCCTCATCCTTCTGTTGAGAATCTTGCTATGTTTTCCTCTAAAATATCCTCATTTGTGAAAAGTATAGCTAATACTCAAACTACTGAGCATCCAGATATAACATTTCGTAGTGTGGACGAGGAAAAAAATCAAAGAGTCGATATATTTAAGAAAGTGGTTTTTCCTGTTCTCTGATATCCCAGAAAAGATTTGGAGAACAAACGTCTTGTTTTAAATTGTTTAGACGTGAAGAAGTTTTTTATCGACGAGACCAATGCTTAGAAGTGTCTTCTGTTTATCAGTCGAGTCATTATCCACTTTCAATATCGAAGATAAAGAGTTGAAATTTGTTATTAGTGGATGTAGAGTTTGTTAAACAACATTTTCTATTCTCTGGGCTATGGAGAGATCCATAGTTCTGAGACCCTATGCTCATCATGTGGAAAATGAATTTACAAATAAACTTTACCAATTGAAACTTGATAGCGAACGCCAGTTGTGCTTGAGGGGAACTCGGAAGGAATCAGCTACTAGGTAGTTCGATTAGTCTCGCCCTTAATTTCGAAAATCATCAAATAAATGTATTCCTCTCTTGACGTCGACATACTTGCTTTTTACCATCTACTATTCTACATAGTCTGTATCTTAAGAAATTGTGTAGCATTGTCATAGCCATGAACTAATTTGAGAGGATATCTTCGTTGAGGGTTCAACGAATGAACTAGCTTCTACACTTTTTATTATTACTTTACTCATTAAAATCGAAATAATTTGATTGTATAACAATATTAATATATAATCTATATTTTTAATAAAAATATGTAGAATAATGCTATCAAGGAATAGAAATCAATTTTTTGAGGAATCAGAAAGTACGGAAGCCAGTTCTACTGAAACCATAAGTACATGGAATATCTAATTTCTCGATTGATTAATTTTTATAAATGTCATTAAAGTTTTATTACTACCAATTGCAAATATGGAAGCCAAAGATATTATTATTAAATATCAAAGAATAGTACAATTTATACTTTTATATATATGGAATAACAATTATTCTTAAATATATATCCTTTTGTCATTTGGTTATTAGTATTTATCCTGTATATCTCATTGTATCTAGATGTTGACCAAAAATAAAATGAAAAATTAACATTAATTTCTTGTTCATTTTTTAATTAACAAAAGGTTTGTTACTTTTAATGCAGATGACATACCTACAAAGAGTACTGAAAAAATAGGATTGCTTACATATTTGTCCTGGTTAATTTAGTTTTACCCAATAATCATCTAACAATTTACAGGAACATAGTATCCTTATGTTGTATATTATATAATACATCCATGAAAATTAAAACAACGTGTTATTACTCCCACAATTATGTATTAAAATTTGAGCTAATGTTCTAAAAGACAAAGCTAAAATCAAAACGTGTCAAAATTAACAAAAACTATTATCTTTTCAACCACCTTTTTAGATCAGTTTATTATAAAATCAAATGATTTTTAACGATAAAATGAAGAATTCCGATTTTAAAATTTACTTTTCTGCTAAATTCAGAGCCGTTTGGTGATCCTTTGTATAATTAAAACGAGTTAAACTCTTTATCTTACAT
Organism: Lepeophtheirus nordmannii; assembly: GCA_963680855.1. Taxonomy (NCBI): domain Eukaryota; kingdom Metazoa; phylum Arthropoda; class Copepoda; order Siphonostomatoida; family Caligidae; genus Lepeophtheirus; species Lepeophtheirus nordmannii. The sequence goes on along the minus strand of OY804522.1, from coordinate 29,104,258 downwards.
GATTAAATTTCAATTAATACTATAACAAATTTTTCACATTCAATATAAGGATAACTAGGAATGTAAATTATATGCAAATCGGGCTTGTAATAAAAAAGGAGAGAGAAAATCAATCTGGCAACCCTGACAATTTAATGAATGTTGAGGGGGGAAGTAGCTTGAGCTGTCATGACGTTTTACTGAGCTAAAAGCTGCTATTTTCCTTTATATATGTATACAAATGAAAACATCAAACCACAAACATTAAAATACGTTACTCCAGATTCATTATTATATACACAAATATCATTAACTCAATTTTTTAATTTTTCCTTTGTTCCTCTCCATGATAAAATCTTTGCAGACTGTTCTTTTCTTGTAAAACATTATGTTGAGGTAAAGTTGATGTTACCTTCTTAAGGGAAAAAAAATGATAACAGCTTCAGAAAACAAAAAGACCTGTTTGAAGAGCCAACTCCACTTTTTTATTGCATGCCCGATTTGCATATGATTTACATTCCTAAGGATAACTAGGAATGTAAATAATATGCAAAATGCCGCGTGCGAGTATTTGTGGAGTTGGCACTTTTAACAGGTCTTTTTGTTTTCCGAAGCTGTTATCATTTTTTTCCCCTTATTACTGAGGGCAGAACATCTACAATAGCAAATACAATGTTAGAAAAGGGCTCATGTTCTCGTAATAATTGTTAGTTTACGACTTGTAAGCTAAAGATATATAATTTTGGTTATCTCTTTCTTTTTATTTTACACACCCCATTTGCATATTTTTTACATTCCCAGGTATAACATATTGATGACACCATAATTACAGAACATTTCATATAAAAAAGTGAGGGTCTAATGACCCCTTAACCCTTGTTCCAGTGTCTATGCTTACACCCAAACTCAAAGAATTGATACTTTATTTAAGTTCTTAAACAGCCCTGTAGACAAGGACAGGGGACTTTTTAGTACAATTGACATATATATATATATATATATATATATATATGTATAATATTTGAAATAATTGTCCCATATTATGATTGGCCCTTTAGTTTGAAGCAAGTGACATGTTATTCACCTTTGAACTACTCTAGGATGATTTTATCCATCTTTACAATAACTATACAAAAGTTGGATCCACAACTAAATTCATCTTTTGGCAAAATCTGCACAGGTTTGAGTCAAGTGATAACTTGTTTGTAAAGAGTGATAACTGATAGTTATATTTAATAGAAGCTTGAAGAAACACTTTTCTCGACTTCATTAGAACTGAATGATTTATCTCCTAGGTCGGTAAACTAAATTTCTAGTGGCTGAACGAAATTTGTTTTAGTGTCAACAGTATCTCATAGATAATCTTAGATTTTCACGGTTTTGGAAACACTTAAAAAATTAATCTTCGCAGGCATTTGTAGTTTTTTATCCTTTGTTTTTCATTGTCCTATTAGTTAGTACATAGAGTGCATTTGTGCTATCTCAACCTCGTTGTCATCTCTTATAGAAATCATTTTTTTATTAATTTAATGGACTAGATTATCTTGGTTTAAAGAACAGATTTGGTCATCAATTATATAGCTTGGATCTATGAATACCATCATAAACTTTTCATGATTTTTGAGTCTTTGACTGCACCATAATTGACTTTGTTGTGCAATTGAACACAATTACGAATATTAATAACTAATTATGATAAGTTATTACCTGACATGACTAATTACAGTGTTAAAATAATATATGTACGTCAATTAACATAATAATAGTTATTTTCCATTGCTGTTCTATAAAATAAACAAAGTAAGCTCATAAATACTACTTTTGCTAAGAATTTAGAAGGCTTTAGCATATGAAATGGAGACTAAAAATTCCAATATTCGTTATGAAAAGAAAAAGAAATATATATATTAAGTGATTGATTAGAAAAGCCCAATTTGAATTCATCCTCTCTACAGATTTATTCAAAACCTCGTCTTTCAAAAAAAAAAAAAAAAAAAAAAAAGAAAGAAGGAAGAAGCATATAAAAACATATGGTAGCTATGTTAAGAGTACCTATGGGCCACTTCGGGCAAGCGAAAAGTATTAATTCCCTTTTAAATTTTTAATTAGGATTCGACGACTTATAAATAGGAATGTAAAAAAATATGCAAATGGGATGTGTAAAATTAAAAAAAAAAGAGAAAATCAACCTGGTAACTTTGACAATTTAATGAATGTCGAGGGGGGAAACAGCTTGAGCTGTCATGACGTTTTACTGAACTACAAGCTGCTATTCTCTTTTATGTATACAAATGAAGACATCAACAATAAATAATAACATTATGTATACCATAGATGAGAGGCAGAAAATTAACTGAAATTAATGTCAGGAAATTATATATTTTTAACTAATAATAATTAAACGAGGACTTGAGCCCTTTTAGTTTACATTTTATTTGCTTTATTAACCTTAATGCATGTATTCCTTCATGCGAGATCTTTACTATCAGGTAGATGTTCTCCTCTCAGTAATAAAGGAAAAATGATAACGGCTTTGGAAAACAAAAAGTACTGTTGAAAGTGCCAACTCAAGAATATCTCGCACGCAGCATTTTGCATATATTTTTTACATTCGTACTTATAAAGAATAGTGGGTAATAGTTTGCCAAAAAATCATAGATCCGGCATTATGAGAAAAATCATGATTCGTTCGAGCACCACAATGAGCTTTTTGGGATAAACAAAAATACTATTTATTCTCCCTTCAGCTGATTTTCATCAGTTAACTATTTTGATCTAAAGCAGCTGACTCTACGTGTTATGAACCCGTAAAGAGTATCATTATTATAATTTTATATTAAATAAAGCACTGCGCACCCTTTTATTTTTATTTTTTAATATTATACAAGTATTAACGATTGATTTGTATATCGGTAAAATTTATCCATCTAAAGTATATCTAAACAATAACTCTGCCCAATATTACAAAGTTGGTAACAAGGGAACACGCAAAAGAGTAGCTACCATATGTTTTTTCGAATTTTTCTTTTCCCTTTTGAGAGTTGAGGTTGCGAGTGCACAAAAAAGCTCGTCGTGAAGTGAATGAAAGAAAAAAAAATTCAAATTTATATGTTAGAAAATTATATATTTTTAGTTTACAAGTCTTAAACTAATAATTATTACGGGGAATTGGACTTGAGGCCTTTTTTTGTTAACATTGTATTTGCTTTATTAATCATGAAGCTTATATTCCTTTTGACTGAAAGCCTTTAAAATGTGTAATACATGCAATTTAAGTTACTACTGTAGCCCCTTTCCCTTTTTTTGGCAATGTAGCTAAATTTGGCTCTAGTATTGCCCGTGTGTGTATATTAGATCTTACAAGAAATTTGAAATTAGTTTATAACGAAAAAATATGTTTTTTTTATTTCCATGATCACAAGAGGGTTTTAAAAATCACCTTTTTACTCGAATCTTTCCAAATAAAATTTATGAATTGTGTTTTAATCTAATAATGATGTATTCAAAGTTTCAAATCTTTATGCCTTAAACCCTGGCTACACAAGATCATTTTAAAAATTAAAATTCGTATAAAAGTTGAATATTAAAATATTCCTATCTAGTAAGTTTTGTCGTGAATAATTCAGAATAAAATATATCAGCTGTATTAAGATCTAATTTATGCATAGAAAGTTTCAAGTCTCTATATAAGTAGGCATAGCCAGGATGACTGTGTGATACCATTTTAAACATTTATTCGCATCGAGAAAAAAACTTGAGAAGGCCTATGTTTTAAATAGTGATGTGTTGACTTATGGATGTCAAATATTTTTTCAACAACATTCCAATCAACACATAATATGTACATATTTGTTGAAATACTATATTTATAAGACTACATTTCCTTTGTGACAATATTTATTTAAGTTAAATAATCAAAATAGTAAAAATATTTATATATGTATAGTATAATCTTCATATTTTTACTTTAATCAATCTTTGCCAATGACTTTTAGGTTAATTTGAACTGAACTAATTTCTGCTTTTCCTCTTCATCCTGAACCCTGTAAATATATGTACTTACTAATCTAGCTCACGTCTCTCTCAGCTGAATCATTGAGGCTGATAGATGTCAAAAAAAACCTTCTACAATCTTAAATATTGTGCCCATGCTTGGCTGGTACTACTCAGAGCCGACATGTCAAATATCAATCCTGAGTCACTTTTTACAAAATATATCATGCGTAGTCTCTTCCTTGATCAGGAGGCTTGGACATTGAACGGAAAAATGAACGGCATTCATCGTTTCCGCTCATTTTTTTGACCGAATGAACGATGAAGGGGAAAAAAATGAACGGTGTTCATTTTGTCCTTCATATTCTTCATCACAAAGGGGCTGCTTTATGGCAATTATTTTTATATTTCTCATGCTCTCGAATGAAATAATTGTTGTGTCGCACAATATTTTATCATGAACTCTTTCCCATTTCAATAAAATACTCAAACCATGGTGTAATCCTTGTATAATGATCGGAGCTGTAGAATTAATCGAACGTACTTATAAAATTTTTGAATCACAGTCAAAATTGTAATAAGCGGTCATCAAACGGGACACCAGGAAAGTGGGCGTTTATAACTGATGGTTTCTTCAACCGGGCTCGTAGTATGATTAAAAGTCTGAAATGAGACTCATAGTAGTCCTTATTGAGCTGGACAAGTGATAAAATTGAATAAAAGATTATATATCATTGTTAAAAGAGGAGTTTATGATGATTATTTTGTTTTAATTTAATTTATTGTAATTTGTGCATCAAAGACATTTGAGATAAAATATGTGTACTTTTTTTTTAGGTTTTATAAATAAAAACTGCTTTCCCTCAGCTGCATATTTATACATAAACACATAATTATAGATAAATTCATAGTGGGGCTAAACTCACTAGAAAAGAAATCGGAGCATGAGATGTTGCCTTCTTTTAATAATGAAATCTATTTAAAACTAAGTTCAGCTACAGAGCCAAACAGCCTTCAAGAACTGCTTTGTATCATGAAGTGGATCACTTTTATTATTATTTCGAAATACAAGTATAAAAACTTTCTGTTGCAATATTAAAAATATATATAACTATTTTGGTAAATACTTCAAAATTGAATTTAAATACATATCAAATACAAATAGAATTTAATCAGTCCCTTGTCCTTATTACAATAGTATATCAAGAAAACCATTTAAAGCAGCTTCATTTTGAGTGGAAGTGGGAGCTTAGAGTGCAACACTTATTCAAGTGCATTATAGCCATTAGAGCAGGTTTAATTTTATTTTTCAATCAATTTGTTTCATGATCTGTTTTTTTTTTAGTAGGCTACGCACTTCAGGCTCTTTTTCACGTATTGAGAATCAAAAAGGACTTTTTATGTTATTCACTATTTTGAAGGTATTTGATAATTATTACATACATAGGTGTGCAGACAAAGAGTAGAAATTAAAGTGTTGAATGAACACTGCGTAGAATGAAAAAAGTGTCGTATGGACATTGGATGCATTTGATTTGTGTAGGACATTGCGACTGGTAAAAAACTACCACCGCCACTCTTAAAATCCCAAAACGTACCCCCACCTCCAAATTAATTGGTAGGCATATAGGATACCAAAGTGCATTAAAAACTACAACCATCCCATTGCAAATCATAAAAGACACCAACAAACACCGTAGCACATATTCCCAGAAATAGTTGGTATGTTCTTTTAAGGGGTGGCGGCGTTTTTAAACTTCTTCAAAGCCTGCGGTAACCCAAATCCATCCAAGAATCAGGGGTATGTTTTGGGGTTTTAAGAGGCATCTCTTATACTCCTTAAAGGAGCAGTAGTGTTTCACAACTTATTCTTTGACCTAGGTTACCCTATATCAACAACAGCCCAGGGATATTTAATTGAAATTTTGGGGTGGGCTCCTTATGTACTTTGAAGGTGAGATGGTGGTTTTTTATTTGTCCTGTACACACACAAATCGAAACAACGCTATATCCTTTTGACAATTAGCCTTCCAACGCTATATCCTACTGCCAACTGTCAAATATAATATGAAAAAAGAACGATTGAATGGAAAAATAAAAGACAAACGGAAAGTTTTCAGAAAATGAACGAACGAAAGAATGAACGGAAAAACTGAGAACGGGCGCAAGTCTGTAGATCAGGTTATGTCAGGAAAACGTTTGTCTTCAAAAATGTATTAGCGCATGTGGAGTACCGTGGATAGTCCTAGCTAGCTCTACTCTCTTCTAAAGATAATCTAAGATCATCTTGTTCCTATCATCTACTAGTTTTGAACTAAAATGTAAATTTCAAATTGCCTTTGTATGACTACAATCGGGATTATCTACTTTATCAACAGTTTTTTTTTGGGTTGTTAGTATCAATGAATTGTTGCTATGTGTGCATAAAATTGATTGGTACCTAATATTAAGGGAACTAATCGATTTCCAAACCTCTAAGCTCCAGCTTTTTTTATCTCGAAAGTGAACAAGTAACATTGATCGCTTCTATTCGAAGTTTTCGAAAACAGATTAAAAAAAACAGTTTGAGTCGAATAATGGTTGCTTTCAACATACAAAATTGTTTGAAGTAGCCTTATGGACCAAATAAAGATTATAAATATCTAAACTTGCAGCGATTCGATAAATAAAGTGCTATATTAAAATATGCTAAAATTCAATTGGAAGGATTTTTTATTAATAAAATGACCCCAGGCTTTTGACATAAAGACTTGAAACTTTGAATATATTATAGTTAGACCCAAACACAACATGACAGTACGATTCGAAAAAACGATGCGTGGTCCTTGTCATGTCAAGTCTCAAATTCTTAGAGTCTATACCTTTTCAAATTCAATATGGGATTAAGCAAGTTCAATATTGGAATAAGTAAGTTCAATATGAGAATAAATAATAAAGGACAATATTCATGAAATTTAATATATGTAATAATAAATTTATTAGAATCCCATGTCAACAAAATCAATCACATCTACAAAATGATTCTGAATGCTAGCAATTCAATTATTAAAATCATTAAGGTAATTTCATTTAGTCCTTCTTCAATTAATTATTCCAGAGCTCTTAATCTTATCTCCAAAATGCATAAATCACTTCTTTCAGCATTTAAAATTGAAATTCAACCAGCATTTAATCAAAATTTTATGAATTTCATTAATCTTAGAGGAAAGTTTGCCCCCTTCCCCCTTTTATCAAATCTCTCATTCTCTGAAATCCACCTATAGGCAGTCGTTTTAGACCAACCATGAGTCTGAACAAGGATTCTCCAACTACCATTTGCTTCTTTTGCAGCTAAAAGCTGTCCTTTCTTCCTGATCTTTTTTTCTTCATACCGGTCATTAAGGTAAAAAATATTATTCTGTATATTACTTATTTTATATTGATTTTGTTTATTTCCATATTGAACTTGAAAAGGTATAGTATCAAGATATCGTAATAATTAATTATTTAGTCACGAAATTGAAATTAAAGAATAGATGTCTTAATTTTAAGGAATTCCAAGTTCGCTTGATTTCCTATTTCCAATGACGCACACCTTATATTATTGTTGGTAATATAGTTTTTTTCTAGAATTTTGGGAGTCATAAAATTGCGTTGAACTGATTCCTACATTATGACTAAATTAACGAGTCGACTCATAAAATATTTATCTGTATATAAAAAAAAAAAAAAAGACCCCAAACCTTAATTCAATCACCTAATTTTCCAATTGGACTTTGGGTCCTAATGAAAACGATGAAACTTATACGACAGACAGACCATAGAAGACAGAAAATTGTCTTTCAAAAAACAATATTATTCTTATATATCTTTTAATATAAATATATCTCAATGTAGTTCCTAGAATGTTTAAGTAACTATAATTCGAATTATAGTAAAATATCGAACAATACTACTAGATATCATATGGAGTACTCATGGAAGATGTATTAAGATGTCGAAGTATTTCGTTCAAAGCAGCAACTCTTCTAATATTTAAGATTTTTTGAATTAACAATTGACTACAATGTATGTATATAATGGAAACCCTGTTCTCAGCACAATTTTATTTGGCACTATTTTTCATTCTAAATTTAACTAGATTCTTAGGTTTACTAGGCGAATATTCACCCTTTTAATTCCGTCAATGTGACCACACAGAAGCCTGCACACTAGTTTCATTTTTTAATAAATTTTTTTAGCGTACGGAATAGTTATGGCTAGATAACTCAACCTCTCTTCAATAAGTATTCATCCATATTGAATAATTATTTTCATGTTTAATTTGAAATAAATTATGTTATAAATCTTGTCAATAATATATAACTCATTTAAAATGATATATTTATTATAAATATCATCAAAAAAAAAGTTCCATTAAATGAGTAATCGAATTATGTTTCGGCATTTAACGTTTAGAAGATATTTGGATCTACATTTTCAGAGGGGATAATAACCATTAATCTAGGTTGATTTTACTACTTTAATGCATTCAACTATCATCCATGTTTTTAAGAATAAATAAATAATTTGAGTTTTAAAATGATTTTACATTATAATAGCACAATTATATAAGGAGTTGCGTGAATAGAGTAGTTTGTAGTCTCTACTGTTTCCTTCAATGGACTTGTATTTTCCGGTTAAGCAGCTGTAATTAACAAGGAAATCCCGCTTCCTTTTCCTTTCCAAATTGAACTATGGTAAGTGCTGCACGTAATTTTATTTATCTCGTGAAATTTATTTAATTTTTCCATCCTTTTCTTAGTCTCACCGTAAGTTCTCGGCGCCTCGTCATGGCTCTATGGGATTCTATCCCAAGAAGAGAAGCAAGCGTCATCGCGGTAAGGCAAAGGCCTTCCCCAAGGACGACCCCAGTAAGCCCGTGCATTTGACTTGCTTTTTGGGTTACAAGGCGGGTATGACTCACGTTGTCCGTGAGGCCGATCGTCCCGGGTCCAAGATTAATAAGAAGGAAATCGTGGAGGCCGTGACCATTGTTGAGACCCCTCCATTGGTGGCCATTGGAGTGGTTGGTTACATTGAGACCCCACGTGGTCTTCGTGCCCTAAAGACCGTTTGGGCCGAGCACATCGGCGAAGAGGCCAAACGTCGCTTCTACAAGAACTGGTATGTCTCTAAGGCTATGCAGAGTCTGAATCGCCTTCCTCTCCTCGTGTCTTGAGCACACGGGGATGAAGGTGGACTCGAATCTCCTCTCGATTCTTTCGACGAGCTTCGGGTTGTTGCATACCCTTTTAACCCCTTTCCTTCCTCGCTATTCCAGGTCCAAATCCAAGAAAAAGGCTTTCACCAAGGCCTGCAAGAAGTGGGAGGATGACCTTGGAAAGAAGGAAATCGAGAATGACTTGAAGCAAATCTCCAAGTACTCCACTGTTGTGCGCCTCATTTGCCACACTCAACAAAAGCTCTTGAAACGTCGCCAAAAGAAGGCGCACATCATGGAAATCCAATTGAATGGAGGATCCATCCCCGACAAGATTGCCTTTGCTAGAGAGCATTTTGAGAAGGAGATCCCAGTCAGATCCGTCTTTTCTAAGGACGAAATGATTGATACCATTGGTGTTACCAAAGGTAAGGGATTCAAGGGTGTTACTAGCCGTTGGCATACAAAGAAATTGCCACGTAAGACGCACAAGGGTCTTCGCAAGGTAGCCTGTATTGGAGCATGGCATCCATCTCGCATCCAGTTTACCGTCGCTCGCGCTGGTCAAAAGGGTTACCATCACCGTACAGAGATCAATAAGAAGATCTACGACATCCGTCGTGGATTCCATACTGAAAACGGAAAGGTAAACAGTCCTTAATAGATCACACCATGACAGATTCTTATTTCCTTTATTGTAGATTGTCCAGAATAATGCATCCACCGAGTACGATTTGGCTGACAAATCTATCAATCCCATGGGAGGATTCCCCCACTATGGTGAAGTGAAACAAGATTTCATGATCCTTAAGGGATGTTGTGTGGGCCCCAAGAAGCGAGTTTTGACTTTGAGAAAGTCTCTTCTTACACATACCAAGAGGAAGGCTCTCGAGAATATCAATCTCAAATTCATTGATACCAGTTCCAAATTTGGTCATGGTCGCTTCCAAACTCATACCGATAAAATGGCCTTTATGGGTCCTTTGAAAAAGGATAAGGAGCGCGCTGCTGCCCGTAGTGCCGCTACAGCATCTGGATCCGCTTAAACAAATTGTTGCAAATATATGCTCTAATGTTATATTATGAAATCTTTGATTTATTTTCACTCTTAATGTCCGTAACTTGAAACTTAATGTTTCCTTATTATATAATATCGGGGATGCGATTGGTTTTGGGGTTGTCTCGGGTTGGAAATGCCATCTGAAATGTTCGAGTTCGTGGCTATTGTTTGAGCAGGTATGTCTGGTTACACGATGTATTTTAACTTTTCTCAGGGAAATTATGGGGAGGGTGATTTCGTTCTTGAGGCCTGGGAGCTATGAGTTTCAACTTTTCAGGGGCAAGTTGAAGCGAGACTTTTCTTTCGTAGATAGTATAGGTAAATCGGCCTTGTGCCGTCCCTTGAGGAAGTGTTCACATTTTTAAATGAAGAAATGTGTCTGAATCTACCTAGTTGTCCGGTCTGGACTGCTGAACCGATTTCGCAAGTCACATCTGACATTGCTATCTTATTCAGGTTCTGTTATGAATGTTAATTCATTTTCAATCTATATCATGGTGTTGAACTCAAGACGACCATATCACTTGGATCAATTTATTTAATATATATGATCGTTCATTTTGGGTTTGTTATTCTATTATATAAATGAACTCTTTATGTTCAAAAAACTACTCTATTGGTTGTCATACGAATAATTTAATAAGTAGTCTCGAGTCCACGATGCATTTTCTACCTCATGTTCATACATCATCGTATAAGCAAGGGATTTCTAAGAGGTTTTCAAATAGCTTGGATCTCATAATACGACCTATTTCATATTTGTTATACTTAATTCATCTTTAGTAAGGTCACAATTATAAATAACTTCCAAAATCCCGAGTACATATAATGCTATGTCATTAGATAATTCTATTAGATAGAATTGGAAGTACGTATGTATAATATTAATGTTGACATTCATAACGTCATTAGTGCTTGACAGCAGCTAGCTGGACCCAGTCACGTAGTATAGCTATGTAACTAAGACTGAGAAGTGAAATAAGAGATTGCGTGAGTTAAAGGAGTGATTCATTCTTGAATTCTAGCTAATGTGCAGCTCGACATGAAGCTGCAGTGTTCCCTGGACGGTCATAGGTGGCTACTTCCATATTATTATTTATAATTTGTATTAACTTTTTAAGAAAGGAAAGCGCTCGCACATACCTAAGTTGTCTGTTTCCAGTCTTTTTGAAGTGAAGTGAACAGGTGGTCGTGTGTGGAGCAATGGTTGCCCTTCTCAGGAGAAATCCATTATGAAATTACAAGTACTAATTTGCTCAGTGGTCCTTGTGGTTCTAACGGTGCATGTAAGTCCTATCCTTAGTGATTGCTCTCTGGAATATATTCGGATTGAAAATAGGACCTCTAACTCCGCGATCGTGGATTGGGAGGGTGCTCAGTGTGATGCAGGATCGTCTGTGGAGGTGCATCATCTCCAATGGCTCGCTTGCTCCAAGCAAATAGATTCCAATATCCCAATAGAACACTTTTTTAGCTCTAGGAAGGACTTTGAGTTTGTTCGTCTCTCAGGTCTCGTGCCCCATTCTCTTTATCAGGTTGAATTTGGAGGAAGAGAGGCACGATTTCGAACGGAGTCGGATGTGCCAGATATCCGTCCCACGCTCCTTTCTATACGCCCTGGGAAGCAGTCCATTCATCTCAAATGGAAGAGAAACGTCGACAATGATTGCAGATTGCGGAATGGAGTCCTTGATGGTTTTCGTGTGGAACTATGGGGGCTGAGTCCTTGGGTCCTGGATAGATCTGGCCCATTGAAATCTGTCTCTGTTGGAGAAAATATCTACGAATATTATTTCCATCAACTCGAATCTTTTACAACCTATGGCCTAAGAGTCTATATTCGTAATAAAGGAATAGAAGCAGTGAATCCAGGAGTTTTTCTCAAGACTAAAAGCACCACTCTACCAACAAAACCTAATCCACCTACTACGGTCAGACTCAAGCCTTTAAACCGTACAATATTTTTGGCTTGGGATCCGGAGTACCCACCCACCGGAATTGTAGAATTTTATCACATCCTTATCCGTGAAACACAATCAAATGTAATTATAAAAGGCTATTATGTTCACAAAGTTGATAATCGACCCAGATGCCCAGGAGAAGAAAATTCTGTATGTTGGGTTGTAAGCCATGATGATATTCAACTCGGAGTCAAATATACCCTTGTGATACGAACCAAAAATAAGGACGTTGAAGAGCTATCCTCAGATTCTGAAGGAGTTGAGTTCATCATTCCAACCACAAGACCTGATACTCATAATTCCGAGTCACATCAAAGTCCAAATGGACAAGAAGGAGATGATTTTCGCAAGGACTACGAATTTTATCACTCAGTTACCCTTATAATACTAATTGTGCTTGGCTCTGCCATAACCATTTTATTGATCATCATCATTGCATTGGTTTTTAAAATAAAAGGGGATAAATTGAAATCCTCCATGTATGAGAATCACCATCTCTCAACCTATTATTGTCAAGGAAGTGTTTCTACCCATATGACAACCACGGACTTCGCCGAATCCATGGTTGATAGAGTTACAGATATTCAAAGTCGATGTTTACCAGATCCTCCACCTTTGAATAAACCAGAAAACAAAGGTTCTTTGGAGTACAGTCAAGTCATCGATGATGAACCAGAAGAGCATTACTTGAATGTTTCACAAAGACCAACACCAGGAGTCGATGTGAATGGATATTTAACGCCCTCATTTTCTCGGAAATCGAATCATGACTCACCCCCATCATCTACCTTCTTGTCGCCAAATCAACAAAACAATGAGAAAATTCAAATGAAAAGCTATGATCGTGTTCGACCCTTAGTCTTGGATACTAATCCTGAAAGTTGTAATTATATTGACTTGGACAATGTCATTCATCAAAGTGTTGAAGATTTGTTAAATAACAGAGCCAACACACGCGTTTAATCAAAAAACAAACAAAAACAAATTAAATCATATTCATGTAGCTTATTATTTTTCTCTAATGAAACCCATATGTGATATATGTAAAGGAACTCGTTTAGGTATAATATATATATGTATATATATATATATATATATATTATAAGGTTGATAATATAATAATTTTAGTGTCATAGTTATACAGTACATTTTATAAATATTTCAAGATTATGTGTAACAATAATAATTAATTATATTCGATTCGTCTTCTGTGAATCTTTTTTTTTTCTTTCCTCAATTTTTTGGAATATTATTATTATTAAAAAACACAATAACATTTGAGCATTCCTCATTCTACCAAATTTAAAAAATCGGGTTTTTTTTTTTTTTAACTTGAATAAGGGCAGTGTTTCTCAAACAGTTTGCCACAGAACAATAGTAACTTAGCCAAATGCGTCCTAAAAATGATGTACCCTATATGTAAGCAAAACCAAAAAATATATTTAATGGTTCATCCTATCGGCTCAATTATCTCATTAATGCACCCTGGTGTTAAAAAAATTTGAGAAGCACTGGGTAAGTGTGCTTCATAATACTTTAAATAAGGGCTTTAATAAGCCATGAACTAATACTCCAGATTTGCTGAAGGACAGAAATGACAAAGAAACAAACAAAAAAACAATAAAAGCTGTACTTGACTGAATAAATAGTTATTCAATCCTGAAATTATTCAGGATTTTTTACAATCCTCTAAGCAATTTTTTGAAAATAAAACCATTCAATCGTCTTGATGTATTGCAAAGCCCATATATATCCAGTAGCGTGATTCAAGACCAATCGGATCCAAAAAATTCCATTTTTAAAATATAAAAAACCAAGGTCAACATGGTTTATACCCCTCCAAGTCTCGACTAAGGAGTTCTTGACCACGACACTCCCAAAAATATAAGGTTTCTCACATTATAAATTCCATTAAACTGCGATCGTAGTCGCTATCTAAATTTGGCTCCCTAACTTCACCACAGTAGCTAAGAGAAAAGCCCATTCGATAGATACATCTAAGAAGAAGAAGAAGTAGCCTTTCGTGGTTCAGGTGAACTTGTAGGGAAGTATATACTACTACTATTATATTTATATTAAGCATACAGAGTTTTTTTTTACTTTTGAAGACGACTAGAGAATATTATTCAGAAAAGAGTTCAGAATACAAAGTAGTGTATTTTCCTCAATACAAACTAAAAAATAATCCAATACTTATATAGATGATGATAAGATATTATAGAAACGTCGACATTGATATTATTGTATAATACCCATCAAAATATGAAAGTAATAATAATAATAATAATGAATAGATAATAATCCTTTTTTAATAATACTTACAAATAACAATCAGTTTACATATATACTATAGTAATATAATGATGATTATGATAGAATGCAATAAGTTATTTGCAAAATATAATAACACAAATGAAAATAATAATAATTTACTGCCCAATATTAATTAATAATGATTTATAAATATAGATAGATAGATAGATATATAATATATAGCCACTCTTTCTTTTTTTAATTTATTTGCGATAAATGAATTTATTTAAATGAAAAAAATAAAATAAAATAATGTCGAATGTTGTTAGAAATATGTAGTCAGTTTCTTATTGAAATTCATCATCAGAGGAGAGAAGAAGAGTCTTTTCATTGTTGGTTACTTTTGACATACGAGGAAGTATTCCACCAGCACTTGATGACCCATTGGAGGAGGATAGGTTATCGAACTGATTTAATACAGATGAACCACCGCCACCAACTCGTGCGGTATGTGATGTGGATGAGGGAGTAGACTCTCCTCCATCACCAACTCGATCATATGACTCATTACGTTTATGGCGACTACTTCCACCTAAAATAATAAATAATGCAAAGCATTAAACAAAGTAGAACTCACTTAATTATTTACTATCTATGTAAATACAATAATGTTTTTTTGTTTGTTTTTTGAAAAGTGCTTAAAACGTTGAAAATAAGAGGAAGAAGTAGGGGTGTGATTTTTTTTTGTGAATTAGATGATGTAAATAAGTATACAGAGTATATAGTATTTCCAAAAAGAAACAATTAATAGATGCATGACTAGCCGTGCTAACTATACTACAAACAATCAATCAATACCTTACTTACTTACTTACACTGTTTTACTTGAAGAGTTGGTTCATCATAAAATGTAATTGATAAGTTTTATGTTTTTACTTTTATAAAAAAATGCATGTACTTTAGTTAGTATTTGAAACCCAGCTATTTGAATTCAAGCTATATATATATATTAAAAAAAAGAAAAAAAAGAGGAGAAATGATCAATTTAAAAATAAAATGAAATAAAGGATAATATGTAAAATAATAATATTTTTCCTTATCCATCGGCTTATAATCAAATTGCTTCATAATTAACAAATATGCGTCATCCCCTTTCCAAGACAAAGAAACCCTTGTACTGCACGCACATACATCATTTCTGACTTTTCCTGAACAATCATGAATACATTTTCTAGAGTTGTAAAGGGAACAAATTAGAAAATACAGGGAGCCCCCCTCTCATTTTTTCTTAAATTTCAATTTTAAGTAGCTAAAGCATAGGATTGCTGCTTTGATGTATGTGGAACATTTATTTTACATTATAGCTTAGAACCAATTGTTCTCAAAGTTAATTGCTAGGGTTTTGAGTCTCCTTTGAGTACCAATGAGGGAATCAAAACCTCTCAAGATCGAAAATGATATAAAAGCTCTTGTGAACTGCGAAGTTATTCATAGCTTTTGTTAATACTCTTCAATGTGTTATGAAAGCGAAAAAGTGTATCAAAACAAGAAAATATCTAGACTTGGATTGGGAACGACTGTATGATTATTTAAGAAGCAACGTGAGGATAAATATTTATTTGAATGAGTGTCTCATTAATAATTAATTAATTATTAAAAAAGAAATCTAACCATGAGCATTATCATTTAATTGCTCTTGTTGATTATATTTTTGCATTTCCTCAAGGCCATAAAAACCAGATGAATAATGAGTAGGAGAGTTGAAGCGATTGATGTTTACAGCTGCTGAAAGTAAGAAAAAATGTGAAGGCGATCCGTGCTGAAGGGAGAAAAGAAGGCCACACAAATAATAATAATAATAATAATTCATGCAAAATACTGTTAAGGAATTATGATTATTGCAAAGTGGATTAAAATATACATATTACATATCTAGGTAATATCAATGTCAACGCCCACTCAATATAATAAATAGTACATTGATATAATAATGCAAAAGGAGTGAACAGGACATGCTGCTAAAAACAAAAAAAAAAAAATCCTTTCCAATTGTATATTTCTTTGATTTGCAGTCCCTAGTTATTTTTTCTTCTTCTTCTTCACTCATTTAATCAACTAATTGATTAACATATAATATATAGAATGTTGTGTACAAATTGGGATTTTGAGCCTACCAGTTGTAGCAAGTGTAAGAGGATTCCACAATTTACAATTTGTATGTTACATAATAAGTCATTATTTTAATAATTACGAACCATTCATTAATGCTCTTATTCCACTTTAATGAATTCATATAACTCATTTCGTATTTACTGATATTTGAAGTAACCCCCCCCCCCCCCTTAACCAGCCAAAACATAAATTTCAATCCTTAAACTCTAATCTTATATATTGTAAATTCTTTATTTATGTCATGATTACAACTTATATCAACAGCTACTAAGGAATGCTATGTTTTTATATTTTGACCTATTAAATAAAAATTTCATTATACAAGTAATGGAACAAAGTGTGAGGACTGAAATTTGATAATGTGTCAAAGTTAATTAATTAGAAATCGCAACCCACCAGAGAGGACAAATGTGTATTACTCCATTCACTAATCGAAGATCTAATGCTATCCTGTAATCAATCATTGCATTATACTAGTCACAAGTTATACTCTAAATTCTTCATTTTCAGATTGCTATTTGTACAACATCCCAACTTGTACACAACATATGTATAATATGTACATAGGTACTTATAAAAGTTGAAAGGAAGAAAAAAAAAAGTGTGTGAGAGAGAGAGAGAGAGAGAGAGAGAGACAGAAAGAGTATATTATATTATAGAAAATATATATAATATATAGAAGATACACATATTAAGAAAAATGTATTTTAAAAAGTCGTCAAGAAAAGAAGGATTAGAAATATATGTATGTATGTAATTCCATCAACCAATGAAAGAGATATTATTATTATCGTATTACTGTGCTCCAAAAAGTATGAATGTTGTTGTACTACTACCTATTTTGCGACACTTGTTTTTTTTTCTCATGTTAATGAGTAATTGAAAAATACTTGCTTTCAAATTCTCTCTGAGTTGGCTTTAGAACAACACCAGGATTAACGTTGTTTTTATTACCATTAGAACGAGGTTGCTGTGACTGTTGTGGAGTCTGTTGAAATCGCTTATTATCTACACATAAAAAACAATAAAGAAAATAAAATATCAAATTTTCACCAAATCTGAGTAATTACAACACATTGGGTAATGTCAGTGGTGACAGTGATGGGTGGTGTGTGTTGTGCTTCACATCAGACTTAGTGAGACTAAAGGGATAACATTTATAATAATAATAATAATTATGATAGAGTAGAGTGATGAAATCGTGCAATCTCTTGGATTGCTTTTTTGCTTCGTTGAAGAGAATAATGTAATTATTAATATTAAAAATGTACATTTACTAATAAAAAAGATGCATAAAAACATAAAACGGTGAAGGAAATAAGTAGGATTATTCTTTTCTAAATTTGCTATTAGACACTTACAATAAAATGAATACGTACATACTTTGAGTCAACATACACATTTACTAACTTGATATAATAGCAAAAATATTCAGAATATTCAGACTTTAAAAATTGGAATGGAATAATAGAAACATTACTATACAATGGGGGCAGTGAAAAAGCCGCACTCTTCAGGCATTATTATTATGACTGTGACAAAATACATGTGCTAAATTTCAGTCCCATTTACCCTGTCGTTTAGTGATTGATTTTTTACTAACCACTCCAGTGTTTCTTAAATATTCTTTCAATCTCAGAATGAGTCATATTTAAGGGGGCAACAAATTGACAAATTTCGGCATTCAATTTAAAAAAAGAGCGAAATATAGAGCAAATTTTGTAAATCTAAATTAATTTATACATGGTTACTCATTTACTCAAAGTTGAGCCGGGTTGCATTATTAACGAAATCACCAAAGTCAAGGGTCAGACCATTGGACAACATTTTTGTTCTGGGATTCATAAGGAAATGGGAACTACAATAGCGTGTTCATATCTCACGAACGGCTCATTTTAGCATATTAAAATTTGTCGAGTAACATTTTATCTCTTTCTTATTAATCCAGTTAAATTATATAACTTCAAATTAAAAATGCGGCAGAGTAGTGACTCAACCTGGATCACTCAAATTTAAATTTGGCATGAAGTGATAAATGTCTAAAAGGAACTATGTTTGAAGAGAGAAGTCTTGAGCAAAATTTCACTGCTCCCTAATGTACTCAAAACTACTGCATACATGCAAAAATAATTGTATTACACATTAATAATATCTAAATAAAGCTAATTAATTAGAGCTGGAGAAGAAAGAACAACTTTTAATCAATTGTTACTTTTTGATTTATCAAATAAGTTAATAATAAATAACTAAGGGTGGCTCAAAACAACACATTATGAGGTAAAAGTTATTAGACCTAATATATACCTGAACTATACTGAGTATATTGTTGATATTGTGGATGAAAATTATGAATTGCGTCAGTCATAATATCCCTCGGATTCATGGTTTCCTATAATAAATTTAAAAATACATAAGAACGTAAATAAATCTATTCTCTTTCCAACACAAAGAGTATTTTCCTACCTTCAAAGAAGATGATATGCTTTGCATTGTTACAGTTCTTCCGACTCCATCTCCTGTTACACAAACATCACCAAGATACACTGATATCGGAAACGCATAGCGAAGAGCAATAGCAGCACATAACATCTCTATGCAGATAAAAAAGTTCTGATACCCAGCAGACACAGTACCAATTTGTAATTTCTCATCCTCTCCATTATTTAAAGGAGGGATACAATCCATGTTTTCCAAAATAGCTAGTAAAACACCTGTAAATTAAATTTAAAAAGTTATACTTCTCAATTGACAATCAGATGAGATGAATTTCTAAAATTGAAATCAAAATTTACCTTGCCAAAAAGACAGAAAAATGACGGACTTGATCGTGAAAAACTTTAAAACTGGATCAAATGGACGCAACAATTCTTTGGTGGCAAAGTAAAACAAGAAAAGAGCGTAGAGAGCAAGTGAAACGGAAAAGTTGTAAATTAGAGTGATGTAAAGATATCCTTTTTTAGTGCTGTAAAAAATAAGGTAAATTAATTATAAATAATTAATGAAAGGGATTATTGACATTTAAATAAACACTTACTCCCAATCTCCATCAGCATAGTGCCCTTTGCTCTGTAGCCAAATTATAATGAAGGCCATGACAGGTTTTATGACACAAAACTGCAATGTAGCTTGTTTGCAAAAACGTAGAAATCCTATGTTGTACGAGTGTCCTGCCAAACAACAGGTCCCATAAATGCAACTCGATTTAATAGGTTTCCCACGAATTTCAGACATTATGTTCCCTTCTCCACCGAGATACTCATAACATAACGCCAAGAAGTTATATATAACAAAAGCTAGAGAAAACAAATAAAATAATAATAATAATAATGCAGTCATTAGAACTCTAACTGAATAAATAACATTGACTCCACAATAATGAATTGTACCTTCATAACAATCCCGAAAAGCATTAAAGTAAACGTAGTAATAGTCATTATTTAGAAATAAAAGACTTAGCCACGACTCCAAGGCATAAATGGGAACAAAAAACAATATCCGTACGATCCATCTTTGTTCTGCAGGATTTGTATACCAACGAAGATACTGATATATCTGAAAGAAAAGTAGAGAAGGGTCATTTTTTTTTTTTTTTAATGTTGACCCTTTCTAAATAATATCTATATATTATGCCATGTACAAGTCGGAATTTTGTACAGATTGTGACTTGCTCAAGTTACAATCTAACAACGAGATGAAACATTTTAAGTGAAGACTTATAATATATATACATTTAAAAGATGCAATGATTGGAATTCCATTTGCTTTTAGATGAGCTAAGAGTGGAATTGATGTCTTTAAAAAAATAATAATATGGACATATACTGTGACACACATTAAAATCCAAATGACCATAGTTCTATCATACGTAAATACATGATAAATACAATTTGCTTCTTAAGTTACCATCTTGTACAAAACAACAAACAACTTGTACACAACATACATACATATAAAATAAACATCCTTGAATTGAAGGACACTTTTTTTTTCTTAGGATCCATAAATAATTTATTAAACTAATTTATGAATATAAGAAAAGAAGGAAAAAGAATGGGAGTGAATCTTATGTACTTGATGACAAGTGATAAAAGTTGCAGCCCAGGCACAGATACCAGCAGTTCCTTGCCCTGATAATTTCTGAAGAAAGGAACTATTGAGTTCCGGAAATATTCCAGTTCCATTATGGAGATCTAAAACTCCGGGGGGTGACTCTGAAGTGGTCGTAGAGCTACCCATGGAAACGGATGAAAAAGTACTATCAAATTTGGAACTGGATGACAACGTGGCTTCGCTTGTAGATCCCATCCCGCCTTCGATGATGATGAATGCTAATTTATTTACTAAAAAAAGGGGGAAAAGATAAGAAAAATGACGGATCTTCTCTCACCAATTTTCATACGATTAATCATTACCTCAATTCCACGCATTTCTTCCCCTTCTTATCTCCTTTGCAAATTCAATTCGTTCGATGGTAATTTTTCAACAATCTTTTGTTTCTCTCTCTCTTCTTTTTTTTACTTCTATTCTATTAATACTACATAAAATACATGGAATTACACAGAAGAAGAAGAAGAGAATCAAATCTCACTCACTTTTTTTAAAACCTATGTTACTCAAGAAGGAAAGAAACAGAAAGTAGAGAGCGAGAGAGAGAGAAAAAAAAGAGAACTTTATTGATGAAAGATCCTAGTCACGTGGTTTAATCCTATCACTTGTACAAAAGCTCCTTCTCATTTAAATATATATACAAGTGAGAAACATACATAAAATAGGTTATAAATAATAATCTCACTCCCCCTCAAAATGGAATGTGCTACGGACAGTTCTTACTCTTCAAATAATGATTTTTTTATGTACTAGTATTTTTCTTTGATTGGCCTATTCTAAGCTCCGATAATTAATTAGGGTTATTAATCGTGAAAATATCTCAATGAATAGGAATTAAGAAATGTATTAATCGTTACGTTCAAAACCCGATGACGCATCGGGTTGAGCATTAAATTTCTAATGAAGGAACTCAAAATAAATTATACACACTTATTTATTATTTGCAAGAAGTTTTATTTGAAATTCGATCTAAAAGAGCTGAATTTTGTATTTCAATAATAGTCCTCTTGTTTACTTATGAAGTAAAATGACAGAAATACAAAAAACCATTTTTCTCCTTTTCTTCTTTTTCTCGCCTATGTTTGTATATATGTATACAAATAAATAATGTTCATTTATCTCGCACTAGTTTGCACTTACATATCTTACTAGATGAATAATAAGCTAACCTTCTATCCATCTAGTATTATTTGAAATCGAAAAGTGCCTTACAAATTCATACTGCATACATTATATTATATAATAGGAATATCCACGTATGTTACATACTAACATAAATATGTGTGTATATTAAATATATATAGCTATATAAATGTCAATCCCAATTTTGGACAAATGTTGAAAAGGATTGCCGTTCTAAAGAAGGAGGGCAGCCGTCATTCTTCTACTTAAGAAAAAAAAGAAAGGAAATATATCGAACTTGGCTGACTTTATTCTTTTTTTTTTTTTTCTTGGTATGATTCTATGGAGAAGTACATATATGCAGAGAGATAGATTCCTTGGGCCTTCGTTCCCACTCGTTGAATTGATATGTTACTGTTCATACGCATGTACTATGATTAATGATATTTAAAATGATATAGGATATGTGCCTACTCAAATAATAATAATTTCTTCTTTTTTAAATATCAACTCATTTCAAAAGGGATATTCATTTTGCATTGTTAGTTTGATCTGCTAATTTGATGAATTGACGACGTGGCACTCGTAATACATATAATAAATAATATTAACCAAAATAAAATACAGAGGAGTGTAATAATAAATATAGTCGACAGACTGTATCAGCTAGTTGTCATTTTTGGTTTGTTGTAAAAATAAAACTTTGAACTTGAAACTTTTGTTGCATGTACTGTTTCAATGGATAACTATATTGTACAACTGTAGTTCTGATTAAGAAGTACGTTTAATCATTTGACATGTTCCTTGAATCAATACATATTTGTACATATGCTTATTATTATGAAACATATTACAAAATAGCTATGATCATATAATATATTATAAGATGAGAGCTAAAAGATGACAAGTAATTTTTATATTAATATTTTGTTTAGTATAAAAAGCTGTTTAGTAGATTAAATTTTCGAATAATTTGTAATTATATGTATTGGACAATGAGCTTCAAATTGGTTGATCGTTCTCAATTCAATAATTGAGTAATTGAAGACTTATTAAATGAAATCATGACTTTCCCTCCCTCTATTTCAATAATAATAATAAATTTATAATTTACCATATTTATGTGCTATGCACTGGAGATAAGTCGTGAAAGAGGGGAAGGGAGGGTAAAAATGACAGAAGTGTGGGCTGAACAGTAGGAAAAAAAAAGTAGTGACTAAAGATATTGCTTTAAGCTTAATTTATTTGAATTTGTGCATATTTATTAAAGTTTGCACTTGAGTGCATACTTGTTGTGAAGATGCTTTTTGCTTCCTTTACTAATACAACAGATTATTTTCAGTCAGTGAAAGCAAATTAATTAGAACATGTTACTTGTTCGAGTTCTTTGGCCGAGGTTTCTCGTGTTAGAGGTTTTGATTCTTCATTTCCTTGTTTTAGGCGAGAGCCGGAGGACTCGATACTCTTGTCGTAAAGATAGTTTAAAGTACACAACCCCTAAGCCTGAAATCGATTCTAGTTGTCCTCTTCAGCTTGAGAAATATGTCAGATATCCTCCCATTCAATTTAGAGCGGACAATGGGCTCCTACTCATGGAATCTCCAATCAATGGACAGGAATTTATTATAGGGATGCATTTGAATTTGATTCATTAATGCCTTGATGTTAGTGGTAATAATAATTCATAATTATACGGGTCCTTTGTTTTACAGGTTGTCCTGGGGGAAAACTACGATTCAATGAACAACGTGAAACTCGAGTCTCAACCAAATGTAACTCAAACACTGATAATAGTAATAATAATAATAATTCGAATATGACTCTTGTTATTCACGATTACACGGATCCTGAGAGTGGAGAGGAAAGAAGGCTAGAATTATGGCCCAATCATACATCTTGGAAAACTTTAACATGTACAAGAAAAATTCGTGAAAACACAAAAACTCGCCTTCAGCCATGTGGCCCTATTTCTTACTCCAATGTGATGATTGATATTGGATGGACCTCAGATAAAAACTTTACTACTCAGCTCTCTGTGTGCCATAATATAGAAGATGAAACCACATGGTTTTCCAATCATACTATTCAAGCCTCTCTTTCATCTTTTGGCACATTTGAGAATGATAATTCTCGTCCCTCATATTTTAAAGAAGGCTCACAATTTTTTACTAAAAGTTCAGCTTCAACATCGTACAAACTTCGAACTCAAAAAAATAAATTTATTAAAATGTTTGGACATCAAAATGATTATTTTTCGATACGAAAGTCCTTTTATTTAGCAAGAGGACATTTGTCTCCTGATGGTGATTTTGATTTGATACATAACTCTTTGGCTGATGCCACTTATCACTATATAAATGTCGTACCAATGTGGCAGTCTTTTAATAATGGTAACTGGAAGATCCTTGAGGGATCTATTAGACTTTATGTTAGTTTATTATCCGAGGACTTCATAGTATATACTGGAACGTATGGCATATTAGAATTACCCAATCGAAATGGTGTAAAAATTCCAATATACTTAGGCGAAGATGAACTTATTCCGGTCCCTGATTTAATTTGGAAAATACTATTTAATCCAAAGAGGGATGAGGCAATTGTTTTTATGGGATCCAATAATCCTTTTCTTGATAAAATTGAAACACTCTGTCCTGACTTATGCGAAGATACTCATTGGAATGAATTTTTGGGGCACAGGCGTTTCGAAGTTACAAAAGGCCATCTGTATTGTTGTTCTTATCATTCGGTTAAGAAAATAATTACTTGGCTTCCTGATTTAGGCAATCCCTTCATCTTACAAAATAGAGTATTCTAGTCTTTTTTGAAAAAAGTTATATTGGTCAAATTGTTAAAAATTTGAATTTATTGATATTACTGAAAATGATATTAAAAATGTCAAGCTTATCTAATAATGCTTGGTGACACCGGGAGTTCAAATATCCTTTAGTATTGTTACAAATATGTTATGAATCAATTTCAAAGCTACTGATTTTTGAATAAAGTTGCTGAATAGTTTTATCACCAATAGTTTTTTTTTAACTCTGGATTTGTTTTGTTTTTTCCAGATGAATAATAACAACACGTTTATGAACATTGTCAAGTATTTCAAATGCTATTCACGACTTCGATTCTTTCAAATCCGTCACAGGAAAACAATATTGGTTATTGCCTTATTACTTTTCACAATTTCGATATTTTGGGAAAACATAAATTTCAATAGCACTGAATGGTCTTCAGGGGGAAAGTTCAAATCACTAAGACTCTATCAGGATGAAATGTTATTACTTCAAGCTCATATAGGGTATCTACGAAAGAAATTAGCCAACGCGGGTGTAAGTGTGAATCTTAATGATCCGGATATACCCACTATTTACGTCATTACTCCTACTTATGCAAGGCCCGAACAACTTGCGGAATTAACGCGCCTATGCCACACCTTTCTGTTAGTGCCTAATTTACACTGGATTCTAGTTGAGGATGCTAAGATACCAACCACCTTGGTAACAAATTTTCTTAATAATTGTGGAGTTTCTTATACTCAATTGTATGTACTAACACCTGAGCAAGCCAAATTAAAAGATACAGATCCTCACTGGAGTAAACCAAGAGGAGTTATACAACGAAATGAAGGCATACAATATCTAAGAAATTGGTTTGCAAAAAGTAATCATGAGGACATTAAAGGTGTTGTCTACTTTGGAGATGATGATAACACGTATTCTCTCGAACTCTTCTCCACAATGAGAGATACAAAAAAAGTTTCTGTTTGGCCAGTTGGACTTGTTGGAGGACTTCTTGTGGAAAAACCACGAGTAGATAATGGAAAGGTTATTGGATGGGATGTAGCATGGTCTCCTTATCGAGCATTTGCAACTGATATGGCGGGGTTTGCTGTAAATCTACAAATGCTATTAAAAAAACCACGTGCTAAATTTAGCTATAGAGTGAAAATAGGACAGTTAGAGTCAGAGTTTATTAAGCATCTCATACCTGATATATCACATCTGGAGCCAAAGTCCCATAGAAAAATACAAGTATGGCATACAAGAGCGAAGAAAGCCAACTTGGAGCAAGAAGCCAAATTGAAAATCAATCTCCTTCCACCCTCAGACGCTATCTTTGTGATGTGATGTCGCATTTATCATTTCAATAATTTGTAAGGATATATAATTAATTATGTGCTTAGTTGATTTTATTTTATTATGTAAATACATATATGATTACCTTAGGAGTAATTTTTTTCGAAAGAAAATAATTATTTTTTTATTTTTCTATATAGTCCTTACAGTGAGTATAAAAAAATATCTTAATAATCCATTAAATAATTAAATTAAAATATTTTAATTCAGCGTGCTACAAATCACTCCGAACATAACCATTTCCAGGTTTTCTTCTCTCTAATGTCCAAATGAGTTTATTGGATGCACTTGACACCGAAGTTGTTGAAGAGACAACTCTGTAGCCCATGGTACCAAGCATGTTCAGTAGCTTAGCAGGCTCCACTTTTAACATAATTTTTTCAGGGCTCAAATTGTTAAGCCTTCCGTAGAGCCTTTCTGCCAAGGAGTTCTTTACTCTCGGAGGTAGCTCTCCAAGCAAAGTCACATGAGGTGTTACGTAGTCATTATCAGGAATCAAATTATCTGCTATCATGATAACATACCCATCAAAACTATCGTAGGAGATGGTAGGTTGTACACTCCGGGCAGGGTCACTCATATCTAGAAATCTTTTTTCCACTACTTTTTCCTCATCATAAACAGCATCTTTGCCCCTACGTTGATAGCTTGGTTTTCCATTAGATCCAGCCGTATGGCTTGTCCGGATCATTTCCAACTCTGATTTCCCTAACACGCTGTCACCATACTTGGCATAACACTTAATGAGAAGTCGCTTATTTCCATTTTCAAATAAATCTGGTGTAAGTTTATTTAATTGTCCCTCTATGACACTCTCATCCTGAGATTCGTAAATATGACGAACAACAGCCAATTCATCAAATTCCGACAAGTTTTGACCCTTGATTGAAAAGCTTAAGGATGGAGGAGGACGAGCCCCCTTGGAAATGCACTTGAATGAAAGCGACTCATCATTCCTTTCAATTCGCCTTTTGTGCTCAGGTTTAGGAGTTATTTTAATTGACCAGTCAGCAGTATCTACAACAGTAACAACTCCATGAGCCTTCTTGGTGCTATGATGAAGTTTACCGTAACCATTATCTCTCAATGCTATAGTAATATCACGGAACAAAGATTACCAACAAATTAATGTATAGTTATTAGAGGTATAAAACGACTCACCGTCCACTTCACAAGTGATTTTTATTTCTGGGGCTCGAAAATCATTAATAATTACTTCAATTTCTTTTTCATTAACTTCCCCATCCTCTGGAATAGTAATAAATGAGTAAGTGGTAGGATCTTTAGCCCCAGTAGCAACATGATAATCATAAAACTTTCCAGAGACTCCATTGTATTCGAATCTCCAAGCAATATGACGAATAGACTCAGTACGAAATCTAACGTAATTGCAAGTTAACTTAGTTTTTGTTCCAATTTCCATGACTCCTTTATCCATCTTAATAGGATCATGAGTGAATCTGAGAGCCAGTGAGGCTGGTAATAGCAAAATACACAAGGTTAGCACGATCATTTTTTTTAAACCAAGACAAAGTTTAATCTTCGTTGAAAAATCAAATTCAATTGAATAATATTATTATTTTACGCTGACCCAACAAAGATGCACTAAAGGTTTCCTCAAATACAAATATCTAATACATATGTTGTAGATACACAAATACGTAATTCTTTGTTCCTTTCACCAGTGAACTTTAACTTTAAGATTTCCCCCTCAGTAGAGGAATTTGAATGTGCGCGAATACTGGGGGAAAAAAATACGTGTTTTTGTAGAAAAATAAAATAAACATTGAAAAATCCATTAACTACAAAAACAAAAACGAAACCCTTACTCAAGAAGAAAAAAATGTAAAATCAAGAGATTCATTAATAAATACTAAAATCACTTTTTTTATATTATGTTACATGAATTACAATAAAAAAAACAAACCATATAACAAAAGGTATTTAGATATGAATTATGTTGACATTTATTAAGTTCTTTTAGAGTCTTTCAGTTATGCGTGTTTATCAATAATTACAGAATTATGTATATATATATATATATATCATAAATTATTATTAACTAGAAAAAGAAATCTTAAAAAGAAGCAAAAAAAAAAAAAAGAAAAAAAAAAGAAGAAGATTCTTACGAAATTACCAAATTTAGTAAAGAAATAATTAAAGAGTCATTAGGGCTTATCTAAAACTTCACAAACAAATTCGGAAATATTCTTATTTAATTTCATGTGCTCCTTGAGGAAAGGATGATCCATGAGTTCAGCATAGTTACTACGACGTTCCACTTCTTTGTACAGCCTGAAAAAAAACCAGGGACGTATAGAGCTTTTATTCTATTGAATAATATACTTTCATCGTTATCTTACGTTTGTTTAATAAAATTTTCATAATTGGAAGAGAACATATTGGGTGGGAGAGTTGGAGGTGGATCATGCACAACTTGTTTTAATTGATCAAAAGGAGAAGACCAAGTTTGGTAGGGGAATTTACTCGTGGATATTTCAATCATGGAGATTCCAAAACTCCAAACATCTGATCTTACATCATAGTTTGATAAATTACCCGTTGGATCAATCCTTTCCGGTGCCATATATGGCTTACAACCTGCGTCAATGGTTTTCGCCAAAGAATTGTGCAAATAACCAGAAATACCAAAATCGCACATCTTAACATCACCGTTCCTTGAGATTAAAATATTTGAGGGCTTCACATCGCGATGTATCACGGAAAGACGCGAATGAAGGTAGTGAAGAGCTTGAATGACAGAAGAAGCAATTTTACCCAAAACATCCTCAGGGATAGCCACAGGATTTTCAGAGCCTCTGAATGCTTTGATATAAAAGTTATCCACTGATGTATCCATTACTTCCATACATATCCAAACATCTCCTTCACGAAACATTGCACCGTAGAAATGAACAGTATAAGGACAATCCGCTGTTCTCATTGATATGTCTAAATCCATTAATAATCTCTTTGTTTCTACTCGATTCACAGTGACTGTAATGCGCTAAGGGAATCAAAATGAATACAGTCCATATCGGATATTTATAGAACTATGACATAAATAAAAAAAACCTTATTCAATGAGTCCCAAAGTGACCACTCTTTTTTAAATAATTACACAAATCAAAAATAAAGAAAATCTTTGAGGTTCCATATGTAGCTCTATGAGCATTTAATGCACTGATTACGAATCAGTGCATTATTATTTCTTGCGAATCAAATTTGGTTTTAGAAAATTAATGATCTTAATTTAAAAAAAAAAATACTTTTAGACTTTTTTTATAAGTTTGAGCCATTATATGTAGAGTAGGAAAACAGAGCGTAGAACCCCATAAAAATTAACTTGCTCTTTACAAAATTTTATTTTAATTCCAAATATGAGTTTACATTTCATGTGGGACTCTCCAATCCTTAGAAATGTGGGTTTATTTTGTTGCTTTTTCCTACTCAAAAAATATTCTAAACCTTCAAGTTATGTCAAATCCTCAAAAGGGACACTCTTGAAAAAAACTAGATTGGAGTGCGGCTATTTGAAAAGGGATGTAGAAATGAAAAGTTTTAGTCACTATTTCATGGATTGGATGGAAGATATGCTACAGTAGTTGTCATGGGATACTCGCTCAGGAAAGGACTGGAGAGCTCTCGGAGAGTCAATACTTACTTTTACAGCGAGAATGGTCCCAGTTTGTCGATGTCTCATTCTCTCAACGACTCCATAGGCTCCTCGACCCAGAACACCAATCCCTTCCAAATCATCGGCCTCGATATCAAAAGTTTCATCCCCAATGGTAATGGTGGTACGAGAATCCAAGTCTCTCGGGATTGTCACGGCAGGAGTTCTAATAAAGGAAAAAGAATCCGTGAGTTTTCGTATTAATACACATCAATGATAAAAGTATGAAGTTAAATTTACTCGGTGGGTGGTGGCATGGCCACAGAGAGCTTTGGAGGAGCTTTTCTTGGCATCTTGACTGATTTTCTTAGAAATGAGTTAGAAATTGAAGTCCAATCACACCTATGATAGCCTTGCTTTTGCCCCTTAAGGGTTCATTATCAATTCTTGGATTTATTTACAATTTTTTCTTTCTCTTTTCTTTTTTACTCCCAGCAACTTGAAAAAAACACAAAAAAAACACAAGAAACGAAGAAGGAACAGCGACACACACTGAGTGACTGAGAGGCGATAGCTAGGAGCAGACAGAAACGAGCTACAAATATCACTACATTTAAAAAAAATCATATCACACAACATACCATTTATACAGACTGCACAGAAAATATAATTTGGTTAAAGCAGCTATTAACCATTCTCTTTACTCCAGACAATTCATCTTTTTACATCCTATTCGGGGTGTCCAGTGACTTTTTTTTTTTATCATGGGATGTCTGCTTTGTAAACAAGGTCTCTATCATTTTAAAAAAAATCCAAGATCCAAAATATTAAAAAAAATATTTTATTTTGTAAATAGATTGATTTCAAAATATCAACAGCAACTCGGATCCTCTTTTTTTGGAAATCAAAATATGATCACCCTTATATAAAAACACCTCTTCATTTCCAGCTGTGATCCATAATAAAATGACCCATCCTTCGGTTGTGCATTGAAGTAACCTCTTTTTACATCCTTTTTTTTTTTTTTTTTTTTGGTGTCCGGGTATTTTTTATAACAAATTCATGAAATGGACGATTTTATGGAAATAAAGAGCGATTGTTGAAAATTGACTTATAATTAAATTTAAAATAAAAGACTGCAAAAAATAAATAAATATATTTTATTGTTTAATGTATTATTAATTTCAAAATATCCTGCATAAAACCGACATGGAATATGGTCATCATAATTTATGTTGTAATCATTGAGAGTAAAAAATTTAATTCCTTTAATTGATATTTACCAACATTTTTGATCATTTAATGAGTTCCATTATCCTATATGTAATGAATTCTAAATATTAATTAGCTAATGAATTATTTTATATTTTGTACATCTCGTAGATATAATAGTTTAAAAATTAATTGTTATACATATAAGAGGATTATATTATATAGTGTTCCCTTACAATTTGCCAATACAAATATGATTTAAATCATTTGAAGACTTGTGTACTCTCAAACAAGTTAAAAAGATATTATTCACAATTGACCGCTAGAACTAACAACTATGAGAAGTAGAATTTACCCTTATGATTGTATTAAATAACCGTCCAGTACTCCCTCGAACTATTGTCATGGCATTCTGCTTGATAACCACTAATTAATTATCATTCTAATTCATATACTGAAATAGCTTCTCGGTCATATTATCATATAGGACATGATATATTGATGAAGATGGGGATTGATGAAGGATACAAATATTCAAATGTATATTGTTTTAAGTGTTGTGATCCATACCACCTTATCCAAGACCAAGACCAGACAAAGACGTTGAAGTATTGAGACCAAGTCTTGAAGGATAGAGTCTAAATCAAGACCAAAGAATAAAAATTTGATCTTGTATTTTATGTAAATGAATATTTTAATATAGTTGTTTGATCTTTCTAACAAGACAGTGAGGAGACAAGACTTTCAAAAATTGATCTCAAGAATAATTTTAGATACAATTAGAATAATAAAAAACAGGCAGGAACTTTTGTCCTATACCCCCCTCGAATAATTATTATTTAGAGTCAAATGAGATTTTTGCCCCTGATATAAATAATTGAGTTTTTTGAACATGGAGTGGTCGTTTTAATTTTGAATAACGAATGAATCCATGGATTAATATTATCGAATATTAGTACATTTATTCTTAAACAATGAATATCTCAGTCATTTCTGGTTTACACCTTCACACGCTTTATGTTGATAGCACTTAAGTTCCCACATTCATTTTTATGCATAAAAAATTCTAATTAAATCATATACCCAGGGGCGCAAGCATCAATTCATAAGCGTGTGCATAGGGGGAGGGAGAGGATGGTCCTCTGCCCCCTATCCTGTTTTGGTATCTATGCACATACCCCATCCTTCCGTTTCCATTACAAATTCCAAGTCTACACATCCCAAAATAATAACTTAATATTTTAATTCATGCTATTCCAGCTGTTTTTGTTTTAAAAATGAACTAATGATTGAAATTTAAAGTTACCTAATTGAGTGTTTCAACATTTAAAGGCCATAACATATTTATTAGTTATTATTACACATACTCAAAGCAATCTTCATTATGTCTCTCAACTTTTTCTCCAGAACTAAAAAAAAGGCCAAAATTTTATAGTAGTTAATCAATCTTCCCAACTGTTTGGCTTCATTTAATAGTTAGGTTTACTGTTTAACACAAGTTAATTTGAATTCAACCAATCAAAGTTCAGAACAATAATAAAGGAAAAGAGAAATTGAAAATTGACATTTCAAAAACAAACAAGCATATATATGAGTTGTTGATGACGTTTCGAGGCTATCATTATGATAATAAGTTATTGAATGAAAAGTAATAACGAAGTAATGTAATTGGCTAAATACCAACTGATTTTGGGCTTTCTTAACCCCTTTCTCCTTTGTAAATAAGAGGTTTAGAGATACTATGCTTAAATTTAGGTAGCGAGGATGCTAAATGAAAATATTACGTATTTCAGGTATAAGAGATTTCGTTAAATTAAAGGTCTACTTTACTGATTGTGGGACTTCACTAGTTTTCACTAGTCAACAAAATGAAAGGACCATAAGGATTTGTTAATTAATTATCAGTTGAATTAACAAATTTCATGACAGCATTTTGTGCTGACATGATAACAAAATTATACATCAGACATTGATAAAATTTGTTCTTATCTTTAAAAAGAGATAAAAAAAACACACACACATACAAAATTTCATCTCGCATCTTCTTTGTATTGAATTAGTTTTGTAGTTGACATCTTAACATTTAAAACGTGTTTTCCTAGCATCGTTATAAACAATTCATAAATTTTAGAAACGTTCTTTCTTTATATATCTACGCACAAGCTCTGAAAATTAAGGTAAAATTATAATATCATTTGTTAATTTTTTAGTGTTTTATTGTATACCTGATGAGGATCACGAGGAATTAGGTTGTGAAAATATTATGTGAGCAAACATTTTCAAATGACGTTCCTGTTTTATCCTTAAAACTCTTTAGCTGCTACTACAATTAGTGAAGCCGAATGATGGCCAGAAACAAATACAAGATAAACTAGGTAGTACCTGTTTCTTGAAGTTAAGAATATCTACACCTAGCTATGTCTCACTTTTTACTGTCTAGCCTATGTTCTCTATAAGCTTTAAGTCCTATAAAATATCCCCTGATGGTCGAATTCAACATGAATTACTTTTAATTAGCTAAAAATTAAGAATATTAATAACTAATAATGAGTTAAAAAACTCCAAGTTATTTGATGATAAATATATGTACAATTGCATTTTAATTTATTTCTACGGAATCATATGTGATTGGCACTCAACCTCTTACGTATTCATTCTCATTCATTGTAAGCTGCAATTAATCAAGACTAAACTCGTAGGTCCTATCAATAGATTAATTACCTATTCTTTATATTACTCTTCTCTGTCATTGAATCCCATTCATTACCTTACAACCTCCCCCCCCCCCCTCCTTACCAAGGGAGCCCTTAGGGAAATAATATATTTTTTAAAACTTTATTAACATTATTTTTAAGCTTTAACAAAATTACATGCTGATTCCACTTACAATTGTTACCATATATGTACATCAATACCTCGAACAGTGGATGTTATGAGTAAAAATGAAACTAGCAAGGATTTTCTGTTACTCCAGTTACTATCAGCTCTGGTATGAAGTAAAATTGTATTATTTTCCCACCTAGTTGATGAATGATTATTAAAAGGACCCTGAAATAAAAAATTGTATCATAGCAAAACTCGGACTTATGGAATTTAGATTAAACAGAGTGTTGTTAAATTTAAATAAACTTTAAATCTTGTACAAAAGGAGCCTTTATTGCCAATTAGAGGTCATAATATTTTCCTTTTAAAAATTCCCTCAAATCTCATTTAAAGACACAAATAATCAAAAAAATGAATTCTAGCTACAAAGCATGGGAAGTGCACTTTCTCTGCCTTTACATATAAGTATCTATTATTCCTTTAAAAAATAATTTGATTAAAGAATTCCTTGAAGTTTTCATTGAAGACGGCATCTGCCATAAAGCCTTACTAATATTGAAATATATATATATATATATATATTTGCATTCAAATAAAAATTCATCAATCGATTAATTAATGGTTGAACTAATCAAAGTCAGTCTATATTGTATATATTCATGTTCTTTAATTAATAAATGATGCAATTATTTTTTAAGTTTTTATTCACGAATAAATTGCAAGTTCTGTAGATGAGATGTTGTTAGATCATAATATATATTATATTACGTTGAATTCTGTTATCATTAGAAATGTTGAGACATTAATACATACATAATTAGTGTCTTGGAATATTAAATAATATAAATATAAACAATACCAGTTTGACTATTTAATTTATCTATTTATATACATATATTGCAAAAATGTTAATAATGGATTGAAAAAAAGAGTCCACTCACACCTAACGGTAGATAATAGAACTACAAGGAAGTGATGTAGTTTTATAAATCCGTCTTTGTCTTGACACCAAGACCAAAGCAACTAAATTATTTTTTTTTTCTAAAAACAAGAAGAATTTTTTTTCTCCTCTTGATGTCGTTTTATCTCGATCCTTCAAAGTATTACTCATGTGCTGGTCCTGACCGCAACACCAGGAACTACTGTTTCTACTTACATATACATATATTATGTACACATTTTAATATTTAAATTTATTGCACAAATCCCTCATTGCTTTTAACGGTTGTTCTTTACTGAGTACTAGAATAATAGGGTACAAAAAAACAAAAACAAAAAGAAAAACAACAACCAACAATAACACAAAAATGAACAAGGATAGCCTGCATTCCCTCATTTAACATTCACATCCAGTTCGTTGCCTTTTGAGGCCTATAACAAAAAAATGGAAACAATGAGATTTGTTGTTGTTATTTTTGTTTTTCTATTCATAACAATCATTTCTTATTTTTTTTTGTCTTATCATATTCAAAGGGTATAAGATCTCAGTCTTTCCTGATGAAGTATATAGGTAATAATAATAACAAAAATACTATTCCTCTTGTCATCTTATTGTATGTAGATACATTCTATCTACATACATACAAGGTAGTTTATAAATCAATTCCGCATGTTTTAAAGGAATACCCGCATAATGTGTACATATACGAAGTAATAATGGCTAGGATGATTAACTTATATAAAATATAATTTTAACATGAAGTCACTATTCCAATTCTTTAATTATAATTTTATCTAGAGATAAAGAGCCATGATGTCTATATTTCCGCTCCTATTAGTATTGCCTTTTGCATCAGAGAATGCTCAAGCCGCATGGTCCAATTCCCGTCAACATGAAAGCCATAATGGATTGTATAAGATTCAAGTCGCTTTTGAAGATTTCCTTGAGCCTCGAAACATCGCCCCACCTCCACCTCCTCATGAAAAAGTTGCCAAAATGGCCCGCTATGTCGTTCATTTATCAGGTGTGTGCACTATGTACATGGTGTTATGTAAGATTAACAACCCCACAAGTAATATATGTATGTTAATAAAACTATGAAAGGATTGATAGTGAGAGGACGTACGTACTGATATGGTTTTGATATGGAAAATGTGTGGTCCAGTCAGACAAATTTCTGTATTATATAATATAACATTCCTTTTATATTTATACAATTTTTATTTTTAAATTTTGAGGATCTAATTCCCCAATGCTTCCTCTACTCATTTAAAATAATCTATGAATTAATCACTCTCAAAAAGATCAACTCATTTCACCTCAGAAATCACTGATGCATTAACCAATCAGTAGTCATTTGTGACTAGACAAGTTTGTTGTACTGCCATGGTATGAGAGTACATTCATTTTACGAGCATTTTTTTTTACCACAATCACTTCTTTGATACGGATGGTGTTCGTATTGTTGTATTCACAAATGTATTCTACTTATATTTGGGTCTCAGCTAAGAGGACAATGTTCTGCTCCCCCTTTGGTCTTGGTTCTGAATGTAACATAACTCATTTGTTATTTCATTTAACTGCACACTATTATATTAATTCCATTCATTAATTCTTTTTGTTTTTGTAGAATGGATTGCCATTTCGACGATTTCTACTCGAAGTCCTACGGAGGGAAGGGCCTTTGCAAATATTTTTAGTATGTCTGATGGACCTAATAAAAATTCCAGTGGAGTACCATATTTCTACTTAACACCGCTGGAAATGTCAGTAAAAGATCTACAAGTAATTATATCTAGAATTAATTGTAAAATTATTGATCATCTCGTCTCCTTTTCGTATCTATACCTTGAATAATTAAATTATCATTTAAAAAAAAAAAAAAAATATTAGATAATATGGTCTCTGAGTCCTGTACCCAATTATCTAATAGAACTAGAGTAATGATGAAACTTGAGTAGGTGGTTTTCCAATTGAACAACGATAAAGCATGAACAACATAAGTTTCAACAAAGTTAACTTAAAGATGATATTATCCAAAATAGATTTGAATTTTTTACTTCGTGGAGTAATTGCTTGCAATTTCATGGTCAATTTGACTTTTGAAGTATAGATTTCATGCTTTAATTAAAAGGATTAAATGCCCTTCAAATGTTAAATGAACTATGTTTTATCTAGTATGTAGCCACATCTAATTTTACTATCCCTATAATGAAATAGGGGTACATTAATAAAGACATTAGGTCGGGAAATTACATAACAATCACAACGAGCTTTTTGGAATAAACAAAAGTACTATGTATTCTCCCTTTGGCTGTTTTTGATCAATTGACTCTTCTGATTTGAAGCGGCTGTCTCTACGTGTTATGAACTCAAAATGGATATTATTATTATTCGTGATTTTGATGTATAAAAAATATATTAAATCTTTTTTTGAATTTGTTAATACTATATAAGTATTAACGATTGATTTGTATATTGATAGAATTTATAAATGTATAGTATATCTAAATAATAACTCTGCCCAATATTAAAAAGCTGGCAGCAAGGAAACTACAGAAGGGTAGCTACTATTTGTTTTTTCAAATTTTTCCTTTCCCTTTTGTGAGTCGAGGTTGCGAGTGAGCAAAAGAGCTCGTCGAGAATATCCATTCTATCGCTCAACCTTTCCTCAAAAAATATAAAGAAAAAAGGGCCAAAATGAACTGGTAGATAGACAATGCCTAGAGATGTGAAAAAACTGAGCATTTTAAAGTGTGTAAGTAGTTCTCAAAATGTATGTTAGTTGAAATCCCACATAATATTCTTTCAAATCAAGCTGTTTTCCTTTTCCTTTTTACATAATAATTCTTATTATATTATCTATTATAAAAGTTATTTTAATATCACAGAGCCTTTCCTTCAATTTTGATTGAAAACTTTCTTAATGATAATATTTCTCGAAAAAGTGACTTTATGGACAAAAATTTGCTCAAAGGTTGAGCGATAGAATGGATATTTCTATCCTATCAAATGTTTCATTTGTTGGCATTTTTAATATGTTTTAAGCCATTTTTTTGAGTTATAGAAAAGGTAGAATAATTATAATTAGTATCATAATTAAATCTTCAATTATTGTTTTTAAAAAATACAAATATCTTAAAATCTACAGCTCTATTTTGTTAACGAATGAATAATCATTATTATCAAACTAAAAACTTAAAGATAATTATATATTCAGAGCAGATATTAGTATTTATGTACTTATTTTTCTACAAAATTAATACAAATAATGATTTTGAAATTTGGAAAATTTCCTCTGTTTATTTATAGTAACATCGCCACCTTAAATTTGAATAATATCTTTCTAAAACATCAGTTTAATTTAATTAATTACTATAAGTCTAAGAAGAGCTGTCTTGAGCCAGGAGCAAAGCTGTCACAGCTACATTCATAGTATTATATGGACAGAAAATAAGCTGGCTTTCATAGTTACCATATCATTTTTCACGTCATCAAGGGTAGGGGCTTATTTTTACACGCCAGATGCCCCGTTTTTTACATCACTGCTCATAACTCTTCACAAATGTGAATCATTTTCTGTTTAGTACCTAGTAGGGATTGTCCAGAGCTTAACAATATTTAGTTTGAGCTCAACCAATGGGTATTCGTAAGGGGAAAGAGTATGTAGTAAAAAATGGACGTGTGACAAAAACACAAAGGAAATGTTGATACTGTGGATATATCACTTTTCATAGATTTGAACATTGATTTAAAAAACCCTTGCTCAAAGACTTCTATTAAAAACTAAGGCTCTATGTACCTATACTGACAAATACTGTATGTAGTAATAAATAGAAGAAAGATAAATTGTAGAATTGATTAAATGAACGATATTAAATTACTTCATTGTCTTTGGCATTCATCACTTTTATAAGCTATTACAGTATTTTTCAATTTTCTTTGAGGGACGATTTTTATTGATGGAAATACTACGCAACAAGAGGATATCGTAAGTTGTTAAGTCATCAGTTAATTCTTTTAGTTGTAATTCCGCTTGTTTTTTGTTTTGTCACACGTTTATTTCAACGAACATCTTAGAATCTCTTATACAAGTGTGCTCAAAAGCAAATTAATTTGTGCTTTGGAGACAGTAATGTAATGACACCATAGTCAATGATCACACAACTTTTTATTATGAATAAAAATGCAGTGGATAGTGGCCCACTGATCTCCCAGTACCGGCGCCACTGCTCTTATAATGTAGTATTCCTAAGAACTCTGGTTGAAGAAAACTGTTCTAAAGGGCCATCGAGTGAAATGCTTATATGGAGCTAACACACTCAAGAATGAAAGTCTGACTATCCTAGATTTTTGTACATTGAAAGTGTATTTTGAAGCCTTTTCTGTTTCTTCACATCATAAATCAGCAGATATAACTTCAATATTAATATATGTAATCCCTCAAATAAGTCTTGCCTCTCAAAAGTCATATTGATCTCGAGATAAGTAGTCTTGAAGACAGCACAACTAGAAACCCGTTTGCCCATTCTTCAACCCTTTATCAAGGCTAGGAAATAATACTTCCTTAGATACCTAGAAATGATGAATTAATAGTTCTTATTCAAGAATATCGAAAATAACAGTTAAACTCTTTCTAATGATACGATAAACAAGTCAAATCATGACTCAGTTATTAGACAACATATGTATAAATGAATAAACTGCCATTCAAAATCTATTCAAAGATTGCAAATTTTATCAGAAATTTTTATGATGCCTGTTATTAAAGTATTATATTAATTTATTGGCTAATATATAATATCAGGTCTTCTTCCTATAAACTGTATGAGCAACAAATTTTTGATTTTGACATACAAATCTAAATCTTAAGGATGGTAAATTCAACTATTATTATTCATGTTGATGTCTTTTTTGACCGCATTTCTAGGCTCAATAAGAAGGACGATTGTGTTGTAAGTCCTTTATTAAGGACCAAATCAAACCTACTAACAACAACGAAAGGGAAGTGCAATAAATCCACCTTTAGGTAGCCATATACTACATATTATGTACACACACACTAAGGGAATACCCATTTTTTAAAAATCAACAAAAGTACTTATACATTCATAATGCTATGCTATGCTATGCACATGATAACTTAACTCTCGATTGCTAACCCTCATAACTGACAAGATCATATTTGCATAACATCTATTATTATTATTATTCTTGGTTGGGTCATATATGTATGTATGTATATTTACATCTTCAAACAAAACCCGTTCCATCTGTTCTTCCTCGATTTTGATGTAAAAATACAATAAAAGAAGGTAAAAAAATATCTCTTCATACATTAAACTTATTTCTTTGCATCTGTTTTTAAACTTTTAAACATGCGTATAAATGTCGCATATTTTTCTAACATATACGTATACTTTTGGTGATGACTCTTGAGAGGTTTTGTGCTCTCATTTAAAATATTTCAAAGGGGGTCATCATAGCTCATTAATCATAATTAATTCAAATTTATTTCTTTGCTATTATCCCAAATTCCTCCTACGGGCTCTTTTTTTTTTTGCTAGGAAAAGAAAACATGTTTGCAAGTCATTTCATGATCTTTCTTTTTCTTTACGTCCTTAAGACATGTGGTGGGTGTGTCAATTGACTTATTTTCTTTCGCAAACCTGAAATGAAATGAAGGAAAACCCATTACTTTCTTTAAACCACTAATAATGCAGCTTTGATGTTCTCTCAATAGTTTAATGACTCTATGTAGTAGGGAGAGGTTTATATAGAAATATCAGAGGATTCCTCTTACTCTTTTCTTTAAATCCTCTCATCAGTTCCTTCAAAAAGGAAAGGAAAAAAATGGCCGAAATTAAATGGTAGTTATTCAATTCTTTCTAACTGTAGAACAATTAACTATCTAATCCTTGGAAATTGTTACACAGCGTACAAAACACTGCTAAGGGTCTGCAGAAAATCTACAGCTGACAAAAACAACAAGAGCACATTGTTGTGCTTAGTAACGATTGATAACTAATGTGAGTACATTAGTTATAACTACATATGTTTGCAGTTTGACTATTACTCTTCAGCAACAAATAAAAAATTTCCATTTTACACACATATACATATAAGTACGCATTTATCTTACGCAATATGTTTCATGTTTGACTAATTGATATCATGTCTCAATATGTATTTATCAATGTATACAAATATTTATTTAAAAGAATGGGATTCGACGTCTTAGAACTATGTTCTTCATTTGTTTAAATGCCGCACTCATGCAGCACATATTTAAATAAGCATAATTTATGAATGTGTAGTACGTATTTTGACCCTATGTAGGGTGGATAATAGCAGTTTTAATAGATGACTTTTAGCTCCTATTTACATACTATTGCTGTGGTGAATACCCAAGTCTTACCCAAGACTTTAAAGAGACGCAATCCACTCTTGAAGGGATCAAGACAAGGGAAGAAAATAATTATTTCTTTTAAAAAAAGAAACATTATAATCTAATTATTTGGCCTTTCTCTCAAGGATGTCCAACTTATTATCTTATAAATATCTTATTTTGTTTGTAAAGCAATATCTACCTCGAACAGTACAGGAGTGAAATTAATTCTGTGGAAATATGGACTCCTTCAAGACAGTTGAAGCTACAAATTAATATTTCATTTTTTTTATCACAAAAAAGGTTTTAAAATAAAACCCCTTCTATTATGTATTGAGAGACCCAGATTGATGGACATCTGGCTACAAAAAGGAGGGGGGGGGGGGGAGGTTATTGCTGTATATTTGTAATTACAGATTTATTTCACTTTATTTTGAACTTGTCACAAGTTTAAATAGATGTAAGTGCCTTAGTGACTCCGTGAATAAACTTCCATAATGAAAAATGTTTTTACATCCCTGATTTTGGTTTTGACATCACGAGCAAGACTTTGAGGGATGGAGGGAGTCGTGTGATCAAGATCGATCTTGAGAAGAATATAACTTCTATTTACCTACTATATTTTTGATGTTGGTAAGCTTTTAAGAAAATTATGTACATTTTCTTCCCTTTATTGACTGAAAATTTGGCATGAAGGACGATCATGTATGTTTGCAGAAAATACATATACAATGAGACACCACCCAACTGCCCTTCATATCCCAAAATAATTACTTATGTATGTGTCTGTAATGGTTAAGGTATACGTAGACATGTGTTTCTTTGATGCCAAAAAAATATTTTGACTATGAATTGCAAATTGAAAATGGGCTCTTTAAGGGGGAGGGCATCGTACGTCAACTTTATGGGCGTTGATATTCCATAAATAATGCACAACCCATGTCTCTCTCTATATATACATATATAAATATATATTCTAACTCCTCATTTCCTGAACACAAAGAGGAACACGTTATATGTATGTATGTACTAATGGCTAAATCTATTTCCCATAAAAAAAATCTTAAAGTCTTGAAAACATCATTAACAATCCTAAAATGTCACATTCTAATTAATTATAGAGCATAATTAGTCTCAGTGGCTGCATTTCGTTCTGGATGATTATTTAATCCTTATATGGAACAAAAAGGATTTGTATTCAAAATGATTATATTTATTCAAATAGTTTGTAGAAGATGTTTAGCAATTTTCCTCATCCTTGGAATTCCTTCATGAGACTAGAGATCTCATGGATCCTAACTTTACAATTTACGGGACCTTAAGGATCTTTATTTGGTAGGTCAGGATTTGTTTTATACGAAATTTTGTGACTTCTTCTTGAATACCTTTCATGGTTCGAATACAGATACTTAGAATACTCTATTGCCGTCACATAGTGACAACGGATAATCATGACAATGCTTTGCACATTTCGTCCAAAAAGAATAAGAAAAAAAAAAAGGCCAAAATTAATTGGTAGTTAGTCCATGTTGTTACTCTCCCATGAGGATAATCTCCGTTTAGTTTGAAGGTTATGTTTAAGCTTGAGTTCTACTAATCAACAGGTGACAAAAAAAAAAGGAAGCTTGTGATATATTTAGGATACCATTATCGTGTTCTTTATGTATATATATTAAAAAAAAAAAAAAAAAAAAGAGAGGGAAAAAAAACTTTGCTAATTTATTAATTTTCTTTAAAAAAAAATGTGTGTCAAAATAATAATGACTAGACATGGGCGAAATGTTAAAATAAATTTGAGTTTAAGGAAGAAAAGGAAAACATCAGTTGGTACCGCTACCCTGATATTCTTTTTAACTTGATATAATTATAAGTATCTCTTGTGTATTAAATAGTTTAATTTCTGATTATTAAGAAATGATGATACAGAATGTGTGTCCACTCTCCTGAATTTATGACTATTCAAATTTGCTTCAGTCCTCTCAGTTTCCAACAGTTAATGAGTATTATTTAGTATTGTCAAATAATAATCAATTGATAAAATGCAGAGGTACCAAATAGTAACTGCAATTATCCTTTTTTCATCTCAAATAAATGTCCCTCCGTAGTATTAACCAAATGAGTACCCCTTAAAATTGTATCATCCTCACCAAACTCCATGTAAATTTGAATACTCCTCTCATCACTTAACATCCGGATCCTTTTTTTTTTAATGTATAACTAATGGAACGTAGGCGTACGTAGTTCTTTAGTCGGAACTGACATGTGGCATTAGACTTTATACAAATAAGGATACCTAATTCCATGGTAATCTAAATTGAGTTGTTGACTCAATATTTTCTTTGAATTTGAAGATATTATTTTCATTTTAAG
The DNA here is from genome assembly GCA_963680855.1 of Lepeophtheirus nordmannii. Lineage (NCBI taxonomy): Eukaryota > Metazoa > Arthropoda > Copepoda > Siphonostomatoida > Caligidae > Lepeophtheirus > Lepeophtheirus nordmannii. Next base: position 29,060,941 of record OY804522.1, on the reverse strand, counting down.
GAGGCTTAATTATAATTTTCAATGATGTATGTAACCTCTCTTTTTCAATAGGTGGATAATAATGCTTCTATTACAGCCTCATTGGCTCAAACTGACTATTGTGCAAGGATGGAATATGATCCAATGGATCCATTATGTGCTCATATTATCCTTAATGGGAAAATTGTTAAGGTAAAATATGACTAAGTATAAATGCAGTGTTATAAAAGCATCCTCAAAAACTGTGTGCTCAGATTCATGAATACTCTTTGCTAAAACATTTATTTTTAGCAACAAATGTATCCACATTTTCTTATTTTATATGTTAGGTAAAGTCACAAGAAGAAAAAATGTTTGCCAAGAGATCTCTTTTCTCAAGACACCCCGAAATGGCTGACTGGCCAAAGGGCCACCGCTGGTACTTTGCTAAAATGGATATTGAAAACATTTTAGTTTTGGACTTTTTTGGAGGAGCCAAGTCTGTGAGTGTGGAGTCCTATTTTAAGGCAGCACCGTATCAATGAAATATTGGCTTCATTTATATTCTACATATGTTTATATGATCAACTATTTTGTAGAATTTTTCACAACATAAATTTATCATTTCTTTATAGATAATATTTTATATTATTTTATAAAAACAAGTTTAATTCTCTTCCGTTTTATTTCTTTTTTCATTTACGAATGGAACAAGTTCACATCTATTTCTGGAAATTTTTGATTCATCATGATTTTTTTTGATTTTTTGTAATCCATATCCCCACTTATGTCTCAAAAGTTATAAAAACACTTAGTGGTACACATATCTAATACCTATGTACAACATACATGCCTAAGTTTATCTATTCAATAAAGCTATTTTTTTCTTCAAAGAATAATATATTTTTATTTGACAAAATAAATAAATAAATAAATACACAGGAATAAATATGAAAAAAGTCCGTTTCTGGGTGAGTAGAGTGGAGTAATCTGGATTAATTTGTTCCTTCTCACTTTCTGAGCATGAGTACAAATTTATGTACGTATATATATATATATATATATATATATATGTATACATATAGTAAGTACGGATCGGACTAAAAAACAACATAATCCAGGTTTAACCATCAATGGAGAACTCTCCAAAATTGATTCCAAATTGCTTGCACCAAACTTGGAACTTTCGCATCTTGTCCAAAGTGGGTTTCTCAGGAGGAAGTGTTAAAACAATGTCCTCATCCTTGTATTCGTGAACATTCATTGTGATGTGATTATCTGATCTTGTGTAGTAGGGGATGGGAACGCCGTCAGACCAAAAGTATACATCTGGTGCCTGTCCATCAAAGCTGAAACCTTGGATATACAAAGTGTTATCATCCAACATGAAGATGTCTCCTTTGACCTTATGAGTGGGGTTTTTAAAGGTTCCTAGATATGTGGGTTCTTTGGTGGCATCTGTTGCTGGTTTTTTGGGTTGTCCTCTGTGAGGAGAAGGTCTTTTATGCGAAGGATGTGTGGCTGTTGGTTGTTGGCGGTGATGCTGATAAGGGTTTCTATAGGCTTGAGACGCATGATAGGCGCCATAGTGATGAGGTTGACGAGAAGATGGTTTCTCGACAGGCTCTGGTCTAGCATAGTGACCTTGTGCATGGTGACGGTAAGGATATGGGGAGGGAGGAGCTTCTTCCTCTTGAGCTGGCTCTGGCTCCTTTGGAGTCATTTCTTCATGGCGCGTATTGTAGTCATGGTACCTCATATAAGGGTGGTATTTATAGGGGTTCTGGTAGCCATAGTGTTGTCCATAATGTTGAGCGCTGCAAACGGCTCCAAGGAGTAGGATAAGGAGTGCTCTCTGTGAAAAAAGAAAATGTTTAGATTAGATTAGAAGTTTATTACATGTTAACCATATTTAAAAGAACATTAAGGCCTCATCGCTATCATCATTAAAAAATGAGGGTAACCTGGAGGCAATTTTCAAAATTATAGAGTAATTATATGCATATTTGCACCTACTACATATGTATAGTGTAATTTGTAATTACACTATAATTCAATTTTGAAACAAATTCATAAAATATATTATGTACTTATCTTTTTATGACACCACATTAAAGATAATTAAAGGCCATGAATAACGTGTTAATAAATCACTTTTACAGCATCATAAATTTCTTTTCTACTCTACAAGTCATTTGACAATTTATCCTTACAATAAAAATATATGTATTCAAAAGTCTCAATTCATTTTTCCTTTTGTATGAAGTGAAATAATACATAGTAAGAAACAGCCCACACATAATCAAAATACTTTGGTATATGGTCAGTTGCACTTTCCTCCAAGGTTGACAACGTTCTTAGGAACTTATTTATGTAGGTAAATGTACAATAAAAATAATAATGAGTATTAGAATGAACCTAAACATTTGGTTTGTAAAAGAAGCAAAATGAAAATAAAATCTACAATAGTGAATGAACAAAATATCCTTCACACAACCTCGATACGTATTTGAGATTAAACAAGTAGTAATATTAACTGATAAATTATTTACCATTGTTTATTTGAGCAGAATGACGAAATGTTCACGAGAAGGATGTTAATTCCTTAGGATCTTAATCAACAGTAAATCCACTTTTATTTTTTTTGGGGTCGTAACCAAAAATAATAATAATAATAATAATAACAACAACAACAAAACCTAAAAAGTCCTCTACTGTTGTTGGGAGTTGAGTGTATGTACTATGTATGAGCCTCTGTGACGTACGAGATCTACACCAAGATATGGGTATGTAAAGAAATGAATAAATACAATTTAATTATAATGATAGTAATAATAATAATAAATTTAGGGCGCACGGTTTTGAAGGAATGCTGCGAAAGGCAGGCCCCTCTTCAACAGAGAGTCGGGAACATCCATCGATTGATTTGCATTGAAAACTAATTAATTATCACTATTATATTTCATAATAGTAAATATAGTGGTCGGCAAGCGGTAGGTACATATGTAGAGGTGAATCAGGGCGCGGAAATTCTTCCCTTAAAGTACATATTAAAAAAACATAACATTCATTACCGAATTTTAATTGCTATTTATTATTATCTATTTTTTCATCTCCCTTTCTCTAAGCAAGTCCAGTGTTCCCCCCCCCTCAGTACCCTTGTGCTTTTTTTGCCATCCGAGGGGCGGGGGGGGGGGGAGAAATCTCTTTTTTGGAATCCCTGAGAATAGTTGGAGAAGCAATTAGTATAAAACAGAGTTTTTCCCGTGATAATTCCAGATGGGAAACTGGAACTATTCTGCTAAAATTTTACTTTTTATTTGCCCACGTACCTACAAACATGAAATAGGATTTTTCGACCTTCTGTCTTTCTCTTATGACTGTTTACGTATCATAAATTGCTCTAATATTTTTGTAAACTGCTCGCTTCATATGAAAAACAATCTTTTATAAATATATACATACTTATTCCTGGGATGGTTTTTAGGCAAGGAAGACTTTTTTGGAGGAAATTTTCCTTTAGGCCTCCCAAAATATTACATCAAAAATTGCATCAATAATAGAAATTTTTCAAATTTCACTTATTTCCAGCTTAAAACTACATCTGATCTAATCACTAAAAGCTGAAGGAATCGGCATTTATTGTCAATTCTTTTTAAGTAAGGTCACTTTGCAGTACAAATCCAAGGGTCTCCCCCTTCCCCTCCCTTAACAACAATAATCCTGTATCAATCAAATTGAAAGTGGTGTTTGAACCACATGTGTACAATTAGCTTCTATGTATGCACGAAGAAAAATCAACACAATTCTTACAACCAAATAAGTTTTTTCGAATTTAAAGCTATATATATATATTGTATATATAATATACATACGTATTTTTCCGTGATGATTGGACCCTACAGGGTCTACCCAAAGTATCAACAACATCCTACTATCATTTTTTTTTTTTTTGAGTTATTATTTTTGTCGTTCTTATATGTATTTTCGTCATTATATCGATATTTTATATAAGTATATGTATATAAATATTGGAACCTGTTTATCCATTCTTCCTATTCTACCTAAGAAGACAAACTTAACTTCCTTTTTTTTTTTTTTTTTTTTTTTTTTTTTAGCAAGAATGCTTCTTGAAATGCTACTACTACTATTTCAACTATGAGAGAGTAGTCTTTGCGTAAGTTTTCTGCCTCCTTCTCCCTCCAAGGAAATGGGTACAAATTACGTCAGATTTTAAAATGGGCATACATTTTCTTGCAAGCATGTATTAGTGATGTATCAAATATCTAAAACGTAGCGAATAAAAGCTATTAGAAATTTGCTGTAGATAGTTTCAAGGACCAAAGGTTCTGCCTCTTCCACGCCCCTCTTTATCTCTTGTCCATCAGATGATGCCTTAGATTGAAGTAGAATCAAATTGAAATAGAAAAGAAAGAAAGGGATATCCACATCTTGATCTGGTGAGCGGGATATTTCTAAAAATACAAATAATCAGTGGTTTCTTTTGTCGAGGGTCAGAGGGACTTTATCAGTTAGGGAAGGAACTATTGGAGTTTATTAGGATGCTTCCCTATATCTCTCACATTACAAATAAAACTATGTTCAAAATGGAATCAGATAGATAAAGTTTTTTCCACATTTATTTCAGCACTCGTGGATATGTGATGAAATAGCTATGTGATTATTGAGATGAGTATTAATCATCTCCTCGTTGTTTCGACACTGTCATGACCAAATATACTAAATTAAAAAAATGTTCTTTATCTAAAATAATAAAAAAAACATGAACAAAATTCAATTACTTTATTTTTGTGGGTCTAAATCCCACAAATTGTCTTAGTAGTCGTTTTTCCGTTTTGGTCGCATGGAACCAAAGTGTAGCGTGTAATGTGCCATTTATTTATTTATTTAAAAATGCACGTATCAAAATAATTTGGTGTTCTATTGTTTTTATTATAAAGGAAAAATTCCAATGTTTAGAAATGAGAATATCCACCTTTGTGCTTCTTGTATCTTGTATTATCTAGAAATATCTGCAAATTATTTGCAGATATAAGGAATCTTATAAAATGCCTAATATAATAATAATTTGTGGATATTGTATCATTCAGGAGTGAGTTAGGTCTTATGGATATACTAGACACACATGTATACTTATGGTCGAAATAAAGTCCATCAGTTCATAGGAGGGAATATGTTATATCAGGGGTAGATATGTTGTTCTACATATATATTTAAGTAAGTACATAGATCCAATCCATCTCTATAAGGAAGTACGGAAATGATCAATGTAATAAAAAGTTAGATATATGTTAGTAATTTTGGATCGAAATCATGTATAGGCACATGTTTGTAAGCATATATGTATTTTATTTATTTATTCTTTACCATTCTTTGTAATATAATATAAGAATATGTACACGCCCAGACGTGCTGTTCTTGTTTTTGAATCATCAAAATGATGGAACAAGTGGTTATATAATAATGGTTTGACATCCAAATCTTTCTACCCATACAACATACATAGCTACAGAATATGTGAGAGTCATAAAAATGAATTTCCCTATCATGAATAATACAAAACAACAATATTTTATTACATTTTTTCTATCAGCATCTTCCATTAATGGAAAAATATACATACATACATATTTACAGTCAATTCCCTTTCTCATGAGAGCCAGGCTTCTAAGAGTTCAATGAATGATAAAATGTTTGTCGAGTGAAAATGAGATGAAAGGCGTTCAGAGATTGTATTGGGTCTTAACCATGTATCTAATTCATATTTATTTGTCTCATTTAATAATAAAAAAAAATCTTTCTCCCTTAACAAATCTCGTTAAAATGATACAAAAACTACTCGAGTGGAAGAACTAGGAATTTTGGGTGCTAGAAGGAACTTCTCTTTATTCAGATTCTTCAGCTCTCTCACTACAGGGACACAGCATATTATTTATTGAATAAAAGAGAAAAGTAATAGAGGAACACAAGGTAGATCATTGCTTGCTTGATAACCAAATTTCCTTCGAACCTTAGACCTCGTTAGAAAGAGAGTGGACTGTACATTTATACATACACTCATATGAGTGCTCATTTATTCTTCAATGAGACACAAAATAACTGTTTTTAATAATATCTTTATGGACAATAGATGGATATATATATATATATATATATATATATATATATAGGTACACATATATAATACGTATTATGTTGTTCCTTTTGTGCTTTAGTCAAAAAAAAAAAAAAAAAAAAAATACGCCTTAAAATCCAGTAGACAGAAGGTAAACTTGATCGTTTGTTCCTGTGCTCGTACATATTCTATAAAGTTAACAAATACGACAATACCTTGATACATATGTACATAAATTCAAAATCATTTTTAACATAAACTAATTTTAAAAATAAGTTAAAATCTCTTGGTTTCTTGTTCCACGTGCGTCGGCCTGAGTGTCTCTTTCTTTCTCTCTCTCTCTCTCTTTTTTGTACAAAATGCTATAATTTTTTAACATCTTTACTCATCATTTCACATACCTATGTGATAGTAAATTCTTATTTAAAACCATAATTAGCATTATCTAAAGTAGGGCCAAGGGTCACAAATGGGGCGTGAGCCTTGTTAACTTATTTGTTTGTTTACTATTATATATATAACCTGAGCCATTTTGCAGCTATGAATATTTGTTAATTTGTTCATACACTATTGGCTATTAGGCTATGACAGTATGAGTCTTGTTTACCCATTTGTTTACTTACTATGTATGTATAACCTTGTGAATCTGTGCCAGCAATTGCGGCTATGAATGTTTTGTTCCTTTACTCATTAATGGACTACTTTTTTAGAATTTACCATAATTTTGAAACTACTTTGCATTAGTTCATCACTTAAAAAAGGGGCCACTCTAGAAGTTATTTACCAATTATAGACCTGCCCCCTTTCAACAACGGTACTGAGAGTCTCCTGCATTTCCGGACCACCCTATCTTCAAATGTGGAACTTTTCAGGAATATATTAATGTGACGAATATTTGCATTTGTGTCCTCAAATTATTCCCATTTTGGAAATATCCACATGCTAAAATTTCAAATTTTAACTTTTACTTCCTCTTTTGCATCTGTGTTTTCGCATTTTAAAAATATTTGCCTCCACATCAGCTAATTTTGAAATTTTAATAATCGTATCCACACTAAAGTTTGTAAATTTTGATATTCGAATCTGTATTTTTAAATATTACATTACAAATATATATTGTTGATTTTAATGTTTCTTTCATAAAAGAAAAAAAAAATCCAAATTCCTCTTCATTTAGGTTTTAATGATAATAAAGAAATATAATACATTCCCTAGATTTGGACCCTTGGTTCCAGGAAATTTTCTCTAACTGGACCTCGTAGAATTTTAGATAGATTTTTTCAAATAGAATCTATCGAAAGAAAAAAAGTTTGAAATAAATAAATAACAACTCTTCACGTCTTTTGAATGAATATCGACCTATATTTCCCACTTCTATGAATTAATTATTTATTATTAAAAATACACATTGTATAAAGGAGCTATTTGTTGGTTCAAGCACTGAACAAACACAAGGAAAAACTTGCTAACAGATTTATAAGACTTCTATGATAATTCTAATAAAATTTCGTTTCGAATATTAAATATTAATCATAACATGGATTACAAAGTAATCGTAATTCAAGACTGAACAACAATGTAGCTTCGGTGAAACTATAAAGTTTGTATCCCACTCAGTGTACAGTAGTTATGTATTCGAGACTGACTTACCTAAGACCAAGACACTATCAAGACTTTGCCATCAGTTGAGGATCAGAGGTTATATTCTATCAGATAATTGTTCCTCCTCCCACGGGGCCAAGTGTGTAAGTTGAATTCAAATCTAAGTACTGTGTCCATATGCATTTCATACAGCCTCATAACTACTAAGATTTGGCCGTGCTCATGCCTTTGCAAAACTTACATGAAGCTCAAAGTTTCCTCTTGCCTGAAGTTTGGCATCGAATTCCTGATGATTTTTGATTCCAAACTGTCTACACTATTATTACTGACTGTCTTTTGTTAGTTATGTATAAAAATATAATTTTCAATGTCCAAGACCGGAGGTGTGAGGACGAATACAAAGACTTTGAAGGTCGATACCAAGTAAGACCAAGATCACCAAAAATTGGTCGTGAGACCGGTCTCAAGAACCACATTACTAATATATTGTGATAACTTTGATTTATGAGAGAAGTATTCATGATTCAAAACTAACTGATTTGCTCAAACAATATTAATTAATAAATGAGGCAATTCAAACTATTAAAGTAAATATCTACCAATTTAATCCAAGTATCTTATTATTTAATTTATTTTGAGTGTGTGCAAATGAATGCTACTGCAAATGACATTCAAACAAAAACCATAATATCTATAATAAATCAGTCTGTATCACAACTAAAAGATCAACATATCTTTTCTTCATCTTATAAATGCAGAACCATAAATTCAAGTTGTACTTTCATCTAATACGTGAGAAGAAATTAAAGTTCTTTTCTGGAAATCCAATGCTCCTTGAGGTTTAAAAGCTACTTAATATTCCTAAATAGGTATAACTTTTTTATTTTACACCTTTTTTTTTATTTTGATAGGAATTGACACAGACAAAACCTCAAAATGAATATAATAAGTTAATTTGAACTAAAAATACTGACATATTGCCAATAAAAGTATTTTCCTACATGAGCTTTAACCATTACTAAAAGCTAAAGCTTCTTCCAAAGCTTGTCAATTAATACTAAGACTGTGTACCCATTGGCATTTTATTCAAGTTTTTTTCGAATAAAAGTAAATGGCACTATGTATTTATCACATTTTATAAGTCTATGTATTAACATCTTATTTAATTATGTATAGCATTAGATGTTTGAATAATTAATTAGTTATGAACTTTATCGATTCATATTACATATTTAATATGAATGAACACTACAATTTTGTAGTATGTATCAGAATCTTTATCAATATTGCCCATTCAAAAAGTTAAAAACTACTCTGTGAATACATCAAATATCTAAAGGACATTCAAATATTGTAAATATTATACTTGTTACTATAATAGTTGAACTGTTGTGAACTCTTCATCTTTGATTGCAATCTGTACTTTCCGCTTGTAGTGATTGTAGTGGTTCTCGTAATAGGTACTGGGTCTCCTTATCATCATCACTAAGGTCAAGGCAACTCCTTACAAAGTTTTAATTTATCTTGTTCATGATCCCTCAAAGTCTTGGTCCCGGGTAAGGGGCGGTCATCACTGTCCCCTTTTACAAGTTACAAATTAAAAGGGTCAAGGATGAAATTTAAATAATGTTTGAAGACAATTTTATAAGAGGAAAGATAAAAGGAACAATTTAGGAATTAAAATTCCACTCACAATGTACCTAATAATATTTTGCAATTGTTTTCTACGCAAATGATCCATTGACTTCTTGAATCAAAAAATAGGAATGCCTATTTAATGTGTTACTCAAAAGGCATTCAATTACTGGGTGTTTACCATTTTGATTATATCATTACTAGATTCAAACTATGTATGTACACATAATGTAAATTTAGATATACATATGTACAAACTATATATATATATGTACAAACATACCCATATAAAAATGCATAGAATGAAGCACACAAAGGAGCATAGGGCCTTAATCTTAATAAAAAAAATAATAATAATAATTTGCAAAACTCTTTTCCTTCAAAGTGAATAATAAAATAATTATATATAATCGTAATGATAACTACAATAGAATCTGTTTTCCGTGAGTTGGCAATTTGATAGAATACCTATATATATACAAATATATATATATATTTTGCTATTTACAGCATTGATTTTAACAAAAAATAAAATGAATTCTTTAAAATGAGGCATCAATACATATTTTATGTATTCATCTACATACTATGTACAACATTTATATGGATATGTTCCTATATTCTTGGCTACACCTTCTGTTAGTAAATGATATCCTTGTATTGCCAATATTACATAGAACGTAGATACAATCTCAATGCAAAACCAATTCCCCCCTAGTGAATATTGCTTTGTGAGTTTTTCCACATACAACCATAAGTAATAATGGAAACAAATCGAGGAAGAGAATTACACACAATATATGTATACATAGAGATATTATGAAAAAAATTACTTTGATTTATGGATACAACATTCTTGGATACATAAATAAATAAGAGTTAATATTATCTTAAATAAACGCTAATAAACGTTTTATATTTATTGTTCATGGTAGAAACATTTTTTTTATGTGCCCAAGTGGAGTCTTGAAGCTCAAACCCACATCAAGTCGAAGATAAGATTGAATTCTTAGCCGTTTCCCTTAGATTATAAGTTGATCCTGAATTCTGCAATTAAATGAAACTACTCGACTCCGAGCTGTGTGTCCATTCTAATTTAGTGATAATTATTATTAATCAATACTAAAGTCCAATCATAGGCACGAAATGATAAATCAAATAATAATAATTAATTTGAAATATATAAATGATGTTTACGGGTCTCAAGCTTCGAGTATCCTTATTCAAGTCTAAAACTTCAAATATAAATCGTAAGTCTGAAGCTGCAGTTTCATGACATTTAACTTCGACTCGTGCACAAGTCCCTTGCCTTTGTACGTGTGCCGTAGGAACCAGAGGGTGTAAAGGACGAACGTCCCAACTCTTGCTCCTAATCCGTGTTCTGAACGTTGATTTGTAGTGAAGTTGTAAATATCCCTACTATTAAATAAACAATAGCCCAAGATTTAAGGAGACTGGTGGCATCAGCTAACTTTCAGTTGATTTCAAGCCATTTTTTTTGGAGGAAAGATTGAGAGTTATAATGAAGTTTTCTATTCGTTAGGTATAATATGTACATAGATGTGTACTCAAGTCACAAGATTCAAGACAATTGACTTAATGGTGTGGTGATTTAAATCCTCTCGACTTAGATAAGTTATTCCTGAGAAGGACTCAAAAGTGAGACTTTTTTATTTCATTCCAGAATAGTATTTAATCTAATTGTGATATTTTTCATAATATCGTGATTCGTAAAAAAAAAATAACCGAAATTTAAAGTAAATTGTAATTTTTAGCCACAATACAAATTTAATGTATTTTATAACAAAAAAAACTGATTAAATTTTATAGAACTTATTTACAACAACTAGGTGAACATGGCATTCAAAAGATATATATTCATGTTTTTTATCTCCTTGGATCCATTTAGCCTCACTTAAAGTCCTTTTGACCTCATTCAATGCCACTTGAAAGGACATGAATGAATTGTCAAAGATACACGTCATTGGAACGTATTTATCTAGTATATTTTTATAAAATTTAACTCATCTTTAAAAACGGATTGGAATGTTAAAGCTTGGCCTAGATACTTGTACTTTTAATATGTTAGAGTTCAACATAGTTCATTCTTTATTCTTAGAGGTAGTGCATTCAAATGACTTACTTTATGCTGTAAATGGGGAAGAACAATCACGAAAGAATTAAACTGTCGGGATTTGTGAAATAACGACCGTGATCACGCTTAGGTCAAGCAGATTTTGTGAGAGCTTAAGTCACTTGAATCTTGTGACTGAACTATAAACATATATGTACACACACGGACTGCAGATCTTTTTTATATTGGAGTGGCCAGTAACTGGAAAGGAACTTTTAGATCTGGCCATAGAAATCAATATCCCTCTTTTTAGAAATTAACTAACATTAACTTATGTATAATCCATCAATATATATATATATATATATATATATATATATATAAAAGAAGAAGTGTGCCTCGCTGTAAGTCATTTCGCTATGGACTCCCAAACCCCTTGACCGAGATAGCTGAAGTTTTACGTGCTTGATGTTTTACATTATTAAAAGGTACTCGGCTATAGTAACTTTCGGAACTTTGGGCTACCTATAGGACCTGGGATGCTCATCCTGGACTGAGTACTCATGGGATATCATCAAGCGAGCATAGTTAGATGAATAGGTGTAAGAATGAACATATGAGATTTACTCCGATATTCTCTTTGAATGTAAATATTTTATTGTAGGTTTTTTTATCTGAGTCTTTTCCTCTTTTGAATGAATACCGATCAATTCCGTGTACCCCAGCTAGTTTCTTATAAATTCTAAATAAAAAGTGTATGTTCCTTAGCCCCTGACATAATATTATCTCTGGTTCATTCATGGTAAATTAATCCAAATATTCACGTGTAGATATATTTTGTTTTATGCTTTAGGGCACTACTAATATTGAATAGGTATATTACAATATTAACTATGTACATATATAGATATTGTTAGTTTTATACATACACCTATTTAAAGTCAACCTTTTGCTACTATGTAGGAACAATAAAAAATCTAATGATAACCAAGTAAAAGAATGTCTTTTACAAACTTATTACATACATAAAGGGCAGTTTAATTAATATTTTGTTAGGTTTCATTTGAATTCAAGGATCAGGAAGTTGATCAGAGACCAAAGATAAAGGATTTTTCAATATATATATATAAAACACATTTGCTATGCAATTAATTAATTATAATTGCCTGTCAGATGTGACTTTTGTTTTGACTACTTTACAAAATACAACCCAAAATAACATTACATTCATTCATAGATATTTTTTTATTTTTAGAGTTTACGAGAACAGTTTTATGAAACTTGGAGTGAAATAGCTGTTGAAGGATGGGCAGCCAACTTCCTTCTATGTATAGGTACAGAGTATGTATCTACATAGATATACCTTATGTTACAATACTAACAACTAACAAACCAAAAAACGAAGAAAAAAAAGGGGGGAGATGTATTTATAGGGAATGGATAGGAAGATAATAATAAGTATCATACTGGTTCAAGGTCATAGAGTTACCATAATAAGTATCACACACATATGTATGTATGTACTTACATGCATGGATATTATTCAGGTACCCCCTTATATTACATATATACATTCTGATGATCTAAAAGTAACGTAACCTTATACTGTACACTGTACAACCTATGTACAAAGGTTGTACAGTGTACTACTTATGACTCATGATGGAGTTGCAATTTATGTACCCATTAGGTTTGCGTATGACATAAACAATATACTCGGCAAGCCTACAGAGTAATTAAACAATTGACTTTAAACCCATGCAAATTTAAGTATCCACATACTTAATTTTGTATGATTCACAAATCCATACCATAAAAATATTACATGGATAATATGAAGGAAAATAAACAGTCTATGTCTGATCCTTTTTATATGTATTTAATTTATTATATAATGGTTCAACCTGTGACCATATCCTCAAATAAGTACGAAACGTTATTATTATTATTGTCTCTCATTATATATATTATTAGACAAGATCAGACTTAGTTCAGTCCATAAACATTTTAAGAAGCAATTGTGAAACTTATTATTGCTCTTCACAAAAGACGACAACGACAAATAAATTGCCCACATCTTTAGAGTCCTATAGCAGGTAAGTAGCATTCAATTAAACAGGAACCACATCATTCCACAAAAAGTTTATTGGTGTATCTATGAATGTATGTATGCATGCATGTACGTTTTATGACTTTTCCAAAGAGTAACGACATCTGAAAAGCCTTGTTTATATAACATACATCACGATGGGATCTTTATCGTATCTCTCAACCTCTCCTTCTCCAAAAAGGTTTGAAATTAACTGACCTACATAGTTAGTAAGTCAATTATTCACAACCAGAATGAAAATAGTTTTCATTTAATAATAATGTGTGATATGCAGTTGGGATAGTTACATACATCTACATAATTCGAGTTCAACTAATCAATATTAGCAAGAATAACTAGATGACAAAGTAACTGCTGACAAAAGATGATGTAGGGTGAAAATTTATATGTGGGATGTATTGATCCTAAAATTGTGCCGTTTTGTCTATATCAGACATAAAAGTTGACCCATGGAGCACAGAAAGTGACATATCCTCAATCATTCTTGGCTATAGGTATAAATATCTAATATTTTTAGGAATAATATAACCTTTAATTAGACCCAAATCAAGAATAATAGTTTACTATTCTCTAAGCATTTGTTTGTCCAAATGGGTATAACAATGAAATATTCATAAAATTTTAAAGAGCGGCATTCAATTGTTAAAGAAAAGTAGTCTGCAGTATGTAGTTGAAGTGAAAAGTGGAGGGCATTTTTCAACTTGGAACTTTTTCAAAGGACAAGACGGGACAAGGGTAGTGGGGAGGAGGGAGTTATTGATATTAAGTTCCATATTAGGGAGTGATACAACCATATTTTTCATGTATTTCATAGATAACATCGTGACCTACATAGATGTACTTAAGTTAAACAGTTTTTTCAAAATACATAGAAATACAAATAATAATACAACTTAACCCCTTAAGTAACGTTGCTTCAGGTCATATTAATATCACACTCTCTTAAAAACTCATATATTCTCCCTCATTTGAAACTCAGTCATGAACTTCCTCTAATTGTTTACTAATAAATAATCATTTACGTCTTTTTCCAACATTGTTCCTAGAGTAAGGCATCTTAAAAAGTGTTTTATATTAGTGAACAACAAATTTGAAGGAATGACTATGGTCATTAAGTTCTATTAATTAGCATAGTTTAGGGTATATTTGATGACAACCGAAAAATATTTTGTCGACTGCATGTTTAAAATGTCAACATACCTTTTCGTGTCAACCAGTGATTTGACCTTTAAAAATATGTTAGTTTATTAACAGGGATTATAAATCAGATTATGTCCGGCACAATAAACACATTTATGAGTGTTTATGAGCATTACAAAATGTCTAGTGAAAATATTCTACAGAGAGTGTCCATTTTTTTTTTAAGGAATCAAAATTTCTTTATAATATCTTTGGAAAAAAAAATTCTTTTTTGCCTCATAGCGATCTTCATTATATTTTATTAACCTTTTCTTATTCCTTTTCCCGAATTCTTGGACTATTTTTATTTAATAGTAGATATATTCAAAGCTCTGTTGATCAACGTTCAGAACACAAATAGATCTATATTTCTGTTGATCTCTCTGGAGCAACAGTAGACAAAAAATAAATAAATACCTACATAAATAGGAGTTTTTTATGTTGTAAAAACATAATTATGCGAAAAATTTGAATATAAGGACCCTTAAAATTAGGGATTGATCGATATATGGGTGAGCCGGTTAAATTGGCCGATCATAGATAGTTTGATAATATTTGGCAATTGGTCAATGTTTGACGATTAATTATATTACTTATATTTTTTCCCTCTAAATATTAATCAACATTTTTAATTGCAAATATTTACAAACCATGCCATTTTTGAAATTTCTCATTCCTTCTTCGTTAATTTTTTCTTATCTTGACAATCAACATGACTATACAAGCAAAGACATATGCCATTACCCATCACTTTTAAATGTACGGTCGCACTGACTCTAAATAACATAAAATGACATTGAGAATATCTCAAAATCAAGGCTGATAACTTGCTATTCTATGTATATGTAGTGATGTATAGGGAAAACTATACAATGCCCATTCGTATGATCAATTTTATCAGATTTTCTAGAACTAATTTTAAAAGCAAAAATCGGCCAATTATTCGGAAATCAGTTTTTGTCTCTTCAAATAATCAGTATCGACCTACCTCAAAAAATCTATATGGGTCAGGCTCTATTTAAAATATATTTCTCACAAATCCTACTCTTCTGCAAATTAAAAAAAATATAATAATATTTTGTTTAGTAAAATAAAACTACTTGTATTTTTTGTACTTTTGCCTTTTTTGATTTATTCTTGGGATACGCCCATGTAACATGCCCAATAATAATAATAATAACAACAACAATAATAATAACAATTTTAAGCAATTACAATTTCCTGTGAAGGTGAGTATTGATTCATTAGGTTTAAAAAGGCATTATCGCATATACGTATTTGCTACGAATGTATCCGATCTACGTATTTTTGTTGGGAATATCAATTATATGTACGCTCTATGAAATGGGAAGGAAGTGTTATCACTATCACACTCTAATGTATGTATCAGTGGCTTAGTTTGAATTTCAGACCCTATAGGGGGGAGGGGTGTTCTATAAAGCTAGCTTTTCTATGTTTTTTGGAGCCTCAACTTCCCGCCCACCAATTTGTACTAGACTTAAAACGTACACTAAAACGGTAATAACGGGATTAAAAGTTATTTTTAATTTATATATATATATATATCATATAGCTTTAAGGTCTATAAACATAAACAAAGCAAAAAACAAAAACATCAAAGCCTAGAACTTTACTTAGACATTTTCTTACTCTTTTGCTATTCTAATAACTCCATTATTTTTAAACTTTGGTGGGAAATAAAGAAAAACTACTTCATAACAAGAATTCATAATGAAGGAAATATTTGAAATTTGATTGTTGTCATGCATTCCATGTCGTGATACAATCTTTATTTACCCTTGATCCAAAAAGAAACACACACACAAAAAAAGGCTTAACATCAGTTGGTAGTTAATCAATTCTTCCCATTTCTTCTTCATTTAAAAAAAAAAATTGTGGAAAATTGTTTATAGCTGAACAAGAGATACTACGTGTTTAATCCATCAATGTTCAAAACACTTATAAGAGGTCACTAAGTAGAAAATTCAACAGCTGACGACATAATACCGACTACATTTTAATTTTAGTGGGTTAGTATCGTGATGTTTCTATACCTGTACTCAGCAAAAAGTGAAACCTTATAAATTTATTCTTAGGAGGAGAATGTGATTTTACAAAATGATTGATTTTTGTCTTCACCTGGAATCTGAAGTTCAATAAAGTTACGAATTATACATATATATATATATAAAGGTGGAATTTTAAACTAGGCTTGATATCAGTCTGTCAGATATCAAATATATATAATATATATGCTTGGTAAGTGAACAACATCTTATCTTTTTAGATGTTGAATTCATTATTTTTGACTATTTTGCTTCTCATAACTGAGTATATAACATAAATATTAGTCACACAAACTCATTCTTTAAATGTCAATATTGAAACATTTGTTTCTTACTTTTGGACATGAATTCACAAAATAATTAAATCAACTAGGAAATTGAGACCATTTCCTTAATTTGGATTGAGTAATGCTTTTAGATGAGGTCATTCCATCCAAGTTCTGAAACATAACAATAAACATAAAACAAATTTGTAATTATCATTCTATAGATTTGTTGTTTTTAATTGCACATCCATTCTAGTCAAGAGGAGAGAGACAGTTAAATGCATCATTGCTAATTAAAAATACAAATACAAATGAACCTGATGAAAATATGTTCTCCATAATTTTGTTCAAACAAACAAAAAAAGAACAACAACACTTATAGCCTGCAATTGCTAATAACAATAATCATTAATTAAGGTATGTTCCTAGTTAACTCATATTTCATTATTATTTGCTAAGGGACTTGTAAACTTTAGTACTATCAAGAATCATTTTGATATGGAATCTACTATGAAATAAGTGCAAATCCCTTCAATAGTCCAACAACCATATTTTTTCACCAGCTAAATGCCATGATTTAAACTATTTTAAAAAGGACACATTCCGAGCACCAGTCCCATGAAGATAGGGGGGGGGGGGAGTTCAACCCCTCTATTTTTTTATTTCTTTTGTAAAATTGTAAAGATAGTTAATTTGTCAAAATGGTATAATCCTGAGCTAAACCCCCTCCCCTTCTCCCTTCCCCCTTTCATACCCTCGGCCCTATCCAGCCCCTGTTTTTAAAAATAAATTCTTTATATTTTTGCTGTTTTGTGTTTAATACCAACTTACCAAGACCGACAAAATCAAGATTTTTAAGGGATCTTATGAAATGTTTCTCTTTCTGATTTATTTCTCTAAATATGTATTTATTCGCTATACTCTCTCCGATGAATGTATACCTTTTCTCATCAAAAATAATGAAACTCTCATGCCACTGGAAGACCGCCGAAAATCTTCCAGGTCAACACTCATCTTCAAAAGGTGAAGTCGGTCAATAAGTAAAGGAATGATTTTGGATTTTAAGCCACTAATTATACATGTGAGCACGTATGTAGATATCCATGACTTCAACAAATTCATATGAATACCTTTTTTTTTACATCTCATTATAGGAACATTTACAAAATATAAAGGCCTATTTAATCAGATACCTACGCATCCATATATGCCTATATCTATTTATACAATTTATTATAATAAGAAAGGAATAAAATTGAAGCTTGAATGGCTTTAATTTTTTTATTTTTATTAGAGCATTGGATTTATATGTGAAGAAGTGTCAATCTATTAAATAGCAGATGTATATAGGTAGACCATTCAGGTGGAAATATACATCAATCAGCAATTGTATCGTGATTATTATTATCGAAATACATCATTTTGTCGTGTTTGATTAGGACTTAGTCCATTGAATTAGTGGTGTGTGGCATTGTATTTTATTCGCAAAAGTAGGGACTCCTTACTGCAAATTATCCTTTAAGACATCCTTAAATGTATGTATAACATATACATATGTATCACAGTTGAGTAGATTTATTCAATAAATTTGAAACAATGATAGCGATAGTGGCAAAATACATATTACATAGCATAATATCCAAATCCCACAGCTTATTCACTTATACTCACCCTCAAACCCGGAGCAAGACGATCTCGACTGTCGAACGAAATTACGAATAACGAGAAGGAATTTTTTTTATTCATTTTAAGTATATAATTGACAGTTGTAGGCAGTGGTCATGAGAAATTGAATATAGTTTGAATAAAGTTGATGGAACCTAATTTTCAAATCTGGGATAACAAAGACAAGGTAGCCCGTTGAACACAAACATGGAGGAATCTGATGAAAAAATACAGCAATTAATGACTTTCAATCTATTACTGATGTCTAAAGGGTATAATTTGATAAAAACATTGAACTTATTAACAGTTAGAGATACTAAGGAGTCGTTAACCCTTCACTATCTAGTATCTTTGTGTAGCTGCATATATTATCGGTATCTATGTATTATACGGCTTATGAAATTAATATCAATATCTAAACTGTGGATTCAGAAAATAAAATAAACAGTATCGTGAGCACAACATTGATTTTGCAATGTATGTAATTGTATGAGTTGTAAATATCTCAACTTAATTAGTTGTGAGCATCGCTTTCTGTGTAGTTTGCTTACTAAAATTATTTATTTTAACGAAATCTATGACGTTTACTTGTTTACAAAGGATCTTGATTTCAGCGACATCTTGCAACCATGAAAATTTTTATGAGTTTGCCCTTTTATTGGTGGTAAAGTCAATGATTTATAAGTCTGAAGGATTTAAATAATTTCACATATTCGCTCAAGCCATGATGAGCTAAACTGACATCATTTCCAGGTAGGTTCTTACATGGTGATAAATGTCTTGCATATGTATTTTAAAAATTTGAGTCAAGCACAAGGACTCGAGTTTTGACTCAGACTCGTAAAAAATGGTACATCAACTGCACTGGATCAAAATATAGAGATTATTTAAAATATGTCTGTAGAATAGTATTAAAAATGTACAGAGGTACGCACTTAAGGAAGTAGGCATGTACTCATATCCCAGTGAGAACAGTCCTTTTATGATTAATATAGCTTATCTTTTGGGGGTACATGTTACCAGGAGTACAGGAATACAAAAAAGCTTGAGAACCTCGGCTTTGGTTCACATTGTAAGAGTGAATATCGTTATATCTTCATTCTACAGTTAACCCTGAAAATGTAATCAATTAATAGGTAATTTGCATGTGTACAAGTTTAAATATGTACTACTTGATTTATTTATTCCTCAAACCTTTCCATTTTATTACATAGATACATAGAGGTAAGTAAAACAACGTTATTAATTGGCTTGTAAAGTAAATTACATCCTAATGATATGAATTCTCAAAAGCATGAAATAAATGGAACTCCTGAAAATAATAATTTGACTGATTTTTATATTGTATTTTTTTCATATAATAAACTTTACTTTGCTTTATTTAATAATATTAGTTATTATCATAAATTAAATAAGAGGGGTAAAATAAATAATTTCCGATTTTTAATTCCTAATTATATCATAAAATTGAATCAAATATATTATGTAAGTATATTTATCTAATTAAATATGGTAGGAAATAAGTAGATTGAAGTAGATATATCCTACACGTCCTACCTATTAAAATATTTGAATAGTAACAAAACATACAAAATAAAGAAGAGTAATTGTTCGGTTCAAAATAGACTAGAAGAGTTACAGTTCATGAAAACTAAAAGGGGTGTGTAAAGAAATAAACTAAGAAGAGATGTGTATGAATGTGGCTCTTCTTTAAGATAATTAGAATCAAACTACATAATAAAAATACCGTTCCTAAAACAAAAGAATCATCAAGTTTGTGGGAAATCCTTGAATTATCAAATCCTTCTGTGAAGAAGCTCATAAATGAGGGATTTTGATGTATTCTTCTTCATAATTATTTTTAAAGAATTTCGTTTCATAAAAACCATCTTGATTCCTTTACCGAGGCTCCTCCTTAATCGAAAGACAAAACGCACAGAAATAAATCGTGTCAGTAGAATCCTAAAATTCAAATATTCATATTATGTATTAAGCTGCGTGGCAGTTTTTTTTTAAACGATGTCATTATTCTTTTCCGAGAGCCTCATTTCCGTGATTTTTTCATATCATAGACATTATAAGATCAATGATGTCTGTCATTATTAAACACATATAACAAAATCTATTAGACCATATGGTATCCGAGGACAAGCAAATAAGTATTGATGACCTTTTGAATTCATAATAGGCAGAGTCAATTGATGAAAAGAGCTGAAGGTAGTATCGGAGGAATACAATGAATGTTTGTTTATCCCAAAAGGGAAGTCATGATAATTAAATAAAATATCTTTTTGCATCTAATGGTTCAAATGGTTAGTTCTGACATTGTTCAAAAATACATTCTTTGTTATATCTAGGGATAAAGCTGTAAAAAATACGCACTACTAGTATGAAAAAATGAAGCAAATATTGAAATGGTAACCCGTACCATTTGATGAATGTTTGGTGTAGAGTAGAGTCAGCTTTCATAACGTTTTACTTTATCAGCTTTAACCAGCTCTTCAATAAAACTTTTATAGGGGAAAGACATTGATATTCTTTGAGAGGGGAAGGAAGGAAATAAACACAAATGCATGCCTATCAGAAGATTATAATGTATGTATATAAAATATTCAAAGTTCATTCGTTTGTACATTTCATTTAATTAATTACACAGGTCAACAAATTTAAAATGTCAAAAATCCTAAGGAGTATAAGTATAATAAAAGTTATTTAGTTTTGCACACTGATTTCAAATCTGTAATTTTTTTTTTTGAGAGTCCGACGGTTTTTGAAAAATCAGAACCTACTTTTCTAAAACTTTTTCGGCCCATTTTTCAACTTCAACTTCAATTTAAGCCTAGAAGGATAATCATTTTGTGCATTAAAAAAAAATGATTTGCTATTGTATTTAATGCAAATTCCATTTACAGTCTTGGTTTTGACCTAAAGGGACTCCTAGGGGCGTAGGGGACAAAAGTAGGCCCAAAAGTCGACCAAATCCTTTGTACTTAAATAACTCCTTGAATGTTACATGAAATGGATTAATAAGGAATGCATTAAAGAGCTGAGACCCACAGCTTTCAAACAAGATGTCAAGTGCCGGATAAGAACCCTTAAATTTTTTTGCTAGAAATCAATGACTCACGGTAGAGCTACTAAAGAGATTACGGAAGGATTACGAAATCAGCTGAAATTCTTCTGCGCGCTACTACTTCAGTCTATTGTACTTGTTTTTGTTAAAACGCATAATAAAATAATTGTACATATATTATAACTTTCAGAGTGATGACGTCACGTAGGATTAGGATCCTATCAATATTATGTAGGTTGAATGGTACTTGAAAAATTAAATGTTCTAAAGAACATTTTTCTTGAAAAATACTCCGCTGTGGTATAAAGGTTTCATGAATGAAAAAGAAGTTGTAAGTCAAAAAATGAACAGTCAAATTCTCTATGCAAAAAATCGTTATCCTGCCAAATTTTGTCAACTGTTACTGACTTTTTTTCTCCTTCCAAAATTTTACTTACTTCAAGTATCACATTCAGCTTTGTCAGAAAAACAATTACTTGAACTCTATTAATAAGTAAATTCAAGATAGATCCTAGTTTGCCATGTTTTTTTGCACGAATATTTCATATTTATGATTATATAAAGACTTAGTATTCTTAATATATTAACATGAGTTTCTATCATTTAAAAAAGATATGTATATAATATTATAGCAATGATGTAGGTCCTCTAATGCATTAAAAAAATCGCTAATCTGCCAAATCATGTCAATTGTTACCGACTTTTTTTCTTCTTGCAAAATTTTTAATTTAAAAAAATTAATAAAGATATTAATCGTTTTAAAAATTGCTGTACCTGGACCGACATTAAAAAAAAAATTCCTTTCTCACCCTTAATTGATTTTTATGACCTTGGCAGTCAATTTAACTTAACACATGTGTGATCACTTTTTGTAATTTTATGATTTAAAAAAATTATAATTTCATCATGTGTACATATATTATCCATAATCTAAATACTTGCTTAAAATCCATGGTACACCAGCCATTAATCAAATAAAGTCCCTTTATGTTCTATACAAATATGAATCCACAATTTTATTTGAGTGTAATTTCTTAAAATCTAAGTTATTGATCTGCATTGCTATAGTGATGAGGAAAATTAAACGGTTAAAGTTTACATACAATTTGACCCAAAAGTCACACCTTCTCTTTCTATATTATTTTTCTGGACTTTTTTGAGTTTAAAAAAAAAAGTTCAATTACTCCAGTCTCTAAAATTACAAAGAAAGTAGCCAAACCTTTTGCCATAATATACAAATATCAAGTCTTGGAGTAAGGAGTGAGATTTCGACTCTTTTGCGCTATTTAAATAGATGATGGACTCTTGAAATGATTATATAAGTTGATTAAATTGTTCTTTAAAGTCTCATTATCTTAATAAAATTGGAAATTCTATTTCTTATATGGCACCATGAGAACTCAAATTCAATTCTATAAAGAGCCTGCACAACATTTGAGCTTTTGTATATATTTTTCGAGGATTAGTTCGAAAGAATTGGACGATTCATATGTTTATAGGTATTTTCTCACCAAATAATCGGTATCAGCCTCTTTAAAAATTATCTTGGTCATTAGTGTTGTGGTCATGACAAAATGACGGCTGTAAAAGATAGAGACCTTGACATTAACGCATTAGGGCATCTCTCCTAATAAGACAGAGGTGTCATTTTGATTTCTTCACCACAGTTTTATACTTTTTTTTCATGAATGTAGCAGAAATAAATATTTCAGAACTTTCATATCAAAGTTCATAGCGTATCAATGGTCCTATCATCAAATGTATTTTAGGAAGAAAAAGAATGAGTTCTTATGCACATAGTTTTTCAATGCAGGGATGAGTTACTCATAAAAATTTGTAACAACAATATTTTTAAAAGCTATTTTAGTTAAGTACGTATCAATTTGACTATTTGATCGAAATTAATAACAAAAAAAAATAGTATTATCTATTTGTAATAAATGCTGAATTTGAGCACGCAGTTTTCTTTTCATCATTTATTATTTTGTAGATTTATAATTCAAATTAGGAGCTGTTTTTTAACCCTCATATCTCAAAAATAAAATCTTTAATGACAACTGAAAATGCAATCATCACGCTCAGAAACTCAATAAGTTTCCTGTTATATGAAAAATGATGTAAAATATCACGAAAGTATACTCATTAGGGAGTAGTAAAAAGGCATGAATTTATATGGAAGAAACAGCACTTTTCAGGCATTACTTGTATGACTGTAACAAATATCTGTGCCAAATTCAGGTCATTTCAAGCTCATCTACCTGTCCCACATTGATCAATATGATATTCACTATTTTGGTATAATAAAATAATAGATCTTCAATAAAATGTCCACATTGCATGAATGACTGAATTTAGTGAACTAAAATTTGGCACACACGTGTTTTGGATTATGCTGACATAGTTGATTTTTTTTTAATAATGTATGTAGTTGTGTTTTAAAACTTAACCTCGATCTATTAGCTTCAAGTTTGGAATGGAGTCTTAAATGTCTAAAAGTAATGATGTCTAAAGAGTGCAGCCTTAAGCAACATTTCACTGCTCCCTAATGCTCATACCTGGAAGTTTTTTGTTTAAAAAATAGCAAAGTTTAAATCTAGATTTTTTGATCTTTACATTGTGACAAAGACTTTGAAGTGTTGATATTGAAATGAAACTAAGACCTCAGTGTTGTGATAAAGACCACCTCACCTAAAAATAAGACGAAACCTTGAGAGATCGAGAACCACATCATTGTGTGTTGATCTCTATTTTATATGTACAACAAATTCTAATTCTAAACAATAGTATAGATTTGATAATATCTATACGACCATGTATAGGAATATACTTATTTTGAATAATAATAATCATTCAGAAATTGAAAGGGATGTCCTGGAATTCTTTGTAGCCAATCTATGATCTTGATGAATGATTAAATTTTATTTTTATAACATACATACCTACATATATATATTTTTTATATTAGGTAAGATTGAAGGCGTAGCTGTATCGTGATAAAAATATGAGTCCTCGATTCTCATTATGTTTTTTTTCCCCTTAAAATTAATTATCATAATCTATATTTAAGATCAATTAATTATATACATATTTTATCAAGTTCCTTATTCATGTTTCAAAATAAAAGAAATAAATCACCAAACCCCGTTTTGAAAAAAAGAAAGAAAAAAAGAAGTAGTTTCCAGGACTTGAATGCAATTTAGTTGAGACATCAAGATTGGAATTTAAAATTTAAATTCTTCCTTTAAAGAAAAGTTAGATAAAGCTTACATTAACTCCGTTAACTTGTAATTTAGATTTCAAAAAAAGATAAACTCTCAACATAAAAATCTTTCTTTGCTTCATCGATCAGTGAACCCACATCCTTCAATTCTTAGGATTCATAATAGTTCTTTTTTATGAAAAAAACAAAAAACTATTAAAAAAAAACGAGATATTAACTCTGTACCAATGCACATAGAATCTATTACATATACTTGAATTTATGACTTATAAGATTATAAATCATTTTACGTTAAAATATGTTCTAAATTACATAAAATCAAAATACACCCTTTACGCAATGTGATCTTCTTTGTATCTCTCAACTTTTCCTCACTCAAGAGGAGAAAAAAGAAAAAAAAAGAGTCCCAAAATTATATAATTCATTAGCGATTTTGAGTCATATTTCTAGTCTTTTAGCCTCAGTAAAAGTCAAGTCGCGAGTCTTTTCACTTCGAGTCTGAAGTAGGAGTTACATGGGACATAAGAACGACTTGAGTACTAGTTGTGAGCACGAGTTCAAAGCAGTGGCAGCCTAGCTCAACTTTCACAAGGAAGGGGGGGGGGTGCATTTTTAAAATATTACCCTTCTTGGACCATAGATTGACAAAATTTGTTGTCGCCCCTTGACATTTTTCGGTTTTTAGGCTGAGAGGCTGAATTGAATGCACAAGGATTTTTTCAGTTCTGCGAGTTAACATTTTATTTTTTTCACCGATAAATGGTAAATTATAAAATAAAAAATCGTACTAAAGCAATACCCAAACTGATCAAATTCGAATTAAACGGAGTATTGCTGTTTTTAAACTTTTTTATTTGGTATAAAAACACAAAAACAATATTAATATAGGAACTAAAATTGATTCTAAGACAATGAATGACTTCTATCTACAAGTATTAAATAAAATAAAGAAAAATATAAGCCTTATTTCTTTGTCAACTCAGTAAGTAAATATCTTTTAAAATTTTAAATACATGAATTTTTCTAATTCAAGTTCCTTTTTTATTTTAGGAATTTGCTTAATTTTATGGTGGATTAATGCACACAAGATTTGCTTGGACATTAAATATCTATACCATTTAATAACCTTATAATAAGACAAAAATTATTGTAATTTGATTGACATACTCGTAAACGATCTGTCAGGAGTGCCAGAATCAAATCTTAAGTGAGAGATATCATTGTTACAAAAATGAAATAACATATCATACGAAAACACAATAATCACGCAACTTTTCATTGTTAATGTTGTTCATAAAACGAAAGACAAAGACTCTCTTTCCTTGTCGGACGACCATGCAACTAATATAGTTAGAAATTTGATACCTAAAGTCATAGTGGAATTTGAAGTATAATTAATTGATTATACTATCAAACGGATTAAAAGAGCAAGGTTTAGTGATTATCATAAAATCAATTTTTTCCGTTCCTTTATTTTATAATAAAACTTTAAATGAATATGTATATTATGTAATCAGATTAATCAATATATTCTTAATGTTTAACTTGATTTAATGAAGGATAATCAGATAATTAGCGCCCAGGTAATTAGTTCGTGGATATGTGGATAAGCTAGACTTTTTAGGATTGACAGTACTACAAACTATCTTCGCTTATTTTTGCTTGTAAATTTTATTAAAAAGATCTTCAAATGAAAAACTCTACTAATCGAATCAGGACTAAACAAAATATTGTCATATTTGATTTATATTGAATGGCTATATATAAATTAGTAGTTATAATCGAATTAATTTTTCTCTAGTTCTATTTTTAAATCTGATGTAAAATTGAATCCCAAATGAATTATTAGAGTATAAAGGTATAGTAGTATTGAAAATAATAATTGTAGATGCTTGCACAAGGTGTAACAGGTACTTATCAACTTATTTTTTGTCTCATACATATGTGTCGTGAAAATACAGGATATTGATTTTTATTTTGACTGCCTCATTTATGTGTCTTCATTGCATCCGGCAATTTATTCCTGATATTGTAAGGAAATTCATCCATTTTAAATGGACGCTGTACTTTAACTTGTTTTTCAGAGCGCATAATTATGATACAATATCATGCTTAAAAGCAATTGAGGCTGATAACACGTCATTTCGTAATCATGTTACTTTCCTGGTTATATGAACACTTACAGACAACTCATTATTATATTTATATATATCGTTTGAAGTATTGTTATAGTATGTTTGGTGACTCGAATGGGTCTTGTAGCAAAATTGAAATGTTTTTAGGAAATATATAAGAAAATTTAAATACAGTATTAAAAAAATACTTAGGTCATAACAATAGGTATAAAAGGGGAATCTACATATGCTCCAAGTTAGAAAGGGATGTCGAAAATGCCATCACAGAGGTCAATAGATCTTTTCCATGTGACGTCATCATTCTGGAGGTCGACCATCTCGAATGTGACTATAAGAATCAAATTTTAAATGAATAAAAATCCTTATTTCGAATCATTCAACAGATTAGTTTTTCAGTTTTAAAGCCTTTAGATGAAGTGCCCCTAGGATTTTCTTAGGAAAATTGCCTACCTTTTCTTTAACTACATGGTTCATCAGCTATGTATCTCCAATAGGGCATCACTTTCGGTTTGTTATGTAACGTCATTCAAAATGATATATTGAGCTCCAATTCAATGGTTTAATGGAATATATATATAGTTTATGTATAGGAAATCACATAATGATCTTCGTCGTGTTTTATAACCTTTCCTTGCAAAATAATAATATTAATAAAGCTAATCAACTGTGTCATTCAATCAAATTATTAGACTGTTCTCTATTTAATAGTAGGGATATGTTTACGATTTATCGAAGTATAATTCGAGTTCAGGACACTTAGCCAGACCGTAATCCCGCTACCTTGAAAATTAATTAAATTTGTATTTTCTTGTCAGAGGATTTTTCTACCGTTCTAATTGCCCTTTATTTGCCTTTGTAACAACATTGATTCATAAAACTCAAAATAGCTCTGATTAGTTAAATTATGAACAACTATCCATGTATAACCAAATAAAGACTAGAGAGATCCACAGCTGACCAAAAAAATACAAGGTAAGTGGTCTTCGTGTGGCTGGAATATCATTGTGAAATATTGTAAAAAGTTAATTGATTGAATTTTAAAGTCAATCAATGGAACACAATATATATATATATATATATATATATATATATATATGTAAGTACAGAGATATTTGTTAATCATCAAATTCATACCTTTAAAAGTCAGGCCTACATGTAAGCTTTTATTAATATGAATGAGATATTTTTATTCGATAAAATACATCTATAAAATGTTAAAAAAAAACACATTATTATTCAATAGTTGATCATTTGCTATAAGTCATATTTTTTATGATTTTTTTATGATCAAGTAATACATTTTCTTTTGAATATACTGTCATAAAATCGATATTTATTCACCTTGAACATCATTAATTTCCTTAGAAATCACTTTTCTTTAAAATATATATATATATTATGTACATATATTTGATACAACAGCGTGAAATTGACCTAACGAATATTTTATTTTTAAAAAACAGCGATCAGTCAACAACTTTAAGATAATGACTAGTTTAGTAATAGATATGTAAGATTAAATTTTTGCAAAATAATCCACAATGATACTTTTTTCCATAAGTCAGTTTTATATTGCAGTACAGTACCACACATATATATGTAAAGACAAAAAAACAAAAAACGAAAACCCTTATTAAATCAAATAGACACGATTTAGACAATTCATTTATACAGAGTAGGGATACTACATTAAACCACAGTGAGTTTGTGTGTAAGGGATTAATCAATAGGTACATTTCATCACTCCAGCGTTGTATAAATTAATATTTGCTGCTTCTATGGCTACAACTTATATGGTTTGTAGAACTGTGCAGAGTCTCAGACCTTTACTAAACATTGAAAATAGGATATTTTTTTTTCAATGATTACTTAAAAAAACTATTAGAAGATCATATGTCCAAGCTAATTTACAAAGGATCAGATTAGGTACCACTGTTTCTCCAGGTTGTTTAAAATAGTGTTTTTAAACAGAAGGGCTGCGTCAAAAGTGTGTCGTAGATCACTGAAAGTTGATCAAATAAGTAAATAATTAATCTTTCATTTTCATCGCTGATCCAATAATGAAACAATATCTCAACCTCGATCAATGACAAAGAATGTAAAAAAGAAAAATTGACTGTTTAAAATCAAACTATATAAATTTTGTTATCAGATGATTCCAAAAGAAATACAAATTCCAGATGTCAAGGCTGACTGAGAGTCAGCCAATCTCTAAATGAGATACTTAACATTTTTTTAGCTTGATGAATTATAAAAATGGCCATGTAGAAAATATGTTGGTGGGTCTACGTACGAGACCCCTTGAAAGTCCATTGTTTAAAGGAAAGAAAGGAAAATTAGGAATTTTTTCAGTTTCTGCCCCCACAGATCAGAAGTTAACTTCCTTAAAAAATCATTTTTCTCCTAACCATGGCAAGAATATGATTATATTTTTAAAAAGTCACGATTGTTACACCATGTGTATCGAAGATATCTTTATTGGAGCTCTCGACCAATTTGATCCCAGTTATGGAACTATTCGCTACTGAATAATAAAGATATGTTTACAATTTAACAGAAAATAACTCAATTTTAAATTGACAGCTGATAAAAGAATATACATTTTCATGTTAGATGCATTTTAAAGCATACTTTAAATAGAGATATACTATGAATATGCAAAAAAAATGAATATGTCAAAAATTTCAAAGAAAAAAGGCTAAAATTATTTGTTTTGCCGTTGTTTCATGGAGCCAGATTACGTTTTCATAATCTGGCCACACTAACATAGAGTAACAGTCTACTAGCATATACTTATAGCTTTAATTAACTGTGAGTATTTTATTCTTGTTCATGTAGAGATGTGTTATCAAAATGACATTTTTATTGATTGAGCCTCTTAACTTTTCCGAGAAAAAAAAAAAAAGGCAGGAAATCAATTGATAGCAATGCAACATCATCATTCTCATCAACTATGAATTATTTTTTATTAATTAATAGTGGATATATTCACAGCTTAATTCCAATTCAACAAATCAATATTAAGAGTGTCTACTGACAAAAATACTGTTTAACCCTTGATTTAGTTAGGATGTAATTGTGTTAATATAAGAGTAAATAAATGGAGAACAAAAGCTGACATCCATAGATGATCCTCCTTACATAAAATTATTTTGTCAGCTGTCGACTTTTATACTACTCTTGGCCCTTATTTGTATTCTGAACGCTTTTGATTGGTTGACTCATTAGCTGTGAACAATTTCATACATACATTTAAATAAAGAACTGGCTATTTATGCACCAACTGATTCGCGGTCTTTTATTCTCTACATTTCTTAGAGGAGAACAGGTTTGGAGATACTATGAAAAAAATCACTCTTTCTCTACTTTTGAAATTCTCTTTGTCATATATTGAATTACCATGTGAGACTACCCAATCAAGAGCAGATAAAAAATGGATGATTTAAATATGTAATTCAGAAAGTCCAATCATAGGGCTCATCATATAAAATGTAACTTAAATGAACTCCCTCTAAATAAATTATTTGATCCGCTACGACAAGTTGTTGCAACATCTACAGTGTACATATGTTGATAAATCTTATTTTGTTAATGAAAGAGAAAGCAGAAAATCATCTTCCTTTGACACATTTAAAAAAAAAAAAGAAGATTATTATTCATGTACATTGTACATATCTACATAGTTACTATATGACATAACTACCCCACAGAACAAAAAAATAGGAAGACAAAT
Organism: Lepeophtheirus nordmannii; assembly: GCA_963680855.1. Lineage (NCBI taxonomy): Eukaryota > Metazoa > Arthropoda > Copepoda > Siphonostomatoida > Caligidae > Lepeophtheirus > Lepeophtheirus nordmannii. The sequence continues at coordinate 29,030,089 of OY804522.1, read as the reverse complement.
TGAGAAAGTGATTCTCTGAATTCAACTCATTCGAAATATATCATTTGATAACATGTAAGTAGAACGTCATTATTTCCCATTTTCTTTTTATTCCGAACATGAATTATCACCATCATCATCATCATCGACAACAACTATAACAACAACAACAACAACAACAACAACAACCTTATTGTACCTAGTTTGACGTACATACGTAAACATTACAATCTATGAATGTACATACATACATATGATAAATTTCTTCGTCATCTATGAACCTACATATGTATGTAGTTTTGTTACCTTTAAAAAAATGCATCCGGTCGAAAAGAAGAAGAAGAAGAAGAAGTGGATACGTACATACAAACATACATTATGATTAAATAATAATAATAAGACCTGATAGATACATATAACATATAAGCTATATGTATGTATTTGTATTCTATTTATATAATATGTATAAATAAATGTGTGGTTTTAAAGAAAGAGAGAAAAAAAGAAAAAGAAATAGCCTCTAATTTTCTTGTCATGGTATTAAAATATATACATACATACATACATATGTATTATACTATTATTATTATTATTACTTTAAACTTCCATTCACCTGTTAGTCAATGTGGTTGTAATAATAATAATATCATTCCAAGTAGAGGAAAAGCTACTCTCCGTCGCCTTGTCCAGACTCAAGTAGTACTTGCTTATATTCACACATAAACCTAGGTATCTAGGTAAGTAAGTATTATTATGTTTAATCATCCAGTAAGGCAGTATGGTAAGTGTACATATGTACATACATAAATACAATACTTGAAGTGTTTGATTCTAAGGTATTGGTATACCTACATATATATGTATGTGAGCTTATGTATGTAGAGTCATTTAATTGTCACTTAGAACAACAACAAATTCAACTGCGCCAAGCATATTGTTGAGAGAGAGAGAAAGAAAACTTTTTTTATTCAAGGTTTATTTGTGCTTATAATATACTATGTAGTATTAGTATTGAAATAATTCCGGAATATGTTAAATAAAGTTACAGACCCTAGGAGGGATTTTATTTTATTTGTCTCAAATAGTATGTACATACAACTCAAAAATATGTATAATATTCCGATTGTATCATTAAAAACAGAGATATTTTCAAGAAACTGTTCATATGTGTATTTAAACTAGTAAGTACATGAATATTCTGTCAAGTATTCGTCCTTGTTATCAATATTAATTACTGACATATATATATATATAAATAATAATAACTATTAATTATTAACCACTGCAGATCTGACAGTCAAATAATATATTATTCCCAATTGTCTTATAAATTTGTCAGTTTGACAAAGTATAAAACATTTAATATTTATGTATGTATTTATAAATGAATTGAAATATTGGGTGTGTTGCTACTGTGTCTATTGTCTTCATATTGTGTAATAGGGAATGACGGAATCTATCAGTGTTCATATTCAACATTAATGCTACAACACATAAATTCTTAAATATTTACATGTGTATATTGTAGAGGTCATTGATGCGCTGATTTCGAAAGTAAGGGTTAAGTAAGTGGAAAGGAACTTCTAGGGTGATAGTCCATGGAAATAATGTTATTCATCTCTATAAAGTTTTATTTGATGAACCAATATTAAGGGATTTCAAATCTCTTTGTGTCTATTAGTATTCTGTACTACGCATATAAAACTACAGAAAAGCATTATTGATCTGTAAATGCATGTAAATTTTATATAATGAGCACTCTCTGCATTTTGATCCAAACTTTAAATATTGTATGTATGTACAAGTGGAAAATCCAGAAGAGAGTTTCTTGGATTCAAATTTCTATAAGTGTCAATGTTTTTATTGGGGATTACAAATGTACAAAGTAGTATGCCATTGGCCTATTCAACTAGTAAATTAACCACAGTAAAAATTAATGCACAATTAATTTTTTTGTATCTAAAGCATATCTTAAATACCAACAATTAACACATCAAATGTAATAATTGGTTTGGACAGTGAAAAGCAATTCAAAAGCATAATTTATTTATTTTAAGGTATTAAGCAAGAAAAAGTCACAAAACAGCCCGTTGTAGAGGCCGGTTAATTAAGTGGACAAGTATCAGCAGCATTTAAATGTAAGGAGAGAAATTTGCATTGTATAATTTCGTAGGTGAGTTTGATATTTTTTTTTGTCTTGAAACTATTTAAAAAGATCTAATAAATGCAAAGTTTCAACTTCTAACTGATTAATTTTGTATTTGGCTTAACAAAGTTTTGAACAATAAATTATATTGACAAATAAAATGGCTATATCTATTTCTGATATTTATACAGACCCTGTATATTACTTACACATGGTAATCTCTCATGGTTGTCATCACTTTAAATCGGGATCAAATCTTAGTTTATGCATACTATGACCTCTTGGAGAAACAAACGAACCAAAATAGTTACAATGGACAGTAGATACACTGAATTTACCAGTTGAAGGCAATAAACTAGACTCTACCGTTTTAGGAGTAATATTTTTTTTTTCACAGGAAACAATAAAAAAACGGACATTGCTAAAATATGAGACCTTTCAGGTCCCATTTGGCCTGATACCTGCCCTTTAAATTTATCAAAATTGACCATATTTAAGCCTCTTGTACCGTCCCAGTCAAGAAGAATTATACTTTTTACATTTTTTAGGATTTGGTTATTCATTAAAAAAAATTGTGCACATAGTCTTCAAAAATCTAAAGTCTTTTATAATCTTTCAAAGAATATTTTGCTTCAAATAAGAATAAATATGATCCTTTCAACCGTTGTCTCTTTTTTTCATCAAATTAGCGCTTTTTTTATTACATCAATAAAGAGGGAAATTATTTGCAATGAACCCATTTCAAAAAGTTTAAATTTTGAAAGAGACATCTACAATATTTTTTACTCATTCATCAAATCATGAAAAAAAAAAAATAATAATTTCAATGTTGAAATCCTTTCAACATAATTGGGTCACTTAATTTAGGAAAAGTCAGTTATTTTATTATTGTCCCGAACATAAAAAGTATTTCTGAAAAGGAAAAAAAAATATTAATCAAAAAATGACATAGTCGACTTACACCACCATTTCCTACATCTGATTATACTTATACACCATAGTGCCCTTATTATATAAGATCAAGTACAATAATTATCTTTGATATCAAAGTATTTTTTTTGTTTGATTAAGTCGAAGTCATCTAACTTTTGTCATACAACTCACCTCCAGTCTTTGAAAACTTACCAAATAACGTTTTAAAGTTTTCAACTGATGATTTTTCATCATTTTTACTACATATCTTCAATCTTTTTTGCAGGAGGCAACCTGAATTTCTTGCCTCAGTATATAACCAAATTATATATTGAAGTAATATAGTACCCGAATTCATAACACATCATTTCTCTTATTTGATAATTGGTCACATACAGAGGTCGACAGATGAACAGGAATTAATCAAATACTTGATTTGATATACAGATTGAAAAAAGCATATTTATTTAAAGAGATAAATCAATTATCATGTAATGGGTTAAGGTCCTCATTAGAACATTAACCTTTCCTAGTATAACCTAGCAACTTGTTGAAAAGAGTATTTTTATTCCAGATCATTTAACTATAGAATCTCACATAAAATTGTATCTACTCCATATTAAAGTCAAAAATGTTGAGAAGATAAAAGGTTTTTAGGACGTGAAACTTTATGAATGAATGTTAAAAAAACATATATGTTTTTGTTTTGTTTGTCTTACTTTGTACCAAAATTTAAGAAAAATATATATATGTAAGTATCAATTTCCTGTTTCCCTGGTGCTTCCTTCAAAAAAAAAAGGGAAAAAAAGAAAAAAAAAGTTACAAATTAGTATTTATAGTTTATATTTTAAAAACTACCAAGAAATAAAAAGACGTATGCTTACAAGTAACTTAAAAACTTTTTAAAGTTGCATTTACATAAGTAGTATTCGCAAGGCATGCAGGATCTAGATTGACAGTGCCTAGACATAACATCCGTATCCGCTCGAATAGTGAGGGAAATACCCGCATTTTCAGTTTAAAAATATGAATATATTTTTGTTCATATCTGATTCCTTATGGAGCTAAGGCAACTAAGTAACTTGAATTGATTTTAAGGGGCAAGGCGGGGGCGGGGGGTTCGAGTGGGGCTTGGGTATATAGTTTGTTGCCCTTTACAATTATTATTGTTTTGAGAAAAGAATAATATTTTATTTACCTCCCACCCCTGAAAATATTTAGGAGAGGAAGGACCACGACCTTACATTGGAAAGCAACATAGGGGAGGGGAGGGGATAGACCACTTCTCTTGTATCCCATCTACCAAACATCTACTGGCTCACAATCGCTGAAACCACCAAATCAGCGATGTATTCGCATCTGCAAGTTATTCGCATTTTAGTAATATATATTCTTATCTAAAAAATTTTAAAAGTTGATTTGTAGACATTCCATGTATGACTAATTTACATATTTCACATGGATATATCTGCGACACCATGACACAAAAGTCCCCTGTGGATAATCAATTTACATACATATATATTGTACTTTAACATAAATCTATTCAATGAATGAATATACAATTGTTGACCTAGAATATTGACAACAAGGGTCAAAAATTTAATTTCCTGCTTTTTCAAAACAATTGAATTTGTTTTTGTTTTTTTTATTACAGTTCATTTTTAAAATGATTGGTTCTTTCATTTTTGCGGATTTTTCCTCCATAATTATACCTCCGTGTTTTTTTACTTAACCATATATTTGTAGTAGCGTTTATTATTTCCTTTAGCAATAAAAATCAATGGTAAAATTCACATATTATTTGCTTGCATTTTTGCAAAAATAAATTATCACCTACATATTGCTAAACTAGTTATTTTGTTAGTTAAGTTTCTGCTTTTTTCTAATAAAAAAAATATAACCAGACTAAATCAACTTAAAGCTACATGTAGTCCTTTCATAAATTCATTTGTGTTCACACTACATATATGTAAATGATTTTTAGAAATTTCCTTACAAAACGTCTCTCTACATACTTAAGAAAAAACAAACAAATTTCTTTGTATTTATACAAATAACTACATATATATATATAGATACAGACACCATTCAATAGGATTTCTAAGTGTTGAACTGTATTAAAGTGAAAATGATTTTCATATTATATTGCTACTTAGGTTGTTGTGAGATTTCTCCCTCTTTGGGTGTGTTTTTTTTATTATTTTAAATACATACATACTATTAAAGAATGACAATTCGTCTATATTGTCTTTGTTCGTCAACATAGTTTTTTTTTTTTTTTTTTTTTTTTTTAAATGTACATCATTCCTTCAAAAGGAAGTCTTTAAATATATATATATATATATATAAATGGAAGACATAAGGGAAAACCAAAGAGCCACCTGCTTCAGGAAATCATTCTATGTACATACATAATATATATGCATGTGTATATTTTCCTAACTCAAAAAAGAATTCGTCGGCTACGAGAGAGAGAGAGAGAAAAAAAAAAAGAACATTAATTAGATAATTTATTGTTCGTAATTGCCTGTTTTTGTTTTTTTGCCTGTTGCCTTTGTATCTGCTCCTTGAATTTCCTTTTCAGTGAAACCACAAATTGTACCATATTATTATTATTATAAATGTACCTATATCACATTGACTGCATACAAACAAAAGTTCTTTCACATTCTCGTCCTTGATTTCCTGTTGACAAACCCTGGTCACACACCGGCTATCCCAAACCATGACTAATTCATTCATCACTTACACAAGATCCCCTCGTTCTCTTTTTTATTATTTTGATTTGTTTCCTTGCCATTTTGGCATTGTATACATATATAAGGGATATGGACGTATATATGTACATATTTTTATTAAATTAGAATTTGTATGTATATTTTCTTGGCTCCTCTACGTATCTTTCTAAGGGGAATGAATTATGCGTTTAACGAGTGTACATATCTACATACATATATGTAGAATTATATATATATAAGTTTGTAATATGAATGTGAAAGGGTATTATGTATAATGTACATAGATACATATAATAGATATGTATGCAGAAATTGAAACGTGCATGACGTTCCTGGGATAGTTCTGCGATAAATTTAAACGGTGACGTGATTTTATGATACGTATTTATACTTTTTTGCTTATAATTTTGAAGTGCTTAAAGATTGTCCATATAACAAAACAATAATAAAATGTATTAATAAGCTCGATCTGTGGCTAATTAAGGCTAATTAAAATGTCTCACGAAGGTAATTAGTTGAACGAAATTTAAAAATAATAAAAATAAACTCTTTTTTAAAAGGTTTTTATGTGAGACCAATGGTCTATTCGAACAGATTTTAAAATATTCCTTTTAAATTGATTTGGATTCATACATATTTTGTTTAAAAATCAGGCTCAGACTGTGGATCAAAAATTTTATATGGTCAGCTCACATCGAGTTGAGCCACGCTCAAACTTCATATATCCTCATGTAAGCGATGATAGAACATTTGAAATCACAGTGTCAACATATTGGTCTAGATCTACATAAGTTTTAAATGAGTCAAATTTTTTTGACTGGTCTGACCGATCCATAATGTTTTTTCTATGACTTTATACCGTTCTCATTCAAACTTCACTTTACTTAATTGTATCTGCGTTAGAAACAATTTTGATAACTGATATTTTCTTCTGACCTTTAGAATGTTATTATTCTTATAATATATATTGTCTATTATTATTTTGACTTAAAGACTTACTTGTATATTTTGAAGTCTTAAAGGTTATTTGCTTTTATTGTAGTAAAGGACTCATAAAACCTTGATACTTTTTATGACCAGCTGAGAGTCATTTGCTTTTTATTTCCAAATACATATTTTTTGTCCTCTGGAGAGACATAAAAGTTATACAAAGGTGTCTCCTCCTATTGAACAAATACATTTTTGTCCGTATGCGTTTATTTTATGTTATTTTTTAAAAAGCTGTGTTTTAAAATCTAGATAAATATGAATAAAAAAATATATTCCATTTTATTTCCTAATTTATATACAGCTTTGTTTTGTGACCCACTTAATGGATCATCAATTTTGATGTTGATTTTTATTAAGGCTTGAGTTAGTGTCCAGGTCCATTGACGACTCCCCAGCTGATTCTTTCACCTTTTACATTATGCTTAATTGTAGTTTCCACCCTGTTACACCAATTATCTAAAAATTGGCTAAGAAAATTTACATAGGAAATTACTGGAAGCTACTTTTTAAAAGTACTCCTTCATTCTACAGAAATAATATTTACATTTTCAACATGAATGTACTTTAAATGTCCTCACTATGAACAAATTTTTACATAAATGAAAAATAATTTTTCAGCAAGTAATTAACGTTTATGTGAGCGAATAATCTACCTTTTTTCAGCTCTGAAAATATATTTCATTTTGCTAAATTTAAACGACCGTATCTTTAGAATTAATGACCCAAACGATTTTAAATTTTAAAAGTTTCAAACATAAATAGGTATTTGCTTATTTGTAATCAGTAAAAAAAGAGGGAAAAAAGATACCTGGAAGCTGAGCTACATCAACGGTTAGAAATGATGAAAAAATCATAGTGATATGAACTTTAAGCCCTGATATAGAGCCCTGGACTCTACAATTTTTATTTAAAAAAAATATTTTGACAACAAATTTCACCTTTTTGCCAAAAAAAAAAAGAAAGATTTTTAGATTTAACAAAAAAAATTATTGTCCTTTTTTCTTCTTTCTATTAGTTTTTTAAAACTTGCATTTTGACTACAATTTTTTTGTTTTCGACAAAATATTGACATATATTTAATAACACCAATTATTAAAAAACAAATGAAAGTTCTAGACTAGGGATGCCAAACATAGTTTCCGCGATCCGAACATAGGATTCAGTCAGGTGATAAATCAGCACTATTATTAAAAAATAATAAGAAACAGTAATATGATCTTGATGGGTATTGCAATTTAAACAAATAGGGAAATGGGAATTTCTCTGTTTTATATTTTTTTTTCTTATGTTAATGCACCAAAACTACCAAATTTGATAAAATGTGTTCAGTAAAAGATCATTATTACTTCACTCACAAATTAGATGGCAATATTAGCCATGAGGAACAATAGACAAATAACCTCATAAGGTCAGTGGTCGGTAACTGCTGGTTCACGGACCACTTGTGGTCCGTATAAAAGCATTAATATTATTATTCTATTATATAATGACATATATAGTGGTCCATAGAGCTCTAAAGGTTACCGACCGCTGTCATTGGTATGTTATATGACTTTGTATTTACAAATATTTTGTCTAATTATATCTATATACATATATATATAGATAGTTATAAAACCCCTTGAATCTATCCGACATCCACAGATAGGCATGACAAATATAATATGTATGTCATTTTTTTTGCCTTTTAAAGTTCGCACGGATCATGACTTGGTAGTGTCATGTTTAACAAGATAGTGCATTCATATTTTAGATATTTGCAATATAGTGGTGATGAAACTTTGAATATAGCAAAAAGAGAAAGAAAAAAGAAAAAAATAATTTCCCTTGTTCAAATGTACCAACCAACAGCTCACATTTCAAACAAACAAATCAATTCAAGTTATAATGCCAAATTTATATATGTATAGAATAATACTTACTGAAATGAAGCAAAATAAAAGTTTAAATATATGTATATACTTATCTATTGTGTGTTTTTTTTTCTAGGAATCATCTAATTGATGTCAAATAAACTTTCTAATGAAACGTGGATAAATTGCATTATTTGTAGATTTTTTGTTTTGTTACCAAAGATCAATTAGTTTATAATTGAAAAGACAAATAAAAGAAAATGTACTTTGTGTGTAGTATGAAATATTTAGTAACATCCATATAATACATATATGTATATTATGAAATAATAAAAATAAGAACATCATTACAATTTCGAAAATTGTTTAGCTATTGCATTAAAAAAAATCGGCCGATTCATCGGGCATCGTGGTTTAAAAAAAAAAAAAATATTTGTACGATTATCGGTTTCCATCGAGCTTTATTTAAAATCTTAAATTTAGTTAATGATGTAAATAATCTTACACAACTCCAGAGGTACCACATATCATATCAAGGGGCGTTGATATGATTTTAACTGAGGGTACATAGAAATTACAAAAAATTTGATTAAATTAAATAATAAGCATCAAATTATCATTTACCTCATGAATTCAAATGTTGAATCAGTTCATTAATTCCTGAGATATGTGGTGCTGTTTTTTGCAATAATTGTAAAAACAGGGGATCCCTCTTAGGTTTCAGAGTTAATAAATGAGTAAAATAATTAAAAAAACATAAATTAATTTTTATTTATAAATATTCCAATGTAGGCATATTAATTGCTACGATTTACTCAATGCTAAAAGAACATATGGTTCTTAATTATACATTCAAATATTGTAATCTGAAGAAGTGAGGCATTTTTCTGTGTTATGAATCTTTTTTTTTTGCAAACTAGTTGTGAGGCCTGCTCAATTTCCAAGCCAATTTTCTATATTTTCCACAAAATCATTAAAAAAAAAAATGAAGTTTTCATTCTACCAACAGACTGTTACATTTTGAAGTTTTAGGCTATGTTTTTTATTTAGCCACTATCTCAATAGCCTAGAACAGGATTTTTTCCATGTAAAAAACATATTGACATTTCGAATATGTACATGATTTGTAGTCATCTGTATTAATTTCTTCTCTACATGTGCTTAAGCATGTTTCAAGGCTGCAGGTTGAAGAACACTATTATCCTTTTAGTATATATTTATTTATGAGCATACAATAAAAACTTGAGCAAATTTGAGGAGTGATAATTTATTCAAACCCTTAAAAAACCAGGACAAACTGCATTTATAGTGTCTGAATAGGTCCTTTTCTCTTCCAGGTTTTTAAATCCCAAACTACAGAATTGAATGCATATCTACCTAATTAAAAAACAATTAATGCCGTATTTCTTTTTTAAAAGGAAAAACAAATAAACAGAAATACATGACTCATATTAAAAATACGGATACATACGAGTACATTGAAAATTAGTGATTTGCTTGACACTGACATTTCTGTTTTATTATTTCTTTGTCTTTGACACTTTACTTCCGTCATTTTTTTTAACCTTTTTTTCTCTGTAAAACTAAAATGTCTATCTATTTATTCATTGATAAGTATTTTTATAATATTGTATTAATAAATATAAGTACATATATGTATACCTCCTCAAATAACCGTTACTCATTGCATATTTCTTGACAATCTATTATTTCCTTTTAACATATATATATATATATATATATGTAGCTACGTGTATACTCACACAAAATCTTTTCAAATTATTAGAATAATGAAGCTAATGAGAAAATGTGTTTAAATATCAAGTCTTATGTTGTTTTTGTAAGAAGTGTGTGGATATTTTCTAATGCCAACAAATGTATGTATGCATAATGAATATGAAGTAGTAGAAGAACGCTTTAACCTTTTATATATGTAGGTACTTACAAACATGAATGATTTTCTTTATACATAGTTTGCGTCAGTGGTCTACATGCATAAATGGAGGCAACAAATTATGTTGAGATTTTAAATGTTATCATCCCAAAATGAGGTGATGTGGAGTTTGGATGCAGACACTGCATGAGCACATTTGGTTGGGCATGCCTTCCTCTTTATCTTCAATAAAATGCCCTCCCCATGTAGATTTACTACATTTATGCAGATTGAAGCCCATTTATTTCAAACCCCTTATATATTTGTCCAATTTTTTATTATTCTTTTTTTTAGAAAATTTGAGATGTGTTTGAGATAGTTCATGATACAATCAAATTTGGATAGAAACAACATCCCATCCAATGAAGAAAAAAACCCCGTTCTTTTGCTTAATCAAACTACTTTAATTATAATACAATAATTTAATTACTTCATAATAGGTATGTAGTGGCCCCTCATAAGGGAGAACTAAAAACAGTTCTGTCACTATTATCATTAAAAATTGTACAAAAACTTAAAAGTGTTTTATAGTAAATCTAAAGTATCTTTCATTGTTATAAGATTGGATGTAGACAATTTAAAAGAGTCAATTATTAATGGAAGTTTATAATACCACCAAAATAGCATAGATAGATTGATATCTATGATGACACCTAGAACAGCCTTTTTTTCTTGCATGAAGTGGCTTTTGAGTCTGATTTAGAACTGAATGTCAACATTTGAGAGCCGATCCTTAGTTCAATGTTTCATTCTAAATACATTGAGATGCGTAAAATCAGTTATTACTCCTTGTTTTTTGCCGATGAAGTTTGAATTAGACTAAAACTATGAAATTTACATTCTTTGAGTATTGCTTGTTTAAAATGGGCAGTGAGACAAGTGGGTTATGCAGGATGTGAAAATGCACTCAAACCTATTTTTGAAAATATATCTGTGACACAATGAGATCTTCAAAACATCAACAACAAGTTTTTGTTTCTTTTTGTCACGGGTTAATTTGTATACATATTTACCTTTCTTATTAGTGTTCTGAACGTTGATTAGTATAAGAACGAATTAGCTCTTGTTAAGCTGTGAACAATTAATAAATAAAAAAATAAGACAACAGTTGGGGAAAATGACAAAATATGTAGCTAAGTACAATATAATTTTGGACATTGTTTCTTTTTTCTGTGAGAGGGAAAGATTGAAAATTGCCATGTGGTTAATTTGATAAATTTTTTATATCGATACCATTGGAATAAATATAAGGTAAAATTAAAAATTGTTCTTATTTAAAGAATTTATTCTGAAGGGTTACTTTTAATATGGCAAATAATTTTAATTAGGGGTAAAAATTCCTTGTACTTGTTATTTTTATTTTGAGTTATCCTTTGAAAATCCTACAGATGTTGAGAAATGCATTAATACTTTTGATTACGAGCAAAATACGCGTCAAAGAATTGCTCCTAAACAAAATACATTTACAACCCTTTGATGACAACACTTCTGATCAGAATTTTTTTTTGAATATATCAGTTTCATGGAACCGAGAGTATGTTGAAGGTTCAATCACTCAAAACAATAATTATCAAATTCCAAAAGGGCACTCGGTATTCAAAACATTTCCAAATAAAGCTTCTCACGTTCTGAGATATCTCAGCCTAAAGCAAAAAAAAAGGAAAAAAAAGCACAATTCAAACGTAAAGTTAAAGAAATTAAAAATATCTTTTAGATGTTAAGGCCTTTACATCATGAAAAATTACTGGAAAATAAGTAAATCCGATAAAAATATTATTAAATGGTTAGACTCAAATAGATTTGCAACTTAAATCTTATTTTGACATGACGTTTACTCAGCAGTAGTGTGGCATACATAGTATCCGTACATATAAATGCTTCAAAACCTATTCAAGCTGAAATTACAAATAAAAAAAATCAAAGTCAATGTTCAATGGAAACTATTATCAAATATACCTACATAAGTAGGTAGAAATATTATCTAAAAAAACAATGGAACATTACGAAACAACCACGTGTATGTACATTTTATAAATAATATAAGTATAGATCCTTCATTGAAGACCAATGTCATGTGTATCATTGAAAAATATATTTTCATTTATTGTAGTCATTTTTTTTTTGTTGATTTCATTGTTGCCTTGATGAATTTTTCCCTTTTCATTCTATCAATAATATATATTTATAATATCATTGATCCTCTATCATTGTCAAATGATGTTTTCACACTCATTGAAGGATACTTCTGGTAGAAACTACAGATACAATTAATGAGAAAGTGGTTTATATATGTAGTATGTAGTACATCCATCCTCAAAAAATATATGCATCAAGTATGTATTTAACTATCTACCCATGTACATACGAGACTATAAAAGTTGAACATAAAACAAATGACTCTAAAATTTAGGAGAAAGTTGAAATAAAAAAATAATTGAGACTACTTTAAAAAGAAAGATTAATAATAAGGGATATTTATTCTATTTTTTTGGGCAGGCAGGAGCAGATGTCTTCATGATTTCTTTTATATATGTATACACCTATTTGTAGTTTATAATATGTAGATATTTTGAAAATAAGAATGAGCAATAGAAGGGCTTAAATCAAAGTCAAATTCAAAATCGAATAAAATATGTGGAAAAAAAAAAAATGACGAGAAAGAAAATACCCAAGTGTACAGATTGTATAAATTAACATGTTGGACTAAGTATGTGGAATTACATTGTAGTCGAAGTAATGGCAGTAGTGGAACGTAACTAATTCGATAATAGTTATAATCAGCTGAGCCAACTTCTTCTCCTCCTCCTCTCTGATGTGTAAAACGAAATATTATGGTTGTACGTGAGTATTTTAGAGTAACACCTTGCTTATTATGTGTGGTTCATGTATTTGACTATGTAGTTAAGTAGTCATGTAGAAACTTTGTTTTTGCCATTGTCGTCCTCATACGTCTCTTATACAATCAAACAAATAATGATCATTGCGACTTCTTAAGCCTCTTTCTTAAGTTCTTAATCAACAAACAAATGTCATTCAAAGGAATGAGCAAGACTTGACTTTAAAAACAAAGAAATTTCACAACTGTGACTCGTATTTTTTTTTCTTCTTCTTTATAAGACTTTTCTTTGTGGATCACAAGTATCTGAGATATATACATACGTCTAAGTACGTATATTATATCTATATGAAACTCTGATAAATAGCTGATTTCTACTTAAGTGACTAAAAATGTATTAAAAATACAATCATACCCTTGACCTACTTAGTAGAGACTATGACATTTTGTACTAAGTACATATGTATTAAGACATTCAAGCTGGTTATGTTCAAATGTTACATTCATTTTACGTGGATTATAATTTATTTTGTAATACTAACAGGCTACTTGATGAGCTAACTTACTATACTAAACATTGCAAGATGAGCAGGGGGTGGGGGTGAGGACTTAAACTTGAAGGCTTGATATCATTTTGGACCAATTTTCTCAATAAAAATTTAATTTTGTCACTTGGTACACGGTATTCTTCAAAGTACCTTTTTATAAGGAAAAAAAAGAGAAGTCCATTATAGTAATAGATTCTTTTTACTAGGATCATCATATTTGCTATGGCATAGAATAGCTAATACTTGATTCATACGTAGAGTACCTCTTTTCCACGTCTACCTTTTTTGTACGAATAAGTAATCCGTACTTACTTATTTAGAAAAGTGAAAGAATGAATGTTACAAGTATTTAATTCAGCCATAAAAAATATTTGAATCAAAGTTGGCAATTTTTAATCGGCTTGCACTGTTTCAAATTTAAAGTAGTGTGACAAATGTTAGTATAACAATAAAATATGGAAATCCTTTTCTCAAGTGACACTGAAAATTCTACATATACATACATTTTATTCTTTTTTAAATTTTCATCAAAATTTGTGGTTTTTTTTTTAAAAATAAGCCGATAAAACATTGAGAGCATCTCAACCATCTTAATGATTGTTTTTTGAATATTTGATGAATAACTCGAAAAATTAAGATGTTGTAAGCAATTTAAAAATGTTCTGACTAAAAAATTATCTAATTTTTTTCTTATTAATAAACAACCAATGGATTGTCTAAAATCCCTTATTTTTAATATTTTCTTCAAAAAAAAAAAAAAATCTTTGTAAGGTCAGGACAATAAAAAAAAAGATCTTTAAAATGAGATATCTTAATTTAGACATGTTAAATTTGTCAAATAACTTTTAAATGAATTGAAGGTATAGTTTAAAAGAATTATCAAAAAAATTGAAGGAGCCAAAAAACTTTACTTATTTATATTGATAGAGTGGAATAAGATGATTACAGGGATGAATAAGCATTTTTCATACTTCGTTAAATCTCTTACAAGGTATCATACTAAGGAAAGAAAGAGACACACATATTTTCCAATTAGAAATTGTTCAAGGATATCTTTAGAAAGAACCAATTATAATTGCACAAAGATGTTACTCATATGCAACTTTGATTTCATGCTATTGATAAATACCATTAAAGTTTCTACAAAAAAAAAAAAAAATAACATATTGCGTTTCCATCATGAGCTGCAGATTGTTAATAATAATTGATTCACCATGCAATATTTCCTATAAACAAAGATATTTATGTATATATATGTATACCTATACATAATTGATAGATTACATATTAGGGCCATTGCACTGATACTTTCAGTCATACCTTTTAAGACCTTATATTTGATTTGTGCTCAGAAACAAATTCTTAAAAATCTTGGGTTTGTATGTGTATTAAACCCTCAAAATTGTCTTGATATTGACCTTTTAATCTCTTGTTTTCGTAGTCATTTCCACGAACGAAGTAACTATGATATCAAAAGAGGAGAAAAAGCAAAATATGTAATTTATTCGTTGGTTTTGTCTTGATTTAGGCCCCCCAAAGTCTTGGTCTCGTAATCAATACCAGAGATGAAGACTTGGACTCGAATTGGACTAGAGTCCACATTTTGAAGACTTGTAACTTGAATTGGACTCGAAAGTTAAGACTCGATATCATTGTTTATAAAATTTTGTAAAGATTTTTAAAAGGTAGTTGAAAAGTTGAATTTATTCAACATTTCCTGGCAATGAATATGCTTAACCGAGCTTAAATGAGCTCGAGAGAAATCTGAGAGCTCAAACTGGACTTGAAAAAAGTATTTAAACTTATGAAGGAAGACTGAGGCTCTACTTGGACTTGTAATATAGGGACTTTTCCTCACCTCTGATCAAAACTAGGTGTTGCTCTTCAAAGTCTTTAAAGGAGACTGACTCCCTCTCATAAATTTTTAATATGTACCCAAAAATATTACAAAATTACAGAGAAATCTTATGCCCCTTCGAAATTTTGATATTGATTCCTCAGAATCTTAGTTTTGCTTTGAGTCTTGGCTCAAAGTCTTGCTCTTGTCTCAGTTAAGGGTAGAGTAGTCTTGAACAGAGCACTCTCTTTGATACTGAAAGTTCTTATTCATAAGTTACAGACAATGCGAAATATTTTGAAATATAAAAAAAATCAAAATGTTCCAATTTGTATGAATCAAAGTTGAATGACCAAGAGATATCAATATTCATTCATAAATAGGAGTGTTCGTTCCATTGTTGAGAGACTTTTTATTTATTTTTTAATATTAGATAGTATTAGCATTAGGGTTCAATCTCCCCCTTTGGTTTGTATGAAAATTGAACCGTGAAACAATCAAAAAATATACACGGCTAACACAAACATACAAGTACAAGTACATAAACATAATACAGCGTAAAATCCAACCCTCAAAACCACAGATGTTGTGTTAAAAAACTAAATAAAAAACTTAATAATTAATATTTATTGATCATAATATATATAAATATATTTTGCTTTTTTTTTTTTAAATGTAATAAAATCTCTATATGTATGTATGTACATAGTTAGAATCACCTACCTCATGCCCCCTTTTAATTTAAGATTTTGAGAAATCTTTTCATTGAAAGTATACATACATACATAGATGAATGTTTGCATGTCAGCTCTTTGAAGATGCCATCATTGACTTGGATTCCTTCTTCCTTTCTTCATTAAGATGATTAGAGACAGTTGTACATAATATTATATAGAATGAAATATACATGATGTACATATGTATGAAAATATTATATGTACTTAATTCAAACAATTATATTAATGTATGTACATATATATTCTATGCTTAACGATTTTCATTTTTTTTTTTTTAAATTTATATTTTACATGTACATACACACATATCTCTTAGATTACACAATATTATGAAATATCTGTCAACAAAACAGAAAGTGCAGAGAATACAGATTTATCCAAATCTTTCTAATTAATTACTTTTATGTACAAATCTACTTATATCCTTTGGATATTTAAAATATTTTCTAAACTTAAAATTGTATTTATTTACTATTTACAAATAACTATGTTGTTGACAATTTTATTATATGAATAAAATACATTGAATCTTTCAATTACAAGCAACATTTAATTGAGAAAACTCAAGCGATATAAATTGACAAGTGCCAGAGACTATTTTCGTTCCATTTTATATCTCTACTGTTTCTAAAATATACATAAAATTTATGTAACATACATATAAGTGTATCAGTTCTCACAAAACACATAAATAATTTGTCAATCCTCATTACTTAATAAAATACTTATTTCTAAAACATTAATTTATATTATAATTTTGTTTCTTGAAAACAAAAAAAATAAATACAAATCAACCAACCAAATTTTAAATTATTATTCGATATTTTACATAGAGAATCATATATTTTTTAAAATATTGAAACTACGAGAACAGGAATGGGTAAAATGACTTATTCATCTCGAAGTGAAGTTTAGAGTTTAAAATAATTCTTTGTATTTCACGAAACGGAGCTTCAATTGTTGTATAGACATATGTAGATGTATATAAATGTAATTTTTGAAGGTTTTGGTCTTATCTCGACCCCTCAAAGTCTTGATTTCAATGTCAAGACCATTAATTAAAATTTAAAAAAAATCCTGTTCATCTCTTGGTCTCAAACTAGTCTCAATCCCTTAAAGTGTATGTATTGTCTTGGTATAGAGTCCTTCAAAGTCTTACTCTCGACGCCAATTCAAAGCAACAAAATCAAAAATTTCATTTTTCATTCAAAAAACACAATATTTTCTCATCCTAGTGCCGATCCTTAAACTTATGGCATCATCTTGGTCTCGGGTGACGGGATCTTGACCACAACATTTATATGCGCCTATGAAATCATTATACATGTGATATTCATTTTATTCTATTGTGCACCTACATATATAATACATATGTACATAGATATGAATCAGCTAGAACAAGTGCATTCGATTTTAGCTATATGAAGTGAAACAATTGAAAGAGTAAAGGCTACGCTTATTACCTACATTCAGACATCTACATACATACATAGAACTTTTATACATCTAATTTTATTTTTCCACCTGGAGTGCATTATATTTAGAAAAACAACAGAAAATAAAGATGACTCGGGAGTTTCAACGAATAGATAAGGAATGAATCAATGGTTATTCAAGTAGAACAGCAGCGACAATGGATCCTTCTTCTTCTTCTTATGTGTAGTTTAATTCTTGTTATTGTATGAACGTGGAGGACTACGCTTACACAAGGTTGGTTCGGTTGGTTAGTTGAACCGGTGCGTGGTAATGATGATGGCTTATTCATTTAGAATGGTGCTGTTAATTGGGTGTGAAATTGGGAGTTGAATAAGGCTCCTTCAATAATTATGTACCTCTCTCTCTCCCTCTGAATGTCTAGATGTATAAGGTTGATACATAAGTATCTATCTATGCTTGTAAAAGTAAGGAAGAGAGAATTACTGATGCACGGAAAAGAGAAAGATGAAGTGAAACTTTTGAAACTGCGTATGTAGTGTCTTTAGGGGGAAATGATAACCACAAAGGAGATGAAGTAAAAAGGAAAACAATGTTTTGAATGAAATTTAATCGGTACTCCTAATCCATAAGATCCTTTCTGGAGCAAACATAAGTTCATGAATCTGAAGTTAGTTTTGAGTATGTAGAGTAATAATAAGCCCAGGGATTGAAAGTATTTTTCACACTAAGGACACGTTTTCAATTTGGATAATATCTATAGTGATGGAAAGTAAGCTTCTTTTTTCTTTAGTCACTCTTGTAAATGGCCAACCACTCTCACCTTTCAGGGGGTCGTGCAAGAGTAATACTTGGGGGCCATGCCCTCCCCACTTTTTTGGAATTTGTAAGAAATTTGAAATGAGATAATATTAGAAGATTGCTAAGAATGTGTTTCTTTATTTGCCTGAACCACCCTACAAGTTTAATTTTAGTTACTGACTCACAAAAAAAGGTGCCTTTGACTAGAAAACGGGTACAAAAACCATTTAGTCTGTTATGACTTGTGACACACTAATTCTTGTCACAATGATACACAAGTTATGTAATCGGACTAAGCGCTTTTATAGGATCTATACAAATAGAGAGAGAAAGTATAAAACATAAAAATTTGGAAATCAAATTTCAAATAGGCATATATATGTAATATTAAAAAATTATCATTTAACCTTAAAAAGAGGGTATATTGGCATGATTAAGAAGCAAAATATTGCCACCTTATATTGATGATTCTGCACTCCCAACCTTGATTAATATTGATTTCTTTGAATTATTTTTGTAATTTTACAAGAAAAAATGATGATTTATACATATATATAAATAACTGAGGAATGGAAGCAGAATCGTTCAATTGATTTTAATTTTGATTTTAAGCAAAGGATTGTAATAAAGAAGTAGTCATTAGAACCATAGTTTCTGATTTATAACGAATATGGTATGAAATATAAGTAATGGTATATTTATACACAGCAGTCATGATAAATATGTAGATACTTTGAATATTGTGAACATAATTTAATTTTGAAACCTGAGATAATAACGGCAAGGTAAGCTGTTAGATAATAATAAAAAAATGGAGGGACTAGCAATAAAATATAAAAAATTGTCGACTATCTATCCATTACTGTCCCAAAAATATACTTTGACATATGCATATACCTCACTACACCTCACTCCTACTTCCTTTGACAATCACTATTCATTACCTTTATTTTATTGTCATGAACATGTCTTATGAAATCGGTTATTGGCATTTAAACTCTGGATTCTGAAAATAAAATGAGGGGTATCGTGAATGCAACGTTGATTTTAACAAGAAATTACTCAAGAAGTAAACCTCTCGACTTAATCAACTAGAATATTGACAGGTCTTATCCCAAGGGCTTTCTGAAAGATGTTCCTTAATAATTTATCTTTGACCAGAATCAATTTTCCTTGCCATAGTCACTTTGTAAGAAAGATCAACCATTATTTTTTTAGACGCTGATGCAAGAACCATTCAGTTTCTTGTGATCATACACGTTGATACTAATCTATTCAATGACAATCAATTTATACTAAGGCAGGAGGCTCAGGGTTAAATTTTATTTTATGAATACTTCCCCCACTTAATCCGAGGTAAATGCAAAATCGTCAGCATATCCCTCGTGAGTCATGATATGTTCATGTATGTCGTAAAGAACGAATGCATCACTTTCGCAGTGCAATAAACGACAATTTCCTCTGTAAATCCTGAATGAATTTCACCTTCACACTACTTCACTTTTAGATGAAGGAAATAGGAGGACCAATTACTTATTTTAGGAACATAAAAATATGGAGAATATCATGAATGATTCATTCACAGCAATATTATCTCTAAGGGTCATGTTTTGAATGATTATATGGACTCACTATTGAGGGATCCAATGTTCATGATAGTCTATAATAGTTTCATTATTTTATATCTTTCACTTTCATAAATATATTGAAATCGATACTTTTACTACTCATTCATGACAACTGAATCTTTAATGTACATATCTAACTTTCCTCCAACAAAAAGAGAATTAATAAAGACACAAAATCAATTAGGTTTTAGCCAATTCTGCCTGTCGGTGAGTTCCTTGGATTATTATTTATTAAAATATAGGAAATTGTTCACAGTTTAATAATAGCAACTCATTCAAGCTTAATTAGTCAACGATATGAAGACAATTAGAGTAGTTGAAAAATCGATATTGTAAACTTTTATGTTAGTGAGATATCTTTATTTTATGTCTTAACCTTTCCTTCAAAAAGAGAGAGAAAAATGCCTAAAATCAGTTGGTTGTAGTTACCCAAATAGCCCCAAATGTATTTAATTATCTATTTAATAATAGGGGATTTAACAACTACGGAAGAAATATTTTTAGCTCTCCCAACAACCAATGTTCAAGGACCAAAATTGCTTACAAAAATCAATGTCTGCCTAGATAACACCGCGTCACGATCTTCACTGCATCTCTTGATCTTTCTTCCAAGAAGAGAAATAAATTTGGGCCTAAAATCTGTTTAATTGGTAATTAGCCAATTCTGCCTTACTGTGGTATCATTATTAAAATATATTAACTAAAGCTTAACTAAGAGAAGGTAATTGGAGTTCAACCAATCTGCGTTCAGAACATAAATAAAGGACATTAAAATGAGTATAATAATCGACAGCAGAAAAGCTAGAACAGTGTAAATTTTCATATGAATAAGATAGCCCCATGGTATATTTCAAATTTGTTATTCCAAATAGACAAATTTATATTTCATTAAAAGCTCAAAATATTTTATCATCAAATCCGAGCTAGGAACTATAACATGATGATTTATAGCAGATATAAAAAGTAATTTCAATATTCTCCACATTATTTTTAAAAGGTCATTAATAATATAATTTATTGTTTATCAGAGCATGAACATCATCTAAGTATTTAATACGGTTATACATGTATAAAAGCAGCAATAATTTAATTGATGTGAAAATTACATTTATCAAGTGTAATTAAAGTATGATTGCTTTAAAGTATAATTCATTTCTAGGTAGGCATATGTATGTATGTATGTATGTACATATGTGTATCAACCTTTATTTTAATTACTTTTTAGAGTGTTAAGGTAATGAAGTCCTTGTTTCAAATATTAAATACAGACATATCAAAATAGTAATTGAGGAAAATATGACGTTGCATGAATTATAACATAGGGAGGTGTGTTTTTTTTTTGACAAGTGGGATTCGAATTTAACGCGGATGACATGTGTCAAAAAGTTTAAACTATGTATTTTAAAGTAGATAATAAATATATTTATACATATTTGTATAAAAATTGGTTTTGTACTAATTCCAATTTTGTAAAAAATCTTGCTCAGCTTAAAATGATAATAATTTGCAATAGTAAGCATTCAAATATTATCGTAATTTTCTTTTAGAACTTTTTGGAAAATGACCTATTTTGTTTAATTAGTATATATGTAGCTTTATGAGTATATCAACAACTATACCTTCAACATGGTGTTAGTTTCATCATGCAAACTATAAGATTAGGGAAGATGGTCTATAGTCAATAATGCGTACGTCTTAAAAAAACCGAAATAAAAATATTTTGTACGTTGCCAATATTTGAACATCTGTACTCGCTGGGAATTCCCCTTTTTCGACATCTTACTTCGGCACAAGCCATTAGTCTATTCATATTTACACTATTATTGAACGATTGAATAAATCTGAACAATTAGCATAGTTTAGGAAATTAGAAATTCAAAAAATATTTTTTTCAATTTTGTATACTCGTTTTATTTGGGACCCTTTGACCTTGTTGAGCAAATACAATTTACAATTATGTTATATCCCCAAAACATGAACAATTTCTATGTATTTTCTTGTCAGCTGTTGATTAGTGCACTCATTCTCCATAATGGGGTTTTGAACGTTGATTTGTTGACAACAAGGCTTTGAAAATCCCTTCTATTACATAGAAAATAGTTGCATCTAATTTATCACCATTTTTCCTTTCCCTTTTCGGAAGAAAGGTTGAGAGAATTCAAGTAGAAAATGGATCCATAGTTTTGTATCTGTTTCTATTATGAAAATAAGTACTAAAGTCAATGTGATTTGCATAATATTTAGTGCCTCTAAAATATTAGGGGAGTCGTGAGCTAAAACAGTTTCTTGATCCTCTTTCAATCTATGTACAACCTTTTACTATGTACATAAAGCTCTTTCATCATTTTGCAAAGGATATTGTGAAAGATGATGCACTTATGGAGGGCAATGATTATCTGCATCCATAAACCAATAAATATATCACATAACTAGGCATATGAACCAAATGCTTCCACCTCTGAAGGATTTCAATTGCATCCTCAATTAACTATTTATTTGGTTATAATTTTTTTCTATAAATAATATATATTATTTGTATACTAATACATATATGTATACACCTATGCCTGTATGTTCATACTTACTTTTTCTTTCATTTTCCCTCCTTCTCCATGATGGAGTGGAGTGGAATTGCTTAACGTGAGAAAATTAATAATTTGTTATTTCACTTTTCATAATAATACAGATAAAGGTTCTTGTTCAAAATAACAAATAAATAATATTCTTTCTTTCTACGTATGAAAGAAGGGAAAAGAATTGTGCCAAGGTTGGTCAAACGTCACGAAGGCATGATTCCAAATATTCTCTTTTCATGGAAAGAAAGGATTTTACCTAGATAGGCAGATTTATATACCGACTACCATCATTAGTTTTATTATTTATTGGTTATTATCTTATAGAGTATAATTATTGCTCAACCTACCTATAGGTATAAGTAAATAAATAAATCAAATCAAGAGGCTTTATAGGTATGTATGTATGTACCTTGGCTTTGCATCGTTTTTGCATTCTATGATTATGGATAATTATTGTTAGCACTATAATTAGTCTATTGATAATGATCTTAGACCCAATTTTCTTTAACATATGCATATACATTCGTAGATAAACTGCTATCAAATTTACATACTGGGATATTTGGTTTGTAAATTTGCAAACTGACTCTACATATGTGGATCTTTATCATACTTAAGCCAATAAGCCAAGAGTATCCTCTTGTTGGGGATTTGTTCGAGTTAATCAGTTTGTCACATTTTATATAAAGTTAATGACAATGTCATATATTTAAAGTAGCATACTGTATAAATATTCTCTGATATACATATAATCCATTCTTTCAAGGTATCATTGGATCAAAAAAAGGTCAAAGACCCTTCCTATAAACCATAGTTGCACCTTGCTCTTGTTTTCTAAAAGGAACATCAATATGAGATTGGGTAAGCTCATGGGAGAGCTGAACACTTGGTCTCGAAGTGAAAAGACTCAGAGCTAGAAGTTAAAAACTTGAGACTAAACTCGGTGACTCCAAATCAAATATTCAGACTTGAATGAAGATGAAGGCTTAAGACTCACAAACAACCTTTATTTTAAATCATTATTGAAGCACCATTTACTATTTTATAACTTTGAATATGTACATACATAGATGATAATGACTAAATACGAGTTGAGAATTTAATGTCTGATCTTTTTGGTAAAGTAAATTCAATAGAATACGACTAAATCCGTGTGTGGGGAGTTGTATTTAAAAACTTACCCAGAGCTTGCAATTAAAAATAATAATTTGGGAAATATTCACGTGCCTAGTCAGAAGATGGTGTTAAATGATTCTTACATCTGTGGGAATAAGTTTAACGCTATAGTAGTTATTTACCTTTGTAGAAGAGTGATTGAAGGAAGTATGTTTGATACCAATCATTCATTTAATTATATTATCCTCTATTGAAAACACATACTCGGCCTTCATAACGCTCTCCAAGCAAGTTTTTCACAATCATATTTCTGTAATCCAATTTTAATATGTATCAAACATATTAATCATATTCATTCACGAAAATAATCTCACATTTAGAGTTGAGAAGTTTGTCATGCACGATTCAAAGGCGTGCAATTGCCATATGGTATCCCTGTTTTAATAAATATAAATTAAAGGAAGGAAAAAGGCGTGTTACATTAAATTATTGAATAGACGCCGCAGATAATCAGTTATATATATCTAACTGATTTTTTTTCTCATCAAATTTAACCCTATCTTGAGAAATTTTCCCTCTATAGACTGTTTTCACTAACGTCATAGATTGCATAATAAATCGAAGTGACACCATGTTGAGACCATGTAATTGATATATTTATTAAATAAAGTGGACAAATTTCCAACAAAAACTCAAGGAAACTTCATTCAATGGCTTTAGAAAATAAATAAACACCTGTATAGATTACAAATTGATGATAAAGAAAACCAAGGATATTTGAATAAAATTAATTTAATCATTTGGGGTAAAAATTTCTATAAAATGACTCGATTTTTACAATTAATTTGGTTTTGGATCGAATAGGAATCAACAAAAATATAATAATTGTAAAAAAGAAAAAATCCAATCCTTGCAAAAGTAATAAATATTTGACTAATTGACAACACAGATATCAATGTGTAACGAGATATTAACATGCATCTTAGTGTCTTGAATACAGCAAAAAGACTTATATTTTAAATTGACGGTAAATATCTTTTTGTTTTTTAGTCCCATTCTGACATTAAAATGTACAGCAGTCATTCACAATTTTCTTAAATAATAAAAAAACAAGGGTTATTTATTTTTATAAAGTTTGGTTGCTTATGCTTATTTGAAGATAGTCAAAGATGACGTCAAGTGAAAAAACTCTCTACTCATGTCCAATTATATGTATATTCAAATACAAAACCAATTCTGTTAACAAAACTGGATAAATCTCTGATTCGAATATAATTCATTTTGACTTATCATATTATATTACTTTTAGAATGCGTTTATCTGTACAACAAAGAATAGAAATGTGTATATATGTACATATAATCAACTTTACATCCTTTTGATTTGTTTACTCTCCGCTATCTTTATCTAACATCTTCCATTTCCTTAGAATGTTTATTTAAGTAAGTTGATCTTTCCAGAAAATGTTCATATGATGTAATATGTTACTAAATACTCGTATATATGAAACTTCAATATTGAATCACAACCATTCATCGTCACGAATTAAAATGAAAAGAAATTTAATTTCATGTTACTATGTGTACATATACGACCTATCAACTGATGCTCAAATTTTTCCTTGATCTTTTAAAGGAAATTATATCAAAGTACGAAAATATATGTACAAACTACATACCCTGAATAACGAGCATATTCAGTATCAGATAAATCCATAAATGGTTGTTCCATAACAGTCAATGTTCGACCATTCGATGTTTTCGATAGTCAGAGTGGTGATTGGTCTTTATGCACTAATTAAAGGTCCAAAGAAATCTTGCCACTAATCCTAAATAATTATTATTAATGAAAGAACTTATTACAGTTAGCCAAAGGAGAGGTCTTGAACTCAAGTTTGTATTTGGAGGACTTGGCCTGACATAAAAATCAAAGAGTCAATACTTGGATTGGACTTGAAATTGGATTGAGATCCTTTTTAACAAATTTTCTCCAAATAATTTCATTTTTTAACTGAATGTAAATACACTTCATAGTACCTTTGCTTAGACAGATAATAATTAATACATAGTCCCTATATTAATGACTTTTTTTTTGTATCAAAGTAGCCTATGCGCAAGTAAAGAACTTTTAATTACGTTGAGGTTATTTTAGAATGTGAAAGAGTGAGTATTCCATGTTTCAAACATTCCCTAGCTCTACAACTACAAACAAGTGCAATTTAATAAAGTTTGACTAAACTTGAGTGTGTTTTCAGACAAAATATCTAGAATTAAATATTATTCACAAATACTATATAAACTTGAAATGAGCTTTAAAGAAGTATCAAGACTCGATATAAATATTTAAGAACTTGAACTGGACTTGAACTTGCAATGTAAGGGAATTTCTTTACCCTCTGTAGTTGGCCCTTGGAGTTATAAATATAATTCAAGTAAAAAAAAACAAAATCTGCTTGTATGCCAAAGCTAACTGTAACCTTGCTTCTTAAAAATAACTTAACTCCCTTTACTATGGAATTATCCCCCCCTTCCATAAACAATTGCAATGGGATATATTATTGTTTTACAATATGCAATATTTGAATTATATTTACGTACTTGTTTAAGTGAAAAGCTGATCATTAAACAATGGATCCTTGACTCATTCTAATCCCTCAAGACAAAAACAATCTGTAAATATTTTGTGAAGAACTAACTTTTACCAATTAAAAAAACATAGAAAAAAAAATATACAGAGAATGAATTAAACTGATTCTTGCACTAAAATACTTAAACCTTTCGCTGAGTAACCTTTTTTTTAAAAAAAAAAAAAAGTAGATACCATGACTTTTAGGTATAAAAATAATTTCAAATTGCATGATATTAGTACACCTTTGTGTGTTATTTTACTTCTTTTTTCGTAAGAAATGCATCACTTTTAACCTTTTTTTAAAAATAAATAAATAAATAGAATAGTAAGAACTAAAATGATATAACGCGTATACCATAGACAATATACTGTTTTAAATGAAAATGTTCATAGCATTTACATTTTTATGTATAAAAGGCCTTTTTTACATAAACTTTTTACATTACTTTTTTATAAACTTTTTGTAGAAGATATTGGTGAAAAGTCTGTATTTTTTACATTTTTAAATTATGTACAAAATTGTTACTACAATCATATCCTCACTCTGAACATTGATTTATTGACCTCAAACTATTTTTCCTTTTAAGTACAGAAATATCTACAACTAAGTACAAAATGTGTAGTCTAACAGTTGAAAAAATGACGGTTTTGGCTAAATTTGTGCCTTTTTTCTCCCTCCTTATGAAGGAAAGATTAAAAGACACCATGAATTAAAAACTAATCGCTAATTTCTGTAGGTTTTTTTTTAGTAACTTAATCGTACAGATACATATTTTACAAACCTTCTAGCATGTTTTAGATGTTCCTCCTCCAAATTTTATCACTCGAAGAGCTGAATTATGTCTCAACAAAAGGATAATTTCACCAAAGTTTGGCTTTCTTTTTCTGCTTTTGATTTTAAAAAATCATTAAAAAACTACTATTTGACCATATACAAGAGTGATTTTGTTGCTGGTTTTAGGGGGAAAAGATTAGGTTTTAATATAAGAAAAGTGTCTTAATGATTTAGAATGGCAGTTGATAATTATATTAATAATATAACTAAGAGGAAAATAGACCCATGGGTTAAAAAAAGTTTCAGGATCACGGATTTAGAAGATTAAAAATTGACCGAACCCTGTATTTTCTAAAACCGACACTGATTAAAAAATATATTCAATAAAATACATTGAACCTTAGAATGACCAATAAAAAACTATAAGCCTTAAATAATCAAAGGAGTTTCTGAGAAGTAGTAAATGTTTCCTTATTCTTCAACAAATCTCCTTGATGAATTTTTACTAACTTTTAAACCATCGATCCCTTGAATTTACTCCGCATACTCATTATGGTTAGAAGATTAGAAAAGTCCAAATTGCCCCACATTTGGAGAAGATAATGAATATTTGAAGCTCTAAACATTACTCTAATTAATGTATTCCTAAGTGTTGAGTTGAACACATTTATTTGATGTATATGTAAATCCCAAAATTTACCTAAGCTAAAATAATGAGAAATATAATGCAGATATTTTGAATCTAATAGCCTGATCACGCCTAGGAAATTGTAAAATATCTTCATTTATAACGTATTTATATTTGTCCCTCGAATATAGTTAAATATATATTTATTCCCATAATTAGGGATTGGACTATTGCAGAGTTAAAAGTTAAAGTGTCATGGTTAAGAAAGGGAAATCAGTTGATACTGATCTCCTTTTTTAAAATTATATTCTTTGTTTCTTAGATGATTGTGGTGGTTTCTTAATTAAATAATCTTTGTGTACTGTTGTTGTGAATACATAATAAAGTTATAACTCATATTAATCATGTATGTATACGCCAAATTTGTATTTGTAATGTTATCCCTGCAATAATATTATTTAAAAGGTAGAACACGCAGTATCTCTACTTTCTACCGCAATCTTTTCGCCCAAAAGAAATGTAAAAACCCCAAAATCAAAAATATGTGTTGTTTCTACAAAAGTCTCATCTTATCACAAAGCAAGAAATATTATTTTATTGATAACATATGAAGTAAATTTTACTTTCTTTTTTATTCAACTTATAGATTCAAGTCAGATTTGGTATTTTTTGTACAAACCTTCAAATTTATAAAATTATTTATTTCAAGTACTGGAAAATATATGTATTTTATAAATAGTTTTTATATTTTTCGTATCTCGAAAAACCATTCAATTGTGTTTGAAATATGATTTTTTTTTTGAATTGTCCATGAATTGTCTGTCATACTAAACAGCAAAAAACAAAAGTTTTATTTGTTAAACAGCTCAAAAGCAATTTTAGAGGTACAAAAAACTAGGAAGGAAACATTTGATGCTCCATGTAGGTATACTATAATTCTAACATTTATAGACATATGATTTCAAAGCTTTTTATTTCTATCCATACGCAAATATAGAATGAGATGACGTTAAGGTTTTTTTGTTTTACAGTTCATATTACATTTTTACCATCTCTATAATTTAATGCTACATGATTTTTTACAAAATGTATGTGTCAAAAATTGTTCTACTGGTAAATTATTATTATTATTATAC
Source organism: Lepeophtheirus nordmannii (assembly GCA_963680855.1). NCBI lineage: Eukaryota > Metazoa > Arthropoda > Copepoda > Siphonostomatoida > Caligidae > Lepeophtheirus > Lepeophtheirus nordmannii. The sequence continues at coordinate 29,000,855 of OY804522.1, read as the reverse complement.
ATATATAATATTAAAATTGTTGCTTTGGAATCAGATTATAGTCATTTAAAAATATGCTCTGCATACAATTATTATTTTTTACAACTTCATTACGTGTCACAGTGTCATCCCACTATCATGAAAAAAATTTATGTCTCCATTGTCAGCTGTTGATCTAGTGCTTTTAATTTCATTTCTCAAACTTAGGTAAATATACCCATAATTATGGATTAACAATATATCATTTGAGTTCAGAATTTCAATGCTCAGAGAACTCAATAATATCCCCAAAATATCAACAATGTATTTTTTTTCCCTACCTATAGGTTTTTTAATTTTCTGACACCTTATTTATTTTATGTACGTGGATTGGTTGAACTCAAATTGGCCATGGTTAAGCTGTGAGCAACTTTCTACTATTAATTGAAGAATAGTCCCAAAGGTATTGGGAAGAATTAAGCGGGTTCTTCTAATAGATTTTGGGCCAAATTTTCTCTTTGTTTTTGGAAATAAGGTTAGGAAGGTTGTAAAAACGCTTTGATAAATGATAAAATTCGACACCCGACTTAAAAATACATTTAATTTTCGTACTAAGAGGAGAATATTGTTTTGTTATAGATTTGTTCTTAAATTGTTGATCCAGTGAGCTCCAATATTTTTTTATAAGTATTTTCCCATTAAAAAATAAAATACAAATATTTTATAGATATGTATTTGTAATAAACATCGACAGTAAAAAAAGGGTAAAAATCCTGATTAAGTATTCAAGTTAAATAAATTTGATCAACAAACTGTTTATTTTTATAAAATGGTTATTTTCAAAGTCATATGATCAGAGTTTGTATTACAGGATTCAAACAATGGCTACCCCAATAATGCTTCAATATATTTTATCAAGTATTGATTTTACAATTTTGACTCAATTTAGTTAAAAGTAATGACCTCTTAAAGCAAGTATGAGCTAATGAAACAAATAAGATAGATATGAGACATGAATTTCATCCCAAACGAGTTTGTCTTCATGTAAAGATGTAAGGCGTTCAAATAGCTTTTAATGAAAAGTAAATTTTATGTGCAAAAGGAAGAATATTGCTAGAGTAAGAGCCATCTTATTTTAAGCATTAGCTCCACTCAAGAGGGAAATAAATGCATACATCCCAGGCTAGAAAAACACCTTTTCCTATATTTACATATTTTGCAAAATAGGAAATTCACCTCCGTAAATATGTTTCTCTTAATTAGCTGATGAATCCATTCAACTACAAAATAGTATATGTTTGTATGTAGAACTAACTATCAACTAAAAAGTTTAAGAAGAGGAAATAGTTTACCGCAAAAAACATAAAAATTTCACATCAAACATTAGAAATGAAAAAAAAAAAATAATACTCTTTTCAAAAAATGATGAATTTCATTCTCATTAAAATCCGTGATTCACAATATGTATTGTTTAATTCTGACTCATGAAGGAAGAAACACACACACACAAAAGCCAAAGAGTTTTTATAATCATGCATGTGCTTAGACTTATTTTTACGTTCGTAGGGTATAGAGAATGAAATAAGAAACCATCCGTGTGCATCGTTCTTTCTTTTCGGAGTCATATGTATATAGTTCCGACTATCTATATATGTATGTATGACAGACTTGTAACATATACATACATAGTGTAGCAATTCTAAGAAATGATGAGTTACATAGTGAAGATAAATGTCATTTTGTTCATTTGTAAAAATGTAGTACGTAATGTCGTGTGAAATGTACAGATATATAATACAATAAGACCTTGAATTACGAGTATTTTGAACAAACTGGGGGAACTCATACTCAGAATGCTAACTCGAGTCGCACAAATGTCTAATCAGTCTCCATTCAGAAACTAACTACTCGACCCAGACTTGAAGTTAAAAGACTGAACAAACATCCTTTCATTTCAAATGACATAAAATAATAAATAATATTGATGATGACTTGAATCCGAGCAGGAGACTCGGAAACTTTAATATAATCCATCAAATAAACAGCAGCTTCTGTTTGAGTTGGGCACGAAATCAAAATACTTGTGACTAAGGCTAAAATACTACATACAGACTTGACTCGAACGCGTACAAAATTAACCATGTGCTGCTTTGTTTTTGTACACCTTCTATAATTTGAACAATGAGGATTGTTTGTGATTGGCTGTAAATTTCTTTTACTCTTACAAAATGTCCACCCTCTCCTGGGGTCCTGGAGTTCACTCTAGGGGGTAGGGATCAATTTTATAAAAAGGATGTTGTTATTATTTTCTATAAAGTGGGACACTGATGTTCCCAGGCCAGGGTTTTGGGGCCTATGAACCACTCTCGCCTGTGATTAGAATTACAGATACAATAACTATTCAGCTCTCATTCCATAACTTGAGAAGGGATCTCTTTAACATTTTTTATTTACGAGTAGCTAGCCCAGGGGTAGTACTGTTTGTAGCTACTCCATTCATTGATTATATTTTTTGCAAACAATGCTGACAAAGGATGGCAACAACAAAAAAAAAAGTTAGCATTTCAAACTTTTGTATTTTGAAAAAAAAATCATTCATTGATTGACACAAAAAAATATAGATACACTGTGTATAAGTGTTACGATTATTCATTTAAAGTCTTTCATATGTTGATAGACTTTTTCGACATTTTTTTTTTCTTTTTTTTTTTTGCCTTAGATAATTTACATACAAAATATGTTAAATATTATTCCCATATCATTCATTCATCATGTCATAGTAGTTATTCCAAAACTAATTTACCATATGTTTGACGTACCTTTCACCTAAGTATTTACTAATGTACATACATAATTATAAATATATCTATAATACCTCACAGAATGTGTTGAAATTCACAAATTTAATCATCTTTATAAATATTCCAATGATAATGAATGTCAGAAACAAACAAACAAACATAAATGAAATTTAAAATGAAAGCTAAAAAAGGAGAGCCTCATATAAAAAAAAAAAAAGAAGTGTCCAACAGTATTGAAATGCAAAATTCAGCTCTTTGTAGATCAAGTTTCAATCAAAAAAGCACGCGACATTTAATAAATAAGAGTCTATATGTATGTACTTTATTTTAAATCCCTTACTGACTCCTTTGTTACACTGCCTAGCACGCAGTTTGGCATTAAATGTGACGATGCATTGAATTTAATAGCTATTTATTAAGATAGTTGTAGAATGAATGATAAATCTGATGATAATTAATTGTTGGAGCTCAGAATTGGCCCATCGAAAAATATACCAAATACAAATGAGAGAGGTGATTTAGTAAGGATCTTTGGGGAGGGGGGAAATCAATTCTCAATTGTTTGTTTTATATTTATTTAAATGGAGTCATTTCCGATTGATGAGTCAAATGGTAGTAGTAGCTAGAGGAAAAAACAAACCATCCGTGGCTTCTTCATTCTCACCCCCTCTCCGCTACATACATACAGAGATATTGAATGTATGTATGTACACACGCACCCGGCTTCCTAAGTACATACATTACTCGAGGAGCTGAAGGTATCTCTAGCTGCAACGGCGCAGAGAGGGATGGTTCATCTCACACTCATGCCCTCCTTCCCTCCCTGGTGGAAAATATAATATTGTAAAAAAATATATCTTTTTCGAATAAATATTATTTCAATGTTGGTTTGTACTCAGTGAAGTTAGTTAGGAAGTGAATCTCGAAACCCTACGTCGGTTGTGAAAATATATTCCAAAAATAAAAAAAATATATATCTATACAAAAAATAATTTCAATTTATTTATTATAGAATATAAGTAAATTGGGGGAACAATAGACTTCTACTTCTTCTGACTATTTTTTTATAAAAACGTTCTTCCAAGAAGCATCAACAATTATCAACACAACCTTAAAAATTTTACTTCTTTGGAAGATACTTTTGGATATATTTTTCATCCTTTTGGAATTGATTTGGCTTCTTGTAAGTGATATACATATACTTTGATTTATCAATACGCACCAGTATCTACACATTAGATGAAATAAAATATCATTCCTATCATATAACATTCCCCTATGCAATTTTCTGATTTTTGTTCTTTGAAAGGCGTTTCTTCGTAGTTAATCTTTTTCTTTGTTATTATATATGTATGTATGTATATAATACTATATAGTACATTGAATGTCAAAAATTATTGCAAAAAAAAAAAAAAAAAAGAGAGTTTGAGAAATTAGAAAGTTTTTTTTTTTCTTATATTTATTTATTTTATCATCTTAAATAATAATAATAATAACAATAAGAAAACAAACGAAGAAGTGAATAAAAAGGAAATGACGGAGTGATTCAAAAAGAGGAATAAAAAGAAATATATTATAGAAATCATTTTTTTTTATTTAGAATATTTCAAGTCAGATTTGAGGTGATTGAACTTCAGGCGGGGGGGGGGGGATGGAATAAAAACAAATAAAGCAAAAAAAAAAAAATTTAAGAAAATAATTTAAAAGATAGATTGATTATACATATTGTAACAAATAATATTGCATATATGTAAATAATTCATTTTCTAAGATGTTTACTCATGTAGAAACTGTTACCAAATAAAAAAAAGGTGAAAAATTTCACACGGAAATAAATTGGAGTTGTGCCTATGTGTGTAAGTAGGTATATTTGTGCCTATGTATATATATATATAAGTAAAATTACCTGATTTTCCTTCTGATTCTATTAAAAAATAAGTCATCTGTTTGAAAAAAAAAAGGAATTTAAAAATAATAAAAATAATGGCAATATAGTCAAAGTACCGTTTCTCTCTCTCTCTCTCTCTCTCTCCGTATTATTATTACCTTCAACATCCTCCACCACCAGATTGATGCAGAAAGAAATTAAAACCATTACATAAAAAAAAAAAAAAAAAAAAAAAAAAAAACTTAGTGCAAATTTCATTGATTTCTTCTTGTTACTCCTTACTTTTTGTACCCTTCAAATACCTTTCATTCCATTAAAATTATACCTACACTTACACCTCTAATTATAAATAAATAATATGACCATGTTCCAGATCTACAAGAGTCTTTGGATCTCTCTGTGTATTTTTTTTATTTTTTGGAAAAAAAAAATAAAAAAAAAACCTCAATTCCACATTCTTCCTCCCTCTCCTCCTCAACACTTCAACTCCGCGCAGCAATCACCACAAACACTCTCACGGACGACCTCTTCAACTCCTCCTCCTCCTCTTCTTCCTCCACAAGAAAGGTCTCCTCTGTCCTCTTGCTACAAATCTCTTAAATCCAGTATGCCCTCTGCCTCATCCACTCAACCACCCGTCTCACGTCGAGTACCCAATAAAGGAGGGAGTCAAAGCAGTAGTCGCAACTCTAGCCATAACTCCTCAGTCGCTTCCATCAAAAGTACTACTAGTTCCTCTAGTTCAAGTATGGGAACCTCCAGTTTTATGGTCGGAAGGGAAAGAGACAGAAGTGCTGAAATGGAAATGTTTAGGTGAGGCTCTTTTGCTTTTGTTTCATAAATATCTACATACTTTTATTTTTGTTTTCTTACACTTTTTATAAAGTCACTTGACAAAGTAATTAATGTTCTCATTCTCATATTCAAATATATCTTTACATTTTTCTTTTAATGAGAAAATTTTTTATTTTGCATTTTGAAGCCTCAGAGATAGGACCGCAGAAAGAGAATTGTTTAGGTAATTGCATTTTTTTTGTTCTTGTTAAAAATAAGATATTTTTGTTTGCACTTTTTTGTGTGGGTGTTTTGCTTAGTTGGTTCAGCATACTTTCAGTTGAATTCAAAACATATATTGGCTTTACTCAATATAAAATATACCTAATAATACATTCAATATTAATTTTTTTTTAAATAATCTAATTTGCACTTTTCTTCTTCTCTACTTTTTTTAATGCCTTTCATTTTGACTTTAAGTCATAGCATTGAGCTATTTGGAGATAGTTTATGGTAAGAGAGTTATATTTGTATATATGCCTAAATATATTAACGTAAATTCAAGAGGTTTGCAAATACAAACGTCGCCCTTTCACTTTTACTTCTATATAAAGGATAAACCATGATCCAAAATAATTTTCTAAGACTAAACTTTTTATAGCCAATGTCGGAAGCCCCGCTCAAATTACCGCCGCCCCTCAAATCTTGGACTCTCTACCACACCCTTGCCTAATAAGACAGAGTCCAATGCATACTGTGCCCGTGCTGTAGGCCGTGATCATATTGTAAAAGCCATTCCGGATCATTTGAAACTTGAAGGAGACTTTGAAAAATCAACTGAACTCAAAGCCAACTTTAGAAACCTAAGTCCTGCTCGACCCATTATCTTTAAGATCAGGGACCATTTAAAGGTTTGAACTCAAACTAAAATCCTCCACGAGAATGCTTATATTTTTTTTAATTAAATTCTGTTATTCGTTCTTGTTTTAGCCGGAAGGTGACATCATTGCAGACTCTGAGTCCTCTACACAGTATCGTAATTTAAAGCCCGCAAGACCCATCATTCACCGAATGAGGGATCATGCTGCATATGTTCAACCCGAAGGAGCCATGATGGAAAGGTTGGGAGATGTAATTTATTTGAGGCGGCTCTGATTCATACTAATCACATCTATTTTTTTAACATTATTTTTACAGCTCAGAATATAGAGGAAGCTTCCAAAAATCCATGGTACGAGGTGAAAGAGCAACTCCAGATTGGATTACAAATTTTTCTAAAGTAACAATCGATGGAGGTGACTCTACTCGTCAATAATAAATTATGATACTTGATTTTAAAAAATACTAAAGTAAAAAAAAAGCTAAAACCATAAAAAAAAAAAAAAAAAAAATGTAAAATATCAACACAATGTTTTTATAGTTACTGTACATAAATAAATACCTTCCTAATGTAAATACCTACATTAACTGTTATGATTTTTATATATTATTATTATGTATATAGTTTTTTTGTTTTTAAATTAAAAAAACAACACCTTTTGAATTAATTTAATATTTTCTTGTTAATGTTTGGTGAAAAACAGAAATCAATACATTTTTGGTTATAAAAAAATTCATTTTTGTTATTTTTATTTTAATTATGAATTAATGGCTGTCCATTTATCTACAAATACTACCCCTTATTAGTCTTGTAAATGCTGATTGGTTGAACTACCTTCATTTAATTAATTATGTTAAGCTGTAATAAAGAATGGTACAGCGGATGTTGAGAAGAATTGGATAACTACCAGCTTATTTTGGGCCTTTTCCCCCTCCCCTCTCTCTTTCTCAGAAAGGCTGAGAGATACAATAAAAATGACTTTGTAAAAGACCATTTGATCACATAATTTGTGAACTATAAAAACTATTTGTAATCAATACAAAGACAAACTAAATTTCAGTGATTTATTCATATACAAAACACACATATATAAAAACATTTTTAAGGAGAATCGTGTATTTGAAATATTATTATATTCATTTACGTCAAGGAATGATCATTGACAAAAAAATATATACATATAGTTACTAAGTAATGACAAATCTTTAAGTAAAAATACTATTTGATTGATATTGTATATTAGGTATGGTACTTTTTGTAGCTGAGGAGGGCTGTGTCAAGTCTAATTTGAATGATGGATTGGCTATCATCAATATCTACTTTGAAATGTATTTCTTTGTTTGTATAAGGTATGAAATCACCATGTTAATTTGACTGTTGTACACAAGATTCGCAGATTTGGCATAATGCATCACAGGATATAATAATAATTAATTATAAATTTAGCTATGATTAAATTAATTATTTAAATATATTCAGTACAAGTTGACTCAACTTTGATGGTTTATCAAACCATTAAAAGACAATAGACATATTGGTAAAAAGTACAATATTTCAAAGTCTTGGTCTAGCAGTCTTGACCAAGACTCAAGCAAATTAATTGAAATTTTCCCATTTATTTTAAAAAGAAAACACAAGATATCTTTTTTTTTCTTCTTTGTCTCAATACCTAAAAGTTTTGATCCGGTATTCATCTCGATCCCTTAAAGTCTTAATGTCGGGTAAGTTGATCTTGAACATAACTTTAGTCTGTATATAAATAAAAATAGATATTTGCATGTTTTATAGCAGTTAGGAATTTTGAACTTTTTTGTAAGGCTCAGCGAATTTAATCCACCACCAAACACGGAATTTGTTTTGTAAAATCAAATTTGTAATTTATATTTTTTTTAAATATAAGATTTTTTCATTTTTCAGGTCATACTTTAAAGATTTTTCATCATTTAAATGACAGGATACAAACTTTCAAGGAGCTAAACTCTAACGGGGTAAAAGCTATTGTATAAAAGAAAACGATTATCAGTAGAAGTTAATTAGGACGTATTGATATTCAAGCCGGAGTTAGAGCTATAATAAAGTGCTCATATCTTTAGATATTCACGAGCTGAAAAATGTTTTACGTTTAATTTTTTTAATGAATATAACCTTCTTTTGTACAAGTTATTTGATGATGTGAAAGGTGAGTTTTGTTCATTTGATTTAATGATCATATGAACAAATGATCATAAAAATAATACTTAAGTATTTATTTCATGCATATTTTCTTTGACACATACTATGCACATGAGAAAAAGATCAGTAATTAATGTGTAAATTTAGTTTTTATTAGGATTTTTATTTCATTTTAGAAAGTATGAATATATATATATATATATATAATACTTACTAATAGTTCATCTACGAATAAATTATAAACTTTCAAGTGGAAATTTTGCATTTACATGTGTAGTTAAAGTTATAATGCTTAGAAATTGGTGAAAAGAACAATTGCTTCTGCAAAAATAATTAAATGATTCACTGATGTATTACAATTCTATGGTTTTACCTACACTGGTTAAATCTATTTGCACCTCTAAATGAGAGAAAATAATCCTAATTAGTTCAACTTCTTTGTAACATTCAATGCAAAGATATGAATACATAATTTAGAAATGAAATATTAATAAAAAAAAGAAAGAAAATAATAATTATAAAGTGGAAAATGGGTGTGCATAGAACTGAGTCATTGGCTTTAATGTTTGAGTGGATTTTCTTAAAAAGGTTATGAAATAAAATAATCTACATACTATAGTGAAACTCGGACTAAACAGTATATGTGTAAGATTTTGGATCTATTGCCCCTTTCACCAGCTGAATGTATGGTGCAGACGTAAGATTTTGGATCTATGTATTGCTAGCTATGTATGCTGAGCCGTCAATTGTTTTTCTTTCTCTATTATCTTCATCATCAAACCTGCACAGTTTAGTGAAATTTATACTTTTTTAATTATCCATTAAGTTTATTGCTCTTATGTCATTATACAAAAATATCTACAAAAAATGTCATAATTATGTTATTTTTTTTTTAAAAATCGTGATCGTTAAATCTTTCATAGTTCTATCCTTAAATAGATGCCACACACAATATGTTTTTTTTCTCTTGGTTCAAATTATTATGATGACACATCCAAGAATCCCATGTCAAATTTCTCCATTAAGTGTATTTATTTAGTTTTGTAAGTTCAATTGCAAATAACTTTTCTGTACACTTTTTTTTTATTGCACTGAAGGTATATACAAATATTGAAAATCATGGAGAATTATAAAAATAAACGTATATATTATGGTCCCAAAAGGTATTTTTGAAACTGCACTTGTAATTTGGTACCTCAATGCAAATTTTCTCAACTGAGTCAAATGGATGTCATCATTTGTAGTCGGCCATCTTGGATAAGGCAAGACAACAATTAAATTTTATCAGAGTGAAAACCCTGGCATAACAGTTTATTTATTCTTTTTTATATAGTTCATTAAATAACGCTACCTTAATTAGTGACTATGCCTTCAACATGACGTCACTTTTGGATAATTATGGAATTTGTGACTTCATTTAAAACGCTTTTTAATCTTATACCTATTTGTATTCGTGGACTTCTGTCTGTTCGTCGTCTGGACTGAGCAGATTTTTTGATATGACGCCCGAAGAACACTGTTCTGAACATATATTTGGTAGTCTTTTTTTAGTTCCAAGCGTCAGTCCCCCCCCCCCCCCCACACACACACACTTTTTACAAAAGTTTTAAATGTATTTTAGCATTAGGCACTTGCCTTAACTTTGATGTGTCTAGTTTGAAATATGATGTCCCTTCTAAATAATTTATGTAAGTGACTTTTTGGGACAGATAGAAGATTCCATCATAAAACAATATGTTGCCCTGCCTAAATATAGTCTCACAAAACCATCCCGTACCAGGGAGCCTATAAAAACAATTTATATATCATAGAGTAGTAGAAAAAATAATGGCATGTATGTATATGTATAACAAGATTTTGGTTTATTTTTGAATGTATTGAACAATCTAATCTCATTTAAAATATTACTTCAGGATCGTTCACTCAAATTATGTTTGATTTTTTCTTTTTTTCTTTTTTTGACAATTCATATCCTTTTAGTGTAAAGGCCAATACATACTTTGAATGACTTTTGAATGAACGCAATCAATTATCCATATGAAACATTACAGAGTGTAATTTTTAATTGAATGAAGAGAAAATTGAATTTGGCTTTAGATGTATAGCATAGAGATTAGCATCCATTTTATGTACATGATGGTATGAGAAAACAGTTAGATTGCATTTATCATGGTGAAATGAACTTTTTTTTTGCAAAAAATTATCCATCCCTTACAATAGACAATTTATAATATCGATGATGAACAATTTTTTTTTTTTTTTTTTTTTACTTTTTCATGTTATTTCACATCTATGTATGCACATTTAATTTACTTCTGTCTTTTTTAAAGTTAAAATTTTTTTAATGTACCTTATCTGCTTAGGGCGAATTTCTTGTAAGTTTCACAAGAGTTCACTCTGTCACTTGGGTTTTCATGAAGAGCTAATGAATCGAAAAATATATTGAATTGTAGAGCAATTAAGTGTTTTTACTAGACTCATTGAGTTTTTTAATAGTTATTTCTACTACTAATTATTTAAGGTTATTACTTGACTAATATAATATATCAAAGAAATAATTCAAAATGTATCCATTTTCAATGAATCAAATGTTATACAATAAATAATAACAAAAAATAACTTGTTAAAAAATACAAAAACAATTATAAATATGGATTTTTTGCAAACGTATCCTCAAACAATCAACGAATTCCATCAATTTTTTGTGTTAGAAATTAATTAATTTTCTCATTGCCATTATTCTTCGTCTTCTGAACATTGATTAATCGAATTCGAATTAATTATTGTCAAACAGTGAATACTTCTCAACTATGTATACAATGAAGAATACTTTAACATTTGTGGAGAATGACGTAATTGGCTGACTACCAGTTCAAGACTTTTTTCTTTTTAAAGGAAAGGTTGAATGCAATGATGATTACAAATTGCTTTAGGAAATAATATTTTTCTTCAGCTCACATACATATATATGTATATATATAGGAGTAAAGTGAGGCAGTCAAGCAAAGAGTTTCCTCATCCCTAAAATAGAAGGAGTCTAAATAAATTCTTATTTTTATGCTCCTCTGATTTTATTTATAACATCATTAAGAAAATTATAAAAATAAAAATGAAAAACAAACCCTACTTTGCAAATTTAGTGAAATTTAGAAAGCATTTACTAGGCTGACTATCAAGAATTAAAATCAATTAAAAGTTGACTTCCAATGAACATCACTTTTTCACATTAATATATATTGACTTTAAAGACTTGCTTATGGAAGGTTTTGAGATACCTAATACAGATCACATCATGTGCATACAGTGACTGATATTTTTTGTACATGAACAATGATCTTTTGTCCTTATAAAACGTTCCTTTTTCAAAAAGAGGAAAAAAATATGGCCCAATATCAGTTGGTAGTTAGCCAACTCTTTCCGACCTTTGTATTATTCTTTATTTAATAGTTGAGAAAGAGCTAATTCAACCCGAACTCAGACCACTAATACATAGCCTGAGTAGACAAATCAACAGCTAACACACCACAGAAAATCACAAAAGTTTGCAATATATTGGAGATACAAGTCAACATAAAGTCAGGCGGAAGAAGTAATTGAGAAAAATGATTTAAATTTTTTTTAACCTTTCCATTGCCTTTTCTAAAGATTTGATCATTTGACATTTTTCATACTCAAAAAATGACTCAAACTATAATAAGTTAAAAAATAATTCAATAAATTCAAATCAAAAATTGTGAAAGATAAGATTTGATAAGAAAAAACTAATTGCAAATCAACGTGTTAGTTAATACTAAAATTAGAATCTAAAAGATTTGAGATTGTTGATGTTATTGACTTGTATTCTTTCTTTCAAGAATGTTAATAATTGATCAGAATGATCCTTCAGAATGTTTAAAAGTCTACCTACTTATTGAAAATAATACAATATTAGATCAATTAAATATATATATATATATAGGATATGTAAAGGAAAAAAGAATCTATGATAATAATTAAAACTTACATATGTACCTAGTTAGAAACGTTCAGACCACAATTTCAACATATGATGATTCATTTTTCTCCATCATAACCGCACATTTTAATTTAAGTTTTATTCTCTTGTTTCATTTTTAAGATACTTTAGATACAACATACATGGTCATAATTCATTCAGGAGTCATCTGTCCCAAACTTATCCATCCTAATAAATTATATACTTAGTGTTTTATATGTTAATATGTAGATAAGTAATTACATGTTCTATACCTGGCTTTTACAGCCTTGTTGTTCTAAAATGGTATCTAGTATGTATATTTGTACAAACAGTGCATTAAGCATATACATACATCAAGATATAATTTAAAAACTGACATACCTACATATGTATCCACCATTTAACTACCATTAAATGCTTACTTTTATTCTTAAATTATATTAAAATAGAGCTATTTCTCATATTTTATGGCCAGGCATAACTATGGCTAATTTTATGTTTGAGTCCATTAAAAAAAAAATAACGACTTTTTCACAAAATAGTCCAAAAAAAATAAATTTATATTTTTTCTCTCTATAAACAGATGTTAAAATATGTTGTAATTTTCTCTTATTTGCTGACTTAAATAAACTTAAAATTCTAGGATACTCAAATAGAGCCAAATGAAGAGATGGCTACTAAATTAGATTACCCATATATCCTCGTAAAAAAGGACTGTCAGACATTATTGACTCAATCAAGCACTACAAAGGTCGACATGGGACCCATACACTCCCTAATTTTTTTAATAATTTTCAAAAAAATTGAGATTTGTTCATATTAGTTTATGATTAAGAATATGTTTCTTTATATTCATGGGGTACCCTTGAAGTTTGTACACCGTTGAAGAATTGTGTCCCTACTTGATGATATTTTTTTTTGAAAGTCTAGCTAGGTAGTTAATATTAATCAAACACGGGTAGGACTCAAGTCACAGGATTCAAATTCAAATGACGTCTTGATTAAATTAATACAATTTATATAAAATTATATGGATAAACAAGTTGCTTCCGAGTCATTTTCGAGCCATATAACTCAATGACTCGTGAGTGACAGTTTTTATGTAACTCGAGGAATCTATCGATGTTCATTTGATACTTGAGAAAACTTGCAAGTTCAACTCAATTTTTGTGACTTTAACCTTGTAACTGATGTATTCATTATCAATTATTATAACTTTGAATAATAGACTCACCCTGTAGAATTTTTAAAATCAATAATTAAATGAATATTTTGTGGCTAAAGGTTATTATCATACCACATAAAGAACCATTTGCCAGAATATATGTATTAATATAAAAAATTGTATGGTTTTTGTAGCCATTATTAAAGTTTCTACATAGCTTTGTCTCAAAAACTGATTTCTGAAAAGGGTATTCGAGCAACTATTTCATTTGCTTGTTCAACTATTCATAGATGTAACACAATGATATATGTATTCATATTTAAAAAAATACCAATTTCATCAAACTTAAACAAAATATTGATCTGTCGGTTATTGAACGAGCTAAACTTTAAGTAATATATTTAAACATGCATAAGAATCTTAAAGCAATATATATACACATATAATACAAATATCTTAAACAAGTGGCTTCATTTAAAGAGACTCAAAAGTATCATTGTTTCGATCATATAGGCGCTGAAACAGGGGTTTATTACTTTTCTTACATTTAGAAAAATGATAACAATGAAAAGTTTCATGAATTTATATCATGAATATCTAACGTCTTTTGTATAAAACGAATTGATACACTCATCCTATGGCTTATTTCAGGGATCATACATACAATTTACTAATAGCATATAGGCTCAGATCTCTTTATGTAGATATAGTTATATATATTACGGAAATACCCGTAATATGGGATATAAAAGATCAGTTTACAGGCAAAATTAATGTGATTGCAATGGACCATAGGTTGATCAATCCATCTTTAACCCAAAGAAAATCATAAATATATCCAAATCATAATTTGTTTAAGGAATTAGACATACAATATTGAATAATTTTTAAAAACGCTTTGCCAATATATAATATGTAGTTAATGATATGGGATCCCATAATTCCTAGTTCAAAATATCCTAGACTTTATTATATCAAAAACTTTTCTCAACATTATATACCAAGGTAGAATATTATATAATTAGACAGATAATCTTAAGAATATTGCTACTTTATTATATTTTTTTTATTTCCTATTTGTTGGTAATAAGGAAAAACTTTTTATCACCCCGGAGTAAAACAACATTAAATCCAGGGCGGAGCTTGCAACCAATTCAAATGCCATAAAATTTTTGTGAAACGGAAATAAATAATTTAACTTTTTCCTAGGAAACAACACTGTTTATTTATTTGTTTGTTTGTGTTTATTTGTGATTCTAATTTTCATTGTAGAAATTGACTCTGACAGAATGTACCCCTAGGGTATTCATATTATTCCAATTGATATAAGTATATATACCTATTCAGTCACTGTATGCGACAAATTCATACAAATTGAATTATCCATTAGATCCATAAAGTTTTAAACTTTGTATTTTTTAGGCGCATATATTTAATCAAATGAAAATTGAATCCAAATACATTTATTCATAACAATCATGTCATTCTTTTTCCATAATATATTTTAAGTCCATCGCCATAAAAGAAATTCATGAATATGACAAACACACTGTCCAAAGAGGGTGTATACTGTACGATATACATATAAAAGCCTTTGTACATTCTCTTTCCTTCTTTTCAAACATAATTATACTCTATTTTTCAAACATGGATTCATTCAGTTTCTATGAGCCCCTCGTCGTAATTTCCATTCATAAATTTAGTTTCTATGATTTTCGTATAGGTAATTGTTCTTATGAACGAAAATTGGATATGTAGGTATAACTATGTCCTATATAAGTTATGTAATATCTGCATAGCTGTAGAAATCTAGCTACCCCCTCCAGTGAAACTTGCTTCATACGGCTCTGAAGTAGTTATTACTTTCTAAAACTATGATCATCAAAAAACAAAATAATCAATTAGTTATGTTAAAGTCATGCACAGAATAAAAGGCCTAGAATTTTGTTGTAGCTACCCAATTTATGAATTAGATACAGTTCTTTTAATATTTAGTTTCACAACTGGATATCTCAAAGTATGCCTTCAATATGCTATAGTTTTTGGTTTGTTATATAATCCTTGACGTCATTCTAAATCGAAAAACGTATACCAAGAACACTTATAAATCCTTTGTATTTTTATTAACCATTCTGAAAGTTGATTGATTGAACTCATATTAGCTTTTACTGCAAATAACCCCTACTATTAAATAAGTAATAGTTCCACACTTGGAAAGAACTTTCTAATGTCCAATCCATAACTTATTTCTCTATTTTTAAGGAAAGGTTGAGAGAAGCAATGAAATTATGATCGAAGTCCTATTTTGTTATTACATCATACTCGAGATTCTCACTTCTTTCAAAAGCGTTTAATTCCTCATTAAATGTTTAACACTATTGGATATAATTTTATTTTTACGACTTTGACAATCACTTAAGGTTTTTATCCAGAATAGTGTAAATAAAGAAAGAAATGATAAAAGTGATTTATTGCTTTTGAAAAATAATATCATGAATCCATTGATTTTTTTATTGTATAACTGTAACTTTTTTGCAATATATTTTTCACAATTTTCATTATTATTATTGTTCTGAGAAGTTTTTACTAAATGGAAACCTTGTAGCATGAGTTTGTTTCATTTGTAATAACTATAGGTATTTTATATCTTGAAAGGGGTTAAAAAGATAACATCATTTAAAAATAATAATAATAATAAAAAAACAGTTTATTGTAGGTATAATTAAAATTATATCGGAATAGGTGTGTCATCCTTTTTTGGAACATTGTTATACTTTTTTTACAAAAATCTAAGAAATAGTTTATAGAAATGTTTGCGATGTATTTATTTTATTTGTTGTCTCCTATTGAAAACAATTTCCTAAAACAAGGAATAATATCAAGCTTAGGAAGAATTTATTTTAAATAAACTTTGATAAGTTTAGACTAGAAGTGCGAACCTGGGACTTAGTGGAAAGTTAAATCTGCATTATTGAAAATATTTTTTATGAAAGAAAAAGAATAAAAATAAGATTATAACTCAGGGGCTCTAAAAATGTTCATTAACCCTTTCCAACCCAGAGGACACCTGTATTTCCATAAATTCAAAATGCGCTTATGCTCTCCATTTTCCTCCGATTTTTGTTTTATTTTTTGCTTGATAGCTAAAAAGTCAGGT
Organism: Lepeophtheirus nordmannii; assembly: GCA_963680855.1. Classification (NCBI taxonomy): domain Eukaryota; kingdom Metazoa; phylum Arthropoda; class Copepoda; order Siphonostomatoida; family Caligidae; genus Lepeophtheirus; species Lepeophtheirus nordmannii. Next base: position 28,984,084 of record OY804522.1, on the reverse strand, counting down.
TATTATTCATATTTCATACTTAGTCATATAAAAATTTGATTTGAATATTTTTCAAGGTACTGAATGCTACGATTTTTACACATGCAAAAAAATCATGTCCAAATATCTTTTTCGTTTTTCAAGGAAATTATTTGTTAATCAAATATTTGTTAATATATACTGCAAGGATTATATATTTAAAATATTATTTAGATCTAACGCATCCTTTAGAAATTATTCAAATTTAAGTTTTTCGGGACACAAGTGTCCCTTTGGGTGTGAAAGGAGTTTTTTTATTAATGTATCAACAGAAATTGCTTCATAAAATATCACCTGTAAAATGTACATAAGATATGATATATATTTTTTATTTAAGATTTTTCAAAAAAAAAATTTTCAACTAGAATATAAGAATAAATTTACCTAAAGATATAATAAAGATAAAATAAATACGAAAAAAGTACTGATAAACAGTTTATTTTTTAGGATGAAAAAATTCCCTTCACATCCAGAGGGAGACCAGTTTCCCATAATTTCTTGTATAATGACGTTTAAAACTGCAATATTTCCAATTTTTTCCTTATACATTGGCTACAAGTTTCTTCTGGCCAACAGAAGATAAAGTTAGTAAGAATGTTCAAGACTCCTCCATCCTCACTGCGAATCTTATAAACAATATAAATATCAATGTTACTATTACAGTTAAATTTTGTTTCATATAAAGGAGTCAAACTTACCTATAATCTATAGCCGCGGATATTAAACATTGCTCCCAGGTACACTAGTATGTTCCTCAGCTTTTTGAAGTACGCTCCGTAGCATTCCCGAAATCTGAAAAAATATATTTGAATACAAAACTCGAATCTAGACTAATTTATTACATTATAACATTTCCATGATCACAAATATCAAAAAATATTCACTGGTGTGTCCCATAGGTTTAGTTATCTCATTAATGAGCCCCGAGATAATTGAATTAGGGCAAAGATAAACGTCAGAATTGATGACAACATCATTATGCAACAACTTTTCATGTGTATTGACTTTCAAAAGGCCTTCGACTGGCTCATAATAACCCTTTTCAAACCCAAAAGCTTTGCTCGACTTGCTTTATTTGCCCGGTCATGCAATGCAATAATTGTTAGTTTAATTAGTCTGTAATTGTTATCAAATATCTAATTTTATATCCATTAATATTCCTTGTTTTTTTTTCATTATATTTAATAAGAAGTTCATCATTACTATTTTATTTAATTGCAAAATCAATTTTGTAAATGTTGAATATTTGAATCAGTCATAACATTTAAAAAAATAATAATCTGATTATCCAATGTGGAAAGGCCAATGACTCCCCATCAACTTTAAATAAAATGGAATATTATCACTTAAAATATGTATATATATATATAAGGTTGAGTGGTATATTACTGAAAAAAGTTGCGTATATTTAAAGAAATAATTGTATGTTACTCAGGTTTTTTTAAAATACATATTTGCATTTAGATATTAATTATAATATCTATCATAAATAACATTATACTCCTCTACTTCACCCTAACCCCCACCATAAACAAGAAAACAACAACAACAACAATTCCTAGTGTGATACTTTAATATATTATTTAATTAAGATTTTTTTTTTCATATTTAAAATAATACAAATCTTCCTTATTTTGGATACTATCCAACATTTTTTACAGATCATTCCCATAAAAAAATTTGAAATGTGGCATTTGAGAAATTAAATCAGAGTAGAGACATGACTGTTACTCTATGAATATTTTTTAATTAATATTTTTTAATATTAAATGACAATATGCTAAAAGATTGATACTTGCATAATTTGCACATTTTAAAGTCGCATCATGTTCCATAATTAGAATTATGCATCCTTCAAACAAAAAAAAAGTATGCCTAAGAGAAGTTATGAGTAATTAATTGTATGTATTACGTTAAAAAAAAGGTTGAATTCACAAAATATTCAAAATTCAAACAATAATTCAACACTGTCACAATTCATTATTAAACATATTAAAGAATCTGCTTATTATATCGATTTGAATAAATTTAAAAAAATACCTAAAAATGCATATGAGACAAATTGGGATGAATTAAAGTTGACATTTTTGCAAAAATGTTTTTGTTTTTTTGTACAACTTTATTTTATTTTATTTTGTTTAAGGAGTAATCGAAATCAGATTCTAAGGGTTTTCATTCAAATAAATATTTCTCATGAATAAAAAATTCAATAGGAATTTAATATTTAATATCTTTGCGTGATTTTTTTTGTATTTATGTTATAAATTGCAATTGCACGTAAATTCACAACTTTAAGGACAATAAGCATGCAAGTTCTTATACAAAATAAGTACATATTAGTCACATAACTCGAACTTGAGGAGATTTGTTCAAGATTAGAGAAATCAAAAGATACATCAATTGTATTGGTGTTTTTTTTTTACATTTCCTAGTACTTTTAATAATTAATTTAATAGATTGAAATATTTATACAAAAAATGGGCAATGCTAATTTGCTTTAGATTTCATGTAATTTCAATAAAAAAATTTTTTCAATTTGTACCATAACTTTTTCCCAACTGATCGGGGGTTTTTTTATGTACAAAGGATCAATTTTAGACAGTGTTCACATTTTAAACTAAATTATCAAAATAAAGAGCCCATTGTTATGACATAATATTATTTTTTGTGTTAAAAAAAGTACAAATTAAAATTTTCAAAACAAGATTTAAAATTTAACTCATTTAAAAAAGAAAGATAAATTAAATATTAAAAATTTAAAATTCCAATTTTAATCCTTGTTTAACCGGCTTAAACTTCTCAAAAAAGCTCGTATCAATTTTTTGATTGGGCTTTACATATTTTAAAACTAGTTTTGTTAAAATTAATTTGAGGTTCTGTTATCTATATAAGCTTTTCTTTGCTGGCAACCCAAGTATAACATTTACTCGATGAAATATTATTATTATTATCATTAGTTGGTTTAAATAAAGGAACGAATATAAAGTTAACTGTTGATATAATTTATTCGATTTTGTTTGAGAAAATGAAGATATTTCACAAATATGCTCAGACACAAGGTTAACAACTATTATACTTTATTTTGTCTCAGATTTAGATTTGTATACTCAATTATTAATTATTACTCAGAGCAATTTGTATTCTATCTCTTAACGTTTTTTCCAAAAAAAGAAAGAAAGGTCAAAAATCCGTTGGTAGTTTGACAATTATTCCGAATTACCGTGGGACTATTCTTCATTTAATAGTAGGGAATTATTCTCAACTTAGCAGAAGATAATTAAAAATCAATCAATCAACGTCCATAACACATATAGGATTAAAAGCAGACAAATTGACAACTGATAAAACATTCAGTTAGCTTATGGGATAGGTATCATTTTGATCATATTAAATGAATTCAAATTATTTTTTGTTAATCTAAGAAATTTATTCTTGCTATTAAATAGAGAATAGCCCAACATTTGAAAAGAGTGACGTAATTGGCTTAGTAATTAGTTAACTGCGTGTCTACTCCTGCCTTTCTATAAAGAAAAGCTAACGAAATCCGAATTCAATGATAGTAGAATATCTTTTTTTTTTCTTAAAGTTTGGTTTAGATGAAAGCTTAAAAAATGTGGGTTAATTTCGTTGTTCCAAAGACACATTATTTACAAAGTGTAAGAGGGTGTTGTAAAGTGATCAACAAAACTGTTGATTTTACAGCATTTCTTTGTCAACAAAGGTAGGTACATGCGCTTATAAAGAAATTTACAAAATATCGAACTTTCTCAGCCTTGAAGAACGACTTATATGGTTGTACACAAGACACTTTATGTAGAAACCTTTTTCTCATATCAATTAGCTCTTCTTAGTCATTGACATAGTTTTCCTCCTTTTAAAATATCTAAACAAGTAGAAGTATATACGTATGTATTCAATAAGAAACTCAAGAAATCCCAAGGAACGAACAAGTACTACATACATGCAATAAAACTGTAAATAATGAAAAAAATCACTTTAGAAAAGTCCTTTCATAACTATTCGTTTTTATGTGTGTAGAAAGGGGCAAAATGTTTTTTTATTTGCACATGTCATAACCTTGAACTAATTATATACCAGGACTTATTCTATTCATGTAATAGAACATTTTAATGTCATTATTTTAAAAGTAGGCCATCTTGGTGGTATATTTAAACAGCTTTATTTTATAAGAGTAAAAGCCTTTGCTCCTATTTGTATATGGACAAGTTCTTAGTTTTTGTTTCGTTTATTCCAGATTTTCTATTCAATATATATATAAGTATGCGTTCAATATGGAATCACTTTTGGTTAAATATGTAATCTGTGACGTCAGTAAAAGCATTCAAAGGTACAAATTTCTGAAATAAACATAATTTATCGATAGAAATACAATTTTTTTCAAAGTTATTTTGGATGGAGTTCTTGACACCAATTTTAAAAGTCTTGACTTTGTCTCAGTCTCGACTCCTCAAAATATTGGTCTTGCTTCTATTTCGACCCTTGAAGACCAACATTAAAGTATTGAATTCAAACTTCTTTTCCTTTAAATAAAAAAGAGCTCAAAGTCTCGATCTTATCTTAATTTCAGGTAAGGTGGTCTTGATTTCAACACTATTAAAATGGTATCGTATGGTTTTTATATACATAGAATATTCATTGAATTAAAAAAGTACATGATGTATTTAAATACATAATGGTACTAATGGAAATCATTGACATTAAAACCTGATTTACATAATTTAATTTAAAATAAACATTTAATATAAGAAAATCAATTTAATTTTTGGAACCCCTTCACAAAACATACAATTGCTCCATTTTGTTCTTGTCTTGAAGACATAGTATGTATTATAATTTATAGTACATAAGAGCAATAGAGAAGTGGGGGGAGGGGGAGCGAAACGCACCATGTTACCAACAAACAAAGTAAACTTTTACATTAATAAGTTTTATTTTTTCGTACCTTAGTTCCCTTTTCACGACCGTGAGAAGGACACAAGTCATGTCTTAAAAGTAATAATAATAATAATATTAAGAAGAAAAAGAAGTCACTCCTCCTACTTTTCATGACATAGAGTCACAAGCAAGCACCCTTCAAGGTGAATCCTTCTCTCAACGCAGTAAGGCCTCTAATGTGTGTACATAGTTACAATAGTACATCGACATGGGGGTCGTTGCAAGTCTTGCCATCAGTCCAATACTCATCGAAGTGGCTCGTGATGAAGAACTCCGTGAAATTGAGAGAAAGCGTTTGGAGAGGCTGAAGGCTCTACCTGGAAATGGGTTCGTTTTGGGTGACATTGATCTTAACTATGTCAAAAAAGTAAAGACTTCCTCTCCAATACATAAACATGATGGAAGCTGCACGTGTGGATGTCCCAAAGGAAACTGCAAAATGAAGGACTTTCATGAAAATGTGGAGAAAATTTATTTGACGGGGGATTTGAAGCCAAAGTATGAGGCTCTCTTTAAAGAAAAGACGCCAAGGACTACTCTAGAAAATAATTTCTTCATTCTCAGTCACGGAAGACGACCAGGGAGTAAAAAGCATTTAAAGGCCTATCCAAGGGTGCAACTAAGAAGAGATAAATCTGCTAATGGGACTAAAAATAATAATTATTGGAATGATGAGTTGAATAAAGGGACGGCTCGGCTGAGTTTGACGACCAAAAGTGTTAAATTATGAAAGTCCTATATTATGCACTAATTTAATAATTAATGAATCAATTATTTATTAGATTTTCAATAAAAGTTTTTATATGTAAGTACATTGAAAGTATGTATTATTTCATAATTTGTTTTCGAGGGGAAATAAGTTCGTAATCAAATAGAGAACAATATTTTTAGATTCCTCATTTCTTGCCAAGGAAGAAATTCTTGTATATGTATGTATGTATGTAGTATTCATATTTCATTTGAATACAATTTCATGTTATATGTGTTTATCCCTATATATTTAGATTTTGATATTTATAAAGGGCAAAGTATCAACATCATATAATGTATAAGCTTTCATATGTATGTTGAGAGAGAGATCTTTGCCACCACCTATAATAACTTTCCTTCCTCCCAATTCATTACCCATACCTTACACTACACTACACCTCACCTATTTCTTCTTTGATGAGATAATCAACGAGTTTTCTTCTTCAATTCCTTGATTCCCATATCTCATTTTGAATTTCTCTCAACTCCTTGAAAGGTAAGAATTTTTTTGAATAAAAAGAAAAAGAAAATTATCTGTAGCTCATTTAAATGCTTCTGTTTTTATTATTGTACTTTTATTCATGGGAGCAAGATTAGATTTGATTTGTCAAGGTGTCTTTTTAATTGAGAAGTTTTTTCAAAACAATAGCGAATTTTTCAACGCTTTCAGTCAATGTTTTGCTACATTACATATATGTAGTAAGACATACAATAATTAATCAAATTTTATTTCTTTATAAAGGAATAAAATTTAGGCAAACGATACACATTTTTTTTAATAGAGAGTTTAACAAATGATTTGAAGAAATATGTAGATTTATGTAGCTCTTAGATATTCATACATACATAATATTTACTCATTTATATTATATGTAGGTAGGTGCATTTGCAATATTTATTGAACACATACCCATAGTAGCAAGGACATTCAAATAACTTTACATTAGGGAAATGAAATAAATTAGTTAATGAAACAAATATCCTAAATTTGCCTTTATTCATACTGTTAAATAATGTCACTCAATGACGACACTTGATATCATGGCATTATTCCACCATCATTACAATGGAATTGCCTTCCCCTTATCATTGTTCAGATCATTGATTGATTGAACTTGTACTAGCTCTTGTTAATCTGTAAGTAATTTCTGCTTTTGAATCAGTCCTGTAGCCAGAGCTGTACCCAATGATCCTCACAATTAGAAAATAAAGGGTTATTAAGGACAAGAGTATAGGATATGCACCAACATAAAATATTGTTTTTACACTATATTTTTTCGATGTATTTGAATGTTCCAAATGGATTCATTGACTCGCAACGATAGATCAAAGAAAATATGTAAAGTATGCTTTGATGACAAATGAAGCATTTAATTTGAATAGTGATACATACATATACATAAATATAATGTCTATGCATTGACCCTTAAACGTATTGTAATGTAAATGCATAAAAAGTGTTGTAATGTTTTGATTCAAACTCTTAAATATTTATTTGTTCATTTTGATGAGGAACAAAATCAGATTTTACAATTTATTTCGTTAAATGTCATACTTTTCATTGAACGAAATATAACAAACAAACAAACTAAGAAGCTAAATGCATATGTATATATTATACATGGTCATAGAGTGATTAAAAATACTTGAGAGAGCTTCAAAGATTGGTGTCACAGTCGAGGGATTTAATAAGACATTTATGAAAGTTGATAACTATTTGAACGTATGTATCGATGAATAAAACTTTTTACAATGATACTTTTTAACAACTTGTCCTCTACAAAAATACTTGAGTACATACATATTGTATTAAAATTGAAAGCGAGATGTCTTGTGCTTTGAAAGTTTACAAACAAATATAATGTGATGTGACTCACAGTACACTTACAGTCAGTAGAGAAACTAACAAATATATTTTTAGCCTCAAGCAACGTGTACATATATACATACGTACATACATACATACATATAAGAGTGTGCTAGGGTCCAAAAATTAAGAAAAAACTATATAATGCCCAATGTTTATACTTCATTTATTTTAACCCATAAATCACGTCCATATTTTTTGGCACTGTGTAATTTTAAGGGTTAAATATTCTGTTTCTTAAAAAAAACACTACAACAATAAGCTATGTGCTTGCTCACATTGACATGATATGTATTTTGAAAAGGAAAGGACACATTAAAATATTCAAGTCAAATAGGAAAGTAATCTTGAGATGGCAAATAAAAAACGTGGCAATGGGCAAACATTATTTTCCACTAAATAATATTTATAATAATACTGATTTTTACTTATATCAAGTTGTATGTACATATATGCATAGACTCTTAAATGACTTCTTCTTTTCATGCCCTTTAGGTCAAATCAATAAATAATCTCTCATCATGCCTGGCAATATTAAATTAGGTGCCTCAAATGAGCCGGATCCAGATCCAGCACCATTTCTCTACGTTTCATTTGATATGAAACGCAATGATCAACTTAAGCCATATGATGCTAAAAAATCTGTTTGGTGTCCTGATGAGGATGGAGGCTTTGTTGATGGGCTTTTACAGTCCGACGATGGTAAAAAAGCCGTTGTTCTTGTGGGACATGAAGTAAGGCCCATTTTGTTTTGTCAAGTCCTTATTGACTTCAAAAAGTAATTATGCATCTTTCCCCTATTAGAAAAAAGTATGCAAAAGTGACGAAGTTGCACAAGTGAATCCGCCAAAGTTTGAAAAATGTGAGGATATGTCCAATTTGACTTACTTGAATGAGGCTTCTGTTCTTTGGAATTTAAAGACTCGCTACATTGCTAAGTTGATTTATGTAAGAAATGATTTTTTGAGTTTTTTTTTTTGCACTATCAAACTATTGGTCACAATCTTTATTTTTTTCTAACAGACATATTCCGGATTATTTTGTGTAGCAGTTAATCCATACAAAAGGTATCCTATCTACACTCTATCAACAGTCAAACTCTACTTGGGTAAAAGAAGAACTGAGGTTCCCCCACATCTGTTTGCTGTAGCTGATACTGCTTATAGGAATATGCTTTCAAGTAAGCGCTCGAATGTCCATTTAATTGTAATTATATTCAAAAGTGACCGTTTCTTCTTTCTTTTTCCCCCTCTTTTTTTAGATGGGTCAAATCAGAGTATGCTCATTACGTAAGTAACGACTTGTATTTCATTTCCTTATGTATGTACATACCTGAGCATTTTAATAATTTTCTTAGGGGTGAATCTGGTGCTGGAAAAACTGAGAATACCAAGAAAGTAATTGCCTACTTTGCCATGGTAGGAGCAAGAGAGGATAAAAAATCCAAGCACAAAGCCTCTCTTGAAGATCAAATTGTACAAACCAATCCTATTCTTGAAGCTTTTGGCAATGCAAAAACTGCTAGAAATGACAATTCCTCACGTTTTGTAAGGGGCTCAAACTAGCGTCTAAACAATAACTTTATCATATATTTATTTTTCTATGCCAATAGGGAAAGTTTATTAGAATTCATTTCAATATCCAAGGGAAATTGGCAGGCTGTGACATTGAAACTTATCTCCTTGAAAAATCTCGCATCACCTTTCAACAAGATGTAGAGAGATCCTATCATATATTCTACCAAATGTTTCAAAAAGCTGTTCCGGAATTGAAAGATGTCTGCCATTTAAGCAATGATATTTATGATTATCACTATGTAAGTCAAGGAAAAACATCTGTTCCGTCCATTGATGACAATGAAGATCTTGAGTTTACTCATGATGCCTTTAACATTCTACATTTCTCGAATGAAGAAACTTTTAATATCTACAGAATAACGGCTGCAGTTATGCACATGGGGGAAATGGTATGAGGTTTTAAAAGATTGATTTAGCTATTTTCACAATACAAAATATTTAAATCCTGTAGAAATTCAAACAAAAAGGTCGGGAAGAGCAATGTGAGCCCGATGATATGGATAGAGCTGCAAAAGTTGGAGATCTTCTTGGAGTTGATCCTGAGACCCTTATAAAATCGTTTTGCAAACCCAAAATAAAAGTTGGAACCGAATGGGTAACCAAGGGGCAAAATATTGAGCAATCCACTTCATCTGTTGCTGGTGTAGCGAGAGGACTTTACGATCGAATCTTTAGATTTCTCGTGGAAAAATGTAACTTGACTCTTGTGGATAAATCTATGAAGAAAGTCTTTTTTATAGGTGTACTTGATATTGCTGGATTTGAAATCTTCAAGGTAATTGGTTAGACTTATAAGTACTATTTTCTTATCTATTGAGTGTATTATTTCAGTACAATGGATTTGAACAACTCTGTATTAACTTCTGCAATGAGAAACTCCAACAATTCTTCAATCATCACATGTTTGTATTGGAGCAAGAAGAATACTTGAAGGAAGGGATCGATTGGGAAATGGTGGATTTTGGAATGGATCTCCAAGCGTGCATCACGATGTTTGAAAAGCCCATGGGAATTTTAGCTATCCTTGAAGAAGAATCCCTTTTTCCCAAAGCAACCGATAAAACATTTGAAGACAAACTTAAGACAAACCATTTAGGGAAATCAGCCAATTTTACAAAAGCATCAACAAAGACAGACAAATCAGCCCACTTTGCAATAGTTCATTATGCTGGAACTGTATCATACAACTTAACCGGATGGCTCGAAAAGAACAAGGATCCTCTTAATGAAACAGTCGTTGAGCTCTTAAAAAATGGTAGCAACAAACTGATTGTTCATATTTTTGCTGATCATCCAGGACAAGGATCCCCACCACAAGACGATGCTAAAGGGAAAAAGGGAGGAAAAAAGGCTAAAGGTGGCCACAAAACTGTCTCATCTTTCTACAAATTACAGCTTGACTCTCTCATGTCAACTCTTCACGCAACAGAGCCCCACTTTATTCGTTGCATTGTACCCAATGGAAATAAGGCTCCTGGAGTCATTGACTCTGCTCTAGTACTTCATCAACTAACTTGTAATGGTGTCCTTGAAGGAATTCGCATTTGTATGAGAGGATTCCCGAATAGAATGCCCTTCAGTGATTTTTGCACTCGATACAGTATTTTAGAGAGCACTAAAATCAAATCCTCGAGTATGAAAGATCCTCAAAAAATCACTGAATTAATTTGTACAAGCAAAATCGACAAAGAAAAGTTTAGAGTAGGTCACACAAAAATCTTCTTTAGAGCAGGAGTTTTGGGGTATTTAGAAGAAGTAAGAGATGACATTGTGCTAAAACTTGTACGGTATTTGCAAGGTCAAATATTTGGACTTTTAGCTCGACGGGAATACTTTAGAAAGAAAAAACAAAGGTACATTTTTAAGACTCACTCTAAGTCATAATAGAAAAAATATTTAATTTTTTTAGGGAATACCTCAAGGTTATACAAAGAAATTTCCGCAAGTACATGAGACTCCGAAACTGGGGATGGTTCAGTATCATTCAAAAAACAAGGCCCCTTATTGGAATGGTTAATATTGAGGAAGAAATCAAAATTCTTGAGGATCATGCCCAAAAGGCCATTGAAGAAGTCGAAAATGAAAAGAAAATAACAGAAGCTCTTGAGAAGGAAAATTCGGACTTACTTGAGAAAAAAGCAGCTCTATTGAAAAGAGTGGAATTGGAACAAGGGGATTTGAGTACCTACCAAGAGAGAAATGCAAAAGCATCCGCACAGAAGGCAGATCTTGAGGCACAGCTCATCGACTATCAAGATAAACTTGTGAACGAAGAAAAGAAGAAACATCAAATTTCATCACAGAAAAAATCTTTAGAAAAGGACGTGGATAATCTTAGAAGGGAAGTCAACGAATTAGAAGAGCAAATCATTCGTTGTGAAAATGAAAAAACAAGTCGGGATCACACTCTTCGTGCTCTGAATGATGACATAACCAGCCAAGATGAAATCATTTCAAAGCTTAACAAGGAAAAAAAATACATTCAAGAGAACAATAACAAAATTGGTGATGACTTGCAAGTGGCAGAGGACAAAGTTTCTCATTTGAACATGGTAAAAAGTAAGCTTGAGCAAACCATGGATGAAATGGAAGAAGCATTGGAAAAAGAAAAAAGATATCGAAACGATGCTGAAAAGAACAAGCGTAAATTTGAAACTGAATTAAAAGTAAGTCAAGAACATGTTACAGATTTGGAACGATCCAAAAAGGAATCGGAGGCTAGTCTTGGAAGACGAGAAAAGGACATTCTCCAAATGAACAACAAACTTGAATGTGAACAATCACAAGCTGGAAAGCTGACACGAAACATCAAAGAATTACAAGCACGAGTAGAGGAATGGGAAGAAGAGCTTGAGGCTGAGCGTCAAGGAAGAGCTAAATCTGAGAGACAGCGTTCGGATCTTAATAGAGAATTAGAAGAACTCACAGAGAGGCTCGAGGAAGCTTCGGGTGCTACTGCAGCACAAATAGAGTTAAATAAAAAAAGAGAAGCAGAGGTCTTAAGACTCAGAAAGGATTTGGAAGAAGCCTCCATTCAACAAGAAGCAATCATTCTTAGTCTTAAGAAGAAGCATCAAGATGCCATCTCTGAAATGACTGAGCAGATCGATCAGTTAAACAAACTCAAATCAAAGTAAGTTTTTTATGCTTTCTTTAGGCAAGTTCACATCATTCAAATTCATTTCCATTTATGTTTTAACAGAGCCGAAAATGAAAAAATGACAATAAAGATGCAAACAGATGATTTAAAAGCTGCCCATGATCATCTAATGGCTGAAAAGGTACTTAAAATAGCTTTCTTTATTATTGTTATAAGAAAAGATTATGTTATTGCTCTTTAAATTGATAGGCCTCAGCCGAAAAGAACAATAAGAACCTTCAAAATCAAAGTATGAATATAAACAAAAAGATTGCTGAAATATCAATGCAACTGCAAGACATTGAAGAAAGGAACAAGAAAATCCTTATGGGCAATTCAGAATTACTTCGAGGTCTTGAGGATGTTGAGTCCAATATATCCATCATGAACAAGAGTAAAATTGAGCTTACCAATCAGCTTGACGACGCTAAAAGATTATGCGATGATGAAGCAAAGGAAAGACAGTCTCTACTTGGAAGATATCGTAACTTGGAGCATGAGTATGATGGTACAAGAGCTATTCTAGAGGAAGAGATATCTGCCAAGGAGGATCTCATTCGACAATTCAAAAAGGCTGAAAATGAAACTTGCCACTGGAGATTAAAAGTAAGTTCTTTATTTTTTGGCATAAGAGATTGTATTTGTCATGGCTTGGTTCCTAAGACCTACTCATATGAAAGTATGTTGGTACATGTAACCTAATAAATTACCATAGTGTTATTACATCATTACGTTAAATTGTTATTCTAAGGGATATTTACCGACAGTCATTGAATGCATACTTATACGCATTTAAATACTATGAACCCTAAATTACTGTCACGTTTTTAGACGATTTATTATTACCCCCCTTCACAATACCCATGGAGGAAAGTGTCAAATTTCAAGCTCATTTATTTAAAAACTCAATAAAAATACAATTCTATTTTTAAACTTAAAATGATGTACTCGTATATACAGAAAGTCTCGTTCTATGAGTAATTAATATGTTTATCTTCAATTTTAGTATGAGCAGGATGGCATTGCCAAGATTGAGGAGTTGGAAAATTCCAAATTGAAATTACAAGCTAGACTCGCTGAATGTGAGGGTACTCTTGAAAACTTGAACAACAAAATGACGCAATTAGATAAGGCTAAGACAAAGCTTCAAAAGGATATAGATGAAGTTGGAACTGAGGTGGATCACGCAAACATTAAAAATGGTCAAATTGACAAAAAAATACGGCAATTTGACAAGATAATCATTGAATGGAAGCAAAAGGCGGATCACTTATCCTCTGAACTAGATAACTCTCAGAAGGAGTGTCGGAATGTAAGCTCCGAACTGTTTAGAGTGAAGGGAGGCTATGAAGAAGCGACAAATCAATTTTCGGAAGTTAAAAAAGAAAATATGAATTTGACTGACGAGATTAAGGATATCATGGAGCAAATCAATGAAGGTGGTCGCTCCATTCACGAGATTGAAAAGCAGAGGAAAAGGTTGGAGTCTGAGAAGAAGGAGCTCCAATCAGCTCTGGAGGAGGCAGAGTCTGCTCTGGAAAGTGAAGAAAACAAAAATTTAAGAGCACAAATGGAGATTAATCAAGTTCGACAAGAACTCGAAAGACGGATTAATGAAAAGGACGAGGAATTCGAAATGGTGAAAAAGAGTCATATTAAACTAGCAGAGCAAATGCAAAACAGTTTGGAAACAGAGAGTAAGGCTAAGGCGGAAACACTCAGATCAAAGAAGAAGCTTGAAGCAGATATTCAAGAATTGGAGAGGGCTCTAGAGCATGCCAGTATCACACATGCTGAAAATCAAAAGAACATTGCCAAGTATCAGGACAATATCCGTTCTACAACTCTGAGATTGGAGGAAGAGCAAAAGACAAAGGGTATGATGAGAGAAAACCTGATTAGCTCAGACAGACGAACACATTCATTACAAAACGCCCTCGAAGAATCCAAAACATTATTGGAACAAGCGGATCGTGCAAGGCGTACAGCAGAGCATGAATTGAATGACTGTCATGAATCAATGAATGAGCTGTCTGTTCAGAATCAGTCTCTTGCAGCTACAAAAAGGAAGATTCAATCCGAAACAGACAATATTAAGGTAATTAATGCCAAAGTGGTTTGATAAAATTATTTAAAATTACTTTTTTTTTCATGAACTATTATAGCAAGAAGTTGAATACATGAATTCTGAGGCTAATTTGGCTGAAGAAAAAGCGAAAAATGCAATGATGGACGCTGCAAAATTGGCCGAAGAGTTAAGGGCCGAACAAGATACAACTATTAAGATCGAGAACGAAAGAAAGGCAATTGAAGCACAAGTCAAAGATTTACAGGTAATTTTTATACCCCTGTTCATATATTTATGCAGAGCTACGTGTACATGAATACTCATATATGATGACTCACCAACTAGCCAATGAATAAGAAAGCTCTTGTAAAGAATAAGTTAACTCAAGGCAATGTGTAAGCCTTCTTTTTAAATGTCACATTGTAGAAAGTGAAAAGATAATTCATCCAAGAAGCTACAAAAATATTTATTTTTTTAAATCATTATTATTATTCTGATTTTTCAAACAAAAACTATCACAGCCATTTGACACACACGTAAATAAAATTGACAATGTTGACTTCAAGTCAAGCAAACAGCACATTCAACATTTTTTCTTCATCATTACATTTAAGATTACACAAATAATAAAAAACAAATTTGTCGCTATCATAAATGACAAACTGGCTTTGTATTTGTCATTAAAAAAATATGCTTATATTTCTATTAAATATGATAGGTTCGGTTAGATGAGGCTGAAACAAATGCCTTGAAGAATGGAAAAAAGGTAGCACAGAAACTGGATACTCGAATCAGGGAACTTGAAGGTGAATTGGATGGTGAGCAGAGACGTCTTACAGATTGTGTAAAGAATCTTCGAAAGAATGAAAGAAAAATGAAGGATCTGGACTTCCAAGCTGAAGAAGACAAAAAACAACAACAAAACATGCAAGACTTGGTTGACCGACTTCAAAATAAGGTGATTAAAAAAAAACATAAAACAAAAATAATAAACTTCTTAACATAAATATTGTTAAATTAGATCCGAAATTTCAAAAAACAAATTGAGGAAGCAGAGGAAATTGCAGCAATGAATTTATCCAAGTTCCGTAAGGCTCAATGTGAATGTGAAGAAGCTGAAGAGAGAGCAGATTTAAATGAACATGCTTTGTCCAAATGTCGTGCTGTTGGGCGTGCAACTACTCCTGGTTATGATTCTAGAGGACATTTCTATTAAAAACTTCTTGGATATTTGATATGAATAACCTGCCAAATCGAATAATAATCAAAATATTAATTTGTAAAAAAAAATACAAAAAAATAGTATTAAGTTGCATTTTGTTTTGTGACAAAATACGAATAAACATAAAAGTGCATAGAAAAATAGATATTTTATTGCATACTGATCATTCCAAGATAATAAACAATGGGCACTGAAACTTATGAATAACTGGCAAATTTTAAAAGAATGACATCACATATTGATAACATCACGCAACTTTTTATTGCTATTGTTTATTTAAAAGCTAGGGAGGACCAGTGACTCCTTTGTCCAGCTCTGTTACCCCTGATTGAAGTCCTTTTACGTGTAAGGACTTGAAAATTGATCGATAATCAATTTTAATGGTCAGATCAGAGGCCTGGGATCCAATTCATAAGTAGAGGAGGGGTAATTTCAATAAAATGGCGTGACTAATTGATCAAAAAATAACACAAAAAATATTATCCAAATTATACACAGTTTAACAATAATTTGCATTTGGTTAATGTTTGCCGATAATTAGACAAATATTTTGTCTCTAAAAAATAATCAATATTTTTATTAAATAGAAAATTTATAAAGTTACTTAACAATTACAAACACAAAAATGACCTTCATTGTCATTTTTAAACATTCTCATGTCTGATTTTTTAAAAACCTTGACTATCAGTATATGTAAGTTAAGGCATGTACCAAAACTTTTAATCATATAATTCATATCTTTCATAACTTTTTTTGCATTGGTCATCAATAAAATAAAAACACCTTTTTGTTCTATACAACAATAAATCAAAATTTCAAAACTTATCCAGAGAAACAATACAGAATGTCTCAAAATCATGGTAGAAGAGCCATTTTGTATATAGTGATGAATAAAGTAAGACATACATTGGACATTCGTGGGTATTTGTGTAATTATATTTACTAGATTTTCATGAGTTAATTTTTAAAAAAATCGTCTGATTAATTGGTAATTGATTTTTCCTGTTAGCGTTCTATAAACATATTGCCAGGGCTATAGTACATATAACTGTACAATATCAAATAAAACATAAATAAAATTTAACTCTTTATACACTCGTATATAACTACGAAGCCTTTCACTTATATGGTTTGGATTTTTAATACCTTTTAGACAAAATGCTCTATTTAAAACATCTCAGAAATAACAAAAGGGAAAAAAGTCACCAACTAAATAAAGTAACAACACTTATTAATGTTGAAAAAATGCATTACATAGATAGTTCATTTTTACTCAATTTTGTGAAATGTCCCTCAAAAAAATATTTCTACAGAGTCAAATTGTCAAAAAAGTTAATTGTATTTGTATTTTTTTGCTCTACTTCAAAATAATTGCAATTATATGATTTAAAAGCAAGTGCTTAACTTCATATTTTCATTATGTAAAAGCTATCCCAACCTATACCCATGTGAATGTTTAGAACAAAGAAAAATATGCATTTAAAAAGCAAAAAAAAAAAAAAAAACTTTTAATAATTACAGAAAATAATGTAAAGTAATTGACTCGGAACAAAATATACTTATACATATAGGGAACTGATGTTTGTTTTACGAAAAGATATGCAATACACGTCATCTGTTATTCAATTATTATTAAATAATAATTAAATTTTATAAAAGACATAATAGAATTCGAACTCCCTAATCTTTACAAAGGAAAGGCTTAATGATTTTTTAAAAAAATATTTTTTTGCACTCACTCTGGACTAGCTCCATATCTCTCTTTAAAGGTGTTTCCCACAATTTGAGAAGCCCTGTGTTAGGGAATTCAAAACTCTAGGATGCCTTTCAGATTATCCTCAGTCTATTAATTTCAAAGCGCTTGATTTAAAATCTTAGTTAAAATCATAGCTATAAATAATTTTGAAGCAAATAAATTATCTCCCTGCTTTTATGATGAACTTTGACTCAATTTACTGGGTTCAATTACTCTTCTTTCCCTGTTTTTAATAATATGAAATTTCTTCATGTATTCTTCAAATACAGCAAAGTATAAATATTTTTCAGAAGAAATTATATAGAAACAGTTTGAAACTTCTTCTGTCAGATAGTCGTAGTCTTACAGGAGTCATAGGAAAATACCTTAAGGATTTTTAAAAAGGCAAATACTGGGACAAGAGTTGCAACATCTTGGGGTATAAGCCAAATAAAATGTATTTGTTTGAAAAATCCTTTTGACACTGGTATATCATGGGTACTCGACCATCATTCATTCCATATTGGCTGCTGTGAACCGATTTGTACGAAAACCAACCGACAACACTAACAGGGAATCCCTTTTTTCCTAATAATTATTATCTAAAACATTTGAATGAACGATTATTCGTCTCTTAATTTGAATTAAATATCAGAACTCAAACTATTTCCCTACACATTTTATGTTCTTAAAAAATGTAAAGGAAAATCGTTAAAGTTCCGATATTTAATTCAAATGAAGAGAGAATTGGGATTCAATTTTTGGGTTCTTTCTCTTTGGATTATATCTTTTTATACGAATGGAAAAATAGGGTTTTATGTAGAACGGACGGAAATTTTACTAATTTCTTAAAAGAACCTACTGAGACGTTGTGTACATAGTTTAACTCATGTACACCTTAAACAAACGTGATTATTAGTAAATGAAAGTTTAAATAACATAAAATTTTACCGATATCATATTTTATCTCTATTTAAAATCAAAATTATATACTTTCATGTATTTTGTATTTTTTATTGTCATCTCATATTGAAGTATATTGATTAACTCAGGTATCAATTTTCAAGAAATGAAGAATAAAATATTTTATTGCCAAAAAAAGATATTTGCTCTCCCAAATATCATGACATCGTTCTCCTTACAAGATGGACAAATAAGTTGTACATACATACATATATCTATAAAGAAAGTATCTTTACACTATTTTGTTAAGAAAAAAAGTTTACATTTTACCTTATATTGACACGCCCCTTAATTTTTGACAATTGTGCAACCCTTACAACGAGCAAGAATCAAAATAAGAACGAAAGCCAATTTTTGACCTGAGTAAAATAAATAAAAAAGCGTGGGTGTGAGTGGGAGTACCTATATAAGTTCAAAGAGTTGACCCCAAAATCCATCAGTATCTTTTCTTCTTCTAAGCAAGGTTTGACTCTGATTGTTTACTTACATATTCTGTCTACTTTTTCCAAAGTATATACAGTCTGTCTATCCTTTATTTGAGGTCTATTGATACAGCTACAACATGCCTGGCCATATAAAGTTGGGGAAAGCCAATGAGCCGGATCCGGATCCAGCTCCGTATCTTATCGTTTCAATGGAAATGAAACGGGAGGATATGCTCAAACCCTATGATTCTAAGAAGTCGGTTTGGGTACCAGATGGACAAGGTGGATTTAGAGAGGGTCTACTTGATAGTGTCGATGGAGGAAAATCCACTGTCATGTGCGGACATGAAGTAAGTACTAAAAGGAGCTCATCTTCTTATCAAAAAATCAATAAAGTAGAAAATTTACTCCATTTAAAAATTATGGAAAAGATATTCAACATTTAAAACGTTCAACATTTGTCAAGATGTGGAAATTCAAAATAAAGTTTCACCCTTATGAAATTAATTTTAAGCGCTTCAACAAAATATTATTCATATTTTAAAGTCATTCTGTTTTTTTATTAAGTTAAGACATTGATTTTTCAATCCCACTGAATTAAAAATTGATAGTTCCAATACGTGTTGACATGTTTAAACTTTTACTTTCTTCGAGTAATTTCATACATGAATTTAACTAACAATTTTAATGTGCATTTCATTTTATTTTTATGCAGAAAAAAGTATTCAAAAATGAAGACGTTGGACAGATAAACCCTCCAAAGTTTGAAAAATGTGAGGACATGGCTAATTTGACTTATTTGAATGATGCCTCTGTTTTCCATAACTTGAAAGTTAGATATCAAGCAAAGCTTATCTACACATACTCTGGATTGTTTTGCGTTGTTGTCAATCCTTACAAAAGGTACCCCATTTACACCCAGAGAGTTGTAAAATTGTACTTGGGTAAGAGAAGAAATGAAGTACCACCTCATTTATGGGCTATTACTGAAACTGCCTACCGTAACATGCTCCAAAATTCTAAAAATCAATCTATGCTCATTACTGGAGAGTCTGGTGCTGGGAAAACTGAAAATACTAAAAAAGTAATTTCCTATCTTGCTATGGTTGCTTCTTCTGGAAAGAAGGCCG
The DNA here is from genome assembly GCA_963680855.1 of Lepeophtheirus nordmannii. Taxonomy (NCBI): domain Eukaryota; kingdom Metazoa; phylum Arthropoda; class Copepoda; order Siphonostomatoida; family Caligidae; genus Lepeophtheirus; species Lepeophtheirus nordmannii. The sequence goes on along the minus strand of OY804522.1, from coordinate 28,964,234 downwards.
CCAAGAAAGTATCTCTTGAGGATCAAATTGTTGCTACTAATCCCATTCTGGAGTCTTATGGTAATGCCAAAACATCAAGAAATGACAATTCTTCTAGATTTGGAAAATTTATCAGAATTCATTTCACTACTTCTGGAAAATTGGCTGGTTGTGATATTGAGTCCTATCTTCTTGAGAAGTCTCGTATTACGCAGCAACAGGAAGTTGAGAGATCCTATCACATCTTTTATCAACTTCTTCAACCATATGTTCCTGAATTGCGTGAAAAATGTTGCTTGGGTGAAGATATCTATGACTACAGCTTTGTATCTCAAGGCAAGGTCAAAGTAGAGTCTATTGATGACAATGAAGAGCTGGAATATACATTCTCTGCCTTTGAAATCATTGGTTTTGGTGAGCGTGAAACATGGGAATGCTTCATGCTTACAGCAGCTGTCATGTCCATGGGTGAAATAAAATTCAAGCAAAAGGGAAGAGATGATCAAGCTGAACCTGACGATATGACTTACCCTAATAAAGTTGCTGAACTAATGGGCGTTAATGCAGAGGAAATGATGAAGTCATTCTGTAAGCCAAAAATCAAAGTTGGTACCGAATGGGTCACCAAAGGGCAAACTTGTGACCAGGCAACTAATGGAGTTGGTGGTATTGCTAGGAGTATTTTCGACAGAATATTCAAGTGGCTCATCATCAAGTGTAATGACACTCTAATTGATGCTACAATGAAAAAAGCAAACTTTGTTGCTGTGTTGGACATTGCTGGCTTTGAAATTTTTGAATATAATGGTTTTGAGCAAATTTCCATCAATTTCGTCAATGAGAAGCTTCAACAATTCTTCAACCATCACATGTTTGTTGTTGAACAAGAAGAATACATTTCTGAAGGTATTGATTGGGCTATGGTAGACTTTGGAATGGACTTGGCTGCCGCCATTATTATGTTTGAAAAGCCAATGGGTATTTGGGCCATTTTAGAAGAGGAGTCCCTTTTCCCAAAAGCCACTGATAAATCTTTTGAAGAAAAGTTGAAGGCTCAACATCTTGGAAAATCTGCTCCATTTGCAAAGCCTCAATCAAAAACAGACAAAAATGCTCATTTTGCAATTCTTCATTATGCAGGAATCGTATCGTACAATGTAACTGGTTGGCTAGAAAAGAACAAGGACCCTGTCAATGACACTGTTGTTGATGTTCTCAAAAGATCTCCTAAAAATGAGCTTCTTGTTCTTCTATGGAAAGATCACCCCGGTCAAAGTTCACCCCCAGAAGAAAAGGGAAAGAAAAAGAAGAAGGGTGGCGGTGGTAAAACCGTATCTTCTGTATATTTGGTTCAACTCACGGATTTGATGAACACTCTTCATAATACTGAGCCTCATTTCATTCGTTGCATCGTGCCCAACACTCACAAAAAGCCATTGGAAGTTGAGCCACCATTAATCATGCATCAACTGACTTGTAATGGTGTACTGGAAGGCATTCGCATTTGTATGAGAGGCTTTCCTAACAGAATGCTTTATCCAGACTTCAAATCAAGATACCAAATTTTAGGCGCAGCAGAAATTGCTAGCTCTGGTGACAATAAGACAGGAGTCTTTGCTTTAATGGACAAAGTAAGCTTTGATAGGGAGCGCTATAGATTAGGTCACACAAAGGTATTCTTCCGAGCTGGAGCTCTTGCCCTTTTGGAAGAACAGCGTGATGAAATTGTCTTGAAGCTAGTAAGATGGCTACAAGGACAAGTATATGGTTTCAAGAAGAGAGTAGAATATAAAAAGAAGGCTGATCAAAGAGAATTGTTAAAGGTCATTCAAAGAAATTTTAGAAAATATCAAACGTTGAGAAACTGGGGATGGTTCATCATCATTCAAAAGACACGGCCTCTGATTGGTCAAGTCAATATTGAAGAAGAGCTACGATTGCTTGAAGAAAAGGCTAAAGAAGCATATGGCGCTTATGAAGAACAGCTTAAAACCAAAGAAAAACTTGAACAAGAAAGTATTAATATTGCTGATGAAAAGAAGAAACTATTGGCTCAAATAGAATCTGAGCAAGGTAATTTATCTCAATATACTGAAAGACAAGCAAAGGCATCTGCTCAGAGGGCTGATTTAGAAGTTCAGCTTCAAGAAGCAGGCGATAAATTGACGATTATGGAGAGAGAGAGACATGAAGCCACAGGCAACAAAAAATCTCTTGAACAAGAAAATGTTGTGATCAAGAAGGACATAGAGGATCTTGAACTCTGCATCCATCGTCTTGAACAAGAAAAGACAAATAGAGACCATGCTATTCGATCGTTGAATGATGATATTGCCCACCAAGATGAAATTATAAACAGAATGAACAAAGAGAAGAAGCATATGGGTGAATACAATGCTAAATCTTCTGAAGAGCTTCAAACTGCTGAAGACAAAGTGGAACATCTTAATAAAATTAAAGCCAAACTGGAGCAAACTTTAGATGAATTAGAAGATTCCTTAGAAAGAGAAAAGAGAGGAAGAGCTGAAATTGAGAAAATGAGAAGGAAGCTCGAGGGTGAACTTAAAGTTAGTCAGGAAACTGTAGCTGATTTAGAAAGAAGCAAAAGGGAAGCTGAAAATACGATTGGACGACGAGAAAAAGAAATTTCTTCACTAAACAACAAACTTGAGGATGATCAATGCTCTGTTGGTAAGCACACAAAGCACATTAAGGAAACTCAATGTCGAGTTGAAGAAATGGAAGAGGAATTGGAAGCTGAGAGACAAGCAAGAGCAAAGGCTGAGAGACAAAGAGGTGATATGGCAAGAGAACTGGAAGAACTTGGTGAACGTTTGACTGAAGCTGGTGGTGCAACTTCTGCACAAATTGAATTGAACAAAAAGAGGGAAGCTGAAGTGAGCAAAATGCGAAAAGACTTGGAAGAGATTAATATTCAACAAGAAGCAACCATGCAAAATTTAAAAAGAAAGCATCAAGATGCAGTTTCAGAAATGTCTGAACAAACAGATCAACTTAATAAAATGAAGGGTAAAATTGATAAGGACAAGTATCATATTCAAAGCGAAATTGCTGATGTTCGTGCAGCTGGTGATGAAATGAGTAGATCAAAGGCTGCAGCAGAGAAGTCTAACAAGTCTTTACTTAGTCAATTGAATGAGCTAAACAAGAAGGTTGAAGATTCAAAATTAACTGTCGGTGACTATGAAAATAGTAAAAGAAAAATTGGTGCTGAAAATTCTGATCTTCTCCGTCAACTTCAAGAACTTGAAAATAATGCATCAATGCTTGGTAAGTACAAAATTCAATTGGCTGGTCAATTGGAAGAAGCTAAGCGATTTGCTGATGATGAGGCCAAGGATCGTCAATTATTATTTAGTAAATATAGAAATTTGGAGCACGAATTAGATGGTACAAGATATCAACTTGAAGAGGAAGTTAGTGATAAAGGTGAACTTCATAGACAATTCACCAAAGCGCAGCACGAAGCTGATATGTGGAAATGCAAATTTGAAAAAGAGGGATTAGCTAAAGCTGAGGAATTGGAAATGTCAAAAATGAAATTACAAGCCCGTCTCACTGAATCTCAAGGAACTGTCGAACAATTGAATGGTAAATTAGGTCAGCTTGAAAAAGCAAAGTCAACATTACAATCAGAACTTGAGGACATGAGTGCTCAAGCAGATCAAGCTCATATTTTGAATAACTCGATGGAGAAGAAGGCAAGACAATTTGAAAAGATTGTTGGAGAATGGAAAGTGAAGGCTGATTCTTTTTCAAGAGAGTTGGATACATCACAAAAGGAATGCAGAAATGCTTCTTCCGAATTATTTAGAGTTAAAAATGCATACGAGGAAGCAATTGTACAACTGGATGAAGTGAGAAGAGAAAACAAACAATTAAGCAATGAAATCAAGGATATTATGGATCAAATTACTGAAGGAGGACGATCCATTCACGAGATTGACAAGATCAGAAAACGCCTTGAAACAGAAAAATTGGAACTTCAAGCAGCCTTAGAGGAAGCTGAAGGAGCCTTGGAACAAGAGGAAAATAAGGTTCTTCGTGCTCAATTGGAATTGAATCAAGTCAGGCAAGAAATTGAACGAAGAATTTGTGAAAAGGAAGAAGAGTTTCAATGTACTCGTAAAAACTATACAAAGGCCATTGATCAAATGCAAACTGCCCTCGAAACTGAAACTAAAGCTAAGGCTGAAGCCTTGCGTATGAAGAAAAAACTAGAAGCTGATGTTTCTGAATTGGAAACCTCATTAGAGCACGCTAATGCTGCTAATATGGAAACTCAAAAAACAATCAAGAAATATCATCAACAAATTAGAGAGTCTCAACTAAGATTTGAGGATGAACAGCGAGCCAAAGAGTTGGCTCGAGATGAATTTTTAGCTGCTGACAGAAAGGCTCATGCAAATCAAAATGCATTAGAAGAAGCTCGAACATTACTTGAACAAGCTGATCGCGTTCGAAGAATGACTGAGCAAGACTTATCTGATACCAATGAACAATTATCTGAGCTTACCTGTCAAAATCAAGCCATTGCAGGAGCACAAAGAAAGCTAGGCGCCGAAATTCAAACACTGAATGTAAGTTTAAAAATCTCATTATTTTAGCATATACCTACCTACATAAACATTAATCTAATTTTTGCATCTAATTTGTTTTGAAACAGGCTGAATTGGATGAAATGGCTGCTGAAGCCCGCTTGTCTGACGATAAGGCACAAAGAGCAATGATTGATGCAGCAAAATTAGCTGATGAACTACGTAGAGAACAAGAAATTGCTCAAATGCACGAAAGAGACTGTAAAGTTCTTGAGTGCCAAGCTAAGGATCTTCAAGGCAGAGTAGATGAAACTGAGGCTAATATGCTAAAGGCTGGTAGAAAAGCAATGAACAAAATGGAAACCCGTATCCGTGAATTGGAATCAGAAGTCGATACTGAGCAAAGAAGACTTGCCGACTCCCAGAAGAATTTGAGAAAATCTGAACGTCACATTAAGGAACTCACCTATGCTACTGATGAAGACAGAAAGAACCATGAACGTATGCAAGGCCTCATTGATCAACTACAAAGTAAGATCCGCTCCTACAAGAAACAAATAGAAGAAGCCGAAGAAATTGCTGCTATTAATTTGGCCAAGTTTCGTCAAACCCAATCTAACCTGGCCGAATCTGAGGAAAGAGCTGATTTAAATGAAGCTGCACTTGCAAAGTACAAGGTTAGAGACAGAGCATGCTCATTGTCTCCTCTATAATCAACCCAATCACATCATAATATAGATATGATATCTATATACTTACCAAAATACAAAAAAATGTATGCAATCGAATAATGAAGAATTTGAAATAAATTTTAAAAATATGTTTCATCATAAATTTCATCTCTAAAGCTTTCTTTTTTTAAAAAAAACTTCTTCCAAATTGTAGAATTTTTATTCGTTGAGTTACAGGTTAACTAGAGCTAATTCGAATAATTAGTTAACTACAATATAATTTGGGTCCCTTTTCCTATTTGTAGAAAAGGTTGAGTAATGTGATTAAATTCAAATGATTAAATGGATATTGGCCATAAAATAAAATATATTAATATTTTATCAGAACTTGGATAGGGTTATTAAAAGTTGTGAGAGCATTTCCGTATCCTGAGTCGTTTTTCCTGTTAAAAAGGATTTTGTGATTGAATATCAATTTCTTTTAGAAAGTAATCTCTTGTAAATATGCACATTTATTTCAAAGCTGTTTATGAGTCATTTTGGATGAGTCAAGTCTCAAATCCAAGTTTAGTCTAAAGAAGTAGTACGTCTTGACTCCGATTTCCCAGCTCTGATAAATGTCTAACCGCCAAATTAGAAATCAAGAGTAGAGCAAAGTATTTCGAATAATAGAAAAAAAAAAAAAAAACTCTGAAATTTTTCTTGGTAAATTTCGTATCTTGAATATAAAAAATATTTTTGTGATACATTGAAATACAATATGGTTAGGTTCTAGGAAAAATTAGATCCATAGTCACAAAATTAACATAGGGAATTGAATGAATTTAAAAATCTTTTGATTTTAATTATATCATTCTAACTTAATACTAGGATTTTTTTCAATCGGGTCTTTTGTCATCTTTGATTTTTATCATAAGGAGGAGGGGAGAGAGAGAGAGAGAGAGAGAGATAGTCTCTAGAAGTTTTGATTACCTGGGAACTTTACTCTGACACCTATTTCTGAATATATATGATATCACCCATTAAAATAGATATAAAATACATAGCCAATTATTTCTTAAATCTGACAACAAATTTAGGAACTAAACCAGGGATGGGCAAACTTTTTGACTTGCAGGCCACTATGGGTTATAAACTTTGAAAAAGGGGCCACAGCAGTAAATTGACCCGTGGGCCAAATATAATAAAGTGTAACTTGTAGTGCGCAAGCTCGGCGGGCCGGGTTAAATTGTCTAACGGGCCGTATAAGGCCTGCGGGCCTTAGTTTGCCCATGTCTGAACTAAACTATGAACTTTTGTTTTGTAATAGAAGAAAATAATCTATTTTAAGCCACATCCCACTGAATCATTCTTCGTTTCAATATTAACAAAACTTAAAATGAGATTATAGATTGGTGAAATAATGATAAAGAAGTTACAAGTTTGAACTCATTTGAAGCAAAAGAAGAACAAGAAAGAAACAAGGTGCTCGGCAGATTTTATCATAGATATACAAAAAAGTTGTTAATTTTGATGTCCCTGAGAAACTTTTTTCTTAGCTTTATTGGTGATAAAATACAACCAAATTTTATAAAATAAAAGGATACACTTACTTAAGGTCGTTATGTCCGTTGTTGCCCTCGTCATATATGGACCTTAAATATCATTTTGTATATACAAATATCTCAAAATAAATTTTCTTTCCAAAGCATTATCATTTTATATAATATTTCAGCTTATTATATAAAATTTGGTATTAGAGATATTTTACTTTGAATAAAGGTAAGGAAAAAGATCATCTAGGTCTTATTGCAAATTTAGGTATATATTTTTCAAATAATTAGGCTGTAATATGCTAACGAACAGGACGATATACGGCAAGCTACATTATATTGAAATGTAACTATCGTTTGTTTACAAAAGTAAATATGATAAGTTAAAAAAAAATTTATTTTCTAAATTATGAAAATTTCATTTAACTAAATTTTAGACAAAAAACTGTTACATGTATGCAGTTTATGGAACCTACATTAAAGCAAAATTACTTTTTTTTAATAAAAAAGTGTAAATTTCAAAACTTTAGAGCCATTGAACTACTTCTAAACATTTGTAAAAATAATTCAAACTTTCTTAATATTATTTTACATACTAAATATTTATACTTTTTCACAGATTGTTAAACAACTGACACCCTAAGTAATTCGCTCTCTAAGACTCTTTTTTGAAATGTAGGTCTATTTCGATAAAATATAAACTAAAAGTCTGTATTGTCTTGAAGAATTTATTTTTTTCAATTAAAGTCTATTATTTATTTTTTGTAAAATCTATCATTATGTGAACTTCTACTCCCTTAAACTAAGTTTATCTAAACACCTCAAAGTTTTGCTACCAAAGAAAAACATTTTTCGAAATGTAAATTTTTGTACCTATTTGATGCTCCATATGGTCAAACTTTTTTTCATGAGTTCATAACTTTTACGTCCTCCTTTGGATCTAAAGTAACTTTTTTGTTTCTACCAAATATATATGTCGGTACATTAGTTCTTTTTTTTCTGTTCCCTTTTTTTGAAGGGCACGTGTTGAGTAATACAAACACAAAATCTTATACAAAATTTCATATTTTGAAAGGAATGAAATTTTCAAATAAGAATCTTTATCCTCTGAGAATTTTCTGATTGCTTCATATTTTAGGATATCATCGAACACATATCAAAATAATATGGAAATCAAATCAAAGGAGCTATAAACAGATCAAATCAAATCAAAGGAACTATAATATAATAAAATACAAAGTAACTCACATTTTTAATCATTCTTCTAATTCTTTTCTGAAGAGATTCTTCTACTCTGTATATTTTTGTCAACGATTGAATTTTGTTAAATTTGTCTTTGACATTTTGAAATGGGCGCAGAACAAAAAAAAAAGAAGAAGGTACACACAAAAACACTTTTAGAAAGCTAAAAAAGTTAAACAATATATATGTATAAATATGTACAGATGTATTATTATACATATATAGAGAGGTTGTGGACAAGCGTCCAAAAACACATCTTTTATGGATGTTTTTTTAAACTCTTGCATGGGATGCTCGAAATTTGACATTTAAAAGATTTATACACTTTGAACAAGGGTACTACTCATGAACTATAAATTTGAAAACAAAAAAAAACAAAAATGCTTTCTTGTTGATGAATTTTATCACAAATTCTCAGTCATCAATAGACTCTATTTTCGATCACGACGAAATAATAGAGGTAAAGTATAATTAAATTCTTCATCATTTATATTCTCATAACATAACATGACTTTCTATTCAATAAGACTGAATACGTGTTTGATTGGAAGCCTTTTTCTTGTATATTTCTATTTCTCATGTACCAATTGCATATTTATCATATCCACTTATGATAATGAAGTATATATAGGTACAATCCTATTTAATCCAAACCTTGCTATGCTACGGTTTTCATTTCAATATATTTTTAATAAATTCTACTTTAGCAATATCTTATTTTATTCAAAGTCGATTTATGTGGATTTTGCTAGTTTATTACGATTTTTCCTTTCAAAAACTTTTTGTTATTAAAATCCCCCATTTGTATGCAAAAATAATTAAATGTTATTTCTTAGAAGTAACACACGCCTTGGATCTCTAACAATCTGAAATATCCACGGAACCAATTATCCAGACTGTTCAAATTAGTTGGTATTATGCTCAACATGAACAGTTTAAAATATTTCTGTTAGTTGAGTCAAATCAAAATTTAAATTCAAACAGCATTTAAAAGGAAGTTTATTTGGAATACTTTACTTCAAAATCTACACCAGCACTGAAGGAGCCCTATTTATATTATAATTAAGGAGACTGAGTCTACTACATTGCAGGTGTTGAGTTAAATAAGGAAACTAATTGATTTTGAAGTGAAGTTTTCGAAATAAATGTCGGTTTGAAATTCAAATATTTACCGTATGTAATTACATTAAATTACTACAAAGATAAAACAAAAATAGACGCAATCGTTAACTTTTAGCCTCCATAAAATTAAACAGAGATCCACAATATCGATAAATCCTTATTTAATCATATAACTATTGTACTATATTCATTTCAATTGTTAGTGGATCGTAACATAAATAATTTTTATCTATATTTTTTACTCTAAAATCATATTCTAATAAATTATTAATTTAGTAATATCGAAAACTTTTTAAATAATTTTAATTCAAAATGTATAAATAATAATTACTCAAGAAATAGGAGCAAATCTTTAATAACTATATATGTTCATAGGTTATGTATTTGAACTGTAAATTTGTCAAATATTTGAAAATTCTATCCATGAATTGCCAATACGTAATTAATTATAGTATTTGAGTTCTTATTTTAAGATAAGACGTATTTGAAATGTAATTTTTAAATATCTGTGTTAAAGCTCTTGCATCAATGGCTTATTTAGATTATACCAAAAATTACTTACATATATATAATTTGATTGTAACTCTATATATATTTAAAATATATTGATATATCACTAAGCCAATTAAATTGATCGTTTTTAGGCAGTTTTAGTTTAATCGATAACACTGGGAAGCAGTCAAAAATCCTAAGGGATATAAGTATAATAAAAGTTATTTAGTTTCTTACGCTGATTTAAAATATGTAAAAAAAAATTCGAGAGTCCGACGGTTTTTGAGAAATCGGACTCTACTTTTTGAGCTAATTTGGGCCATTTTCCATCTTCAACCCCAATTTAAGCCTTCAGACATTCAATATTTCAAATTTTTTGACCTGTACAATTGACCAAAATAGTCGATTATTGATAGTATATTAATTCCGTGGAAAAAAAAAAGATATGAACAATTTTTAATTACTTATATAACCATTCAAAACAAAACGTGACCACTGTAGCCATTTCTGCAAAAGTTTTTTAAACATCAATTAATGTTTTTGAATCTGACAATCAATGTAAGCTAAGATATGTGACTTTACTTTTAATACTCATTTTTAGTTAAAAAGTTTAAAACTTGCATAAAATCCTATGTGTGGCCAAAACCTATAATTAATAAAATGAAACGGAATCTACAATTTAAAAATTATTCGAAAAAAAATTTCTGGATGTAAATCCTTAAACAATTTTGTTTTTGCTATAGTGATGAGACAAATTATGAATTTTTCGTAGTTATTTTTACTGAAATCTCAAAGGATATTTTGAATGATAAAAATCTTTTTATCATTCAAAATAAGTAACTTTTATTGTTTCTGTACATTCATTCAAAAAATATCTAATAGATCTTCACCAAATTCTAAAATATGTTATACTGTCATAAATTTATCTACTGTCTTTCCCATTATAACCACACTGCATATCTACGTACATCATTCCGCTCTTGGGTAAAATGGGCGGGGAAATCAAACTTAAAGTTAAATCACTTGAAGTTAGAGCAACATTTACATTGAAACAAAGCTATAGCTCTTATTAGACTTGATATCATTTGTATTATTAGATATTTCAACTAGTTACCAAAGGTGTTTATAAAGAGGTTGTAATAGTTAATTTTCTCTAATTTTTAGTCAATCAATAATCATGCCTGGTCATATTAAACTTGGTAGTAGCAATGAACCTGATCCAGATCCACTCCCATATTTGGTGGTATCCAATGAGATGAAAAGACAGGATATGTCAAAACCCTATGATCCAAAGAAATCAGTTTGGGTACCAACCGACAATGGAGAAGGTTTTGTTGAAGGTTTACTGGATTCAGAAAATGGAGGGAAAACCATCGTTATGGTGGGACATGAGGTAACTTACAAATCTTTTATTTGTTCTAAAAATACATTTACTAATCATTAAACATTGAATATAATTGAATAGAAAAAAACATTTAAAACTGAGCAAGTGGGACAAGTTAATCCTCCAAAGTTCGAAAAATGTGAGGACATGGCTAATTTGACTTATCTGAATGATGCCTCTGTTTTCCATAACTTGAAAGTTAGATACCAAGCAAAGCTTATCTACACATACTCTGGATTGTTTTGCGTTGTTGTCAATCCTTACAAAAGGTATCCCATTTATACTCCAACAGTCGTGAAGCTTTATTTGGGTAAGAGACGAAATGAAGTACCACCTCATTTATGGGCCATTACTGAAACTGCATACCGTAACATGCTCCAAAATTCTAAAAATCAATCTATGCTCATTACTGGAGAGTCTGGTGCTGGGAAAACTGAAAATACTAAAAAAGTAATTTCCTATCTTGCAATGGTTGCTTCTTCTGGAAAGAAGGCTGCCAAGAAAGTATCTCTTGAGGACCAAATTGTTGCTACTAATCCCATTCTGGAGTCTTATGGTAATGCCAAAACATCAAGAAATGACAATTCTTCTCGATTTGGAAAATTTATCAGAATTCATTTCACTACTTCTGGTAAATTGGCTGGTTGTGATATTGAGTCCTATCTTCTTGAGAAGTCTCGTATTACACAGCAACAGGAAGTTGAAAGATCCTATCACATCTTTTATCAACTTCTTCAACCATATGTTCCTGATATGCGTGAAAAGTGTTGCTTAGGCGATGATATTTATGATTATAGCTACGTTTCTCAAGGCAAAGTCAAAGTAGAGTCCATCGATGACAATGAAGAGTTGGAATACACTGATTCTGCTTTCGATATCATTGGTTTCACACAAGAAGAGAAATGGAACTGCTATAAACTAACTGCAGCTGTCATGTCCATGGGTGAAATAAAATTCAAGCAAAAGGGAAGAGATGAACAATGTGAACCAGATGGATTTGATATTCCGAATAAAATTGCTACCCTTTTTGGTGTTGAACCAGAGAATTTGATGAAATGTTTTGTCAAACCTAGGATCAAGGTTGGTACTGAATGGGTTACAAAAGGTCAAAATATTGAACAAGCAACAAATGCTGTGGGTGGTATTGCAAGAGCCATCTTTGATCGATTGTTCAAGTGGCTCATCATCAAATGTAATGACACTCTAATTGATACCACAATGAAAAAAGCAAACTTTGTTGCTGTATTGGACATTGCTGGCTTTGAAATTTTTGAATATAATGGTTTTGAGCAAATTTCTATTAATTTCGTCAATGAGAAGCTTCAACAATTCTTCAACCATCACATGTTTGTTGTTGAGCAAGAAGAATATTTAGCAGAAGGTATTGACTGGGTAATGGTAGACTTTGGAATGGACTTAGCTGCCGCCATTATTATGTTTGAAAAACCAATGGGTATTTGGGCCATTTTAGAAGAGGAGTCCCTTTTTCCGAAAGCCACTGATAAATCTTTTGAAGAAAAGTTGAAGGCTCAACATCTTGGAAAATCTCCTCCATTTGCAAAGCCTCAATCAAAAACAGACAAAAATGCTCATTTTGCAATTCTTCATTATGCAGGAATCGTATCGTACAATGTAACTGGTTGGCTAGAAAAGAACAAGGACCCTGTCAATGACACTGTTGTTGATTGGATGAAAAAAGGATCAAATGCTCTGCTTGTGTTTTTGTGGAGGGATCACCCAGGTCAAACTGCACCTCCCCCAGATGATGATGGAAAAGGTGGAAAAAAGAAAAAGAAGGGTGGTGGTGGAAAAACAGTATCGTCTGTCTATTTGGTTCAGCTCAACTCTTTGATGTCTACACTCCATAGTACTGAGCCTCATTTCATTCGTTGCATCGTACCTAACACACACAAAAAGCCATTGCAAGTTGAGCCACCCTTAATCATGCATCAATTGACATGTAATGGTGTGCTTGAAGGCATTCGTATTTGTATGAGAGGTTTCCCTAACAGGATTCTTTATCCTGATTTTAAACAGCGATATGCTATTCTTGGATCATCCAAAGTTGATAAGAATACAGAAATGAAAAAATCTGCTGAAATCATCCTTGCCAATACTGAAGGTTTTGATCCAGAAAAATATAAACTTGGGCACACCAAAGTAATTATAAATAATTATAATCTATCTAAATTGTATTATTTATTTAATTAATTTATGTTATTTTTTGTAAAAAGGTTTTCTTCAGGGCAGGTGCTTTGGCCGTATTGGAAGAAAAGAGAGATGACATTGTAACTCTCTTGATTCGTAAATTACAAGGACAAATCTATGGATATTTGAGTAGAAAAATCTATAAAATTCGTTATCAACAAAGAGAATTCATTAAGGTCATTCAAAGAAACTTTAGAAAATACAAAGAGCATCGAGATTGGCCATGGTTCATAATCATACAAAAGACACGTCCTCTCATTGGTGTTATCAATCTAGAAGAAGAGTTACGATTTCTGGAAGAAAAGGCCAAGGCAGCTTATGGATCATATCAAGAACAGCTATCAACAAAAGAAGCCCTAGAAAATGAAAATGTTGATCTGAACACTGAACTTGTGGGCTTGAGAGACAGGATTAAGAGAGAACAAGGTGATTTGGGATTGTATCAGGAAAAAATGGCGAAGTTCTCAGCTCAAAAAGCAGACTTAGAACATCAAATGAATGAAGCTTGCCAACAGCTCGAAAGAGAACAGAGATCGAAGGAGTTTGCTCAAGATGAAAGAAAAGAAGTTGAGAGGGAAGTTCAAAATATTAAACACATGTACCAAGACGCTAAAAGCTGTTTAGAAAAATCTGAACAAGAGAAACAAAAACTAGATCAAATTATGAGAGGGTTAAATGATGAAGTGCTTCACTCTGACGAGATCATTTCTAAATTGAACAAAGATAAAAAACACTTGAATGATACCATGTCTAGAGCAGTTGAAGATCTTGCAGGCAATACGGATAAGGTCAATCATTTAAATGATGTCAAAGCCAAATTGGAGAAAACCCTGGATCAAATGGAAGGAGCTCTTGAAAAGGAGAAAAGAAACAAGAGCATTATTGAAAAAGAGAGAAGAAAAATGGAAGGTGAATTAAAGATTTCCCAAGAGCACGTCCTTGATTTGGAGAGAGCTAAGAAGGAGTTAGAGCATTGCATTCTTAGAAAGGACACTGAGATTAATCAAGTAACGACACATTTGGACGATGAACAATCTGGTGTTAGTCGAATTCAAAAATCTATAAAGGAACTAACATCACGGGTAGAGGAAATGGAAGAAGAGTTGGAGGCCGAGCGTCAAGGAAGATCTAAAGCTGAAAGACAAAAAGCAGATCTAGCCCGTGAGTTTGATGAATTAGCTGAGAGGCTAGAAGAGTCTGGCATTGCAACTGCAGCTCAGATAGAATTGAACAAAAAGCGCGAATATGAGATTTCAAAGATGAGAAAAGACATTGAAGAGATCAATATTCAACAAGAAGCGACACTTTTGAGTCTGAAGAAGAAGCATCAAGACTCTATGGCAGATATGAATGAACAGGTTGACCATTTAAACAAACTTAGGTCCAAGTTAGAAAAAGATAAGTCAACCGTACGGATGCAATTGGATGATACAAGAGCAGCTCTTGAGCACGTTTACCACGATAGAACTATCTCAGAAAAGAATCTAAAAGTATACGAACTTAACTTGGCTAATCTACAAAAGAAAATTGATGATAATCTAGCTACTCTTTGTGATTATGAAAATCAAAACAGGCGCCAAGCCTCCGAAAATACGAATCTCTTCACAAAGTTAGAAGAAATAATCGGAAATCAACAAATACTTCAAAAAGTAAAAATACAATTGAGCTCCCAATTGGATGATGCTAAGAAAATGGCAGATGATGAAGCCAAGGAAAGGCAATCTCTATTGGGCAAGTTCAGAACATTAGAGCATGAGTATGATGGTGTTAAGTCCCATTGTGATGATGAAATTCAACAGAAGGATGAAATGAGTCGACAACTTAATAAAGCAATGGGTGAGTTAAATCTTTGGAGGTCCAAGTATGAGCATGAAGCCATTTCCAAAATTGAAGAACTTGAGGCAACTAAGCTTAAATTGCAAGCTAGGCTTACAGAATGTGAGTCAACTATGGATAATAGAAATCAAAAACTTATGGTTCTGGAAAAGGCAAAGGATTCCCTCACAAAGGATATCGACGAATTGAGTGTCAGAGTTGATCAAGCTAATGTACTTTATAGCCAATGGGAAAAGAAAATCAAAATGTTTGATAAAATTATTATCGAATGGAAGTCTAAGGCTGATAGCACATCTATGGAACTCAGTAATTCTCAAAAAGATTGTCGAAATGCTTCTGCTGAACTATTTAGAGTTAAAAATGGTTACGAAGAGGCTATAACACAATTAGATGGGGTTAAAAGGGAAAATAAGGGTCTTGGAGATGAGATTAAAGATTTAATGGAACAAATTTCTGAAGGTGGAAGATCCATTCATGAAATTGAAAAGCAAAGAAAAAGACTTGAGAGTGAAAAAATTCAATTGGAAACAGCCTTGGGAGACGCTGAGGGTGCTTTAGAGCAAGAAGAAAATAAGCTTCTACGTTTGAATCTCGAAATTAGTCAAGTTAGAACTGATATTGAAAAAAGGATTCACGAAAAGGAGGAAGAATTTGAATGTACAAAGAAAAGTCACACAAAGCAGCTTGAACAAATGCAATATAATATTGAGAATGAAGCCAAACTTAAGGCTGAAGCAATGCGAATGAGAAAAAAGTTAGAATTGGATATTAATGAACTTGATTCTGCTCTTGAGCATGCAAATATGGCCCATCAAGAGCTTCAAAGAAGTATCAAAATTCAGCAAGATAAGATCAAGGAAAAAACAATTCAGTTTGAAAATGAACAAAGAGCAAAGGACGACGCACGAGATGCTTTGATTACTGCAGAAAGAAGATCCCATTCTACTCAAAATGCTTTGGAAGAAGCAAAAACTATTTTGGAACAGGCAGATAGAGGTCGAAAAATGGCAGAACAA
The DNA here is from genome assembly GCA_963680855.1 of Lepeophtheirus nordmannii. NCBI lineage: Eukaryota > Metazoa > Arthropoda > Copepoda > Siphonostomatoida > Caligidae > Lepeophtheirus > Lepeophtheirus nordmannii. Next base: position 28,948,193 of record OY804522.1, on the reverse strand, counting down.
GAATTATCCGACACCAATGAAACTCTGGCTGATCTAACGGTACAAAATCAAAGTCTCTCCTCTCTCAAAAGAAAATTGGAACAAGACATTTCGGATTTGAGAGTAAGTAAAAATTGCCACAAACCCATTTCCTAATCATAAACAAATTTGAACACATTATATAGTGTGAAACGGATGATACTTCCCTCGAAGTAAGAGCTGCAGATGAAAAAGCCACACGAGCAATGCTTGACGCTGCTAAATTGGCTGAAGAACTTCGATGTGAACAAGAACTAGCATCACAATTAGAAAAGGCAAGGAAAGATGGGGAATTCAAAGTGAGGGATCTTCAAGTTCAACTGGATGATATTGAACAAAATGCAATTAAAATGGGCCGAAAAATGGTTGCTAAGCTCGAACATCGTATTAGAGAGTTAGAAACAGATATGGACTCTGAAAACAGACGACTTGGTGACGCCAGTAAAAACCTGAAAAGAGCCGAGAGAGGAATAAAGGACTACACATTTAGACGAGAAGAAGATATTAAAAATTCTGAGAGAATGAATGAATTAGTTGAAAGGTTACAACAACAGGTATCTTAAAAATAAAAGTATTTTTGGTGGATTTTATTTATTTATTTTAATTTTAGGTACGGACCTACAAGAAACAAATTGAGGAAGCTGAAGAAATTGCTGCAATGAATCTTGCTAAATTTAGAAAAGCTCAAATTGATTTACAAGAATGTCAAGAAAGAGCAGATATTAATGAACAGGCTTCAGCCAAAATTAGAGCTCGTGCTCGTTCATGTTCAGTTTCTAAAGAATTTTAAATTGACCTACAATCGATCATTCTCAATAAAGTATACAAGCATAAAAAAATAAATTCCTTGTCAATCCGTTATTATTAATTAAACACGTCGTTATCCCACATACACTAAAATATATATATTATGTTGTACTAGTGTATTTTTTTCATAGTAAGTATATTTATTGACAATTATAGGTACAATTAAAAGTCAAGATACATTCTATATTATGATGAATTAAATAAAAAAATTACTAACACCTTAAGATATAGTACATAAAAAATTTAAGGCACAATAATGTGACTAAGAATGAAAACAGATTGTATTTTAAGATTCATGCTTCTGTGAATCAGATAGGTATGTATATTGTGTATGTAGGTAGTCAAGTCACAATCCTGTTAGCACACTATGTAAATATTTACTCCAATATTGATTTAAAGATCTATAGTATGTACAAATATACGCACGTTTATCCTATGAATGAAATGTTCCTCTATTCTTAATGAATGAGTTAGCATCGGTTATAATTTGTTTGAAAAAACTATTTGATAAGAGGATCAAAGAATTGCAAAAATGAGAAAGAGACGGATGCTTCCTCAGATTATGCCTGTATATTAGGATTGAGTTAAAGGGACAATTATTGCACGCTATGACTTAGATTTTTTTAATTACATAATTTCAAAATGGAAGGGTATTGGTTAGTTCTTTTGAGTTGTTGTTGTCTCTGTATCTACTTCACTGGTTGTTTGAGTTTGAGTTGCAGTTTCAGTTTGAGAGACATCAAAATTTGAGAATTTCATCATTGTTTTTAGGGCCCAGTCATTTGCAAGGGACACTTTGTCATAAATCCGAGGTCTTTTGGATGTTTTTGAACATCCTCTTCTTAAGGCAGAGATTCCAACGAGTTGCCAATGCCCTTCATGTTGGCACATAAGGGGAGCCCCAGCCATTTCTTCAGTCTATATAATGGAAGGATTGTTAATAATACGTAATTATGTACAATGAATGAAGTTTGCTTACAAAACAAGGAATATTTTTCACTCTTTCCTCAGTGCATATGGTATTTGGTGAAACTTCACTTTCTTCCTCACAAATTTTTCTGTCTGCTGGCTGTAAATCAATTTTGTGAAGAACATTATCTAAACACGAAAAAAAAAATATATATATAAAGGGATAATTATCATTGGACAACATTATATGTATAAGTGTGCAATTACCCTTAGTGTCCCATCCCAAGGTCACACATTTAGCCCCCATATGAATAAATTCGTCAGAGGAACTAATACAAATGGGTCTTGAAAAATCATTGAACTGAATTGGACCGCTCATTTTTAGCAAGACAATTGAGTTCCCTTCAACTGGAGTTTTAACCATACCCACGATCCATCTTTTCTGTTCCCAAGGAGCTCGACTATCTAATCTAATACTCGCAAATCGGGCCTGCCACTTTGCTTTCCCTTGACTAATATCGATTCATAAATTAGACCACTATAAATATATTTAAAACTAATTCAAATATTCAATACCCTTGAAAGCAGGATGATGTTGTCATAATCCATAAAGAATCGATAAGTGCTCCATCGCACACATGCTGGTCATCCTTGTACAAGGCTGCTGTCCATGGCCAGTCTCCATGAAGAGCCTTAGGATGTATTTGACGTCTTTCTAAGCTCCTTGCCAAAGATTCTTGTCCCACATGAGCAGGTCTTTTTCCACATTTCAGATCCTCACATTTGATTCTGACAACCTTTTTGCTGTCACAGGGAACAGTGATAAAAGTTTTTTCCTCTGACATTGTTCCCGTCATATCCACATATCGGATATCTCCGTCTTCTTCATCCATTAATAATTCTGCTGATGTGAAGTTATTGTAATCTAGTTTTTGACACATTGATTCTCCTAATTTATTCAGAACTGCATCAACTTCATTAGTAGGAATGGTTTTATTCATTTCCTCAGCACATACTTTTCCGGCTTGCCCTTTATCCTGGTAAATTAAGTATCCAGAGTCATAGTATTGATGAATATAACTTGTGAAATCCATATGCGGAGCAAGTGATACTGTAAAAAAATGATGACCGATTACAATTGTGTCTTAGAGTACAAATATATACAAAGTCCTACAGCATCCTCTTTCATCGGCTCCATTATCACAATCTAAATAGCCATCACACATTTTTTCTTTCGGAATACACATTTTACCAACACCACAGTGAAAATGATGCTCAGGACAATAGGAGCAATAAAGTTCATCCGAAAAATCTGGGCAATCAACAATTCCATCACAAACCTGATTCCCTTTGCCCGTGTTTCTCAACTCGGCAACACATCCTTTAAATGTTATAATTTTAAATAAAACATATAGATCTGTTGGATGAGCTGTTATTATTTACCAGGCTTAGATATACAGGTTCCTGGTCCATCTGCTTCTGTCTTTAAAGCGTCACATCGAATTCTGTCCTTTAACTCTCCAGGAAGTATGTTTGCACAGCTCTCCATAAATTCATTGCAAAATTGACGGCAGGGTAAAACCATACGAGATTGAAAACACACAGGTTGAAGCAATTGGCACACAAACTCATAGGCTAATGGATAGCATTTCGAGTCAACGATTTCTCTTTAAACAAAAAGGACCATTAGTCTCATACACATATATAAATAAATTACTTACCTGAATCCAATAACATCATTTTTTGCTTCTTCTCCATTTCTGTGGCTCATAGCGTTCGGGAAAGTAGTAAAGTTATAGGGAAGCTTCCTACAGTAATCTATTTGAAATGGGCTACAGCTCCTTTCATTCACCTTCTTTTTAATTTCTTTTCCATCCTCAAAATTTCCTTCAGCTTCTCCATACAAAATTCCTGATGGACGCGTTCTTGAATTAAAATCTGCATTGGGCAACCTTTCTTGTATCTTAACTGTACTCGAATCTATAACAATGTCTCCAAATAAGGAATAGGCTGGTTTGTTTCCATCAAAATCTGTATTGGATGCATCAATTTCCCGTCGCATAATTGATACCAACTCTTTGTCCTTAACCTTACCCCGGATGGGATCTGTATGAATATTAAAATAAACAACCAATTTTCCATCTTTCGACTTTTCTTTACTAAAAGATCATCAAATATTTATAATTATTTTAATTTATTTGAAAACAAAAAACAAGTATGTATCTAGATTAATATTTACCTTTCAACCAAAAATACCTCATTTCGTAAATACGACTCCGCGATTTCACTTCCAGAAAAGATCAAATCCAACTTATGTTGATAAAATTTGGCTTTATCTCCATGAATATGATGTCCAGGACCAATGGGTCTACGTTGAAATCCAGTTTCATATTTTGGCATAGAGTCTCCTTCTATCACTGTAAATTGACCTCCAAATATTCTTTCCGTTGGAGGTAAATGGGAACGCAGAAATTGATCTAGGTGAATGGATATGATTATTTAAGGTATTTGGTTAGCTTATGAAAATGTTTTTATGTATACATAAAAGAAGCAAAGCCTTTGCTTTATTTTTGTAAGAAATAATAATATTTAGGGATATGTTTTGAAGAGTTTCATTTGTGCTTTTGGAAAATCAACTTACAACCAAAGTATATTCCCACTGAAGCAACCATAACTGTAAAAATCATCGCTAAACTGACACAAATGAACCATTTTCTTTCCGTACAGCCAGAATTTTGGCTTCTACGTATTCGAATCGATGAATCCGTACCAGATGTAGAGGAGGATCTAGAGAACAAAGCCTGTTCCGCTTTTCCACACATGTACTTGAAATGGAAAAAAAATCTTAATGACGTATTCCAGGCTATAGTATGCAGTTAATATTATGTATAGCAATGGTTAATATAGTAATCTAAGGGGCAAAGTCGAGGGTTGATTTTAGTAATTTGTTTAGAGTAGGTAGATTATCTACTATGTATGTGATAGCAACTGTAATTTTTAAGAATCAAGAAAAAGAGACGATCGTGATTAGTCAATGTGATAAGTCATGGAGCAGTATGTTAATGAGAGATATATAATTAATTAATTATTATTAAAATACATTTATTCTTTTTACTTAAAGTTTCTACAATGTCTAAGTTCAACTAAAACTACTTTGGTGTGATATCCATAAACTAGGAAAGTGTTTCATTAAAAGGTTAATGGTGCAAAATAGACTAAAAATGGTAGAGTAGTTATTATGAGTTCCAGAATGCATACAAATTTCTAAATGAAATGTGTTAAAAGTTGTGTACTAGCTATTCTCTAGACTATTAGCCGTGCTCGTATGCAGCATCTAGGTAGAATAAATATATCAATAAATTGTGAATTATTACTCTAGAATTGGGATGACAAAAGATTGATGGTTCATCACCATGAATACTGATAGAATTCTCCTTTCTATTATGGTGGGTATAGCAATTCCCTTCAGAGGATGGAATAACTTTATCATGTATTGTGAGTATAAGGTCATCTGAGTCTTTATCTACAATCCCTTCTCCATCTTCTCCTGCCTCGAAATCATGAGGATCTTCAAAATCGTTATTGGAATTTCTTCTGCTGCTTTTATTGAGACGCTTTTTGCAATGACGCTATGTAGGTATAACGTAATTTATTATTAGGCCATTTGATTGAACTTAACATTTAAAAATAGTAAATTGTTCTTATGTTCTTACCAAAAGAAGCCCCAAAACAGAAAAAAAATGTACGTACATATATATATATATATATAAAGTACAAACTCGCATTACCCGATAATTCCGTACAAGTGCAAGTATGGCTTCAAAAAGAGCCAATATAATGTTTGAATTAAAAGAATTTTATATCATTCCCCTTTCAAAAGGCTGAAAGGACATTTGGTAATGAAAAGAGTAAATAATCACGTAAATAATAAAACGAAAAAAGAATCGAAGAGCGACCTCTCTATCAAGGAGACAAAGAACGGCGACAACTCAATTCAAAGCACATCGGACACAACCAGAGCTCTCACAGGAGGAGGACGAGGATCAAATTCTAGTGATAGGCCACAGCGTGAGGGAGGGATACTCACGTGGTTCCTCAACCCATCAAACATCGGAAGGATTCAAATCATTTTGTTCATCAATTCTCTACTCTTGTCTGCCCTCCACTACTGGTTCAAAAAGCAATACGGATCTGATCCTCTCTCCTACATGTCCAATACACTCACGGAAGTTCCACCAAACGAGGGCGAGAGTCAATAATAAAGAACAACCTTCTAATATTGAAACACTTGGACTTGAAGAAGAACCCACGAAAGTCGAAATACCAATTAAGGAAAACATAAGATTCTATTCATTAGTAATTGTTTTCTTTCTTATGGTATTTATTCTACCTATGGTCCCGGTGCTTATGTTTGTATATACTGAAGACAAACCAAGTGTTAACCCAGACGTGTTTGATTATCTCTACAAAAATGTCGACAAAGACGAATCAGGAAGTTCCAAAACTCACTAAGAACGATGATGAATTTGATATTATTGAAGAACCTGCTGATCATTTAACTGACGAAGACGACTCACTGGAAGACGAAAACGAGCCAGGAATTTCTCCATTTCTTAAGGCTAGACGACGTGAAAAACGAATTAACTCTATTCATCTCTCGTGGAACGTATTTGCAAATAGTTTAGATACAGGTCTGCTCAGACGTTTTGTCATATCCTTATTAGCCTTTTTTATTTTTGGATTCATCATTTTTTTCATTTATCTGACCCTTGTTTTCTTCCTTAATTCTGATCTTTGGTATAGCTATTTTACTCCTTATGATAGAGACGGTAACTTTGGTATGAAAAGAAACGAACTTTAAATGGGAGCCTTAATCAATAATTCATCCTATTCCCCATTTGGAAACTGCACTTTCACATATCCTAGACATTTGCTTCCTTACTCCGATTTGGGGACCTTTGATTTAATCATACTCTTTATTCTCTTTGTTGGAGGATTTTTACTGCTTTATGTGCTTTTATGTCGCTGTGCTTTGACTGGAAATTTAGACTTGGATACCAATATTAAAGAGGAAGAACGTCAACGTTATGACTTACGGAATCCTTTTACTGGTAAATCCAGGGCAATCTTCGTGAAAAATATTTTCCCGACAAGACACTTGCCTTTTGTTCATCGAAGTCCAAGTCCAGACATTGAAACAGAGATAATTGTTTCACCCAAATAATAGCAAATACATCCATACATTTACACTATAATATAAAGTAGCGGTATAATATATTATATTAGTCATCATGTCTGGAGGATCAAGTCAACTCCCTGCCATGGTCATTATGGCTATTACGCTCATTATCATTGCTTATTTCTCAAGGAATGTTCTCAAAACTGTAGACATAATTTATAAGCCCAGAATTGATCCATGGATTCGAAATCGTCAAAAATCTCTTCGAGATTTAGCCAGTACCTGTAAAATCAAAAACTCTCACTCCTGTAAAGCCAAGGAGTATGAAAAAGGATTCAAGTCTGACCCAATGAACAAAGTTATTGAAGATGATGAAAAATACTTAGAATTCTTGGAGCAGGAATTGGAGACAATTAAGCAAATCAGGGTTGCCAAGCTAAAAAGACTCAAAGATGAGAGGGACTTGCTTCGCTATGGGGAGGATAATGATAATGTGGAATCAAGGGTTGATCTCTCTGGAGTAGATTCATCAAACACTTGTTCCCTACGTCAAATTTTCTCTTTTAGAGACGAAATTTAATTGATGAACTATATATTTAAATGTATGAATGCTTTTTACGGCACTCTCAGCTTTTGCACACCCTATTACAAATCATAAGTGAAATTAAAAAAAAAAATCAAGCCCAGTATATTCAAAAATCTAAATTTAAAATAAGGTATCAACTCCGGACCGAAATATTAGAAGAAAAATTCAATTTATGTGCATTTGTTTGTTTGATTTTGTTTGTATCAAAAGTATAGATAAACCTCAAAATTTATCATCCTTCATAACAAAAAAAAAAAAAAACCAACTCGGAATCCATAAGAAGAAACGCGAATTTGACAATCAATTTTTCAAGCACTCACCTTTACAGTAACTTTGATCACACATTATTGTAATTCTTATTATTAGTATGTATAAAGGAGAGTCATGATTGGTAACCATTTGTGATATATGTCGAAATATCTATCCTATATATTATTATTCTGGTGTCCTTTTTTAAATGACTTTCAATTAGCTCTTATACAATATCTACAATATTATGCTAAATACCCTTAAATAGAATTATAGAATCTATGTACATATATCCATGAATTGAATCGAAATAAATTTTCTTTGCACCGCCAAATCACTGCATATTTCCTTACCGACATTGCACTTCCAACCCTTCGTTTGACTGTATACAATTTCCGTCCCATGGACTCAGTCTCTGATAAATCCAATCGACCCTCTTGTCGAAGAACTTTCTTCTCCGATTCCTCTTTATTCTGGAGTATTTTGTTGTAGAGCTTATAAGTACCATACTCATCCATGCAACTTTGGCAGAGACACTGTCGTGGATGATTGGCATGAGGTGCTGGCTCCTGTCTCTGAGATTCTTTGTATTTGATGTTGTTATTTGGTCCATCTTCGCCATCTGTAGGATTTGACACTAAAAATATATCTCTATGCCAGCGGGATACTTTTTCACTGGGAGTTGGTGTACTCCGAATTTCATGTTGGTCATCCTCATGTGAATCATATTGTCCATTTTCAGAGGCTGCATACTGTTGACGAGAATGAACTTCTGCATATTCCTTGATGGGTGGATGGCTTAAACTTTGACTCGTCAACTTTTTCCTTGAGAGACGCTTTTTTCGATCAGATTTATCGTCCATTGCTTAACTCCATCAAATTATATCTATTCAAATTTCTTGTGGCTACTACATATATCTTAGATTCAAACACTTTGCTCGCGCGCCTTAATGAAATCATTTTAATCACTCTTAAAAGCACATGTGAACCAAATATAAGTTATGTGTATATTTAAAACAAAACAAAAAAAAAACATTTGGTTATTTCTCATTGCATTAGAAAATTTTCTACTCGTCATAATTACCGTATGATTATGAATAAATCTATATCATTAGACGAAGTGAAAAGAAAACAATATGCTTCTTAAACTGACTATGAAGAGGATATAATATGTTATATATTATGTAAAAATGACTTGACTTTTGTATGGTTATTTAAAATGAAAACTCTAGAATTCAAGCTCTACATAGGTACAGAAATATAAAATATATTCTACATATCTGATCTTTTATTTGGGTAATTTTGATACATACATACATTATATGATCACCCTTTTTATATCATTCATGTAGCTCTCACAGTTGACATCCTAATACACTAAATAATATATGATTATATTGTATCTTCGTTAAGAATTTTTGAATTTGTGATTTGGCAAATAATAATAATTAATTAATCTAGTGCTGAGGTACAAATGACTTCATTTGAAAGCAAGATTTTGAGAGATCAAAACAAAGACTTTAAGGGATCTAAACCAAGAGGAAATGTTATTTTAATTTTGGCTCCCACACTGAGACCAAAACATGACCATCACCTTTAAAAACTTGTTCTTAGATATAATCTAAAGAAACGCATCATTTTATTAATCCTTTTAATATAGATATTAGAAATCCTTTGGATCCAGGATTTGTTTAAAACCAATTGTAATTCCGAGCATTTTTTTGTTTTCTTTTTATCCCCTTAACTACTCTAATTAAAAGGAAATCTTGAAACCACATATGAAAATGAAATTCAATAAATTCAATAATAAAAATAAACAATTCAAATAATTGCATTTCTACAAAAAATCTTATAATTGTAATTCGTGATCTATGGGCTTTGAAAATAATTAATTTCAAAGAAAAATGGATATAACTTATTAGCGGCTTAATAAGCCATTTTGTTGAAACATTGGTTCGGATAAAAATAAGTTAACTCGAGTGGCGTAGTTAAGTTTTCTGATCAAGGAGGTGGGGGTGATAGTTATCTATTCAGATCATATAAATGCAGATTTTCTAGGTTTTTAAATGGCTTTGAGACCTCAAATTCTGTACTCTCAAATTTGTCCAAGCCTTTAATATACATAAATAAATGTTAAGGGAGTAGCAGAAGGCTGATATCACGTATTAAAATTTGAATTGGTATGCAGGGATTTATTAAGAATCCTGCATTGACCATAGATGAAATCGTTGTACAATAATATGTCTATATTTAATAAATACACATGATTATGATTTGTGTCCATTTTTTATCCTTCATATTGGGATACTATGGGTAATCCAGCAAAATTAGAATTATTTTTGATGTATGCCTCATTCCATGAAAAATGTTTGTAGTTCAAATTTTTATTTCAAAAGTTTTGTCATTGTGGCATGGAAAATAACCGACTTAGAACTTGTCAAACTTTTTGTATTCATATTTCCTCTGTCTCCTAACTCTAATTGCGTATTTATAAAAACAAAGATAAGACATTTGTCGCATTAAGTATAAGGTAAACAAACCACTCCTCTAGTTTTTTTAAAACTTTTTCCTCAACATTGGTCCACTAGCTTATCTTCAGCTTTTCACTATTAGATTAGTTATATCTAACTTTTGGTAGGTGGCGCTACAGCAAGTATTCATACTGAGAGGACATATTGTAAAAATAAGATGATAGCAGCTTCAGTAAAAAGTTATCGGCAATTGATGCTGTTAGCTTTTAGATAAGCACAGCTCGTACGTAGGTACGTTAAAGTAAAATGCACTCATACCTGTAGGATTTGCATTTTTATTTCATGCATGCAGAGCTAGTAGTGTGCAAAGGAATTATATACACAATTTCTAAATAACTAGAAGCGCAATGTGTCTTCAGAATGAAGGGAGCAAGCAACAGAAAAGTAGAATAAACATCTACCTAAATTCAATACTAATAATTAATACGTTGAAATTTATGTATTGAACATTTTTATATTTGGTTATAATTTTATAAATAGAGCTCCTGCAAACATTTTTATTAACTAAATATAAATCATCGTTTCTTGTCTAAATTATGAGTTATTATCGGCGTCATTCATACAAAATGATTATGTAGTATATTTCACTTTGCATTTTGTCCTCCTCAGATATTCCAACTGCAATTATAGACGATTTTTGAATGTTTACATTCAGCTGTTGAATTAAATTTCAACTGTTTGGCACACAACAAAAGAAGGCTGCCAATTAATGTGCACTGCCCCCATACCTCTTTTAATTATTTATATATTTTCTTTGGCGCTATGTAAGTTGTAGATGTGACTTCATGCATTTCTTTTATTTAAGGTTTTGATTCAGTCAACATGATTTTATTGATCAATATTCGAAAAGGATAATAATACGCCTACAAGGGATTTAAAACAAAGTAATAAAAGAGAAATTTTGTACAAATCAGTTTATCATCAGATGAATACCAATAGCACATAGGAGGCTAGAGATATCATTGCAAATTATTTTGCATATACCTTGGTTAATCTTAATCCTGCAACCAAAAATATGTATTTTTGTTTTGTTTTTGTTTTTAAAGTGATTAACTTTAAATAAAAGGATAAGATTTTTGATATTTTAATTTTTGACTGAGATAAAAGAAAATAAACCATCAACTTTCTTTATGGAGTAAAAAGTGATAGATGTGAGAAATTTCTTTTTTCCCCTTTTCTAACTATTTCTCTGAATATGAATTTTTGCTGTAGCGTCATATATAATTGAAGTAGATAAAGTTATATAGGAATGTACGATTTGACCCCCAAATTCCTTCCGCTGGACTTTTTTTTTCTGCAGTTTCCAAATATGTTTAAACGTCTACTACAGGGCCATTGTAAGAGCAACTACCTAGGTATTCGTTAATACTAATGAGGTACCTATGTACTCCTGGTAGAGTATTTCTGTTGGATAATGACGTTATCAGAGATCTTCCCCCGATAACGTCATCCAATATACCGTAGTACTTTGAAATATAATGGTCGTTGCATTTTTGTTGTTTTTGGTCCATCAGATATTTCAGATAGTCAGAAATGAAAAATGGTAAGAGGGAGTTGTCAATCCTTCTTCGGATTCACAAACCATATTCAAAATTTAAGGTACTTCAATGTATCCACGAATGTAAATACAAAATCAATCAAGGGAATATTAGGGATGGCATTCAAAATTGCATAAGTATTGAATGTCTTCTATATAAAACGAATTATTCATTCATACAAATTTGCTCATACGTCGCACCTTCACTTTCTGTCTCATTTTTGTAGTATTTTGTTCAGTGTTTGTCATAACATCATACTTAATGAAATAAAAATAACTTGACAGGATATTTGGACAAAAAAAGGACTAATAAATGAAATATCAAGTGTCTTTATCACTCTTCATGCTTGACAATAATAAAAACCTTCATAGGAAACAAAATCATGAACCGTTTACATTTAGAATATTGATTTAAATTTTCTTTTCCAAAACATATGATTACAATGTTAATTATTTTTGGTTGAGGAAACATTTATTGTTTATTCACAAAATCTGTTGAGTGGTCATTATTCAAGTTATTTCTAAAGTCAAAGTTTAATTATAATTAAGTGCAACTCGAGTCCGATTTGAAAGAATTTTTATTAAGTTTCAATAAGACTAATAAGACTTAGTGTAAGTCGAGTAGAGCTTTTAACAGCTAATTTTTTTCTTTCTTCTATTAGATTCATAGTATTTTAAATAAAAACCACTTTAAATTTAGAACATAATTGATTAGAACAAAGTGTACAAAACAAATCATTGTTTTAGGTTCACTTCAAAGAAGACTTTTAATGATATGCAGACATCCGAAATGATTATATAAGTTAAAAAATAAGTGTATACTTTATGAAACTTCATTGTATTTAGATGTGAAAAAGAAGGATATTAAAAAAGAAAAACCAAATTCATCTGTGAGGAATTTTTCACAGTTTATTGAAAGTAAAACACAGACCTACTTTGATATGTAGTTAAATGGACTAGTGTACATACATAAAGTTTTTAGGAAAGTTGATAACATATGGTAAATGACTAACTTCTACCTGCAGAATAACACATACACAGTACGTATGCTTGGGAAGAAAAAAAAAGTATCTGTGCATGATGGTCGTATGTAAGTTTTCACTGAATTTTCATGAAGCCATATCAAAATAAAAAATGTTATCTTATTTGTAATTTTTTCAGGGCTAAGAAAGTAATAAAATATTTCATTTGGTAATATTATTATCTATTTCAATATGTATCTATTATTTTGAAATAAATAAAAATCCCTTATGGAGTAAAAAGTAATCAAATAATTTCCTGTCCCTCATCATTAAAAAGAAGAAGTATACGAGGATATTTCATACATTTGTACTTCATTACATCAAAAATGTAATCATGTAATATTAAAATATCTCTCACTCAATGCTCTTTTACTAAGTTCAAATTAATTCTTGTTTAATAGTATATATTTTTCAACTTTTAAAAAAAAGATTGTCTCCCAACCTTTCCTTCTAAAGTTAATGAAAAATAGATCAGAAATTAACTGGGGGTTAGCCAATGCTGTATTGATTGGCTATTAAAGGATGTGTTCATTGCTTAACTCTAATGTAATTAGACCTCAAGTGTCAGAGGATTAATAAGAGTTAGAGTACATAACGATATTTATTGCATCTCTCAATTGTTACACTAAAAATGAAATTAATAAAGGCCGAAAATCAATTGAGGGTAGTTAGCCAATTCTTTCCAATTATTGTATTCTTCTTTATTGAGTAGTAAAAATATTTTTTCAACTTAAAAAGGACTAATTAGACTTCAATAGATATACATTCAGAACATTAATATGGGGCAACAGCTGACAAATCCTCAGTTGACAAAAAAAAATTAAGAATAAGAATAAATTTTCGATTAATAGGCTATCGCCATGTAGAAAATAAGATTTAATGATGAATAATTTTCTGCTTTATTTTCTTCTCTCTTTATATCTATCTATTTATATATATATATATTTATATATACATATAAAGGTTGAGAGATAGATGGGAAATCTCTATGTACTCATTATTGTATTTCGCAACCTCTCATTGAAAAGTAAACAGAAAAAAGTACCAAAATCAGTTGTAATTAGCCAATTCTTCCCACCGGCAAACTATTATACGTTTTATGGAAGAAAATTGTTTACAACTTATAGACGGATAATTCGAGATCAACAAATCAATGTTCAAGATACTAATAATACGGGAAAGAGAAGTAAAGAAATCAACACAAAAACACGACAGCTGACAACAAAATATATAATATGTTGTTCAGTAGAATAACGCCGTGTGTTCCTCATTATTTTTTTGAATGTTGATCTGGTGAGCATTAATTATTCCTTGTAAGAAGTGAAAATATCCCTACTCTTGCTTCAATCTATAACAAAAACTCATTTGAAAATTAAAAAGAGAAGGAAAAAGACCTTAACTCAATATAAATTCTAGTTGTATAGTAAACCAATGTTTAAAAAAATGGGTGCAATTACCTAATGTAAAAAATTCATTCGGCACTCAACTTTTCTTTAAAAAGACAGAAAAAGGGTTTGAAATTAATCGGAAGTTAGTTCAATGACTCTTCCCAAATGTTGAACTACTCCTTTTTAACCGTGGCTACATATGAACATATGCTCTGGAAAAAAATATGTACGTATATACAGATTACTAAATTTGATATTTGTAAAAAAAAAAAATAATTAATTAAATTAAAGAATAATTTCATATGGAAACAATTACAGTCAAAAAGGAGATCCCATTTGTATACAAGTTTTTAATTGGTCAATGGGCAACTTTCAGGATGTTTATACCTTTTTAAGTTAAATATGGGAATAAGTAAGCTCAATATGGGAATAAGTAAGTTCAATACGGGAATAAGCAAGTTCAATATTGGAATAAGCATGTTCAATATGGGAATAAATAATAAAAAAGAATTTTTATGAAATTTAACATAACAATAAATTTATTAGAATCTCATGTCAACAAAATTAATCACATCTACTACAAAACGATTCTGGATGCTAACAATACAATTATTTCAAATCACTGAGGTAATTTCATTTAGTTCTTCTTCAATTAATTGTTTCTTTGCTCTGAAATGCTTAAATCATTTCTTTCAGCATTTAAAATATTCTCAATTTTTCTAGCTAGTTCTCATTTCACAAAGACTTTTAATATTGACCAAATATGATCAATTGGATTGAGCATAGGACTGTAAGGCCCCAGTCTTAAAATTATATAAATTGAAAACTCTTCTTCATTCAAAACATCTTCAATCCTGGAGTGTGCCGAAGCATCATCAATATCAAGTACTACTGGCCCTCAATATTCATCCTTTGCTTTTCTTAAGCATTCACTCACCCTCTCACTCCATTGCTATATCCTTTTTGAAACTTCTTCGTCTCACCATTTTCATTAATTATAAAATTAATTATTATATTAAATTTCTTGAATATTGTTTTGTATTATTTATTCCCATATTGAACTTACTTATTCCCATTTTGAACTTGAAAAGGTATAAATAAGTGATTTCTCATTTTTTGGTTTCTATTACATTCCTTAATATCCAGTTCAAATATAACAAATATTAAACCCATTAAATAAACAATTCCTAATATATATGTATATATGTAATTACGAGGTTTTATCTTTTATGAAATATAAATGAATACCCTTAACTTGCCTATCGTTTGATTATAGGCCTTTATTATATCCATTTCATTATTCAAAAGGGATTGGGAAATATGTTGTGCAAACAATATATGCAATTTGAATGTCTCATAACATTTTATCTAATTACATATAACACCGGCTAATAATAATTAATTAATCAACTATAAATTGATGAAACAATTGTATTTTGCCTTAGTAATTTTATTTAATTATAACATAATAATGAGAGACATAACTGTGGGCATTGAATTTGTTTGTATATTGCATAATACTTTTGCAAGGAAGTCAAATCTTAATTCTTGAACATATCCAACATCAAATGCAATTTTTATCATACACTTTTAAGTACTTTTTATTTTTTTTAATACTAAACTATTTTTTCAAAGTTATTATAAATCCTAACCAGGATACACAATAAATCAGAAGAAAGTTCAAAGTTTACAATACATAATATGGCAAACATCTGCCAGAAAAAGCAAGGCATATTTTATATGTAACTTTTAAGATTGATTATCCTTCATCCTGCAGAATTATATTCGGAAGTTTGAAGTGAAGTAATAGTCACTCAACCTTTTCCGTTTGAATTTCTTTTAATTTTTCATCAGTCATTCAACTCTACAGATATTATCTATTCGTCATTTAGTATGTATTGGTATCGATCTTTTAATAAATAGATTGTGTTTTATAATATTAAAAATATACAATAAATTGGAGTCATTATTTTTGGATAAAAGTCTCAAATGATAAAAATATATCAGCTTTACTTTATAAAACGAATCTATTGCATATTACATATATGTATACAAGTTAAAAATTGTAACATGTAAAATAATGAATGTTTTTTTTTTTTTTTTTTTTTTTGTAATAAACGTATTTACAATTCAATCAAGTGAAAGTCACATTATCACAAAAAGAGAGAAAAAAATAATTAATGATGCTCTAAGTAAATGGAATTGTAATAAATTATGTGTCTTTTAAACTTATTTAAATTGTTAAGGAAAAGTTGATGAAATAGTTCAATTCATGTTTTAAATAAAATTTATACATCATATTCATGTACATATATATACATCTGTATTGAGAAACACTTTAAGCATTTGGAAACTGTTAAAAAAAGTATCTCTTTCAATCACAATCAAGTGTTACCCCACAGCATCAACAATTATTTTTTGATCAGCCTTTGATTTATAGTCATGTGTATACATCCCATTTGTTAGTGTTATGACACGTAGCGATGTTTACTGCAGCTCTAAACCTTTCAAAAAGAGAACGAAAAAAGGCCCAAATTAACTGGTAGTTAGCCATGGTTGTTATTTTCTGCAACTGATGGACTATAGAATGTTTTCACTGACATTACCGATTGCATAATAAATCGAAGCGACATCTAGTCCATTATATTTATTAAATAAAATGAACTAATTTTCACAATAGTATTAAGGAAATTTCATCACATGGTTTTAAAAATGAAGAAAAATCTACATAATAGAAGTCCCTATGAAATAGCTAGGTTTTTGTCATTTCTTTTTAGTTTGGAACAATTAGGGACCAGTAAAGTAGGAGAAAATAGTTGGTGAAAATTATTTAACCCTTCCTAATAATAGTTAATTAATTGCATACACCATGTAAATGTGAATGCAGGTTAATGATTGGATAACATGTTTTTAATACATATGTGGTATAATAATAAAGATATATAAATATATTTTTGATAGGGGGTAAACGTTTAAGTCATTTTATTTGTCGGTCCCATAGTGACATTCAAATTCACGGAAGTAATTCACCATTTTCCTTAATTTTAATGAAAAGCGGGCTTTTTTCTTATAAAATGTGGTTATTTATACTGACAAGATGGCCGACTTTCACAATCATGACGTCACGTGAAAAGGCTTTACTCCTTATATATAATAGTAGGGATGCGTTCAAATCTTAACAACATACAATTTGATTTGAACAAATCAACGATCCAAACATTAGCAAGAGAGTAGTCAAATGAACAGAGAAGCAAGTTGTTAAAGTTTTAGGAATGATATTGTGATGAACAGAGAACAGTCCCATAGTTGTGGAGTATGACGTCATTCACTAGATGCCATTTACATAGACATTTCGGATCTTTTTTCTTCCATTTTTTGGAAGATGAAAAGTTGAGTGAGCTAATGAAGATTTTATGATTCTATGTTAATTATGTGTCTAATTGGCTTTGTATCAGACAGAATCCTTCCATTACATGTAACATATTACATCATTTTACACATCATTATTATTCTTTCAATCTATGCAAATACAGTTTAATTGATTTAGTATAGCTCAATTACCTTTATATAAAAGTTATGCAATGCTAAAGAAATTAAAATATTTAAACGACATGATTTTATGGACTTTTGTCTTTGTACATCCATACAAATGCATGCATGAATCCGTTACAAGAGAGTAGAAATGTTAATTGTAATTTTACATATGTATGTATGGAAGTTTGCATATAAGTGTATTCAATTATTTTCCTGCAAATGAAACATGTTACAGATTCCTCTGTGGTTGAAGACCATTCACTTTAAATACAAGCATACATAAATAAATATGCATATTGTACGTACCATGAACATGAAGTTTCTTCAACAGACATACATTCCTTCCTTAGAACTAAAAAATGTATGAATAATAGCTATAAGTATTTCACAATATTTAATTTATATAAAAAAATTTCAAACAATGAAGTATCATCTGTATTATTCCTCTTGGAGCATATACACATTTAAAAAGGGGGTACCTTGGATCTTGCATGACTCATAAGTCCAACAAATTTGCATTCAACCAAACAAAAAAATATTGGAGTCTAAATATTATCTAAAAATTTCGAAGCTGAAAGTATTTTCATTTACTCTGCATTTTCTCTTTGTACAAATTCTACACTTAATCATGGAGGAAAAATACTATGGAATTCCTAGAGAGAATGTTCAAATTCTTTAAGATAATTATGGATCAAATTATGATCGAGTATCGATGTTCAATTTTACTTCAGAGATGCGTACTCGAATCAGAGAACTCAAGTTATAAAACTTCATTCAAATGACTTGAATGACTCAGCACTGAGCTATTGACGAGTTATTTTTTACGAGTCCGAGTTATGATTCGAGTTCAAGACCATTTTGAAGTCAATCTTTAATTTGATTCAAATTCAAGCACTGCACTATTTACGAGTCATTTTTTAAGAATCATAGTCAAGTCTTAGTCCACAACTTGTTGAAAGTTTTTTGTTTTGTTTTTTAAACTTCGAGTCGGAGTCGAGTCTGAAGTCCCTAACTCTGTCAAGGTGACTCTAAGCCCTCTCAAGTTATATATAAAAAGTCACTCCTGAGTATTACTAGAAAATATTAGATGTTTATTTATGTAACTCGAGAGGACTTGAGTTGCAAGTTTAACTTGAATACAGTAACTTGAGTACAGTGTATATTGCTCTATAATCTTAAAACTAGTTCCTTGAGCACTGATTTTAATGGACCATATGACCAACAAAGATTGAAATAGGTAGAGTTATTTTATTATTAGAAACGAGTTAGAAACTAGGATACGTACAATGAGTATTGATGTTATAACAGTAAACAGATTTCTATATGTGAATGTATATAAAAAATGAAAGTCTTCTGACACGTACATACATTTGTATATATTTTATTTTTCACCCTTATTCTTTGTACAAATATTGAGTGAAATTTTAAGATGTTACATACACCTTAAAAAGTTATTATTGACATAGAGATATTAATTTCATTTATCATGCATCAAATAATCTACAAGAACAACATATTTTTTTAAACAACGATGATAATAATTGACGCAGAACACAGGAGAAAGAATTAAAAATTAAAATATGATTAAAACCTATCGATAATTTATTATGCATGATTAAATTCCCCCACTCCCTTCCCTTACAAATCAATGACAAATCATTTGTCAAGAAAATTATTATTAACTTAATACTAATAATAATAAGTAACAATGGGGCAAAACAAAACACAAATGTGATTTATGTATGATTATTTAGGATCTTCAGTTTGACAAATTGACATAAGTAATAATCAATTGAATGTAACTTCATGTTTGAGGCATACCAAGTCGTTGAAATAGGTTTGTAGATATTGAACAAAATGAACAAATGCCAAAAAAAAACTTCATCCATTTGTTTACATATAAAAGCAAAGGGTTTTATCTCCATGCCTCCAAGACTATCAAAATGATGACGTTACATGAAACCATTCTATGTATATACTCATTATCCCTATTTTTAAAATAAACAATTTCATATTTCATTATGAATGCACTCTTTATCTTTGAAATGAGTCAAAATACTACTAAAATATATCTGTGGTGGAGAAATGTCAAGAGGCAGTTGGAAGGAAACTCAAAAAACCAGGATTTAACATTTTGTACGATTTATCTTATGTATATTTATAAGCTCTGTACAAGTTGCAATTTGTACTTTCCAACACGTCTTATTTAGTTTTAACAAGGACCATTTTAATTGCGTATCCTTTCATTTGAATCTATTAAACTGACTCATTTATTACTTATTTACTGATAAATATTTCATATTGAGCCACAGAATACTTATCAATGAGGTCTTTTGATTAAAAATATAATACATATATTGAAGATCCTATAGAATTTTAATCCTTTCATCACAAGTATGTACATTCAATTTGGTATTTAAAAAGCTACATCTGATTTCTATATGGTAACGTGTACAATCTTCTTATATTTATAGGCTACAACTTGAACTCTCAACATATATATGCAATAAGTAAGAAAATACAAGAATATCAACATATCAATTTAAAATATCAAAATTAAAATAAATTATAAAATATAGTTTACTTTATTTTAAATATAAAAATCTTATTTCTGTCTCTGATTCAACATATTCTTACACAAGAAGGATGTTAAGGACTTTGAGGGATTGAGACGTAAATGAGAAAATATTTTTTTTTATTGATTGTTTTTTCGTCTAAACAACGAGGTCAAGACTTTAAAGGGTGAAAAGCAAGACGGATTTAAGTACATCCCCAAGAATGACATTCAAGTCCTTTGCATAACTATGTAGAGTGAATTGGTAGTGAAGGCATGGAGATATATCAAGAGATAAATACGTGAATTAGAAATCCTCACATCCATTTGTCGTTTACTTATTTTTTATTTTTTTTTCATCTATCTCATGTCGATCGATCCATCTATTTTTGATAGATGGATGTTTTTTTTGTTTTTTTGACATAGAGGTTCAAGTGGTAAGGCAGGCAATGACTTAGATTTTCTCCTCTTGTATATACATATGTACAAATAGACATGTATACAAATAAGAGAATTAATTTCCCTGAAGGCTTTGAAATTTCTAATGTTTGATTACTCAATTTTTTTTTTTTTTTTTTTTTAATTTTAATTTTTATTAAAGCGACCTTGAGATGTGAAACTAAAGATAATTTGAAAAAGACATGTGTTAGTAAGTTAGACTTTTCTATCGTTTTTTGTTTAAAAAAAAATTCCTTCTAATAGTACCTAAGGAGTAAGTTAGTGAGTCTAATATGTAACAGTTGTGAGATAGAATCAAATATATGTACATATTATAAGGATATAAAATTGATGGAAATCTTTTGACCTCTTGCAGTATATATATATATATATATATATATATATGTATATAAGATTCATTAAACTAAAGAGATAACACATGTTTTTTACTTAATTACCTCCGTCTCTCAGAGAAATGATCTTCTTTTTCGAATTCATTGCAAAACTAAAGTATTATTGTAAGTCATATCAAGGTTTTTGTCTGTTTGTTTGCTTGTTTTTCTCCTCAAAATGACAAACATACCACTTACATAAACAAAAATGTCTCTAAATATTGTATACATTTAACATATTATTTGTCATTGGATTTAATTTTTTTTTCTTTCCTCCAAAAATGGATGTTTGTACATATCATTCATTGTGATTTAAGGTCAGAAATGTGCATTCTCAAATGAAAAAAAAAAATATTTTTTTTATTTTTTGTTTGAAATGTCAATTCAACGTTATCATAGATTTTAAATAGATTTTAAGTCAATGTAACAGCGTACTTGAAATGAAGGATAGTTCTAAGGAATTTTCAGAAATATCAACCATATTTTCTTAAATGTTCCTGAATCATTATTTCAAAAGAAGGGTTTGTAGAGTAGTTTTTGCGGTCAAAGCCACCTTAGTCGAGACGAAGAAAATACCAAGACTTTGCTTTTCTTTTTTGAGGGGGATAAGACACGAGACCATGACTGACCCCAAGAACCACATCAGCGTAATAAAGTATATTACATTTTCTCTCTACATTTTGTATAAGTATGATTAATGATTCGGTACTAACATAATTAATAAATATTTATATGTTAGGGGTTTCTTTATTTAACAAAAAAATAAAAATAAAAAATCATTGAACGTTGAACTACATACATGACTGTATAGAATAAGACAAACCATATCATCTGTTAGATATAATGAATTATTATCCTAAATAACATGATATGTTCAATGTCTTCTTGAAAGGTCTTTTTTTTTATTTTTGCAAAAGGGCATTGACATTTAAATATGCCTATAAAGTTATGATAAATGAAAGAGCCTTTTATATAATTACTTTTTTTTTCAACCACTTTAAATTGTAACCTTGATTTGTTTATTTATTTATTCAAAATTGATTTTTTTTCTCACGATAAATGAAATGAATATTTCATCATGCAGATAGAGGTTGTTTTTGTTTTTTGTTTTTTTAAATCCCTTTTTGAACCAAAGGAAATATCGCATCATGAAGGTGTATTTTTCTAAGGATTTATTTTTTTAATCCATTTGATGAAAAGAAATGAGATACAAAAAAGTCCTTACTGACTTGGAATCACAAATAAAATGTGTCGTTAAAAAAACAAGAAATGTTTAAATGCAGTGAAATCCATTTTTTTATTTTTTTACTTTCACTATTTTAATATTTAACATGCTATCAAAAAATATGGATGTAAGTATTTAAACATATGAAAGAAATAAAGGGCGAGTGAAACAACAAAAAGGTTTATAAGTATGCTCTAAGAATTGTTCATGGTTATAAAGTGCATAAGTAATCATATTTTGCTGTTGTTGGAGTAAATGTTATTGCCAGGAAGAGTTGGAAAAGTCATGCAAAATAAACATGACTACACTCTCCAATAGACAGAGAAAACAAGTGAGAAATATATAGTTTCACTTTCACAAAAGATAAATTTATATTATTCGATAGAATATTATTATTATTTTTTTTTTTTGTATCTAAGTCAATGGAAATGATATTTGTACATGTTTTTTAGCTGTGGCTGTGGTTCGAGGTACACTTTTGTACATAATATGTAGATGGATTTTTGAAAAAAAAGGTCCTTTCATTAAGCATACACATACATATGTATATAAAGACATGGAGGGACCCATCTACGTAAGCATCAAAATGGGGGGGGGGGGTATTTTAAGCAAATAAGCAACCAAAAATGTAGAGTTGAGATATATTTTAATTAAATAATTTAGAGTATAACTTGTGAGACGTATAATCCAATGATTGAAATTCCAATTGATCTTTGACGAGTTAATGCAGTAATATTTTATTTATTATGTGGCAATTATTAACTCTTTAGTATGTAGTCTGGGGCACATTCTGTAATTAAAGAGTCCACAGTTGAATCACTCCTAAATACTACATATATAGCAAACAAGTAATCTTAAAACATCGAAATGATAATATTTAAAATGTCAATTGTTATAAATCAATAAGAAGTTATGAGACACATAAATTATAGCTTCCACGGTGGACTCGTTGCAACTTATACACGTCATTATATGGAAGAAGGGCTTCTACTCTTCATTTTAAAAGTAGCGCATCATATGGAATATACATATAAGTTGACCCTCACACCTATATGTATAAATAAAGACGATTAAAAGGTACGATGAGAAAACCTCACTCAAAAACGGCTAAGGACACCTTAAACTTTACTATGACATTACATTGAGATCATTAAAAAATAGCTCAAGTTGACGATCATGAATTTTCGTAGGATTGCAACATCAAAGGGGCTTTTTAATATATTTTTTATTCCTACCTTCAAGACAATATAATGTAATATTAATAATAAAACGAAGTATAAACCCTTGGCAGATGTTCTCAATTAGTGTCCAAGTATATATTATGTACATCTATAGGTTGGTACATCCATAAAAGAAGTGAGGACACATTTTATGTCTTTAGATTTTTAAGAATAGTAATTAGTTAATTGATTAATAATCTATATATGTAAATATGTAGGAATTATCGGGTATAGTTAATGACGACTATTGGATCAAAGGTTGTTTTTTTAATTAGTTTAAAAAAATGGATCTTACTTGATGGTTGGACTTTTTACAAAGAAGATTATGATGTCCTCTGGATGTGAGTTTATGAGCATTTCCAGGGGTAGGAGTAATATTCGAATGATGACTTTGATGCTCCTTACTACTACTCTTGGCTTCGTGCTGTTGATGGTGGCCTCCATGATGCGAGTGTTTATAGTGATTTATATATTGCTGTGAAGATTGCGTAGCTGAGCTAGGTTCAATGTTGTTATAGGTCGCAGATTTAGAAGTGCGTCGAGGGGAGATCCCTTCGTCATCATCTTCACGGTGATGATGACGTCTCCGGTGATGATGGCGGTGGTGACGATGAGGATGGCTTGGAGCTACGGAAGTCATGGTACTTTTTGTAGGGGGGAGGGGGGTTGAGGACTCTTTCTCTTATTATCTTCTTCTTTTTATACAAATTCCACCTCAACAATGTATTATAAAATTAAAAAACATAACTTGAATCACAAAAATTCAGAATTTGACACCGATTCTATGTTTGTTTTTGTTTTATTTATTTTGTGACAGGAGTAAAACCAAGAGAAGATATCCGCACCTTTCCTGAGCGTGTGGAATAATGGAACTCACGCTACGTTACTCTGGCTTACAATTTTATTTTTATTTCTTAAATCAATGGGAAAAGAGGTGAAAAATAATGGTTTAATCATTTGGAGGATACTTTGAAAGTGCGCGCCGGAGTGGATTTCTTTCCTGATGATGAAAATATTACTTACCTATATATAACAATGTATGTACATATGTATGTATGTAATGACGATCAAAAGGAATAAGATAAAATTAAACGCAGTTTTACAGTTGTATGTGTGTTCATACAATTGTACAATCATTAATAAACGACGACATGACTGGACATACACCATCAAATAGAAATTTATTCTATGCCATTTTCAATCAAAGGAATAAATCCACTAATTGAAGTCATTTTCCACATTATTGTAAATGTGGTAATAATGAAGTATAAATATAAATAATTACATACAAACAATATAAAGTGTAAATATATCACGTTGTGAAGACAAATAAAATAATTCCTTGGATTTTTTTATAAATAATTGCAAATTTTGAGCCTTCCATTTTGATGTGTCAGCTTGTAAATTGACTTTGATCAATGTAATGTAACCATTGAAATAATGTACTTAACTATCAAAATCATTATTGACACTAAGTACATTATATATCAAAATAAAAGACGTGATCATAAAATCAAGTGAGGAGTTAGTACGATATTATCTCTTTTGTATCTCTCAACCTTTCCAACAAAAAGAGAAATAGAAAATGACCCAAAATCTTAGGGTAGAGTGCCAATACTTTCCAACTTTAGTCTATAGTAAGGAATAGGAGCTAATTTGTGTTCAACATACCAACATTCAGAACACAAATTAAGGGCAATCAGAGCAGTAGAAAAATCGACAGCTGACAAAAGAGTATAGTGTAAGTTTTTATGTTAGTGGAGACTCACTAGAAATGAAATGTTAGATACACGTTAGATATGACCCAAGGAGGTTCACCTCCAGCAAGGTTGACCACTTGTCCTGCATTTGTAGATTTACTTGAAGTTTGAAAATAATCAACTAATATGGTGTTTTTCAAAAATGAATTCCCTTAATTAATCAACTATACATATTTAAGTTTGGATGCAACATTTTTAATCTCTTGTCTAAATATATTTATGGTGACAGTCAAAGTGCATGAATGGCCTTGTCTATCATAAGTACAATTTTTTTCTATTGAAAAGTTATATGCCAAATACATTTCAAATGCCCTGCTTTTTGCATTGTTTGATTTTGTCTACCTTTGGCAAAGCAATATGATGATTCCTTATAAAGGGTGTTGTAAAACTTTAAACGTTTTTCAAGGACTGATAACAGGGACAAAACGTGGAACGGGACCAATTTTAAATCCCATAGTAAGGACAGATTCAGATTTAATTGAATAGGTTAGGAATAAGATTTCTGTTTACTATAGATATGAAATAGTTTGTTTAATAGATTTAGAACATTTTGGATTAATATTCGTACTACAAAAAACCAAATTCAAATATTGTCCTGATTTTTTGCTACAAGAACATGTTTTAAGCATTATAGAAGGAGGAAAAAAATGAAATTTGCATGCTTTTTGAAAATTTCATTTTGACTCAGAAATAGACTCAGACAAAATTGGTAGTCTATTCAAGGGGCGTCGACAGGGGGGATAAAGCTTTGTGCCATCGTTTCATAATTTGATCCTTATGTCTGACTATTCCATTCAAACTATGAACTTGACACAAACAGTCTGAATTGCATTGTGAGGTCATTTGAGGGAGTAGAGTACCTTAAAATTTATTAAGCAGTGAGATGCATTGTTAGGTGTTCACTTATTAGAACCTTATCCATTCACAAACAATAATCTAACACATAAAACGAATACCTTTTTTTTTTTTTTTGATTTCTATTCTTGTTTCGTTAACTGTTTCCCCGATGACCTGTTGTCCAACTCTATGTACATTTGATTCCGACATTCAAAATTGAGAAATTGAATTTACTCATTGATTCTATTTTCAGCAAAAACATTGGCCTTTGCATCAGTTACCCTCAAGGATACCACTTACTTTCTTCAAACTCACTCAAAAGTTTAGTAGTCCAGTAGATGGTAAATATATCACGTATTTCATTACTAGTCCACAAAAACGCTCCAACTATTACGCCTAGAAGGTTATGCATAGGTCACACAAGTAATTAAAAAAAATTTCCCATCACCTTTGTAATCATATGCTGAAAATATTGTTTTTTATTTGTGCCAATAACTGCATATAACATAGATATATGTTTTTGTGAGAGCCGAGAGACATATTATTTATTTTTCGTGTTGAAGGACATAGTCCATCGTATCCCTAAGCTACATTCCTAATTTGATTCTGTTTATATTTATTCCTGAGATTTATCTATGGTTAGTAACTTTTTCAAGGACTCATGTCTCGACTTACACTCTGAATTAAGAGTAAAAATCAGATTTATATTTTTCTGTATCACTTGAGGAAAGAAACTCATACTATTTACCTGGGAATTAAAAATTTACTGTATACCCCACATCTCATTACATTTTCACTAGATTTTTGGGCTGAAACTATATACCTTGTATGGTATTTTCTATAGTAAGAAATTTTGGTCCAATTAGATTATAAATAAAACGTCATCTCTTTTATCATCTCTTGCCTGCACATATTTAATATATTTTTTTGTATATTAAGACCTCAATAAAGTTACATAAACAAATTGAACCTCTTATCCTGTATGAAGCTCTTCATACATATTTTTTTAACAATTGATGGATGAGGATCCGAAAACAGTTCTGTTATCAGTTTCTGAAATATGGACCAGATTCCCTTTTAGCTTTGATTTGATGTTGAGTTGACTATTAACTGAAGTCGAAAGAGAATTTCATTCATATTACAGGGGGGTTATTTGTGGGTTGCACAGCAGAAGATTCCTTAGAGTGAACAAAATAAAAGATCATATTAAGATGGGACACTCTAGTGCACACACATGAATACAAAGCAGAAAACGGTGGACCTTTTTGTGACCTTAACATGATCTTAAGTTTATACTTTTTAGATATAAAGTATTATAAGAATACTGTTTCAAACATCCAATCGTATTATTTGTCACAAAATACTCAAAAATCTTTCAAAAACACTCGTTTTCATTGTGGAAAAAGTAATTTTCGGTGTAAAGGATGTATTATAAAACCTTGGCTGAAAGTAAATCTGCTAATTTTCATGAAATAATACAACTCCCTGTTCATTATAATTTGCATTCGATAATTACTTCGATTCAATGACATTAATCATATAACACATATAATTAATAGATTAATACATACATCAGCTGGAACTAACAACTTAGTTAATAAGCACCTCCCCCCCCCCTCCCCCTTAAAAAAATAATACTACTAATGTTAAACACACAAAAAAGATTGCAAATTTTTTTTTATCTTTTTCTAAGGAAATTGTCACATTGTCCAAAGTACCTCAACTAGAATATATATCAAACTTATTTGTCATAAGCTATGACAAATAACTTATGTGCAAGGATAAATGATATTTAATTTCAGGGGGGACATTGAGGGCAAGTATACGAGGGCTTAGCCCTCATATGTTTGAGAAATATATTCAAGTAATATCAAAGACAGAAAAAAAGATCAGAATCTCTAAAAAATATCCAAAATATCTTTAATAATAAGTACACAAAAAAGAATCAAAATTAAATTCTCAAGAAATAGTCCTTTTGTAATTTTTTATGTGATATTCTCCCCTTCACCTCTTCCACTATGACTTGAGATTTTGACGCTTGTTTTTTCTTAAATATTCGAAAATGGTACTTTGCGACTTCAATTGCTTTTCTTACAAGTCTTTCGAGTCAAAAAGCTCAAGTTGTCATCAAATTAGATACTCAAGGCAGATTCGAGTCCACATTTGAAACATACCTATGACTAATGAATGATGACACGAGAATATAGCCTTTCAGGAATTTATGTAAATAGATAATCAAACTAATTATCTCATCAGGGTCACGTTTTCTCTAAGTCTGGCATTGAATTTATCATAGATTCACCACCAGGTATGTATAATAATTATGTTTACTCACAGTCCACCTGATATCTTACATCATAAGAGATTGAATACGTCAATATTGATTATTATCTCACATATACTTTATGTTTTTTTTTTGTTCTTTAAAACCACTTGATCACGAAATTATAGGATTTTATGTCTATATTGCATAGTCATAAAATGTTTTGCTAACATAATTCCCTTACGTGGAAATAAAAATATATCGTAATAAGAGCTAAAATTTATTTAACAAGATAAACTTAATCAAAAAGATTAAAAATCACTTAAAGTACTCGCGACTCGAATTCGAGACGCACTTTGTCATGTTTCAGTCAACTATGACTTTATGCAATATGCGACTCAAACTTGAAAATTGAAAGGACTCACCATTTCACTCAACTCAAATTGAAACATTCAAACTTGAATAAGATCCGTAAAAAATAGATCCTTAACTAATGTTACTTGAGACTTGTTATACTGCAACTTCAAATATTCGATTCAGACTTGAAGCTAAATAGGTACATTAGACTCGACTCGTAAACAGCTCAAGTACAATATGTTCCAAGGATACAAGATCTATGACCATATATATATATATATGTATAAACGGAGAGATATACATATGAATATTAAAAAAAAGGGTAGTCAATAGAATCGAAGGATGTACCACATTGTATCATTTGAAAATATGTATGTATTATACATCCATGTAACGACCGTATAAATTACACATACTTTACAATCTCTCAGAGATAGATTACATATAATATATCTGATGCAACATTTCATAAATAAAAAAATAATGCTTAATATATTACGATTATTATATTTATGTCCAACTGCTAAGGAATCTATTTATTTAGAAATTAACATTTGGAAGATGTACATTAATTAAGCCAGTATATATATATATATATATATATATATACTATCAGTATTTTTAAATAATAGAAAATGTGTATATAATAGTGTTGTATCGAATTTATAACTATCGAGTTTGAGTAATTGAATAGCGAGTCGAGTTGAATTATAGTTTTTGAGGAGTGAGTCAAGTCATGTTCGAGTAAAGGCATTGATCAAAGTAAATCAATTTTTTAAACTTAATTCATAAAATCTAATTTCTATTATTAAGTCAGTTTATCTACCTCAATAGGGCAGTCAATTAATATTAATTCAATAATGTAGGTAATAATTTAAGGAAATATTTATTTTCATTTTAGGGAATTATTTTAAAAAGTTGTATCTATAATCACAACTAATCATAAATTAAATTAATTTGTATTATAGTTACAAGCATCTCAGCCGCATCACTACCAATTCTATTTCTTCTTCTTTGTAAATTATACATTTTTCAGTAAATATTAGACCCAAGTTCAAGATTCTGATTAAATACATATATTTATATATTTCCTTGGACCATACCAGATGTAGAGTATAACAAAAATATCAAATAAACTTATTTTCTTTTTAACCGTTTTTTTCCCCTTTTTCTCCACTTAAATTGAAGTTGAGATTGGAAAATGTGCCAAAAAAAGCTCCAAAAGTAGGGTTCGATGTCTCAAAAACTTTCAGACTCTTGAAAACAAAAAAATCAGATTTGAAATTAGTGTGCTAAACTAAATAACTTTTATTCTACTTATAGCCCGTAGGATTTTTGAATGTTGACCAGTATAATTGAAAAAAATCAATTTTTTGTAAGGAGATATAAATTTTAATTTTTCTTTTTTGAAAAAGTTTTTGTTCATGTTCTTTTTTTGAAAAAAAAACAACAACCTTATAATGTGTTTTCATGCCCTATAAAATATCGATTGCAGAGGGGAAGGCACAGCCCCCCCCCCCCTACCACTGGTTGAAAGTCAACATAGCATAAAAATATTTTTCATGCAACATGTTAGACATTTCACAAAAAAACAGGACTCAAAAATAAATTCTGGGAAGTAAAAATGGAAGCTTCATGAGCACACGTGCTTAAAGATTTTAGATTCTATTTCAAACATTTAGAATTAGCAACTTTGACACAAAGTTTTGGGACTGTCATGGTTTCAAATTTATTAAAATTACAATTAAGAATTTAAATATGAGTTTGTAAAAGAATAATAAAAGTAGACAACATGTTTTCATTTTAAGCCTAATAAATAGGGCTCAATTAGTTCTTGAGGGAGTAGACTACTGTTGGTTCCAAACAATTTAGAAAAAGGGTTAGATTTGCCCTCTATGCGATTAACTTTAACTTTGTCTCCGTATGTTGATTTAATCCAGGAGTTCACATTGTTAATACCATCTGCCAAGCCTAAATCTACTGCCGTTTGACCCGCCCAAAACTCTCCATTAAATAATCGTTCCTCGTCCTGAATTAATCTATTAACATATTTAAAAATAAGTATTAACAAAATCATTGAATTAGGAAAAATATCATCTACTTTGATCCTCTTGCTTTCCTAACATGGTTTTTAAATGGTTCATGAATGCTACTCAGAACTTCTTTTAAACGAAGCTTCTCATCTTCAGTCATGCTGACAAACGGATCTAAGATGGACTTATTTTTTCCAGCCGTGAGAACACGCCTCTCAATTCCATATTTCTTTATGAAATTGTCCAAACCAAACGTTGCAATAATTGCACCAATGCTTCCAACAAGAGAGCACTGATTTACATATATTTCTTCACCCGCACAGAGAAGCCAGTAGCCTCCAGATAAGGCATTATTTGTAAATTCAAAAAGATTAAAATTACTTAACATTTCAAAAAAATACTTTTTCTGTTCAATTAAATATTCAATTTAAAAAAAATAGGTAGTCAATAATTGATACGAATCACTACTATATTAAATGTAAAAAAAAATTCAGTAAATTGGGAGTTAATGTAAAACGCAAAATTGTAGCTTCTCCCCTAATAAGTGACAAAAAATTGATGATTCAACATGACTTCATTGCAAAATTACCAAAAAAAAACAAAAAAAACCGAATTTGCATTTTGAAATAGAATGAAAAACACTCAAAGTGAATACTGCTGAAAATCAGACAATAAGCACAAAGGTCATAATATAATCGTGGGTCTAGAGCAAAGGTACAACATTATTTTTTTGAGACATCGGTGACTTATGTTTTCTAAAAATAAAATATTCCTAACTATTTACAAAAGGTATTGAATATTTCATAGCAGTATTTATTAGATATCCATTTGAGACAAAAATAGAAAAACAAATAAACCCGATAACCAATTTGTCACTCAATTAAAGCGCTAGAGTTAAATGTAGCAATAAAATATCATTTTTGACAAATTTAAATGTTGGTCTAGGGGACAATCATTTTTTATATAATACTTATCTTCAGCAAATGATACAACTTTAACGTTGGGTTTTTCCAATGACTTTTCCTTAATGAAAGAAGTTATTAAATCGGACTGAACAGGACTTCCTCCAGGCGAGTTGATCCTTAGACAAACAGCTGCAAGTCTTTTGGGTTTGAATGCTCGTTCTATCATATTTTGAACACCATCAATATTGATTCGATTATTTGAAAATTTTGAACCCGTCATAATCACTCCTTGAAGATGAACGACACTCACGACAGGATAAGTGTGTTTACTAAACATCTGAAACATTGAATCTCAGATTTCAGAGCAACTTTCGTCATTAACAGAATGAACAGCATTTACTTTAATCATGGTTGGCACTTCTCAACTATAAGGAGCAAATGAATTAGCCAAATTGTTGAGGTAACGGGCGTTTTATAGGGATTGCTAAATTGGATTTCGTCACGTCACGTGGGCGCGATCAATTTCTGAAGTGTAAATATATTTACAATTTGGTCTGGAAATACCATTTATGCATTTGAATACCTTTGCGAAGTTGTTGTGGCAGCGAACTTTTCCTCCGTATTTAGTATAGTGCAGTTTAGTGGACTGAAATCAACTTGATAGAAGGGAAAAAAAATTAAACACAGTAAAACTGGACGGGTGAAATTTCCGAAGTGAAAATGACGTTCAGTATCAAGAGTGGATGCCATTTAATATATATAATTTACAGATATACTATATGGATAAAATCATGATAATATGAGTATAATTAATTAATTATAAATTAGTATATTTTTGTAAGTTGCATTGTAGATAAAATTTATAAATATTTTCAAGCAAATGAGTTAACTAAATCACTTAGGTATAACGAATGAATTATGACAGCTCAGGGCAAGCAGATTGTAGATACTATAAGTATGTAAACGTTTGAGTTATATAATTTTCTTTTAAAGGAGCGAGTATATGTCATTTTCATACAACTTAGTATCTGTCAAAGGTCCAATTAGTGAAAAGAACAGTATGACTCCGAGGACATATATCCCTAGGAATATATTACGCTTCAACCCCTTTATATGATATAATTCCACTAAATCAGGAAATCCCATAAAGTTGCAAAAGCCATGGACAACAACGGGAGCGGCCAAATGACCCGTTTTTAAGAATAAGTAAGCAGAAAATGTTCCAAAAACTGTTGTATATGCGAATTGCAATCCAGATATAAAAAATGCTGACGTTAAGTCCTGTCCTTGATTGACCTTTTCGACCATATGATGAAAGTGAGCAATTCCAAAGAGGAGAGGGGACACGAGGATGGAGGCTTTAGGTCCAAAATAACCTATTAAGATAGGAATCATGCACGCTCTGTAGGTAAATTCTTCCGTGAAGGGTGCCACAATGTGATTGCGCCACCATATCCAACTTCGTAATCTGAAAGAACATTGATTATAGAGAAACGGATTGTACAAGGAACATATTTTCGGAATTTCATACCCAGCACTCAGATATTCGAGGCAATTTGAGAAAATGTCTCCTTGAATGGAAAGAACAAGAGACACAAACGGCCCCAAAAATAATGTCAGAGTCAGAAAGAGCGGAATGATGAGAGCTGGAATAAAACCTGAGAAGCGAATTCCCAGAATATTCAAGAGTCCATGTTTTTCCAGGAGAGGGCTATGACCAAAGGCATAGACAAACCACGGAGCGGCAAGTGTGGTCAGAAAGGCTGAAATGAATCTTTTCTTAATTGTATCAGGATGGTTACGATCCTTAATGTCAGAGCGCCAGACATAGAGGCTCAGAACGTATATACAACCCAAGGCGAAGGCAGGAATCCCTGAGCTCCATATTGTTGGCTCAGGAGACATGATGAGGTTGCGTTATCATTAGAATTTCCTGGCTCGACAAAATTGCTAGCTGGAGAAATTACTCACACTTACGTACACACATCAGGAAAGATGGGGTTGGAATTTCCTCCTTTTCTCATATACAACTACATGACGTCACTTCTATCCACAATTCTATATTTTGGCAACATTATAATCGACTCGTTTAAAAACTATTTATCCATCACGTAAAGTGAAATATTTCAATTTTCATAAAGACGTCTGATGGGCGGAGTACTTTCAAAAAAAAAAAATACACATGATTATAATTATTTATTCATAGTTAATTGCTTTAATTCGTCTTTTTACGGAACAAACCATACATATAACTTACGCAACCTCTTAATAAGTTTGAAATGCTAAATAGTTTGTGGAATGCAAAGAGTTTATCTAAGCATAAGCATAATTCTACTCATCTGTAATATATAATTGACCAATATCTTCATAATTAGACATTTTAAGAAATTTATTACCTAACGTACTTCTTGTTCATTTACATAGCACTAAAATTTCATTATTTTAATACACAAAATCCAGATGGGTCATTCGATAGCAATGATTTCACTTTAAACCATCGTCACAAATTGAGTTTTGTTGACAAGAAAATAAGTATTTAGACTCATTGTTAGTATTTATAACATGGTTCTCTCACTACTGACTTTATTCATTTAAAATTAGATAATGTAATATTAATAATAATGTCCCTTATATTTGACTATTTTTTTGTTATTAGTTACTTATACTTCGGACATTTTGTCGAGATAAGCAAGTGTGCCCTGCAATTAATATTTGGTAGTTGGTCTTTTTATCGGCTGATTTTTATATGGCTATGTCAAAAAATACTCAATAACTGATAGACACTGAGAAGATTGAAGGGAGTTTGAATTTTTAGAAATCCAGGAGAGGGGACGACACACTTTCTTTGTCTAAATTTCTTAATAATTGAAAATAGAACTACTTATAATTGTAGGAAGTATTTGCCTTGACGATACAGTACTTACTTTCCTCCAATCAAAAAGGTAGAAATATTATCATTAGAACATGAAAAGTAATAAAAGTCACATCTGCCTATTGGCAGTAGATAAGGTCCTGGCTATAATCATTTGTGTACAATATATAATTATATTGCTAACTCAAAAAGAAGTCATTTTGACTTCTTTTTAATACGACCAGACAGTCCAGGTAATTGGATCTTGTGATATACTCAAATGTTCGGAGGACACAAATGTGTATGCCACAAATAATGTGATTATCGAGATCGGTATGGGTTTTGATACCAATTTTTGAAGGTTTTGGTCCCGTTGTCATGACCAAGAACAAACAAATCAAATGAAAATTTTCCGTTAAAATACAAAAACAAAATCTTTTTATTCCTCTTGGTCTCAGCTTAACATGGATCTCTCAATCTTTGGGGTTCGACTTCCCAAAGTCTTAGTCATATTTTAACTTGATCTAGACCAGAATACTTTGTTTTACAATTACAAACTAAGACTTTATTCTCTTCCCATGTAAGGGGCATATATTATTTAAAGGCTCTTGAAATGAAAAGCCGTAGTGAAGCAAACCAAGATTGTTCGAATTCGGATTGAACAGGGAATTACTGTGTTAGAGTCTAGAGAAGTGATGTGCTTTTCGAGATTAATCTTGTCCTTTCTCTATCAACCTTTCCATCTTGGTATCGATCAAGTCCCAATCACTCAAAGTCTTGGTCTCGGATGAGATGACCTTGGCCACATTACTGGTCTAGAGTTCTCCGGAAAATTTCTGAACTATTAAAGTTTCCATATCGAAAAAACGATAAAAAACTTTGGTGCAGGATGACAAACCCATCTATTGTGTCCAGATATATCATCTTTAGAGCCCTATCTGGGAAGGTTTTATCGAATAAGGTTATAGCTTAGATAGAACATAGTCTCTGCAAGTAATTTCTAAAGCTCAAATGGTCAATATCAACGCACTTAGTTAAAAGAAGCTGAACAGTTCCCACATCAGTGTCTTCGTTCAAAATCAAGAGTTAATTCCCTTTATGGAAGAGTGATTAAAGCAAGGAGACTACTTGCTTTCAATTCAAGGTATCATTTAATACCCTAATTGAAAATAGCCATTAGGTGTGCATGTCACTACTAAGGCAAACCCAAGTATCTTGCAATCTGAGGTAGTACTATATAAGCCAACAAGTATTGCTTAGAATAATGCTTTATACAGATACATATTACAATCTAGTGCAATGATATCCAAAATGAAGAAGTATACCTATATGTATAATGCTGGTTTATTCGATCTAATAGATTATAAACATTTAAACAATATCAATTGAGTTAAATAAACAATCCTTAATACCTTTTAAAAATAATGACGTTTCAAATATAAAAAGAACAATAATCTTGAAGAAAAAAATATATCGACAATCTTTGAGAGTTTTAAATTCAAAATCTTTTGCAGATATTATTAATATAATATAAGTTAATAATTCAGAAGAGCTAATTTTTCTAGCTGAGAATTCCTTGTGGCGAGTTCATACCAGGATCATAAAAGAAAAACAGATTATATTTATCAAAATTGATGTACATGCTTTTTTTGACAATTCTAAATGTTGAATTACTGGCTGCATATCAACAGCCCTTTGAGATGTGAAACAAAATCCAGATTAGAAAGAAGAAATAAATAA
The DNA here is from genome assembly GCA_963680855.1 of Lepeophtheirus nordmannii. Lineage (NCBI taxonomy): Eukaryota > Metazoa > Arthropoda > Copepoda > Siphonostomatoida > Caligidae > Lepeophtheirus > Lepeophtheirus nordmannii. Next base: position 28,911,858 of record OY804522.1, on the reverse strand, counting down.
GGCCCGATATTAATTGATTGTCGGCCAATTTTTCCCAATTGAGGCGCTATTCTTTATTCAATGCTAGAGAATTGTTCACATTTTAAATCTATCATCTCTTCTTTTTTTTCACTGGTAAGCCTGAAGAAGCAAGAGACTGCTAAATGAGAACCCGGACGTTGTTACTTACTTTATTTAAGGAAACATGATGAAATAACTAAATATTTTTGGACGTTAAAAAATAAATTTAATTATCCTTAACTACTAAATACCCTTGATATACCCTAATATAGTCCTAATAAAAAATAAAACATTGTGGCTCCCTGCCTTTAGATCTAAGTCATCAGACAATATGTAATCCTACAAAATTTACAACCCGGACTTTTGTTGTTAACCTCAATTTCACGTAGGAAGAACGGCTGTTCTCTAAATAATATATCAAATAATAATACATTTATAATTATATCTATTTTTTTAATTTTCTACTTTTTCGTTTTTGGATTTTGCTTCTGTCTCCGCTTCTTTTGTGCTGCAAATTCATTACATTTAAACACTGGGGGACTTAATATTGTGAGTGCAAAACAATACTTTAACGTAATTAATTATCTTTAAAAGTTGTTTTTATTGCAAGAGGAGAATAATACACTTTTTTTGCCTTTTTGTATATTTGCTCTGCTTACAAATGAATGTGTTATTTTATGATTTAAAGTATTTTTATATAACTTTAGTTATTTCAAAGTGTTTTTGCGTAGAATAAAAAGTTTCGGTGAAATTCTAATAGTGTAACCAATATTAAAATTTGTTTTTTCACTTTAGAGTCCAAAATTAATAGATTAATTTTAGGAAAAGTATTTCTTTTTATTTTATCCTTCTCAATATGATCCACGATGGAAGAATACATAATTATCTATGAATAGGTGGTGGATTTCTTATAAAAATATTCATTAATAACAGATAGAAGGGAGGTGAATCAACTCTCCCTCCCTTTCCCTACATCACATTTAGTATTTTCCAATTTGGGGTATCACTGTATTTGTGCAAATCGTTATTTTTAAAATAAATAAAGCAAATCTGGTCTATAATAAACAACACATCATTTAAATACAATGCCAAACTGCTTCTGAATATATGTAGTAATGAAGTCCAAGTCGTAATAATGTTTAATAATTGGGATAAAAACATCCATTTTAACAACATAATTACAGCATTACTATGCCCTAAATGACCAGGTTGTAAAAATAACTACTCATTTGAACAAATATGACGCCCTTATTACGCAACAAAATACCCATTGAAAGTATGAATAAGGAAGAAAAATATTTAATGGCAAAGTTTTACTCATATATTTATAGAAAAGCTCGTTTCCTCTGTAAGATTACTCACTATACAAAATATTTGTGTTTCCACAAGAGAGATATATATCACAAGGAAACGGTCCATAAATAAAACCGTCCAAAAATAAATAAATATTAACTAAGGCCTTCGGATCTTTGAGTCACAAATCATTTTATTAATTATTTTGTTAAATAGTTGTAGAGAAGATTGAGGACAGCAGCAATACGAAGCAGTTGACGGAATCAATTCATAAACACACAACTTTTGATTATTGATGTTCTTCAAGAAGAGTGAACATATTATGATTTCCAGAAAAGAGGACTCTTAGCACGATTAGTCTCAGACATAAATAACTAAGACGAGAGAGTTACAATCGTTACAATTACGTAGCTAAATTAAGAGTAACTTCATTTTATTTTCTGGATCTACAACTTACATAATTATACTAAATGTGAAAGCTTAAATCAGGCCTGGTTCTACTAGAGTGAATAAGAATGTTAGTTGATGTTTCTGCATTAGTGTTGTGTGAACTGAACTCATTACAGGATTAGTAATTCAAAATTGAATGAATATTTTTATAAAATCTCTTTCATGAACTGATTTTAATGAGTCAGTTCAGTAAAGGGACCTGCACCTGCTCGAGATGTGAATATTACAATACAAGTACACCCCTAGTCATCATATATATGCCCGTAATAGAAAGATAATAGATAGTGATGGGAAGGGATGGACATTTTGTTGAGGTGAAGGAGCATGTACCCCTGGATTTTATCTGCAAATTGTTATTTGACAGTATTAAATAAAACACAAGCTCTATACCTTTTCAAGTTCAATATGGGAATAAGTAAGTTCAATATGGGAATAAATAATAAAGAATAATATTCATGAAATTTAATATATGTAAGAATAAATTTATTAGAATCTCATGTCAACAAAATTAATCACATCTATATACAAAACGATTCTGGATGCCAGCAATACAATTACTACAAATCATTGAGGTAATTTTCTTCAATTAATTGTTCCAGAGCTCTTGATCTTTGCTCCGAAATGCTGTAATCATTTCTTTCAGCATTTAAAATATTCTCAATTTTTCTAGCTAATTCTCTTTTCACAAAGGCTTTTAATATTGACTTACTTATTCCCATATTGAACTTGCTTATTCCCATATTGAACTTGAAAAGGTATAGACTCAACGATATAGAGAAGACTGAATTAAAATTGATTATCAAGGTAGTGACACCAGATGATATTTTTCTTTTCTTCCTGAAACGCTATCTCAACACCTTGCCCATGTCCAGTGATGGATTGAGGTAGCAGTTATATCTCTAACTGTTAATAAGGTCCATATATAAATATAATGCATCAAAGTATGTTTTTTTGGGGGGCTGTAAATCCTAAGCTCTGCCGGAAATGTAAAAAAAAGAAAAAAGAAGAAGACGAAAATTGACCTGATAACCCAGGAAATATGATGCATTTGTAGGTGAAGAGAAGTGTCAGATGGCATGATGTTTTCTTACCCTTTTAGGGACGAAATAAACATAAATTCATACCTATCAGAAGATTGCACTACATCAAAGATCACTCAATTAGACATTTTATTGATTAATTATTATTATTTGTAGACGGCGTGTTTTACTTCAATACACCTGGTTAGTGCTCCATGTTCTTCCCTCAAAAATTAAGAAATAATGATGAATAAAAATTAGAGATGTAGAGATTTTTAATCACTAAAAAAATCACACGGAAAAAAATGCTTAGGATTTACAACTTTACTTCTTAATATCAACAGGGACTATTATTGATGTCCATGTGTTTTTTTCTAGTCCTTATTTGTTTACGTTCAACGTTATTCACGATACTAGAACTATATATTTCTCATGACTACTGAGTACACCTGCTGATAATTAATTAAAAGGAATAAAATAGTTTATCCGTGCCCCTATTTTCGTTCAATTGTCCAGACTGTCCCACTCCAGCTCTGATTACAACTGTCCCCCACCTTCCATAGATATTCTGCTATATAATGACGTCATAAATATGAGAGAATAATAAGTTAATTCAACTTTTTGAGAGACAGTCTTTGAATATTGTATCAAAGGCCTTGAATGTAAACAGGGATTGAAAAGGTCATTATATTTATTTATATAAGTCACCGACTAGTGTATTTTCATATATTATTGAATAGAGATTTGAGGCGATTGTACACTGTGCTTATAAATGGAGAAAGGTCTACAGTTTTTTAATGACATCATCCATTTATTTTAAGCAGCGTCATACTTTATTTGTCTTTATAAAACTATACTGACATACATCGCTGCTATATGGAAAAGGGAGAGAAGCTCCTCTTGTAAAATAAATAATGAACATAAAAATCATGAAAAAATAGCTTTAAAAAAGAAAAGAAAAATAATTTCCTTTTTATTGCTACATTCACAAAAACGATCCATGTTTGGGATTTTTTATGGTTTTTTTATTATTGTTTACCCTTGCCTCAAAGGTAATTTACTCATCCCCTTAATTAAAAATGAGGATTTAAGGAGTAAAATCTATATTTTGAATCCATATGTTTTCTTAAAACAGGGGCTGACTTTTTAAATGATCAAGCACACGCCCGATTCTTCCTCTCTTTTCCTCTCTCTCAAAAAGAAGAGGAAGAATAATAATAATAAAAGAAGGCAGAAATAGGCAATAATAATAATAATAACAAGAAAAGAGGAGACCAATTTAAAAAAAAATATTCTGGGATATCATTACAACTCTTGAATTAAATAAATACATAAAATCGGTCCCCTTTTTCCCTTCTTCTTAACAAATAAAAGCTAAATATATATAAACACTTTTACACCAAATGCAAAAATTATGATAATAAGTAGAAGCACTTGGCTTGTACATACCTTTTACCTCTTGACTTAGTTCTAGAATAATAAAATGTACTCGACTATGGCATGAGCTCATCATGCGCGCCCTCACTATCAAGCAGTAGTAGTAGGAGTAACTCGTGCTCTTTCTAGCCTCAAGTATGTAGTGTGTAATAATGTCATAGTTGGATTGTACGAGGAGGAGGTGACTGTGGGAAATATATATTTAAAAAAATAGGAATAAGTACTTGTTTTGTGAAAAGTACTCTTGAAATCCACTAAAACTTTGCTTGAATGATGTAAAGGCCTAATATTAATCACAGAATCGTTGTCATCGGCATCATGAGTGTTCCTTACCACACAAGACCGGATTCTAAGCCTTTCAGCTACAGTAGTGTTCGCAGTAGGAGCTCTTCTCTTAATCGTAAGGGATGTGAGAGTCCACGAGAAGGCGGAGGAGCCCTACTATCCACTGGACTAGCTAGTCCAAGACTCATCCGTAAAGTACTGGGAGAGTCGACATCTGAGACGAGTACTTATAATACTAATCAAACTCATCCATACTTTGAGTCTTCATCACCGCCAAAAACAGACTCTGAAGAATCATTTCGAGAGGTTCCGATTAGAAAGTCAAATTTGGATTTCTATGAACTCACTCGAGAAAAGGAAAGCTTGATCCAGCCAACTCCGAAAAAGTCAGGCTTAACTGAGAAAAGTTTCGATATCAAAAGTAGTAACTCCTTTGATAATTTTATTTCCTCAAAAAAGTCACCTGAGGAGTATTATACGAAGAAAAGTTCACCTGAAGACATTTATAATACAATAAATAAAACAACCACGCCGATAACGGAGGATTATTATGGTAAAAAGAGTACGACAACGTCTGATACTTGGAAATCCAAAAACTCCTTCTCTGAGGATTTCTATTCTTCCAAAAAAACAAATCTTGATGACTTGAGTTTGCAAAAAGCTTCTTCCCCTAATGATATTGATTTTAAAAGAAATCCTTTTGAGGATTTTGATCTGAAGAAACCGTCTTTGAATGGAGATTCTTTCAGTAAAAAGACCTTGAATGAAATGTATCATGTTCCAATCAAAGTGGAACAAAGTGATGATGAAATTATTAGAGATACTTCAACGTCCATGGCTGATGCCCTTATGAATAAGAAAAACGATGAGTCCTGGTTGGAAAAACAACTTCAAAAATTAAAGGAACGCAAGGGATTCTCCACTACTTCTCCCTCAATTTTGACGTCGGCAAATGTATCGTCATTAAATAATAACTTGTATAAAAGTCCATCGATGACATATACTCCAATCAGTTCATATTCTACAACAATAAATAACAATGATGAATTAGAAAGTCCAAGGGCTAAGTCACATCAAGACTCCGCGTTTGACAATAAAGGCATTCGAATTCCTATTCAAAGAGAAGATAAGTCATCTCTTCTTTCTGATGCTTCATCTTACACTCTAGGATATCAAACATTGGAGAGACAAAGATCCGATACATTTAATGATAGATCCCGCTCTGCATCTGGTATAAGAAGACAAAGAGTTGATTCTGAGTCTTCAGAACTCGGAGCACTCGATACGTCTACTTTGCATCAGAAATTGATGGCTGCATCTTTGGAGAATGGATCTTCTTCTCGGCCCATTACTCCTGCCTTTCCTCCTGGAACTCCTTACAACAATCGTAGTCGGGCAAATACTAGAGCTCCTTCTCCTTGTGGTCTATACTCATCAACTACTCGGAGAGGATCCATTGGCTCAATTCATTCGAGTGAGATTTCTGGTGAAGAATCGGCAATTAATGTCAAGTTAGTAAGAGACAACTTTAAATACTGGTATAAACCTTCCATAACTCGAGAAGAAGCAATTGCTCTACTAAAGCAGCGTCCCCCAGGAACGTTCATAGTTCGTGATTCACATAGCTTTCCTGGGGCTTATGGTCTGGCTTTAAAAGTGAGTAAACCTCCACCTGCACCCTCAAAACCTAGAAATCCTGCAGCTGATCCCTTAGATGAACTAGTGAGGCACTTTTTAATCGAGCCTACTACAAAGGGAGTCAAGCTCAAGGGCTATAGTAATGAGCCCATTTTCGCTTCCCTCTCCTCATTAGTATATCAGCACAGTTTAACAGCTTTAGCACTTCCTACTAAATTAGTTTTACCTCAATATGACTTAACTCTGGATAATGTTGACGATGGAGGGAACAACATTCATGAAACGAAGCATGATTCAATGAGAAAATTATTTGATAGCGGTGCTGCTTGCAACGTTTCTTACTTGTTTACAATGGAAACAGATGCTCTAACAGGAGGAGTCGCTGTTGACAAAACGGTTTCAACCTTCTTAGAACTCACAAAGGACATTGATAACAATCCAGGACTCGTTGTCGTTGACGTTCACTTCAAAGTCACAACCCAGGGTATCACTGTTACGGACAACGAACGAAAGCTGTTTTTCAGAAAGCACTACAACATTTCTACAATTGGATATTGCGGACTTGATCCCCAAAACCGAATCTATGTTAAATCCTCTCCTGCTACGAAAATATTTGCATTTGTAGCCAAAAAGCATGGTTCTCGAACGCATAATCAGTGTCATTTGTTTGCTGCCCTTGATCCTGAACAGCCGGCTGTTGCCATTGTTAATTTTGTTAATCGAGTGTTGGCGATGACAAATCCCAAGCGTATTGAAATGGTTTAATTATTATTATTATTATTATTAACGCAATTATATAATTCCTTATTATTATTAATATAATATATTTTTGTAATATCTGCATATAAAAGTTATATATATATATACATATATAACCAAAAAATTTCTTTATTTTAATTGTCCCTCCTGTTTCTCTCTCGAAAGGCCCTCATAGGAGATAAGTTATGTGAGAGAAAGATATCTGAGGATATCTCTTATTTTTTCATTATATAATTACTATTAGTGATATATGACTCAGTTGTATTTATAAATCTATTAAAGGACATGAGTGTAACTTTATTCTATGTATGTATATTAGTTCTACCTGCCTTTTTGGAAGTAGTATAATATGATGTTGATAATAAAATGAATTAATTAATATTATTTACTCTATTCAAAGTTCCTTCTTCTGCATACATACATACATATGTATTTTCCCCATCCTCTTTTAAGATATATTTTATTTTTATTCATAATGATATAATTAATTATATAATTTATCTGAAAGTAGTTGACTATAATCATAATAGCTCTAATAAAATTCTACTAAAAATGCAGTTGGAAATTCATTTTTCTATACAAACATATATGCACAATCAATACGAGGACCACGCGGCGCGGCGGCTCCTTTTTCCTAGGTAACGTTGCATTCTCAACCCTACAGTTGTAGGTATGTAGTACCGTTAACCTATAAATAAATGGTTATTGAGGAGCCTTCATAGGTAGCTACCTACAAGTGGTTGCACAATGCACCTGCCTTCATGTGCTCTAAGAACTACAAGGGATATTCGCACTCAAAAAAATGAAAATGCGTGGGTGAATCTTGTTTATTGCACGTGATATGTATGTATGTATGTACATACATATAAGCATGGAATTGTCACTGCATGCTCCATCTTGTCACAAAGAAAAGAGTCAATACATTTTGAGTTTACCTATGTACATGTATCTGTTTCTATAGATAATTTATACAACTATGGCTCGAACAAGTTGAATTTTACAAACAATCAAACAGAGTAAATGGAAACTTATTAATCAAAAACAAATATCTCTAACTTTAGGATTATGAATTAATGACCATGAGTGTAGTAGACACTTCATAAAAGTAGTGACACATCTACTGATGTGCTCTCTGGCATGCACTCATCCGTTTTGTGGTTGAACGAGAAATTATTCTCAATTCAATCATTGCACGATTCTGTTAAATAACTACATCATACATACAAATGCTATTTTATAGAAAAAAGATCGGCATTCCAGTGGCAAACCCCATATCTATGTGGGCGGGAGTCACGCCCGACCGTGAGAAAAAGTTCTTCAACATAGTAGGGTGTTAAAGTGGACTAGGCCTAGGTACTTAAACATTTTGAGGAAGAAAGTGCTGCCTTAAAATATCAATAAAATAGTCCCGTAGTCTTCAAACAGAGCGCGACACTCTCTCAGACAGCAAAAAGAATTGGACAATTTGAATTAGACACGGAACATAAGTTCGGCAATCTCTGCTCTTTGGTTATTTCAAGGCATCTACATAAAGATTGTCTATTTGAGTAATTTCTTTCCTAGTCTACATACAATTAATAATGACCAATTGTGTTGAATGTCATTTATTTTTGCTTCAATGACTACGTCTTTTATGTGGATATTGCAGAGCATGATCAATGCCCCCATACCTAGGTATATTTTTCATGCAAATTCATGAATGCCTCCCTCCACACTTATTAATAAGTTGAACATTTTTTTCCTGTTATTCACTAGCGAGGGGAAATAGAGCTAAAAAATTTCCTAATGAGCGTTTTTCCCCCAAAGAACAACGAAGATATGCGCTGCAGACTTGTATAAACTATTATGCATCAAAAAAATTTATACATTGAGTATAAAAATGGTATAAAACGTATTAGTAAGATCAGACGCAAAGTGTTGTAAAAAAATTCTATTTATTTAAATAACTCAAAGAAAAAAACATTAATAAAAAAACAAAAACAAAAAAAACTTCGATATATAAAAATACTTTTTTTTAAATCATGAATGTCACATAATTTATTTATTTTTTAAATATTTTTTATGAATCACTTACGATGTAATTTAAGTAGTAGACATATGTGCGTGTTGTTTTTTGTTTTTTTATCTTCTTGTGTGTAAAAGTTATAAGGAGTTGAATAAATTAGTTAAATATTTATTTAGTCCAATCTATGTATCTATATGTATACTGTTATTATGCGTCTAGTTTGTTTGAGGATTGCAGTTAGGACATCTTACAAAAAGATAAAATGAAATAGAACACGCATTGAACATAATACGTAATTTCCAATCCCTCATTTTTCTTTTGCAAAAGCAAATGCTAAGTAGTTTATGGACACGAGTAGTCAAATATTATGCTTTAGCTTTTTAATTCACGAATGTATTGCATGAGTGAGAGATTTACTCAACAACTTTCCTTGAGGAAATGCGAGTCTAGCCTTTATATTCATTGTGTTGTAAACAGACTATGATCTGTATTGTCTTACTCTCAACTATCTTCCTCCAAATAGAAAGATAAAAATGGACTCAAAATTAACATGTATTTAGCCAATGACATCATTCTCCCCCTCTCAAAAACCTAAGTTGGAGCAAGAGTATACAAATCGACAGCTGGCAAGGCTAATACAAGTTCAACCAATCAACATTCAGAGCACTGACATGAAAAAGAAAAGGAGGAAAATTGACAGCTGACCAAAAATACAGAGTACAAATTTACGTCAGTTTGCATATGGCCACATTGTATGAGAGATTTCATTTTCTCTAATTATAATAATTAGAATCTGAAACGTCTTCAAATGTGAAGAAAATTTAAGAATATAATTGAAAGTCTATTTGAAATGTGAGTTAATGGACGTCATGCATAAATGTTGATGTCTTGTCTATGGCATTGAAGAGAATTCAATATTGTGAGCATGAAAAAGAACAAGTTTTGTTGTAAAGGCAAGTCATTACTTGACTGAGTACATAATTAATTTCGTTATTCCCTTTGTAAAGGTTATTTTAACACACACAGATGTGTATATAAAAAAACAGCTAAATTATGTTATACAAACATACATACCTCGTTCTTCGATAGCCTCATATATTGTTTTGTCTGAGTGACGCAACAAATGATACTTTATGACATAATTGTGAAAGGGTGGAGCCATTCATCTCATGCCCACGATTCGACTTTGAAAACAAACTTGTGATGATCCATTCTCTCAAATCCTTTTAATAATATTGACTCATACTCGAAATGAAATGAAAAGGACCGGGAATTAAGTTGGACTCAACTGGTTCCAGGATTCGTCTCGTCCTCGTCAATTATAATGACTTGGGTTGAGAAAAAACAATCTAAAAAGAGAGGTGACTTCCAGTCTCAAACTAAAAAATGTGTCATTTCTCAACCTGTCAAAAACTATATTTTTTTAAAGAGAAATCTGATAGCATATTATTAATAGGTGCTTGGTTTTTTTAATTCTACTACGCATCAATGTATTTATTTGGAGTCCAATTCCTAAATATTTGTACAAGCTACATATATTTCATTGACTTGTCTACAAAATGTCGAATATTTATTCTTCGATTTGGTTCTTGAATTTCATGTGTGTACTTTACATATTTGAGTATTTATATACACAAATGTAAGCTAATATTCAATAATCTTTTTGATAGAATTAAAATAACTTTTACTAAGTCTGTGCCGAGTGTACTAAGCGATTATACAAATAACTAATTTTCAAAATTTGATTAAATAAATCCAAAGAAGTCATATAGCTCCCATTATTATTTCCCATTATTTGCAAATACATTTTATCTTTGTCATTAAATCATACATAACATAGTAGATAATCTATTTTTTTATCAACTTTTTAGTTTTTACTTTCTAATAGAGTGTTTTCACGTAACGTCCTCTATCACTCTTTATTATGTTTAAAACCCTAATAATATGTATTAAAATATATATCATTACATTATTATAAATTTATATTTATATAGTGTAGCCAATAAATTAACTATTACTTTTGAGAGGATCTTATTTTTTTTTAATTATCTTACTTTGCTGGTTCCTAATCCATATGAAGTACAATTAGTTATAAAAGTCTTGACGTTACATTGGGACTTTCACAACCTTTTACATTTGGTTTTATTCAAATAATACTGTTTTCTTTGGCATCAAGTTGTATTCAATACAGGTGTTTAGTCTTTTTAATTTTTAAAAGCCATTTGATTAAGTTTTTTAAAGATTTTTTTTTTGTTAATTTGTCCATTTCATTTAATAAATGTCAACTTGCTGTCACTTCAATTTACTATGTAATTTCTAATGATAGTAAAAGTGCTTTACATACCTTCTTAAAGTGGCATACATTTCCCAATATGGAGGAAAGGGGAGCAGGAAAAGATTTTTATCAAGTATTTTTATTTTAAAGAAAAATCCCTTTGTTAGAATGAGGTAAGAGAACGTAGATACTAAAAAAAAATTATATAGACTATGCCTTGTTATCCTTAGAGGTTATCTAAAATCGTTGGAGGTAGCTTTGGAGGCAAAAATTGGATTTAAAGGCATAGGTGGCCGAATTTGAGGTTATCTATTCTTTCAAAAGTTTTGAAAAATTGTCAACTTAGGGATTTCAGGTGAAGTCAGATGACCTCCCTCCACTTAGTAATTTGAGATTGCTCGAGGATATTTTGATGTTCCTTTTCCCAGTCTGACTCAATGCTCTATTCATGTTTATTCATCAAAACAAAATGCTACAGGCCGTCGTTTTAAGGCTAGTATGTACATTTGATAATAATTAATTATACTGATACCTGAGTACTCCATCATAACTCGTTCCAGAATTGTTGGCCAAGACCTTATTTATTTGTTAGATAAAATTATTTGCTCATAATCCCCTTTTTCTATGTACATCTTCATCCATGAATTGGGTTAAGAGTGAACACAAAGTTAAAATTATTAAAAGTTCCTAAATTACTTTCGACTTTAGAGTCTCATTTTTTAAAACTATGTACATATAACTGTTCCATTTGAGTAAGTTATACGTATACTATATGTATATTAAAATAGTTTTAAAAATTTTCTTTAAATACAGTATCTTCACTTTTTTGGGTTTCATTTCAAACATACAAGTCTGTGCATCAAAGGAAATGATTCTCATATTACTTAAGACATTTCGAAATATCTTCTACTTTAATCAAATACATGTTTATAGTACTCATTCATTCAATCGTCAATAATAGTTCTCTAAATGTCTTTTGTATATCAGACTCATATTTACTATGCATGATTCTAAGTACATGTGTATTGATGGAATAGGTATAAAGATGTCTTACGTGTATTTGAGCCTCTATAGGAATGTATGTAAGTACCTATGAACACATCTACATAATATTTGATGGACTATTGTGTTACATGAAACCTGAGTATGTAGGAGAGAATAACAAGAAATACCCTCTCATCCATTGAATTAACTGTCATCAATAAAAAAGAACTTGATTTATCAACTTACATTAAGGAGTACATATTATTATTAGTATTATCATTATTCATCTCCTCAAATTAAAAGGATTTCGTGTGTTTTGATTTTTCTTTTCACAACATATGTAAATATTTTTTAAAGGCTTCATTTTTTTTATCTACGTTCGAAGTATTTGACAATTTTATATATATATTTTACTACCATTAAAAAGTTGATGTAAAGGGTAAAGATTTAACATATTTTCTTAAAGTTATTTGAATGATTCATGCTCCAAAAAGTTTTTAATCATAACTATTAAACGAGTCAGCGTAGTTTTTGTGATATTTGTATAAAATTATAATTCAAGGGTTTCTCATCCTTAAATAAACTTTTTCATAATAAATTAAAATGAAGAATTGTTCAGTGATTGGGATGAATTGGCCAATTACTATGGACAAGAGTGTTGATATTTTGGTTTTTTTTTTTTAAAAAAAAGAGGACACTCTTGGTTTTTTGGAGTCATTTTCGAAATTAAAACACTTTGACTCTCGTTATTTGTTTTTTAAATATATTTTGGATTTTTATTCAAAAATCTGGACATTTCATAAATATATAAAAATTTACCTTAACACACGTTAAAGAAAAAGAACATGAGACATTTTTTTATTTCTCTATTAGTCTGATGGCATTCCATTACCAATAAAATTGAGTATAGTACTGCTCATGTCCTTTATTAGTGTTTTGAAAGTTGTAGGCTGATTGAATTTGTATTATTTTAATCCCAACTATTAAATGAAAAATAGGCATATAGTGGGGAAGAATGGGCTAATAACTACCCTATAATTTCGGGCCTTTTTTCTTCTCTTTTTGGTGATACAAGGAAAACTGCCATGTGATAAGTGAAAAGATTTTCAATCCTCAATGATTTTGGTTTGTTAATTCAATTAAGCACATGGTTTGCTAGTTTAATGCTTGGTAAATATTAAGAGTATTCAGAGTCTAAAATATTGTTTCTTGTAGGCATCTTATTTTCAGGTAAGTTTCGATGACGATCATGATATAACCCTATACTTAATATGTAATCATACAATTGTTCCACTTCAACATACAGTCATGTGAATTACTGAAGTAAGAGGAGAGTACATTGGGGCCATGAATGATCAGGGGAAGAAATATCTACGTAGTTGAAAATCCATATATGGAGACGAGGAATGGAAGAACATAGGAAGAGGTGGATCCCACTATGTTGGTACATATGAGTCTTAACTCTGTTAATGGGAACTCTATGTATATTAATGAAAATATATATTATCTATGTATATATACTACTCTAATGGATAATAATAATTATTGAAAGTTCTTTGTAGTAGGTCACTGCGTCATCCCACTACAATGACTGCCCATTTTTCTATCACTCTAATTGCACTTCCTTAGTTTTCTCAAATTTGATTGGTGGGAATCGAATTAGCTATTTGTTAAGTTGCCCTTACTATGAAATGAAGAGTAATACAAGAGTTTGAAAGAATTTTGGGGTGTGCTTTTTCTCGTTTTGGTGAAGGAAAGGTTGAGGTAACCATAGATTAAAAAGGTCAATTCATGAAGGTACATATATTTATAGACTTTAAAGATAACTGATGGAAGACCCCACTAACAAAAATGTCATAGATATTTATAAGGAAACTCCCCTACACTGCATGTATCGTTTGATTGCTCATTCATTAGGTCATACTTTTTTTTATAAATGTACATATGGTCAAGTGTGTCATTCATTTCACTTTAATTATTATTATTTGTCTGTCTGTAAACGTTTTTGTTTTATTTTGTTTTTTTCCTATATATGTATTTTAAAAGCAGTAAATTGTTGAAATATTGTCCATCAAATCATTACATGAATTCAATTCAAATGTTTATCACTTATGTACAAATACTCTACTTTCAAACATTGCCTGTTTTCATTGCTTTTTTCTTGAGAAAATCCATAAGTGAGAATTCGTATTTTATATGAAATTTTAGATATTCTGACCTTATATTCTTATGACTATTAATTGTATTTTCTCATCAGGATAGGGAAATGGGCTGTGACTCTAAAACTGTAATTAGTTTATTTGAAGATTTTAAGTGAATAAATTACAAATAACAACTCATAAAAAGTGTCTTAAGGAATGGTAAGTTCATGCTTTGGTTTTTTTCTCAAGTTATCATAATAAATAGTAACTATACCTCAAAAAGTCAAAGTTATTGGTTCTGCGAATATATCGGACTCTTTGAATCCCAACTATATATGTGTATAGTGAGATGTGGCAGATTTGCTAGGTTATTCTAATTATTCTAGGTTAATCCGATTGAATACTGCTTTTTGAAAAATCTTTTGGATTGGATCGTTTCAGATAAATAAAAATATAAGCACATTTTCCGAAATCCGAATAAAGTTATAAAGAAGTAATAAAGTTGATTTTCAAGTTGATTTCAGATTATTTCCTTACCCAAAAAATTTGCTCAAACGAGTTTTTAAATACTTTTTCGTTTTTAGGGGTGAATACGCTAATTTGAATATCATATAATTGAATTTTTAATAACATATTTTTTTTCTATTAAGAGATTTGGCAGTCATTTTAACAGTATAAGAATATATTCAACTTCTTCTGAAGCTTTGATATAGAGTAAACACGTTAAATATGGTACAAATATGAGTTATTTATTGATATAAACTCACTTTCATACTTTAAAAGGGGTTAGCAGGCAATATTTTTATATAGTAAGGCAATAATTTTTTTATGAATACCAGTTTTTTACATCCAGATTATTCTTAGCAGTGAAAACCTCCGACACAGTATTTTATACACTTCCAAAAATAAAAATCGAAAATTAGACACAGTATTTTAAACACTTCCAAAAATAAAATTCGAAAATTATCAAAAACGATTGATATATCATGTATTTCAAGAATGTCAATTCTTGCATTAACTTTTTTTTATTGTTAGCTTGTGTAGTTAATTGTTCCTAAATATCATTTCTATGATTCATAACAAATCTATTTATATGTATGTCAAAAGTTGAATATACAATTTAACGTTCTTTTAAATAAAAGAAATTCAATTAATGAAATTTTTAGACACAGTATATATCCCAGGGATGATTTGGTATATTTCGTTTAAAATTATATTTATATACAATAAATCGTAGGCACTGTTAAAAAAATAAGTTTTCAAACACTGCAAAAAACCTTTAATAGCTATTTTTGATTCTTGAAATCAATGATTGATGACATAATCAACTATTTGGTTGAAGAATGATGCAGTACTATTGTGAACATACAGAATATGATCAATCGATAATTGATCTATGTAATGTATGCTTAGACGAATATAATTGATCGATTCTTTGGCGGTACATTCCTTTACTCCTTGTTTCCACGTAATAATTAATTGCGTATATCGTATCTCCATTTCTTAAATAGTATAAACAAAATATGCATTTACATACATAAATGAAAGGGAAGGAAATTTGATTATTCAGACGAATTCGTGAAAATGATGATTCTACTCTATATAGTAATTATGTAGAAATAAATTATTTTGTTTACAATTTATACCCTCCTCAAAGAGTAATTCATAAATGTTTAGACATATGTATTTTCTCGTAAATATGTTAGGGTGATTGATATTTTGTTGAATATGAAGTGAGTCATTCATTACACGATTCGAACCGATAAGTAGAGATGGGAATTTGTAAAGAAAAAAATAACAGTTTTATAATTAATTAAAATTGGAAAAACCCTTGGTACTCTTGTCTTTTTTTTTTGAAATCATGTTCATTCTTTGTTAGACTGTTGAGGATCAAACATCATCATCTTCCTTCAAAAAAAAGAATTATAATTTTTTTTTGTTAGAAATGAATAATAAAATTATGATATCAATACAATTAAAATATTCTTCCTGCAATTATAGTATGTACATTAAATTATTTAACAGGTAGTGTATGATATTAATTCAATAGATCATAACATAATATGTACATGGGCAAAATGTTAAGATAGTGTAAGGAAGGAAAAATAAAAAACATTTGATACTTCTTCCATGATAATCCATTTTAATTTAGTCGTATCTGTATCGTTGAAGCAACAATTTGCAACCATTGCATATAATTAGCTCAATTATTAAGATATAATACCAAAGAAAGTTCCAATTCGCTCAGTTTCTATCTCAGTGATTGAGCAATGAATATTATTTCATATTGCCAATAACAATTATTACATAAAATAAAAAAGAGGTACCAGATGAACACGCTCACTCCCCTCCACAAAATACCCATCCCTATCAATAGTACCATAAGTCTTGCACTCATCTTCTTTTCGGTCGCTATCAAATGTCCATTTATATCGATTAGATAAAAGCAGGGACAATTGGTAAATAATTATAATCTTAAAAAATCTTCTCCAAAATTTGACACAGATATCTTATCATTGTAGTTGTGGTAATTATGTCATCATTGGGATAAACTTTGGTACCTTATGTAAATCGACATAACGTACGAACCAAGAAACATCATTTTTCTCTTAGGATTTCGGATATAAAAGTATGTATATGAAATAAAGGTGATACATTGAATATCTAAAAATGCGGTTATGCAAATGTAAATATCAACATTTAAAGTTTACATAAGTGGAACAGAAGGTATTTGATTCTATTTCTAAATAAACTCAATATCTTTATCCTCATTTGCTTTAGATTTTAAGATGCATTCATAGAGTGAGAGTGTTTTGACTAAAATTTAATGTCTTTGCACCATCTTGTGTCTATGAATGTTTTGTTATTTAAATTATTGCCTTTTAGGATATGTCGATATGATCACTGTTTACTTAATTATTTGCTTACTAAGACTTATTTTTTCTCTCCCATCTTGCGACTTTGAACATTTTATTAGATTGCTCTTGTTCATATATGCATCGTTTAGAGTCTACTCTTATACATAATCCCACTAGCTTAAAAATGCACAATGAAGTCATTTGTTACCTGTCGATGTGTCTACTACTCCTATTAGTGCTCTGAACATTGATTGTAGAACTTGAATGGGCTGTTGTAAAGTTATGAACAATGCTCTATTAAACTACTTCACTTTTAAAATGAAAAAAAGTTCTGTAGTTGAAATTTTGCATTTGCTCCTCCAATGTTTTAGAATAGTTCATCAGTTGGGAATAATTAACTAACTGCTATCAACTGATTCTGGGTCTTTTTTTCTTTCCCCATTTGAAAAAGGATACAATTGATCTCTTGCGTCATGTATCAAAGAAATGGACATCATAATTAAATAACTCATCTTTTATGTATGTATGTATGTAAGTAATAAGTGTTGAAATATATTCATGTTCAAATATTACATCAATGTTAGCGTGACAAAATAACAATAGGCAAATATGAAAAAAATAAAAAATAAAAAAATAGTCCGTCTTATTCCTTATTAGGTCGTATATTTTAATTTCTAAATGCATAGGATGTAGGCACTATATACAAGGTAAGTTTAAATATATTTTCAAGGGCAAGGATTAAGCTTTAAGTGAGTGTTCGTTTTCACAAAGGAGAAGAAGTAATTTTCGAATTTAAACGAAGAGTCATACAACAGAGAGAGAAAAATAAATAAAAAAGTCACAAAACAATGTTCACACTCGAAAAAATACGAATAGGTATAACTTAAAAGCAAAATTTGTCACCTTCACTTAGTTTGACCTTCAGAGAGTAAATAATTAATTATTACACATTTACAATCATAATGTGTTGTTGCAGTTGAAGTGAAATCCGTGGATGGTAATCAAATAGCTTATTGTAATCAATATGATTTGTTTGAGTAGATCATATTATCCTGAAGGCTAAATATTGTTCACATATGTGTTGGGATTATATGGGTCTTTAATATGGGACTTTAAATCTTCCCCCTCCTTGTTGCCTCTTACAAGGCATCATTATCACAAGCATTATAGTAATGTACTTCAATTACCCAATTGAAAAAATATTAAGTATCTCTATGCACGAGAATAGTTTGACACTATCCTTAATTTAGGGTTAATCAGAGTATTCGTTATTATTATTGACATTAAAGGCTTATGCCTCCAATATAGTTGAGATGCATTGATAATGAAGTCACAGGCTGATATTTACATCAGATAATAATTTTTGACATTAAGCCAACTTTGTACCATGGAGAGGCTATTGCGTCAGATTCGAAAGTGTCCCTATGATTTAGGACGGGACCGAACGGAACGTCAAATTTTTAAGACTTATACATCATTATTCTACGTATGTATAATTCATATCTATATAGATATATATGTCAAGTCAACAAGAAGCCAAGTTTATCTGAAATATTTCAAAAATGAGAATGAACTGCTATCATATTCTTAAAGCAATTCTCTTTCGTTTGTATTAATAGTATACTTCGATTAATTGAATAATAACTCCAATAATTGTAACTTAATTATAGGAAAAAAAACAATTGTCACAAAAATAAATCTCTCGGGCTATGAAAAAGATGGACGTTCTTTCAAAGACCACATCGGCTCCATATGCAGTCGTAACATTTATATGATTACCAGTGATGGATAAAAAGGGTCCAGCTGACACGCACGCCCGAGATGATGTCATAAATAAACATGGTACCCTTGAAGTAAGGCAGAATTTAAGCCGATCACATTTGAAGGGGCGGAATGCATGTTATTATTTTGATGTTTTAGAAAGAAAGAAAAAGAAGTTTGAAAAGACAAATGTTGCCAATAACCGTCCTTTTTTTGCATGTCAGCTGGACCCTTTTTATCCATCACTGATGATTACTCTATGTGATAGACTCTTAAATAGGTCTTAAAATGACTCCTAAATATTTGGCCTTTATATTTATGATGTAAAAAAACTTAAAAGTGGATTTTCTCCTTTTCAATATTTGAAAACAAACCTGTATTCTTGTTGACTTGGCACATATATACATATTCCATCAGGGTGTTAGTTTATTTATGGAGTCATTTAAAGGGCGTCTGAAGCCCATAATAACTTTTACAAAAACAATTTATCATAGTATGTATGTAATTAAATAATTATATTGAATGAATCACGTAAAAAAAAAATATTTGCCTTGTTTAAAAGGCAATGCAATAATTAAAAAGACATAAAAATAAGGGGTCAACAGAAACCCCTTTGTTCATTTTTACAAATACAGTAAAACATTGGATTATGAACCTCATCATCAATAACTTTGCTTTTATGTTTCACTTTATTGAACATTTCAAATGTATGTATGGATACAATTTAGTAGTATTTTGAATAATAGCAACATTTTTGTGGTAAAAGTGATCATAATCTAAAGAATAACGTATACAAATCAATTTGATGTATTGAATTTACGAGAGATTCTGCATATTTTTATTATTTTTATACCTTTAACAAATGTTCTCCTCAAAATAAGGAGGTTTTGTGAGCACACGTATTGTTTCTTTATAGTAGGAAATTTATATATTTTTTCAACTTCTGATTTGTCTATTCTTCCCACTTATTAGCACAAAGGTATGCTTAAAACATTAAGAACTCTTATGTATCTTTTTGTCAGCTGTCGATTTTTCAACATCTCTTGCCTTTTAAAGAGTTTTGAACGTAGATTGATCATATTGATCGAATCAACTGTTACAATTCCCAATCACTATATGAAGAACTAACCCCACTGTATAATGATTTTGGCCGATATTTATTAGGAGGAAGGATTGAGAGGAAGCAATAAAGTGTTAACGTTCTGAACATTCGTATAATTGTAGGGAAAAAATGACGTGATTGGTTAGTTAACATATAATTTGGGTCCTTTTTTTCCTTCACTTTTTGGAGGAGGAAAGGTTGAGAGATAAAAGGAACGGTTGCTATGGAAAATTTATCTAAAATTTTCATCCATGTGTTGTTTATTTAATTTCCTTCTTGTGTCAACCTAGCAACATTTATAATCACAAAGTCTCCTTATTTGGTAATGGAGTATTGTTAAGAATTTGAAGATTACAATATGCAGAGTCCACACGATTGCAACGTACACGTCATGAAAATATAAGATAATTCACTTTTAAGCATATATTTACTACGATTCAATGGTAATAATTATGTTATTAATTACTATGAATGCGTCTAGTCACAAGGAGCTCTAACATTAATGTCCAAAGTGAAGATATTTTTTTGAAAGAGTGATGACTGCAAGGAAACATGTGTTACAATCCGATGTTATGCGCTATCGAGTACATGTATCTATTTTTGATTGAAAAAGAATGTGCAAATTAATATGTATTTAATCATTTTGTATGTTGTTTAAATTACATATATTTATAGAAACTTAAAGTGCTTTATACTACGCATAACGTGAATTCATACATATGTAAGGCAATTTGATTATACAAAATTTTCATCAAAAGAGTTTATTAAATTTTTACGAATGCATTAACTTATAGATACCTACGTATTCATTAGTTTTGGTAATGAATTATAATGGATCCTTTGTAAATTTTGTTTAAAATATATGTATACTCATTATACTATGTACATATCATGTCTAGAAACAATCAAATAAAGCGCTAAGATAGACTCTGAAATATACAAAATGTTTTGGAGCTCTTCCAAGAAATAGATACAAAAAACATCAAATTGTAAGAACGATTAAATACAACTCAAACAACAACAACAACAACAAAATTTCACGTACATATCTACATGAAAAAGTAAGTAAGTCTAAGGAGCAAAAAAAGTATAAACATAAATTTGTTGACGCATGACTTGTTTCAGTAGTATGATTCATTGTAACTTTCTGTCCTGCAAACTTTTTCTTATATCTACCTAAGACTTGTATTTACTTTACATATACATATTTACATAGGTATAACATTCAAGTATGTTTATCTATGTATTTAGGCATAAATTTGAAATGTTTTCCTTACACTAATACCCAATCGATGCAAATTAATTTCATATATATATATATACATATGTAACACTACGTTGAAACATACTCAACACGAATGGCAAGATTACAAAGTCGTTGAAAGGGTTACAAGAGCAGATACAATTACTTTGCAAAATTAACTCCTGTGTTCAATATACATATATACATAGAGATGTGAAAAAAAGTGAAATCCTGGGGAGTACATGCAAATAGCACGTCTTTTATCATTTGAAAAATATATGGTAACATTGTTAAAGTAGCATGACAGCTGTTGGAGTTTGAATTTTATAAATATGGTACAGTATAACTAATAATTATACAAGTACTGATAAGAAAAATAAAACAGCAATATAAGAAAAAATTATATAAGACATTAACAAACATTTTTTTCAAATTTACGCTTGCAAGAGTGTTAGTCTTTTTCACATCCCTACCAATATAACTACCTATTTTATTCTCTGAATCCACTGTACAGAACCCGATACTGAGTTAATCATATCCTAAGATTACGTCAATACTGATAGTTATACATACAAAGATACTCATTAATATTGAAGGGCAAACCAAGGAGTTTGATATTTCGAATTCAATTTTTTTAAATTAACCTTGCTGCTATGTATCACAAATTAAAGAATTGCTTTCTGTCCACAATGATGGAAAAATTGATTTCTCGTAACTACTCTCTACAACTGCTAATACTTCAAATGAATGAAATACTTCCTTCTAATACCGACATTATTATTATTGTGTATAAATAAATACCCACATTTTCGTTCAATAATAGTCGAGACTGTCTTGCTCCAGGTCTTGTTAACTGTGTGCATATACTGTATATAAGTGTAACATTACAGATGGAATCTTTGTTATGTTTCTCAACAAACATTTAGTTTGTCAATGTCTATCATTATCCATGAACAAAAATATTCATAAATTAGCAAGAAATTATTTGAGCACAATATATTAATGCTGAGAGCAATAACAAGAGGGATGAGTTGACAAATCAACAACTGACAATTAAATAAATACAGTGAAACTGTTGACATTTTTGGGATATCCAAACTGCTGAACTGCTTTTCATTTAATAGAAGATAATTATGAGTTCAACCAATCAAAGTTTAAAACACTAATGAGGGTCAAGTTGTCAATTTTCATGTTAGATATAAAACACCGTGATATACTTATTGCTCCATGCTCCTATTTAATTTTGGCCAAAATTTTTAGATGTGTATTATTCTATGTATGTTTTCTAACGCAATAGACAACAAACTTATCTATTAAGCGTCAACTTTTTTGTTGGGCGTAAAAACATGTGTTTCGAGACTGTAATTTTATATTTGGAACATGGGAGTAATTTTAATTAATAGCGCCTAGTTGTGCTCAATCATTTTTTTAATAAAGCAAAGTGTGTAAATCCTTTAGTAGAGTTTACATCTGTCATAAACTCCTTAGAGACTTAGATAAATGATTTTTATGCATAGATACAAAGTTGGTCGAGTTGTTTATGTCATACATGCAATTATGCAAAGTCAGCACGAAAAAAAAAAAGAAAAAAAAGACATGATATCTGATTCTATGTAAGTAGTAGTGTTGAGGCCTAGATATAGAATGTTTTTCTCCATCAGGTCAGGAAACTAATTTTTGATGGGTGTTTCTTTTGGGTGTAAAAAAAATTATCAACTTTTCTTGTCTAAGGGATATTTTCAATTTTCAATACTCTAAATTTTAAGAAAATAATTTAAAACGCCTCATAGAATTACATAAGTTTCTTGCATGAGGCTAAAACAGAATAAAAATTAGTTATATAATTAAAATATTCTCAATTTGTAATAATAATAATAATTAAAGGTTGCCTCGGTTCTAATTTAGAATCACAGTTCGATCTACTCCATCCCAGAATATATGAAAAATAAATCCTTGATGACGTCATGAATAATGTATTTTTTACTTTATTGAAAATCAAATAACTAATCTAAATTGATTAAGTCTTTATCATAAAGAGTAACTTGTCAATCATTATGATCAATTCATTTTTTTCGAGCTGGACAGGACCAATTTAAACAAAAAAAATAATACATTTATAACAATAAGCAAATAAGAAACACAAAAATTAATTACTCTATGTAGCAACTTGAGTTGTATTTGCAACATTTCTTCCGAAAAGTAACCTGAAATTATAAAGTAGTTGGCCAAAACTAGAAAAGTAGAAAATTAACAACTGGCAAAAAAAATTAATTATAGGAACTGTCAAGGTTTTGGAAATAACATTTTGTGAGAAAACACTGCTATGATCAATATCAAAACTTATAATTTATGGAAATTATAATATGTATTTTATGACAATTGAGCTGCTGATTCATAAAATCTTGATAAAAAGAAAATGAAGAATAAAACAAGAACTAATATAATTCATTTAAGTAAATACACTTTTATTAAAAGGTTGAATAAAAGGGGGAAAAATACTCTCTTTTTGCGAGTAAACTATTTTGGAAGCATCATCTAAAAAAGTTGATAAATGTAGCCAATATATTATATTGGCAGATACATCAATGTAAATATATCTTATTTATAGGGCTCCACTTTACTATGCATAACGCCTCTCATAAGGGTCTCATAGAACTTACTTAAATTATTATAAGCTATAACAAAGACTAAAGATTAGAGGAATTCAAAAATACTACATAGTGACTATTTTGAACTATATATTTTCCAGTCTGTGGTCGCCAAAAGTAAGATATAACATATATAATCCAATGTTATTACGAGCTTCCAATTTTTTTATATTCCATTAATTGAAACAAAAGTATCGTATTTCACAATACAGGTTCTTACAATAGGATCCATTCAAAAGAAAAAAAACAAAAAAACAAAACAAGATCCTTCTCTTCGTGATGCCGTTATTCCTGATTGATAGTAATGATGTGATCTTTAATGTTCTTGAATTTGCTTTAAGATACTTTGAGTCACCCTATGATTGTCTACGTAGGTATAAAATATGCACTCTAAACCATCGCACATTAAAATTTACTGGCTGTCATAACTAGAAATATCGATTTTGCGAGGGTTGTCTTGAGCAAATTGCGAATGTATTCATATTTCCTTTATTTGCTGACTGATTATTAAAATTCAAAAGAAAATACATTTATTTAGACAGAATAATTTTTATTTTATAGAAAAATTTAATTGAACAAGTACATATTTTTGCAGCTAAAAAATATGCATTAAATCAAGTTTTTAATATCCCTACGTTATCTTTGAAAATGAGAAAAGTTAAGGATTTTGTTTCCACTCTGGCACGGAAAAGAAACATTTACAAGGAGATAAAAAACTTACCAATATTTGTGTTAACTCTATGTGTCAATGTCTGATAACCAAATATATCAGATATTTGAGGGTTTTTAGCTGAAGGAAAATTTTAAAAAAGTGTCTAACAAAGAAAAATAACTCTGAAAATTATCCCTACCATTTAAAAGTCGACCCTGGCGTAACTAATAGGAAAATATGTTTGGTTATAAAACTACTCAAGCTAAATGTTAATAAAATTGCTTAGTCAAGCTCATAAAAATAAATGAGTGCAAAAAACTTTGTACATACTTGTGGAAACCATCAATGTATACCTTCTAAAAGTCGTAAAAAATGTTAAATCCTTAAAGGATGTTTCCTTTAAGATATGTTCATATTATATTCAAATCATTATGTTCATATAATGATACTTATGATATACATATACTTAATTCATAAAAAAAGACATGTACAGTCGATTTATTTTATAACGAGAGTGGAGGGGATTCATATCTACGTCATCGAATGTGTATCATGTCAGAGACATTAATAGTACTTTAACAAAAGAGTGTTGTTGACTACTGAGAGTCCATTTCAAAAAATGCTTATGAAAATGAAAACATTAAGAGTACATCAAGATTGGTAAGATGCCTTTTCCTCCAGCTCTCTCACTGCTAGCAAACTTTATAAATAATGAAATAAATAATTAATTTTAAAACACAAGAAAATTTTAATAGTAAGTATTGTTCATTACATAGCAAGTTCCGTTAAAACCGACTTCGTTTGAAAGAAAATCGACTGTACATTTATCTAGATGATTCAATTACGTATAATTGTTTGAATATATTATCTCAAAAACATATTCATTGAGTGTAAAAGATTTATATCTCTTATAATTTATGAGATATAGCATTTACCTTTTTTATAAGAAGTAACGAAAAACAAAAACAAAAAAAGAACTCCTATTCAAAATGATATTCATGGTATTCAGAGGGTATTAGATCTACATAATTTTATTATTTATTATCTTTAAAAGCTATAAAAATGTCCTTAGCTGTGTATGTAGTTTATAAGTAGCCAAATGCAATTAAAAATATATTTATTCTTTGTTTCTTTGCTAAACTTCTTTGTAGTTAATAATGGCAACATGGGTATAATATGTGAATCATCTTTTGAACCTGCTGCAAAAATCTTTAGATATCTATTTTACAATCAAAAGGTAAGTATTCAAGGAAAAAAATAAAAAACAAGATTTAAGACATGGAGCCAAGATCTATTTTTAAATAGGTTACAATCTCTTCCGTCAAACATAGAGTATTCTTGCCATAAGCAAATATTGAAGGGATTTTTAGCAAATCTTATGTAAGGATTGTGTTGGGAAATGGGTCAACGATCCATTAGATTTTATTCTTCTATGTACAGCACATATATATTTATACATGAGTCCTGAACAAAAGGGGAGGGGGGTTGAAAAACAATTACGATAAAAAGTTGGGCTATTATCGTGCCATTATCAAGTGACGATATTTATGTAAAACTGCTCCCATCACTTATGAATTGCTCCAATACCCCCCTCCCCCCCGATACTATGTCAAAGGGAATAAATTATATTGCAAAAAGCCTCAAAAAGTTTCCACCTCATGATGTTAGGATGACCCTCTTTTGTTTTCCGAAAAAATGGAGCAGTTGTGAAAACAATTATTTATTTGCTTATAAATTAAATTGAATTCCGTCTTTTTTTCATTTTTGATCAGGTATTTGAATTATATAAAAAAAAAATAGTTTTTAGTCAATCGATACATTCAAATAACGCTATTTGCCCAAAATAAAACTGGACATTTAATTAATCTTTAAAAAGTTTTCGGATGATGTGTAAAAAGAGGACATGAACGATTGGTTAGCCCAAGATCTGTATTTCTCAAGAAGTGAGTCCTGAAAACATTCACAATTTAAAATTAAGAAAAAACAACAACAACAACTTTGTTATCAGGTCATATCGATAAATGTAGAAATTCCTTGTGTGGAAGGGGTTAAAAATAATGGCCACTGGGAAATGTGGGTCTGAGAGTAGTAAGACGAGTTATGAGAAACCCTGCCCTAGATATATAATTATTATCAATCCTTTTTATTGTATAATTAATTACCTCATAATTTTCTTTAGCATTACAGTTTTCATAATTCCGTTCTCACTTCAACATTCTTACAACGTTATTGACCTTACTTCTTCTTCTTCTTCTCCTTATTATTATTATTATTATGTATCCTACGTATATTTAGTCTTCACACAGAAACTAAACCTTTGTAGGAGTAAAGTTGAGTCACACTTATAATGTACATATGTACCTACCGTCCATGATATATAAGTACTGATAGACATGTGTAGCTACATATAGTTATAGTTATACAGTTGATTCTCTTTTGAACGAGGTATATTCTAATAAAATGTGCTCTCTAACGAGCAATAACTAATGTAAGGAGACAGTTCATGTAGCAAAAAGTTGTTTTTGCGTTCATTTAAAGATATTTAAAAAAAAAAAAAACTCCTAATGCCTCTAGTTTTATTTATTTTATACAAACATTAGATTTTTTTTTTTTGTTTTTAAAATGAATTCTCATAAGTCAACAACAACTCTTTATTGACAAAATAATACATTTGGCTCTTACAAGATATGTTTTTAAGGAATTAGAAACAAAATCCCTTCACTCTCGTTAAAAAGAGAGTTGACTGTATGTATGTATTTATTTAGTTCCATATCTATGTAAAGATAGAGAGTCATTTCTACCTATGGAATATGTATTCTCGTACATACATATTAATCTATATTCATCTAAATCATTGATATTTTTAATGATGCTATTGAAATGAATACCGTTACTTTTTAAAAGGAGGGAAGCACTCTTCGGATAAAATATAAAATAATATAAATATATTTTAAAGTACATAATATGTAGAATTCATAGTAGTCATATAATATTTGCTACATGGTGCAAATGGTTAGTAAATTCTAGAAGGCACATACCTTCTATACTTCATATTGTTTTTAATGTTGATCAGTTTAGTTCTACGAGACTTAACTCGTTCTCGGCAAACTCAAATAAAAAATCATCTTTTTGATAATGGATTAATATAACTTTCATTTTTTTAAAGGGGTTGCTTGCTTCTTCCCCTATACACAACCTTATTTATACAGCTAGCTGGTGATTAGTCCTCAGAATAATTGACTAAGGAATACCAACTGATTCCGGTCCTTTTTTACTTATTTTTATAGGAGGAATGGCTGTGAGAGACACTAAATTATTTCTTGTGAAGCTCTGGAATTTCATACCATTAATAGCGAATAGTTTAACAGAGGACAAGAATGATGTCATTGGCTAACTTTCAATTAATTTTAGGCCTTTGTTCTTTCTCTTTTTGGAGGGGGATATATAATAAACATGCTTTACAAATTATTCAAGTGGATTTTGAACGTAAACCAGAGGGACTGTAAAAAAAATTGGAACAGATACTTTCCTACTTTTGCCTATTAAATAATTCTCTAGGTGCTGATTTTTATAAGGCTGGGAACATACCTTACTATTAAATGAAGAATAGTTGAGATTCAGAGATAATAGTATAATTGTCGGCTAGTAACCATGTGTTTCTGGGCCGTATTTCCTCTCTTTTTGTAGGAAAGGTTGAGGGATGTAGTGGGAATGGCTATGTGAGCCCTATTAATGACAATATACGTACAAGGATACGTATATACGAACCATGAGACTAAAAAAAATATTCTTCCGTCTTTTACAAACTTACAAGATAAACCCAACCCCTTATGGTTTATATGTATTCCTTACAGAATCTAACGCCAAACCCACTTGTCTACTACCTGAATAGTTAACACATGCGTGTAAAGAGAGGCCCTTTTTCACTCCTCATCATGAAATAATCCTTTTCTTTTGTATTCTGCTTTTGGACTCTACGTTACAGTTAGTCATGTAATTACCCTTGTCCATCAATTCACCTACAATAACCAGAATGGATTCTATGTAGACTCACCAGACTTGAGTATGTAATGCTTAGCGCGTATGTATGTATATCTCTTCATCGTCCTTCATGATTAATAATGCTTGAACCTCACCAAAAATAAATAAAAAATGTTGTCAATCTCAGTTCTTGTTCTACTCTCTTGAGTAATGGAGCTTGTGGGCGTATACAGCAATCTTATACATATTACTATATATACATACATACACAGTCACAACTGTATTTTTTATAATATCAGTTATATTTAAGACTATCATCAATACATACTTAATCGATATGTATAGACCTAGTATAGACTTTTCCAATCCCCTCAAATACCTTGTCAAATAAATAATAAATAGGAGTGACAAAAAGTACCTGTTAAGTCTACAAAAAAAAAATAATAATCACCCATAATTTCCTACCATGACTAGCTTTTGTGTCTTTTCTTGCAATAATAAAAGAAAAGGAATTTTTTTGACAAAAAAATGTAGATAGATGCTATGCATAGTTTTGTCGTGTTATGATATCCTATCCTTGGACAATTGAAGAAGTCTCTCATAAATGACGTGAAGAGTCAACTGACGATGTTTGTTTATCACAAAAATCTTGTCGTGTACGTTTTTTTTTAATAATGAAAAGTTCCTTGATTAATTATATATTATCATTTCATTAATATGTGACGTCATTTTTGTAATGGGCCCTTAATTTTTATTAGATACATTTCCAGTTTCTATAGGTACATTTATCTTGGCTCCTATATTTATCATTATTATTAGAGTTATTAATAATGAACATTAATGGGAATGTTCATTGTTATATTTAAAGCCAAATTGCACAACCAACAATGCATCAAATGAGTAAATGAATTATATAAAATTAAGTATATACCATTATTTATTATACCATGCCTACTGCTTTTTTTTAATTCGATTTAAAAGAGAACGGAATTGTGAGTAACATATACATACATGTATATGTATGTGCCTCAATATTCCTCTTATTTTTTGTATGAAGTAAAAAACCCAAAATAACAATCTCAAAATACGTATATAATACATAAAAATCATCCATTGTTCTTTTTCTTTTCAACATTCATAATTCTCGTTTATGTTTGTTTGTTCCTCTCGAAAGTAGTGACTATTTATTCATACGTCATTGTGTATTTGCAAATGACGTCAGACAGAATTCATTGTTTATGTTCAAATAAGATCTTTTAGCTCTTGGAGGTTAAAGTATCCAATGAGGATTTGATAAAGTTCCTAGTCCCTATTTTCCTCTTCAGAGTCAAATTATCAATTTATGAGATGATTATACAGTTCTATTACTAACTTATGATGTAAATTAAAATATGAAAGGGATAAGTCAATTGGATTTTTTCATTATTTCATCTATTTGAAATTTCTTTTGTAGTATTAAGTAAAGAATCAGACTTCTTTTAAATTCAAGAAAAAAATATTTGAAATATTAGTAATACATAATATAAAAACTGATGTCATGGATTTATATTTAAATTGAGGAGTAGAGCTGCTCCCCAATAAAAATAATTATTACGTGGCCCAAATACATGTCTATTTTCCCCTTGTTAGGAAATTTATGTTTTCTTACAAATAAAAATAATAATAATAATTATAAGGATAGTAACATTTGAACAAAATAAAATACAACAAAAAATCAAAGCAATTATACATATTCCTATGACTAATCCATTCGTAATGATAATAATTAATTCCCTATAATTAAGTGCACAGTAAACCCTTATATTGTGTGCATCATTCCTACGAGGAAAAGTAATTCGTAAATCAAAACTAACTTGATTATATGTACAATAAAGTAATAATCTTTATATGTAGTTGAATTCAAAAGCTGATTGGTTCAAGCATGATCAGTTTTCGAGTTGAAGGTGATTGCAGTAGAGCGGGAACTCAAGGAACTGCCTTTAGTGGAAATATAACATTGAAAAATAGTATATTTATGATGTCATGAGTATAAGACGTCATTTTTTTTAAACTGTCTCCCTAACTATAAATTAGTTCTGGTGCCCCTGAGTGACTGATTGACTTGGTTTTTTGTTTTTGTTCTTAGTATTTTAGGAATAGTGAGGCTGTTTTTTCTGATCGTTCATGCTCTCGAAATTAATTTTTGAAGGTCTCTTCTAGGTTTTAACCAAGGACAATTTGTACAATTAAAATTTTCCATTTTTCAAAAAAAAAAAAGATCATTTTTTTGCTCTCAATCCTTCAAAGTTATGAATTTGGCTCCTCAATCCTTCCTCTCCAGAGTCCTCCTCTTAGTTACAATGGTCTTGGACACAGTACCCGCAAGAAATCATTCTACCAATTAATATTGTTATTCAACTTGAAAATGGGAACAACCGGGTACCAAAACCCTCGTTGACCAAATATCTACGTTATATACTGTTAAAAAAAATTGAATTTAAATTTCATTCAAAAGACATTCATTTTATTAATCAAAATAACTATTATCATTATTATGTATGGAAATAGAAAAAACAGAAACATGCCTCCATCGAATTAAAAAAAAAAGAAGATATACCCACTTAAACTTATTAATAGATTTAAGAAAACAAATCAAATCTAGACATGTGCACATATATTTACAAGGTGATATGAATCTATCTAATACCTTTATGTACTCGCAAGCAAATTGCACACACAAAGAATTGCATTAAAGTATGTTCTGTACTATTACATATATAGCTATATATGTATATATATAAATGCATAAATTAGTATTATAAAGTATTTCATTTAATAGCAATTGTAGGCACTTGGGTAAATTTTAAGTAAATTATATAAAGGATATTGCTTTAAACGTTTTGATAGGGGCGTTGACTTTGTTCTACCTTTGTTCAATATGTCAACCAAAATAAAGTGTTGCTCATTGAGACGACCACACATTGAGTTTTTGAAATGCAGAAAACGTCAAATTCCTTTTAATTTAACATGACTGTTAAGAATGCCTATAATTAATTAGTGTTGGGTACGGTACTTATAAAAAATAATTACTTACTCGTTACTTAGTCAAAAAAGTAACTCTGTTTCTCAACACATTAGATTCTATGGCCATTATCCCATTTCTGTCTAGAATAATAATACATCAAACCTTCTGGCTAATTGATTCCATAGATATACCCGATTGCCAGTCCCATGGGTAGGGCTATATCGGTCCTTAATATAGACCTTAAAATTAGTGCTCTTCTATCCCTTTTATTAGTTTTTGAAAAAAGGTCCAAAGCTTTATAACGTCCTCTATAACAATGTTTATCAACGGATGCGTCCTGAAGAGCTAATCTGAATTTTGGAGCAAAAATTTATAAAGAAGAACAAAAAGATTTTCTTTTTTTTAAAAAAGAATTAAAAAGACATCAAATATCTGAGTGGAACAAAATTTTCAATTATTAAAGTAGTGAACACTAAATTTAGAATTTTTTGAAGTTCTTACACCGTCTCTAATATATTTTTATTCTGGCAAGTAAATTAATGTACCAATTGAAAAAATTTAACACGTCTTCAAAGTTAAGAAAATTAACATTTTTAAACAATAAATTTATCTTCTTCTTACGTAATTATCCAAATATATTACAATGTAATGTTTATTATTTCATTTTTTTTTAGTTGAATAAATAATCTTCAAAATGTATTTTTAGCGACATAAAGGGAACAAAAAAATATATGTACCGCATATAACGCGCATTAATTTGTTCTTCTTTATTTCATTTGATATAAAGAATTAGGATTTACTGCAATGTCTTTAAATAATTTTGATCAATAAAGTAACTAAATAAATATCATATAATTGAAATATCAGAATTGTTAAGTGTATCAGTTTACCAAAATTTATCGTTCAGTAAAACTTTAAGTGAGAAAGAATAGCCCATTATTCTAAATGGCAATTCATTAACCTATTTATTTATTATTTATTGAATATATGGTGAAAGTTGATTGCCTTTACTTTCAATTAATAAAGCCAAGATAGATTGATTATGGCGTCATTTAGCAAAGATTGTTGCCTAGTTTTTGCATGTGTAGTGATTAGTTTTATTACTAAAAGGTTCTTGAAGTCAAACAATAGGTAAACTTCTAAATCTCCAATCTGAACAGAGTAGAATATTTTTGTATCTATAATGCTGTTCTTTTTTGTTTATTGAATATATTATGTAAAAGATAGATCCTCATACTATTTCTTAATAGTTTAGTCACATCAAAGGAATAGTATTCAAAGATACATTACATCATTACATTTATTTGTTCATCTCATATTGCGCACTATCTGAGTTTATAATGGGTTAAAAACCATTTACATTTTACATAGAGTTATATATTTAATAGTTGCTCTCAGAAGTACATAGAATTGACAAATACGGAATACTTTTTCAAATATGTTTTTACAACTAATCTTTTCACGTGACGTCAATACATATCATGCCATTGCTTGAGGCACAATAACCAAATTTTACAAGAATAAAAACTCTTGTTCCTACATATATGACAGGATTTTTGTCTATTTTTGAAGTCTTTTGTGAAAGTTTCTTTATGACTTTTTCCCCTTATATTTGTCCATTTTCTTTAATAACTATATTGAAAATGACTATATCATCAACATGGCGTACCTTTTGGTATATTAAATAGACTGTGACGTCAGGAAAAATGTCATTGACAGACTCTATTAAAAAGACAGTTGCCTGTAAGTCCCTCCCCTCAAACTTACAGCAGATGCAAATATTTAAAAGATTTCTATGAAGATACGTGCTGATAAGATGATAGATCTCAGAAATTCTGTAGAATGAATTTCTACCTATTTCAAAATCAGCCCCTCCACATTTGAAATATTAAACACAACTTAAATTTTAGTAATAACTTTTTACGGTCTACAAACTGATTTTGGACCTTTTTTGGATTTTTATTTTTATTAGAAAAGGTTGCGAGCTACAACTAACACAGCTCATTAAAATCAGTTTTTACAATATGGATTATGTAGCAGAAATATAATTGAATAAAGCTAAATGTTCTCAATGTATAGTTAGTTACATGCCAAAGATAAATGAATATTGTAGTGTTTTTTATTGTAGTCATTTTAAGTAAAGGGGAAACAAAGTCTAGTTATTTAGAACAAAGAAATATATACGTACATTTTACAATACAAAAAAAAACATGACCTTCTCGTTTCATAAATTAAAAAAAAAAGTATCAAAATATTAAATACTACTTTTGCAAAATATTATAGTAAGTATGATATTTGCAAAATATGTTTAGTGAAAAAAAAAGAAGTCATAACTTTTTTTAAGGGGGGAGGGGAGATAAATATTCAAGTAATTTGAATAAATTAACTCTTTTGATTCTGAATGCTTGTATTAATTAAATATATAGTTGTTCAGTGTTGTGGTTAAAGCTACCTCACCCGAGACCAAGACAATACCAAAACTTGAAAGAGTTGAATAGAATACCTTTAAAATGGGTCTCAAAACCAAGACAACTCTCAAAAGCCACATCACTAGACCGAACTATTTAACTAAAATAGTCATTGTAGAGCATGAAAAATTGGAACTGCCTCATACCCACCAAAGAGGAATTTGATTCAATGTCTATTAATTTTTTTCATTTACATATTCAATGTTCATTACCAGAGGATCAAAAACCTCATCTCATTTGTAGAGGACTTGATTTTTTTTGTATATCTCAAAGTTTAAAATATTTGTAGTGGGTATAAGCAAAATTTAAAGTTCACAGCTCTTAGTCGTTGTCCACTGTTTGTATTTACTCGGGTGTGATTAGTTGTAGTTAGAATATGATGTATTGTATGCAAAGATCTTCATAACACATCTCAACCCTTTCCAGAAACAAGCCAAACATCTTCCAATAGAGTGGACAATAGGAAATGATGATGTAATTCTCAAGATCGATCTAGGTCTTGATCCCTTAAAGTCCATGTAGATCTCGTTTCCAATGTTAAAACCAAAGGAACTAGGATATTAAAAGAGGAAGGCAAAAATACAACAGTCAAATTTTCAATTTGTCCAATATAAAATTTTGTTTCCCAAATTAGAAAGAACTTATATTGAGTGTTTTCGAACTCCCGTAATGTAATCTTAGATACATAGCATAGAAATATTTTTTTTGACAATATAGTTAATGGGTAATGGATTTTCAAATATGCACTACCATCATGAAAATTCATGATTCAAAATTCATTTTTTTTTTAAGATTTTTTTAATGAAAAAATGTATGTAAATATAGACTACGAAAATATCAAATATTGGATGATCATTTTTTTATATATAAGTTAGCATGATTAAGTTACAATATGTACATATTTAAAATGCCTATCCAATGCTGCTCTTTAGTAGTTAATGTATGTATACAACTTTGAATTAGTCTCATGAATATTTTTTTCTTGATGTAATTGTATATTTAGGCACCTTTCTACATACTTAATTACAAATTAAATCCGTACCGTGAATACTCATTACAAAGAGAAAGGTTCATGAAACAAGGAGTAATTTAATCCCATCTTAATTTTTATTTTTAGTAGTGTACCGAGCTGGGAACTCATATTCCATCTTTAAAATGAAAATTTGGCCTAGATACTTGAACTTTTAATAGGTTAGAGTTCAACTCATAGAGCACACAAATCCCAAATCACAATTATATCCCGCAAACATAAAAGTTCACACCGTATTTTCTCAGCTGTCAGTTTTCAACTGCTTTTCCTCTTTATCATCATTTTTTTGGCTTATTGATTGCTTGTACTCAAATGACTCTTGTGAAGGAGCTATGAATAAAGCTGTAAAATAAAGTATTAATACGACGACCAATTTTTGTACAAATTTCCTAGTCCAAGAGTTGCATTTTTGATCCTATAGAGGCACTGCCATCTACAATTAATAACGCAACCTCCATATATTTACCTTCTCCTAATAATCAAAAAAGAATTTTCTTACAAATTCGGTAATAAGACAATATTTTTTCTCATCACACTGACTCTGGTTTGTCAGGATGCATGTGTTCTTTAAAAACATCCAATTATCAACTGCTTCTTGAAAATCAAATTCTGAAATTTATTGGGTGATTCTAGTAAACTATCATGAGATCATGTAATGACTTAGCTAGAGGGTAGGCTCAATACACAGGCTTGGTACGCCGATACGTCTTTCCCTTTCGATACTCGTAATAATTAAGTTCACCATTAGAAGAAGAGAAGATAACTTAAGTATTCATGACACATAGACTCATCTTCAAGTTCTATCATAATATTCAAGTCCATGGGTAGGCTTGTTATGACAGGATCTGGAGTCACCATTGCACCGTATCATATGAAGATGCCACCAAATCCATTTCTGGTAAAGATTGAGTTCTAATGGTATAGTTGTGTTCCAGTTTTAACTTCATGATTATGGTTGGAAAAGCATCAGGCTTTAAATACTTTTTATCCTTAGATGATGATTCGTAAAAAAACACTTTTTATTCAAGGTGTTTTTCACATACTAAGGCATGTACACAAGGTTTTCAATCAGGAGGACATTGAAGATTTGATATACATACATTTATTTCTTCTTACAACTTCTTTTGGTTTTATAGGAAAGGGAAATCTAAAAATTTCTATATGAACTTTGATTCAAATCGTTTATTATACCCCGGAACAGGCACCCATGATTTTGAAGAGGGAAATTTAATTGATTTAAATCGAATTCTGAATTAATCAGATTCGAGTCGTAATCAAACATAATTAATTAAACTGTGACAACTCGTACTGTAGGTAAAAATATTCGCAAATTCACTTGGACTCGAGCTCAAAGATACCAGGCTCGACTCAGACTCGTAAAAAATGACTCGATTCAGACAATTCAGTTCTTATTTTAAATTGGGATGATGAGTGATGCATTGCATTGTAATAAATTTTCTTGTCTTATTTACTGTTCTATAAAACCCAATAACCTCACTTTAGAATGAGAAACTGATGAGTAAAATGTTTAACGTCCTGCGACTAGATATGTAAATCATATCCATTAAATGATAGTCCATTTATTTTTAAGAAGAAAGAGTAAGTTTTGGTTTAGAGGCACCTTTACTATTAATTCCTCTGGAAATCAAATTATACAGTTTTAATTCTTCAAGTGTATGTTCAATCTGAAAACTGCTGCCGAATAAATTTACTCTTCATGAGTTGTAGTATGTATTAAAAACATTTTCAAAATGAAGACTTTCAAGCATTGCAGATATTTCATTTTAAGTTCATTATTATTTTTATACTTGAAAAGTCATTATTTCTTGTTTGTTTTGCTAAAGGTATTAAGGATTGTGTATAGAACTCAAGTTTTAAGTATGAATACTCAAAAAAGAAAGAAATATTTTAATCTTTTACATCAAGTGGTCAAGCGCTAAATATACTCCTTTGTTTTGGATACATTAATTACACAGGATTGTAAAATATATGCAAGTATCATTTTAAAGCTATATTCGGCATGCCTAAAATTAAGAAATATTTGGTATACAAGTAAAATGGTCATATAATGTTTATATTCAATTATGATACCAGATTATGTCTTAAATTGATTCCATCAGTTACTCTTCCATTAAGACCAACTACTCAACACTCACGAGTGCAAAAACTATTCAGCTCCCTGCCACGTTGATAGTGGCTTGGGTTGCGAATTCTGTAGAGCCCAAGTAGAGACTGAGAGACAAACATATTGTACTATTGATTAAAAAACTCTTGTTAACATCAACTCTCTATTTGATGATTTTGAAAGGAAAAAAATATATTAATCCTTAGGGAAGAAGAACTAACGAGAATATAATCTAAATGCTAAGAATATTTGATACTCTTAGAAAAACCTTAATATTTTTTAATTCTTCTTTAGGAAAAACATATGTACAGCGCAACACTTGAATAAAGAATTAACGTAAATTAGAAAAAAAACAAAATACAATAGTATCAACTGTTTGTCCTTTTCTAAGTAAAAATCTATAATCTTCCGTTACCATGAAAATGACCATCACATTGGTGATAATCTTTTAGAAGTACGAGCACTTCTCCTTCACATATTATGCTCGTAACACAAGGTATGGATGTATATTTTCTTATCATACATGGCCCATAATGGGACTAATTATAATCCTATCTTAGGGTAACTATGCACAAAGTACATTAACTTGGTCTACCAATGTTTATTATCCATCATTTGCATGATGTTTGTGATTGGTAGCAAGTTTCTTTGTTTTGGTCACTCTTCCACACAGATTAACCTATTTCACTTTAGATTAGGACTCGATGCATAAACTAATGGGCTTTTTACCACCACTAAGTACATTAATAATGGCTATGGAATGAGTGTAAATTTATTTTTAAGACACAAACTCACAGTCAGCATTGGACTATGAGTGCTTCATCTCCCACACGAAGATATTTCAAGATACACACACATGTTTACAGTATTTTTTGATATTATGTATGCATATATATACAGGTTGTATGCATCTATACCTATAAGGCTATAATTTTGAGTAATAAATATTTACTCCACTAGACTGACCTGCATTTGCATTTTGCATAATTACTATCCCCACTTGCATTGTTAAATTACTATATTTCCAAAAATAAATGTTCGAGGAGCCTTCAAAGTCATGGAGTAGTTAATTTTTTTAATTGCTCAGTATTTATTGTAGGTGTACTATTTATGAAAGGAACAAACATGAAAGACGCTCTTTCCCTCAAAATTGAGTGCCCTATCCTTGCTCTTTCATCTTTATGACGGTCATTTTTCAATTAACCTATTCTGTCCTCCGATTATTATTACTATTATTATCATCATGTTTACAAAGCATGAAAATCTCCTAAGTATAGAGACTATTATTTATGGTATGCTTTGAGTGTTTTTTTTTTTAGAATTCGATCTGATAAGTACGGAATTGTCCATTTGAATATTCCTCATGTTTTATTGATGAAGTAAAGAAAGACAGAAGTATACCTTATATCATATTTGTTTGTTCTACTCCTTAGGAATTATGTAGGCTATGATATATAAAAATAATGATCATTGATGTATTTTTTACCAGAGGAAAGTGCCCGAGAATAAGGCACATCAATTTAATATAAGACATCCTCTCAAGGTCAGGATTTTTATTTATTTATATTTACGAGTATACAATATGTATCCTATGTAAAAAAAAAAAAAAACTAACTTCCTTCCTCCCATTTGTTGTTCACTTTGAATCTATGTATTGAGTAAATACTATTTACAGAAAGAGCTTAATGTATAAACAATCATCAATTATGTTTTTTCTTTAATGCTAAATAGCACAAGTTTTTCCTAAAAATAAACATATGCAAAAAAACATATATTATACATATATAAGGTTTGAACATAAATATTATCATATACGTATGTATGAAAATAGTATAAAAGAGTCATAACTTGCATCATAATAATTATGAATAAATTATTTTTTACACTACAAAAACAGAAATAATCCATTTGATCGAATTGTTATACAAATTTTAAATATCATCAAATTCTTGCAATTTAAAAAATATATTTAATATATGTTTATTTAAATAGTTATACATCAAAAAACGAACACAAGGATACATCCGAAAGTCGTAGTAATGTCTGGTTTTTAGCTAAATGCATATACAATTAGGTTTAAACAGAAATAAACAGGTTTTTTTAAATTTTGCAGAGTCTTGCAAATTTATTTGATTGAAAAATGCTATTAAAAAGCTCTGTTTTGTTTTTTAAAAAATAAAATGATCATATTTTGTTCATTGTAATATATTTATATAGATATCCTTCCTGAAAGAATGAAACCAATAGTAG
Organism: Lepeophtheirus nordmannii; assembly: GCA_963680855.1. Taxonomy (NCBI): domain Eukaryota; kingdom Metazoa; phylum Arthropoda; class Copepoda; order Siphonostomatoida; family Caligidae; genus Lepeophtheirus; species Lepeophtheirus nordmannii. The sequence goes on along the minus strand of OY804522.1, from coordinate 28,872,450 downwards.
AATTTTTTTTTATATATAAAAAACATTTGTTAATTTCTTGTTTTAAAATGTTTTAAAATAAGGTAGATTGTCTATGACTTAGCTATTTCAATTTTAAGGACATTTATTAGTTATATTATATTTAATAACATGTCCTTATACGAGACGTCACGAGATCATGTGAATAATTTGGCTCTCACACTCTGAAAGGTTGTAAACCCCTATTTTATGTAGTATGTAGTACATAGAAGGGATATCATTGTGACAATATATTGGCCGCCTACTGCTCTTCAGTATCTTACTATTAGGCTTTGACACATAACCATTCTTTGGAATCATCGTGAATCGGAATCAATTCCATATTTTGAGTAAATTTTGAACACAAGTCAGAGGAAACGATTGTAAATCTTTTTATATATTTGTCAAGTCAACAAGAAAGCAAGCTTGTTTTCAAATATTGAATAGGAGCAAATCCACTTATAAGTTTTTCATATATCTTCATATATATAGCAGCCAAATATTTCGGAGATTATTTTAAAACCTATCACGCTCAGCTTTTTGCTAAAATGTCTCTTTTAATCGAGCAACCAAGAATTGTCATTTAGGGAAGGATAGAACAAATTCAGTGTAAATATATTTTTAACAAGCAGGTATCTTTAATAAAATTTTTATATTATTATAATGAAATAAAAATAGCAATAAACACACATACGGACCAAATGGATATCCAAAAAATATAAACTAGGAGATCATCCGTAGTCAATAAGTAAGTATAAAAAAACCCAAGTCAAAGAATGTTCTTAGAATGTATCCATTTTATTAAAACATTTGATTATTTGTTATCTGATATATTGTACAGAAAGATATTTATTTGTAATTTATTGAAATTGAAAGATAGACTCATGTAGAATCTAGAAATGAGGTCATGTACGGAATAAAAATTCAGTATATTAACTTTTTTTTTTAAAAAAACAATAAATTATATTGTAGTTTCACTCTTCAAAATCATTCTATTGTGCTACTTACCAAAATGGGCTCTATTAAGGATTAGAAATATATCTAAATAGCCTCCTTATCGTTTTTCATTCATACTTTATATTAGACAAAAATCTTTTGTATTTTAGTAGCTCATCAGACTCGTTTTTACTAATAACTGTAAATGTTCTGAAATTTTATTATAACTGTTCTTGTATCAAAATTTGAAGGGCTCTCTATATTTTGATCCAAGAAAACTTTTGTTCTAAAAAAAAAAAGAGAATATTTTGATTGGAGAACAATCTGTAATGAATTGTTTATGTTACTTGTCTTCAAAACTTCCAAAAAGATCCTTATTCACGACGTTATCCCAATAACTTGAAAAAGTATCCTGTATTTTGTTGACAGCTGTCCGTTTTCTACTACTGTTAGCATATCTCTACCATTTAATAAGTAATAGTCCTTTTGGTTGGGAGATGTAATAAAATGGTCTATGTGATAGAAAGTCATTCAAACTATCCTTGAGGTAACATTAAATATGTTAAAATGAGCCTGAAGTTTTCTCTAAACACTAATTTCCATTTGTTTAAGTGTTGTGTCGTAATTTTTAGGAATTATGTGAGGAACATAATTTAAAGAACTTTTTATATTCTGATCCATTCAAGAGGGAGAAGTTCAAACATATACATACTTATACTTATACTTATTTTGATCAATTCTCAAAATAAGTATATGTATTTTGGAAGTATGAGAGTGGAATAGACATATTCATTTTATTTCTCTCAACCTTTCCTCCAAAAGAGAAAAAAACCCACCAAATTAACTGGAAGCTAATTAATTACGTCACTCTCTTCAACTTTTTGACTGTTCTTCATTAAATGGTAGGGGTATCTTCAAGACGCTTAAGAACTAGCATGGTAGATTGTATTCTAAAACGGGTCTTAGTATGAAAAGTCCTTTTACAACAACTACTTGAACCCGGACGAAAAAAAAGTATTACGATTATATGTATATTCCTATTCCACAACTGAATTTATGAGACAGGCATAGTATTTTATATATACTGTAGCCAAAATATGCCTTAACTTTCAATGGAAATTCCTTTGACCCCACATTTATGGGGATACCATAGTGTGCAGCATCAATATTTTCCCTTAGGCAGTTGACACTTGTTTCGATAAAACCTCCAATTTTTTGAAAGGATAGAATCTATAGATTAATAATATGTATGCAATATTTTCATGAGAGGATGATTCATCAGTTTTTTGCTCCTTTACAAAAAATGTACCTATAAATTGTTCCTAGAGCAATTTATTGATAAAAAGCTCATTGAAATATCTAGCCACAAGCATGCTTATTATATTTATTGTATGCATGCATATTACAAGAAATACAACGCTCTTTTGTTTTATATTCATGATGATAGGCCCTGATATACATACTTACATATGTACTAATTTCATGCATGCCTTCTTCGGTTTTTGATTTGTTACAATTCTATGACTCATGTTTTTATTTTTTATTTTTGCAATAAAAATGGTTCTTTTCGATGATATTTAAAATTACAAAGGTAGTTGGGACTGTTAATAAATCTAAGAAAATAAGTCGTTTCCTTGATAATAATTATAACCTCTTATTGAACATTTGAATTGGCTCCATAAATCAATGGCATAATATGTATGTTATTGACTAATGATATCAGTAATCCTATCACTGAGGTATGATACAAAGGTGTTTCCATGTAGTAATATTTAGAATTTATTACCTTATGTTATTTATAAAGTAATTTATTGTTAAAAATAATATGACAAAGATATGGTTGTTGTTCAATAGTTACATAAATTGACTCCTTTATAAATAGGAGTTTACTTTTAAAACTCTATAACAGTAAGTTATCTTTATGTATCTTTATTGTGTCTCTTTAACCTTTTCTTCAAAAAGTGGGGGGAAAAGGTTCAAAATTAACTCGTACTTGGCCAAATACTTCATTCTACCCAACTGTATTATGTAGTGGATGCATTCATAACTTTAAATCTAGTTCAACGAATAAACGTAGGGCTAGAGTCTCGCACTCAAAGTTAAAAAATTTGTAGACACGACTTGGACTACAGCCCAAGGACATAGAGGTTCTGGATGTTTTAGGGATACCATTCTGCTTAATCTTTCCTTCTCAAAAAGAAAAGTAGAAAAGACCCCAAATCAGTTGGCTGTTAGCCAATTACTCACAACTTTGGGGCTATTTTTCATTAAACAGTAGGGAAATACGTATTAACAAGAGCAGCTAATTTGTGTTTAACCAATGAATGTCTAGAAGATTAATAAGATGCAATTAGAGTATTAGAAAAACCAATAGTTGACAAAATAATGCTGGGTAAATTTTCTTTTTTAAGAGTGGGCTAATGGTGTGGAAAAAAAATCATCAAGTCCTCATAGTACATATACATATAAACAAGTCATTCCTATTTTTAGCCTCAAATCTGCTAAATGTTCATTTGTAGCTCAATATATCTACTACCTATGTGTAAAAAAAGCTTGTCCATCCACTCAATTCTTTACGTAATCAATAAAAATGAGTGGGTGTTGCTCAAGAAACACAAGATAACTTTCTTCACTTTATAAAATTATTTCTAACTACTACATATAACATATATTTATTTACAAAAGACTATTTGCCTTAAAGCATCTTGTATTTCTTAAGAAATATTGCGTCCAATTTGTAGTAGATACGTACATACACCGTCACGATACGTTTGCACTCTAAGATATTACAACATGCCACATTAAAATACTAGAGCTCTGCAATCTTGCAGGATTCGCTCTCCTACTCCTTGTTTTTATGGCTATATATGTAAATACGGTAAGTATGTATCCATACATACTTACATATATTGTACTATGTATTGCTTAAAAAAGTAGGGTAAGAAAAATCCCATTTTCACAGACGTCACAGATTGCATAATAGACCGAAAGCGACGCATTGTTGGAATCATATACACAGTTGTTATATTTATTCAATAAAACAGACAAATTTCCTCAAAATATTTTTGATAGTTCATTAATTTGTCAGCCCCATTGCAACATTCAACTAGTGCTCTGAATGTTGATTGGTTGAACTCGAATTAACCATTGTCAAGCAGTAAACAATTATTTACTATAAGTAAATAAAATATTGTACAACAATTGGTGAGTCACATAACATGTAATTGACTAATTTGTATATAATTTTGGGCCTTTTACTTTATCTTTAGATGAACGAAAAGTTGAAAAATTAACATAAAAACTACAAAGCTTTTATTTTCCAGCTGTTGATTTTTCTAATACTTTAACTGTCCCTTATTGATGTTCTAAACATGTTGATGGGTTGAATTTTAATTAGTTCTGTTTAAAATGTGAACAATTTGGGAAGAATTATCTCATCTACCAACATATTTCGGGCCTTTTTCCTGTTTCTCTCCGAAAAAGGTTAATGCATACAAGAGCACCGTATTCAACATTTGATCATGATTCATGATATCCTATTGGGCGTTCTTTCAGCTATATTTTTGCTAAGTACCTAGTTTAATATCAATTTGTTTGAACAAAGGTACAAAGACCGTCAGGTGGGAACAAATTTGAGGATACGTATTAACTAATCAAACAGAGTATGTACATTAGAAAACAGGTAATAATATAATGGGCAAAGGATGAGCACATTGTTTTAGTTGAAATGAATTTGTGATCTTTTAGCAAAATAAACGAACAACCCTATAAGTAATACATTGATGATAGATCTTCCATATGATGTGTTTCTACCTTGAAACATTCCATTCTATTGCAATCTTGAGGATATTTAAGGACATTTATTTATGCTTCTTTGAAGGGAATATACCTGTATTGGCTATGTTAGTAGATCTAATACCTATTATCTACATAAAGACAACATACTTATATGTATGTAGACAAAAAGATAACGAGGTATCGTGCAATATATGACGTTTCTTATGTAGGGAAGACAGGATATTGGAATACTTATGTTTTTAATGTCTAACATAGTAATTACATATATGTAATGTATGTATCTCTATTATTTTTATTTGAAGTTTAGCCCAGGAATGTTTCAAGGTTTTATGTTCAAGCTAGGTACATACTTATTAATTTAAGTTTTGATGTGTCTTCATTATTTACATATGTAGTTATATTCAAATGTCACAGATGACCTGTAACTTTGCGTTGGCTGTGAATGTTATAGAGTCCAACGCTTTTTACAAGTCATTTTTTTTAGAGTATGAGTCAAATCAGATCATTTTCAGTTAAAATCCGAATCGAGTCTGAAATTTGAATTTAGGTAAACTTAAACTGTACGTTTTGAATCTAAGTTATGAATCATTTTAGCGTGAGTTAAAATTATCTCACTCGGCCAAAAACTATGGTTGCCTTAATATTATTTAGTGAGTATTAATTAATTAGATGATGAATTAATAGAAGTAGGATCCAAGAATAATATTGTGGATCTAATATAAATCGAAAATAATTAATTAATCGACAATATACCGATACTTTGAACTTTTTAGAAAGTCCTAAATAAATAAATAATATGAATCAATCAATGGCAGATCATTTTTTATTAAAAATAGTCTGTTACTCTTCTTATACATATATGTATGTACGCCGTTTAAAATAAAAAAAAGTCATAACCTGGCAGGTTAAACCTACCTCTCTAAATTATATTGCAACTTCTCATCATGATCTGCAAAAATCGTCGATTGATGTTGATCTAAAATATTTTTTTTTAGAACTAAAGATTAAAAACGAACCTATGTATACAAAGACAAGATTCGAAGATTGTTTACACTTTCATAAATCTGCTATTACTTTTAAAAAATTAACTTAAAGTTCAAGACTCAGGGGCAAAACTCCTTTTTCATTGCATAGGTCCTTTAATAACACTGGTCAACAGTCAAAAATCCTAAGGGGTATAATTATAATAAATGTTATTTAGTTTTGCACACTGATTTCATGAAATCGAACAGTACTTTTTGAGCTTCTTTGGCCCATTTTCCAACTTCAACTTCAATTTAGGATTAGAAGGATACTCATTTTGAGCATTAAAAAATAATAATCCCTTTGTGTTTTAAATGCAAATTCTACTTCCAGTCTTTATTTTGACCTAAGGGGGATCCTAGACTGTAGGAGGCGGGAGCAGACCCAAAAGTCGGCAAAAATGTTTGCACTTAAATAACTCCTTGAATATTACATGAAATGGATTAATAAGGCATGCATTAAAGAGCTGAAATTCACAGATTTCAAATGAGATGTCAAGCGTCCGATAAGAGTTCTTAACTAAGAAGAAATTGTCCATATAAATATGTAAATTTTCATCCAATTTTGATCAAAAATCCGCTAAAAATCTAAGACTCACGGTAGAGCTACTAAAAACCAAGTGCTGAAAGTAACAAAATTTAAAAATATTGAGCCCCTATTTAATTACAAGGCAACTCCGAAGAAAGAGTGGGATCACATTGCCGTCGATATTCAATGAAAGGGACAGTGTTTCTTGATGAGCCATCACGAAGAGTGTCTGAGCACCTTGCATCCCTTTCTACTTCATCATCACGGATATGAAGGGAACTGCGTTGAGGAAGGAACGTTTGATCAGTCTCCTTAATTTGAAGAAGATCGGACTAAGAAAAATTCCTTTTTCAGATTATACATAAATTTTGCTGTTTAAGAGGGTTCATTCATATCAACAATGGGGGGGGGGGGGGATTAGGATACCATGAAGGACTCAATGTTTGCATGTAAGATATAATTATATTTATACCCCTTAGGATTTTTGAAATTTCAAATTTGTTGACCTATGTAATGAATAATTTCATTTTTACATTATGTTAGAATTTATTAATAAACAGCCCGCACATACGAACTTACACCGGTCTTCCCTATGCACTTACACGAATGTGTATAAATGTTTTGACAAATCAATTTTGTTTGGTGATAAGATAATTGAGTCAATATTCAAATATCAATATATGTTCACATAAAACATACTTTCAATTGATTATATATACATATATACATACAAAGACCGTATGACGTGTATACTCTTCACGACGTTATCTCACTCACGGCCTAATCCCCCTTACTCAAAAAATTATACTATATTCTTTGATGAGCCGTCCATTTTCTCTACTACTTTAATTAGCAATTAGTAATTACTCCCTATCAGTTTCATGAACGTTGATTGGTTGACCTCGAATTAGCTCCTCTTATTAATATATAAACCATTATCTACTATTAAATGAAGAATAATTTCATTTGTATATACAAGAAGGGATAAAATCAGGTTACAGATCATTTTTATTAAAAAATGTATCCAACTGTCATTAATACTTACAGGATATTTTTTTGATCAGCTGTCGATTTGTCTACTACTCATGCGCATTTAGATAAAATACCACGTCGAGCTTTTTTGTCCACTCGCAACCTCGACTGGCAAAAGGGAAAGGAAAAATTTGGAAAAACATATGGTAGCTACCTTCTGTATTTTCCTTGGTGCCAACTTGTTAGTGTTTGGTAGAATTTATTATTTAGATACTATATATTTATAAGTTCTACCAATCACAAACCAATCGTTACTACTTGTAATATATTCAAAATTCAAAAAAAGGGCGCGCAATCCTTGATTTAATATATTTTTTATACATCAAATTCAGAAATAACAATAATACCCTTTTTGAGTTCATATTATGTAGGGTCAGCTGCTTTAAATCAAAAGAGTCAAATGATGAAAATCAGCTGAAGGGAGAATACAGTGTGTTTTTGTTTATCCCAAAAAGCTCGTCGTGTACATGGACAGCTAATGCAGTTTAATACAAAGGAAATATTTTTGAAACTGGACCAGCTGTCGAGAAAAAAAAACCAGTTGACCAAAAAGGTATATTTGACTGTACGTGCTCACGGGAAAGTTGAATCAATTATTATACAATCGGGTCTAATTGCCAACTTATTTTAGGGTATTTTCCCCCTCCCTTCTCTCTAGAAGATAGGTAGATTGAGAGATGTAATACTCAAACAAGCTCTTGTTAAAATGAACACAGTTCATAACTATTAAATCAATCAATATTTAATTAATAAAACTACCGTGAATTACTTTGAATCTTTTTAGAGAAAGGGTTACGAGATAGACAATATCACGTCTTAACATATGTATGCAAACATTTATAATTATTGTGTTTAAAAGTTGCGCTAGAGATATGTTTCCTCTAAGATTTTCGAAAAAAAAAAAGTCAATCCAGTGACGCAATTTGCCGGATAAATTAATTTATTTAATTATGGTAAGAAATTTGTATCGGCAAGTAAGACTCAAATTAATCTCGAGAGTACTGAGTCATTTCCGTAACGTCGAAAAGGTCGATATCTAAAACATTCGAAATCTTGTTTAAGGAGTTTCTTATTCTTGTTTTAATTATTTTTTTGATTATATTAATGTATTTAAAAAAAAAGATTTTTTTTAAAATCTCTGCCCTATCAGCCTAGTGCTTCAAAATGTAGGATGAATTGCCGTTCTGATTGATATTGTCTATGACGCTAAACTGAGGTTGGGGGAGTAAGACTGTCCAGTGTAAATGAGAACAACATGTCACTCTAATCAGATCGTGGTAAAATGCTGCTTAATAATTCTAAAATTTTGTCTCAGTATATTAAAACACCAGTTTTTTAAATTAATAAATAGCAATGAATGATTTCTATTCAGTTATACATATTGAATACCTTATGGACTTATTTAGTATAGATCTACGTGAGATAAACTGTGAAGACTATAATTTTCGAATATATATATTATGTTAAATCATTAACTTATGAAATTTCAATTATAAATAACATTTTCTTCCAGTCTTATACTATAAGTTCTACTTTATCAGCTCTCCATTTTTGCTTACTCAACATTTAATTCATACAAAATTCCGATTATTATATCATATCGACATGTTGTGCTTTTATTTTTTTATCATAAGATCATGCTACTTTCATGAAATCCTTTCACAAATGATATTAGTATACATAATATATACATATGCGATGTGTAATTATATTATGACTTATAATTTATGAGTGACAAAGGGTCATGAGTGAAAAAGAAGATATTCAGAGTAGAAAAAAATATGTTTATAAGAAACTTTTTCTTGCAAACAAATTTTTTACTCAATAGAAGACTCTGCACAAGAACGGCGTTGAATGATCACAAAACCTTTCATTTTGAGAAAGAAAATGGTTGAATTTTGAAGATCAGTTACATAGAGTTGTTAGTAATAAGTTCTCTATTGTTCCAATACGTTCTGACGTGTGTCGATTGTAATATGTACTAATTCATACATTCAAAGGGTAATTACATCAGTACATAAGTCACTTTTACTAATCAGAAGGTATCATATTGACAAAAAATATGTATTAAAAGAAATCATCAAATTCATATATTCAAAATTAATTTTTAAAACACCTTACTCCCATATTTCCCCTCTTTACTACCCCTAATAGACACTCAGCTCATCTAAAATTTCATGGTGACTCCATACTTCGAAAACTTGCGTAATATGAATAAAAATATTTTGTCAAACTTCATTTTCAATGACAAAGAAAAGTATGAAATGGATTTGATGAACTAAATGCACCTATAATTTAATGACCAACTTGTAATTAAATTACATCTACCTATATGTGTATGCATACATGAATTTTTTCTTTATAAATCGATTTGTAGACGCACTTTCGATAAGAGCAAACTTTTGATTTCTGTTTGAAATTCGGTGTTATTTATATTTTACTAAAGTTATATAAATCAGTATCGCATTTTCTTATTTTAGATGATGATGATTAGAAATGAATTGAAAAAGAAATACACACCTTCAAATTAAAATAAGAGCACCTTTTAAAATGCCTTATTTATAGTTATGACATATTTAGTTTAAATATATATATATATATTATTGAGAATTTTGAGGCTTTGTGGACATAAATGTTGAAATAATCCCAGGATTAAAGGGATACAGGCACAGTTTAATGATTAAATAAGGATATGTTTTTAAATTAGTTGTGAGGATTTATTTCGTATAGTTGATTGCCAAACATTTTAATTGTGTTTTTTATTATAAAAACATAGTTCAACTCTTTTTATTCTCGGAGTTTTCTATTTCTTAATCTACAAAACCTCAACAGTTTACATAAGTTATTATTTTTTTTTCCTTCAAGAATTAAATATTCAGTAACTTTAAAAAGTAAGGTATCTTTAAAGGTGCTCTTTTTTTTTTTTAAATTGAAGGTGTGTATTTCTTCTTTAATTCTAAATTAAATTCACTTAAAAATTATAAATTTATTCGTACAAAAGGTGAATCAGTATTGTTGAAGTGAGAACTTGCTATAATTATAAGTAGCTATTGTGTAATATTTAATATTGCCAAATAACAATCAGCAGATAAAATGTAGAGACACCAGATAGTAATTGTGGGGCATGCTTTTTCACTTCAACAAAATGCCCATCCCAATTAAAAAGTAATGATCATTGAAACTACTCTCCTCCCAAACATTCATCAAATTATCAGTGTTACCAGATCAATTTTCAATTTCTCTTATTTTTACACACCGGTAACCTATATTATTTAGAGCTTTCTCAATATAATTATGTATAAAGTTTTTAGATATTAAAAGTATTTTTTTGTATTTTCATGAAATATCAGTAATATAATTAATCGGCAACTTAATCTATTACCAATTAATCATAAACTGTCGAAAATCTACCAATTTTATTGGCTCACCAATAAAGATTTGATTTTTATTGTACCTCGCAACCTTTCATCTCAAATGAGAAAGAAAAATAGGCCCAAAATCATTTGGTAGAAAGCCAATTCTTCCCAACTCTGGAGTTATTCTTCATTTAACAATAGAAAATGGTTAAAAGCTTAAGAAGAGCTAATTTGAGTTCAACAAATTAAAGTTCAAAACAAGCTTATAAGGAAAAAAGACCACGACATTATATGTACATAAGTTTCTAGCAACCTTTTATCCAAAAAGAGAAAGACAAAATAAACCCAAAATCAATTGGTAATTAATTAATTATTCCTGATTGTGGAATAATTAATTATTCTTTATTTAATATTAGAGAATTGTTCGAGTTTAGCAAGAGCTAATTCGAGTTAAATTAATCAACGTTTAGAATACTAATAAGAAGTACACAAATTGACAATTAACAAAATAAATAGTATTATTTCTTATGTTTATGAAATAATGCCGTAACTCTATTATAAATTATATACCTATTCTGGTTGCATCATATTCCAAAATTAGAAATAAATATTGTTAAGAAAAAAAAGTCGAAAGAACAGTAAAGACTTATTCCGATAGATCATAATATGTGATTAATATCATTATTTATAAATACGTAAACGAAAATAAAAATATTTGTCAATATTATGTAACCATCCAATGATTATCCTCTCTATGTATGTAGATACCACAAGAAATAAAATAAGCATCGTACATTTATTTGTAAATGAGCATACTATGGAATTTATGTGTGCATTGATACTTTTAAATGATACATTGATACAATAAACATATATATTATATATTGAGATGTGTTCTCGACATGTCCTTAAATATTATTTTGAGGATGTCTTTACCATAATCGAAAATACTTTTTCGACCCCTAATTTTTCAACAGATGCAACTATTGCATTATAAACATCTGCTTCGGAACGAATGAGAAATTGATGTGGAGCTCCTTGTAAGAGGCCATGCATTTCATTATACATTTTAAAGATGATATCAAGATTGCGAGACATGTTATCATCCTTGGCATAAAGACGAGACAAGGATGTGAGCAACTTATTTGCTAATTTCTTAATAGGGCCTTTATTTATGTCCTTTGGTAAAAATTCAAGAGTTGGAAGGTCCTTGATACAGGGGTCGCATTCACATGTAAAATTATATTTTTCTAAGGCATTGAGTCTCTTTTCTTTGTCAGCTGTGGCAAAAGTTTGTGTGTAAGTGTCGAATATTTCAGCACCTTTTGGAATGGGTTTGCTGGCAAATCCATAGGTCCATCTCCCTGAAGAAACTCTTCTGTAATTAGGATCGCAAGAATGATTAAAAAGTGCAAGTGTGGGATTAGTAGCACGTCCGATACGCCGAATTTTGTACTTTCCATACTCATCGACATGATTAGTCGTAATTTCATGAGTATTATAATAAACACAGCGCATAAAATGATGGATGAGTTTCATAAAAAATATGGCCGTTGAATCATCCAACTCCTCCTTAATATAACCAGATTTCTCTAGCAAACGAAAGAGATATAATGCTGTCAATGCTTGCATCATTAGTTCTGGTGCTTTTTTAAACTTTGAACTGTCATGAGTGACTAAATTGTGAAATGTAGAAATATCTTTGGAGTCGTAAAAGCTAGTAGCAGATGCATTCAAACCCATTTTTTCATCATGACTCTCAAATTCGTTTCTTTTAGATAAATAAAATTCAAGTGGATTTCGAATAATTGCTTTGTAAGCAAGAGTCCACCCTCCAACCTGTGCAGAATAAAGAAGATCAATGATATCACATTCACTGTCATGATATTCTTCCGAAGCCTCATTAAGACACTTTTCCGAGCAAAATAGAACGTTCACACATTTAGGACAGGGTAAAGGAGCGACATTCTTGCTCAAACAATTCCAACAATAGAGGCGTGTCTCATCTCTATCGAGCATCCACACATAAGGCTCATCAGCAGCAATAAGCTCCCCTGGTGCAATATCCCGATCAGCAACAATATATCGTCCCTTTGAGGGAGAATATTTGACTTGCAAGCCATCCACAAGGTTAGGATATCCTGAGTTCTACTTAAGGGAATTCGATATCATTAATTACCATAAAATCATGAACGAAGTTCATGGCAACGTGTTTAATGGGAATGTATTAAGTGTAGGAAGAATCCGTAAAATGAAATATAATAATAATTATTATTGAATGATAAAAAATGATATCGAATTACTTTCTTGATGCGCTTTTGGAATTTTAAAATACTGTTGAGACTTGTTAGTCTTAGATATCGTTTTAGGAGTACTTGGGTTATTGTTTAAAAATTTGATTTTATTGTTGATTCGATATTCCAAGGAATTTCTTTTCCCCGTTCCTGGTTTCATGGCTTTATCCAGGGCATTAAGGGCATTGTCATATGCATCCTTAGCTTCGTCAAAGTGTCCAATTTCTTCATGAGATTCACCTAACCTCTCATAGAGTTTATAGCGTAACTTTTCTGGATATGAATATGCTAATGCCTTGTTGATGTCCTTAATACCCAACTCATACTCTCCTTTTTCAATTAAAGTGGAAGCTCGATTCGCAAGGATAAGAGCTGTTGTTTCTTCTTCAGGCGAGTACATGAGACTTTGATTATACAAACTAAGAGCCATTTCCAAGTTTCCTTGCGCATTTGCCAAGCTACCCTTTTCACAAAGTGCTTTGCAAAGTTTGTCATTTTTTTTGAAAATGTCTCTAGATTTGGAATTGAATTGCTTTTGGAATGAGGTTTGAGGGAAGAGACAGAGTAGGTTGAGGCGCTCAACTAAGCGAGAATCATCATCAGACATCCATAAGGATTGATTTTTCTCAAAGCTGATCTCACCAAAAATCTGTTGAATAAATCCACTACCCATTGTCTTCCCCGTAGTGTATAAAGGTATCACAAAATAAAACCAACCTCACGTGTAGGGAAAAGTTATTTTTGACTCACTAGAAAGCATTATTTTTTGTTAATATAAGAAACAACAAAAAGTTCTCAATCTGCACAAGCTCAAAAACACCGTTGTGCTCCTTTCTTTTCCTTGTTTTTAGGGGGGGGGGGGGATGAACTTCTACAATGAATGTACGTAAAAAGCTTTTTACATCAGGCTCTACCACAAGGACAAAAAAAAGTATTTAAATTTTATGTAAAAACTCTTACTTCTAATTAATTTTTCCCTTACCTTCCTACGAATCAAAGACTAATGAAGAAAAAAAAATATACCTCTCATTTATTTGTAATACATATATACATAAAAAAATCACTTTCATTTTATTTCTTAGAGCCTATTGCAAGGTTGGCAAACTTTTTAGCGTGCGTCTCTTTTCTCACAATTGATCTTCAAAGGGGAACACAAGAGAAAAGAGGGGTCAATAACTCAACACCAAAAGGAAAATAATACTGCTGGCTGCATATTGCTATGACTAAATTCCTTGTAATAATAATAAAAGGCATATGACCAAGTGATAAAAGCTGATTCTATGTAAATATTTTATTTATGGAAAAACTATTCAGGGTGGTCTCTCTCAAAAAATAGAAATAATTAATCATTGCATATCAGGAGAACATGACATTATTTTTTGTTAAATGTATATCGAAAATGTTCGCAAATGAATTTTATTCCTTTTAAGTTGAAACTCAATGATGAGGATGATATTGTTGGTTTTGTTGTTGAGGCTTTCTCGAGAGTTCTTTGGGCTTTAGATCCTTGAACAAAACTTCTTCAAAGTTTTCATAGCCTTCAAAACAGACAAGTGCTGTAGTTGAAGTCACTTCTCTTATTCTAACCGGATAGTATAGGCCATCTTCCCAGTATTTAGCTAAAGCTAAGTCATTGGCCTTCCACTGATGATGTTTCTTTTTTGGAGCACCCTTATTATTATAATTACTATTACTGAAACTACGACTCTCTTCATAGGTTTTTCGTTGACTCTGAGTTTCAGTATAGGTACTGTTATTCCATTCTCCAAAATCTCGATCAGAATTCTCATTTCTTCGTGAACGAGGATTGGGCCCCCGTTGTTTTTTGTTGGGTTCCGGTGGTTTTTGTTGATGTTGTTGCGGGGGTGGTGGTTCCCTTTGTTGTTGATGCTGTTTATGCTGTTGTTGTGGAATATGCTGTTGATGCGGCTTATCTCTCCTATCCTTCTTCTCTGAATAATCATTTCGTCGGTTATTATTACGATTTTTGGAATCGCTTGCACTATTGCTGTTCGTGTAATTATTCGTATGGACATGGGATTGCTGATTATGGGAATTACCGACATTAGCAGAAGTAGCAGTAGTAGTAGTAGTATTCCCATAACCACTATTTGAATTATAGGATTTGCCTGTGGGTTTCTCTCTCTTATTGGCGTTTCTATTAAAAGAAACTCCAGATTGTTTCACATGATTGAATTCGGGTTGAAATTCTGGAATAAGACTGGAGGGGATTTCATGATGCAGCACTGCTGCATCCTCTTCCTTTGAAGGAATCTTTTTCTCCATAAAATCAAAGAGACATACACGTGAGGAAGGTGGAGGTTTTGCTGCGAGAGCATCTGCCTCGTTTTCTTTGTTTCCTCGTTTGTTCTTACGCTTTTGAAATATTTCTTCACGCCGAGTCATTCCCTTTTTACCATCCTTGATCTCCTGTTTTCCACCTCCAAATACCTTTTGATACCCAGATTTAGAGGCTTCTTTTATAGCATCCTGTCTCTGAGAGTCAAACTCTGATGGTTCATCACTTTTATTTTCTTCTTTCCCATTCTGATGACCATCCACGGGTTTATTATCTTTTTCATTCAATGTAGGATGTATAACTAGCTTTTTGCCAAAGGAGACCCAAGGAGGAGGACCAGAGCTGCTACTTGAATCCCGTTTGAATGAGGCAAATTTTCGAGAAATTTCCCATGACTCTATAAGTCGCTCTACTCGCCCACCCAGTACTTTGATAGATCCCGTTCTTAAAAGAATAAATCCACTCACGATATCTAAATTAACGTCCATAAGTCGAACTTTTGTTCCAGGAGGGGTCTCCGTTGAAATATTATCTAAAGGTGTAACCTCTACGGCGGACATTGTAGTATGACCATCCGTGAATGTAATTTTCAATAAACGAGGAATTCCACTTCGAGACTCTTCAATTTTTGGCGTTGATACGTTTTTAATGGATTTTACTTGAAGAATGATACGATCTTTATTCTCCAATGAATCGATTTTACGACTGAAAATATAAAAATAAATCAGTTAGAAAACTCTAAACTGTATGCATATAGTAGGGCACGACTGACATCGATTATTTGAGGATTTAAAAAATTAACAAGAGATTTATTGGCCGATTCTTTTGATTTTTTTCAAATCAACCACCGATATTCCAGTGATATTAATCAAGCAAAACCCCAAGTATGGTATTTCGACAATTCTATGTCTTCTTTACCGTAACAAAGTCACCCGACAAGATTATAAGAAATTACTTCAAATATTTTTCTTCTGGCAATTTTCATATAGTGGATTCAGTTTTATTTTATTGGTGACTACATTTGAAATATTAATCAAATATTTCACAACCTAATTTATTTTGAAAAAAAATCATGACATTTAAGTGATGTCACATATCAGTGGTTCCTGATATTTTCAGCACTACGAATCGGCCAACACCTACGACCCAGGGGTTTTGGCATTATAGTTTCTCTACTAAGACTCAGAAGGCTTTACTCTTTTCCCTCTACTGTAATACATTTGACATTATCATTAGAGGCTATTTTTAATTTTGTAAATTGGTACCAATTACCAGTGGTTGTGGACTACTGTCTTATAATATATTGATTATCAGGGTCACTCAAGTTAATTAAAAGTGAAGAAATTTGAAAATGGTCACACCGGCTACATTTTTAAATGGTTAAGTAAGTAAAAAACTTTTGATCCCATTAAAAAAACAAAAAACCGTTGACAATACTAGTAATTTTGTTTTCAGGATCATAAGTTTAGGTACCGACACTCATTTCATTTTATAAATAAAGGTCCGTGTTTTCGTTCAAGAGTCAAAACTGCCTCACTCCAGGTTTGAAAGTACTCCTACATATGTATGTTAGTTGATGTCAAAAATAAGACCATTGCCAGGACATTTTGAATCCTTGTGCAGGCATTCATCTATAGTTAATTTAATCGTCGATATATCAGTCGGGCCCGTCATAAGTACTGTATTATATTACAGAGGAACACACTGGAGTTCAAAAGAACCTCAATGAATATGCAAAGAAATGAACCAGAAGTGAAAGTGAGTAACATGTGGTGTAGTCTACAAGAAAGTCAAAGGTCGTGGAATGTGTGAGTGAGTGAATGTCTTTTTCTTTGCATCAAACGACATCATCGCTTTGATTCTTTCGATTGCTCTAAATGTCTATGAATGATTCAAATACCTTCGTTTTTCGATTTCCGAAGGGAAAAAAGGCTGGGAAATCTCCTTGAGATCAATATCTAGAGCTTTGTCATAATTGCCGCCCGTTAAGTTGAGTCCCTCTTCCGTTAGACGAAATCCTTTTTCCAGTAGTTGTTTTCCTTTAGAACTCGACATCCCGTCTCATGGGATACTCAGCAGTCAAAAGTCGATGAACACAATTGAAATGGCGGTGGTGAGATGTGGTGTGGATGGATGGGTGGAGGTGATGGAATAGATCACTCAGTAGTCAGCGGCTCACCTCCTCACTTCTACCAATTTTTTGAGTTAGTACAAATCACCGTTCAATTCTTTGCTACTCGCAGCTAAAGGGAAAAGAAAAGAGGGAAGGAGCAGCAAGACATGACGTCATCCGCATTCACGGCAATTGAAATATATATAATGTATACAATGATAATAAATAATGATCAAAGCTCTGGCCAATCCAAAGCGAGTTAGAAGGATTCAATAATTCTTTTTTTGTAGGGGAAACAGAGAGTTATTATTACTTATTATCCCGTGGATGAACTTCCACATTTAATGTATTTCATTTACTAGGTGACCTTTGCTGTCTTTATTGAGTACAATGGATCAGAAGAAGGGGTGGGTGGGAGAAAATAGTAAAAAACATGTAAACGGTAATTGCATTAATTCAGGGAGATCCATAGGTATAGGAACATAAATATATAATATACTCATTATAGATCTCCCTGATAAATTATACAAGAAGAAAAAGATTGTAATTGCTACGTCTTTGCAATAATCTTAATTGTCTACTTTCTCAATGCATGTTTATTCGATTTACTGTCCCAATTCAAGGAGTGTAATTGATGAGCCCACATTAAAATTAATAGTATCTCCCCAAAGTAGTTTTTTTTCTGCAATATATATAAGACTATAAATAATATTAATAGGATTTAAAAAACTAAAATCTGCTCCGAATTTCCCTAAATAAAAGTATTATGTACAGTGTTAGTGAATAATGTTTAGCTAGAGAGATTGATTCTGTATATCTCATTGCTGAGGTTGAGTGTTTTCCTCTGACTCAGCTGACGTCATTGTCTGTTTATTTGTTTTGTAATAAATAGAGTGGTGACATCATCCTGGTGGATTGAATGTAAGTCCTAAAGGTGGTAGGAACTAGAAGTAGAAGTAGGTGGTTGCTACTTAACTGACTCAACTCTCCATCTGGGAGAAGAGGAAACCCATTTCTTCTTAAATCAACATGTTTTCAGCCATGAAGAAACTTCGCTCAGGGGGTGGGAGCAACCCTGTTCCTCCTTCTCCTCTTCCCAGCCACTCCATTAATAAATCCGAAGAGCCGCATCCCATGTCAGTATCACTTCAGAAAAAGTTTGCCAAAGGGATCGACTATAACATGAAGCTCCTTCTACGGGGAGATCGAATGACGGGAAAGTCTTCTCTCTTCCTAAGGCTTCAGGGATTTCCATTCCCAAAGGATCCTTCTTACACGGCAACGGAGGAAATATCCGTTGCTTCCATCCAGTGGAACTACAAAGCCACAGACGATATAGTCAAAGGTTCCTTTTCCATCACATTTGAGTCTTCATTAGTATCCTTTGGCAGAAATATTCAGAAACATTTGTATAAATAGACACAGTATCTAATTATAATCAAATAACGTCCCAGAGCAAATCAAAAAATTGTTAGAACCAAAATACAGTCAAAATCCTGATATGAACAAAATTAAACAAGATCAACATCAAAGTAGTTTCTCCGTACAAGTGCAACTTCTAATTTATCTCATATTTTTATTTATTTTTTTAATTGGAAAATTTAATCTTTGATCAAAAATATGTAATTAACAGAACATATACCTGCAGAAAAGTTTTCTCCTGTACTGCCTTGATTAATCATATAAAGAGCACATCTACGAAAAATTCCATAATTTTACTTATGAAACTATTTGCTCAATTTTATTGGCAAAAGCAGAGAAATTTTTTGTTGTTGATTTTGTTGACCTATAACAAATTTTGTTAACTGAATATGTGAAGTAGGTAAATGAACATCCGTGTACATATTTATTCATTTGAATCGGTACACTTTGAATAACAGAAACATTATGTTCATTAAAATTGTAGTATCAATCCTATCCAATTTTAATTCTACATCAAAATACTTTAGCAATATCTATTAGCAAGGTATCCACATTCTATATTAACAATAAATACTTAGAAGTTTGAACTTTCATGTCCTACAGGGCTCTACAAGTGCAATAACTTTTATTAACCAAGTCAATGACTTGAATATTAATTACACAATTAAATATTTGTAATGTAAAAAAACAAAAAACAATTTAATTTAATTTATGTAACATTAAATAATTTCAAATTAGGGGGATATTTCACGAAAAAACATCAAGCTCATCAGTTGATTGTACCAAAAATAAAAATATTGTGAATGAAATATTGCTATGTTGGTATTCTAATACATAACATTTATATTATTCATTTTTTTATTAAATGGTGTGTGTCTATTTATTCTTATGAATATTTTGTTTTAAATCGCCATAGGGTTTTAGTGATAAAAAGAAAAATTGTAATTCAAGTCTAAATTTGTACATTTATTTACATATATTTTTATTGTTGCATAGTCTTAACAATTTTGTTACAGATTAGTTTAATTGATTTTTTTTAAATTTAAAGTCGAAGTTTGGGATGTTGTGGATCGAGGGAAAAAGCGGCCTGTTCTTCAAGGACTGAAGTTAACTTCAAGTGATATTCCACCTCCCCAACCAGCTCTTGATGCAGAATTTGTTGACGTCTACAAGGGTGCTCATGGCGTGGTCATCTTATATGATATGACTAAAAGTTGGACTTTTGATTACGTTAAAAGAGAAGTAATTCCATCCAACTTATACCCGAACTTTTATACACATTTTGAATTTATTTCAGTTGCCCAAAATACCGATTAATTTACCAATATTGATATTGGCCAATTTTGCGGATCAATGTCACCATCGAACGATATCAAAGGAACAAGCACAAGCGGTTATAGACGAGCTTTTGATAGACATGCCTTCCAGGGAGAAAAACACGATACGATATGCCGAGTCATCCATGAGAAATGGCTTTGGATTAAAGTTTCTTCATAAATTTCTAAACTTACCTTTCTTACATCTTCAAAGAGATTCCTTGCTTACACAAATGAAAACGAATGATAGAGATATGCTAGCTACCCATCAGGAGCTTGACTTATTGGCAGAGTCAGAAGAGTCATCATACGAATCGTTTTCTGAAAATGTAACGAAAATAAGGAGACAAGTTGCAGAGAGTCATGCTCCTTCTCCTACCGTGGATGTAGTACTCGGGGCCCAACAGTCTGTGAAAGATGAAATGCCTATTTTATCATCCCAGAATTTAGCACCAGTTAGCCAATCCCCTAAGCAAATCAAATCTAATGTTTCCTCATCGTCCATTGCTTCCAAGACATCATCACCTATCACAAGCTGTGATGTTCCTGCTTCCAAGCAATCTCCTCAAAACATAAAAAATGTTGACGATTTTGTTCCAGAATCGTCTGGTATTGATAATTTTCTCATGGATGAAGATAGTTCAGAAAGGACTAATTCAAATAGAGTTCAAGGTGACGGTGAATCTTCTGACGATGGAGGGGTAAGTGATTTTGTAAATATTTTTTTTCAAAGAAGACTAAATATTTTACGTCTTCTTAGGTTAATCATTTAGTTACTGGTTTTAACGAAGACGTTGTGATTGATGACTATGACACTACTGTAAATGATGAAATGATTATCAATTCATATTCTTCAAGTTCTGAGGATAATGAGTCAGTACCGAGGAACACATTCATTCCACAGAAAAGTATTAATGAGCCTCAAAAAATCGATTCATCAAAAATCCATATTGATAGCGAGGATGAAACCTTTCACCCTAAATCTTCAAAAGAAAAGCGGAAAAAGAAATCAAAAAGTACTCGAAAGAAGAGTGAAGAGGAAGAACGAAATGCACTTGAAGAATTTCTCAATGGTATTCCAGATGAGACACCACGGACCTCAACCGCCTATGAGGAGTTTTAACTGTTACTATTTGTCGAATGTTTATTTTTGGATTTGTTATTGACGTAATTTATTAATTACATTATTCATCGTTTATTTTCCAAGTATAATTTTATCTAAATTTTGTTATAGGAGTATTTTACAGAAAGGATAATATTATTAATAATATACATATAAAGAGATGACTAGAAAAAAAATGAATATAAAATACGAGCTTCTTCATTGTTGCTCACATCTTCTAAACATGGATACCATTAAGTAAACCGTTCCCCCACTCACTATAAAAGTCGTAATTCCAACAACATGAGGAATATGCTCAGTATTTCCCACTGGGACCGATATTTCAACATTTTTGGTATTCTAAAAAATATATTAAAAAAACAAACTCACTACAGTACCACAGTTAAGTAACAATGAAGCTTACCACTTTATACGGTAAAATTAAGTAGTCACATTTGCTCGTACCAGTAGAGTCACAATGTGCAGATGCAACCCTTTCTGGACAGGATATATCAAAGTCTGTAGAAACACCTTCGTCATATCCTTGTTTACACCGGAGTAGTAAACGAGGATTGTGGATTTTCACAATAGCAGATGGAGATGTTGCTGATGCCTCAAATGGGGCATCCATTTTATCTAAAGTAGGACTTGAAGGCTTATGGTAGCGAAGATGAATGGGAAATGAAGCTGAGGCTATGCGAAGATTTTCTTGAATTTTTAAATCTTTGAAAAGGAACAAACGGAAAGACTCGGACTCAAATTCTGGCCTTTCAACGTCAACCTTAACTATAGTTATCAAAATAAATATGTTAATTACAAAATGAACCTCCTTGAGTATGGTTAGAATTTTCATACCCCCGATGTAGAAATTGTTGTCATTAACCTGGGCCAGAGTCCTCATCTGATCTGGATCCACGTACATTCCTCGAGGAACTATTTCCTCAATCAGAAGCGTACATTTGTCTGGGAGAACAGACGTCGTGAGCATCAATTCAATTTCAGTAGAGAGTTCCCTTCAAAATATAAGAATGGACATATATGGACTGAAATTGGATTGCATTGCACCATTCAAACCCTACTTATGGAATCCTTGATTATAAATCCGTCTCATAACGGATATATACACCCCTTCCAAGAGAGGGCATTTAGACCCATTCTCTTTAACACCATCCACGCTCGATTCTCGCAGTTTTATACAATTAACATTAATTATAGTTAGTAACGCAAGATATACCAATTTTAGGAGAATTCCTAAGTTCGCAGACATCATCTCTAACTCTTCATTAGAAAATAAATGATACTTGAAGGTGAAATCACTACTACTACTACTCCAATGGC
Source organism: Lepeophtheirus nordmannii (assembly GCA_963680855.1). Taxonomy (NCBI): domain Eukaryota; kingdom Metazoa; phylum Arthropoda; class Copepoda; order Siphonostomatoida; family Caligidae; genus Lepeophtheirus; species Lepeophtheirus nordmannii. The sequence goes on along the minus strand of OY804522.1, from coordinate 28,849,896 downwards.
ACCTCGTACGTATTTTAAAAAACCACGAAACCTATTTTGACTATGCAATTCATATGAAATATCTAATAATTCCCCGTAGAACTATCCGCCCAAAATGAATTTGGGGCACAATTAAAACAAACATAAAATTTATAATGCATTCTACAGGACAACAAAAAATTTTACGATTGTCTGTCCCTATCTGACACTATGAAGTCATATTTTTACCCCTGCCCCTGAGGACAAATTGAGAATCCAAGTGTGCATGAAAAAGTATGAAACATATATAGTAGCACAAAGATCTCAAACTTTGGATTAGAGGGGGCAAAGTAAACTTTTCAAATGATATTATTATTTATATTTAACCCTTAATGTCTGAGAAACAGTTAATCATGTACTATTTTAACATTAAAAAGACACAAACATATTAAATATTTTTCATGTCTCTGACAAACATTTTAATTACTAGAAGCTTCTAGCTAAAAAAAGTTGGTCCAGCCATCTTTGCTTTTCAGGGTTGCGAGATTTCTCAAAAGGGACTCTTAATATAAAGGATATCTATAAAGGGTCTTTTGAAGAGCATTGACGTCATGACTTTCAAAGGGATGACGTCAATTGTACTGTAGTAAACTTGTGTATTTAAAAAAAAAAGTTCTGTCACATATTGTTTTTGTACCTATACACCTATATATATACACAGATTTAATATTGTTATTACTTAGTACACGTATTTTAAGTATTTCGTCAATGACTCCAAGCTATGGAAAGCAACTCTGTGTATAATCGTCATTCCAGGCAGGGAAGTGAATCGATTGAGCCGTCTTTTCCTTCGTCTATGATCCCATCACCATCTTCGTCTCCTCCATCAAGAACAATTCCGTCCAACCCCAAGAAGGATGCTTCAAATATCGCTCTTCTCTTGTTTCTATATGTTCTTCAGGGAATCCCCATTGGTATAGTGGGTGTCATTCCATTCATTCTTACTCAAAAAAATGTTGGGTACAAGGAACAAGCGGAGTTCAGCTTTGCCTTTTGGCCCTTCTCTCTCAAATTGCTTTGGGTAGAGTTCATTATTAACTCTTTTCAAATATCATCTGCCACCCCATTATTCTAATTGCCCATTACAACTGCGTGCTGTTGTAGTTAGTACACCACAATAAATCATAACCCCACATGCATTGATATAAGGCCCATTGCACGCAGACAACTTGCTGAAAGCAATGGGGATTGAGAACATTTCCCTGAAAAATACTAAATACATTTTGGACTATGATTCATAGACTTTCAATTATCAACTCAAACGCAATGATGAAATAGAATATTGACTAAAGAGTCATGACTATGGAATAATCATTATATTCAAATGAAACAAGAATGACCACTCAATAATTTGTCAAATAACTAAATGTTTTGTTATCCTTTCAAAATCGGAGAAACGTGAATGGAAATCATGAATGCTTAGTAATGCTCTACGTAACAAAATTATTTAGTATTTTTTGACAAAGTGTGCATGCATCTGGGGAAATGGCTTTTGGCAAATCGTCCTATAACTAAAAAATACTTAATTTATAATTTAATAGTTTGTACCTTCATTTTTTGCAATGAGCTAGGTTTATTCAGAAGGACCAAATAGCTTCAAATTATTATGAAAGAAACTCTTTTTATATTTTCGTGGGCTCAGAGCAAATGTGTATATAACGGGTCACTTTTTTTAATATATTTTAATTATTCATATTGTAAGGAAGTATTCATTACTCACTTTAAAATCTAAGTAACAAAAGTGCAACATATTTTTTTACCTTAATCTTAAAAACTTAATCGCCGATATCTCAAAACGATAACATTGCACTTGTTACAACACTTCTGCCCTCTCCTTACGGTATATTTAACTGAAAGTAAAAAGAAACAAAAAAACTAACGATAAATATGCCTTTATTATTATAAAGGTACTGCAAGCAATAATTTTTATTTCCATATTGAGATTATATACATATATGTATATATATATTATTAAACTCAAAAATAATTTTTTCATAATGTAATAAGTAGATTGAGTTTCAATTTTAGACACCATTTCATATCTGAAAAGAGTTAACTTCATTTTCTCTTAAATAAAGGCTCCTATTGTGGACTCTTTATATTTCACCAAACTTGGAGGAAGGCGAAAAACATGGCTTGTCCCTGTTCAATATGCTATTGGTGTGACCATGTATTATGTTAGCTCAAGAGTGGAGTCCTTGATTGAGGCAGAGGACATTGCCACCTTAACCATTGTGTTTTTCTTTTTAAATTTCTTAGCAGCTACTCAGGATATTGCCGTTGATGGATGGGCTCTAACCATGCTTGCTCCCGAAAATGTAGCATATGCTTCTACCTGTAATTCTGTTGGGCAAACAGCCGGATATTTTATAGGATATGTTGGGTATTTGGGTCTTGAGAGCTATGGATTAATTGATTTGCCCACCTTTTTGGAATTTTTTGCCTATGTGTTTGTTATTTCGACAACAGTCGTCGCTATTTTAAAAACGGAAAAGCCCGAAGCTCCGAGTCATGGTAGAAGTGAAAGCTCTCAAAAGTTATTGGAGTCCGAGTACGAGGACTCAAATGTAGATGAACACAACTTAGGAGTCATTGAAACCTATAAATTACTCTATAAGATTATACGACTTGAAGTAATGATGCCCACAATGGTAGTTTTCTTACTCACTGCTAAGATTTGTTTTAGTGCAACGGATTCAATTACGAGTCTAAAGCTTATAGAAGCAGGTGTTCCTAAGGAATCTTTGGGCATGTTGGCACTTCCCCTTACACCCTTACAAATTCTTTTACCTCTTTTTATAAGCCGATATACAACTGGACCTAAACCCATGAATGTTTATTTGAAGGCATATCCCTTCAGACTCATCATGGGGTTAGTCATTGCTGGATTCGTTTATGTCACACCTTTTTTCATGCTCGAGGATGGTGTGTATCCTTATTCGTACTATGTACTCCTCGTCATCATATTTGCTCTTCATCAAGTGACTATTTATTCAATGTTTGTTTCATCCATGGCGTTTAGTAGTCTCATCTCTGATCCAGTCGTGGGTGGGACTTACATGACTTTGTTAAACACTCTCAATAATCTTGGCGGTAATTGGCCCGCCACTCTTTCTCTATGGTTAGTGGATTACTTGACTGTTAAACGTTGTAATATGCCTGAGAATTCGCCCTCAAACGTTACCATTGACGAGTGGAGGGACTGCTTTGGCAGGGATCATAAATGTGCCAAAAATGGAGGTACGTGTGAGACAGTAACAGAGGGCTACTACATTGAGTGCTTTATTTGCGCTGTTTTTGGAATATTATGGCTCAAAATATGGGGCGAAAAAGCTATAAAGAGGTTACAAGCGGTAAATATATCGGATTGGAGAGTACTTGCGAAGCGGAAAAATTAAATACAATTATGTTTCTTATATTAGTAAAATAAAAGTTATTATAACTTATGTTTGTATGTATAAAATTGTGACAGCATTATGCATTATAGTCTGACTGAATTCATGACAAAAATGTGTTGAACGTTCGACGATCCAGGGATTATTCTTTATAGCGTACTGTAATTAGGTATATACTTATGTATAACTGTTTTTATCAGCATTTATAAATTATAATGTATGTATAGTCTTAAATACTTTAGATAATCTCAATAGATGTTAATTTATATGTATGTACTAAGTACAGCCATTACAATTGATGATTACCTTTGACTGTATGGAATTATATCAATGATTAAAGAGTTTCTGTGTCATTTATCGAAATTATCAATTGTTTTTTGTTTGTTCCTAATTGTTACAATCATCTTCGTGTCCTTCGCATTGCATTAACTATACATATTATTATATACGTTTTTGAAAGCATGTTTTTGTTCTCAAAAGGACACATCAGTTGTTTTTTTGTTGACATATTTTTATGTTTAAAAGAATTCCTTGAATTACAATGTCTTGATATTTCCCCTCAAAATGAACGATAATAATTCTAAGTATTAATTTCTATTATGTATCTTTAAAATATATTTTTTTCTTGACAGTGTAAAAAAATAACAACGTTAATGTCGAAAAATATATGTAAAAAATATTATATTCAATGAAAAACTCAATTTCTTTTAAAGTAATGTATTTTAAATCATTGAAGTAGTAGTAGTAACCATTGCTAATAAAGTGTGAGAGGAGGGAGGGATGATCGTCATGGATCCTTCTTTTTAATATTCCGATCCTCCACTGCTGATGCTCTCACAAACAGACATATTTCGTCTTGCTCCATAGTAGTAGGATGACGCTGAATTTTCAGAGACTCTCCTAGGAGGAGAATCTGGCTTCAATATCCTTCTATATTCGGGTCCATTATCATCTTCTTTGACGACTTCACTTGATATTCTGCGTGTTCGACTCTTCATCCATGGCTTAGTTGATGGATCAGCTGAGAGAAGATCCCTGCTTGATGAAAGTCGTTGCTTTAGCTTTGCTAATTCTTCACGCCGATTTAGTGCCTTGACTACCTCTTCTCTATAGGATGGTTGCTCTTTTAGACTAGGTCTTCTGCAGTTCTTGAGAACCATTGCATCCTCACTGTTCTCTTCTCTGGAGAAGGATCTGTGAGAAGTGAGTGACTGTTTGCGATAAGAAGAGTATCCTTCAGTTTGAAAGGACATAATTATTTAAAAAGAATGCTACTGTTTCTTTAATTGCACTGTAACAAAAAGGATTATCTCATTATTAATTGACTTATTCATGTATTTCAAGGTTAATGTCCTCAGACTTATCAAAATTTCTGTAGATTTTTTTAAGATATGTATACCATATAAATGATAAGTACACAAAACCCTTTAAACCATGTAAATTAGCTAATAATATTCTTTAAAAATCCAATTATAAAAAAATATTTGTTTATTGAATGCTTTTAAACTAAAATGCATTACATGATTATTTAATTTTTTTTCACGGTTGTTAATTATGTTTGTTTTTGTTCTTTACTCAAACTACATACATGATACAACATATTAAAATATAACTAACAACTTTTTAATTAATTATAATTAATTAGTTATTTTCGCTTTCTTACAAGTTATTTTTTGTGAAAAATTTTATGAAATATTGAAAATTGCTTTTTATGAAAATAATTATAAGACAATATTAAATTAAACATTATATATATATTGGCACTTGAACAAGTTAAATAATGTTAATTACGAAATTAAACAACTTAATATGTAAAAAAAAAAGTATTTTAAAACTTAAAATGAAGTCACTAATAAGAACACAATTTTCAAGTATCACCTAATAAAAATAGGAGAAGTGGTAGGTGATGAAGGAACCCAACCACAAGTTGTTTACACATCAAACTGATTTTGAAATTTCTTGAACATGTCGATATTTTTTTTGCGTGCAGTAATAATGAAAAAAACATCAACATGCTCCATTAAAAATAATCATATTTAAAGGCTTGTATTGTTGCCGTACATGCAAGACCTGCGTGCGAGTACGCAAGGGCTATCCTAAGTATGACTTGATACTTTGTATTATTATTATTATTTTTTTTAAACCAGGGATTTGTTTTTGTTTTATATAATAAAACTCATTTTATTCCTCTGTGTTTTAGGTGACTGGGTATTGTAGATAGAAATCCCACAAAAATCCATAGTTATTCTTGTCAACACAGCAAAGATATGGCATCCACAAATTTAAATTAAATTAAATTGATCAATTATCCTTTTTTAGGGCAAAGTATGACACCACTCATGTTACTCAAGTCATTAAAAAGCACATAATGTTAATAAGTTATACATAACCGTGTCTAATTTTTTTTGCTTGCTCAGAAATTTTATTGATTAACTAAATGACCAGCTCATAATTACATATTGAAGCGAAAATCCCATTTCATAGTTGAAAGAGATAATTCCAATGTTATGGGAAAATTCTAGGGGGAATAGTTTATATTAATCATACATGACAAATTTTATTTTTGTATTAGTAAATATAGTTTTTAAAAAAAATCAAATTTCATAATTTTTTCTTTCTTATAATACAACCAGGCTTGACTTTTTGACAAAATATTTCTGGATTTGACAAGTATTGTTTTGTCGGGGGTTGGGTGAGGAGGTCAAATCCTTCTCCAGACACACTTGATGTCACAGACCTGGCATTTGCTTAGAGCAAGAGAGTTTTAAACTTTTAGGAGAGACTGAAAAAAAATTTATGTCAACTTCTTATCCTTAAAAATGTATATTCATATCATTGAGAGGGATTGAACTGCCCTTCTCTGCTCTCATAGGGTTTTTTAAAATTATAAAGCAGTGCTTTTCAACCTTTTTGGAAGGAATGGCTCATTCACAGACACAATACTTTTTTTGTGTTACATATTTTTTTAGTCTATACATACCCTACATTTTATTTCAGATCTCCTTCCTTAGTTTTTTCTACGGCACACCAGAAAGTCTCTTATGGCACAGTTCATTATATTAAAAAATATAATTTTATAGTACAGGATATTTTGAGGATCAAAAACATTTTAGGAGCAAATTGCGTTGCAGAAGTGAAGTGTACAACGAAAAAATTGAACTTTTGACCTTTAAAAAGGGCATAATTAGTGATATAGAAAAGACAAAAATGTCCCTTCTATTCCCTCATTATGAAGACCTTGAAATGTTACATGCTTTCAATAGCACAATAGCACACATTAAAGTTAAATAATGAAATATTTCATAATATTAATTTTATCTCTTTTCCAATGGTTGAATTTATTATCAAATTAAATCGAATCATCCATAAATAGAAATAAATAGTTAAATATTGTGAACTGATTTCTGTTTGGTCCCTGTTTCTCTACTTTTGATAAGGTATTACGGTACTTCAAATTTCCTCCACTAGAATGTGAAATAACTATATTCTTATTCCATCAAATAATTAATTGTTTATTAGTAACAAAAAAAAGTAATTATTTTGTAAATAACCTTGTTATTTATATCCAGGGCCATTGTTGAGGAAGTTGCTGCAAAAAAGTGCCTGAATCCCAAACGTAAATATAAAAATTAGGGTTTTGTGTTCTTGAGAGTTAGAAGATTATAAATTGTCAATATATTTATAAGTTATAATAACATTAGTAATATTTAAGGATCCATCACAGAGTGTTATCCCAAGAACATGAAAATTTACACTGTATTCTTTTACAGAAGTCGATGTTTCAACTTCACTTCCACATAGTTATTAGTGTTTTGAATGTTGATTAGTTGAACTTGAGTTAATTCTTGTATAGCTTTGAGCAATTTCGTAATAGAAAATTAAACACAGCGTTATACTACGAACACAAACATTCACGCACTATTTTGTTGTCAGCTGTTTATTTTTTCACTTCCATTTCCATGTCAGTATTCTTAACACTGCTTGTTTGAATTCAAATTGCCTCTTTTAAGCTGTGAACAATTCTCCACCATTAAATAAAAAATAATTCCATGTTGGGGCAGAAATGTCTATCATTAACTAACAAATGATTTTGGGCCCTTGTTTTTATGTCTCTTTTTGGAGAAAAGGTTGAAAGATATAATAGATGAGATAACGTAGTGTATGTATTGACCATTAGATTTTGAATTTTCCCCTCTCTTTCTCTTTTTTCTTGAAGAAAGAAAAGTAGCTGCTAAGGAAATACAATAAAGATTACATCATGACTCCGTGATCCATGAATTGGCCAATCTTAGTTATTTGTATATTTTCAACCTTTAGTTATTGATAACTTGTCCAAAAAAAAAAAAAGAAGAAGATCCTGAAATCTTCACTCATCAAAACGTTTATCAATAACCATAGGTAACATACATATAATCAAATCCTACTTAGAAGATTGATTTCTTTTTGAGATGTTTCCATGTGTAAGGAATGAAATTGACCATTTGACGCACCTCCGACGTCTTTTAGAGTCAGACACCATAGGTGTAGATATTGTACGTCATATATGTAGGCAATGTGGGAGTAGAGACAAAGTGCATGGTTTTATGAGTAGAAATTTCTTCTTTCTACTAAAAATGGTCTTTCCATGGCTAAAAACTTTAAATTTATATTCATCCATCCATGCTATATATATGAATAAATATATGTATGAGTCATCCATGTCATTCAGTTCTATTATACCCATCAATCCATCTATCAAATAATATAACTCCATTTTTCTTTCTGTACTTCAAGATTCCATTTAAAAATGCATTTTATTACTATTTTTATATATATATTATTGAGAAGATAAGAAAACAAAAAGTGGTGTGTAAAACATGCATGCAACTTTATATTCCATTCGTCATTTCAAGAGCACAAGAACAAAATTTTATAATGATCACTTGTTCTAGGTTTTTTGTGCACAAAGAGGCAGTAGTTTCATATACATGTATACATATATATATATGTAGGTACCTTATTTTGGCTAAGAATTCAGTGAAGTTAACTCTGAGCTTATGTGTAAATTGATTTTAAATGAATGGAGTGACACAAGGTGTGTTTGGAGAGGGATTAAATCAAATTGGATTGAGTTACATATACATAGAGAATGGACAAAAAAATCCGTTTGATTCGTATTAACCCATTTATCAAATCATTCGTCTTCTGATCTCGTCTTATTTGTTTCCAATGAGTCTCTAACGGGATTGTTTATGAATCTATGTAAATCGATTCAATAAATACAAAATATTGAATTATTTCTATATAAATACTATAATTAACTCTATTGGGGACTCGGATTTGTGTTGCATTTAAATACGTACATGGAGATTGTGACTTTAGACTCGACTTTTATTCTAGTGAAAAGGTTGAAACTTGAATAATTAATGAGACTTGGAGCTTGAGACTTCGCTAACATCCTTTATTTTAAATTATAATTATTATTATTCAAATTCTAATTGTCTTATTATATATTTTGATTGTAATAGTGATGATAATGATTGGATCAGAGCTGGAGACTCATATGTATTCAATACTTGGACTCTTGTCCTACTTAAGTGATCAGCTGTACTCTAAATATTTATGTTATGTTCATATAAAGGATCGGTAAATATTTGAATTCCGAACAGCATTTTATTTTGAATACTTTAATTAAAAACTAATTATTTTCATTATTTATCAGTACACCAGCAATGTTTTAAGCCCTATTTTATTAAATACAATCTACATAATACTTTGCTGGTGTATAGGTTGATACTGAAAATAATCAAATGTTGAGGTAAAAGTGTTCAAACTGAAATCCTGATTGGAATTCAAGGTTCTACTCTAATTTAAAATGGATATAAGAGCTATTATTTTAATGTGAATTAATCAAAATCTTCAGCAAAATCATTTTACTGCAGTTTCTACAATTAGTAAAAATCAGGCATCATAATTGCAATTTCATGGATGATTTTGACAAAAATAAAAAAACACGAAATTACATCTAAGATTGCTTTGCAAAACGAAATTTATAGACAGCACTAGGTGAAGAAAAAAAAAATTTTTTGAAGTAGCAAAATTATTATTTTTTCTATATGAAAGTCTCTGTCTCATTAAACTGGGACTTGAGACTCGACTCTGGCTTGAAATAGAAAAAACATGCGACTCAAATTGGACTCGAAATTGAAAGGGTGAAACTTATAAATGTAGACTCGAGGCTTGATATTCGCAAATATAATTTATTACAAATATATATTTATTATATTTATATTTTTTATTTGCCATTTATCTTTTTATATAATTGAATTTTAATATTAATGATAATGGCGGAGTTAGAGCTGGGGTCTCTGACTCGAGTTGTATTTAAGGTGGGCTTACATTACGACTTCAAATTCAATCTGGATTCAAAGCAAAAAGACGCTCAATTCAACATGAACTCGTTATTAGAGTTGGTCAGTCCTAGGACTAAATTCCTCGACGGTCTTTTTTCTTCTTTTGCGCTCCCTATTCATAGTGAGGACAAAGACAAAATCAACAACAACAAAAAAGTCTGGATAACATTCATCTAGGACTGATTCAACTCTACTCGGTATGCGATTTGATAAATGAATAAACGTTTAAAATATCAATTTTCTTGTAATTTTGTCAATTAAAAGAGAATTATAATATTACATTCGAATGAAAAAATCATACATACATGAGTTCATACTGTTTATAGAGTTGGAATTACATTATATGTATGTATGTACATACAACAATAAATTGAATTTGTACTTGAATTAAGTCTACGTGTGTTTATTGACTAATTTTTGTGTCCTTTTGTTTTTGTTTTAATATTAAATTGTCAATAGTTTAAAAGAAACTTTAATGTTACTTGACAGGAATAGTAAAAAAGTATCTCACTTAACTTTATGTTGGAACAAGAGTACTATGGCATAAAACTAAAGAACAAATTGAGGGGATCTATGTACATAGCTAGTATAGGTATAAGTACACCTACGTATGTACATTCATATGTCATGTCCTAATTAACAATATAACTTTCTTTGTTTTATGAGAGAAAGAAATTGAATATATGTAGATATTGTAATAACAAAGGCATTTACAAACTCAGTACTGTGGGAAGATAGGGTCATGAAAGTGAAACTCGGAGGAGAAGAAATAGAGATCAAACTATGGTCCAAAGACCATTCTCAATGGCCCTTAAGCCGAGATGATGGGTGGAGTTTCATTTCTTTACACTGTGTGTAGACGTACGTTTAGCTATTATAAAAAGGTTTGTTATATGTATATAGTAATATTATACGAGATAGATTACGTACAAAGAGAGAAGGATATTCAAAAATTATGGCTCTATTACAAGGGAAACTCCTCATCCATTTGTACAACACATATGTAAGTGTCCACCAGTCATTTTTTACGAGTCTGAGCTGAGTCTTGACTCTTTTCACTTTTAGTCAGAGTCGAGTATCAATGAGAATCAATATGAAAATTCAATCTAATAAAAAAGGTACTTAAATAATAATTTAAGATAAAGGATATGTTTGTGAGTCGAATGCATTCAAATCTGAATCTCATAACTTTGTGTTTTACTTCCTGTTATAAGCTCCCAGCTCTGATACAAAGCTTATTTAGTGATCTCTTGTTTCATGTCATCATTTTTTATTTATTAGTTATACCCCAATTTAAACGACGATGTCCTTTCCAAGGTTAGATTATTATGAGAAAAAAGTTTTTGATTCATAATAATTAAATTATTATTATTAAAGGTCATTTAACAAGTGACTTTTCATTGTCAATATCAAATGACATATGTTTTTCCCATTTTATAAATTACATACAACATAGGTACTCGTGTGTCCATACATATGTACATTGAGAAAAGCTGTTCTCGGATTCAAATATGCAAACCCAGAGTTCACTTATGAACATTACATTTAAAGTATATTCATATTTTATGTTGCTACAAAAAATAATAGTAATAGTCCTTCAAACTGGATGTCAAGTGAAACTTCATATAAAACATCGTGAATATATGACTCAGTGATTATTTCGTTCTTGAAGTAAAAATTACATAAACATATTTATCTCTTGTCATTTTTGTCGTCGTAAAAGGAAAAACATATTTTCTTGGAAGAAAAGAAGCAATAACATAGATACAGTAGTAAAAGTTTATTATTGCATGATCCGTCAGATAAAAATCTTTGGAGCGTCTCTCAACCTTTCCTCCTCCCAAGAAAGAAAGGAGAAAAAATCCCCCAAATATCTGGTAGTCAGACCATTCTTCTCAACTGCGGAACTATTCTTCATTTAATGCTAGAAAATGTTCACAACTTAACAAGAAATTTAATTCAGGTCAAAACACTAATAAGGACCATTTTTTGATTTCCAAAGAATAGGATACTTGGCTCGGTCAGTTTTTGGGAAGTTAATATTTTGATATGAATATAGCTAAGAGTAAAATATCAATAAAGTTGTGGTTTTATTTTTATTTAAAAGAGTTTTTTTTCTTATCTTTATTTACATTGAAACAACATGAGCCATTTATAAATTTATAACAAAATTACTGAGACGAAAGATAAAAAAGAATTATATTTATATATTTGATGCTTAACTTATTCTTAGAGGCAATACACTAATTGTGACGTAAGTCCATATTGATTCTCCTTGTCAACATTCTCATTTAAATCAAATTACGTCGTAGTGCCGATTACCAACATAAAAGATTATCATCAAAATGTTCGAATTTGACCTATGAAACTTCATATCTACAATACGAAATCAAAAAAATTTATGAGTAAATTATTGTGTCTTTAAATTTTTACATCGATATTTATAGTCATTTATCCTTCTTAAATACCATCCATGACGTAATTTGACCAGTGCTATAAAGAAATAAGTGATATTATTTTGATGACTCATAAATGAAATTTGAGACTTGCTTTGCTTTTATATATATATATATATATATTTCATTTTTTATATTTCAATATTTTGTGCTTCGAGGCTCCCTTATGGATATTAAAAGAGATTAATGCTTCTTCCAATTGAGTGATGTGTTTTTTTTAATTAAATTTTATCCAATTATTTCATTTTCAATAATGGAAAAACATAATACTTATTTGTATTTTTCTTTGAATTGATTTTGTGGATAAATATAATCGAATTTTCCTTTAACTAATAGGGTTGTAACATTGTGTCCTTTTGATCTAAGGAGGTTAGATATGAATAACTATTTTTTTAGTAAAGTATGCTCCGTGTACATAGATAATAATTGATGTTACACACCCTAACACATCGTTTGAATAATCCCTTCTGATATTACTTTAATCTACCTCTAAATGTGTAGATTCAAAAACGTATAAATAATTAAAATACAGATGAATAATTAATTGAACTTATCTGATGTACAATTCCATGGTGACTCAATGTTAGAGCTATAAGCTTGAACTAGATTCATACCTAAAAAGACTCGATGATTAATACTCGCAAAGAACATTTATTTAAAATGATTATAATTGTATCAGATCATCAGCTAGTTAAATTATTATTCACAAGGTGAAAATTGCATTAAAATAAAATATTATGTCACGAAAACCTTTCGAGTAATCACACATCAGAGATAGTATTTTTTTTTTTTTTTGCACTTTCGTATACAAATGAGGCTTAATCTTTCACGAATTTTTATCCATGGGAAAATCTACTTTCCAATCCAGTACCTTAATACTATTAAATCTCCTAGACTGACTTTGAAAGTCTTATGGGAGAAAGGGAAATGTGATAATTTAAGAAATAGGCGACACACAGTCAAAGAAATTTGAGTGGGTCCTTTTACTGGTGTGATGTTACAATTTTTTATTTTCTGAATTAGGGGGCATAATTGATGTAGATGAAGCAGGAACTGTAATGTTATAATATTTTTCTGAGAAGTCTTCAGAATTGATTTGGCTTTTTTTTAAGCCAGTGAATCTTATCAATCCCAGATTATTTCTATCTGATATGAGTCAAGTTCACATTTAATCACCTACTTTATTATTAAAATCTGAGAACTGAACATTTAGTCACTGAATGAGCCGCTGAGTTCCTGGCCTCCATTAGATAACTATTTCTGAGTGTTTCATATCATTTGTATTTAGAGAATACATGTATAACAGTGCATCTACAACTCCTGCGTATTTTTTTGTCAGGAATCGATTTGTCTACTTTTTTTGCTCCTTTTTGGTATTCTGAACGTTGATTTATTGAATTTTAATTATTTCTTATCAAATAAACTGTGAATAGCAATCAGTAATTGATAATGATGAACGATAGTGGATTAACATTTAATTTCGGTTTTCTTTTCTTTTTGGAATGAAATATTAAGAGATGCAATGAAGATTGCAAAGTGATATTAATATTGAAGATCCTTTCAAACTATTTTGCAAAATTTGCAATCCTCCGTCTCTCGTTGATATAAAACTTTTTCTAATAGCCCACAAGCAAGTTGACTCTGTAATGAGTTAAATTATGTGAATCATGTATATCTGCAAGGCATTTCTTCACGTCTTAATGCTCATTTCATCTCAAGGACAACACACTACGTACGTTTTTGAAATAAAGATAATTATTTTTTATATATTTTTGACCCCCACAAGTTTCATCAGAGTATTTCCCTTACTTTTGCTTAAATATTTCTTAACTTGCATTTTTATTTAGATTGTACTCCTTAGTTCAAAATTTCAACTTTGATATTTGATTTAAACTATGCAAGAAATGAGTCGGCTCAGTCTTTGTCCAATTTTCTTTATGCATGATGTGTGCATAAACATAATTTTAGAAGTAAAGGAGGGTGTGGCATAAAAACTTAAAATGTGGATGCCCTTTTTCACAAAAACCTGATGTTAATAGATACGACTAATTTCAATCATTATTCTTTTGTCATTTGGAATATTATTATCAAACACAACTTTAAACTAGTTTCAAATCACAGATTTTGAACTTCCTCTCCAGACCTACTCAATTAATTATAGGATATTTCAATTTTATCTAATAAGGGGACCTTGACCACTGGATAAAAATTTGGTGGATTTTGGTGGATAGCTAAAATACCTAGAAACAGAGTCTCAAAGTTTAACAATTTTACATTATAATTAAGAAAACCGCTATAGTTATAATCAATCACATTGAATCACATTTCTATTAAATTATTTATAAAAAGATTAAAAATTGTATATCACTTCTTTAACTCAAAATTAGATTATAATAATCATTGTCTCTTAAAGTTAGAAATTTATATACTTTAAAATAAAAAATAATAAGTCATTGTTCCTCATTTATACTGACGTGTTAACGATTTTCTCATGCTCAGAACAAGACACATAAATGTTGAAAATATTATTGAAAACTATTCATTCTTATCTGTAATTATTTTAAAATGTCTGTTTTTACAAAAAAAAATTTCTTCATGTTAAATCAATCTGTCGATCACAAAAGCAGAATTTCAAATTTCTATTTTTGTATTGTTTGACATTCAAGAAAATTCAATTAAAACCCAGACACTAAAGAAAAAAGTTCAAATTCTGTTGCATAGTAACATGTAACTAAAGAGATATATCATGGTGTCTTATCAGGTGAAATTTTTGTATGTACTCTACAAAAATATTTTATTTTGACCGAATGTGTATATTTGGTAATTTTTGTATTCATTAAATCTCTAAAAAAATGTAAAAATATATTTTTTTGAAAAGCAAGAAACATGTTGGACTTTTAGGTATTACATCACAAACTATTATAATTAATTTTAGACAATGGTTATAATAAGTATGTAGTTACTACTAGACTTGTTTTGAAACCATTAAAAGGGAGATTATATTAAACAGATGTGCAATAATTTCAACAACTTACAATGCTTACTTGAAAAGAAAAAAAAACTCACACACAAATCAGCCTTTGTGTTTACTTACTAAACTACTCAAATTCATAATTATTCGAATTTTTTTTTTTTAAATGAGCTGCCTCTCATTTAAAATGGGATAGTATTATTTTTTAAGAAGAACTAAGTGGATTCAAGATTATTTTGTATTGTTTACAAAGGTTCAAAACTTTCACATGCACAGCAAAAAATCTCGTATCAAAGCTGACGACTCGTAACCCACAACTTTAACTCGATCCGTACTTAAGTTACATTAAAAACAGCTTCAAACTCGAATGAACTTAAAGTGAAAAGATTTGAAACTTGACATTGACTTAAGCAGCTTAATGACGACTCGTCAAAAATGATTTGTGAAGAGTCAAGGACTCATTCAACAGCGACTTTAGACTATTCTTGGATTCAAAGTGAAAATACTTTAGGCGCAAATTAGACTTGGGTAGCTCAAAGACTCCAGAATCGACTCGGACTCGTAAATAATGACTTGTGAACAGATCCTACTCCGATGTCTTTATTTGAAATTAATACATCCTCTTATACCGAAGAAGTGATCCCATAATTATGTAATGTACAAATATTTGTACGGTACAACCATTTTTTTTTCAAGAACAATTATAATAACATTACAGATAAAACAGGTTGTTTTCATGCATTGTACAAAATAACTTGATTTGCTTATAAAAATTGCATTTAGACAAAAAAAAGAAAGAAAAGAAAAGTAAAACGACATCGAAATAAATGATATTCATATTCAAATCCTAAAGTTTCTATATTAATCATTCCCTTTTCTGCCTTATGTACGTATCAGAGCAGGTCAGACTAAATAATAGTGTCAAGTCAACAAGAAACCAAGTTTATCTAAAATATTTCAATATGTGTTAGAACTGCTATCATATTCTTGAAGACATTCTATGTCGTTTGTATTAATAGTGTATTTCGATTAATTAAATAATGACTTCAATAATTGCAACTTAATTAAAGAAAAACCAACTGCCACTAAATAAATCTCTGGGGCTATGAAAAAGATGGACGTTCTTTCAGGGACCATATCGGCTCCATATGCAGTCTTAACATTTATCCGATGACTCTATGTGATAGACTACAATCCTTGGTTTCTCGGTTAAAAGTGACATTTTAGCAAAAACTGTGCGGCATAGGTCTTAAAATAATCTCCGAAATATTTGGCCGTTATATTTATGAAGTAAAAAAATTAAAAGTGGATTTGCTCCTATTCAATATTTGAAAACAAACAACTTGCTTTCTTGTTAATTTGACAAATATATAAATTTTAGAATTTGGAGAAACTGGAGTACTATAATGTTCTGTTTTTATAAGTGGATTCCAGAATTATATTTATAATAAAATTACTCCTAGCTACATCTATTCACAATTTACTATCACAAAATACAATTTTCTTTATAGAGCAACAACTTTTTTGCAGAAAATACAATATATATTCACATATACAATTTTCCTTAATCGCATAAACCTCTGATCCCTTAAAGCAATATAATACCAATATGCTTAAATGAAATATCAATTTCACATTTTCTTCAATGTTTGTTTTCATAAATAAAAAAATATAATATTGGATAATTAATTTAATGAAGTTATTCAAAAATACAGGGTGTATATTCTCTGGAAATACATAAGTACATATCATAAATCAAGTAAATTGACCCCATCTTTCTTTAGCTCACTTCGCAGTATATGGGATGTGCATTTTGTTGAAATGATTAAGCGTGTCCGTAATTACTATGTTATCATCTGGTGTGCCAACTGATAATTTTCTATCCTTCCTTTTGCTATCTCAACATTTTGCCTATATCTAATTATAATCTATAAAAAGAGTTGATCCTCAAACTACGGATCGTAAAGTACTTTCTCCAAGAAATCCTTATACCTTATAGATTTCCTTCTTAGTCCATGTTTTGATACTCATAGTCTTTGGAGTCTATTTCAAGTATTAAGCCAGCGGCTGCGGCTCATATGCCCCATCTCCAACAAAGTCAGATTTACATAAAAAAAAGACAAAGAAAAAAGGCCCAAAATGTTGGCTATAGTCAGTCAATTCTTTCCAACTATTGGACTATCATTTATATAGTTTTGGGTTCTATTTAGACACATGACGTTCACAACAAAGCCACAAAACAACGTACACTGAATAAAATTTTGGTCAAAATTTTATTGGCAACGAGTCAATTTTTTTATCTATTAGGGTCGTTGAGGGTACCATGAATTAATTTATTACCAACTATGTAACCTCATTGAATTCAAATTGTTAATATATTGTCAATCAAAATATAAATATGATTATGAGGGTAAAATAAAAAAAGAAAAAAGAAAAATCGATTGATTTATTTCTAGCATTTTAACTGCAATAAGATAAATATAAGACATTTTTGACTTAAAATGTTATAAATAAGGATACAAAAATTCCACTTAAAACTTTTTATACTATCCTTTATTCTTTTCATTTATGCAACTATTGGTCCATTAAAATTTGCAAAATTTTGATTAAGAATCATAACTCCTTTATTTGAGTGGAAATGATGATAGGGAAAATAGTAATAAATTTACTCACTCTTCAAACATGTAACATTACGAAATGTCAAAACATACTCTCATATTCAAAATCATGTTGGACAATCACATAGCCATACTTCAAAAGCGACATCTTCAGGATGGATGTTTCGTAGCCAAGGAAATTTCCTCAGGGGAATATGTGCATTTTGTCTCTTTGTATTATAGGTTTGGTTCACTGCAAAGAGTAAATTCGAGTCAATGTTCAGAACATTAATAAAAGACAAAAGCAAAGAGATAAAGAGACAGCTAAAAAAATAAATCTAAAGAAATTGTTGATTTCTTGGGGATACTGGAATAGTGATGTATTTTTAATTATTGATTCCTTGACTCTTAGGAGTGTTTTGATCTATTTAACTTGAACTATTTCCAGATAAAAGTAAATCGGATATCCGAACATTAACAAAGTGCAACAGCTGACAGAAAATACTAGAAAGTGTTTGATGGGACTATACTATTTTGGTATTTATCTGGATATATGCCGTACTTACTACCATTATAACATTAGGACTTCATAACAAAACAGACAAGGACACGTGAGTTAAATGTGACTAATCAGGTGCACTTCTTATAAGTTATAACCCCCCTATGCATCATCACTCATCAGTCAATCAAGCAACAAATAAAAAATGCAGGTACTGGATCTACATAATATACAATTACGTATAGTCATTCAAATGAACTCGTGGAGTCACCACAAATCCTTTGTTCCAATTCTTTCTTTAACCACACTTTTATTGCCATAAGATTAAGTACCAAATAAGGACTCTAATATCATACATACATACATACAAATATACATGTAGGTACATAACATACATACAAAAGCTAAACAATTGAATAAACAACACCTCAAAATGTAACCGTTGCCTAGTTGTTTTTATATGTATACTCATGTTGTTCTAAATACAAGTAATAAATACGTTGTCATAAACCTAAATGCATGTACAATTTACATATTATATGACTGTAAAATGAATTAGAGTCTGACTTTGTCCTTCTCCCTATTACATGTTATGAACATACATCCTAAATGCGATCAAGGATTTATTTCACGGTTTATATATGTAATTATATACATACATATAAAAATATTTATCTCTGATTAAATTGAATTAACAAATTAATTTACTGAATTCACCAACTTTCATACTTATAATATTAAAATGATTCATATTGATTCTAGTCGGATGTGAGGATCGTTTAATAATTAATTATTTGATGGCTTACTAAGTCTTAGTATCTTCTTATGGCTATAAATGCTGTGTTGGTTTCCTCGCGTCTTATTACAAAATATTTAAACGTATATTTGTTCTAATGTTGTATTGGTACAAAATATAGACATGCTCTTAAGGTCATTCCCATTTGTTTAATCGAATGAATTACAACTTATATAATACATTATTAAAATTATCAATAATAATAAGAAGCGTTATTTCTCAACTATTAAGAAATGAATTAACCTTCGTTTTTTGGTATTATATTTTGATGCAAATATCCCATAATTGGGCTGAGACTCTGAATTTCCAGAATCATTTGTAACTTTGCAAATGTATTCGTTCACAATTAAGATACTTTCAATTGGACGTACTATATCTAATATTCTTTAGTATCCACTCACTCAAAGATATGTGAATTCAACTTTCCAATACTATATGTTACTATTAAAGAAAAGAAAAACTATTGAAGTGGGAGCCTGATATGTAAAATGCCTAGCCGACAGGTCAGATAACTTAAAATCTTTTAATTAATTTATTAAATGAATGATAGTGTAAATTTTAAAATTTGTAAAATTGATATTGGTAAAGATTTTTTTGAATTAAATTTAAAATAAATAATCTCAAGAATAGATAACACAAATAAACACTTGAAGCCTTTAAGACTTAATATGTGGCACAAAGTACAGATATGGAACATATACATATATATATCCTAAAGTAATTATTATAATGGGGATGGCTCCCTACAATTATGAAATTAAAGCTCAAATTTATGTAATTATATATATATATAATCTCTCTCAATAACGGGTCCACAATCTGCTGAACATTTGAGGCTGTGGTATCATCAACACTAATAAATTCTGCCATTACTAAACGCTCAGCAGTTTTACAAACTATGGATTCCTGGAAACGATTTTTCAAAAACTTATTAGTCCAAAAAAATATGTATAAATTAACTAGTGGAGTACGAGAAGTGCCTCAGTGATATCTTAAAAACTATTGCCAGTTTTTTTTTTTAGATAGGATGAACAAGTTGTTTTATGGCGCTAAAATTGAATTTAGGCTTTTGAATCAGAAATTGCGATGCTGTAGCTTTCGTATATTTAAAATATCTTGTAGGCAAATTGTTTAGAGAAATGGTCACGTTCCAATATAGAAAAGAAATACAAGTGGTGGAGGACAATACTTCTTTCACAATTCTATTATCTGACACTGGGACCTCTACTCAAAGGAAATAATATTCCAACAATCAACCCAATCATCAACTACGTGCGTTGAAGAAATATAAAACTTGGCATAAAAACCTTTACTTAAATAATCAAAAATATATATTTCACTTCATCTGAAAAACTGCTTAAATATATGTTTAATTTTGATAGGAAGAAGTAACACATTTTTTAAGGACAGAAGATGAATGTGTCCTTTTTTTTTTCTTCAAGGAAACAATAAATCACATACAGTAATATCCCAAACAGGACAAGTAGTGGACTTTGTGCTTCGGATAGTTGAGTATCTGAGACACAAGGGATGTGCCAATGCTACAAACTAACAATTCATTACTTTTTCATATTGGTGGATTATATTAATAAAATGGTTCTGAAATAAATAAAAAATAAACTTAATGTAGCAGAGAATCCAAACTGATGGAATTCAAAGAGTATCACTCTTTTTCCTCAATTGTTATTCTGCATAAATATATATAGTTATTGTAATAGTTCTAATTGAGACATGTCAAAGTATTTCTAATGAGTTAATTAAATATTCATAGATTCCTCTTGCTATACCTCCTTGAAAATGTTTGAATATACATACATATGATTAGTTAAACTTAAGGAGTTTCAGAAGTTTTTTTTTTTTGTTTTTTTTTACATTAAGATAAATAATTTGCATACATAAACTCATCCCACATCCACTTAAATTATATACACACTCATTTTATTAATCGTTTATTCAATATATTTATACAATCATCAAGTTTTTTTTTTTGGAGTTGTGAAATTGTAGGTGTCCATATTGTTGTATGGACTTCTTCTTCCCGCAGAAAGAATTCTTTAAGTAAAAATTATTACCACACATAGATACACTAATGACTTATATTCTAAAATATACATACATTCTACCGTCGTATGTGCTCATTCCAAATCCTTATTCCGCTTTTGGGATGAACAAATATAAATCAAAATAAATCAGATTGTGGCTCAAGGTAATTAAAATTTGTCAAAATAAGTAATTTATTTGATGAGTCTATACATATTTGATTAACGCATGTATTCAAAAATCTACAAAGTCAACTGTTTAGACAATTTTGTGGAAATCCCTTCTTATGATAATTTGAGACACACCAATTATATGGAATACAGATAATAACATTTTTAAAGATATCCCTCTTCAATATCGATTTCAGGGTGGAGTTGGTGGGATGAATGTACGACATTGCGATAAGATAATATTAGACTACCTCCACGAAAGACTGAAATATGCTTTAAAATATAAAAATATATTTAAAACAAGAATTAAAAATGAAAATTCGTCAAAAAAAATTTTATTTTATTATTTCACTCTTTGTATTATTCTCTAAAATCATTGTTACCTCTCAAACTATGAAATGGTATTTTTGCATAAGATTCAGACACAGGGTCAGTAAAGAGTCAAAATATTAGCATTCATCTTACTTTTATTTTTTGTTACTGAAAGCTATGGATCAAACATTTAGACATTTGTGTTTAAACTAGTGCTTCTCAAACTTTTTGACTCACCTCTCAGATGGTATTTGTAGCATATGTTCCACTCTTTCTCATTCTAACAAAGGAATTATATTTTTTTTATCATGATACTTGATAAACAGCTTTTCAAACAAACCCTGTAATTGTTCTTCTAATGGGACACAACGTTCAGTTTGAGAAATAATGGTTTTAGTCTTTTTATTTAGGGATTAAATTGATCATTTATATAAAGAACAACATACGTATATGTCAACATATGTTGTTGCTCTGTTTAATTATATTATTCAAATCATTAAATTTTATAACCATATGTATATATATATATTTGTACATTTTAATAAGCTCTCTATTCATGGAATGGTCTTGTTATTTTTGTGAGTCTTTGTCTAAAGTTGTAGGATTCAAGGGTAGAAATTTTAATCCGTTGCCTACATAGGAAACTTGATTTATGAAATGATTGCATCTGTAAACTATGTGTGTGTGTATATATATATTGTACATCAAATTAACAAGAGAAATCATAAAGACCTTTGCACATTGAACCTGTTTGCTTCTTGAACATACAATGCAAACCTATAATAATAATAATAATAATACGTGCCTATTGATTATTATTATTATTATTATTATTATACGACCATTTTGATATTCCAAAATGAGAATTTTTTTCTTACATATTTCTTTCTTGGTACTCTCCGACATCGCCCACACATATGTGTAAAAAAAACATACAATAAAAAAGGTCTCATATCTATGTATTAAGAAACAATATATATATATATATATATATATATATATAAATGAAATTACTTTACAAGTAAATATACGTACATGGATACAAACGCATGTTTGTTATGTAACCCATGTATTTTGTATGTACTGAAATAACAATACATATATGTTATTCACAATTATTGTCGTTTGAAGCACAAAATACCATGAATATTTGAAAGATTATATTTACTAATTAAATATGTACATGGGCAGTACTTACATAGTACATATGTATGATGTAAAACCCATTTATGTGACCACTGTGATATATCTACCTACTGTACACATATTATGTGTGTAAATACGTATCTACATACATTGTACATACATTATAATGGCAGTACCCTCTGCGATTTCCAGCAAATCAATCCCTGTCCAAAAATTTAAATAAAGACTACTATGAATTTATTAATTCATTACTATTTATATAAGTCTACAGACTCTATTTTTCAAACTACATAGACACCTCACATTTTAGGCTTGAGTGTATTTCTTTTTAGATTTATGTATAAAATAAATTTATAAATACATAAACGTCAAGGATATGGTCAAAAACAAAAACTGAATGTACAAACATTAGATAGGGAATTGATATATTCCGCCCTTAACACTTTGTGTGGACAAATCAGTAGTCTATGCTCTATTGAGATTATATACTCGACAATATTTATTTGCTGATATTAACCTCTATCTTGCTCTGATGTGGTGTTAATCCCCCAGGACAAACAATTTTATATAAAACAAGTTAATTTATAAATTCTAAGAGTATAGGATAAAGTAAATAAAAAAATATGAAGAAAACACCTGAATTGATAGACGCCTTGAGGTTGTCCAGGCACTTAAAGTACCTTATTTTCTTTGCAGAGTTACAATGGAATCCTATGCAAAAATTAGCTTTATTCCTCAAGTAGTTTTGTAGTTTATGCGTCTCTGACCAGGTAGATAGACATAAGGATTGAATCCTCTGTATATGCATATATTGTACCACATAACTCTTTAATAAATCTGGAGTGATCACTTTACCATAGATGAAAATAAAGAGTAGATTATCCTAGGCTCTTTCAAATACATTTTTCGAGCTGATTTGGAAAATCGAATCAGATGAATAGGAGGGCATTAAATGGCTTAATTAAAAATGAAAGAAAATTTCTTTAGAAATCAGTTTCTTCTGAGTTGGACACTGTAATCTCTTTTGAATTTCTGTCAAGGAGCAAATTCAATATTTTCCTCAAAGGGATTAATGTATGAACTTGTGTAGACATTACACAAAAAAGTTTGTTTATGTTCATCTATGGTAAAAAAAAAGTGCAAACATGTTGTGTACAAGTTGGTGGTATTTAGCAGTAATTTTAACTTGCACAACTCACCCAATTACATTGTACGTTCATAGCGTCTGCTATGTTTATTATAACACAAACAATTTAAGTGACAAAGTTATTAATTGATGTTCTCATTTTATTTTGATCTATTAATCCAATTTATTCAGTTATTTACGAATAATGGAACTTTGATCAATTAAAATTACTTATTTAATAGATACCTACATACGAGGGATTATCCAACTGTGGGCACTTAGATCAATGTGATGTGTCTCAAAATAATTATAAATTTTAGTAATCGTCATTAAAAAAAATGTCTATTAATTATTCGCCTTATTCGTGTTTTGAACCTTGATTGATTCAATTCAAATTATATCTTGTTAAACTAAGGGGTAAGAGATAAAGAATACTTCAACAGTTGGAGAGAATGACGACATTTGCTGGCTACCAGTTAATTTTGAGTATTTTTTTCTTTTTGAAAGAAGGGTTGAGATATACAATAAGTATTTGTTCTGTGGTAAATTGTTTATTTAAAATGCTTCATCCGGCACCAACTTGTATTTTCATGCAGCCTACATGAATTAGAAGTTGTAACTTGTACAAAACCATTGTAAACACATGTGATATTGAAAAACTCATTTTCAATCGAACTTTATATCAATTCACCCATTGTAATACCATTTACATGAACCCCCTACAGCTTTTAACTGCCCATTATTGTAATATCAAGAACCTTTTTTTTTCTTATTTATATAGTTTGCTTACAGCAAGAGAGCTGAAGTACAAGTATAACTGATATTATTGATCAAAATGCCTTTAGCGACCCAAAATCTTGGTCTCACCACAAGGTTTTGTCTATTTTTAACGATATTTTTAATAGGAGAAAGGGAAAAAAAATAAGAAAGATAAATGATAATTGTGGTTAAGATAATAACCAATAACTGTTTTTCATCTCATTTTCATTCAACAAGCATTTTATTGTTGAAAACAGACTCTCAGAAGTCAACAACACTCTGTTGCCAAAATATTAATTTCGGTTCTTACGAGATATGTTTCAAACGAATTAGATATGAATCAATATATTCTAATACACCTATATTGTATGCAATTACAACCCTTGCCAATCTTGAATAAGTATATAAAATCTAACTCGCCTCAAGAAATAATGAAATTAGCTATGCTATATTCATTCACAAAGAGGATCCAACATGATATTTTAGGTAGTTATTGAGTATTCTTTCTTGAAATAGGGGGAAGGGGGTTCATTGCATACAAGTGCTGGAACTCCATACTGAATCATTAGAATAAAAGACTCTGGTAAATAAGATTATAATGTTATTTTCTATAAAATAATTGAAATTTATTTATTTATAAAAATCGATATACAACATTTAATTTAATTTTTTTTTTAAACTAAAATATTTTTCGAAACTACCCAAAAAACACATTTTTGTTTGACTGGGTCTCACATAGTGTAGGGTGAGTTCACATATTCTGAGTTAAAAGAAATAAAATGATATTTGACCCATCAGTTTTTAGTATGATTAATTAGTATCTTCTATTATATTTCGGATGAAAAGATAATTCGAACAATGTTTTTGATTTTTTTGAATTTTAAAAATATTTAAAAAATTAAAATTTACACGGGTGCAAAATAAAAAAAAACATGTGGGGCAAATGAGAACGATTAATTATCGTAACATATTTTAAAACCAACACAAGTCTGTAGTCATAAGCTAATGAGACGTAAGTATAATTCGAATCTGAGTCATGAATACAGCAGTTCCCAGCAGGTGACGTTCTAAATTTAAATTTTTTTTTTTGGGACAATTGAATAAGTTTTCATTATGTTAAAGTTCTATTATTTGTAATGCAGTGCTTCAACTTTTTTAATAAGCTTTTTAAAAGTTCTGGGGGTGTAAGTCTCCAAAGTCTATTCTTAAACCTGATCCCTAGCACTGATTCAATCATCATCAATGACTTTATTAAAACTCAATATTATGATATTAATAATAAATAAAGGATGTTTATGAGTCTCAAGCCTCGAGTCTTCTTATCTTATATGCAGTATTCTAATTGAAATAGAGATGATTATACATCACATAACATAGGTAAGTGCAACGATAAAGTGCACTATATAAAAATTGGCAATGTATTTGGATAACATGAATAAATGGTATTTGAAAGATCCGGTACTTACAATAAAAATGGAGGACATTTGTACGACCAAATTAAAATAATAACCTAATTGTTTTTTAAATGACACTTCATAACAAGGTAATAATTTAAATGGAAAAACCTTCCTTTTTGAATCAGAAAAGAACGCAACACGTCGATATCATTAATCATTCAAGCTATTTATATGTATATAAGTAATAATAGGAATATATATTATACATACATAGATCCAGAATAGAAACTCATTAAAAAATTTAAATCATTATTTCAATACCTCAAATACTCTGGTTTAAAAATCTGGAATAGCCCTGAAAAAAAGAAGAAGAAAAAAAAGAAGAAGAAGCTTATAAGTATGTATGTACGTAGATTAAACGCCCAAAGATATCATTCAAAAACATCTGTGTTACATTATTTGTTTCTTCAAAACACAAAGCAAACATTCACGTTGAGCAATTAAGATAAAAAAAATAAGAATAATGAAAAATGGAGTCATGTTACAAAAAATAATAATAATAATAATACAGTCATGAAAAACCAATAATGATACTTGTAGCTTTTATATTGTTCATGCATGTAAGTATGTATAATTATCATTTTTTGTTACTTAGGCCAATACAATGCTTTGCTCTCTAATGTTTAATTTGAACTTGATAGATTCATCAGTTTATCTAAGAAGCTCTGAACTTGATTGTATCTACCAACCTTGTCTCTTCCTCAAAAAAGAGATAGTAAAAGGCTCAAAATCCGTTGATACACAGCTAACAACTCCTTCCTCCCAATGTGGAATCTTTCTTTATTTAATAGTAGTGATGGTTCCTTGCTTAACAAGTTTAATTAATCAACGCTCAGAACACGAATAAGGAGTATGTAGGCAAATTTACAACTGAAAAGATAGTTTTTATGTTACATATATACATAGTGGGATAATACTCTGGTTTAAAAAGAGGTTGTATCTGCATCAATATGCTTGATATTTATCTTTTCAAGTGTTAAATATATGTTATGTAATACATTTAATATAGGGCTGGCTGATTTAAATCAGTTGATAAAAACAAAACATAATTATTTAAATAATATATAATTATGCATGAACATATGAAATGGTCAAAATAATTCAGAAAGTGAATTTTATGAACAAGTTTATAATTAAAGTAGTTACATTTTATAAGTAATATAGAATAAATATAATCTAGTCTTATACATATAATTAATGAGTACAGAAGGCTAACACTTATATGTAGATAGACATAAAGTATATATTTATGAGTAATTACTGCTGATATATGACTATGGATTGATCTTCAAATCTCAGAGATTGATTTTTTATATAGCTCATAACTTATTTAAATACAGGGATAACAAGTTTGACTCTTCTGATGCTCAGATTTTCACCTGTTTAGTTGCAGATTTAAATAGTTTTAGGGTCAATGTTATCAAAATTTATTCAGAACTGGTTGATTACATACAGCATACAACTTCATTAATGTTATGTGTAATGTTAGGGATGTCACAGGTCCTTATAGGATGATTTGTGGGTCCTGCTTGGTGTTTAATTAAGGGATTACGGATTCTATCTAAATAAAGTTAGTATACTTACATATTCTATAGTCATAGATATGATGCAAATTATGATGTATGCAAATCTTTCTAATAAATAGATGCATGTAGTTAGTGCAAAAATGCACCAATGTTAAGCCCATGATGACATTGAATGTCAAATTAATATCAAATATTCTAATAGCGGATGTTCAAATAAAATTTCAAATATAAAAGTATTTGAACGCTCAATAAATGTAAATTTATAATCAAACACCTTCACTAAATTTCCTTGCAAAAATCTATTATTAAATATTCTTAAAATAATTTTTCACAATTTGATTGTTTTTCCTTGATATTATATATTTATTTTTAATATTGTGTGTCACCAAAAGGATTTTCGATTCCATATTTGATGTGGATCCTGTAATGAAAAACAAAAAGCTTTAATTATAGCCTATTATTGTAATCAAGAATAAAACAATACCAAGACTTTGAGGAGATGACTGTAAGACCAGACCAAGACTTGGACCATTCAAACTCCAAGTAGATAAAAAATTTGAATTTGAATGATAATAAGGATCAATCCTTGTTATCACAACAAGATCAAGATATTCAGGAATTTGAGAGATCGATACCATGAGAAAAATAAATGTTATTGTTGCTCTTGTAAAGGACAAATTGCCTTCATTTTGGTTACGAGAGTCAGACCGATCTCAAGAATCACATCACTAATACCTAATAATATACATTTTACTCGTGCTACTGAACTACAAGATATTTACAACTTTAAATTACATTATAATTATTTTTTTTGTGTTTGGTATTATGGAAAAATAAATACACTTTACTATTTTGTGGCAAAACAAGTATGTTTGCCATGATTTGCTGCTTAACAACAGTTCCTTTATACAACAAAGGCTGCTCTATTTTAAAAAAAATATTTACCTATTATTGTTATTTATAGCTATATGTATATATTGAATTTACAATGATTCGAATGCATGTAATATTGTGATGGTTTAAAAATGTTATTGGATTTACATACACAGAGCAAATAACGTTGTAATTTATGTACAAATGAGAACTTTTTTTTTTTGCTATTTCCACACAATAACTACATAACACATACTATTAAGTTAAAAATATAATTTCATAAAACTTTTGATAATGATTTTGATATATGTACGTACTTAATCCTATATCGAAAAGTGCGTACACTTTCCAATGAAATGACATGGCATGAAGTATGTAATTTTTATGTCCTAGGAGGTTCAAGCAGAGCTGTTCACGAGTCATTTTTTAACGAGTCACGAGTCTTTTTATGTACTTCAAGTCTTAAGCTGCATTTTAATGAGACATGTGTGCGACTCTTGTCCAAGTCGTGTCTTCGAGTGGAGTATAAAGTTTTGAACTTAGAGTCTGAGGTAAAGGCAGCTTAATTAGACTAAAGTGTAACTCGAGTCTGAGGACCCAGCTCTTGGCTCTAGTACAATTTAGAAAAAAAGCAATTACACTACAAAAATATCAAATAAGTTTGATTTTGATTTATGGAGTATCACTAACCATTTGTAACTCTCATTCATGTTTCTATGAATTTGAAAAATCAAATATTTATTAATTTCCCAATAATTCAAATTATTATGATTTCATGAGGATGTTTTCATATTAAGAATAAAAACATATTTCATTATTATTATATTTTGGTTGATGCTGTTTATGGCAATGAATGATTTATAATTTGTATTTTATGATAACACTTTTGAATGAACCGATCAAGGATTCATTCAGGATTTAAAAATTTGACATGAATCTCATCAATTATTTGTGAGGTATTTAATTATATAATAATTATGGTTATACAAGGTGTTTTTGTACATGGTTGAGTTTGACAGAAAATGATGCTCCATGAATTTGTATCAAAAAAAAATTACGGCAAATATTAGGTACGGCTTAATATAGCATTATTGGTACAAGGAGCTTGTTTTTATTATTATATTATTAGTTTAAGTCCAAAAATCGAAGCACAATGTTTGTAGTCGCTATTACAGTCTCCCTAAAACTTACGTTCCAGCCTAAACAAAATGGCTCATATAAAAGTTATGTTGATAGAAGGTTATGGAAATCTCTTTATATTTTAATATTTTATATTTTTGTGAGAAATTTTGGAAAAATTTTGCTTGAAAAATTGGGAATGGATATTCATAAACGCGAGGCTTTATAATAAAATTTCAATAATACCCAAAAATATAGAAATAGATTTTATTTCCCCAAATTTATTAGTTCCATATTTTTGAGTATTAAAATTTTATTATAAAGCCTCGCGTTTTAATCAAGGAAAAATTGGTTATTTAAAAAAAAAAGTTATTCACAGATTTATGACCACACAACTGTATTATATTTTTTTTATTTATTTTAGAACTTACATATGTCTAGATATCTAAGCCTATCTTAAAATATTTATATTATAGGGAAAACCATACAAGATGATGTCAGGCTGAGACTGCTTTTTTTGTAGGGGGGGGGGATTTTAAGGATAACCGTGTTACATCAATTGCTTTTATTTTGCCCATTTTTCCTGCTCTATCCTCATTTGAGTATCTTCAATAATAATTTAAAATTTTTTTTTTTAATTAGATACCATTTAAAAAAAATAATAAAGTATAGACAAATGAAAATAGACTCATTCTTCTTTGACTCTGATGCAACCCTTGTAGATAACGTAAGTGTAAATTCAAGTATTTCTTCTACCCATAAATATAACTGTCAAACCACCTACAGTTTTTCCTTCATGCTATCATTTTTCTTACAGATTTAAAGTAAGTTTCGGGTTTGTACAAGCATAATATACAAGTATCTTACAATCAATGCCACTTGGAATAATAATATTTCAGCTACAATTTATGTATTCCTTATAAATTTATACATGTACATTGGGTATAACAAATTAGTTCATAATAATATCATAATATTAATGTATTATGAATATCTCGTTATTAATTAAGATACTCGGACTTTTAAGCTCTTTGTGTTTACCAATAAGTCCGTTGATATTTTATCCGTTAGGAGAGGGTTGAGTTGATGCACTTTTTACTTTTTCTTGCATAACTGCAAAAATATGCATCAATTGTGGCACAATCAATATTGACCGGTGTTCAAAATGACAATTGATATTTCCTTCATCTCCAGAGATTTTCTCCTAGAAATATATTTTGTTGTGGTTTAAAATTTGTACAAGATAGAGGTCGTTAAAAAAATTGCCAAATGTATCAATTTTCCCTCCTGGTAGGTAGAGTCATTTTATTAATAAGCAAAGTTAAGTGTGTATATAATTATACCTTTTTAAAATATACAATATGATGATAGTACATATATAAAAATATTTATTATTTAGCCTTTTCTACTTAAAAAGGCCTTTTTCTTTATTGAATTTTCCTTCTGTCTCTTTTATATATGTTTCTTTTGTATATTAAGTTCATTTCGTTTGTACACTAGTTTGTACATACTACTATAAAATATACAAAAAAATATTTTAACTTGATTTACCATCTTTAAAAATTGTTTTCATTTTATAAGAGGGAGTGTACACCTATATAACATCTTCCCTCACTGGCTGCGTTGTGTTCATTTGCCTTCTTTACTAAGGTATGTGTAATTTAATGTTTTAAAGTGCTTTTTTATAGAATTTTAATTCTTTCAGTGTGTTTTTATAAAAGAATAAGAAGTTTCTCTTAAATTCTAACTGTTTAATCATAATTAAAAATTCTTATTTCGTTGTAATTTTTCCCTTTTAGAGTCCAAAATAGGGTTTTTTCAAAATAATATTCTGTACTTCTTCTATTCCATCCTTCTCAATGTGATGCATGATGGAGGAGTACAAAGTCAATTATAAATAAGTTGACTCACCCATGAAAGTATTGATCAATAAGAGCTTCCCCTAAGTACTTTGATTTCAGTATTAACTCACGTACCAATGTAACGTTTGTAAGGTGACTCGTAGAAAAGTTTTTCAAGTTCCCTAGAGAATTTAATTTAACAGCAATATTGATTTGTTTCTTTAAACAAATATAAATATTTATCTAAATTTTGTTAAATTTAACTTCTAAAAAAAAAATAATAGTATGATTTTATTATTTATATTCTAAACACATTTATAAAATCATTGGGTATGTATGTATATAAAATAGAGTATAAGTAAATGCTTTGATCCGTCTATATATCCTTAATACCCATTGTCAAAAAAAAAATTGAATTATACTATATATATTATACTATAAGCTCCTTTGAGGATAAAACATTTGATTTCTTATAGGAATATAGAAAAAATATACATATATGTATATTGTATATTTTGATATATTCAACTTTACAATTGAGAAAAGGTCTCTTGGTGATGACTCTAGAATATTTTAATATTTTAATCTTGTCAGTAAAAGAAATTAAAAAGTTATAGAATGACTCAAAATGAAAGTAATTGATGGTTTAGAAGCTATAAGAAAGCTCACTCTAAGAAAGATCTTCAAAATAGATACATGTATTTTAAAAACTTTATCATTGAGCATTCCTAGATCAAATGACTGTTCCTTAATTTCAATATCTTGATGTGTCAATATTTGGGATTTGAGGGAATTATTTTATATTGAGATTACATTAGTAATAGAAAATAAAAGTTCCAACATGGTTCTAACTTCTGGGATAGAAAATAGATATCAGCCTATTACGACTATTATCTAGGTTTAAATTATTCCCTTCATCCCAAATAGAAGCATATCAAGATATTCGAATTAAGACACCGTAATATAATCAACAAATGCTGTAGATACAACTAGGCTCGTAAAATAGTGTATTTATTTTAAATCCTTGTTGCGAGTTTTTCCTCATGCAAATTTTCCTAACACATTTTTTAGATAGTTCCATCAGTTAGTTAAGTGCAGTTAAGTTTTCATTTATAGATTAAACATATTTGCTTATTTATGCACATGGAGGTGCTTAGTTAATACATAACCATGGCTGACAGTCTTGATGTGTTTATTTTGAAATATATACATATGAAAAAGACCAGTTTTTCTTTAACAATTAACATTTTTATAATTGGATATCTAACAGATTTAAGAACTTCAAACACTCTTTTACAAAAACAAATTGCAAAAAAAGTTGAGAGGAATTATTTTAATAATTTTATTTGTAATTAATATTAGTATACACATATTGTTTTTAATAAACGTCACAGATTGCATAATAAAAAAACCAAAACACGTCGTGTCTTCTTCATTATGAAGAAGAAACTGAATCAGCCCATCATGAATCATGGTGGTCAGCCCATGTTTCCCAACAATGTTGGGAAATCATTCTTCATTTAAGGGTAGACAACTATTCATAGCTTCAAAAGAGCATATTCAACTTCCACCAATTAATATTCAAAACACTGATAAGAAAAAAAGAAGTCGAAAAATCGAAATACAGTCTACAATTGTATGATTGTGGGATAACTTCGTGAAAAGCGACGCCATGTTGAAGGCATAGTTGTGCATACTTTCAATGTAGGCATGTCTTTATTAAATAAAATAGACAAATGATCAAAATCTTAAGGAATTTTCATTCCTTAAAACAAAAAACAAAACAAAACAGAAAAGACCTAAGTTGTTGTGAAGTAACTGCTATATTCTGATAAGCTTTATTTGTTTATGTCTTCAAAATGGCTGGAATGATGACGTTGCGTGAAAAAGGTAATATTTAAAAGTCAATTCTTTAATAAGCAGACCTTTTCTATCATTTCACATCTAAAATAGAAATTCGACATTTGGAGGCATGCACATCCCATTCTCTAAACTTGATAAAATTTGGAGTACACTGTAGTCTTTAACACTACTTCAAAGACATTAAAACACTTCAAGGAAATAATATTCTACCTTTTTAAAACATACCTATAAATATTGCAGAAAATGACCAAAATTACAAAACAAGATTTGATGGTACGATACTGCATCACTATCTACAAACTTTTTATATAAAAATGATCAAATATGAATAATTTGGAGACTCAATTTGGCCATACCTCACTAATATAAGCATTAGCAGCTCTCAATTCACATTGATAAAATAATAATTTTATTGGAATTTAAATAAAATTGCTACTGCAAAATAATTCTAGCTCCAATTCCATCCAACATGGAAATTTTCTATCGTTCAGTGCTTAGGTTTTAAACTTACCCAATTGTTTAAAAAATGATATAAAAAAAAGTTCACTCTGCACGTTTGATCAATTGCTCTTTCAGCAAAAATAAAAACTCTTTTGAACTCAAATAACTCCTCTTTTGACGTTTTTACAATTTAATAAATAAATTTTCAAGAACTCAAATTAATGAATCACGTTTTGTTGATTGAAGACATTGAGTTAGACATATTACCTAGTAATCGATATAAAACTCTTACGTCTATCAATCAGTATAAATTAACGATATTATTTTGTGACTTAACATTGTCATTACAAAGAAATGGAAGTTCATCAAATATATATTTAACATTTGACTTTTAAGGCATAATATAACTAAAATTAATTAGACATTTGATATTTATCGTATTATTTAATATGTTTCAACATTTGATCAAGTTATAAGATGAAAGAAGTTGTCACATTATTTTTCAAATAGTAGTCTTAGGAATCAAAATTAAAACTAACAAAACACGCTTGAGAACAAAAGTATCCAGTGTATGGTACATGCATAAAGTTTGATGGACACTTAGTGGCAGACGTTTCGCAATCTTTTTGTTTTTTGTTTTACAGATGATATGATAAGAAATTTGGCTCCTAAAGAACCATGCCCAAAAATTAGCAAATGATACCGCATTCCTTAGATGATAAAGACATATTGTAAATAAATTATGGCTTTTAAAGCAATTTATGACTCATTACAAAACAGTTTTTTGAGCAGGAGGACAAAGCAAACAAAGATTGGTTTTGAGTGTTCAAATTCAGAGAATAATTGTTTTGTTTAAAGTATATTTAAAATAATAAATACATAATATAATATATTTAATATTTTATTGCACTCCATTAATTCCTTTTGTTTAAAATTATATGGTGATTTGGAAATATGCATAAGTATAAATAAATTGGTTGCATCTGTCTAGTACAATGGTCACCATGTAACTAAAAAAATCCTTTTTTATTAGTTTAATCCTGTAATATGAGTCTATTGGTGACTAAAGTTACAGATAAAATAGAATAAATAGCAATTAATTATGAATCAGGACTAAGTTAAATACTTTAGAGTCCTTTATAAGAACTTTATTCTAGTAACAAATGTATAAATAGTTAAAATAATAACATTGGCACTTACATACTAAATCATTAAACCGGCTGCTATGAACAAAACATCATTTTTGTTAGGAAATTTTTGATGATAAACTAAAATGAATTTAATATTTAGTCGCATTATATAAACATCACGTGATGCTTCAAGAAACTTTTTCATTTTGTGGTAATATCAGAAATATATACTATATAAAACTTACAAGGTTTAATGAATTAAAAAGTCGCTTGTGGAAATCTGGGGTTATCTCATGGAATATTTTAAGAATCATAATTGATTCTACATAATTGATAAAATTCAGTAAAGTTTCTTTAAATTTTTTGATAGGATGGTCTTCATCTCATTTGAAGATGGAATTTTTTTTTTCTTTGTTGACTTTTCTGGACATTATGAATTGATTCACTGATATTTATTTAGAATTCTTTTGATAAAGTGAGGTTTTACTCTGTATACTACATTGTCCATATCATAAAGAGTATTATGTAAATATAGTCAGTTCTTTATTACTTCTTTTCATTATTGTTTCATGTATTAGCACACCTGTTTAATGTTTAACTTTGCCTTTATTTTTACTTTTTTCATTACAAAGAAATTGTGATATAAAATCAAATTTGATTGGAATTGAGTTGAAAATATATGGAGTGCTGTATTACAACTAATTATTCTTTATTGTTTATCAAAAATAGATCGTTTGTGAGTGCATAGCGTCCAATCAATGTTAATTAACCTTGTACCGTTAATGAGTAACATATGACGACTCAATCCTGCAATTTTTGTTCATGTGAGTACGTCTTATCAATAATATTGTGAGGGTTGTATCGATCCTTAATGGGGTACTTCAAATCAGTTCAAGTACCCAATTTAAAAGCCCCCTTTATAAGACATAATTATCACTATCATTTGTTGAAATAAATCTGTTCATCAATAGGTTTTGATCGCTGCTTATTTATTTGTTTGTACAAAGATTTAGTATCTCTACAACATCTTACAGATTTGAATGTTTTGCTAGTTTGCTCATTCCCTATTGTATTTGTTTAGTAAAACTTTTAGTATTTTCTTCCTGAACGAGAATAGTTTACCATATTTATTCATTTATGCTTAATTAAAGTATTTACTTTTCTGATTTATATTGGATTTTTGATGATGTCATCACTACCTGATATATATGATGATGCCATTCAGCAAAAATTGACCAGTTCGTGCGCGGCCTTATGATTTATGATGCACCAGACGGGGTATCAACATTTATGAACCGATAAATCCCTAAATTTTATGAATTTAGAGATCATTCTGTATGTTTACATAATTTAGAGCCTAGGATAGCTAACAAATATTTAATGACAGCCATAGTAAGATTGTAAATAATGCTTATTTCATTTCTGGATCCACAGTTCAGATACTGATAAAATAGAGGTGATAAACAGTAGGGGAAATCAGCTAATGAAGCAGTTGCGTCTCTAATCTATAGTAAGGTATGTTACATATTTATCAAAAGTATCTTTTGAACATGACGTCAATTTTATAATTTTTTCCTAGTCCCTACATGTTTCCTTCGA
Source organism: Lepeophtheirus nordmannii (assembly GCA_963680855.1). Classification (NCBI taxonomy): domain Eukaryota; kingdom Metazoa; phylum Arthropoda; class Copepoda; order Siphonostomatoida; family Caligidae; genus Lepeophtheirus; species Lepeophtheirus nordmannii. Next base: position 28,813,370 of record OY804522.1, on the reverse strand, counting down.
TAGGTGACCATATTATGGTTATCCCAGATTTGAAAATTACATTATATCCATGACAATATTCAATATATTTATTCTTCATGACAACTGAGTACAACTGCCGATATTTATCTTAATTTTTTACTCAATAAAGACCTCGTACCCATCACCCACGTCGTTATCTTTATTGTATCTTGCAATCTTTTCTTCACAAAGAACGATAAAAGAAATATTTGACATCAAAATACAGATTAAATTTTTACATTAGAGGAGTAAAACCATGAGGTATGTATGTATGCACATTCCTCTGAAAAGTACTCTTGGATAGCCTCGTGATCTGACAATAACTTTGATCTTCTCAAAATAACATAAAAAATATAATTGGAAATTATTTCCTTCCCCATAAGTTTTCTGTGTTTTTAGCTATACATATAATGTCCAGCTATTATCGAATTCCAAAGAGTTAAAACATTTCACAGGAGGTCAATTCACAACTTAATCAAATATAGTCTACATAGAGCAGCTCGGATCTTAAATATGCTCTTATCCGAAAACCCCCTTTCAACATGTTACAAAAGGAATCACGTCTCCCTTTTTAGAATATGTCAGGGGAGGGAGGGAGAGTTGATACACTCCCTCTCTAGCTCTTATTAATTAATATTTTCATGGGTGAATCAACTTATTTATAATTGACTTTGTACTCCTCCATCATGCATCACATTGAGAAGGATAGAATAGAAGGGCTCTAAAAGGGAAAAATTACGACGAAATAAGAATTTTTAATTATGATTAAACAGTTAGGATTTAACAGAAACTTCTTATTCTTTTATAAAAACACACTGAAAGAACTAAAATTCTATAAAAAAGCACTTTAAAACATTAAATAACAGATACTTTTTTAAGTAAAGTAAATAAACAAAAAGCCAGTGAAGGAAGAGAGGATACAGTTCAAAAATGAAATTGGATACATTGATACATAATCAGTGGTGTCAGAACCATTGGGACCATTGCTCCCCCCCCCCCACACACACATACACACTTTTTGAAAAAAATGAGGCTTTTGTGGTTGTGGTCATGAATAAACTTGAGACGTCATAATTCAATAACTTGCCCCCCCCCCTTACAAATCCATTCTGGACCCGCTGCACATATTGCAATAAACTATGAATTTTTTTTGTGCCCTAGATACTGATTTACAATTTGTTTAATCAAGGAGTGAAATTGATGCATACTTTTGCACTCATGCATGATAAAGTAAAAAGATTATCAACTCTTCCTCCCTTTCCCTTTGTCTTGTAATAGTCTCTAAATATATGTCTCTGATATTGAAGGAAAGTAATTTTGAAACTTGAATTTTTGAGAATTTGTAAGATTCTGAACTACTTCGGACGTAGTTTATATACGATTTTTCTATTCACGACCTCTTTAACAAAATTTTCACCGTGTATATTTTTATCAAAATACTGGGAAACATTTTTTATGATTAAAATGCCATCCAAAATTCTCTCAATCTTTAAAACAATCTATTTTAAAAATAGAAAAATAACTTCAGATTTAATTTAATTTTCCTCATGTCACTTAATTTAGTTATTTGAGCAAGAATGAATTCCTAAAATAACCAAAGGAGGTCACTTCTTTATATACTTCAATTGATTGGTTAGATTACTTTGATTACTGACTTAAAGATACGATTTTAAGAAATAAGGGGCCTTTATTAATTGCAATGAAGCATATCGAATGTGATCTGTGACTTAATTTGCTACGTCCTGTCTATAATGATATGAGACTTCATTTGGACTGAAGCTTTTATGACTCCTTACTTGACTTGGATTTGTAAATTATTGACTTTCTTACACCTGTTCTATATACCTAAGTACAAAGATCTAAATATTTTTAATAAGATGCCTCCTCCATTTTGAATCCAAATACAATCTCTTTTCCAGCATAAATCCTTTTTAGGTCCTTAAGATATTTGCATATGGCTTCTGGAAAACTATGATTGTCGAACGGTAACAATTCTAATCAATTTTTGAAAAAACTGTCTATTGAAATTAAAGAACTATAACAAAAATTACCTGCTCTTTTTCAGAACCGTTTTAGGTGAGGCCAATCCTTGGTCTTGAGAGCAATATCTATTGCTTCAAAAAAAAAATTGAACTTCTGCTTTATACGTCTGAAGAAATTCACTTTTATTGGAAGCATGCATGATGAACCTTTATTTGAAATTTACTTTTTACTTCTGAGTGACAAAGAAAAATTGAACTGGGAATGTATTTTATGAATGTTTGAGAATTCAGGCAATGCAGAAAAGAAGAAAACATGTAGTAACATTGATAGGAGTAAAAGTCCATTCAATGCACATTTATTATAAGTGCCTATGTACATAATAGATGTGCAATAAGATGACTCAAATCAATTATTCGTGTGTATATTTAAATAATAAAATCATATTAAAGAGCATATTAACTATTGCTAAAACATTAGCCCAACTTTTGACCCATAATTAATCAATCACTCATGCTTGAAATGTTAAAATATGGGATGCTAAATATATGGGTAATTCAGTATCCTCAAATCAATTATGTAAAATATTTTACATGATCAGACTCTATACACGTATTTACATACAAATAACTTAATTTTGACTAGATGTGTATCGTAAAGGTTACATGATATCTGTCATTTCAGGACTTTAATTACCATGAGAAAATTATTTCAAAAAATAGTTTGCTTTTATTCCTTGGTTTTTAAATTTAGATAATTTGGGTAAAGACCATGTTACTAGATTCAAGTCCTTTGCATTATCAAGTCAATCAAACTAGCTTTCAAATTTTTAAATATCAACAATATATGAAAAATCACAAAAGTTAAATAGACCAGACTTTGTGAATGATTCTACAAAAGTAGTAAATAAATACATTCCAATTTTTCAATCCTTGTGTTCGTTTACTAAACATGAATCTAAATCCTCACATCTCAACATTGTTAAGTTGCATTAACGAATCAAATTCATGTCCATATTTACGTCATAAGCAAACAAATGAATTTCAATTTTTGAGGAGCTCTTACATGATGCTATCTTCAAAACATCAACAACATACTTTCTTGCCAGTTGTAAATATTCTACTTCTCTTCCCTGTATTAATAGTGTTCTGGGTTGATTATGAAGGAGCTGATGTTATGCTCTGAACAATTCCCTAGTTTTAAATGAGGATTAGTATCATAGTTGGGAAGAATTGACTAACCACACATAATTACGGAGGGGGATTTTTTAGAGAAAAGATAAAGAGATACAAAGAAAGTTGATATGTGCTTATTCATGATTTATATTTATAATATTAATTATATTGATACTTAGAATTGTGATGAAGGAACCCATATGAGCCTCAGACCATTTTGAGTGAAGACATCAACTGATAATTAATTACCTTATTATCCAATCACTCCAATGTAATTAACAAATGAACACAGACGTATGTATTTGGAAGAATAAACAAACGTTTTCTACGAAAAAAAACCCCACAAATAATAGTATAATATAATATAAATTATGAGTGATTCATTTGTTATTGTGCGATAGTTGAAAATGAAGGTAATACAAGATTACATAACATATTTTTTTGGATAGACAAATGATGAGGAATTAGGTATTATTCTATTTTATGAGGTAATTGACGCTTTTTATTACGTTTCCTTTACTACCATATGATAATAAGGTAATTACTGTTAATAGCAGTCATAGATTATTGTATTGTTCCAATCATAGGTCTACAAACACTGTTCATTACGTATTTCATTATGTAGAAAGAGTAAACACAAAGAAACGAAATGCGTCAAGATATTCAGCAATGAAGTTATATTAACGAAAAGTTCCTCAACTTTTGTGATCAATATATTAAGAAAAAAACTGAAAATTATTTCCTAAGATGCCATCAGTTAAAGTGGAACAAAGAAATGAAACTTTCCGAAAAGTTTTTTTTTTTTTTTTTTTTTTTTGAAATAAATAACTTTGCAATTTTTTATATTTTTAAATGTTATGTTACCACATAAAAAGACTTGGGTATAAATATACATATATGAAGGTATATTTTTTCCCTAGGAAAAAGTTAGATTCAACTTTATTCTTACATTACATTCCTTCAAATTGTTCAAAAGTCTAACTTTTTTAAAATATGTGGAAAATGGGGTAATTTTTATTTTATTTTTTGTAAAATTTTATATAAAGGCTTATAAAATGAAATTAATTATTAAATTAACCTATGTATGTATGTTACACCGTCCTATCCTTTCAAAATTGAGAGATATACCTTCTGAGTAAGAGGAACTTTGTGTAGTCTTTATCATTATATTTAAATATGTAAATGTCGTGTACCAGTTGTGATATTGTACAAGTTACAACTTGTATAGGGAGATTGTACATAAATATCTTTGATTAATATAATGCAATGATTGAGTTTAACATTAATGTGGGTAAGTTAAAAGTGTACTTTTTGACTTGCTTCATGAAAATGACTAATTAATCAACACTCCATGACAAGTAATTTTATTTGATCAAAATGAAATAAGAGCATTAATGTATACTTGGTGATTAAAATGACTGGTGTTTTAATAAGATAAGATTTTGCGGTACAATTAAATGGCAACATGTAAAAAGTAGATACAAAATTAAAATGGACTCAAATACATAGTAATCTTTATCTTATCTCTCAACCTTTCCTTTAAAAAGAGAAATAAAAAAGGCTCAAAATTAACTGGTTGTGAGTCAATTTTGTCATCCTTTCCAACTGATGGACTCTTCATTAATTAATAGTTGAGGTAGAAATATTTTGAATAGAAAAAATCAACGTTAAGCACAATACTACTAGACGGAGTACTTCGGCAAAACAACAGCTGACAAGGAACAGCATTGAGGTCTAGGGTATATCAATGTGCAAAATGTACAGTGCACTGAAAGGGACACCATGCTTGAGAGATAGTTATTGAACCAATGTGTCTTAAAGAAATTTCATGTAATGATTTTAAGAATGAAATAAAACAAACTGGAAGGGATCTCTTTCTTATGAAATTTGGTTGTTTGTATCTACTCCAAGATGGCCGAGTGATGACGTTAAGTAAAATATGTAGCAAACAAAATAACATATAACTCATTATGGTGAACTAATTTGAAGGTAAGAACAAAGATATATTATAGAACAAAAGAACAAGGTTGAAAAAGGTTTTTGATTATTGCTTATTTAAATGCATCAGTATAACTTAAAGTTAAGTAATTTATTGCAGTTTCTACAAACAAACAGTTATTTATAGATGTAGTTAATGAATAATGGGTTAATAGATACAGTTGTGTATTATTTTGAAAGTCACAAGGGTAATGACTAGCTTTTTAACTATGTTTTAAGAGTCATGAATACACATTTTTGCACAGGGAATAGTGAAATGCTGATATTGAGCGTTTGTTTAAAAACAACCGTAATTGGATAAAAAAAATTCCGAACGTAGGATACTAGCCTTAAAAATGACTTTGCATAACTTTACTAATACCCAACGTAGTTGGCATTCATAAACATAGTTGATCTTCTTTTTCATTAAAATAAAGATTAGAAAAAAAACTTTATTCTCTTGCATCTTGGCTATTTTATTTTTTATTTTTCAATCAAGATTTTTTGTGTATTATGTATGTTGACGGATGTGAAGAGGAATTTTGAAGAAAAAAAAAATCTGTTTTTCCAGTAGTACACTTAATTTTTATTGTATATTCGAGACTATTTACATATATATATATCATTATATAATTCAGTAATAATTACTAAAAATATAATCTCTCCTATTTTTAACTTTATCAAGAAGATGAAGTATAAATACAAAAGAGATATTATTGTCACTTTCGCCAAATTTATGTAGGTTAATTTCTTGAATAGTTTGTTGTTGACAATGAGGACATCTAGATCTTGATCAGAATTGGAGTCCACATTAATAGTCTAAGTCAGCGTTTTTCAACCTTTTTCCCCTTTCGGAACCCTCAAAATATATCCCATGTCTCACGGAACCCTTGTGTATATAAAAAACTATAAAAAAAGTCAAAATTCTGGTGACAAAATTTTACCACACTGTAGAAAAAGACTGAAAAGTGTAATAGCTTATATAATCTCATTTTTCTCGCGGAACCCTTAAAGACCGTCTGCGGAACCCTAGGGTTCTGCGGAACCCCGGTTGAGAAACGCTGGTCTAAGGAGTAAATAGAAGAATAAGGACTGATACCTGATTCTGAGATACAGGTTACTATGTTCTAATACGTTCTAATGAATACATCTCAAAAGAATACTCATATACATATATACTTATTTCTATGACAAGAAAAGTGCTTATTAATAAATAAATAAAGCTGAAAAAGTAAGAGCAATATTTGTCAAAATATCATTTTAAATTGTTTTAATATCTAACTTTTGTATTTTTTTTTGGCGAAATGTCTTTTTGGCAAAATGTTCTTTGGTGAATTATCCGCCTGTGAAAAAAAATGTATTTGTGCTAAGTGGTTTTATTTTATTTTGTATTTTTAAATGTCATTCAAGTATTTTTAGGTAAAACCCCGACATTTTTCCGATATCCTGAGATCAGATAATGTATTTTAATGGACAAGTTTCTAATATTCAATAATTATAATTTATTATAAGGGATCACTTTGGCTATTATGGCAGCCTCTAAAACTTTAATTTCCACATACTCCTCCCATATTGTTTCTTGATAAAAGCATTCTGCCCATGTCCTTGCCTTTGTAATTGCATCCTGTCTTACGGTGTAAGCATTCGTTTCTACTTGTTCTCATATACAAAATCTAGTTCAAGAGTCATTATGATCTAAGTAAGATAAATTTTGACTTTAAAATACACCAATTTAAATGGCCAATACCAAAAAATTCTCTGGGAGTTTCTTTGTTTTAACAATAGGGTTTTTAAAATGTCTCGAAGCTATTAAATCTATCCACTTTCAAGCAGCATTGACAGTGTGACAGAGAGCCTCAACTTGTTGAAAGACATATATTAAATATATATCCAATAGTCAATCCAAGGTTTCATTTTTGACTCGAGTGCATGAGTATAATCTTTTCTGTTGAGCCTGAATCTAGCTGGGAAAAAGTTGAGTAATTACAACTCTATAGTAAACGGTATAAAAAAAATAATATTTTTTGTTTTTGCTAATATTTAACATCATACTTTTATTCTTATTACGTCAATTATATGATATTTTTGATCGAGAGTAAAAGTCTTCCTGTCAGCAAATAAAAAATCAAGTTCAGACGATTTTCTTAAAGGTTGTCACTTAATTTTTGTAAACTTTAACTCTATTCTCTATCGAAAAGTCAATGAAGAAATTTTTTTGATACTCTGTAATCTCAGCTAACTTTAGTTAAAGTCCTACCCATGGTCTTAGAATCATTTGACATGAAAATAATTGAGTCTTTTTTATCCTTGTCTTCAGCTTCTTAACATTAGTCAATGATTCATCAAGTTTGCCAATTTTCTTAAAACTCAATCATAAAAGTTTAGAATATAAATAGAATACTCAATGGTCTCATAAAAAATGACAATTACCGGGTATTATTGAAGTCCATATTAAAAAAATAAAAAATAAAAATAAAACCCTTACAATTGACTTCAAAATACTTGATTTTTTTTCTCATGAAACTGCAACTCCAGCCTGTACATGAAGAGTGAGATATAAATAAGAAAAACTCCTGGATAAACTATTTTACGATCTCTTCCAATACTTTGTTGAATGGGTGAATAAAAGACACAAAAATTTTCCATCGATAGAGTTACTTAACAAAACATTAAGACGCCATTGTTTTTCTTTCCAATGTCATCATGTGTGGAGGTTTCTATGAATATCTATACAATAATTATAACATAGCCCAGATATTTAGGGAGAACGGAAGTAGCTGTCATACTCTATATTAATAGAGTGTTAATCATAATCCATTTTTAAATTTATATACTTATATACATATATGTATAATATGTAAAAAATAACTAATCAAAAATTTGAATTTTATTATTTACTTATGACGTAAATTAGAACTTGAATATGCTAAATTAATCTATGAATTTGATTTGCTAATTCGAATAAATAATGTCCAAATATGATTGGTCACATTAATTTTTGTAAACTAACTTCACAGTTTGGAACATTTTGTATTTATATTCAACCTTAATTGAAATTTTTATTGGTTGTATGTGTTTATTCTGATGATGTAATCATTTTTAGGTATATCAAAGCATTTAATGGAGTCACTCAATAAATCTACAAAATACTTAGTTAATTGGTAGTTATATATATATAGATTAATATTACAATTTATGTTTGAATACATGTGTACAGAGTTCCACGCGAATTGGTACTTTTACAACCTACTCTTGACTTAGATACAACTTATGCACAGCTTTTTTAAAAAATTTGGCACTGACTCAATGTTTAAATACACGTAACACCAAATGGTTGTCCTTTATTACATAAATACATAATTATATAAGTCCATTTAAAGGGATAATTTTAAAAGGTGTACACACAGAATGTTTTCAAGATTTGTAGAAAGACAATTGTTTTAGATCCATCGTCAAACACTTCCTCAGAAGCATGGGTCTATCTAAAAATTATTTAGATATTTGCTCATGGTACGGAAACTTAAGTTTATTTAAGAAAAGGGACTTCAATTCTTCAAAATTGAACCAGGGTATGAATTGTTATTAAATATTTATCCATTGATTATTTGCATTGTATCTGTAAATTATATGCATTTTAAAAATAGCCACGATGAAAATACAAACGATGTTCAAATCAACATCCGAGTGGATACAAATTGAAATGCCCTCTTCATTCGTATTTGCTCTTTACAAATAAAAACTTAAAAAAAAGATCCAATTTCGTATTAAATTTTGGGTTCGTCTGAATAGAGTCATGAAAATTCGCCCGAAAGGAAAACTTACCGTAGATAAGCCTTATTATGGAGCATTTTCTAGATCATATAGTTTTTCTTTGATTTGTACATTCTTGATTGGCGAACATTTGTGATGAAAAGAAATTATTTCTTATTCAGATAACAGTAGTATGACGTTTTTTCTGTTCACACCCAGAAGTTGGAACCTGTAGTCTACTTGAACTTTTTTTTGAGATAGTAAATGTTTTAAAAAATATTGTCTAACGACAAGGGTCTAAAAATCAATATGAAATAATTTTCGTAGATCTCGAATATTAGCAAATCAAGGAACAGAAACATGACCTAGAAATACTCAATAATAAGTTTCTAAAAATCCACGCATTTATTTTAAAATCTTGAGGCGAGTTTTCCTAGAAAAGTATCGAATATTCACGTTCGCAAATTTCTAAAAGTCTATCTAACCCCATTTTTAACTATTCAATACAACACTTAATTATTTTCATTATACCATGAAACTTTGTGATGAAACAATTTTATATACATATATTCCTATATTTTGATGAAATATTTGATAATAATTTAATGAGGTATAAAACAAGCCAAAAAATAACTTCTTCTCAGATGAAAATTAGAAAACAAAAAAAAACCCATATGAAGGTAATACAAACCTCTGCATACTGGGCGTTGATAACTATTTATGTCTAGAATAGGTTGCAATTTAAAATAAACAAATGAACAAGGCTAGAGTAATTGTTATGATATTTGAATAAATAATAATATTGTATATACATACATTTTTTCTCAATACCACTCTTATGTCAATCAGTCAGATATTAACTTGAAGAGGCTTTGAACGAGTATGTAGAAATGATGAATCGAGGGTTTTGTTATTAGTTTGTTTATGAATTTGCACATTACATAAGTTAAGATAATAATGGTATTAGAACAAATTTATTGCTAAATCTAATTTGGCTCTTTGCTTTGTCAACAAATTATAAGCATTTATTATTATAATCAAGGGATCCTTATACTAGTAATTAAATTGTAATTATACACTTTAAGTTAATTTACGCGTATAGATAAACATACATATTAAAATAATGTATCTTTTTGATTTATGAGTAACTATTTACCTATAATAGACATAATCACAATTATGGTAGACATACCTACATATATTAGGGATATATCCGTCCCAAAATTTTGATGCTCCGTTCAGTCCCGTCTAAAACTATGGTCTTAAGGGCACGTCCAAATTGGAGGCAAAAGTGATTCTTATGGATAGCTGTATATCTATGCTCTTTTGAGGGTATTTTGAATGAGGTATCATTTTTACGTAATTTTAGCTATGTTTTTTGTTTCAACAAAGTTTTTACTTTATGGCCTTTATTCCAGAGTGGCATTCGGACAGTTCAATAGCATATATATCTATCGTCGTGAACCATGGTTGTAATAATCAGAAATGGACTTACACATAATTCAAAAAAGTAACATGAAAACTTTTAAGAAATATGCCAAAATGATTGGTAAAATAGATTAGGTGTCTGATGCTTCGGAAAGAACGTGGCTTTAAAAAATTTCTCTATGTATAGATATACATAAAAATACAATATGACGTTCCCTTCTTATAAAATTTGTCACCCAGTCATAATTATATATTTAAGTCACTCTTTGAATGAAGGGCCATACATATTCTTCCTTACTTTAGTGAAGGCCTTCATGTGACGTATTATCATTATGATGATTGGTTCAATAGTTAAAGTGTTGGAAGGCTGTATTAGTGTAGAAGACCTTGAGTCCGAACATACAATCCTAATGGGGGTAATGTACCTCACGACATTTATTTCTTTTTCAAATTGAAACATTTTCCCAAGGATTTTGCTTAAAAGAGATTTTGAATACGTATACAAAGTCTTCAACAATCGCCTTCAAAAGGCCTTAATTTACTTTCTGCTCCAGAGGATATCTTGTTCATTCTGTCTAAAATACTTGGGATTTATTAAGATATTCTAAAATATTTATCAAAATAAAGACTCTGTCCTACCTCAATACAGTCTCTAACATTTTTATTTAAATCCTAATTTATTCTTTCCCTCCCAATGTATGTACATGAGATAACAAGGACGTCAAAAGTATTATAACTCTACAGCAAGAAATGGTTATACCATTTCCCGGAATCAGATTTGACTGACGGGTATTTTTGAATATGATTTCAAATAACTTATTATGCATTTTTGTACTTGATTTAACAATACATTTTCCTAATTTTTTTTATTTTTTTTTTAGTTTCATGAACAATTTAATAAAATGCATTTTTTTTTTTGCTTCAATATCACGATTTTCTAAATACATACATACATAGAATCATTGTACTTACTAAATGGAATAAGCATATATTACTTACTTAGGTAAAAGTATATTGAATAATTGTGGAGGCGAAAATGTTTGTATTTACTTTCAAAAACTGAATAAAAAGTGCATAAATTCATACATACATATATTTAAATACAATTAAACTTCATTGTACAAGGCTCAGCGTAGAAGGAGATTACTTATCTATAAGAAAAAAAGTATGAATAATTATAATTCAGTTACAAATATGAATAATCAAGGATAATAATTTCATACTCATATTTGAAGAGCATATATGACCAATGTACATACATTAGACCTGATCAATGGAAATTAAATATTGTTGAGGACTCTATATACAAAGCACTTTGTTTAATAAAGGAATTAAGTCATAATTCACGACTCCAAAATATTGCAAACCATAATGATGATTAATCATTATTGTTCTAAATATGGTGATCACTCAAATATATGTATATGTATATATATATTTGATAACAACTGATAGGGGTTTATGACTTTATTTTTGTAAAAAAAAGTATGTTTGTTCTTTTTCTTTTTTTTTTCGTGAACCAGTATTTAGAGAATATTCTTTTAATACCCAGTTCACGAAGACCCTTTTAAAAATGCAATGATACACTAAAGTTTTTACTAGGCGAAATAAATCTGATGACTGATAAGTTTCTACTCCCACCCCCTCCTCTCTGATGAAAATCCAGCAAGAATATTCACAAAAAGTACCATGTATGATCACTTTGGCTACTGCTTAATTTTTTTTATGATCAAGGAACTTTCAAAAAAATCATGAAAATCAAAAAACATAAAAACAAATAATAATAATTATTAATTAGATTGGGCAAATACATGATTTTCAAAGAGCATTTAATATATATGTATTTAAAAATTCCCTTCAAAATTTATTTATATCCAGTATTTGTTTAAGCAATTACAATTGAAATAGACCTAATAATTTTCGATTTTCATCTTTGTAGCAATAATGAAGGACTATGTCAACCTTGAATTAAGAGAAATAATGAAAAAAAATTAATGGCATTCATAACTAAATCAATTTTATTTTTATAGCTGTAAAAATTCTAAATGTCAGGGCTGACCGAAAGTAAGTTACTTTACTTGGCTTGAACAGCAATAAAAATGCATCAGAACAATATGAGAATCATGAAAAACGTGGATCATTCAGAAAAGCCAGTCGAGAGCCCTTGTTTTAAATTGAATTGATTGTCAAGGTCAAATTGAAGTTATCAAAGTAATGTGGAATATTATTTATTGCTTATTGTGTTTTTATTGTTGATTTGTATCTTAAAAAGAGTAATTATATCAGCCTACTTTGACCGATTAATAATTCTTTCCAAACTGTCCATACATGTAAATAGTCATCGTCAATCGACAGTCAAGTTCTAAATGTTAGAAATATCTTGATTACAAATATGTAGGTAGGTAAAAAATTCAAATCGACATAATTTTTAAAAGAATTAATTAATATTTGTTGCATGTACTGGACATGTGTGTAATTGATATATGATATGTATAAATATATATATTCTTCAATCAGTCACATAAAAATCCTCACTAAATGACTAGGTAAGCTCCACTTAAAATCAATCAATTACATTCAGTTTGCTATACTTATAAAGCTACTTATAAACCATAAAATTACTGAAGTTATGATTGAATATGCTCGTATAGGTAAATGTAGTCCTAGGACAAATATTTATATTTATATGTCGAACATCTATTTAGACATTTTTGTAGGCGTCAAAGTAATTATGTCTATGTAAAAAATTTATAGAGTGTTATACATATACCGTTCGCAAAATCTGAAAGAGTTTAAATTGAAGTTAAATGTATTTATTTAGAAGCTCTCACCTACTTGGTTCGCATATTCTTATAGATCGGCTCTAAGCATACTTGAAAGATACAAACAAGTTGTCCTAAATTATTTTTTTTGGAGGTTAAATTGTATTTAAGATTGATATAATTTCCTTCAAAAAAGTCCAAAATTTGAAGGCTAATTTAGGTCGTCAAATAAAAATAGCCACGGGTGTGTGTTGAGTTTCTTTTTTTTTTTTTGACTTAATAGTTCTTCTATATGTAGCTTGTCCAATTTTCAAAGCCATAAGATTTAACTACTTTTTATATATCTGATCTCATTTGGTAATGCTATAATAACCATAAAAATACAAATTATTAATATTTTTTTTAAATCCATTTTTTTATTCTAAAAAAAAGTGAGTGTTTTTTTTTATTTTGTATTTGATTGATGGATTACTCAATCTTTCAAATCGACAGAAGCAAAATTTCAAGGTTTTTTATGTGAGTACTTTCTATGATTTTGAAATTATAAGCGAAAAGTTATCAATCGATTTAAAGTTCTTTACAACGCTTAGAAATATTGAAGAATTTTTATGAAGTGTTCATATCTCATAAGGCAGATGATTCTAAATCTCTTTTATATAAAAAAAACCGTTTTCCGTTAATTTGGTCAAATAGTTGAAATATCAAAAGGAATATTTTTACTTTTTAAATCATATTTCCCCCCCCCCCTGATATATATAATAATAATTAATTTTTCAAATTTTTTAGTTACATAGGTATATGTATATTTTAAATATTTTACTGCATTTAATATATATTTGTACATAATATATGTAAATAAGAACTTCTGCATAAAAAATAATCAAATTTATTCAGTTGACATAAAATGCCCCATGTACAAGTTCTAACACACCTTTTTTACATAATGGTTCACATACGTTTATGGTTGGTACAAAGGTACAATATTTTTTTTTTTGGGGGGTTTTATATAGAAAATATGTAGTTTTTAATATCTTTTGATCCAAATTTCGAGTATGCCTTGAGGCACAGTAAAAAATAATAGAAAATGATATAAAAATCTATAAATTTTTGTATATAACTTTTATTCATCTTATAAAAATGAATAAATATGAAGCCTTATTAATTTAAAAGGCTTAGACACATGACACACCCAGTATACCATAAATTATTCCGGCTAAAAGAAGAAGTTTAGACTTGATCAAAGAGGGATCCATTAAGACCATATAAGAATTATTTCTCAACCAGAATCCTAGCGATCCTTAGTTTGGTTTTGTGGGTTTTTTTTTCTATCACAAAAATATGGTTTTATTAATATTAAGTAGATATTAAAGTTATTAACAGGCCGAATCATCTTCATTTTGAAAGACTTTGTTGATGCTTAGAACGACAGAGGAATGCATTTTTTTCATTGTTTATTTAAGAGTTTAGAAAAAATGAGAGACGTATCCATCTTTGTAAGGAATATCTACCTTAATCAATAGGATTGGTGTTTAAAATAGAAATGCATTAATGCACTTTTTTTTTATTGTTATTATTACTTTTTGTTGTAGGATAAAATGCAATGTATGAAAGTTTGAATATCTTGTGTGAAAATGTAAAGAATTAAATAATAATAATAATAATAAAAGAACGTCATTTTGTGTTTTTTATTCATGACTTAACCTAAAAAAACCGCATATAGAAACTTTTAATATACTCTAATAATAATTTTAGATAAATAATGAATGAAGACTCTTGTAATAAATTGCAATGTCAGTTTGGTATTTTGTATTAACGAAAAAGATCCATGTACATTCATGAACTTTAATATTTGTCTGAAGAAAAAATGTAAAAAGAGAAAAACTCATTTGAAAGAAATATAGTTGAAATCTTATAATCTTCTATCAAAATTATCTCAAATTTCAACATTTTCCCTATAAAAATGTAGTTTTTTGATATTCGAATCAGGATTTCAGCTGAAATAGACCCCATGAATCAATTTCATTTCTTTCAAATCAGACAAAATTTGTTTTCTGCTTCCAAGTATGAAAAACATTTTTAAGGTAACTTTTTAGAGAAGAAAAGGTTGTTAGATGCATTGGAGCTGGCAATGTGCGAATTGAATGCTGTTAATCTGTGAATATTTCTACTTTGAAATAGAGAATACTAAGAAAAATGACGTTATTGCTGAAATGCCATTAAATTTTGGGCCATTCATACATTTTTAAAGGATAAACTGAGAGATACAATGGTCATGGATTTCAGCGGGATCAAATCATCCACTATTTTTATATTTTTAACCCATGGTTTTAATCAAAATATTAAATCTGAAAAGCATGGTTTTGAGTTTACCTAATTATTTTACTATTGTCAAAAAAATCTTCAAGAAGAGGTTTATTTTTATTTTTTTCTCAAAAACTTGATTTAAACTTAAACGATACAAGTAAAAAAGAAACGAAGACAAAATCATCTCAACCATAGAGAGAAGTGTTAATTTATTTAAAGGACTACCTTTGACTAGATTTGAAAAGCTGAGAGTCTGGTATCAAATCATTTTTACTAAAGTTGTCCATATGTTAAGATATATTCCTTTCTCTAAGGTTCTAGACGAGAATATATAAATTAAGAGGGATACTTATATGGGGTGGGTTAAGAGCTTACATTTCAAGAGGTAGTAGAAGTACAAACATAAGAGGGCAGGGTCTTGGATCGACTAATTTTGAAACTATGCGGAAGGTGTCGAACTTCCTGGTTTACAAAATTGAGAAAAAACAATGACTTTTAGGCTATGATGATCCAAAAATAAGTTTAAAAGGGAAATAGAATATTACTTTACAGACAGATTTATGGGACCTTTTTGAATTTATTGAGGTAACAAGAAATGAAATTACTACTGAAAGCAGATACGCAGGTCATGGGAGTCAATTATGAATAAAATTCTTCAAACCATAATTTAGATCATGGATTGGGAAAACTGCAGATCACGGGTTGCAGGCAATGCTAAAAAAAGTTAATATAAATTGGATTTGGGTTTCCACATTTAGATTTAAAATAGTCAACATTAATTTATTTTTTCTTATGTTCAAATTATTAAGTCTTTTTGCATATTAAATATTTCTTAATGTGGCCCTCACACTGAAATAATTACCCCCCCCCCCTGGTTTAGACAGATAAAGCTGAAATTGAAATGGAATACTATTTTTTAATAATAGATGTGATTAATTTTTTGTTTTTAGAAAATAACATTTCAATTT
Organism: Lepeophtheirus nordmannii; assembly: GCA_963680855.1. NCBI lineage: Eukaryota > Metazoa > Arthropoda > Copepoda > Siphonostomatoida > Caligidae > Lepeophtheirus > Lepeophtheirus nordmannii. The sequence continues at coordinate 28,797,026 of OY804522.1, read as the reverse complement.
TCAATCAGCCCATTTTCTAAATTTTTATAACACAGAGCTCAGACACTTATCTCCAGTGTTCTGTCAACCCTGCTTGTCCCTTATTAAGAGTTCAAAGTTAGTTTTATGTAAACAAAAAAATGGTTAAATTCATTTTGGTCTGCCCGGACCCATTATTTTTTAATACATATACTTTTATTTTTCTTGTTCACAAATATTAATTTAGAATGAAGTACTTTTGATAATACTGATGTATCCCTTGACTTAATTTAGGATCCCACTCCCAATCCGTATGTTTGATACCCCCTGATATAGTAGGGACCGCCATGACACCCCTACTTTTTTATAATTGACAAAAATTGAATACCCATGAACAAAAAATTATTATCCTCCATGATGCACCCTGTAATTAACTTCTTTTCCAAATACTGTCAAATACTTTCAAAAAACGGTACATGGTGTAAAAGGACGATTATTAAATACTCCCAATATCCTTTTTTTAAAAACAAACAAACAATTAGCTTTTGATTAGTTTTAAATAATTTAACTATTTAATGTCATTTTTTCTTTGTCTTTACTTAATTATAGATACAACCGTTCCCTTGTCAATTTGGTCGTTCGTAAATATCATTATTTTGTTTTTAATGAAAAAAACAAAACAACAACATATTTCTTTATTAGGAATCGAGTAATGTTTTATGGTGTTAGAGACTAAATATATGTACAAACATAAAATGTTATGATTGAAAAACAAATCATTCTTTTGTTGATCTACCAAGGATTATATTTATACTTATTATTTAAATATCAAATAACTTGTTTCTTGTATGAACATAAATATTTAGATAAATTTTCCTTGTTTTATTCAAAAAAACCATGCAATTTTATACCTATTTTTCACCACTCTTTGTATATTACTCATTAACTCAAAATGCTCAAGAAAAATTCTGTTATCTTCATGCCCATTTTGCTATAAATTCAATGTAAAAATATGCAAAAGGCCATACTGTACAGATTTATTGTCATTGTTCATGGACATAGTTGAATTTATTTACTTTACCCAAGGTATTTCTTAAAAGTAATTCTACATAATTTGTGCAAAATATTGTATTATAATTCAATCATTATCATTTAAAAAAAAACAAAAAACGTAAGGAGTGGTGAAACAAGCCTTAAGAAATACAAATGAATACAGTTTCTTTACTATTCCATAAGTATGAAACATTCTTTTGAATAATTTGATACATTAGGAATGCATTTTATTGTTTTTGCTGTATTGGGCTGCTTGAAACATTTATTTTCTAGATACATTTTCCTTCTATCATAACAAGAAGTATTTCTACACGTGATACAAAGGGGCATGGACAAACTAACAAAAAATTGATTGCTGCAAGATAACACAGATTTAAATGTAACTAAACAACGTCCATCCCTTATTATAATATGAACTAAAGCTATTACAGGTACAGAGCAAGGGCTCTCAAACTTTTTAATTCGTTGATCCCTCAGTGAGATTTTAAATTTTTCATTGACCAAAGTTAAAGGAAAAAAAATATCCTTTTTTTTATTCATAGATAACAGAGGAGGTAATTTGTACAGTAGGTTTTGATAAATTTCTTGTCGGAGGCTTCTAAGGTCAAATTCACCGACCCTCTTTTGACTTTTGGAATTCAACATCATCTACTTTGAGAGCTCCAAATACAAAACATAAGCACGTGACGTCATTGCTCTAAAAGTCATCCATCTTGGAGTATGCATAAATTACTAAATTTATAAAATAAATACCCTCACTTCTATAGATACAATAGATTAATTTTGCTTTTTTTTCATTTTTAAAGCCAGTAGTTGAAGTTTCCTTAATATTGTTATGAAAATTTGTCTATATTTTTTGATAACTATGTACAAGCATGTACATATATCAAAAATGATGCCACTAATATGGTATTACTTTTGATTTATTACACTAATTGTTATGTATATTTATTATTTCATGTATAAAGTTTATCTGGGTTTTTTTTTTTTTTCATGAGTACAATTTAAAATGAGTAAGACATGGCACACTTCATACTCCTTAAGTTTATTTTAAAGTAATGACTATTTGATCTTTGATCCTAATTATCACTTTTTGGAACAAAATACAAATACATATCAAGCATAAAAAAAGATTTAAATTCTTAGTTCTTTATGTTAGCATTAGTAAAGAAAAATTGGGATACTATAAAAGTTTTAGCTTTGAAGTATTAAATGCAATTTTAAGCAAAGGCTGTTTAGAAATAGGTAAATTGAAACACTTCTCTTCCTATTTCATGCGACTTTTCAGTCAAATACAAATATCCAAAGGATTTATAGGACAAATTAATGTTTGTGAAGATTTTAAACCATGAGATTAAGTCAGGGGACTGTCACGAACGTTTCTGTATTAAAGTAAAGCTGTTCTTATCAACTATATTTTATCATATTTTTAAGATTATTACTTTTGAAAGGTGGAGTTTTTGAATGCAAAAACAAGGGCATCCGTACAAAATTTTGCTCATTAAGAAAGTGCAGAAATGAGTGAAAAAGTCCGAGAATCCCTGGTTTGAAGCAAGGAAACTTGCAATCGGTATTGCGATGAAGAGCACATTACTAAGAGAAGAGCAAGACTTTGAGGGATTGAGACCATAACAAGACTAAAGAATTTGAAATGTAGAAACCGAGATGTGAACAAGAACTACAAATATTGATATGGTGAGCAAGACTGATCTTTTGAACCACAGTAGTACTTGCTATGGGTCTACAAATGTAATGACTCCTTAAGAGTCCTAAAACACTCGCAATCACGGGTAATACCTTACGTGTTCGTACATACATGTATATATATAAATGAAAAATATACAAACAAAGTGTCAAATGTTTGGGGAAAAAACAAAAAACATATTATTATTACCTCTGTTGTACTTGTTTATCTTCAGGTTCAATTTATACATTATATGCACATATGTACATAAATTTATAATGAAAAGATATGTCTTGATTTTTTGACAAATGTAAAATTTGTAAACAGATTCTCATACATTTTGGGGGCCTTTTATTTTGTAATGCCAAATGTAGGTTCATATTATATATACATTAATTTCTGAAGGCCCGATTTGAACAATTTGGCATTTTATTTTTGAATCATCAAGGCTTTGTAATATAAATAATATATATATATATATATATATATATATATATATATATATATAATATTCAAAGGATTAGTAGACTTTTAAAAAATTAAATTTTCCTCACTTTTGGACCACCCAGTGCTGTAAATTTTGTTGAAAAAGTGCTTAAATCACGTGTTTTTTTAGAAAACTAATTTTTTTTCTAATTTTAAATGTAAGATGTAGGCAAATCATTAATTTTTTTGAATAAACAACTCTGGAAATAGTCACTGAATTGCTTTAACAAAAATCAAATCGTAATTTCAGTACAGCATTTTAAAAATCAATACTATATAGATAAAAAATCAAAAATTCTTAATTCTGATCAATTTTCAACTTTTTTTTTTTTGCTCTTAGATGATTAGAAATGTTTGATCACTAATTGGTGGAGTGGGTGTTAAAGATTTAAGATTATATATATATATATATATTACCATTAGAAAATATTTTTTTTTTTTTTTAAATTAAAAGTCGTCAACTCGTGACTTAAATATGTGTACCTACAAAAAATTTGAGCCATAAATTTGCAAATTACATACATTCAAAATATACAGATATAAATTAGTAAACGTCCACATAATTATGTATAAATATCTTTAACCTAGATCAAACCGCCTGAACATGCTTAGAATTCAGTGCGCGTTAGTTCCGTCTCATAAATATTGCTTCTCATTATGACATAAATTATACAGTGAATGTCTTCATATACGTACATAGGTATCTATAGAGTCATAACAATCTCATTTGTATTTCTGATTGAGTGGACGTAATTATATATGATTAGATCCGCTTCGTTGATTTTTATTTTATTTATTCACATAAATATACATGTATTTGACTTATCATGCATCATTTCAAATCGGATACAAGAGTACTTAGATTGAGCACATAGAGGGTTGGTAGGTGAGGTTGTAATTACAATATATGATTCAATTAAATTACCTTCAAGGCTGTAGCCCTTGGTATTTATTATTGACGTACATATATGTTTCTTAGAGCCCACAAAGAATAAATCTATTAACCAATGACAAGCCAGGATTTTGGGAGTTGATTTTTAAGACTGATACTTAAGACTGTTAGAAGGTTAGAAAACTGATAACAAATAAATCAAACAATTTTTTTCTCATTTCAATTTATAAATGGCACAATGACTTTTTTTATTGAATTTCTAAAACGCAACCATATAGTAAATACACAAATTCGACTATCACAGAATTTGATTTTTTTTTTGGTATGTCTAATTGAATAAAAAATAGGCAACTTATTGGAGTTATATTTTCTTGTAATACCATAAAAGTGGATACAGATTCCATCCATGGCAACAGAGTAAATGAGACTAAAATAGCCTGAAATTGGGTATGTATGTTCGTACAAACATACAAATGATACCTGAAAAGTGCAGCTTGCTGCATATAAATTCATATTTGTCAACTGTCCCCTAATGTAACATATATATATATATATATATATATATATATATATATATATATATATATATATATATATATATATATATATATTTATATCTCTCTATAAATCTTCATATAAATTGTGGGCTCCAGTGAATTTTGCATATATGTAGTTATCTGATTATTCAATCATTTTTTTTAAATAACTGAAGGTACGAATTGATACTTTTAGATACCTACACAGATATGTAATATTGATAACAAGACTCCATTGTACATAATGTTATTTTGAGGTATGTTTAAACGTGTATCTAGTGGAGCTCAAGGGATTCACTGGACAAATATTTTTAAGAATAATTGATATTCGGTATTCTATGCTGACTGATCCCAATATAAGTATAAAAAGTATGAAAAGTGAAGTGAGCATTAATTTATTGATTTTAATGTGTCTTTGATATGATATTTGATCAGAAAAAAAAAGTCATTACAATTTCGGTAAATAGTTATAGCAAAATCCACATCGGTTTCAAATACCCAAATACTAAGTCGAGCACTAGTAACTAGTGATACTCAATTTTAAAAGATTTGGGTGTTGTCTCGGCTCTTGCCTTTGTATCAAATCTTGAAAGTCTGTCCCGCTGACAGTCAAGACACAAATTAAAGCAAATAATTATGTAGATTTATTTTTCTTGGTCTTGATCCCTGGAATTTTTATGTTCTCAATCCCTCAAAGTTATGTTATTATCTTGGTCTCAGGTAAGGTGCTCTTGACTTCATCACTAGTGTCAGGTATAAATAAAGTGTTTGTTTAGAGTAAACATATTGATTATATGGCTAAAAAGTCTTCGTTCCCCCTTTTTTAACTTTTAAATTAGCAAAATAGCAACTCCTCAGCTTCAAAACTTATATTCGCTAGTATTTGTAATTGTTTTAAAATTATTTTGGGTTCAATTATTGTAGATAAAAAAGGCACTTATTGATATCAGGGCATACATACGATTATAGAAACATCTATTTGAAGAAATAGCACGTTGTAATTTGTATTAATGCTTCAAAAATTGATAACAATACAGTTAATAATCTGTTAATAGCAACACCTCAATTTCAATACTTCTAAATAAAAAAAGTACATGTGTGCATAATTATGTTAGATATTAATTTATTTATGTATTTATTATATATCAGAACCTTTACTCCAAAAAGAAACAGAAAATAAAACACACATTCCGTTGATCGTTTGCCAATTCTTATCAATTATTGTATTAATCTTCAATTAATAATAGAAAATTTTTAACTGATGAACAAGAGCTAATTCAAGTACATACATATGCTGTCCAGGAGTGCTGACATTTAAGCCAGGAATTTGTTCTAAAAATGACATATTTGATGAATTTTCTATGTATGCAAATACTTTTTTTTTTTGGATATATGTGTGATAAAATATTCGTTCAAAACGCTGACAAGGGGAAAAGAATCAAAAATTTCAACAACTGATAACAAAAAACTATGTAAATTTCTATGTTTGTAAGATAACACCCTGATATAAAATCCATAGTTCCTTTATATCGATCATATTCCTCTTTTTTCTCCAATACAATATATGTATTTAATAAAAAGATTTCCTATTTCACTCAAAGGAGTGAAATTATGGAGTCCATGTTCGTGGATATGCTTTCCACGAATGCTGACATTTATAGAAGAAATTTGTTCTAAAATTTATATATTTTGATGAATTTTCTAAGTATGTAAATATCTTTTTTTAATTTATGATTGATATAATCAAAAGTTGCTCTTCTCAGAAGAAGGATTTATAGGAATGTTACCCTTAAGTGAACTAAAAAAAATCACTTATAAAAAAGTGGATTATATCTGGATTTGACTACATGTTTTTTAAAACAATGAACAGACTCGTGTGTTTGAAGTCTCACACCACCCACCGACTGAAAAATATATGTACAAACATTCATAAATTGAAAAAATATAGATAATTATGTCAATAACTATATATAAATACCAACTAATTAAAATGCAAGTACTTCAATCTTCAAAACCTGAATAATGTTTACCTAAATAGCATACATATATCTATGTATACACACATATTCTATTGATTACGATCGTATAAATCTGAAAATAAATACATTCAAGTTATTTATATTTATCAAAAAGAATTGACATTCAAAATTGCACTTCCAACAATAACAACAACGACAAATAATTTGTTTCTTGTAACATTTCATTCGACTTATCAATCAGATGAACAAAGGAACTTATCCCATTATGCCCTCAAGATAAATATAAATACCTATGTATTCCTTGTGGGAATGAATGAAAATCACCCTTTGATGATTTAACTCAAAACAATTCGTTGCATGCATGAAACTAGTCAACAAAAGATAAAAGTTTTGAGGTACGACACTTGATGCACTAAATTAGGAATTTGAGTTTAGTCGTGGCTTTGAGCATTTTACAATTTATTTTTTTGGTTATTATATATTTTGGCACTTTCTATAAGTACTTTTATTACTCGCTCAATTTTTATCATATATATAGATATTTAACCAAATTTGATCAAATTTGTAGAGCAAAAAGGCAAAGATAAGTTTATTTCATGTGATTTATAATCTAATATTGTCCACTTTACGACTGAATGGTTATCAATTAATTTATAACTTTTTGAAATAAGAGTCGTTTTCAACTTTTAAGAGCAAAGAAAATAAGTGGACATAGGGTCACAATTGATGATATTTTTTTATTTATTTAATATTGATTTTATAATGCTGTAAAAAAGAACAATTTAACTTTTTTTCAATGTAACTGAGTGACTATTCGTATAATTGTTTCGTTAAAAAAAATTAAAAATTTGCATACATTAAAATTAAAAAACATGTGGCCTCAGCACTTTTTCGCTGACTTTTGTATATATATTATGTATACGAAGCTATTTTTGAGAAATAGCATATGTAGTATCAAACCAGGGGTTTTTTCGCCCATTATTTATTAAATATTAAAAATATTATTTTAACATATGTACATATACATCAAAAAGACATAAGCAATAATTCAAGGTCTTCATTACTTCAGTCAAAATAAATGCTCATTTAATGCAAAAACAAATAAATAAATGATGGATTGAAACTTTAAGAAAAGTTAGTAAATATTTTTATTTTGTATTAAAAGCGAATCAAATTTTTCAATACAAACAAGTATTGGGTCTACTTTGCCCACCCACCCACCCAACCATTAAGTATGAATTTGTGTGCGAGTTTTAAGAACATACTCCTACAGGAGTTAAACAAGACGAAGAAAAAAAAATGTTTATGTGGTTACATTGGATCACTAAATTGCGTTTTTGTATTTAATAAATGATTTATTTCACAAAGAAAGTTACACCAAATAAGCATAATAAGGCCCACATCTAAAACCATTCAAAGCAAAGTGGATATCTATCAAATACCAAAATTAAATGTATATTTAAAAAAATAAATAAATGTCCTTACAGTTTGGTAATATATCACTGAATGTATAATTCAATTGAATCCATTTGTAGGTATATAATAGATATTCGGAAAATATTGACAAAATTTGATTGAACAAGGCTCCATCAAACTACATATAATAACAAGCAGAAGAGTTGTTGTTTTTTTAATTAAAAATTATTGGTTCACACTTCAAATCTTTTGCTGCCTCTCAATCATTGGTCATTAATCAATGGGCAATTAATTTTTATGACTTTTTGTCAATGTACAAAATATCTACTTATTTCACATGCGTTATATGTTACAACCAACGTGGTAGTTTATATACACAGCTATCTACTTCACTTGCCCTTCATTAGTACTCTATATATGTGACTTTGCTCAACGCGAATGAAATATTAGTAAATTGTAAATATTCATTCGAATAATTGATATTTATTACATAGTACAACATTCGGGGAGAATGACGTAAGTAGCTAATAATCATCTATCAGTTAATTTCGATCCAATTTTTCTCCTCTTTTTAAAAGAAAGGTTGAGAGATAAAATAAAAATAGTTTTTTATTAATAATTTAATAAGTTTAATTTGCCATACATATGTATAAATTATATAAAAATAAAACTCCTCAAAAACGATGGACCAAAAAAAACAACAAAAAAACACTGAGTATTCAAATGCTCTAATGAAATAAACAAAAACTCATACTTTTCATTATCATTTAAGATTGTTTTTATTCTTTCAATGAAGAAAAAAAAACTTTAATAAATCTACTAGCACCCACATTCAAATACTTGGTCCGTTTCGTAATCATGTTCCTTTATTTGAAACGTAAAAAAAAAGACTCTATGTAAATAATCATTTTTTTTAACGCTAAAAAAAGTTTTCTTTCACAATTTCGTAGTTGTTTTTGTTACTATGTAGATTTCCTTAGCCTAGTTATATAAAAAATAATTACATTTCTTGGCCTACATGAATTAGAACTTGCTCGCCCATTGAGAGCGGAATATATCTAAATGACTCACAGAATAATTTTGACTATATCTCCCAACCTCTCCTTTAAAAAGCTAGAAAAAAAGATCCTAAGTGAACTCTTACTTTGTCAATTATACGTGTCATTCTTACCAACTGTTGGACTATTATTTATTTAATTAACAGCAAGGACATATTTACTGTTTATTAAATATACTGTTAATTATTTGAACTACATGAATGAAAGATCAGAACACTAATAGGGAATAAGTGTAAAGATATCAACAGCTGACTAAAAATTATGTATGTATATATTAGATAGTACACCACACCCATTTTTTTTTTTCAAATAGTCAATTTTTCAACCATTTTTGCCCCTTCTGAAGATTGATTTGTTGAAATGGAATCAGTTTTTCTTAATGGTGATTTTTCTCATAATGTCGTAATTCGTTTTTTTTCTTCTATTTTTTTATATCGTGATTTGTAACTTTTGACGAGTTTTCTTTAAAATCCTTTTTAATTACTAAAAAATAGTTTTAAATGGTAAAAAGTTAATCGAAATTCAAAATAAATTGTAAGTTTTAACCTCAATACAAATTTGCATACAAAATAAAACTATATGTATGTAACATAGCAATATGAAAATTGATTCCAGTGCTTTACTTCATGACTTTCAGTTGAAAAATAATTGTAACTATATCAAAATAACATACAAATGACAACTTGGTTTTTATACAATGAAATATCAATTTCACAAAATAACAATATGATTTAATAAATTATAAAATTGATAAATAACAATTCATGTATGTACATACTAATTTTGTCATAGTCTTATTTATAAAAACTATGACATTTAAAAGATATATTACCCTAGGTTATCGTTTATTATTCTTCTGTCTACCAGCCCCACCAAATGCCCTTTCAACCTCAGTTGATGCAATTTTGATAGAAATCTATGAGTTGACAAAGACTTACATCATTCGAACGAAATCAACTTTTGTATTTTTATAATACGATTTTAAAGTTGAAATTTGACCTAGATACTTGAACTTTTAATATGTTAAAATTCAACATATTGACTGACCTTGTAACAAGGAGTTATGATCAGTAGTTTCATAACTATAGAATCTTAAAAGGACCACTTTATATTGTAGTTGCGACCAATTACAGAAAAACACAAAATTTCGAAGAATGCTGTGATTTTTACAGAAATAATGATTTAGTAAAGAACTAGCTTTTGTTAAACTGTGAACAATTCCTAACAATTAAAAGCCCAACATAGAAGAATCGTCTAATTGTTTACCATCTAACAACTTTGTATCTTTTTCTTTCATTTTTTGAAGGAGAAAAGGTTAAAGGATACAATAAAGGTCACATCCTGAAAAAGTTTAATGTTGGAGATGAGTCTGAAAAAATTTGTCAGACTAGAAATCCTTCAAGCACTTACATATTGCCTTTGATAATCTATGATTGTTCGACTAGAGAAGGGATATCAATCTATTTCTAACTAGGCCAATATTCCCCTCTTTTACATAATTTCTTCCTAAATTCATTCATAATATGTTTCTTTATCAAATAGAATGAAGAACAAATTACTTATGATTCTTTTCATTGCTAGGGTTTTATTCCATGTAACTTTATAACTCTGTGCCTGCTCAACAACTTTTTAAGAATATATTTTGTTAGCACTCATTTATTAGCTATAAGCTATACTGTGTCGTCATGTCCAATATTTGAAAAATATTAATATTTTAATATATATCTCTTTAGTTTAGAGATCAAATTTTAATAATATAATATAAAAAATATGTTTGCCTCAATTATCTTTTCAACCCTAATATGCCTTAAATATAACGCTAAACGCTTAGAAGAAATTTCAGTTATGAACTACTTGGCTCAAGTATCTTTATTTAAAATGATATATATATTTACATACATAAGTCATTTATACGCAAATTTGTTTCACGAAATAAAGACATTTTTCTTTTGCACTATTCACATTATTTAATTCATCTCTTTGTCTAATTTTTTAAATTGAATTCAGCATAAATAAAGTTATTTATTTAATATGTAGGTATAATCTGATGATATCATTTATAAATGGTTCTATTCATTTTATATATGTCTGAGAATCAAACCTAAAATGAGTTATAATTTTTCCTTTAAAATTGAGCGCTCAACGGATCCATATTTTGTGTCATTTTTCAATTTATTTATTAATAGCGTCTATAATTAATTAGGACTATGATTCATCATAAAAACATCTTAATAAATAGTTAATAAGAAATTCTATTAATACTGTTCGTCGTTAAATTTAAAGTCAATAGTCTGTAAAATAATGCATCTAATTAATAACTAATCAAGGGATTAAAAATACAGTATAGTTAGTCTCTTATTTAATTAAATAAAATGTGATTTTAAAGATGGGAAATTTGTATTTCTAAATAGTCTTTCTGTGTTTTTTTATATACAGTAAAAAAACAAAAATATAATATTTAAAATTGTTTCGTTTATCCTTTCGCTTATGTTTACCTATCCATATTTAAGAATAAACATCAACCAACACAGGAGTAGCAATATATAAATGATTATTATTATTATTATTGTTGTTGGAATAAATTATGTACATAATGCTATGGTATAAAAGATACTTAAGAATTGATCCACTCCTATGTTTGTTGTTTATGTTTTTTTATATATTGATACCAATTTGAGTAATCTATTTATATACTTTTATATGTGTACGTATAGAGAGATAAAAATTCATTGCAAGACAATACTTTTTATTATTTATGTATGTGGATATAAATGACCTGGATAAAGTATGTGCGTCGACATACCACTCTTTTCCACATATTCTACTAGTATTCAATACACTATGTACTTTAAGTCTTTATTTTTCTATGAACATATTAATACATAAATTAATATAGTATAAACGAATACATAGAGGGCCTTCGTTTGAAAGTTATCCATCTTTAAGTAAACATAAAACTCAATTTTATTGAATAATAATAGTCCTCGCTCTTATATGCTCCATAACAGCGTACATACATAGGTACTTTTATTATCATTATTATTATTATTTTCACCAATCAATGCCATGAGACAGAAAATATTAGATCTATTAAAAATTCGAAAATAATGGACTGTTTTATTGTTATTTTAGCATATACACGTCGAGCTTTTTTGGCCACTCGCAACCTCGACTCACAAAAGGGAAAGGAAAAATTTGGAAAAACAACTGGTAGCTACTCTTCTGTATTTTCCATGTTGCCAACATGTTAATATTTGGCAGAATTTATTATTTAGATATACTATATATTTATAAATTTTACCAATCATAAACCAATCGTTACTACTCCTAATATATTCAAAATTCAAAAAAAGGGCGCGCAATTCTTGATTTAATATGTTTTGTATGCATCAACATCAGAAATAATAATAATACCCTTTTAGAGCTCATAATACGTAGGGTCAGCTGCTTTAAATCAAAGGAGTCAAATGATGGAAATCAGCTGAAGGGAGAATACAGTGTGTTTTTGTTTATCCCAAAAAGCTCGTCGTGATAGAACATTGACACATGACGTCATTATTCTAAAAGCCAGCCATCTTGAGGATGAGATATAAACAAGCAAATTTTATAATAGAAATAAACACCCTTGTTCTGATTGGTAAGACAGTTTCGTTGTTTGTTTTAAAGCCATTAATATTAAAGTTTCCTTATATACATATGTATATATTTGAATATTATAGATTCATTTTGTTAATGAACTATATAAAACACTGCATCTAAAATGAAGTCGCTTTCAATTTGTTATGCAATTTGTGACGTAGGTAAAAACGGACTATTGAAATATATATGTCATGAAAATTCCAAGGCAATATTTTATATCGAATGACATTTTATTTATACCATCATTATGGAACTAAAACATAGATGAGAAATGAGTCATTTCATGTCAAAATATTTTTTTTATAGAGATAGGATATATATATATATATATATATATATACAGAAGCATTTATTTATGGAAAATGTCAGATTTTAGATGTTAAATTTATATCAAATGTTCAAAGTTAACTATACACGAACAAAGTATCGAAATCCTCCTATTTTCTAAATTATTGTATTCCCAAATACATTTTTGCTGACTGTACCTACTTTTTCTTTTATGATTTTGAACCATTGCATATTTTTTATAACAAGGAAATTTCGTGCCTAAATCCAAAAATCATTCAAAAGTAAATATTTCATCTCTTTTAAATAATGGAGTTCTCACTCAAACAATTTGATTCCAAATTGCCTATGAAGTCATACAAATTTTTAAAATAAGAACAACTTTATAGGGAAGTTCATTTTACTACTTAATGATGTAAAGAAGAGATCCTCTTGACAGTGGTGACCTGGCTTTACCTTCATAGGCCGGGGATCGGGCTCAATTTTTTCTGCCTCTAGACTACAGATTTGATTTCGTTATAATAAATATTTCTTTTTTCAATTTGCATTGTTTTAGAATATACAAATCTTGGAAATATTTCTACACAGGGAAGATCCCTACCAAGTTACATATATTGTTGGGAAGTGCTTTCAATATTCGAACAAATTGACTAAAATACTTGAACGAATGGTGGTTGAATGCCAAGGCTGCATTTGCATGCGTGCATATCTGAAGTGTAAAGAAGACATGGTATGACTCATGTTTTATATATGCAGATCCAGGATATTGAGATATAAAACATGGCAGTTATTTTTAACCGATTATATTGTTTGTTTGTTTTCTTTTCTTCCTCTATCTGAGAAAGATGTATACGTAGAGATGGAATATAGGTCTGAGTTTGTATTGTTACATTCCCGTCTACTCAATAATTTAAAGTAACGCACCTTTCTGTATCATAAAAAAAAAATATATTTTTCTAAATAGGGGGACTATATGGCAATTTACCCTCCCTGTGTATAAGTAAGAGTAAATATTAGATAACAAACAACTGAAAATAAATAAAGAAATTGCACCCAACCCTCTTGTAATTTATATATATAAGGTTGTCAAATATCTCCCTTCCGCCTTTATGTCACTTGAATTTTGCCGCTATGTACAAAGCGCTACAGAGCTTGTATCTGGCAATACTAAACACCATTTAAAAGGTCTTAACATAACCTACAAAACGACACCATGCATGATTAGCTTGGATATTGTATTCAACAGTTATAGACGTGTAAACAATGAGTTCAATAACGCCAAAATTCGCTCTATTTTAAAGTTTTCCTTCGTTAAAGGAAAAATCCTCTAGAGAAACTTCCGTGAGATGAATGGTGTTTTGGGGGATGGTACTCTATCACTTCGAACCTCCTGTTCCTGTCCATGGCGAACGCCCTTGGTGGAGTAAAGTTGAACCCAAAAGAGGCTTGTGAAAAGTGGCTGTCCGAGTTCTTCACAAATAAGGAAGGGGGCTTCTACGAGGGGGGTATTATGAAGTTGCCGTCTAGATGGAAACAGATTATCAAACAAAACGGTGCATATTTGAACTAAATCCGATCCTTGTAACACTTTTTATAAAGCATTGAATAAAGAGAAAAAAAGCGGAAGGGAGATATTTGACAACCTATTATATCCCTTAGACTGTCGTTATAAATTTCTCTTGTTAATTAGACAAAGTAGCTTGGAACATACCTACATATATGTTGCTATTAACTATTACGTGTATAAGTATTTGAGCTCTGATGTTTAATTTTTATACCCAAATGTTTAATAATGTTCCTCATAAAGAATATAATATACATATAATGGAGAAAAATAAAAACATAGATGCGTAACATGGGTTTTAATTGACAGTTTGGTATAATTTGGTAACAGGTAGACAAAAGTAATTATGTTTCCACCATACATTCAGTTGGTAAATGAAGTAATTGATTAGGTAATTATAAAAATATTCGAATTGACAAAAAGCTCGACGTAATTCAAAAACAAATGTGACGTCATTGCCTGAACAATCTCCTTTTGTCTATAGCCAAGTCTTACACACATTGTAATTTCTTCTAGACTTTTTTTTCCTTCATTGAATTGATGCATTGAACATTGAATGTATGCAGTTGTATGGATATCAAAATTGAGAAATGATGGATTTGAATGCTAGAATTTTTTAAATTTCGGATAATACGCGAATGCAAAAGATGGGAACCAGAAGGGTTTGTTCTGCATCCTCCTCCACGTATATTTTTTTCTTTATGAACGAACCATGAGTCCATAGTTTAATTTGAAATCTGATCAGAAAAAACTTAGATACTTAGATGAAAATATGGGCACCCACATGGATTCGAATGCAAATATTTCATGTGCATATAACTAATACAGGTGTAAATATTTGTAAAATGTAGAAAAGTTAGGAATGCGAATGGAAATATTCAATGCATCACTAATTGTAGATACTTTGAACAAATATCTACAAAGAACATTTCTTTTTTAAATAGTATTAAAAACATTTAAGCCACTGGGTAAGACAATAGTTTGACAATAATTACAAAAATATATCATCAATTAGGTAATAATGATTTATAGGTTGTTTTTTTTTTAAAAAAACAACAACTAAAGTTCACAATATCATAAACAATTTCTTTTAAAGATGCCCATCAAAAGCTCTAAAAGAATCTTAACTATTCATAATTGCTTAAAAGCAATTTTCTTTTTGAATATTTTAAATACTAAACAGACTCATAATTTTACCTAATGTGGCCATAAATTAATTTTTAAATATAGTTATATGTAATTTATAAAACAGGTATAGAAATAAAAATATCTAAACAAGATGGACAAAATACTGTTTAATCCATCCAACAGAAGCATCTTTTTTTTATGTGAGGGAATTGAATTGGGAACTGAATTTGATGTAAGGACTATATCTTAATAATATTTTCAATCTCCAAGGACTCCAAATACAAGAAAACTAACTCGCATATACAAATATAATATATACACAACCAATGGATATCTCTTCTCAGAACTGTTTTGCTCTATCTTTTTTTTTAAAAAACAGCTCTTTAAATCCTCAAAAGCTATTTGATTTCTGTCTCAAAGTAACGACTTTATAGTACAATAAGAGCCATTAAATTATAAAACACGATTCTTGAAAACTTGATAAAGAAGATATATAAGAAGAGCCCAAATAAATAAATAAATACATATTATGCTAGTAAATTTTAGAAAAAACAATTCTTTAAATAGCTTTATGAGAGACGTATGTATGTAGTTATACCATTCATCATATATTTGCTTAATTACTCCCAAGGTTTTTGATTGAAGTGGAATTTATTGTGAAAGTTTTTTTATTTATTTATTTTAAATTACTCTAATGATATCATGATATTTACAATAATACCTTCAATTACGTACAATATCCATGTGAAATAAGTGTTTGTAAATAAAAACTGATAAACAAAGACAACTTTTTGCAAATTAATTTATCATCATTTGATGTCAATGATCAATGTATTTAGTCACAGATAACATTAGTAATTTAATGTTATTGTCTCAAGTGGAATTGGATGGTCTTTTTGGGAGTGAAATGAAATGCAATTTACTCCAATCCATAACACATGTAGTTAAGAAGAAGACTAGAACTATGAGAAGTCAAAACCAAGAGGGGATTAAAGCTGATGCTGAGAATCAATTGGAAAACAGACACTTATTATTCAAAAGACTCGTAATCTGAGATATTACTGTTTCACAAAACTATGTATTAATTATTTGTAAACTGCCGTGGGTGCATTTTTACCATATTTTAAAAAGGATCTTATATCATTTAATGGGTTCAAATTTTATGGATTGCTCTATGCAACTAATTTATTCTAAATACCTTCATATTTCAATATAGAAACAATATGTAGTAGAGACGAGGTAGAGTTGTAATATTTTTTATTTTTTTATCTATTTATATAATATGTAAATTATAACAGTCAGTAGTTTTTGTTTCAATAATTTGAAATTGCATTTTGCAAGTGTTCACAGTTCTTGGAGACAGTTGGAAATATTAAAAAAATCAAGTTTGAGATAGAAATGAAGAAAACTAGACTAAAATATATTTTTTGTGGATGAAATAACTAGACTTTTGAAGATGTTGAATCATTACTGACTTTCAATTTATTATTGGACTTGAATATATAATGAGACTTATGTTGTAGATCATTATATAATATAAAATACATGCTAGCTGTATTCTAAATATTAATTATACTATGTACTAGCAAAAAAAAAGATTAATTCAAATGATATAAGTTACAGCAAATAACAACAATAAACTGACTACATACATTATTACAAAAATATTATTTTCCCAATAAATTGGTTTTCATCTCCTATCCCAAAGAAAAATTGACAAAATGTTAGTGAGTTGCCTTCAGAAACTGTCATTATATTATGTAATTTTAATGTAAATTATGTGGCTTTAGCTTTTTTTTGAAGTTTGAAACAAGTAACTGTAATAATTGCCTCCAATATTTTCCATATATAAAATTCAATTGATGCCTTCTTCTTGACGTGAAAATTATAAAACCGAAAGGTTATTTACATGATGTTTGATAAAAATGGTCTAATAGACTTTAAAGTCCATTCATCCATTTGATTGTAAAAAAAATTGATAAAATTAAAAGTTTTTTTTCTTCTAAAGAATCTGTCAATGACATGATTTCAAGAAATATTTATTTTTTAAATTTAAACTTATTTTTCACTTGATATGCTTTTTATGAGGATTTTGAATGAAAAAAACAAACACAATTTTCTCAAGTACCGCATAAGCATTTCTATTTCAAAATACATTTGTAAATCTTTTTTATTTATTCTGAAAAAGTATTACCGTGTTCAATGACAAAATTATACCTTTGATGAAATATATGTAACTATATGGTTTAAATCAAGGACGCTTTTGTATGCACATAAAATGTTCTGTGGGGTGTAGAATAAACCAAAGAGATGAATTTACATGTTATCCTATTAGGAAATTACATTCCCGGCATATGGAATCAGATAAGTGAAAATGAGGATTGTTACATAATTGGAAATTAGCATTCTAAGAATTAAAAAAAATTGTTTAAAGTAAAAAAAAATCATAGGGAGGTCAAACGTAAATAAATAAATATAATTAATATATTATATATTTTTTCTATTTAATGAACCACGAAGCTTCATGATGTATACATTAAGGATTTCTCATAGAATTTATCATTCTTAATCATTCAAAGTACATCAATATTGATCCTCTGTGAATTAAATTTCAACAACAAAAGAACTGTCATTGTAATTATCAAAAAAAAAAAAAAAAATTAATAGAATATTCTCAAGAAGCAATTTCTCAATTTGCCCTATAAAGGAAAGTTTTGACTGATGTAGGTAATTACAAAATGCGTTTGTCAAGCCTTATAAGTAGGTAAATAAAGAAAAATCAATTTTTCATTTATAATATTTGACAGCACATTATATTTTAACTTGTGTCAATCAATGTGTGAATCCCACGACTTAAGAAGAATAAAAAGTAAGGAGAAACAAAAATATTTTATACAATTCATAATTTAACAAAAAATCTCTATTTTAGAAAATAAGAGTGGGCCACAGATACTAAAACCATATCTTAAGGAGCTTTTAAAAATGCAACTATGTCTAAATATTACCACTGCTTAACCACAAATTTATTGAATTTACAAAAATAAATTTTTCAATTAAAAAAAAAAAAGATTATATTTTTAAAGAAAGATTTTAATAGTAGGATATATCTTTTATAGTTAATGATGTTTTTATTTTATGAACTATTTATGAGCTTATAGGTACTAAGAATTTCAATTAGTTGAAACTTGAGAGGGAAGATATATTATTATACTAAGGGTAAAATCTCTAAACTATATGTATTGCCTCGAAATTATATCACATTAACCAATCCGTACATGTAAACAACTATACTTAATTAAGTTTATTATTTCATACTAATCAGAGGGAAACTTGGTGTTGTGGTGGGAGGTCACAATAGAATAATATTCAAGTGGAAGTCTCAAAGTTGGGAGTAAAGACTAGATTTTCGTATAATTCATCTTTGAAACTAAACCAATACATCGTTATGTGTTGTCAAGCATTGCTGTGATTCACCAAAAATGCTTTATTAATTTTGAAAAAAATAAACATGGGCATGAGGTCTTGAATTTCATCATCTTTAATTCCTCAATGACCTACAATTCAATTATTTCCATCTGCAGATGGAAAGGGATTTTGTTCACAGCAATATCAAATGGAGCAGAGAAAAACTTGAAAGCCTCCGTTAGCACCTTGACTCTTTCAAAACCTTAAGAAAATTCCTGCTGAAGAAAGAAGACGACACAAATACAAACATAAAACTAGCTGGAAACATACGACTTATAACCCTGACATGACATGAGTGTGAGGATATTGTTGGAATCATCATTCAAGGAAAATGAGTCAAGCGGCAAACACAGCTTGATTATCAAGAGCCAAATTTACAATGTAATTCAGATTTTGCATTGAGGAGGAGTAATTCTACCTGCCCTATCTGAAAAAGAAGTGTAATAAAAAAAAATGAAATTGTCGAGGATTTTTAGTATTCTAAAAATAAAATAAATTACCAGCAGAGTTAAGGGAATGCTCTTCACTTACCGTTTTTAAGAATACGTTCAAAAAGGGTTCTTATCTTTATTGAATTTTAGTTTATTGCCACCATATACATTAAAAATTTCAAACTTTTATTAAATCTTGTTTTATTGTTTTGGTTTCTTTAATTGTCAAATATTTATACGATACATTATTTCTTTATACTATTTAATATATATCTTAATGATCAATTTTATCTTGAGTTGACAACATTGGGCTGTCTCACCCATTAATTGAATCAATCAATCAATAAATTAATTAAGTCCTTTCTGCACTAATGTTATTTTAAACGTATGTGATAGGTTCTGCATTATACATTTTTCTCCATTCTAAATCAGAATGTGTAGTTTATGTCACGCGTATATTATGTCTTAATCAAAAAGTAAGAAACATAAAGGAAGAGATAAATTATTTTATTTATCAATTTATTTACATTGAATATGAAAGTAAAATTATGATTTTTTCAAGATTTTCTGCAAACTGTGAATAAACTTTAAAGCCATTCAAAACTTATCTCAGGATCCTTTTGGTACCCCTGCAATTTTTTAAACCCTCTATAACCTAGTGGCATAGTTAGGTATTCAGACCTGAGAATGATTACTTATTCAGATTCTATATATATATATATATGTAATTGCAGTTTTACTATGTTTTGAAACATGGTTATGGTTTATAGAATCATTCCCTCCCCGGTGATTCTAACAACCATAATCTGTAGTAACAAAACCTTAAGAGGGAATATATTCCCAATCTCCCCCACACCCTGTTGCCACTACGTATTTGTGACTTAAAGTAATGAAGAAAAAGAAATAGCGTCATATAAATAAATGTTACAGAGTAAGAACAAACAATACAATCTACTACGTATTGTTTTCATTCTATAACTTATTGCTTTAATTGTCATTACTCTAAAAATAAACAATGTTTTCTACGTAGGTATTTTATGAAATTTTACTTTCATCTTTCAATCATTGTGATTGTAAATACATAAGTATATATTATACCTGTACAACTGCAGACATATTAATTACACCTATCATACATTAAACGAAAATGTATTATCTTTTTTTGATAGATTTCAAATACATTTTGTATGTAGATACATAAAAGAAATTTATTTAGTTTAAGGATTGATGAAAGGATTTTTATAATTCCCTCTGGGCAATTACGTGATATACTTTTGTTCAAGTTTAACAAAAGTAATGAATTGTATTTTTAAAGTATTGTAGATACAACAAGGTAGATTACAGTTGAGGCAAGATATCCTTGATAAAAAAGGATCTACAAAAAATCATTCATTCTTTAATAAAAGTGTATGCTATATAATTATAGGGGATTTAGTTTAGATGGCCGAAATTGATTTGATAAATGACCAAGTTACATGTTTTAAGTCAAAATTGTCCTTGCAGTATTTCAAGGAAAAGTTAATTACCGTAATAAACAAAACAAAACAAAACAAAAAACCTTTTGTTTATTTTTTTCCTTTTATGACCCCTTATAATGTTATCTATGAATTCGTGAATCTTATTGTATAATACACGAATATTTTATGCCAATGGAATGTATGGATCATGAACAGTGGCGTAGCTAGAAAGGGGACATGAGAGATGTTTGATATTGTTCCCAAGGTCCTTAAACAAAAGGACCTTAATAGTTATTCTCTTACAAAATCCAAATTAATAAATAAATATCAAAAATTTACTTTGTATTAAAATCAAACTTTACGATTGAAGGCATCACACTGAGCCTAAAAAGTCAAATTACGCATTTGATCATGAATGAAACATGTTCAAATATCCTTAAAGCTATTTCAAACTCTATGTTTATCAAATGAATAACTAAATAGATCAATTTGAAGGAATAGAGTATTTATTGAATTTGAAGAAGTTTAACTAACTAATATATATGTATATTGGAAATTATAGAACTATGCACCTAGGTATAAGTTATATTAAACATTTTATCTCGATAGTCCTCCAATCTACATACTCTTTATTGTTTGGATGAGCAGTTTAGGTTTTATTCCTTAGATTTACTATATGATATGGAAGTTATGTATCTTACTTAGTCATACACAATATTCAATTCATTTAGGTCCAATCTAATAAAACTACAGCTTTTAGACAAAATTCTACGATGTATGTGTGTTCATTAATAGCAATTATCTTTAAGGGTACTGTATTCCTACTAGGAATGACATAGTTCAGTAAAACAGTACTATTCAGCTTCTAGTATATGATGTACTTGTGTAGTGTACTGCTTGTTATGTTAAGCATGAGTATAAATTTGAAGCATATTTAGAGCACATTGATATTGACATAAATATAGCAAAACCTTTCATTTGATTAAATGATATATAAATATATATTCCCAACTGACGTCACGAAGGTAAGTAGTCTTTAAAATGGTAGAAATTATAATTTTATCTTTGTACTCACTACCACTTTAATAAGTATTGCACGCCCATTTTTAACTGCATTATGCTCGTAAGTAAAATATTTTAATGGCATATAAGCACATAGCAATCATTCACAAATACCTTCATAAAATCATCAAAATAAAATTGGCTAAATTCATTTGGTTGAGTAATGCATTCCAAAAAGTATTAAATTTATAATATATTATATCAAAATTTATTTTGTAAAATTGTAACTTTATTAGGATAAGATTGATAAATTATTTAATGTACAATTATATTTACGAATATATCCTATTTGATAATAACATTTGTGTTTAGTTATATTTAATCATAAGTATGTATATATTAACTTACCTAAATTTGTACTTGGATTTAATTATAAATATTATATCATTTATTCCAATCAAAAGCTATTTGATTTCAATAATTTTTAATATTATAGTATCTAATTACTTTCTCTCAGAAGATGTCCACTATTAAAATCAGTGCTGTTCCTCTTAGAAAACAGATGAAAGTCTCTAAAATACAAAAAGGTCTACCCAAAGCATAAAGAATTTCTGTATTTTTTTCTTATCAGCCTTTGATTTAAATATACACTCATTCCTTTGATTACACATCGTGAATTTTATTGTTTGCACCTTGCAATCTTTTCTGCAAAAAAGAAAAAAAAAGGCTCAAAATCATAGGGTAATTGTTGGCTATTTTTTCATAATTGTAACAACATCCTTGAATGAATTATTTAATGAATGTTAACAAGATTTTTTAAACGTTCGATCGATCAGAATACAAATAAAGGACAGAATTAGAATAAAAATTGACTGTTGACAAAAAAAAACAGTTTAATTTTATATTGCATGTGGAATAAGGCTACAATAAGCGTTTTGGAACTCAAATTATTTCTTGTGAAGCTGTAAATAATAAATTGTTAGAGAATAATTCAGCAGTTAAATAAAATGGCCTTTTTTCTTTAATGATGAAATAATTGAAAAATGCCATGAAACTTGTTATATGTTTTAATTTTTTCAGGAGGTGTTTGATATTCAATTTTTTTTTACTAAAATAATTTTTGCACATCAGGGGATGTGTATTACTCTGAAACCTACATTTTTCATAGTAAATTTGCTGGAAACCATTTATGTTATCCTTCAAGCCAAGTAAAATAATCATGACGGATATGAAAATCTATGAAAGACTATTCAGGAGCGCCAGCAGGAATTTTTATTTTTTTAACTTTTTTTTTTAGTACAGACAATTTTCATTCATGTTTTTTTAAATAATAAAACCTTATAAAATGTATTACTTGCATATAATTAATAAAGCCCTCTCATCCTACAGACACCCCTACCATTTCCATATTTGATCAACTCTTTACAACCCACCTATATACATATAGGATACTACCATTTGAGAAATACTGATATACATCACATCTGTACTTATTATGATTTTGTCAATTCGGTCCAAGACCGTTAAATCTTTTTTTTTTTATCCATCATCTCCGTTCTCCAAAACTGTTCTCAGAGCAAAATTTGACTGGATTACTCCCATGATAAAATATGTAAAAATTTGAAATGAACCAATACTTTAATGAACCGTCCGTGACATCAATTGCAATTTTGAATGAACAAGCATCGCATTCATGACGTCATAAGAAGTTTTACAGTGACTTTTCTTTATGTGTGAGACGATTTAAGTGTTTGATTTACACTCTGAGATGGAAGTACAATTAAATTTTGGTTCTAGGTCAGGGATCGGTTATAAATTGAAATATAAGGCTAATTTGGTACAGAGAAGGAACCACTTATCACCAGACATTGCAAGCATTACTATTTTAGAGATGTAACTTAGGAGCATCATAATGATACATGTATCTTTCAACTTTGATTGTTTAATACTTGTATGGAAAATAATTTATTAGCATAAAACAATGGGATATTATTTTTTTTTTAGAAAAGGCAATTTTTACATCCCATTACACTCAATCTTTTCCTTCATTCAACTTTCTTAGTTTTGTATTTACGGAATAATAATAATTATTATTTTTTAATTTTAATCAGTTTTAGTTTGCCATAAATTCATAGCAGTTAACAATTATTTTTATTCGAAAACACTGAATAAATCTTTCAAAAATATATATTTTTGATTTAATCTACATATTGAACTTTATTTCATTTCAAAGTAGAGTCATTATTAATATGTTATAATACATAAAAATATTTTTTTATTATAAAATTTGATCTAATTTTATACCTGTGTCTTAATGCTTATTTTATATTAATATTTATGTCAAAAAACAGAAAAATTGATATTTTAAATGAAAAAATTGACTTTTGTGGTCAATAAATTTATTCTTGTCTTTTTATTTTTTTAGTGCATATTAAAGATTTTTCAGCATGAAGAAGTGAAGTAAATGAAAAAACTTTATATATAAATCATAGAAAAAAATATCAAAGGTTCCGAAATATTTTCAATATATCTGTTTGTTGCTGTATACACAAACAAAATGACTTACAACTAAGCAAACAACAGCTCTTTTCCTTAAAATTCAAATCAACTTCTCATTTTAGGAAAAATAACCCTCTAAATCATATTTAACATCAAAGAAGAAACATTCTATTTCATTATTTCTTTTAAACACTTTCAAAGACATCTAATTTGTAATACATAGTTTGTCATACATTGAGAAGGAAGATTTGCTATCCAAATTGGAAAATGTTGATGATGTTTCAAAGAGTTGTTAGGATATAAAAAAAGCTAATAGCACAATTTGATAAACTTTTAATTTGAAACATTTAAAAAAAAAATATTCACGTTTCAAATAAACCCCTTTGGTTAAATAAAATCTCATTCATTCCTCTCCTAACAAAGACCTTAATAATAGGAAAGTTTTCAAAACTTTATATTACATTTATTAAGATTGTGTAGTTTCACAAAAAAATACTAATACATATTTGAAACTAACATATATTTAAGCAAACAATGGGCCTGTTTAGATGTATATCATTGCTTTTTTTCTCACCAAAGAAAGGATTCAAAGTCATACATATAAAATCTCAAAACTATGACTTGATACCAAAAAACTAAAATCGATTAGTGTATCAAAAACTAATACTAGAATAAAATATATAACTTAAAAGATTTTCTCGTTGTTGACTAATATAATTTATCAATCATAAAATGTAAAAAAATGGAGTTAAAAAAAACAAAATAAATTCAATTTGACTTTTGGCAAAATGTTAAAAACATTTTATGTAATGGATGTATATCCTTTATTAGTTACGCTTCAAGCTTCAGTTTTCTTTTATCTATTTTTATCCATCTCATTCATTATCTCCAAAAAAACCATAAATTTCATATTTATACAATATCAACATTGAGTACAATGATTTGCTTTCATTTATTTTTAACTTGAAATGACGTGTCAAAGATGGATTTATACTCAACTAATCTTTCAATTATAGGCAATTTTATGGTATACTAATTGGAAATCTGTCAGCCTTACTTTTTTTTTATTGATATTTGATTTCCCTATAAAAAGGTTCATTTTTTAAAAATAGAAAAAACAAAAACAACATTCATTATATATTCATATTTTTTCTCTCGAAAGTATGAGATTTTAATTGCATAACAATTGAAAAACCAAATTTGGCCCGTGTGGCCATTATTGATTGTAATCAATAAAATTTAAGGTTTGTGTTATCAGTATTAAATATAAAGGAAAATTTTCAGAAGGAGAATCCTGGGATTCTGTTTCTTAAAATATTTCCAAATGATTCATATGCTTTTTATGGTGATGGGAAAACTTATGCTCCGGCTCCAGTGACCATAGGTATTTGGGCTTTTAGTAAGATTATTTTTACTGAGATCTCAAGAATGAATTTGAAATTCAATACATAGGTAGAAGATATTGAGAATAAAGATTTATGTGTTTGTATGTATGTATTTTATTAATGGTACGTAAAAAGTACCTAAATAAATACCATTTTAGAAAATAAGAAATATTTTTTGTTGTTGTAATTGTAGAATTGAAAATTGATAAAAATAAAATACTAAGCAAAAGTCTGGTGAGAGAAAAAATTGCAATGTATCGATAAGCCGACTAAATTGAATGATTTTAAGTAGTTTTAAATTAATTCGTAATAATCAACATCTTTGGCAAATTATTATTATGAATATTTCCTATATATGAAGATTTAAAAAAAAATTAAAAGACAAAAAAAGAAAAGTTCCAATCAACATAAAAGAATTTAGATAAAAAGTTTTTTAATTACTTAAGAGTTTTTGAAAGTTTATTTAATCTAAATATATCTTTTTGCAACCTAAAATTAATAACTCTTATTTAATGTTCATATGTGATAAATTATTTTGAACAGCCCAAATTTGGATGATTTTTAGAAAATTAATAAAAAGTTAATTTTTGCCAAAAAAAACTTGCAACAAATTATTTTCCTTATCAAAGCCCAAGTTGTTAATATGATGTATGACTTTTATCCATTTTTAATTGACTTAAAATAAATTTAATGAGTGACTATCAATCAAAGATTTGAATTTCATTATTTATTATTATGTAAATTAGTGCATGAATTTTATTAGCTATTCGCGGAAAAAATTCAGTTATTTAAGGCAATAATTACACGAGTATGATATGGTACTATATAAAAATTCCTTTTTCTATTGCATCTCGCAACGTTTTCTCCAAAAAGAAAAAGAAAAAAACTCCAAAAAATCGATTTTTAGTAAGCCAACTTTTCCTAACTTTAGAATTATTCTTATTATTATACTAGAAAATTATGCACAGTTTATGAAAATTTAATTCGAGTACAACTAATCAAGTTTTAGAACACACTAATAAGAAGAATAAAAATGGAAAAATTGACAGCTGATATCAAAATACATTGTAAAATTTTATATTTGCAATATAAAGCCATGATATTTCAAAAAAAATAATTCTACTTGTATACGACATTGATTCACCTATTTGACAAACTATTATAAAACTTTATATAAATATATATATATATATATATTTTATTCATTATTTGAATTTAATATATCATGAACTATACACAAGTATATTCACATAATATATAATCTTAGACCCCTCCAAAACAAAAACCCACTTTTTTTGAAATTATGTTTTTTCACATATTCCAATGTTTTACGAGTGAGAATATTATTTATTTTTTGTTTTAAATTTTTCACAAACTCTTTCACATGGGCCTTAATCCTTTTTAAAATTGGCTATTTGGATATTGTTTCATAGTTTTTAAATAAAAATAATTAAAAAATGAAATGGCAAGGGAAGACATTCACGATATGATAATAGCTTGAGGTCATATAAATAATATTTTATAATGATTTTATCCTCTAAGCACAAAACTTCAAACTTTATATCAAGGGAAAGACACATAGTACTGATATTTACCAAATGTAAGTTTGTTGTACAAAAATTTGTTCAATTGAAAAATGTAATTTATAAAATACAGGAATTTATAAACAAATCAAATAAATAGTATTTAAACTATTTGATTCCAATACCACCCATTGTTTTTTGATATTCTTACTCTACATATCCAATATCAAAAGAAATTGTTTTGTTTTTTGTGACATTGGACAGGTCTAACGTAATATCTATGTTTGAACACAATAGAACTACCAAAAAGGACTCAACTCTGAGTATTTTATAATCATTTTATAATCAAAATTCAAATAAAAATACGAAAAGGATTTGAACTGATTATTTGCTCTTCTGTCTAGGAATCAATTGAAATTAAATAACAACTTTGATACTTATCAACTATATTTTTGAAGTAATATCATGCATAAATGTTACTTTATATTTGCCTAATCGATGCATGTAAAAAATATATGTATGTAATTTTTTTGTTCTTAGATAATCCGATATTCAATGGTAAAACTAAATATTAAATGTTTACTTGGATAATTTTCTATTTATAATCCCAAAATATTTCTTTTAAGAAACTAATTATGAAGAAACTGGCTTTTTCAGAATATGTAAAATTAAAAGTAGATTTATATGTACAAACATTAATAATTCTCAATAAAGTGATGCATTCTTTTAAATTTATATCTTAACTTTTAATACATTCTAAATAATGTACATACATACTTAAATATTGGGTCGATTTTTTTTAAAGAAGTCGTAATTTATTCAGTTTTTTTCATACAGTTTTCCAGCCACAAGAAAATATTCAAATGTCATTTTGGCTTGAATATGCTTTTGCAAAAAAAAGAAGGCAGAAACTTATCCACACATATGATGATGGAGAGATCAGGGACATTTGCAAAAGCATTTTTTTTTATAAACGTGTAAAAAAGATATAGTTACAAGATTTACATTAAAATGGTTTGAATTATTGTCAATTATTAAAAAAAAATTTCAGACATTTTTGTTAACTTATCTTTTTTAGATATTGAGTTAAAGCTGATTTTTAGTTGTAGAAGTGATTTTTTTGAAGAGAAATATTTTTTTTTGTCTTTAAAATTAAAAATTCACTCAATGAAGAGAAATTTGAGAAATTGAAATGTTTGATACAAAGGGGTCAGTCAAATACAAAACAGGCTCTGAATCTAAATATGATTATTGAGAGAGTTAATGTGAGTTCTGAGTTAAAATGAAATTCCCGAACTGTTATTATTGATGTATTAAAGATATAAATCATATTTAATCATAATGTGCTATGTTGTAATTCAATACCCTACGGAATCTAGTTATTTGTTCCTCAAAAAATGTTATTTTGTCTAATTTTTTTACTCAAATTTGATTCATTTAAAACTATTTTAACCACCCTCTAGAACTGTTGTAGCTAGGTAGAGTTGCAAAATTTCATTTCAATGCTACTAATAAAAAAAACTATAGACTAACACAATTTTAAAATAGATTAAATCAATAATAAACAGATGTTTGCTCAACTTTAGAGTTCCTAAATCGAACCAACTTCCATTAATTGAGCCCAAAAAAGAAAAAAGTTACAATTGTCTTCCTTACATTAGAAAATCTTATTAGTATCCCTAGAAAAAATCAAATAAATTTGTCATTGGACATTTAAAATATCCCACATCATCAATTATAATATAATCATAGAGTCAAATTACTTTCCTATCTTATTTTGTAATAAGATATTTGATTACTTTTTTCCGTAAATTTCATAGCATAATATTTAAGTAGAAAGCAAATCCAAAAGGAAAAAAAAAATTTAGAACTGACAAAAAAAAATTCATTCAACTAATTTTTTATTTTGTTTTTGAAATTATCAAAGTTCTAAAAACAAAGAGTCAATACAATAAAATATTTTATTTGAAGAATAAATATTCAAAAAGAAAAAAAATGAAGTCAATATTTACATAAGATATCAAAATAAACATACCTATTTTATGTTAATATAACAACTTGAGTAATTTAATTTGTTAGAAAATGCATTAAGGAGAAAGATTTTTAATTAACAACATTCAATAGAAAAACAAAAGATTCATTGCGTTGATATTATCAAATGAAATATGTTTTAGCGAATTATCTCTATATGTAGACAATGATAGATCATGTAATGTAAGATACATTATGCGGAGGTTTGATTAAAACGAATTTACCTTGGTTCATTTTCAAAGAGAACAAATATATCAGTTTAATTGAAAGGGCTACAGTCTTAAAATATTTTTGCATTGTTTCAAATTTATATAAATTAAAATATGTGCTTATGAAGCGAATGAATATTTATTGCTCAGGGGGATTGAGCTAAATAAAGCTTAAATAAGGTCTCATCTGTTCAGACTTTGAGAAGGTGTCTCTATCTACAACTACATACAAAAACCTTTAAAATAATGAGTGTGGCTTTTTGAATTAATATAGATGTGTAATTTGATAGTTCTTCTTGAGAATATAAAGGTGAGTTTTCCCACGAGTGCATGTCGTATAAATAATATATTATAGTAGGCTAAAGTATGAAAACTTATCTCAATACAGTGCTGTAACTATGATCATATCGATTTCATAACGCATAAACATAAACAAACAGTCCTTGAAATTAGTTTCTTGTTTATACTGGAATTTTCGACACTCTCAATGCTACAAACTAACATTTTACTTTTTTTATAAATAACTGATGATTTTTTTAAAAAAGTATTTTGAAATGAAAACCCAACTGTCAGAAAAAAGGGACTAATTGAATGTAGAAATAACAGGATACTATTGCATTTGATCATTAATAATGAAAATCTCATTTGAAACTATCCAATATTTATACAAAAACTCTTATGGTTGAGCACACAAACTGTCTTTGATATAATGGCACGTGAAACTGTGGTGTTTGTCTCATAAAGGCATGCAGTAATTACAGGGCAAGGGACTCAATTTTTTTTTTAAATATATAAGTGGAATTAATTATTGACTTTCGAAACACATTTAGATGGCATTTAATTTCGACCACTTCACTTCAAAATTGAATATTTTTAGTATAGACACCAGCAAATAAGTAGGCTCATTTTGCCCGTGAAAAACCTAATTGGATCTTACAAGTCGTTGTTTCTTAGATCTATACTGGAAATAATCGATTATGAAGTAAAGTGTTTGATATTAAAGAATAATGAAAAGCAACTCTTACCAGTTTAAAAAATAATGATGTCTAATAAAATATCTATGGTAATTAATGAATAAAATTAAAACTATTTAACAACTAGATCGAGGAAAAATAAATCCAAGTTTTATATACGAATTCTCGTTGCATTATCCTCACCCTTAATTAGAACTATTTGACCACTTTAGAGTCCAATAAAAGCATGATTAAATTCACTATGAACTCAATATATTTCTATTTTATTTGTATTACATACATAAATATGTACATTTTTTTACAATATTCATAATCTACTTATGCTTTAGATGGGAGATCTATGTTAGATAATTAATATATTAATATTGCTTTAGGCTATCGTAATATTAAGATAAGTTCAATTTAAGTAATGAATTTGATTTTAAGTACAAATAGATTTATGACTATTAATGTGAGCAGAGGTTTTTACAATGATTGTAGGCCGACGTCTTATTGATAACTATACAATAAATTACCAATGTTGGCATAAATTGTTGAAACAAAGACTTTTCTTTTAATGATTAAAGATGGTTTAGATAGCTTTATACATGGGGACTTAAGTTACCATGTATTAGAGAAATACAAAGTATTGATTGTAAATCATTGTATCCTATCTTTTTATAAATAGGAATATAGTTTTATTAATAAATATGAATATAAAAATTGTATAACATCAAACTGTATGAATTTCCTTTACTATGAGTAAAATACATCAAAATATTATTCACTACCTTTCATTTTTTATTAAAAAGCCATTTTCCATAGGTCACACATTAAAGTTAGTTCACAAATTTTGATTTTTTGTTTTATTAATATCACGTTATTACCTATAGAAAATATGTCCTTTTCGGAATAAAAAACATCCCAACAAAATGTGAAAAAGAATAAACTGAACAAAATGAGAAATGTTGATATTGGCTTAAAATAAAAGTTAAGAAAATCAAGAAAACAATTGAGTGTAACAGTCTTAAAAATTATAAAATCAAAATGAAAAACAATGAAAACAGACTCAGAAGTTATTAAAAGACATTATCAAAAGATAAGTTTTAAAACCATTTTAGGGAGTGCCTATAAATATCTTTTCTAGAGTCAAATAGATACTAGCAAAAAGAATGTTTCTTAATTCTCCTTATGCTTAACGCTAAATGGGGTAACTCTTAATTAGTATGTCCCTTT
This sequence comes from Lepeophtheirus nordmannii, assembly GCA_963680855.1. Lineage (NCBI taxonomy): Eukaryota > Metazoa > Arthropoda > Copepoda > Siphonostomatoida > Caligidae > Lepeophtheirus > Lepeophtheirus nordmannii. The sequence continues at coordinate 28,765,157 of OY804522.1, read as the reverse complement.
TGATAGTATATACCTCAACGTTTTTGGGTAAGTTGAGATACACATTTTGTAACTTTTGAGCTGCACATTCAAAATTTATTTTGCTCCAACCATTCCTCGTAATGAAGGAACCCAACAACTTTATTTCCAGGTCTTGTCTAAAAGGTATGTTGTGGTCGTTTTGAGTCCATGAACTTGTCTTCATTACCACACATTTAAAAGAAAATTAATTTGAAGAGACGAGATGTATTTGAACTTGTCAAGAACGTCAACAACAGAGGTGGAATGACTGAAAAATCAGCATTGGTGTCCCAATTGAGAATCATTGTCATATCCTTGTCAAAGAGAATAGCTTCTTACAATTTATTGTATATTTATTTGGAGGCCATTTATTTGTATGTTTTGATTGATTATTTTAATCAAAGGATTAGTTGCTACAAGGAAGAGTAGACCAGGGATTGAGTCTCCCTACTCTACAACCTCGGCCGATTTCAGAGCTCAAATCTCTATTTATAAGTACTGGTAAGTTTCTGGAGAAATAACAACACCTATATGTGTAATATTATTAAAAGCTTCTTCAAAGTCAATACGCAGGATAAATCGATGAATTTTTTTTCAGACATGTAGTCTATACCATTCTGTACTTACTTGATTGCTAGACGTTATTTCAGAAAGCCTTTCTCTTATTCTCTTTTCCTTTTAAAGGGGAAGACATTGACGTTCTTTGAGTGGAGAAGGAAGGGAATAAAGACAAATTCATACCTATCAGAGTATAATATAATATCAAGTGTTCTAAGTTCACTCGCTTAGTGGTTTTTATTGATTAATTTTAGAGATGGTGTATACCCATGCATTACACCTGGTTAATGCTACATGTTCTCCTCTCAAGAACTAAGGAATGTTGATAACAATTTTTTTTTTAATATGAACAAATTGACAACCACTTAAAATATCGGACGCTAGTAAACGCATATAATTTACAGCTCTATCGATATCCCAATTTTAATATGAAAATTCGTTTGTCGGCTCTCGGTTTTTTTATTACTATTCTTGCCCATTATTAGTGTTTTGAACGTTGAATGGTTGAACTCAAATTTGTTCTTGTTAATGTGTGAAGATTTTCTAACTATTAAACTGTGTCTCGTGAGGGAAAGAAGAAGCAAACAGGTTGAGTAATGTCTCAACCTTTTCTTCACAAAAAATACAAAAGAAAAAGTCCAACAATGATATGGTACTTAGCTAATGTTGTCATCCTTCCCAACTGGTAGAATATTTTTTCAATTATAGTGACATACTCACATCTAACCAAAATGTAATTTTCATTCAGCAAATCAACATCATTTCGGAAAGTAATAAGAGATATATATTAAATTTTCCACGTCGTTATCCCACTTATATAAAAATTTACTCTTTATTTTCTTGTCAGCTGCCAATTTGTCTAATACTTTCCCCCCTGATTGGTTTTCCAAACGCTATTCATTTGTTCTTGTGAGTGCTGTGAACAGTCTTACACTATTAAATGATGAAAAACGATCCATTTGTTGAGAAGAATTGGCTAATTGGCTAATTATGATCAATGGATCTTTATTCACATTACATATGTTCAATCAAACAAAAGAAATCGGAGAATCTTCTGAATTCATATAACAACACACTCAAAACATGGCATACAATCAACAAAGAATTAGGTAATTGTCTTCATAGTTCTAAATCTTACAAAGCCATTTAACATATAATTGGTAGAAATAATTTTGAGAGTACATTTTTAATAGCAGATAACAGATTTCAATTAGGTAAATAAAATGACTAACTTGAGATTGTTTAAATACGTATGTAATGTCCAACTTTTTCAAATATATATGTATATATATATATATTAGTAAAAAACCGGTAATTTTCACAAATTTAGGTTTTTTTATGAAGTTAAAGCTAAAGGCACTAGCTTAAATGACATCTATTTATTTCATCAGAGAGATACAAAATTATTAAATTCATGATCATTGTAAAAATGATACTCATAATATATATTTAGTCAATAAAAAAATATTTACATCGAAAAGTTTATGGGATACAAAAATCCTCAAAGTGTTCATTGATACATATTTATCTCTTATTCTCTTAGTTACATCTTGTAATTAGAAATCCTTTTAGAAATGAGCATAACTTTTATGTGTTGGAGCGATGAAAACCTCAAGAAAGTTTTCACTTTAGAATTTGAAGGAGTTGTAACTGAGGTTTTTTTGTTTTTTACTTATTCTGTCTTTTGTAGTTAATAAAGTTTCAGCAGTTTATAAAAAAAAATAAGTACTTATCGGTTCATCTTGGACCAAGTCTCAAAAATAGGTCATAGGTAATTATTCAATGTTGTCATTCTACCTAATAGTTTACCTATTCGTTATTTAGTATGTACACTACTTTGTAAAATTAAATTGCAACTCAGTATATCAATGATCAGAATAATTTTAAGGGATAGAGTAGAAATATCCACAGCTGACAACAAGTACAATGTAATTCCTGATATACTGAAGATACCATACTGGCAAAAAAACCTTGACGGATTATCAAAAGCAAATAATGCATTATTTCAAAATTTCAATTATATCTAAATATTATTGATTATATATTTATTTAACTCGTCAGTTCATTCGGTTCCTATCTTATAATCATAAATACAGCACATGACTAGAGTATAAGATATATTAGGAACCTTTGTTTAGATTGAAACAATGACATATTATTACATATGCCCTATTTCAGTATTTAATCAATACATTTAGACATAAATGCATTAATGTAAGATAACAAACTTGCACTGCATCTCTTTTGGAAACCAAAGTGATGCATTAACGACACTTAACTTCGTCCCGATCGTTCCTATTCTAAAAATGAATCATAAAAAAATAATTATTTTGGTACTAAGTAGAAAAATAAATCATAAAAAAATTATTATTTTGGTATTAAGTGTAAAAATTAATTTATGTGTAGCTATTTAAAAGTGGAAAAAATTAATATTCGCAGTTATATAGATGATACTACAACGAAAAACTGATCAAGGAAGTATATTTTTAAAAATAAAGATTTTTTTGATGAGGAAAATAATTTTATAAAAATAATATCTGCAAAAAAAGTAACCAAAAATGGAAATTTCATCGTTGATCTTTCGAGTTAATGTAAAAAATATAAGCAACAGATACAAATAACTATAATATTAAAAAAAAATAGCAAAAAATAATTGCAATGAAAGATAAATTTAATTAATTTGAAAAAAAGTTGCTTGCAATATTTTATATCAAAAATATATAATTATTAATTTAATAGATTTAAAAATGTCAATTTGTTTTTCTTCCAGTAGTAGTACATGAATGTACTAAAGGTTAAAACTTAATGGTTTCAAAAGTACTGCACATAGCAAATAAAAAAGAAAAAAAATACCTCGCAAAAGTAATATTCATGTGCTTATGTTGTAAAAAAATCGTTATATTACGATTTAAATACTTGTTAGAAGCAAATAAAAAAAATAATAAAATTGAAGACCCTAATAAAGATTTTATCGGATTTTCTTTACCTCATTAAATGCATTGTATTAAGCCCATTAATTTTATATAGTATATTCAATGAATTGGCAAGTACTTATTCGTACAAAAAGTCAAACTCTTTTTATACTTTTTGCATTCGCAAAATGATATCTACGCCGTTTGGGCTCATTATTTATGTATTAGCTGTTTGAATTCATAACTAAAAATATTCAATTTACATGAGAAACATAAATAAGTAGTTAAGACGTGAGTCCTTAGTTATTTTTTGCCAAAATTATCATTCTGATATTGTGTTCTATTCATTCACTTTTATGACAATTCCTTTGCAATTGAAAGATTTGAAATGGAGTTGATTTTATTATACTTTTTTCTCATTAGGGCTGTATTGGCACAATATGTTATATAGGACTTAAAATCAGTCTTGATTTTATTATTGGTCGTTAAAAAGGATCATTATCACAAATATTATGGTGAATAACTTTAGTTACATAATTGAAATCTTTCTGTCAATCTTTAATTATTATCTTTTATTATACAGGGTGAGTCACGGGAAACGGATGTTTTTAAAGAAGACAAAACTCTGCAAATATTTAAAAAAAAAAATATTATCATACATAAAAGCATTCATTAAACTATGCTATTATGGAATATTTAGGATCGAACAACTATGTCAGACAAATGTTGGCCATTTTCACGAGCACAAATTTGAAGTCGCGTTCTAAAGTTGTTTTCCACTTTCACTAAAGTTTCTTTCTAAGGTTTTCATTGTTTGGCAAAAAGGCAAACGTTGTTGGTAATCACGCGGATTCAATTGTTGGACAGTCATAATTTTGTATGGTTGAAAGGCTAGGTCTTTATGTAAGATTCGCTGCATAGTGCTCTGACTTATTCCCAGTTCTGCAGAGTGTCGCCTAGCAGAGCGCCTAGGGCTTCGGGTGATTGCTTCTCTCACTCGATCCACATTTCTTGGTGTTCTGGCGGTTCTGGCAGGACCAGGTGGTTTGGTTTTCAATAACGAACCAGTTGTTCTTAGTGCATTAACCCATCTAAGAATGGAATTGCGGCTTGGTACATTACCGTGACGACCGATGTTGAATCTTCGCTTAAAGCGACGTTGGGTTTCTGTCACTGATTCACCATTTTTCACGTAGGTGTCATAAACAAACACACGGTGTTCAAGATTCCACGATATCATGAGGGAAAGAAAGTCAAAATTTAAAGTAAATCTGAAAAGAAAAGCAATTCAAAAGTAATGATTAACAAGTACAAAACTTAACGTAAAAGATAAACAAATAACAACAAACTAAATGGCATCTTAGGCAGGTTTCAAAACTACCTTCCTCACTTTTTAATCACTTATCCTTAAAGAGCAAGGGGTGTTCTAAAAACATCCGTTTCCCATGACTCACTCTGTATTATATTATATTATTTATTAATTATTCATAATGTAGACTTGATTAAAGTATTTACCATTATCATTAAAATTGGATATGTATACCGTCAATATAGCTGGGATTGATGGGCCATGACGTCACTGGCTGATATTCATGATGACTTCCTTTACAAGAATTTGTTTATTAGAATGTCTTTTGATTTAGTTTTTAAGAATAATTATGAGACCGCATGGAATACCAACATTTTTGTACCGCTACATCCTTAATCCACAGTATTTGAAACTTTATTTCTTAATTATTGGAAAAGGTTGATTAAAAGTAAATTTACCTACCGATATAAACATATCAACTATTCATCTAGTCAAACATTGATAATTTTTGTATATTCTCAATACATAAAAAAATCGTCAACTGTTATTCTCTCTATTACAGCCACACATTAGTGTCTTGAACGTTGATTGGTTGAACTCAAATTATTTGTCGATAGGCGTTGAACATATAATTATTGGTAAGTAAAGAAATTTCCAATTGTTAGCAATAATAATTCAACTTTTTTTAGGTTGTGGCTAAGTTCACTTTACCTGAGACAAGACAAAGATTTTCGGACACCAAGCCTATTACTTTGAGAGACTGAGACTAAGTCAATCCTGAATCGAAACCAACAAAAGACCAAAACTTCCAAAAATTGGTCGCGAAACCAAAACCTATCTTGAGAACTGAATATCAGTTAATTTGCCGTAAAATCTCATTATAGTGTAAAATAGGGGGTTTTATGCAAAGGAGTTATGAGAACAAAAAAATTTTTAGAAACATGTTCGCTTGAAACATAAAGCTCCAAATATTTAAACTGTGAAAAATAGCATTAGTTAACATTTTAAAATCAGCTTCTTAATTTCAGACTCTAACTCGAGTCCGAATAAAGTTTAATTTAATTGCGACTTCATATCAAACTCGAAGTGAAAAGACTACTACATAACAGCTCTTGTTCTTGTTCTCCATTTAGAAAAGGTTTTAATATTATATTTACAAGATTGAAAAGAATTGATATGTGTATATTCAAACGAAATACATAATCAAAAGGCGATAGAATTGCTCAATGTTATAAATATATTAATTACGACTAAATTTTATAAAGGGATTTGGTTGCTTGCACCCACGAGGAATGGATGATATAACTGAGTCACACATTCGTATATTATATATAATATTTATTTTCATTTTAAAATAGGAGTCTTTGAATTAAACCAGTTTCTTATCAATTCATTTGTTAGTTATTATTACTATCAAATTTCGTCTCCAAGTTCCAGGATATTTATAACGCCACCCTTGTATTTTGTAATATGTAGTCTGTGATTAAATACAAAAAAACTCACTGAAACGAGACACACTCGACTGTGGAATAAAAATAAGGATAAAGGTCAGTTATTACATATATAAAAGAAACTAATTATGATATAAAAAAAAAAGTATTTTGGTCGTTTTAAGTATTGCCAGTTTTACATCAAAAGAAATAGAGACATATTCTAAATATTATGCATATAATGTTATTTTGAAATCAGGAAATCAAAGGAAAGTTAATCCCATTGTTAAATGTAAGCATGGAAGCTTAATATAAAAAGTATAAAAGGCGATAAAACCATTATTGCATGGTTCAATATATTTATATTGTCTTTATTACAAATATGAGGCATAATTGTATAGTTTATAATTATAGTTTACCCAACACTATTTAATATTTTTAGATAATTGGCTTATGAAATGGGAACTGGTGTCTGAACTGTGAATTCAGAAAATAAAATCAGCAGTATCAGGAGGGCAAAGTGGATTTTGTAAAAAGTAATTGCATCAGTTGAAATCCTCTTTACAAGCCTACAAGGTCTGCTCTTTATAAAATCAAACCATGATTACTTTAGTATCTAATGTAAAAAAATAAGTTTTTTAATAAATGTATTTACGGAACCAATACATTTTGTGTTAATATCTAAGGCCAATGTTTTTAAATAGCTACAATATTCAATTTTTTTTATATAACATAATATCCTTGATTATAATCATGGTGCATTAGATTTTTAGAGCCTCCTCGCTACCAAACTATGTATGTATATAACACCTACATACATACTTGGAAAGTAAATGCAATTTAGTCCTTCAAGTTTATTTATTTATTTATATGAGGATAATTAGAATAATAATAATAATAATAGGTTTGATGTGCATTTAAAAAAAATTATGATTATGTAGGTTTGAAAATATTCCTAAGGAAATGAAGACTGGTTTAAAATGGTGCAAGAATTGATTCGTTTCTAGATCTCATGTTTTAGCCCTTCAAAAGTAAGGATGTTATTAAAAATGTAAATTGAATTAGAACTGCAAATACATACATATACACACTTTATTTAGGAAATTTCATATTTCAAAATTCAAACTTTCAATGATGTAAACCAGGGAATTGAGTCTAATTTTATTAGTAAAAATTAGTAAATTCAAGTAATTTTGCTTAGATTTTTCAAAAAAGTATCATTTAAGATTATCTAGTTTTAAGTAAAATATGTGTTAAGTAACCAAAACATTTGTTATCAATTGTTTAATTATGCGTTATAAGCCTTAAAAATTAATTTTTTTATAGGAAATTGGCAAATAAATAAATGTTTTATGAGCGTTATACGCAGTACATTTCCTCCCTTCTGATATTTTTGTTTTAACTGAGATATACTTATTTTTACGGATAGTCTATAAAAAAAAATTGTGAATATTATTCTATTACACTTTATTGTATAACAGAATAATTTGGAATTGTTTTTTGATTTTTTATGAAAAACATACTTCTCAGGAGAGGTCAATAAATTTACTATCAGTTTTTTAATTTTCATTATTTTTCAATATAGTTTGAACAACTAAATAGCTAAGATATACATATGTCATGCTGTTATTAAAAAAATAAATTGTAAAGTCTCTCTTTGATACCGTAATTCAAAAGCAAAATGAATAAAGATGAAATCCGAAATTTCTCAAAAACTATTGATTAAAAAAAGTTGCCCATTTCGGAACGTAAAATCTAGGCCATAGGGTGTGTGGAAATGACTTCAAAAGTTTATTAATATATAAATATGTATATAGCTCAAATAATTTCTGACTCAGATCCAAAAGAACTCAGTCTGTCATTTAGGCATAGAATTGCATTTATTCTGTAATAACTTACCTTATACTTTTTTTATAATTGATGTGATGATCAATAGGAATTTTCTAATTTCCGACAGATGTTAAATATTTCAATGTGCAGAGAGAAAGGAGTTAGGGGAATGAGAGCCCCCTGGTGGACAAAATCCATAAGAATATATATGAATATGAAAGTACAAGGAGTTGAGGACTACTATAGAAAAGTTATGGGAAACAGTTATTGATTGAAGGCTAAATACTAAAAAAAAAATATACTGAATAAGCTTATAATCAATATTTTATTTACAATTCTTTCCTCTTGTTGTCTCTAAACTACTTTTCTATGTAAAGTTTTAATGTTCCTCCTTAGAGTTTCTAACGATACAAGTTAGTTCTGAAAAAAAAAAAAAATATTGCCTATATCTTTAAATATTTATTGTTCTCATAACTTATTTTAGAACTAAGTATATATAAACATGAAAGACTAATCATAAATGATTCATAAAGAAATCAAAGCTATAATCATAAGAGTTGATCGGAAAAAAGTATTAAAGTCTAAGGGATTTGACTTAATTGGGAGGACTGTTGATTATAGAATTCGAAGTTAAAACCTAGAGTATATAAACTTAATCCCTTTCATTTTGATAATAAAAACTATATGTAAGGGGGGGGGGGGTTCTACCAAGGGGTTTGTTCAATGTACCCCATAGTTTCCATAAATATTAAGTAATAACTGTTCATATCCAAACATCTGAACATATTCCCTCTTTTTACACTAACAAATAATTCAAATTGATATGAAGAGAAATTACAATGGTAATCGAGCCATATTTAATGGATTCAAAATTCTGAGTAATTGGAGAATTGGCAAAGCCATTGATACATTACGTGTTCATTTTCTAAAAGAGTGGGTCACATGGTTACATCATACTAGGAAAATGAAGGTCCACAAATGATGTTACTGCTTGATGAAATAGCTAAACTAATATTTGAATGTTAATTGGGTTTTTTTTTGGGAGTTTCTCATTAAAGAGGTTTATCCTGAACAAAGAGTTGCATTTTGCAAAATATTATTCAATATAAAGATAAATTATAATTGTAAAAATAAATGGACAATTCAGACTTGAATAAGTACAGCTCTTACTTAAACTAGCGAAAAATACTACTTTAAAGAGTTAGCAAAAAAAAGTGGGCCATGTAGCAAAATAGGATACTTCCTTTATTACTCTTTCATCTATTTTTCTTTAGCTTCTACTTAAAGTGGTCTATTCAGAACAAAGGGATGCGTTGTCGATGCATAAAAATGTTTTTCATAATAAAGATAAATTCTTATATTAAAAAGGAATAGGCAAAGTTATAGCAAATGAAACTTATCCGTGGGCACAGTTGGACATGGCAAAGAGCAGATCTCCCCCCCCCCCCAAGATTTACTACAATACATTTCTGTAGTAGTAACATCCTTGAACTTACCTATGAACAATTACTATCTTGAAAAACTAACAATTGGTCCTGTTGTCCTGTCTTTCTCAGAGAATGAATTTTATTTTATATAACTATTTTTTTTTAATTCATGCAACTTTTTGTACAACTTTTATTACCTTCTGCCTATTTTACTTAAAAAGTTCAAAATTAAGGGAGACAGAAAACACCCATTGCTGGAAAAAATACTTTTTAATTTTAAGCGCTTGTACTCGTAATTGCAAGAATAATTAATAAGTACTCAGTTCATATTTTTAACAAAGAAAAGATGATTTCACTATCTAAATTTTCTATCTAAAAGTAATAAAATTAGATCTATGGGTACTTTTTTTTTAAAAAAAAAAGGTAATATAATCAAGAAAAAGGTAAAAAATAAAAATAAAATTATAATAACATATAGTAATAAATTATATTAATTAATTTGTAGAGTTTTGCTTGTATCTAGATGCCAACTTGCTCGAGGAGAAAATAAAGTTTAATTATCCAATTATTTATAAGTAGCTAAAATTTTAATTGATGATTATTATTCAATTAAGATAATGAGGTATTAAAAAAGCTAGGGTTTGCCAACATGTAGAAGATATTAGAAGGAAATGGAATGGAAATTTGGTATAAAAAATCAGAAAAGGAAAAAACAATTGAGAATATGCAAATTTATGAAGGCAAAACAATTTTACAGAAGAAGTGTTCTCAATACTCTTTTTTATTTTCATATGATTAAATTTTTAAAAAAAGTGAATGTGATACTAGAACTAAAATTATGCATGTTAAATTGACAGTAAGTTGCTTAACGCTTATCATCTTTATACAATATGAAACAAATAATTACTTTAAGAATATCCAAAGAGTCGTTCATTCAATAACATTAATTTTGAAGTCTTATTTTTGAATTAAAATGGAATCTAGAATCCCATAAATAAATATATAGATATATCTTAACGACCATTATAAGATTGACACATAATGTATGTGCGTCATTAATTGTCCTTAGTAGGTATTGCCTTTTCTCTTAGATTCTCTACAACTTTTCTTTATAAAAAGAAAACCTTTTAATCAATGAAAAAATCTCTATAATTAAAAATATGTAGAGAAAGGGAAGAGGGTTGATTCGTCGGCACTCATCCAGAAGACTGGTCTCATAATTTTGAATAAAAAAAAGTAACGCCTTTCATAGAGGGAGCAACGAGCACTCAGGGAAGAAGATTGAAAGAGAACCATCCCTCCAGGGGTGAAGGGAAAATAAGTCTTGGGATATACATCCATGTTTTCTGACTCCGGCTCGGGAAGGAGCAGAATGCAACTAGTGACGTAGGATAATGCAATCAATCCTTTGGATTCCTTCAATATCGGATTTACGATCCTAAGTTCATCTCTCTGGATTTTAACCCAAGCCAAGAGATCCTTTGAAGTCTCTCCAAGTCCGAGGGGCTCCAACTCCTCGTGTCGGGGAATCATCAACAGTCCAAAGATGTCCTATTATTCTCTGGAGTTGTTTGCTCCTATCATCTATTTCAGACTCGTGATTTTTGAATGTTCCATTACTTCTTCCAATGCGATTCCATGTAAATTAATATAAGAATCATGATATTTGGGACTCTTCCATTTTAAGATCTATATTATAGTGGTTATATGATACATCAGTTATGGAGTATTACATCAGAACAATTGGCATTCAAGCTCAATACATTCCATGAATTCATTTATGTGTCTAACGAGAAAGAAACAATGTGGTAGAAACAAAATTAAATCCAAAAAATGAGATTGAAACTCCAAAAGAAAATCAAATATCCATTCTTGTAGACAAAAACGCTTATTGTAATAATCACCTTCTATTTGGTTTGACTTGTAATAAAAAGATGTAAGTTTCAAACTATCTCTAAATAATTAATCAAAAAGAAAAAAAGTATCTGAAATCTCTCCTGTAGTAAACAATTTCAACTTAAACAAATAGATACATATAAAGAACCACTGGTTTTATAGGGCATTTGTATTTTTGTTCTTCTGTGAACATGACCCTTGCTTTAATTAATTTTTTAACTATTTGATCAAATATATGTATATAAAATACACTTAAATGCCAGTATATGGACACACAAATTAAATCAACCCATAATTGACAAATAATATACTCTGCTTTCTACAAGAACAAACTATGAATGTCATAATTATTCTGACGTTTATATCCATTTATCTGATAAACTTCTGATCATTTCTAATTATGTATGTAATGTCTATATAAATAGAGCAAATTACAAATGTCGTTGGGATATTATTAATTACATTTGATTCCTTGCCTTAGGGCCAAAGATTAAAATAACAGATTTTAGTGTTTAATATGATATTAATTACTTTACTTAATCATGCCTTTCACGTCTTATAAATCACAAAAGCATCCGTACAGAAAATGAATTCATTCTATTTATTATTGGAGCTAACGTAGCTAATTGTTTTGTTTTTTTATCTCGAGATACATTTATCAAACTAGGTACGTAGCAAGCATAGCTATAAAAGCAGTTGTCATGTTATACCAAGAAAAAAAATCACTGATTTAAACAACATCATTAATATTTACTTTTGCGGTGATCTTAACTACTCACCCAAACAAAAATCTCGTAATAATAATAATTAAAAAGATGCACTTGTTATTCATATTTTTTTCCTCCATCTGTTTTTAACTTATAGCCGATTACAAACCTGTTTTAATTAATTTATGGGTATAAACGAATCGATAAAATGTCGAACACTAGACTTGTTATGGCGGATTTTATAATTCCAATCATAAAATTCTTGGGGAAGAGGTGCTTTGACTATTTTTATAACTATAACTTGGCCATATATTTATTGTGAAAATGGTTCAACACTCGATTCCCTTTATAACGATCTCAGTATCAATGAAATTTACCATCAAACGAGTAATAACAAAAGTTCCATGGGTTTTACTATTTTTTTTCTTATGTATAGTTTGCTTGTACGGGAGAGTTGAATAACAAGGCAAGGAAGATGAATAAAAAATGCTTCTCATAACCAAATAACTTGGTCTCAAAACAAATATTTAAATACTTTTAACATGATTTTTTAAGAGAAAAAATAAGATAAATACACAATAATTCTGGAAAAAAATCCTGACAAATCAATATATTCTTAATGTTTTTCATCTCATTTTCATTCTACAAACATTTTTTTTTTAAAATGGACACAACACTCTCTCGACCAAATAATATTATCAATTCTTACGACATACGTTTCTAACGAAGTAGAAATGAATCCTTTTACTCTCGTTAGAAAGGGAATCAACTGAATCTTAGATGATATCATTAAATATGTGCATAGTCATTGGAACTTATATCTACAAAGATGATGTAGGACTCTCATTGATACTTACACGTTTTTCTAAAGGTTCCTCTGAGATGAACACATGTTTATAATAAATTACTTATTCTCATTGATGGATTATGGTCAAAATACACACGATATATATTTGCACTAGTATATTTTTGATTTGATTTATTAGTAAATTACTTAATTTGACATTAAACAGATGGTATCCATTTAGATGGTTTCATGTTTAATATCCATTTGAACATGATAATGCAGTTGTCTGTGAATTATAGCATATCTAATGGCTAAATTCAATGGATACCTAGAGATATCTCATATTGAGGAATTATGTTCTAATTGATGTCATCAGTAAATAAAAGTATTCATATTTTGACGAGCATTTTATTTCATATTAATAAATATGTAGTTTAATAATTTGGTCTCTTATAGAAGAATAAAAATACAGTTTTACACTGTATTTTGTTGTCAGCTCTCAATTTCTTTTTTATCAGCTTCTCCTTTTAGTAGTGTTATGAGCGTTGAACTAAAATTAGCTATTTGTTAATCAGAATGCTCTACAACTAATTAAAACTTAACACCATAGTCAGGAAGAATTGACTAACTACCAACTAAGTTTGGGCCTTTTACCCTCACTCTTTTTGGAGAATATATATAGAGAGGTACAATAAGTATAATCTCGTGAGATATATCTGGCTAATAAACATATTAGTGTTTTATGTAGTACATATAATCCAATATATTTTTGTATATCCATATGCAATTTATATTCACCTACTTGACAAGGTTTTGAAAGACTTAAATATGCATTAGTACAGTTATAGATCCCCAAATAAGGACCATAAAGATACAATGAATGAACAAAACAAAACAAAAATGATACTCTAGCGTTTGAATATTTTTAAATGTGTATGTGGGAGCGGGAAGAAAAAAGCACCTACAAAGAGAAGGTCACAATTGCTAATCAAAAGGGTTACATTTTACTTTATACAGATTCAAAGGGTGTTAACATACATTTTATCGGTCTCCCCTTTCACGATCGACCATATCTACATATAATCCTCATTAATATCTAAAAGATACATTATGATATAGGTTTATGTACATCAATTTCATTACTAGTGAGATGACATCCTGCTTCGTTAACCCATCACTATTTCATATTCCTATATTATTATTGGTTTCTACGAACTATAGGCTTATAAAATGGGTATTGATATCTGAACTCTTGATCCAGAAAATAAAATATGTAGTATATTGAAGACAATGTTGATTATATTGAAACTCTATGAAAAATGATGTTTTAAAATAATATTTGTTGTTATTATAAATTGTTAAGACATCCATGGAGATACAAAGACATCTTGATAATGTCAATCTAAATGACAAGACTTCTATTTGACTTGAAACGACTTAATAAAAAAAATTATGCATAATTAATTTAGTGCATCATCCAATTGCTCAACGTATTTTTTCATTACGTTGGTATAGTGTTAACTAAAACATGTTACTACAAACAATTAACAGCAATTACTGCTAAATATGGTGAAACATGCTTTTTAAATTGAAAATTCAAGAATTATTTGTAAGTAAAGTAACCTTTATGTCATTATAATTTCATTTAAACTACCTCTTAGCAGTTAGAGGCAGTATACATATGTTATGTAACAACATAATTATTTCTTATTTTATTAATTGATTAATGGATTAGTGGCAAAGGGTACCCAATATTGTCAATTATTATTTGTACAATAATAAAAAACACTACAAGTTAATAAAACTAAAAATAGTGTACTTTGTACAATATAGTACAAATTATAAAGGAAAGTGATACTAAAAATATAAATAGCAAATTAAAATATAGATAGTGTTTATACGATAAAAGTGAGATATGAGTAGAAACATTGACGGAGGTTCGGATTAATTTTTTAAATTCAAATTGTGTATACCATGTATTTTATTAAAATCTATGTTGATATTAGCAAGTTAGAATTCGTAGAGGAGAATCTTGTACTGTAAGTGTAATTATATAGCTTATGTTTTGAAGTATTATATAGATCCTAGATTATTGTATACAACATTAACAATTTCCTCCTTTCTGTCAATGCTAACAATTCCAAGCCCAATTCATTCCATCTTCATAATAATAATTTATGAACACCATTCTAACAAATAGCCTCTGAACATTTTCAAATGTAATAACCTATTCTTTATAATGAGGATTCCACAACTGTGTGACATATTTTAAGAGAGGGTCTACATAAAATTCCTATAGCTCTTTGATGAGCAACATATTTATTGAGGTATAACTTATTTTTATGAAACCAAGTGGTTTCTTCACAATTTCACATTACTGGACGTCAGCACTCCAAGATCCTTAAAAGGATCATTTTTTGTAAGATAAAAAAATCATTGGTACACTCTTCTCTAGATTTACAGGGATATTCGTTATTCTTTACTCCATCTTATGAATTATTGAGGATCATGTACGTCCTTATCTTCTGAATTGCAGATGAGTTAGCTATCATAAGTATCCATGTCAATTTTAGAGAATAAATTATAACAAAAATCGTTTATCATCAAACTGAAAATAGAGTTCCCTAAGAACCTGATAGATCTCAATCTAGTTCCCTTCATCGGGAAACAAGGCTTGTAATTACTAATATCCACAGGTTTTCTTTTTCTTTCTTTGTAAAGGAATGGCATTGAATGGTTCCAATTCTTTTTGCAGTGATTTGTTGAAGATCATGGTGAGATATTATTCCTTAACCATAATCTTCAATTACAAAATTACAGAGCTACTTGAGGAAGAAAGAGCATTTCCTATCTGGACATGTCCAGTAAAAATTATTGGATAGAGTGAAAAAAAGTTTATACGAGTGTAGTCTGGAATCTGAAAGTAATTGCTTATTATTATAATAAAATTATTTATATGTTGAGTAAACTGAGTAAATAAACTATTAAAATGATTAGACATATATGTACAAATTCACTGAGTCCTAAATTGTTTCTATTTGATATAAGAGTATATAAGCTTTAGATCTAAATTAGTAAAAAAAGATTTTTTTTTTAAATACTCAACACAGGATAATTTCAAATCTATTATATTGGATAAATCACTTTTCATTGACTTTCCTTAGTAATTAATTTTCCTAACAGTGAAAACAGCATCTCCAACTTCAGATCTATCTTTTATTTAATGGTTGGGATATTCAAAACTTTAAAATATTTCATTTGAGTTTAATTAATCAACGTTCATAAAATCAATAAAGAACAGGAATATGTAGTCAAATCGACAGCTGAGAATAAAATAAACAGGATTTTTCTATACTTTAAGGATACTATTGAGACAATTGTAGTTGCTAGGCATTTCCCTTTGAGTCTAGATTTACAATATCATGAGACTTAGCCCTTTTTTCTCAACTTATAGCTTGACTTTGGTGCCCCATATGTAACAACAAATCCATTTGCACTGATGCTGAATCCAAGGTAATTTTCTAGGTTCTGGGAAAATTTTCCACAAAGACTTTAAAATAAATCCAGGTATTTGAAGTACACTTTTATTGAGAATTTCTAAATAATGTGATTATTCCATGTTTTGAATATCTTGATATGTTAATATTTGGAACATGAAGGAATTATTTATGTTAGGATAACACTAAATATGCCACATATATTTCAAAAAAATTAAATTAAAGGCTGAAACGACGTGCAAATAGTGTAGTTTTCTCCAAAAAAAAAAAATTTCAGACAAAATTTAGCCGTCACCTTGTCAAAACATTCAATTGCTATACATGGTTCAATATTTCAAGTCATTTTAAAAGACTTCAAAAGGAAAAGGAAAGAATAGAGAAAGAATTAAATCAGCTAGGTTGGACTGATTTCAGTAACAAATATTCAAATTATAATTTTAAAATAAGGAATCATTAATGAGAAGTTTATAGAAGTTTTGAATAACTTCATAAAAATACATAATTTTAAATTGTATAAGATATTTTTTTTCTGCTAAATAATTACAATAATTAACAATGTTAATATATATGTATACCTAATAAGTAATTTTAATTAAAAATGCAATGCAATTCAGATATATATATTATATATTTTAGTTTCAATAATAAATAGTTTTAAATAATATATATTGGACAAGTAATTTATTTATCTATATTAAATTATCCAAAAGCACATTCTTTTCTAATTTTAAGTTTTTAATAACTTTTTCTTCAATTTTACCTAAAGCATCATTTAATTACGTTCTACAAAAGAAATTCATTTTTTCATGCTTTGTTTTTATTAGGAAGAAAGTAATTAATTCTTGTTTCAATTACATTTTAAGTGCTTACATTTAATTTTCATGTTCTATACATACATTAATCTACTCTCATGGAATTTAGTTCATTCCTTAAGTGAATTAATATTATTTTAATGAAAGAAATAACTTTCTTTGTACTATTTAAACAATTTTTTTAGAAGCTTTGAGTCATGGTTTGTTTTTCCTAACAGCAAAGTCGAAAAAAAAAAGTTTGTCGGCATATTACAATTTAGTTAAGCACTACACTTAGCCAAGCATTCCTGCCTGTATCTATTATTATTATTTTGACTAAATGAGTTCTAAATTTTTATTATTTTTACTTTGAAAATAAAAGTTGGTTTTATTGCTTTTGTATATAAATAAATATATGTTAGGATATCATCATGATCAATGTTAGAATAAATAAGGTGTAGTAAAAATAAATCCATTATTTTTGCATGAAATTTAAGGCTTTATTTAGGATAGTTAAAATGTTCGATTTGGGAACGGAACGGAACAGACTTGACGAAACCAAAATTGCACGTGATTGACTGTTGTAGTTTCATAATCATACACCTTATTCACATTTTTGGCCACCTGGCTTGTGTTTTGCCACACTAAAAATACGGCTTACTTTCTCTTTGCTGGTCCATCTTTGACGTACGCTCAAACAATACTGAGTCAAACAATCACTAAACTTATATTTCTAACCCCATCTAGTGTGAACTGATTGAACTTACCCAACACTAGATATACATTAGTAAATCCATCTATTGGAAAAATAATGGAATTAGTTTTACTATACCTTATAGTTAAATAAATGAAATATACGGTCAAAAATTGGTATACAAATATGAACAAGATAAATTAAACTGCAATAATAATAAAAATAAATAATAGCTGTTCAATGTACATATGTAGGTTAACAATTCAAAAGACAGGGGCTGCTGTTTTTATCAAAATGATAAATGCACTTTGACAAGATTCATACCTATAAATTTGCTATCGATTGAAAATATTTAAGATTGGTATGCCACCTACACTGACTCAGATCGGAGTAATTTACACCTAATTGTATTCTATGATAATATATATAAGTTAATCTTTATTTTAAAAATGTTGTGTAGTTTAATTTTTTCTAAGCACTTATAAATAAAATAAAAAAACTCCATATAGCATTTCATTATTTATATATGTAGTAACCAAAGCCAAATTTTAGTAGGAACTTGTAATGTCAAATTATAATATTAATCTAGGCAAAAAATACTTGACTAGGATCTGCTCTATCCTTAGAAAAATAATTATTACATGTGTCCTTTAGGAACACAGTTGTAAAATATTGCATGTTCAAGGTAAAAGAATATTTTGTACAATTCCAAATAAAATGTTTAAATTTCAACTTGAAAAACTTCCACAGAAAAAACTGATTTATATGATTTCTTAGACATCTTTATGTATTCATTATCTTTGAATGTGACTAATTTTTCTATTTTAGATCCTTGTAAACCTTTTTATAATTTTTATTATTGAATAAAAGATCAGTTTATTAATTATGATGTACTATTCATAGGATCTTCTGAACTCGCAAGTTTTTGGTACGATTTCATCATCTATTTTTACATTAATCATAAAAGAAGTATTTACACCCATCGATATATAGAACGGTAAATAATATGCATTGCCAGTGTTTTTAAAAAAAAGCAAATAAGGGCGTGATAACAGACAATTTTACTAATGTTTGGGAGGAGAGCAGCTTTGGCTGTCATTCCTTTACAGGAGAAAACATTGATATTCTGTGAGAAAAAAATACAGATTCACATATTATATATCAGAAAGTTATATAAATCCAAGGATTCTAAGTTATCTCGTTTAAACATTTCATAAATAACATATCTAGAAAATAAAAAATACTGTTTGAATTGCCAATCACTAAAAATATCACACACTCAAGATTGATGAATAACCCGGTGTGCCCAAGAACAAAACACCGTGTAAAGGGTAGGCTGGCATGCTTTTAGTCCAGACGAGATTTAGTATCTTATAAAGTTTTTATAAGTGAATTTTCTTAGAACCCTCTATCTCTTATCGCCTCCTAATTCCCTTATTTATTATTTGATTAATATTTGATAGTGTTAAACTCAACACTATCTCAACATTTTGCCTATGTTCAGAAGTAAGCTTACAGAAGCTTTTCTACACGAAGCTTTGTAACGTCCTGTTGCAAAACCTCACGTTATGTCGTATTGTAAACCCAAATTTATTCATGTCTGTTTTTTTTAAAAAATCGAGTCTTAAATCTTTTTTGTAGCTGTGTGTCCGAGTCGAGTCAAAAGTCACAGTTCATTAAGACTCGGGTGCGACTCGAGTACTCAGCTCTGTCTTAAACCCATTGCCATAATTAATTTGGATTGCAATGTCAAATATATATGTGTGAACAAATATATAATGGCATTACTGCATGAGTGGATCACGTTGAGACTATCTTTGTTCTTCAACTATTTTTTATTGAGCATCCTTGATCATCATTTTGGGATTTTATTGCATTTAAATGGATGATTGTATTTTTTTTTAAATTAGAAACCAACATAATTATTTCGAGACATAAATAAAACAGTTACTCCGTGAATATCAATGAGCATGTCCCTCACTAAAAATGCACGACTGATCAAAGAATCCATCTTAAATTACATATATTTAGTTCAAATATATTTGCATAATATATGTATATGTATATAAAATGCAATAAGCAATCAAATAAATTTTTTTTAAAGTAATTGGTAGTCAATTCACTCAGTATGGAGTTAACAATGAGAATGAATATATTTTCATTTTTATATCTGCATTTACATGTGGTCAAATAGTCGATTTTTGTGTGGGACTACCTCACTTTCTCGTTATTTTTATCTTAATTTTAGATATTTTATACATATGATGATGACATTTCATACATCTGTATGTTATTAGGCTCCCAAATAAATTCCAAAGTTCCTTGAGGTATTTTTGATACTAAAGAATAGATAATAGCTGCTTGTTGCTATTGTAGTAAAAGCAATACCAGTCAAAGCATTAAATTATCAGCTTAGGATTTACAGATTTAAAAATAAACATACATTAATATCTATCATAAAATTATATTAAATCAAGGATTCTTTGATCATTCGATTATGTATTTTAATGATAATAACTGTTTGTAGGCAGTATATCATACTTTATTACACGTGGTTAATGCTACATACTCTATCCTTCTTAAATAAAAAATAATGATATAAAGCTTAGAAAATAAAAAAGACTGTTCAAATTACCAATGACTCACAATTTTACATTAGATATACACGAAAGATTATCAAAACTGATTTTTATTTATTAATTTTAGTTTAGTTTCTTAGTTGTATCATGGTTTCGAGTCTCGAGGGAGCATTAAAAGACTTGCATGCTCTAATATTAAATACAAAGATTTCATTTTGTGTATGCATTTGTTTCATACATAAAATAGCTAGTTTTTAGGGAACTTCTCGCTTGTAATTTTTTCATCATGTACATAGCAAATTTTCAACAGAGTTATTTCAATAACATAAAAATTTGTTTTGTATTTTCATATCTCTTCTTAATTTTTCTGCTACTCTTGCCCTCGATAATGTTTTGACTTCTAATTGGTGGCACTTGAATTAGTTTGTGTAAGACTGGGAACAGTTAACTGCATTTAAATGAAGAATAATCTGGTTTTTGTGAAGAATTAATCAATTGCCAGTTAATTTCGGGTATCTAATTTTATTCTTTTTAGATAAATTTTAAGAAGAGGTACAATAATGTTCACATAATGTTTAATGTTATTGGGGTAAACCTGAGTTTGCACATTAAAGAGACCAATAGATATTTAATAGAATTGAATTTGATTGAGAAAGCTAAAAATGTCCGGATGGAAATCATAATTATTACACAACTCTTTTAATTTATTATTTCTTCTGTTGTACCTGAGTATCGTTAAAAAGACTTTCATATCTATTATTTTATATACAATGCAATCCTTGAAGAAAAAGAAAAATTACTATATATGTAAAAAAAAAAAAAAGCCCACGAAGTGAGTGCTCTTTACACCTGAATTACTTTAGTTGAAAAATAATTAATTCCTTTTTAATTAACAAAAACTTAT
Organism: Lepeophtheirus nordmannii; assembly: GCA_963680855.1. Classification (NCBI taxonomy): domain Eukaryota; kingdom Metazoa; phylum Arthropoda; class Copepoda; order Siphonostomatoida; family Caligidae; genus Lepeophtheirus; species Lepeophtheirus nordmannii. Next base: position 28,743,836 of record OY804522.1, on the reverse strand, counting down.
TATTAAAATGAATAAGTTTTAATATAACAAATAAATTAAAAATGCATTGGAAATAATATATTTTACAAGGTGTGCCTTTCCCCGTTTTCATCACGATGTACTTAAATAGATCAAATAAAAGCTGTTTTGGAATAGAACAGCAAAATAATAACAGCTTTTTCATTACCTCACTTATTGATGAGTGCTGGGAGGGCACTTAGGATAATAAGGAATTGTTTTTTTAACAATTTTTGAGCTGATGAGTCCGGAGTAAAAAAAAAATAGAAAATAAATTTATCCCAAAAAATTATAGGCCCTTGTTTTTTTTATTTGTCTAATAACTATCAGCATAGCGATTTAATATATGGCAGAGCTGGGGACTACGACTGGTTACTCAAACTTACGTCTCATTAGATTGCTACTTAAGACAGGAATTGGACTCAAAGTGACTTGACATGGAATTGATTTAAAAGATTCATAATTGAATAAGACATGAGGCTTGGGACACGCAAATAGATTTGAAAAATTTGTCAGGTCCGGGATGAATTTGATGAAAGGAAGAAAAATATATGTTGAATAACCGTATTGAAACATCCCTGTCTATTCAATAATTTAAAGTAAGCAGCCCACTTTTTGAATTTTAATAATATTGATGATGACTGAGTCAGAGACTACGGCACTCGTATGTACTCAACATTTGAATAAAAGTCCCGTTTAAGTCTTACTAAACTGTACCTTCAGCCTCAACTCAGTCTTAGCATACATCTCACAAGAAGTACATTCAGTATTTTCTTGAGTGAGAATTTTAATTTTGTTTTGATTATATTTTTTTATGTATTTGAAGTATGAGCCAACTGATATCTTAAAAAGTATCATTGGCTCTTTAAGACTAATCTGTAATCAGTTATTCACTTAAATAACTATTATTTTCATATCATTTAACATTTTTTTAAAGTAAAAACTATGAAATAACATCAAAATATCAAAAAATAATATTCTTACTCATTACATCATGTAAAACAAAACAATATAAAAAGGTATCATATAGATATAAATGTGTAATTTAAGTTTTTAATACTAAAAATGCAGTTTGTGAAAATTTAAGAAAGCAACTACATTTTTACTAATTCCTTTAAAGGGAAATGATACAGCAACTTTTACAATCTGACAAAGAATGGACATAATTTCATTTAAAAAAAGTATCAAATGTTTTTCTTTTTTTAACTAATATTGTTATTTACAAAATGTCCAAAATCTGTGAAATTGATTATATTATTGTGTGTAACAACTTGCATAAATGAACGACTCATCGGGAAAAAATGATCAAATAAGCACTTGACCATAAACTTTTTGGAAAATAAACGGATGAACAGAAAAAGTGACTCAATTCGGTCTTTTCAACACTTTTTCTAGTCCCACATACTTTATACTATGTTTAAATGAAAATAAATCAGCCCTACAGTTGATCTAGTTCCATTCAACATTTATGTCTATTTTGGTAATCTTACAAAGTATTCGTCACCATTTTGAAAAACATAATGTCCAATGAGAAAGATTAATCATAAGATGATTTGAGCTCGTTTGTAGAAAGAAAAAAAAAACACTAAAATTTTATGAGAGATTATTTCATCTTTATTTCTCTTGCTAAATGATCCGTCATTTTAGTTATTACAGGAAGGAATTTATATGATATCCCTGTATGTTTGAATTAAAAATATATGAGACATATCTCCTAAGCATTATAATTGGCTTGAGTGTCTACATGACACATAAAATATTAATATATTTTTTTATATTACATATTTATGTATACACCATGGCAACGCTTATATAGGATATTAAAATAGCTAGTATGCATGGGTGTTACAATAAAACGAATTGATTCTAAGAGATTTTTAATAAAACACATTTTCTTAGGCTCATCTCTCAACATTTTTCAAATCTTTTTAAAAAAATGGACTCATCCAATAAGAGTCAAAGTTTGTGTGTAGAAACAATAATATTTGCCACTTTAAAATATTAAAATTAAAGATGTTACTTAATAAACTTATATGTTTTTAGATCATATTAATTAAATAATCAATTTCTAGGAATGATTTAAAAAGTTAGTCAAATAAGTGGTTTTTCCATTAATTTCAAACAAAATTGAAATACAAATTTAAAATGGAACAGTTTTAAATTTTGGTTTTTCAATATTCGAACTTAAACCTTTTTAATCAGTAATGACATTTTATTTAAAAAACTGAGTAGGTTAGTTTTAAATTTATTTATTTTCTGCCAAATACTTAAGCCTTCATAAGATTTATAAAAAGTATATACCATATATATCAGCAATTAAATGCCTACATACATAAATAAATTATATATTTTCCTAAGTTGAAAAATTAAAACTATTCGAATAATACATTTTTTTCCCCTAATCTATTACAAGTAGGGTTTTTTGTGTAGATTGTTTACATTTATTGTTCTTTACTGTTGCATAACTAGTGGTGTTGCTGATGTTTCAAGCCAAAAATTAGGAAGGAAGAAAGTAGGGCGAGAAAATAAAATTGGCCAAAACAAAAAAGAAAAGAATAGACCACTCATGTCAACTCTAGGAAATCATTTAACAACGGCAACAAATAATTTGTCGTACTTGAGTCCAAAAATTTACAAAACAACTATATCAAGTGCCTTACAAGAACTGTTCCTGTATATTCGAAATCACATTTTAACAAATTGGAAAATATTTTGCAAGATTTGCAAAATATGGATATTAAGGAGCATAAAAGATCACAATCATATGATGAAGCTACAAATATGAGGGGGCGAAGCTTGTTTTATTGCTTACAAGCTAGAGTTAAGACAGCTAATTGTCATGTACATTTTGTATTTACACAATCTAAACCTTGTTATCTCATATGTAAGTAGTGGATTTGTAAGAGTAACTACATTTTTTGGTTGTAATAAGAAATTATATAACTGTTTTACTCAAAATCATCCACGTTTAAGATATCTTGAAAGTGTCATAAAGAATTGAATCTAAAAGCTAAATTTTGAAATGCTAAAATTGAATGAAAAGAAACAACAAACACAAATTGAAAACCCTTGGTACTGTTGATTCTAAGCACTTAAGGTCATTGAAGAGTTATGCCTTGCACTTTTATTTTCTATGGAAAAGATTGTCTATGATGAAGGATCTGATTATTCCAAGGCAGATGCAAAAGCGTTGATTGATCATTTTAGTAAGTTAGAGTGTTTGTTTATGATTGAATTAAGGATAAACATTCTGTGTGGACTCTAAACACTTTGAAAACATTTACAAAAAGAAATAATGAACCTTGTCACAGAGTGTATACAGAGGCAGAACAGATTGAATATTTAATTATATATACTATAATTATGTATATTTAATAAAGCATGTGAAACTGCCACAGAAGAGCTTTAGATAGAGTTCCAAATATTCTAGATGTCAATGCAGGTATATCTTCATATGTCTAAATCAATAAATCTTTCAAATAAATCCCTTAGTGTCAAAAAAAAAAAAAAAAGGAAGAAGAAGAACTCTCAACGTGTAAGACAATCCCCCTCCTAATTATGTCAGTAACAATGGGGTAACCATGGAAGTTTAAAATGTAGAAGACAGTATAGATTGATATCAATGAACATTATTTAACTTTTTTTTTCTTCCATAGTTCACTAATCAAAAAGTACATCCTTCTCAAATGGTTCTATTGATATACATATTAGCTGATTTCTCACAATTGGATTCCAAGGTAATGATCAACAACTCCAGACAGCCACATCAGGGATATTTCTCGGATATCCAAAATTGATTTATCTTCTGGCAGGGATAATTATATCTGTGAATAGAAAATCAAATGATTAAGGACTAATACTTTTAAAAACAATGAACCTCTTACCAATGTTCAAAAACCAGATGAATTATAAACCGAAAATAACGTAGTTTATCATTTGTTCTTTTAAGTCTGTGTGTATCTTGTCATCGCCATGGGTTAAAACACATGTGTAGAAATATCATCGTAAGTACCCATAAGATATATGGATGGAAGCCTTACCTTCTGTACTCCAGGGTCTTTCGTCATCAATGCCTTCGATCCCAGACACGTGTTTCTCATTCATGCAACATGTGCTGGGATCGGCTCATAAACTTCTCTTGTAATTGGTAGAATCTCCAGGCAGTCTTAACAACAAGCATCTATCTCCAGAGCTGCCAAGAATATTAGAACCTGCAATTTAATCTCTTGGAGAATTGTCAAATGTTTTTAGCAAATACAAGTCTATCCAAAATAACCTGGCGCTTTCCCACCTTGCCTCCTTTTAATTTACATCAAGACTCGGTCGGATTTTCCAAGTTAGATCTTGAGCATTACACAGATTCTGCTTCAATCGACTGTTTCATACCAGCTTACAGAATTGATGGCATCCTCCCAAATTTTAGAGCTTGTGACGAATCATCTTTTAATAAGAATCTTAAAAGACACTCAACGCCTTTGAAGTTCGGAAAGTTGAGTTTTTCATTTGTTAAAAGCTTTGAAATGTTGCAGATGTGTTTCAAATGCTGTTGAATATTTACATTAAACTATTGTTGTTTCATAACATTCATGTACATAGCTTACATAAAGGGTAAAGTTAGATATAAATGCAATCAAGAGATATTAAGAGGTATATGTACATTTCTAAAAATACATAATTAGTTTAATTTAGTTTTATAACCCCCCTAACTCGCATATTATTACATAAGTATACCATTTGATTGATGTATAACCCTGTAATACCTCAAAAGATGGTAATAAACATCTATTTATTTATTTTTATAGTAAGTACATACATTATGAACATATTGACTTTGTAATTGCTTTAAACAAATATTTTATACCTTTTTTGGTTGGATATTTTTTACACTAACAGTAGTTCCACTTTAGGGAATCACTTGGTTTTCAATTGTTTTGAATATCATAGCCAATTTTCTCTACACTTCTTAACAAAAAGAAAGATAAACAGTACTTATTATTGTAAAAAATTTATAGGAAGAACACTGTGATTTGCCTATATCTATAGATTGATCCTCATTATGGAACACTTATATAATTATTATTATTTTATTTCTTCCAAATAGACAAGACTACAGCTCATATTGGACATCAATGCAACGACGTTTTTGTTTACATAACCCTGTATTGCTATTAAAATCTTTAATTAATCAATTATACAGGTGAAGGTCATAAAAATTTGCACTTTTTGTTTATTTAAGTAAAAAAAATAGGTGCTTGCAAATTTTTGTTTATATCAGCTGAATTGTTTGGCTGTGATATGCTAATGTGGCTATCATACGTTAATTTATACTAATGATTGGGAGTTTGTAAAAAATGGAAAAGCTATAGATCAGTTCTAGTTCTATCAATTTACTAGCAATTCTTTAACATAGCACATGTCAACAACAACAAAAATATTTAAGCTTGTTTATTTAATTGTCGTAGTACCTGTCGCGTTAATTACAAATCTGTAATTAGTTTTTTCGTATCTGCTTTTCGATATTTTTTGAGTATTTGGACCAACTTTAAAGGGGGATGGGGGAACTTTAATCCACATAACAGAAGAAATATTCTTTGCAAAACTTAATGTTAATTCAAAATATTTATTTGGATTATGTTGCATGTGGGACATCTGATTCTGAGAAAGTTCAAAGTAAAAGTAAAAATTAATTTTAAGTGTTTTGTTTAATAACATCTCGATTTTTTCAATAATATTCATTTGAAGGGTAATTAATTGGTATATTATTTACGGAAGAGTATTTGCCTCGATATGGTCTATTTAAGAAATTATAGCTACTGATTAGTTTTTAACTTTATTGAAGCAAATATCACATGATATTGCTATAATAATAAACAAAAATTCCATTGCATACCAATTTATATTTGTATTTAATTATTTCTTTATTCTAATAAAATAGTCCATTATGACAGAGTTTTAAAAAATTCAGTATTTAACCTCGAGTGATTTTTGCCTCAATAAAACTGAAAATAAACCAATATAACTGTTCGTTTCTATCATTTAGAGGTAAACGTTCTTTTGTGAATGTAGATTTTATCAGGGAAAATAATAATTAAAGCTGGCTTCTGTAATTTTATTAAAATGTACTGGATTCAATTCCTTGAAGAGATCTTGGCATTGTTCTATATACCATTTGCATAATGGACATACAACATACGGTGAATAAATTATCCTCAAATTAAATCATTATGGATTGACGTATCGTTTTAGTTCTTTTTCTTTCTTTTCTAACCGACTTTTTTTGATAGAAGTTGTTAGTGCAGGATATTTAGGGATTAAACCCCAATGTTGTCTTTTATTATATTACTCATGGTGGTTCAACCCTAATTATCTTCCTTTGACTTCCCTATAGATTCATTTCTAATTTGTAATTGTATTTTTTTAAATAATAAACAGATTGACAATTTTTCAAATGGGTTCTAAGTTAAATTAATGAGGTGAAAAATTATTCTCTTCTGGATTGTTCCATTTTATAGGCAAAACAATGTTTATGTAGAAAAAAACCTTTTTTACTAATCAATTATCGGATAAATTATACAATGACACATATCTGGAATTAACAACTCACTGGTTAAGGATAATTAAAAAAAAAGTTAGAGCAATGATCTAATTAGTCTGGATTAAGCAATCCTAGTTTTGTTATAGTACAGTTTTTTTATATCAAGATACATATTTTTTTAAATATTATATAAACTGTTCGAAGAGTTGCTTTATCTTTAACTGACATATTCTATGAATGATACTTTTTAACCCTAATTAACATTCAATTGAATAGCATATTTTTTATAAAGTTTACTTAATGATTAAATGCACATGTCAACAACACGTAATTTGTTGATAATTAATTCTATTTTCATATGAAAAACATAAACAGTATTATGTTAAAATTAGTGATATTTAAAAACATGGAGGATATAGAAAAAAAGAAAGAAAAAAAAGCTTATAATAACCCAAGGGCCATGAAAATAAATATATAGTAGAAAGGTCAGAGAGGGAATTAATAAGCACAATACAAACAATTACAGTTTTTTGATTATCTATGCATCATATTCAGATACATAGATAGAAGTCAAATTTCATTCATATATATAAAGGAAATATAGTTTTCTATGTTCTTTTCTACGTTTGAAATTTTTGAAAAGTTTATAAATTGCAATCAAAAAATGAGATGAAGCACCAAATTGAAGGTATTTGTGATAGAAATAATGCAGTATTTCATTGAACATTCTAAAGCCCTATATGAAGAGTTGTGACAACAGAATAATTGATCTTTTTTTTTTCTGAGCAGCCACTTGAGTTTGAAGACTACTGTTCAAGACTTTAATTTTTGTTGATACTAGTGAAAGCACTGTTAACTGAAGTTATTTAAAGTTATTTAAATCATGAATTATTAACAAAAAAGACACATATTAACATTTCAAGCTCTAATGTAATTCCATTATCTTCTGAATCAGAAAGTACGAAATCAAGAGAAGCACTCTATGAATGATAAAGTAAATATAAAACGGACACCGTAGCATCCACATCTTTCTTGTTTTCGTCCTTGGCTTAAGGATTTAATAAAATTTCTTAGCCATCACGAAACTTTCGGGTTGGCATTAATAAATAGAGATCCACTTTTTTGAACAGGCTGTCTTCAAAGTGTTTAGAACATATCTGCAAATCAAAAGAAGACTTCCAATTTTTTTCTCTCCATTCTTAAACGCGATTGCTTCCAAAGATAAAAAGGAAAAAAGTAATAACCCCTTGATTTCTGAACGATTAGTAAAACCCACTGTACTACATGAAGGCATATTACTTGAAATCTAATGTCTAAACTTGAGGATAATCTTAAATAAGAAGGTATTCGATTTTAAATAACTTCATAAATAGTGAATATATTGAGCTAGAATTAACAACAGTAGAAAATCTGCTGACTTCAGGCAGTTAGCTTCGTGTCGCAACTCTTCTTGTAGGGACATGTGAAAAAACATCCCAAATTTTAAGGTTCCCCCTACAAGGTATTATTGTAATACAGATTACAGTAAATTACTTCAGTGTAGCATGGAGTAAACTCAAGCCCAGATCAACTAAATGTTGTTGCATCTATGCCTCAGTCCATATTCTGAGGAACTTACAGTTCAATGATCTTACTTTCTCATATAGAGCTCTAAAGACGAAAGTTTCTTCTTATTAGGGCTTATTTAAAGTTTCATCCAAATCAGATATAACCTTTAATATAGAAGTGGGAAACTGAAGTGATTTCATGTCAGTTGATCGCCTAAAATCGGGTTTCGAAGTTAAGAGTATTTTTCCTTCATACAAAGACATTTATGATTTTAGAATCTGCATCTCATAGTGGCACTATTTTATTCATTTACGTTTTAATTCATTTTATGTACTAATGAGTGTTATTTATTACGTAATTATAAATCAATCTTACTAACAACAGAGGCTCGTGGGGGCATGTAACTATGTGTACATATATGTATTTATGTTGGAAATAAATAAATGGAAGCAAGGCATTTTTAGTCTCATTTGAGCTAGGCCCAAGTTTTCTTAGATCACAGACAAATTGAAGGGTTTGGGCACGTTTTGTCCATAAAACAAATTTTTTTAATCAAAAATATTATTAATTTTTATGTATTTATAGTTGTAACTTGAAACGACTACAACTGCTTTCCTTAGAGCCAAAACTACAACATATATCAAAACTCAAGTTATGTTAAAAGTATTACATTTTAAATTATTTGTGACGTTGCATATGTATATTTTACAACTCTATTTTTACTTAAAAAGTTTTATATATGTACATATAAGGACAAATGAAGTTTGTTTAAAGTTGTTTATAAAAAAAGTTGAGTAAAACAACAAACAACTTGCTTTCAGTGGTTGAGAAATACTAACTTATAAGGACTTTCATTAGGGACATATTGATTCCAAAATTGAACGTTCACCCTGGCTCTGTCAAAAATATAAGGACACGTCCAAATTGGATGGAAAATCCGTATCATGTTGTCGTAGATATTCACTAGTGACGCTGTATCAGTCTAACTCCCCTATATTGGAGGTATAAACATCCAATTATTTATAAGAATAATAAATAGGTACTTTCATCAAGGCTTAATTGAGAATAATTCTGGTGTATGAAATATATTTTAGTTGTACTGAATGAAATCAATTTATTTTTACTTAATTATACATCTCTAATATTAGAAAATGAAAGGATGAATCTGTAAAATGGACTCTAAAAGAAACAAATGGAAATGAATGAATAGATTTAAATAATATATCGAAAGATATCACAAGTACCCTTAGGTACGAGATATCTGCCTACCTATTGATTATATGAGGATCATGAATAAAGTCTTACAGGAAGGAACATCAAATTAAACACACCGCGGTCTTTTCTTGTATAAAGTTATGTCAATAAGGGTCATTAAATGATGTACTTTAGAGAGGTTGTAAATACATACCTAGATTATAAACAGTTATGTAATAATTGTGGGAACAATCTCACCATTATCGTTATTACATGTGGGCACTCTAAAAAAAACAGAAAACAAAATAAAGTAATATCAAATTAAAAGTACCTGTACATATATATATTACGTAAAACCTTTTACACTCCATCTATTATGTTTTATAAACAGTTACTGCTTATATCCTTTTAAGCCTTGTCTCATGCTCTAAATTTTGTAGCATAATGCCTTATTGTTATGTATCCTAAAGGATTGTTTGTTTGTATCTTAATGTAATTGTATGGTTGCATTTACTCACTTCCATTTATTACAAGGTAAATGTATTCATCATTGCAATGATTTGTTTGATTCATTTACGAAAATTTACGTTGATAATAATATGTATTTAGTGAATGGTTGAGAGATCCTGCGAATGAAATGCAAGAGGAGGGGAGAGGGGTTGAAGTATATTGCATTGACTCTGTTTTTGACACAGAAGTCTCATTTTAATTAATAGAGATATGGAAAAGAGACATTTCCAAATTAAGTAAAAACCATGTCTGAGCTGACGCTGTAAAAAATATGATAATGTATCTAATAGATACATGTAATGCTGACAATGCTGTTGAGTCCTAAAAAAGTGAGAGAATAAACAAGTTGCGTTTTATTCTGATGCTATAACTCCAAACAAATTTCATCATACTCATTTAAACACATACCTACGATATTTTTGTATTATATGTAGAATGTTATTTTTGCAAAGGATATGATTTGGGCAATTTTTTAATCTCGATTTCATAGAAGTAAGAAAAAATGACGACAGTTGTAAAGTGACATCTTCTTATAGTTTTGATTTTTCAGTTTTTCTAAGAAAAAAACTAACCAAAAATTTTGAGTACAATTTTTTTTAATAGTTTTTAACTTGTTAGAATTTGTTACACTGTGAGAAAGTTTCATGTCAAAATTTGCATTCCTTACAATTTTATAAAGCATTTTCTCTAAAACTATAAGAAGATGTCCTTTGTATGCATGCACCAAAAAAATTACTAAATGAGATCTCAAAGGAGGTTCAGAATTTTTTGAGACCTGATTGTTTTAAATTTTAAAACAATTAAGCCCTTTGGTAATAGTTAATTTTCTTTCAAAAAAGCCCATTTATCAAGTTTAAATGGCTTGAGAGGTCACAAAAATGGCCTTTGAAGACTAAAACTCCCCAATTTTCATTTTTTTTTCATAAATAGGCAGTCGAAAGTCCTTTGATGCAGACTAAATAACGGATTGACCAGAAAACAGAATAGCCTAGTATTCATGCATAAATCATATAATAATATTTACTTTAGAGGAAGAAGAGGAACCCTAAAAGCGGCTTCTTAGAAGGATTTTCATGACGTATGTTGACTGAAATATCAAAAAAAGATAAGTTACATGGCGTTTTTAGGCTAAAATATGGTCTAGAGAGTAAGAAATTTGAATATATGATGAATTAAATTGAGAAATCAGTTCATCATTGCCAGAATATGATGTTACATTAACGACACTATTTTGTAAATGTCATGGTTCCTCCTCTCCCCCCCCCCCTCACACACAGCTAAATCGGGCCCCTACATAATTGTATTTTTTTCATAGCCTCCATTTATTGCTCTAAATAACTTATTTATTAAAGTTATTGATTAAAAAAATGGATATTAAATTTGAATCTGTACTTGAAGTTTTCAAATTATTTTTTTACTATATTTTATGAAATATGAGACGGTAGAAGGATCTCATATTTTAATAATCTTATATATTAAATATTTTTATCCCTTTTTCTCAATAATTAAATAGATATTCACATGCAAATATAAATATTTGGAATGCTTTTCATGTACTAATAAAAGGTGCAGAACAGGACTGATTTTACTTTATAAACCAATGACAGTACAGCTCTAGAAGATCCAAATCTTATTTATGTTCATAGAAATATTGTATCTGGTTTTTTCATTATGTGTTTATTTTGTTAGCTTTTATATGCATCAAACTTCCGTTTATATACATATTAACAAAGAGCTGCTATTTCTCCATATTTTTAACTCTAAGTATAGAAAGTCATGTATTTCTACTTATTATACAACTCAATATCTTATAAGAAAAATAATATTAAATAAGCTCATTTAATCAGAACATTTACAAACAGTTGGAGATTCTTTCATTTAGCTATAAAGTAATTATGTACATTGTATTCTAATCACGAATGAAATGCAATAACTTCAATCTCTTTATTTATATCTGTAAGTATATCTTGATTTTAGACATATGTATGTATGTATGTATGTATGTGTTACTATAGACTGTCACACCCACTGATCCGTCCCATCATCCTTCTATATTGGTACCTATGCAGTGATTAAAAGTTAGACCTTGAGATTTGATCAAAAGTTGATAACAAGTAATAATAATAATAATGATAAATAGGAATCTACCTCTGTATATATCTCTGATATCTTCTCATTGTGAGTAAATAAATACATAAATATTCTATTTTTTGTGTGGAATACAGCCTCCTTGGTAAAAGTAAAAATTCATATAAATATACATATAACGTGTGTGTTTTTTTGTATAGATTATGATTAAAAACATTATTTAATTAATCAGACGTGTATAACATGTGAATACGTGCGTAGTGAATTAATCAATTAACTTGTGTGGGGAGGCATGTCTCTGTACTGTAACATTGGCTTTGTAAATATTATGTATTATTCTTCTTGTTGTTATGGTCTAGTGTCTATAAGGTAATACATTTATGGTTCTTTTTTTAATTAATTATCATAATATTTCTGGCTAGCTCTTGTTTATAAGCATATATGTATGTATGTTAACAAGAAACTTATTTATATTTGACGTCAATTCATAGTCATATTCGTTAAAGTGATGCTGATGCTACAAATTTGTAAAAAAAAATCCTTACTCTTTTTTTTTTCGTACTGTGCTACCTTATGATCATCTCTGTTCAATTTCATTTAAATATACATAAAGTCAAGGACATTTTTGAAAAAGTTACCAAAAGCCATAAAAATTACATTTTTGAGTTTTAGAATGGATCAAATAACTTTTATTATAAACTTAAGGTATAAAGATATATGTATGTATTGGTAAGAAATTATTAACATTCTTTTTTTTTAAGACAAAAAATGATCACTTACTACAATAAAGTGGATGAAGGTTTATTTTTTTTTACAATATTTACTAAATTTGCCGTGCGCGATAGTTATACACAAAAAAGTTCTTTTCATTTTACTTGATATAAGTACAACTATAATAACTTAAGTTTACTTTATTCACTCTATCAAAAAAATGATTGGAAAATACTTTTGAATATCACAATGATACCTTCAAAACATCAAAACTACTCTACGTGTTTTTGTCAGCTATAGTTTTCTATATCCTCTTTTACCCCCTTAGACCTTGATTGGAGTCAATGCAATCAGCTTTTCTTAAGTTTTGAGCAATTTCCTACTATAAAATTCAGAATATTCCACAGTTGGGAACAACCGGCTATCTACCCATTGCTTTGAGGCCCCTTTTGTATTTTTCTTTAACCTAGGAGCAAGGGCTGAGAGATGGAATTCATAGTAAATGGCTATGTGAACTAATTTATACTTTCAGTCAGGTTCATTCATCTATAGAATAAAACAATGATTATTCTACATTTTTTATCAAATTAACCCCTATTATAAACTATTTGTTCTACCTATAAACTGAATCCTGAATAAGCCTTTTTATACTTTTTCAAAGGTTTTTTTCAATCACATTATGTTAAAGTACAAATTATAAACATAAATAATTAGTTATGAGAAAAAGTTTATTCAAACAATATTTATGAGCCGGATAACCCTAGAAAATACATTAAAGATCGAGGAGCCGTTTATCTTTCATATAAAATCAGTTTCATCATAAAATGAATGAAAAATAAACACTCGTTCACTTTTAATATGCTGCTAATTATTATATATTTGATTTTTTGAAATAGGAACACCATGAATGGAAATCATACATTCCTTTTAATGCCACAAAAAAACATAAATAAATTAAATTTTTTGACAAAATTGCTTTAGAAGCATTAGTGTTATGTGACTGTATTTTTCTTTATTTTACATTATTCTGTAATTTATTAAAATCTCAAATTTGTAGCATGTGCTATATTCCTCATAGCACACCTGTTGTCCGATAATATGTAGCAAACGTAAATTTACTTCCTAGCTCATTAAGGCTATTATAAAAGAATAAATAAACATAAAACAACGGATACTTTGCCAAATAAGTATGCATGAACAAAGAACTAATACATATGACTGGAACATCCTTGAATGTAAAAAAAGTAGGTATAGTCCATTCTCCTTGATAATGAAAAAACAAAAATTTTGCAATTATCTTCATTCATATGAATCAGCTTTTTTTTTATTGGAAGTTATACATACATTCAACAAATATCATCTATAGTATTGCCAATTTTGGTAGCTATTAATTTGTTATTTTCAGCTGTTTAACATGAATATTTATTCTATTCTCTTCAGTTTTCTTTAAAGGGATTAAAAATGTAATAGTTCGATTTTGATGAGGCTGGCAATGTGAACAAACCGAATCTAAAATAAAATGACGACAGACAAGTCAAAACATATCTTTGTTCATTTATTTATTTATTTTAGCAATATGTAACTTCCGTTATTTATTCATGTATCAAACATTCACCAATCTACGTAAAATAGTTCTATAGACAGCAGCTAAAGTATTTTCTCCGATACTTCTAATCAGTTTTGCTACACCAAGTATCGGATTGACTCCTTTTCCAGAAATTAAAAAGTTATATCCTTTCCAGTTATATCTTCGAAATGTTTTTCATCCTAGTGAATGGTTATGTGAGCATCATGTTTTAATTTATCTTTTTCATTTTCTAAAATGTTCTTTCTAAAATTGTGTCTTGCGCATCTACCTCTTGAATAACTTACTACTCATATGCTGAAGCCTTGAGTATGATAGTCTAAGTTACTTACAGTAGAAATCAGAATTAATGGAGCACTTGTATGACCATTCTCGACAAAATCAAGAGACGAAAGTAGTGTGCTATCCATCACTTCAACTTTTTTTTTTCTTGTTGAGTGCAGTACTAAAATAGATGGTTTAATGAATGAATTCATCTTCCTTAGTAGGAGTAACTACAGAGTTTGTACATAGATGAACTTTAACTAGCAAGAACTTCTTTGTTCTCCAAATCAATTGTTTATCTTTTTATCTTTATTTCCTTTTCACTTGCTGCTTCTTAAAGTTGTAACAATATAAGTCAATAAAAAAACCCAGAAAAACAATTAATAATGAAACTTTTTGTCACGGTAGCAACCTCTAAATATTATTAGATTTGTCGAAAAATATACCAATATATAAAAAATATATAAACCAAATGAGAAGGTGCCTCAAATTATTTGAGATGGACTACATTTTTGAAGAGCCCGAATGCAAGTACAGCACCCATATATTTTATTTCATCTAATTGGTTGTAAAATGTTTGGTCAAGTTCAAAAAAAGATCAACCTAATATAATTAACCTATTCATATCTTAAAAACACGGTTTTTAATTGTTTTTAAGATACTTTGGTACTTCAAACTTCTACCCCCAAATTTGTCATACATTCACATAAAAAAATATTAAAGTCTAGATTTTCGTCACATTACTCAAGTATTAAGACAATACAAAAACTGAGATCTATGAAATTTATTTATTTTTTTACAGTGTAGCATTACCTTAAGGTTTATAATTTATGATCCTTAGAACTACAACTCATTCCAAATATCTAGATACAGTTCATAGGGTCTGAAGCAAAGGTGTCATAAGCAGAAACAATGAAATAACATAATTGAGCTTTTTGTGCACCATTTTTAAACTTTTGTGGAAAATAAATAAAGCTGACCCATAGTTTGAGCTCTCCTAACTGCAGGTTTGCAGAAAAAATGTTGTAATCATTTTTCTCTTTGTAACACTGAAGCCTGAAAGGATGTTTCTCGATACCATACTTCCAATTAAAATGATATTTACGCCCCTGCTAATTAATACTACTTAGTCTCAATCCTGTATATTATCCAATACTATCGTAAAAGTAAATCAAATTTATAAAAATATTAGAATACTTAATAACCTAAACCATTTCATCCAGATACTCTTAACTACTCAAACTATTCTAGATATGACCACTGCCCGACTTAGCAATTCGTATGAGCATGTCCCAAAGAATTTTTGTCCATTTACTAGTTACACAAATAGAAGCATGTTTAAAATAGTTTTATAAAAGACAATATCCAACCAAATAAGCTAAAAACTTCATTCAGAATAGTCTTGACTATGAATAAATATGAATTCCGTTTTCTCATGAGTTTCTTCATTTTTCCAATGGGGGTAGTTAACTCAATATTGAATTGCCCTCTACCATTGCTAATCTCTTATACTGTAATATATATTAATTATTTTAGGGCCCACGGTATACGAGTCTATTAATTGTTTGATTACTATCGGGTTTTTTTCCCCTAAAAAGCAGAAAAAAAACATTTTTTTTTAACAGAACGAGATCAAAAGTTATTAAATTACTTATCCGTAAAAATGGCCGGAGCAGTCCATTCTAAAAAGTTCCATGTCCTTCCTTATCCTTAATATTTTTTTTAAATCCTGACAATCAATGTAAATTAAGGCATCAACTTTAGTGGCTATAATTTTATCACTTTAAAAACTTCTTATTTTTTAAAATTATAAGATCATTAAAAAACTAGTGATGGTGAGATGGGTTCTATGACAAACTACTGCCCAACAACCCTTAAAGTAATCTTATTCTTCAATGCAATAGCTGCTTAAACTAATGCAATTACAATCATAATTGTTGATGTTTTTGTTTCTTAGTCTTCTATGTTTTTTGTCATCAATGTAATAGCATTTCAAACTTGAGTTAATCATTAAACTCATTAGGGCCTCTCGTCGTCCAATATCTGGTGCATGAGTGTGTTCGCCGAACTTACCAAAAACTTGGTTTCCAGTAATTCAAATTCTGGCCTTCCATAGCTAGAGATTGTGTCGCATCTCACACTCGTATATATTTTTCTGCTTGACATATTATATATAAAATCCTTTTTACCACTATTTATTAACTCAAGTTTGAATTACTATTGCACTGATCACATAAAACACAGAAGATAAAGTTAAAAGAAATATCAACAATTATTATTATAATTGTATTAGTTTGAGTGGCTATAGATTACTTCATAAAATTATATGGGAGGTAATTGTCCTAGTAGGTGGTTGACCTAGAGAGCTGTCCTGATACCGGTGAGATGGTGCACCATGATACACAAAAGTTTTTTATCAATGATATTAATACCATTTTCATTCTTTTGGTAATCATCTTCCAAACCAAATGTATTCCTAACATTTTAAAACTGCATTTGAATAGAAGTCAATATTCCTGAATAATTTATAGGAAATCCACAAAGCAGATCCTCAATCTCTACAATTGGAAATTGTTGTCAAGGGTCCCTTCACACACAGAGAGATTCCTTCTTGGATGAAATTAATCTCTGATTTCACTTTTAATGGAAACTTTATTTTTGGAATAGGTGTTTGGACCACAAGACTTAGACTATTTCTTTTTTCTCTTTTCATCCAATTGTACTAAATAATATATGACCTTTCTTATATAATTCTCGAAAAAAAGGCTTTATCATTAAAATATTTCGATGGCTTTATCTAAATTGGACAACGATATTGAGTATTTTTGAAGTAATTCTTTAGATTAAATTTAGGTTCAGACTCTCACTTATCAATCGAGATATTTTTATACTTACTTGATTCTAAAGAAAAAAATACAGTTTTTTTACTCAAACAAAGATTACTCCAATTAGAAGCTTAATAAAGAAAAAAATCTATGTAAAAAAACACTGGCTACATGAGGTCATTTTATAAATAAAAAATCATTCAAATCGAGTATTAGCCTATTTTAATGAAACATCTTTTTTCTTTAATCTTTCCAAACAAAATCTATGTTTTGTGGTTGTATCTAATTAAGATGTATTCAAAGTTTCAAGTCTTTATGTCAAAAACATAGGCTACACAAGGTCATATTATAAATCAAAAATTGTTCAAAATGAATATTAGCATACTTTTATATAACACGTTTTTTCCTGAATGACTCCAAATATATACTTAAGCTGCATTAGGATCTAATTACGATGCATATTGTATACATACAAAGCTTCAAATCTGCATATAAGTAATCCTGGTCAAGCAATGTTATTTAAAATATTGACCAGCACCGAGAAAAATGTCTAACGGTGGTATGGTTCAAATAGTGATATTGTTGGATGTTTGAGTTTCTACTCTCAATTACTTTCTAAGAATATTCTAGCACTTGTCACAGAGCTATACCAAAATGAAGTAACTACTAGGGCTGTCGCACAAGTATATTACAGCCAATATTGTCATTAGATCAGACATGGTATTTTTTTATGTTGCAGTGAAAAGGTAATTAAAAAGGAGATTCGTCGATGGAGGTTCCGAGTATTTTCTAGAAAATAAAGTATTTAAGTCATCAATTTTATCGATTTTCCAATCTTGAGAAATTGTATTTTGTTAAATACACGAGTTTCCAAAGTAGACAGAGGATTATTTTAAAATAAAAATATATATAGATATAAATTTACGTTGGAATGATTAGAAAATAATACTTGTGAATTTGAATAGATAATTTTACTGTTTCTTATCATTTAAACAATGATGATGCAACACTCTACCATCTTGTATGAGGGGTTGTCTTCTTGGATATTAGGCAATATTTGTATACTTTTGTGAATATTCTCGAGTGATTAGTACTGTTTTCTTGAAAGCCTTGAAACACTTTAAGGAAATTTTTCAGTCGTATATTCAAATATTTCTTTTGACAAGATGAGTAGGACTCAAATAATGATTCTCAACTCCAATTGCAGTTTCTGAGATGTGTGAAGACATTGTACATGGAAAAGTAGTGTATGTTTGATCCAACAAAAAATTTTGAAACAGTTTTTTGAGAGTTTTTTTGTAGAAAGTAACATTTTGATTACATCATTTTCATTAGCTTTCTCTTCTTCATGCTCCAAATCACGTTGTCTAATGTAATCAACGAATCCAAAATTACGGCCCAAATTCCACAAGACCTAAATATTGGAACATTGTATATTTTCTGGTAAATATTTAATATCATAAATATATTGCAAATATATATTAATATTAACTACATCAATAACTCTATCACAATTGGGAATATCTGGGTTGAGTTGAACTTCTTTATTTGTTCCTAGCTAATTATGATCATAAGGAACCCGAAGTCCACGTCTTTTTGGAATACCTGGGAAACCTGATGAAATATTAATTTGTTTCAGACAATGATTAACAATGTCAATTTCCTTCAAATTCTTTGAGCACGAATAGGTGTAAAGACTTGGAATCTTGTTGTAAGCAATGAAGTACAATCTTTTTTCTCTTCAATTTTCTCCGACCCATCACGATTATTGCACTTTATTGCATAGCAACTCGGAAACATTTTACTTGTTCTGCAAAATCAGAATTAACTTGACTAATTATTTTTTTTTTGTAATTTATAATTATTCATGGTTAATACCCTCACTAGTCAAGGAGGGTCAACAATTATTCATCTATCGCGTTTAGTTATATCAGTCAAGAAGAGATTAGTCATTTTACTTGTGTAGATTGTCTATGGTACTTGTTGCAAAATTATAATTTTAAGACTACCCTTTCTTATTACATAACACAGGTTAACA
Organism: Lepeophtheirus nordmannii; assembly: GCA_963680855.1. NCBI lineage: Eukaryota > Metazoa > Arthropoda > Copepoda > Siphonostomatoida > Caligidae > Lepeophtheirus > Lepeophtheirus nordmannii. The sequence continues at coordinate 28,724,541 of OY804522.1, read as the reverse complement.
AACTTGAACTTGCAAAAATCCTAAGGGGTATAAGTATAATAAACTTATTTAGTTTCAAATCTGTCACTCTTTTCTTTTTTCGAGAGTCCGACAGTTTTCCAAAAATCGGACCCTAATTTTCTAGCTTTTTTGGCCCATTTTCCAACTTCAACTTCAATTTAAGCCAAGAAGGATACTCATTTTGTGCATTAAAAAAATGATTGGGTTGTGCTTTTTATGCAAATTTTATTTCCAGTCTTTGTTTTGACCTAAAAGGACTCCTAGGGGCGTAGGGTGCAGGAGTAGGCCCAAAAGTCGACTACCCTTTTGTACTTAAATAGCTTCTTAATGAAATGGATTAATAAGGAATGCATTAAGAAGCTGAGACTCACAGTTTTGAAACGAGATGTCAAGCACCCGATAAGAATCCTTAACAAAGAAGAAATCGTCCATTCTTCTCAGTTATTAAATCAATTTTTTAACAATTTAGCATTTAGATATCTTAAAGTAAAATCAATAAATCAGTAATGGAAATGTAGGACTTAGAAGAATTGGTAGGCATCTTACAAAAATATGTATGTATATGTCTTGGAATTTTGAGAGAGTAGTAGAAATAAAGAGCAAACCCATATTTTTGTAAAGAAAGAAAACTTTTCCAAGTTTCTTGAAGAGGGAAAACAATGTATATACATTAGGTATGTGGGTACATAATTAAGATATTTATTTTTGGGGATTCAATCTTCCAAAAGATAAACATTACATTCATAAAGAGAAGAAAACATCTTCATAAGGAATTATTGAGTAAAAATATACATTAATAGTATAGGCTTGTTGTTCCCATATTAAATTCAGACTTATAAAATGTTTATTTGAGCATGAAAGGTCATTTTTAATTTTTTAACTACATTTTCAGTAATAATCAAGGTTAGAACTATCTTTGAAATATTGTTTTTGTTTTACTAACATAAACAACATGAAAAAAAAAAACTCGATGAATAAGACTTCATCAGACAAAAATAAACTTTTAATGAGAAAAATGCATTTTAAATTATGCAATCAAAATTAAAAGTTTTAAGGTTTGATACCTGATTAAAAAGTATATATTTGGCGTTTTTTTTATGAATCTAAAATTTTATATTTTTTTTATTCATAGGAACCTCACGGATTCTTGCTCTGTACTTCACGGGCTATAGTGATATTAATGCGAAATTGTGGCAGTGCGCATTGTATTTGGGCCTTCATTATAAATACTAGTCTTATATTGGATTCGATACTTCTAATATTGTACACCCGTAAGACAATGATGTGAGTTTTGAAGAGTGTGAAAAGAAATACAGACTAGAATAAAAACATTCTGCATTTAAAATAACATTAGGACAGGATAATAAAGTTTATGTTTTGAATGCTAAAATGACTCAATACACTTTGTGGAACTCATAAGAAAGTCTCAATATCCTCAATACTTAAATAAAGAACAAAGGTATCATGCGTTTTGAGGACCTATCAATATGCTTATAGCATTCAAATGAACAGAAGAAAAAAGAAAAAAAAACCGTCAAATCCACAAAATACACTTGAAAAGAAACTTTTTTCTTCATAAAGTTAATGCTAATTTAATATACACATTCACAAATATGTACCTACAAATGTATAGTATATTTAGATTACTCAATATTTAAGAAAATTAAAGTAATGGTTATAAAAATCATATTTTTAAAAAGGGTTTTATTCGAGAAAGCCATTTCCTTATATAAAAGAAAAATATATTACAGAATCATGATTAGCATGACAAATTAGATAAATTCAAATTCAAAAACTTTTTGATATCTATACGTAGAAAAAGTTCATCTTTAATGGTTATAACTTACATAGACTTTTTGTCTAATTTATTATTGACATTAAGAGATTCGAATTTAAGAAAATATGAAATGTAAGCTCGGGGGAAAAAGTTTTCGGAAGGAGGCCTCTGTGAAATTCAAAATCCCAAATTAAGACTGCATTATTTATTTATTTTTATTATAACTACTATCTCAACGGAAAAAATATTAATTAATTACACAATTAGCAGAGTTTTTACTACAACTAGCATATGAATCATTCCGAATCATCGAGTTTGAAGTCACATTTTAAGTTTGACTTGAGCCTACGTTGTGAATACACGCGAGTCTCCAGCTCTGATTTATTTCACATCAATATTAATACTCAATCATCAACATTATATAAAGAGGTAAATGGTACTTATATAATAATATGTCAATAGTGATACATTAATTTCAAAAATAAAAGATTACGTTCGTGAGTCTTTAGCCTCGAGTCGTGTTCAAGTCTAAATCTATTAGCTTTAAAACTGTGTTCTAACTGTGGCTGAAGTACTAGTTAAATGAAAAATAAATGAAAAACAAGTTGTGAGTCTAAATTTACAAATCTGACTCATACAGTGTCTTTGTTGAAATAGTATAACTCACATTATATACAAAAATTTCATGTTAATAGGGCCTGATGATATCGTTCTAAAAGTCTGCCATCTTAAAAGAAACAGTAACAATCAAATTTTATATAAATAATAATTTGTTGCTCAGTATAACAGTTTAATCTACTCATTAAATCATTAAACGAAGTTGTCTTAGAATTCTTTAAATATGCATCCCTTTTGTTTTATAGCTATAATAATTAATTAAACTGCAACAACTATGTCACTTATATGGTATCTTTTTCGGTTTATTATGTCACTGAAAGCACTATTGCAAGTCAATATGATTTTATTACCCATGAGAAAGTGAAGAATTGAGACTTTAAATATATATATATATCTCACGGTTGTAAAAATTGGGATTTGAGGTCTCATAACTTTTAATACATTTGTTGCTTTCTTTTTTTTAAAAAAAAACGATACAAACAAATGATCTAAAATATGGATGATTTTTATTCATTTTGTAAATAATAAAGCTTTTGACACAACGCTAGATTCTTGATGAATAAATTCAACAAAAAGTATTCTCAGTAACTTTACTTTAGAGTACCTACATATTTTAAATTTGAATGATTGAACAAAGATATTTTTTATTTCTTTATTTATAAACAATTATGTAGTTGTATATACAACACTGAATAATTGGAGACAATAGTTCACTAGTACATTTATATGTACTTTATCTGTAACATTTTATTATTTTGGAAACCTTTGAAAATTTGCATTTCAAAAATTAAACTTTCATTGATGTAAAACAGGCTACAGGATCTAATTTTATAAGCAAAAAGTATAAATTAAGATTACTTAATTTTTAGCAAAATATGTATTTGATATCTTAACCATTTGTTATCAACTGTTAAGTAATAATAAATAAATGTTTAATGAGCGTTATACATGGTGCATTTCCTCCCTTTCAATGTTTATATTTCCATTTTTAACGAAGATATACTTTTTTTTTTACGGACTGTCTATAAAACATAAATTGTAAATACTATTCTATAGCATTTTAGTCTATGACAAACTAATTTGAGTTTTTTTTTTATTTCTTATAGAAAACATTCTTCTTTGACAGTATTTTTCGATTTTCCCACAAGAGAAGTCATAAAATTTACTCTCAGTTTTTTGATTTTGAATATTTTTATACGAAATTTTAAAGACTAAATAGCGGTCATATTATTATAAAATAAAATAAATTGAATTGTATATATTCCTTATTTAATACCGTAATTCATCCGTGAACATTTTCTTAACGTTTTTTTTTTCAAACAAAAACAAAATTTTCTCAAAAAAATTGCCCATCTCGGAACGTAAAATAATTTCAAAAGTTTTGGGACCTCAAATCAAACCTATATCCTGGGTTTTACCTCCGTGTATGCATATATAAACATAGTAGATAATGTAATTCAACATCATAATTTGATTAATGATACGTTGATTTGTAATATTTAATAAAACTGGATACAAACAATGTATTATTCATACATTTTTTGTCCTTGACATTTATAATCACAAAATTAAATAATTTACAATTATAATTATTCATTTCAGAAACGAAAGGTTTGATTAATTTTGACGAATGCACTAAGTGTAATATATACATATACATATATATATATACATTTAAAATAATGTTCATTAAATCATAATTAAAATCGGAGAGCTATGAGTATAATTTGTCAAGTAACAATGATCAGTGTTCCCCAGATTTTGTATACACTTAATGATGTGTAAGATTATGGTGGTTTTCATTGCAAAAAAGTATACTTCTTAAGAATAGTAGTTCTTGATAAATGATCATTAATATTTCCCCTCCTTTGTTGTTTATATTGAAATTGTTCAATATTTTTTATAAGATCCTCGCGTTTCTTATTTGTTCATTTCTTTCATTTTTCTATCAATCTGATCTTCATTGTATTTCTTAACCTTTCTTCTAAAAAAGATACAGAAGTAAAGGACCAAAATAAGTTTGTAGTAGTCTAATCTACCCAACTGTGAGACTATTATTTATTAATACATAGTAAAAAATTGTTTTAACTAACATGAGCTTATCCAAGCTCCACAAATCAACACTTAGAACACTAATAAGAGGCAAGCAAGTGTCAATTTTTCATATTTTCATTTCAAATAACTAAATTATAAAATAACTTGCTCAAGCTAGAGAGTATAAACAAACTCAGAGATTATGAAGATGAAAAGTAAAGCAAGAATAAATGAAATTAACTATCTTTTATTCTTCCTACACCATTTCAAAAAATGTTGATAAATTCCGATAACTTAGTATACTTTAAAAAAGAAAAAAAATTTTTGAAGTACTAAATTTCATATATATTTTACAATATCGATTTCTTGAGAGTGCTCATTCTTTTAAAATAAAGTTTGAAGTCTTTACTTTATAATAAATTTTGATTTCTATGATTGAGATGACAAAGTACATACTTATAGTCCTGAAACAAAAAATAATGCATTCTCCTAGATATTTGTATACCTACATTTAAGACATATTCACCAATTAAGAAAAAGATGGAGAAATCGGAGTAATGAAAATATATTGCGAATCTAGAAATATATATCTACAAATTATACTTTATGGTATAGTATTTTATTTCGATTTTTCAATATGATCATGTAGGTAGCATAGCGTAAAAAAATAAATTCAAAAAAAAAATTATATGTTTGTAGAAATTTCGATTTATAGAAGACATTTTAGTATTTTTGAGGTAAAAGAATTAATTGGCACACCATTTTAAATTTTTTTTTTTCAAAAAAAAAGTTAAATTTTGTAAATTAATATTATTTTGTACATATTTTACGATATCAATTTCACTCATGAGCAATAGCCGTAGGAGGCAGGAGAGTGTGATAGTTGAACACCCATTCCAGTTTTTTTATTTTTGTTTGATCATTTTTTAAACTTTAAATTTTCAAATAAGGATTTTTTTTTCAGATGTCAGTCCCTTGTTTAAAATGCATTCAAACGGCCTTGTGGGCAAATCCCTTTGTTTTTTCGAGTTACAAGGAGAAATAAGATTAAAAGCAATATATATTATTTATATCAGTGACACAATAATTTTGGGCATGTTTATATACCCCATATGTCATAGATTGCACTTTAAAAAAATTATCGTCTTTCACAGAAAAATATAAGTATTTAGTTGTAATCAGATTCTCATATGTTTGTGAATCTTTCGTCAAAAGAACCTCAGGATTTCCCTCTGAACAAAAAACATATTTTCCATTATATAAATTATAATTGAATTGTATGAAAGATTCCTTGTCCTATGTCAAAATGAGTCTGACTCCAAATAGCAAGTCTGAGTTCACATGGCTACGACTTCATAAAAGTACAAAAGCTATTTCTACAGCTGTACTGAATTTGTACAAGAAAAATGACCATTTGTATGTATACTGGATATAAATTGACAATTTAGGTACTTTTTCCTTTCTCTTTTAAGAAAAAAATTAAAATGGAAATTGCATGGTGTTTGACGATGAATGTTTCAATTCGTCTGATATAAGTACATATAATCGAACAATACACATATAGTTAATTTGTTTTAAAAAAATTAAATTAAATTAATTATAATATGTAGGTACATTCTATGTTATAGAGAACTATTCAAATTAATCTTTTGGAAAATGTGGGAACAAAGGAAGTTTAATTAAATTGCACATAGAATATGAATGTAAATATAAGTAATGTAAGTGTCTACATATATAGCAAATCACATTTTATGAGTTTGCAATTATTTACTTGATGATGTAGATACTATTGTATTTGAATAAACTATGTCAAAATTTAATAACTCTTGGGATTAGAACAAGGTTCCTTAACTAATCAGATAACTTTAAAAGTACTAAGTCAATGTGCAAAAAAAACAAAAGAATCAATTGTTTTAAGCAGAACTACGTAGACATTGAATGTGTCAACATTAATAAATCACTTAGTAGTACTGTTTACCTTAAACACACATTAATTTCATACGTTCTGTAATTTGTAGAACGTAAAATGTAATTAGTAAAACTGCAATTTACATTGATACATTGAAACACTAGATTTAATTAAAAATGTTAAATTGAGTTCATCCTTTTGACTTTACTAATATTAATTCTTATTTCTATGAGGAACTGGACCAAGGCTGTGTGTCTACTTAAATCTTATAATTCCAGTAATAAAATTATTAAATAACTTATAATGGCCTATTTATGATTGCTAGGGAGTCGAAAAATTCAAAAAGCATAATTGTTTTTTAATATGCATTTGAAAAAGAAGCTGTGGAGTCTGAAATGAACAACCCACAGTGTCCAAGAGCAAAACTGTAAGCATGCAACTCGCTCCAAGTCCAAATCTGAACTGGAACTTTAAATGAGATATTGTAACTACTCAGGACTAAAACTTAAGTCTCATTAAACTCACTCAGACTTCCGACTCAACTTATTTATATACTTTTATATGACTGAATTTTAATATTCATGGGGACTAAATTAGAGTTATACATAGTTTACATACATCAATGCTTCAGTCATCATCAATATTAACATTCAATCATATAAAAATTTAACTACGATGTCAGACTTGACTCAGAGCTAAAAAAAAATTCAACACGATTAGTACAACTCTAAGACTTGAGCACGTGTAAGAAACAGTTATGCAAAGAATGGTTTGATGCATACTTAATTTTTAACCCTCACATATGAAGGCAAAGATTCAAATCAAGTGGGTCGATAGTGAAGTTATAAAAAGTCACATGTTTTTGGATCAAACCATTATGTTACAATAATAATTATGTATAATATTAGTATTATATATTGTCAAATAGCAGGAACATCCTGTCACGCTTTTTCTCCAAATAAATATCTATCACTTTTGAAAATATACTAACACAATTTTTCTTTTTCTTTTTGGAAGAAGAAAGGTTGCGAGATGCAATAAAGAAACCATTGTACTGTCCCTACAAGTATTGATTGAGTAATATTGTTATTTTTTTTTTACATGACACGGTGATTTGAGTGAAAAAGTAATCTATCTATGTAATAACTATTTTGTGCTAGAATCCAATGTTTAGATTGAAATTATCTACTTTTACTATACACTGATTGCAATATAAGTTAATTTAAAACATTGTAACTAATTAGTTATACAATATTTGATTTTAAACTTTATATGTACAATATAAACTAATTTCATATTCCAAGAATGATTTTCTAATATTTTTGATCAGATTAGCATTACATTAATAATTATCATTAAGAATACTTGCATCAAATTTCGAACATTCTTCTTCATAGTCAGCCATCTTGGATGCACAAAATAAAATTTTAATAGAATAAAAACCCTTACTCTCATAACACAACAATTAAGTTTATTTTATTTATTTTTTTAACCTAGTAAATGAAGTGTCCTACAGATTTTTTGGACATTGGTCATTTTGCTCTGTAGCAACAGTTATGAACAACCACCTATACCTCCATCATGGCGTCACGTTTTGTATATTATGCCGTCTGTAACGTTAGTGAAATTACTATATCGTTCTACTTGTAATTCATTTCTGTAATGAAAATACCACGTTTTTTATTAATCAAATATTTTTTTGAAAATACTCTCAAATACAGCCTACAAAGTATTTAAAAAAGACACGAGTCAAAAATTATAGACATGACTTAAAACTTTTTATAGATTTACTAAAAAATATGACAAACAATCAGCATATTTTAGATCATATCTGTAAAATGAGGTCGAATAAAAAATTCATGAGCAATGAATTATTACAGACAGTTAAACTGCAATAATTAATTGATTATAAATCAAATTTGTGTCTTACAAGACATTTGCATAAAAAAAATATCATGAACAATTAAAAACTCATGTCGCAACTACATTTTTTCTTCAGAAGGATGTATTTGATATGTCTTGTTCTTTTTAGTATCTCTTAACCTTTCCTTTCCAAAAAGAGAAAGGAAAAAGGGTACAAAATTAGTCGGTAGAAGTGAGTCAATTCTTCCACATTGTTAGACAATTCTTCATATACCTAATAGTTTAAAATTATCCATAGTTTAATTAACTAGAGATGATTCGAGTTTAGTAGATAAATGACCCGAGCATTAGTAAAAGAGAAGCCACAATGGCATCCCTCAACTGCTATGTATTTTTTCGTCAGCTGTTAATTTTCTACATATATAAAACCCTTTTTTGAACGTTGAATTCAAATGAGATCTTGTTAAGCAATAAATAGTTCCCTACAAACAAATGAAGAATAGTCTCACTGACAAAAAATAAATAATAATAATGATCAATTTTTTATTCTAGAGGAATAGCGCTGTGAACTATATTGAAGCATCTGATTTCTCAACTTTATTCCTTAATCAAAACATCTTTTATGGAAATACAATTTACATTTAACATGAAAATGCTATGAGAACTTCATTAAATACTACCAACACCAGGAACAAAAAATATGAAAACTTTTAATTGTATTACTATTCCAAGGAAGTTTCATATAATTAATGTTCTATTCTCAACAATGGAACTACAACTATGTACATAGAAATTCATTGGGAGATATGTATGTACTCTTTTTATGTTTTATAGATCTATTAGTTACACACGAGCTCATCCATGAATTTGACTACCTACATTTTATTTTTTTAAATAATATACACACATATTATATGTATGTACATACATATTCTGGGGCATGTAGGGACAATATATTATGATAAATAAAAATAAAATAAAAAAACTAGATATTCCAAGGGACGCTGGAATGAATTAATAAGTATGTGTGATGGGAGGCAATCTTACAAAAATGACGTTACACTCTTTCGGTACATTTACAAAAAAATAAAAAGTATTGTATTAGAACTCCTAAATCTCCAATTCTTCTCAAGGTTCAAAAATGTATATTATTTATAAAAAGAAAGGGTTGAAAAATTATCTATTCACAATTCAATGTTTAGAGTGTTCTAATGGACAGAATTTTTCGGGAGAGGAAATAGTTTCTACTACATAGTGACGGTACTACCTACCTATGTATGGCGTTTTAATTAGAAATTTCATGATTCTTACAGCTTATAAAGTCAGAATAAACATGATAACAGACGAAATAACATATATATCAAAATGAATAAATGGGTCCGAAAGATATGTAATCAGTGCTTTTATAATATGCATGAACTATAGTTGTGATTTTGTAATTCTCTTCATGATGAATATGATAAATTTCAAATCATTTTCCATTAATTTTAAATTACTGTCTCTTGAGGGTTAAACGTGAGATTGTTTCGATTTCAAAAACAACTCTTGAGAGAGAGACAAGATATTGGATATTCGGAATGTCGGAATAAGGAATCAAAAGCCCCTTTTTCCCCTCAAATATTCCTAATATACCCTCATATTTTATATCAAGAGTTAAAATGTTATTTCATATTTCACATGTCAGAATATAGCAATTTGTCTCTTCAATATTTTAGACCTTCCGACTCTTCTCGATATACAAAGTTTTTTTAAGGAGAAGTTAGGAATTGCGCAATTTTACATAGTGATCATATCACTATGGTGGACTATTGGCCCATACATAATAAATGTTTTTATATGCTTTCTTCTTCTGAGTATATTTTATATAGGTATTAATAAATAATATTGAAGCATCAAATACGAGGTTGTGTGGATGGAATCATATTGTTACGATAAACTTATTTTTAATAAATATCTACTTACTTTAATACATGTGCGCACAGGAATTGTATCTTTACATATTATAAATTATAATTAATAAAATTGCATTTCGGAAAATAAATTATGAGGGATTTTTGCTAATTCAAAAAATAAAATGATAAAATTTACCAATAATTCCAATGGTATCTGAAATAGAATCTCAAACTCATGAGAAAAGGGTGTGTGTCAAAATTTTAATAGTATAAAATCAGTCTTTTGGAGATATGGGCACTTTATTAAAGTTATCCTAAAACCCAAATTTCTACGCAAGGGAATTAACTTTAACTGGCGATTGATGCCTTTTATTCTACATATAAATTAACTCCATTGAATGTATGTATGTAGACTAGGTATCGACCCAAATTGATTATTGTGGGACCAATTAATCGACAAAATTTCATGAATTTAATCTTTGAGATATCACTAAAAATAACAACTCAAAAGTATAAGCATGGTCACTTGAGTCACTATTTGATTTTTTTATCATCATAGCATCCTTTGCTAATATTTTAGTAAATGATATCCCAGAATTCTCCTTCTGATAATTTTCAAATCATGAATACAGTTTCATTTCATTATTTTTTTTATTTATTTTTTTTGTGGAACAATTAGAAAAACTGATTACATTTTTTTTTTTTTTTTAAGTTGGATACTTTTTGTAGGGAACTAAAACATTTGTAATATTCGGCTACTTTGATAGATTATCAATTAATGTAAAACTACTCAACATAGACTTATTGAATCAACTCACCCATACCTGATTAGAGCACTAACTTAGACTCTATAGAGTAGTGGCATTTCTTCTTAAAAATAATATATATTTTAAGAAAAAACTTATTTAAAAAAATCACTGCTATGTTACGTCGAAATTGATAGTATAAAAGACTAGATAAATGATGCAGTTGCGTCTATAACCTGCAATGAAGTCGATGTTTTGGACATCAGCTTTGATTACTGTCAATTTTTATATTTTTTCCTAGTCCCTAAATTTACTCAGATTCATTTGAAAATTCTCTTATACCTATACTTTGTTTCGAAATTGATATTAATTGTGTAGTATAAAATAAAAATAAAGGCCCTTTAGTCGTATTTTGTTCAACAGACTGTCTGTATTGCTTCAAGTTAGTTTGTAGGTAATTACTCACATAATGTCTAAGCAGGTGAATTCTTACAACCTATTCTACAGAGCTTGTGTAAATTGAAATTAGTATACATACATATTCAATTAATGTGAAGATGTTGTTACATTCAACTACATACCCTGAAACAATAACTTATTTGAAAGGTAATTTTTAAACTTTGCCTAATAGCAAGTAAATATTTTTGCATTCAATACATTTCGGAATAATAAGCACATTTCTTGAAATAATCACATATTGTGAAAAAAAGAAGAAAAGTATTGACTGTCTAAGAGCTTTATATATTTGTTTTGATTTTAGGCCCAGCCATTGTATGTACAAGATATATGTATGTTTTATTTATCTTGACGTCAAAAACATATACATATAGTATAACTATATAGAACATGCCGAAAATCACAAAAGGAAATATCAGAAAATGGGTACACAAAAACTACATACAATTTGGTTGATAGAAACCCATATATGTACTTCTATTAATACAACGAGTACCTCAACTATAAAGTTCAATCTAAAAAACCAACATGCATATTAACAAGTATACGTATGCAACTTTATGTGTTTATAACAAAATCTAGAGAAGTACGTACGCGTAGGTACATATATAAAAATGAATTTTGTGATGTTTACTAATCAAAATCAATAAAGTTTTGATGTTTGCTTATTGACGTATAGCATAAGGAAAAGTATGTCAATTTGTGTGAAATTAGTGTATTTTTTATAGTCAATACCTAATAAATAAATAAAAGAAAGCTGTTTTCATTATAAATTCGATTCAAATTGTGCTTGCTTTGTTGATATAAATTTGTTTTAAAACATGCTGGGAACATTTTGATTAGTTGTTGATTAATAAAATGATAAAGCTCTAGAAATACATTTCGTTACTTACCATGAAAGAAGTCCAGTGCTGATGGAAAAATGGATGACTTAATTGTTCACAATAAATAGGTCCCTATCTCGTCTGAATCTTAAGCAATTTGATGTCTGTAGAATTTCTTCTTTTTCTCAAAACTTCTTGAAGAATTTTCATCCTCTTGTCAAACATTGTCTATAATAATCTAATCAGTTTTAGTTCATGAAAATAGAGTTTAAATTAGGGCTTTGTAAAACTCCAGGGTGTTGATATTTTCCTTTGATTTGAAGAAGTAAGGTATAATTTTTATAATGAACATCAAGCGTTGGTTACAGAATATACGTATCCCGGTCAAGGAATGATGTGTGTGCCTTTTTTATTCGTGTAATTTACAATTTACAATCTTCTAAATCTTAAGGACAGAGAGTGTGGGCTTCAGGCCCTTACTTGCAGTTCCTCTCCCCCCTATAAAACGGCATAACCTACAATCAAATGACCTCCGATATCCACTCACTCACTATTTGGACTCTTCTTAATACGGTTAACATTCTTCAGACGTTTACTGTCTTCTTAAAATATATTTTATTTAGTTCTTTACTGTGATGAACATCTAAACCTTTGTCTAGTTTTGCTTCCTGATCTATCAAAATTTAATAGGGAATGAAATATCTGGAATAAAAAAATGTAACTTTAACTAAAAATGCAAATTATTCATGACTGACATCTAAAAGAAGGCAAAGTTCAGTATATATTACGAGCACGGATGAATCTTGTATGGACGTATTTAATTACAAAATATATTTTTTTAAAAAGCATCACTGAGCTATAACTACAAATAATATATAAATTGCAAGTCATTTTTAAACAAAATGAAATGGATGTTTTTGTTGAATATAATCCACTCATTTCCATTCTTTTCTTGACACTTTTTCCATCATCAAGAAGACGTTTAATTTTTGCAACAAATAAAGATTTTTCAAAAATTTTAGATTGTGGTTTAATTATTTAGAGACAATCTCTGAAATAGGTGAGTAAAAAAAACTTTTTCCAAAAATAAATGAGTGGCCACGAAAAAAATCTTTCTCCATCATTTCTCTCCACTCTAAAAAAGAAAGACAGAGGTGAATAGAAGCTCATATATGTATAAATGAGAAGTTTGTTTTTTTTCTTACTCATTTTTTAGTACATCTTTTAAAGAGAAGCATGTTTAATACTTCATATAAAACCAGAGTAGACTGCTACTTTTCCGTCAATGAGATTCACAGGTAAGCTCACAATTTTATTTTTTAAATATTTTACCTTTATACCTTTATTTTTAAATGAAATATCCCAATTTAGATAGCTCTTAAATTAAATAAATAAACAAGTTTATAATATATGTAGACTGTAATATCTCGTTTAGATTGGATCTGATCTGTCCGGTCATAATATAGACACTCTAAGGCAATATATCAGATAATATCCAAGTTCGCTACAAAATAACTGTTTCCATTATCTGTAAGAAAACAAAAAAAAAAAATTATTCAGTGGTCCGTCTTAAAGTTTTGATCAACTTATTAATTCGTCTCGGTATAAAAAAAGTTTGAGGAAGACTTATCTAGGTTTGTGCATACAAACGAAAATATTTATAAAATGTGGATTATTGCAATACTTTGACATTTATATATATATATATATATATATATATATATATATAAGAGAGAATATTTGGACATAGCGATGCATTGAATATTTAAAAATGCAGTCATGTTGATCCAAATATCAACATTTAAAATCAGTGCTGGCTAATTTCGATCAATGGGTATATTTTTTTAAAATCATATTTAGATATCTGCGCATAAACCAATATTGATGACTCTAAACTTTAACACTTGGATGTGCTGGTAAGAAAATTTAAACTTTACTAGTAAAACCAATAAATATTTCATATTTTTACATGTAGACTAAATATCCTAAAATTAAATTATAAACTAATTAAATAGATTTTAATTTGTTTAAAAATAATATATTAGTTTGAACTGAATTGTTGCTCTTATCTGGATAATACTTTAAAAGATACAAAAATATAGTTTTGTTATGGAAACATTGGAAAATTAATGATAATTAATTATAGAAAGTTATGTTTAGGAATAGGTTGAAATTCTTCTTCATGTTTCAAAGTTTTAAAACCATTCTATTAAAAGTATGTTTTACACTCGAATTGATTTTTGTATTTTGTTTGAAGCTTATGGGTGGAGAGGAAATATAAAAAAAGTAAAACTTTATGATTGTCTAAATAGTTAAAAGGCTAAAAAATATTTACATAATATGTAAATATTTTTGTACAAAGGATTAATAAATGTATTAACTTTCTAAATTGTAATTTGAAGCAATAAATTGTGAATTATCAATCATTTTTTGTACAAAAAGAGAGAATTTGAAGTAATGTACCTGATTATTTGGGGAATATATTAATTTAACATATAATTTAAGTCTATTTTGTGGTACTAGAACATAAAAGTAACCTGTAAAAAAAAGTAAAATAAGAGATAATTCGATTTATATTTTTATTTCTATTAATTGATAATTATAAATTTTTTGACCTAATTATTGAAAAATGGGGTCAGTGATTTGATTCACCGAAGTAAAGCTTTTTCATAACAATTGAATTCATTTTTAGAAGGATTGGTTCATTCATTTTTGCAAAATTTACCTCCAAAGTCACAAGTCTGTAGTAATTATGTATATGTACTTGTGTGGCATATAACTATTCACTTTAGCTATAAAAACTAATGGTTGAATTTGCATTTTTGATTGTTTTTTTACTATTATTAATATTACAAGATTTTCTTTTATTTGTTAGAAAATCCCAATAATATTTAAAAATATACACTCTAGATCAGTTTTATGCTTGAGTATCACATGTACATATATCTTTTTTATTAAATACTCTTTGGTGCTCCATAATTCATATAATTTTTTGATTTTTTTCTTTGAAACTTATTCATTTTTATTTGTGAAGTATATAGTTACATGGTACACATAAGGAAGAGTTAACTCTAATATTTTATTTAACTCAAATAAGAAGTTTTTCTGATTCTTCAAAGAATATAAATGATATTATTGAGAATTTGAAATATGGATATTAACCGAGTTTACAGAATATGAAAGTTTGACTTATATTCCATTATAACTCTAACTTTGTTTTCACTGCACATGAACGGGAATTAGATGTAAAATCTTAAATAAACATAACGGAAATATTTTTTCATAAAATATATGTAAATAAATTCAAAGGATAAAGACTAATAAAAGTACCTACATGATGTAAAAGAAATCTGGAATTTATGTTTGAATAAAAAATGAAAGAGTTCCTTTGTGATACTGTCTTAAAAACCTACAAAAAAATAAATACAATTTCCATAAATTGTAATTTTTACCTTAAATTGTAAGCCTTAACATACTTTAAGACTCGTTTCTACCTTTTTAAGTGTTCTGTTGTAATTTTTAAACCTATTCCAAGAACATATTTTTATAATGAACACTCTCAATTTTGATCCATAAAATCTGTAAATAGGGTAAAAGTGTGTAGTTGGCAGGAGAAAATGCCTTCTAAAATCTGAGTACTAAATTAAAAAAAGATATTTGGACACATGATTCAATCTTTTATAATCTTTTATTATTTTTTTATTAAATGTAAAAAAAAAAAGACTCAAATGTTAAAAATGTTTGATTAAAAGACATATAAATTGCTATATATATTTTCCCTCAATCCCCACATACGATAAAAACCACTCAGATTGAATGCCCTATTTTCATCCTTGAAAAAATCTTTTAAATTTTGTTTCTAGTATAATTTTTTAAAAATTACAACATTAATAGACTGGAATGAGCCACTACCTATCAAAGTGATTATCTAGAAATCTTAAGGTAGGAAATAAAATATTGCTTTAAAACAAGTCATTTATATACAATCTGAAGATTCAACATATAAAATCGTAAATAAAAGAAATATCAATAAACAGGTGTAGTAGACATTAGTACAAGGAATATGAAATATGAATGTAGATGGCAAAATTAATAATATTTAATGCAAAAGAAACAATATAAAATCAAGAAGGGTTACGAATCAGTTATTTGATATTTTTGTTCTTGACTTTAATGTGAAATATGCAACAAGGTTTTTTATTGAATGATTATTTTATAACTTCTTTTATTTTAAATAACACGAAACTTAAAGTTTAAAATTTTGTTTTTGTAGTACACAAATATACGTATAAATATAATATATACATATATATATTTATATATACTGTGTGTATTAAAAATTCAAACTCTCTTTTCAATATGAAAGAAGTAATATAATGACAAAAACATTCTTTTTAAATAAAAAGTATTGATAAAGTTCTCTAGTTTTTCAATAATCATTTCAATATTTTATTACGAACTTGAGAAAATCGTTTACAGGTGAGGAAAAATGAGGGAAAATTAATTTTTATATATCCTTTTGTATGATAGTAATTAAAATCTAATGTCGAAATTAAGAAAGAATACACAGTGTAGTCTTAATCAAATTAAGAGAATCTTCAAAGACGCTTTGCTTTTGAAGTTTTTAAAGATTTAATTTTTGAAGAAAAAAAGTATAGCTCATGTTATAGACCTACCCTGGTTTTTTAACCAAGAATTACAAATATCTGAGGATAAAAAGATTGGACTATGTTTCAACGTCTAAAAAAATAATCAAGCTAACAGATTGTTAGAATTATTTATATTTTATTCAAGTTATTAACAAGATTAAGGGTATGAGTTAATATACTTAGTATAATTTAAAATATCAAGGAAGAATAACCAATGAAGCAAGTGCGTGGGTAGCTTTATTAAAAGTAATTAAAGGAAATATTGAGTTATAATTTCAAAATATGTAATTATTTCGTTGATAAACATGACTTAATAACCGTTGAGACATTGAAATTAATTTTTGACCCTTTAATTCTTGGATTATTTATACATTTTGAGTTTACAAAACCTCAACATTCGCAAAAAGTTCTAAATATTTTATTACTTTAAAAATAAGTTGTCTTTGAAGATCTTTTTTTTTATTATTAAATTGAAATCGTTTATTTCTTCTTCAATTCAATATTAGATTATAATCGTTATCGAATAAATTAATAAATTTATAAGCCTTAAAAAAAATATCAACTTTTCCTCATTTTTGTTACTTATAAGTGATTTTCTTATATTCAGAACAAAAAAATGTTGAAAACTTCATACAAAATTGAAGACCGTCATATATATATATATATATATATATTTATATATTCCAATGTAGTATTCATTTTCTACCTATCTTGATGTTGAAAAATGAGTCAGAAGGTTGTCGACTTCAGACACACTCAAGCACAGAGATGTCAAATCCTATAGATTTTTCTAAATTCCAATTGATTAGAAAAGTTAGCACACATATTGTTTTTAAGTATAGCATTAGCTTGCATGGAGTACCAGTTCTGTAGTCCTAACAGAGGAATGGTAAAAAATTGATCGTGATCACTACTCAGCATGTGATCATAAAAATGTTAACCTATCTAAAAAGATTAAAAGATTACCCAAGAAGGGCTTTTATTTTTTTTAGAATCATATTGGAAGTAGTGACCTCACATACGAGTCAAGTCTTAAGTCTTTAAATCTTAAGCCATAAAGACAAAATAATGTATCTTAAAATCATGTCAGCATTCATTATACCTAAATAATATGGTCAAAAAAATATGATTTCCAGACGTTTCTTTGAGCATGGGTTCTCGAACTACAAAAATGGGAATGAAACCATTATTTTGAGAAGAATATCTGTACTTACTTGGTACTATTAAAGAGGTCGTGTACTTACGTTTTAAATATTTGAAAATTTAGATATAAACGACTTCTGAAGTAGTTTAAAAATTTGCAACTTCTGAATCAATTTTTACAAGACGGTAAACCTTGACCACAACACATATTTCCAGCACCGCCTTTCAATAAAGAATGAACAGAGAACAAGAGTTTTTCCTTTTTTAAACTTAAAATGGTAATTTACTTGTATATATAAATTATGGAAATATATAAATCCTAGATATAAAGGTGATTAATATATTGGTCATACTTTCCATTCTTCTGTGTTTCTTTTAACTTAAATTCGTTGTTGTTTGTTGCTTTCTACACTCGAGTTCCTACGTACTAGTTACATATTATATACGAGAACATGCACTCACATATAAATATATGTACAATAACGAACTATGTATTTTGTCTCTCATGGATTAATTTACATAATAAGATAATGATAATTACTTTTTCCACATGGGGAGTATATCAAGTTAATAATACTCTTGAAAGGCATAAAAATCCTTCTTAACTGATATATACATACATATAAGTACATATGTATTTACAAAAATGGAGATATCTACGTGAATAAAAAGTCATTAATTTTTTTGATTCGATGATTCCTTTTCGTTTTTTCTAAATGTTACATAACATTTAGATACTAAAATATGATGTGAAACTCAAACAAAAAAAATGAATATTCATCAATATTTATTATATATCAAACTAGGTGGAAAATTGTACATAATTTAATTAATATCGAAATCTACTGAATTAACATGTTCTAAAAATATCCTAAATCTTAAGAATGTGTTCGAATTGGACGCAAAAGCAATTCCATGGAATACACTTTGCTCAATTATATCATCATAGATATGAGCCAGTAATGACATTTTCAATCAATCTCGGCTATCTATGAATAATCAATTATTTGATATAAACATAAATTCTTTTAATAAGTCTTAGTTGAGAATAATGCTAAACAATTGTATAATTAAGAATGAGAGATACTAAATGTTTAGCTCGACTAATTCAATTGGTAAACAGCTATTGTACTTTAGTCTAATCTTGTAAGTGAAAATAATGTATTGTAGAGAATGTTTTAAAATTTAATACACTCTCAAAGAATAATAAGGGAACGTATCCTATGTCCTATATTAAGGACCGATAAAATCCTTTGAGATTAATTATAACGCAATAATCAATATTTTTTTTCCATAAAACTTCGTTAAGAACAGAGCAAAATAATGAAGGATTGAGAATATTCAAGAATAACTACTAGAATATTCGAGAAAAATTTAGATAAAACTACAAAGATATATGTATGTACAAATAATGAAGTTAAATTAGGAGTGTACGTCAAAGATGGAGGAAAAACACGGAGTAAATAAAAAAATAAACACGTGGCTTTTATAGACCTATAGAAAATAACAGACGGTTATATTTATTTCGAAACCACAAATGCATAGATTATAATTTTGTATAGTAACCTTAAGCATAGGAATGTATATTAAGGTACATACAATAAGTATAGTTTGTTTTAGCAAAAAGCCATAAATAAAAAAATGAAATTATGGATATTACTACATAAAAAAATTTGTTCGTGTATTTCAATATTCTATATGATTTATTAACTTCAAAAATTGAATTTTAATACTCTCATAATATATACCTGTATATAAATATATATGTAGGTATTAATACTTATTCATATGGGTAGTTTGAGCAAGCTCTTGGGTGTATGTAGGTATGAAATTAGTATGGAATGATCATTCAAATACAGTTTGAAATAGTATCAATAGGCCATTTGAATATATATATTTTAATGTCTCAAATATATAACAAAAACGAGGGATTGGTAGTTAGAGGTCGGGGATCCTTTTTTAAAAGACCTTTTTTGGAACTAAAAACGTCAAAACTTTTTAAATGGTTGTTAAGTATAGACATGCCAAGTATAGATTTAGAATTGTATAGGTAAATAATTTAAAATATACTTCCGAACATATATCAACAAAAATAAAAGTTCACGTTCATTTCTAATAATAATTATCTACCCCTCGGAAAACAATTCATTTAAATTCCTTGATTAGGGATCCGCTCATACTGTTTTGATACTAATTTTGTCGCTACTGATACAATAGGGGTATTGTATGTAGTCTTGAGTAGGAATGTAAATCATATGCAAATCGGGCATGTAATAAAAAAGTGGAGTTGGCTCTTCAAACAGGTCTTTTTGTTTTCCAAAGCTATTATCACTTTTTTTTCCCTTAAGAAGGTAACATCAACTTTACCTCAACATAATGTTTTACAAGAAAAGAACAGTCTGCAAAGATTATACATATCATGGAGAGGAACAAAGGAAAAATTAAAAAATGGATATCATTCATTGAGGAGAATGGAGTTAATGATATTTGTGAATATAATAATGAATCTGGAGTAACGTATTGTAATGTTTGTGGTTTGATGTTTTCATTTGTATACATACATATATAAAGAAAAATAGCAGCTTGTAGCTCAGTAAAACGTCATGACAGCTCAAGCTGCTTCCCCCCTCAACATTCATTAAATTGTCAGGGTTGCCAGGTTGATTTTCCCTTTCTTTTTTTATTACAAGCCCGATTTGCATATGATTAACATTCCTAGTCTTGAGTAACAGGTGGAGCGAGGAGAAGGTGTGAGTAATGATACTTTTGAATTAACACTATTGTTAACATCAACTGTCCGTTATATGATTTTCCGGGGCGAGAGTCTGTATTATTATTAGTACTGGATTTAGGAAGGAGCTTATATATTTAAAAAATGTACAAGGTGCAAGGAGACTATTATAATTGGATATATTATATACTATAAAATGTATTATACATTTTTAACAAAATCTGGAACAAATATAGGGGAGAGTTCTTTAATTCTTCTTTTAATGAGAGATGTTTCCTCCTCGAGGATCTAACAAAGGATGAACGTAAGTTCAAAAATAGAACAAAGTACTATTTGTTTTTCTTTTACTAATTATATAACTGTTATTTATCCCTACAAAAGACAAAATCAACGTTGTACTCACATTGCTGCTTAATTTAATTTTTCAATGTCTACAGTTCTATTGCCAGATAAAAATTTCATAACTTTGATAAAAATGATATTAGAAATTTGGGTGAGTGTAAAAAAAAATAATTTCAGTAGTCAACATGTACATTACAACTTTTTTTTTAATGAAGCTGTTTCTATTATTTATCTGTTATGTGTAATTCCATATAATTATTCTGAGTCATCTTTATCTTATTCAAACTCTCATACACAAATAGCTAAAATGCTACTTTAACAATGTTTTCATATATTTTTCAACAAAAAAATCATAGGCATGCCTTTTGGGCTCACCGGGATTTCATCCTTTTTCGCATCTCTAACAATAATACAATATATAAGTATGGAATTTTTGTAAAGTAGGAGGAGAAGGTTGGAGCCATGTACATAAAAAAACATCTTTGTTTTTTATTTTTTCTCTTGATAAAGTTTTGTGATGTGACACCTCTTCCTTTCGTCATATTGTGCATCTACTTTAACTAATATTGAGATCAAAATTAATTTTCAGACACCGCTGATGGTTAAGTACTTGCCAATTATTGCAATTTTTTCCTTGTCTCTATATGTTTGTATTTTCCCTACTTTTGTTACAGATATTACGCTCTATCGTGTGTATTCAAAATTAATAAATTACTTTGTTCCATGATTGATTGATTTTTCTTTTTCCTTTACAAAATAAATCCACGTTTTTTTCATTCAACCGACTTGCTTCAGATCTGTTGTTCAACACACTTTTACTTATATGCGTAATATGATATGAACATACTTTAGTCTTTAAGTACTTATCCACACCAATATTTATTTTTTCTTTAGAAATTAAAATTTAAATAATAATATCATTAATCTTGTTGTATTCAATCCATGTACGTAATTACATACCTTTGTATGGATAACATTTTATTAATCTTGAATGAATTAAGTTTTATCATTTGCATTTGATGATAGTTTATTATACGTCAATGCGATTTATTCATTGAGAAAATCTTTTTTATAGAAGCATTTAACTCACATAAACGTTTATTTTATAAAATATTTATCTATTTTGAGAGAATGTTTATATTGAGAGTCATAATATAGAGGAATTTGGAAATGTTAATATTTTGTATAAAAGACGAATTAAGTACATTTTTTCTTATTTAAAAAAATAGGGTTATACGGTTTGGGAAAAATCACAATATGAACCTCATTGTATCCCTAAAGGTCAGTTTATCAATATATGAGAGCAAAAAATGCGATTTTTGCTCTTGTTGTCTCACAACTGGCGTCACATTGCGAAGCGTCATCAGGTTTGCAATTTACACACATAAAGAACAGGGCCGACCCTGTAATACATAATGGTATATATAGGAATGTAACAAATATGCAAAATGCCGGGTGCGAGACTTTGTGGAGTTGGCTCTTCAAACAGGTCTTCTTTTTTTTCCAAAGCTGTTATCATTTTTCATTTATTACTGAGGGGAGAACATCTACCTGATAGTAAAGATGTCGCATGAAGGAATACATGCATTAAGTTTACTAAAGCAAATAAAATGTAAACAAAAAGGGCTCAAGTCCTCGTATAACTATTATTAGTTAAAAATATATAATTTCCTGACATTAATTTCAGTTAATTTTCTTCCTCTCATCTGTTATTATTTATTGTTGTATATATAAAGGAAAATAGCAGCTTGTAGCTCAGTAAAACGTCATGACAGCTCAAGCTGCTTCACTCTCAACATTCATTAAATTGTCAGGGTTGCCAGGTTGATTTTCCCTTTCTTTTTTTATTACATGCCCGATTTGCATATTATTTACATTCCTAGGTATATAGTATTGACTAAACCGTTAAATTGAAGAAGAAGAAAATGTTATTTACAAATGATTGTGCATGGAAGAGAAAATGAAAGGACGTACGTGCATTTATACTTAGCTCTAGGAGTTCAGTGAATGCAAGCATAGTTTTTACATACGTAAGTAAGTCTGAAGACGCCTGATGAAGCTTCACGACGCAACATCTCTCCTTACGTTGTATTATAAATTCACTTGTAAGTGGACCCACGTATAACATACCTTCAATTTTCATACTTTCAAAATAAGAATTCCCAACTCTGTGACTATTTTTCATTTATGAGTAAGCAATAGTTCAATATTTAATAAGTTCTAATTCAAAATCAATCAATCAACATTGATAATATTAAAAAATATCTCTAGGAAGAACTTGAAATGTGACACCAGCAAGCATAGATCAACTTCAAAATCACATCAGTTGCCAAGCTGTACTATGTTTTTTTTTACTCTTTCTTAATAAATGTAATGCTGGGGTACTCAAATAGACTTGCACTGAGACACACATATTTTTTATAGACTTTTTGCAGCAATCTATTTTTATTTTCCCTTGAAGTCGAGCAAAAGTGAAGTATTTCATTTAGAGATCGACCTACTTTTGATCGGTCCTTTGAGATGAAAAAATGCCACAAAATACATATTAGACTTCATTCTTCAATGATGTGCGCTCAAATTGACCCTTTTTTTCACATATCCAGCAACAACTTATTCAATATGTAGAGTGTTATAATGAGTTGAAAGCTCATACCTCAGTATTTTAATTAAAAATAATGAACAGATATACATATAGTGAATGGTAACAGAATGCTGTCACAGGACATAGGAAGAGTTAAATAAATATAGTAATTTGTAACTCTTGGATAATTAAATACATATACATTTATACACACATCTACAATAAAGTAAAGTGATCCTTAATCTAGATATAATATAATCTTATTAATGTGTATCAGTGTATATTATGTGTCATGTTACATTACAACTCTTGTTATATTATAAGTAATGAAATTAGTCATCTACTTACAAACTTGTATTTTCAGTTGGGAGTATAAAGAGAAGGATGTTATATTTTATTTACTCTGAGTTAAACACATTTAATTTTTGTCAAAACTGAAACGTCATTAATAATAAATTTACATCAAGACGAACTTTTTTGTTCACTCACAACCTCGACTCTCAAAAGGAAAAGGAAAAATTTGGAAAAACGTACTGTATTTTTCTTGTTGCCAACTTTTAATATTGGGCAGAGTATTTATTTAGATATACCTTACATTATACTAATCAATCGTTAATACTCTAATAATATTCAAAAATAAATCCTTTATATATACAACAAACTCATAAATAATAATAGTTAGGAATGTAAATAATATGCAAATCGAGCTTGTAATAAAAAAAGAAAGAGAAAATCAACCTGGTAACTCTGACAATTTGATGAATGTTGAAAGTGAAGCAACTTGAGCTGTCATGACGTTTTACTAAGCTACAAGCTGCTATTCTCCGTTATATATACAACAATAAATAATAACATAGATGAGAGGAAGAAAATTAACTGAAATTAATGTCAGGAAATTATATATTTTTAACTAATAATAATTATACGAGGACTTGAGCCCTTTTTGTTTACATTTTATTAGCTTTATTAAACTTAATGCATGTAATCTTCCTCCATGCGAGATCTTTACTATCAGGTAGATGTTCTCCCCTCAGTAATAAATGAAAAATGATAACAGCTTTGGAAAACAAAAAGACCTGTTTGAAGAGCCAACTCCACTTTTTTATTACAAGCCCGATTTGCATATTATTTACATTCCTAATAATAGTACCCTTTTTGAGTTCATAACACCTAGAGTCAGCTACCTCAGATCAAAAGAGTCAACTGATGAAAAACAGCTGAAGGGAAAATACAATGTATTTTTGTTCATCTCAAAAAGCTCGTCGTGAAATAATATGTACTCTAAAAATAGTATGTCTATGAAATATCATTGGATAGGAAATGCATTACGTATATTATTATGAAGGACTTCAGTACTACCTTTGATAAAATCAATCTTGCAGTATCCACGTCTCCAACATGGCGCAAGGGTCAAAAATGAATTTGATGAGTGGTATGTTTTTGTACATACACCTTCACCTCTAACTAAGTATCTTTACTCTTACCCATTTTGAAAAATCTTCCTAGTTATTTAATGGGACTTACCATTCACATTTTTGCCCTGTCTTCTCCACAGATCTTCATTGAAACTTGTGTCTTTCAAAAAATAAAGAGCTTTTTTTAAGAAAATCAACTTTTTTACACGTTCTTAAAAAATACTTCTCTGAAATTGAGTACTGTTTTTCTACATTCTTAATTATGGATAGCCCAATTTCAAAAAATATTTTTTTACATAAGTAAATTCATTTAAGATCAAATCATTCAAATCATATTAATGACAAATCGGTGATTTGACACGTAAAACCGTATTCATTTAAGATCAAATCATTCAAATCATATTAATGACAAATCGGTGATTTGACACGTATAACCGTATTCTTTCAACTTTTTTTTTTGTAAAAATAAACTTGCAGCAAAGGTCCTGAAATATTTATGGGTATCTCATATCGAAAAAAATTAGATTCTGCTAACTTCTTTATGCCTAGGTGCTCCAATGATAGAATCATCATTGTCACTTTAGATCAAAAATGTGTTAAAGGTGCTTGAGTATAAGCCTCTTTGCTCCATGATTTTCCTAGTTACATTTTCTTTAAAATTATCTGATATTAAAAGAAGTATGATATGAGTGCCTTTCAACTTTAAGTACCCCCCCCCCCTTTAATGGACTCTGCATGAGCCTACTAGAGGTGTTTGTATATTTAATTTTATTTTTCCTTGTAGTGGTATACTTTTTAGTAAATGAATTTATTATTATGCATATAACTATAAGGTAAAATTATGTATCAATTATTTATAATTAATTGATGTAAGGATTCTTAAACCACTTTAATTTCATGAAATATGAGTAAATTTTAAAAATGGTTAATTGATTTTTGATAGCTTTAAAGGATTGAGTTATACATATTAGGAAATGCATTCATCCTCGTGATAAATTAACTTGCATTGTGTTTTGGGAATTTTTTTTTTTTTTTTGTCCGCAGAGTGGTATTTTCTGCTAAAAGTATAAAAAACATAATTCGCAAAATATCAGGTTTCTTATACCATTTTTGACATAGTACTCTCACTTTTTTGGTGGCAAAAAGAGCATCTTTGAGGGAAAATTGACTATTTCAAGACATTTTGTACCATTTAAAGTTTAAAGTTGTGAGCAGTATTGAAGTAAGGGTTTTTATTTTCATAAATTTTACCTGATTATTCCTCCTAGATGGAGGACTTTGAAAATAATAACGTCACATGAAGACTATTAAAATATATGTATAAAAGGTATATTATTTCAGTATATTCAGCATAATTTACATTTCCTTAATATTAATTTCTTGTAGGGTCCCCCCCCCCCCCCCAGACACACACACTCACATTTTTCTTTATTTTCGTTGGTTCAACTTTGCTCTTAATGGCTTATTTATTTGTATATTTTGATCTTTGGTATGTTTTAGCACCATATATATATAGCGTTTATACTATGAAAATAAATTTCAAACAACATATTCAAACTGTGGAAGGATTTTAAAACTAGGAAAGTTTGTTTTTATTTTTAGGGATCTTGCCTTTGTACATACATGCAGCTAAAGTTAGTTGGCACTGATAAATAGCATAGAGTATGAAAGGGTAGGAAAAGTAAATACAAGTTTGAGAGACCCTGGCTTTGGAATAAGTACTTTTACTGCAATGTGGTCTTTAATTTCTTTACTGGTCCTGCAAACAAGCTTGTTCTCATTTAAAACTGATCTGATTTTGTATGAACTCCTGAGAGAACGTCAAGTGTGTTTTGAAATGAGCAAAAATTGCTACTATGACCGTTTTAACATAAATATTTATAAGCTTTGCATTTAACTACTGACTAAGTGTCTCGCAGTTTCAATATATTATTGTCATAGATGATAAATCTGTCAAGATAGTATTGAGTTTGATGAGGGCAAGAAAGAAATCAGTTGGTAGAGTACATACATGTCTGGTACATAACATCCCTATCTACTAAATAATTTAATTAAACACACATTTTTGCATGGATGTATAATCCTGCTCGACAAATCTCCCATCTTTAATAATATAATTATCGTACATAAATAGAACTTTAAGGCTGTGAGAACGACTTGAGCCTGTTGTAAAAAAGGAAATTATAAGATGTATGTAACAATTGGAAGTGTATTGTACCCACTTTCAATCTAAGGTATGAGTGAAGTTTCGATTCGTTTGTATGTATAACTAAGGGGAAATGACTTTAGGGGAAATAGCGAAAAGGAGAAGCAGGGTTAAGAAACACTGATTAATAAGAATAGGTTCAAAATAAATGCTAATTTAAATATATGTATACGCAGAGTAGAAGCCTGGAACTCGACTCTAATTCATTGCACAAAGAACGTTGAGAAGCAATGCAGTGGAGTGCCGAATCAAAGTCAACAACTAGCGATATGTGATCGAAACACAAACTGTATTCTACTTACAAAGGTCCCCTGAGGCAGGTTGGATTCCGAAGTTTTGTTCGGGCTCTGAGACAAAGTTATCTTTTCATTTTGCGTCAAAGTCTTAGTATGTCGAGTTCCAAGAGTCTATCGTATTTATGTATAACTTATGTAGATACATATATATGTATTACATAATTTATACCAAAATTGAACAACATACTTTGAAATTAGAAGTACATTTTGTGATTTTGAAGTTGATATGTATGTAGATATGTAGTTTTTACATTCATCATGTAAATTATCTGTGAAATCAAATTTAGATTTTAAATAAACTCATGCAAATACAATATGTATATGCATTAAAGTATATGTATCCATTATTAGGTAAGAAAGAGTGTTGCTCAATTTATACAATATTTTGTCAAAGAAAAATTGTGTTCAATAAAAAAATATTTTTAAACGTAAATTAATTTTAAGTACTATGCACTAGGAGTGCCAATCCATATTTAATGAACATTCGATCTAAAAAAAAATTTTTTTCATGTAGATCAATGAATCAATTGAAAAATTATAACATTTAAAAATCACTCGATGTCTTTAATGTTCAGAAAATCGACTTGAATATTTTTTAATTTTTCAAATAACTCATTGATATATAGGACAAAATAAAAATTTAATAGAACCTCTTTAATCAATTAAATGCTACTTATTACACTGTATATATTTAATTTTATTATACTTTATATGAAATATGATTTTGACAGTTACTTATTAAGCCTTTAAAAAACCATATACACAAGTCATATAAAATGATTTATATTTGTTTTGTTAATTATTCAAGATGAAATAAGTTGATTAGAATACTTTACTTATCCCTTGCATCTCAGTGCAAATTTTCCTTTTAATATTTTAAAATGATGATGCTATTCAAGTGAAGTATTAGTAATTCATCCGTATTTTAAAGTAAAAAAAAAATGAAGAAATATTAATACGCTGGTGCCTTTTTCATTAAGCTAATGCACTCATAAATTTTAACTAAAGAGCAGTGTTTCTCAACTGGTGGATTAAAAAGAGGTTCTTAAAAATGAAAATGATATTTGATTTTGATAGCCGTGACAAAAATGAATTTAACATATACAATAAACAATGAAGGGATTTACTATTTACAGTCTCTAATCGGTCCGGTTCGTCCGGTTGTTAAACGATCTCTAAATTACTTTTGTATGGCTAGTAGGGCAACAATAAGTGTTCATGGCAAGACAATAATGAACTTTTAAGTGATTTTAAAGAGTTCCTCATTTGAGCTCATAACGATGTACTATATCCCAATATACTGACTAAGTAGTACTTGAATTGGTTATCAGAACCATGATACAATTTTATGGACTGAATTTATTAAATCCCTGATTTTGAAAACTTTTAAAATCTTACAATTTTACGTTATAAAGTAAAGAAGTTTTTCGATCTTAAATATTTCTTGTATATGGGAGGAAACTGATTTTATATTATTTTAATATTTAAATGGATATTTATCAGAGTGTACTGAAAAGGCAAAAGTTTGGAATTTGCTATCATTATTTTGCATTTTAGTCAATTAAACATAAAAAACCATTTAATGTCCAAAAAAAGACACATTTTGATTTGAAAATCAGTGAAATATAAAAAAATGAATTTTCGATGTAGTTTCCTTATAATCATGGAGTTGAAACAAAATGCAAGGTTTTTATCGAATTAAATATATTAGATTAGAGGTATATCTTTTCACATTATTATCATTATTATAAAGTTGCTTTAATTTGCCTAATTAGACTCACATATAAGTTATAAATAAATAAATTTATATCTATTTTTGGTACTGCTTATAACGCGTATATAGTTGTAATTTCCCTAATCATATCTCATTTTTGATACCAAGTGCATAACATATCATTATTCCATACCCTTCCATGATATATTAAGTGCAAGTAATAAATTCCATTATGTCTAACCTATAAAAATATCTTAATAACAGTACTTTTATGACCTATTTATCATTTGTTTAATTTTTCATGTTAAATGAAATAACAAAAAAAATCTATAATTTACTCATAATTACAAAAAATGACGTCAAACAAACAACAACAATGCACCATTTACAAGAGCAAAATTTCTATGTTCTTCTTCGAAATTACCATACAGAAAAAAAACACACTAACATATATACAATATGAGTGTATTTGTCATTTAATATTTTTAAAAATGGTCCCAAATCTACTTAAGTAAAAAAAAAGCACCATTGTCAAAAGTTTGAGATTTAGATTTGTTTAAAAAACAATAAAAAAACGTAGATTTAAAAGAACGTTTTTTTCAAAATAAAGAAATCTGGACTTAAAACTTAAGATAAAAAAAACTGAATGTATAACAAGACAAAAGTCTTAGTTTTATATTTGAGAATTGTTAATTGTCACCATTTTATAGTAGAAATGGAGTAAGTACTTTTTTTGTATAATTCATTCCAAATTTGAGGAACTTTTACTCCAAATAATTTGTTGAATTTTGTAGTTTTATGCGTATTTATTGGTTTTTTGGTAGTATCAACATTTCGATTTGGTTTTAAACTTAAATTGTATTAAATGGTTTAGAGGTATGTTATATGTAAATATTCACGCCCTAGCTTTTAAAATATCAAATAGAAAGTATTTGGTTTTACAAATATTCTTGATCATTTATTTTTGCTAAATAATAATTATCAGAGTTCACCACACACTTTATCGTATATTTTTTAATCAAGAAAGAGTCTTTTTTTTAAAGTTTTGTACTTGTTAAAATATAAAACAGTTTTAAATAGAGCTTCATAGTACAATTCTAGTCTTTATGGGTACAAAGTTGTTGTTTTTTTGATTTTCTGAGTAAATGATTCATAGTGTTTTCAAGTTTAAGATTATCATCTATACTCTGTGCTTCCTACTTCTTCCTTACTTATTGAACTTTTATGCTCTTCAAATATTAATAAACCTGGTTTTAAAACAAACAACTTTTCCTCTTTACAAATTGGATGCTGTTTATTTCGTTCACAACCACACACCTTGTTTACCTTCATCTATTCCTGGATAGTTCTCAATTCTTCATTTGCTTTTTTACATAACTTCTCATCGTTGTTACCTTAATTAACTACTGTGCAGACATCAGTACACATTACAATACGTATTACAGTTTGAGATGATGGCTAAGCCGTATAATATAACTATCTTCAACCTTCTCTTTATTATTTCAACTGAAATGCTTAGAAACCGACACATAATTTCAAATGGTTTCTGTCTCCCCAGGTTTGACTACAAAGCATGGCTTTTTTTTAAAAATATTGTTAAATACAACAAGAAATATTTTGTCAGGAAAAAAGGATGAATTGCTTTTATACATTAGAGTTCCATTGATATGAATATTTTTTGGGGCTATACCGAATGTTTGGGGGTTTAAAAACTCAAAATCTATTAATTTGTCAATTTTTTTAAAACTAATTTTAGAGAATATAATTTTAAAAATAATCAAATAATAGTCTAATAATGGCAACTTCATCAGTTGAATAACTTTTTCATTAAACTGCCTAAAATCAGCTGATTCCATCGGCTCCAATGATATGTTGGTCAAGTTCTACTCCACATATTTATACCTGTTGTTATAGCTTGTCTCCTTTATCCTCTCTAATGGATTCACTTTAATGCAATTAACTGGTTTAGAGTTAGACTACACCAGAAATTTGAACTTAATAGAGCATAGAATATACTTTTGATGTATATCGACTACACCATTTGTACCCATATAAAAGTAACAAAAATTTTATATTTAAAAGAAACTCTAGTTCAGAACCAAAAGTAGGGTTCAAAAGCTAATTTAGAATTAATCATCAAAATCATTTGTGTCTAACATTTCGATTTTCCCTATTTTCAGGGATTAGCAAATAAAAACCACATCTGTTTAATCATTACTTATATAATAGCAATATATATATATATAACTGGGTGAAGAATAAAAATTGAGTAAGAAATATTATTCTATTTCCGACTATTTTTAAAATAAAATTTTTTACGAAATTATCATAGGATTAGATATAAGGTCAACGTACACTCTTATATATATATATGTAAAATATTATTAATCCGATTTTTATAAGATATCTAGTGGTTTTAATTTTTTTTTATAAGGCTTCTATAGCAACTTTTATATCTCAAAAATCATGTTTTTTAAGTCAAGGTAATATACTTCTATGTTATTTCTATGAATATTGAATTTGAGTGACAACATAGAATAGCAAAACAACATCATTATTTTATATATATGTATGTATATATTCATAATAATCTACCTTCATCATTGTACATCAAAAATGGTGTCACAAAAAGTAAGTATTTTTAAATTAAATCTTAAAAAAGCACAGCTTAACCTCAATTGATCAAAAAAAATGCGTAAAAATAATTTATAAAGTAAAACTAACTCGAGCATTTTAGCACCTTGATAAATTTTCAGGGAAAAATAAAACTCATTTTTATGTTGACATGCCATATTATGCGTGTAGGTTTACATACTAATACATCCTAGTCACTCAAATATTCTTATACACAAAGGATCTGGAAAAAAATGTGTTTATGTTTTTGTTTTTGTTTTTTTTAAAAAAAGCTTTTGGAGCTATCCTCGAGGCATAATTTGAAAGACTCTAATATTTTAATTGAAAAGTAAAAGATTTTATGGGAACAAAACTTAGTTGATTGATAATAAAAAGAAATTTGGAAGCACTTTGACGTCTTATCATACATTTCCCTTTTTCTGATAGTCTTTTTTTAATGAATAATAAACTTATTGTTCTCAAATGACTTCCCACTTCTTATTGAAAGGAGATAATATCCAATATACATATATAGGGGGGATAGCATAAGAGTATCCTCCAAAACATCAACAAGTTTTTTGTATTTTTTTGTATGTTTCGGCTATTGATTTGTCTAGTCATTTCCTTTATTCAAGTTTTCAACGTTGATCCGTTGAGCTTCAATATTTTCTATACTAATCTGCGCTTATGGTTCAAATAGCAAGGATTGAATTAAAAGTGTAAGAAGTAACGTATTCAATTACATACTTTCCTTTCCGTTATGTTAAACAAGCAGAAAATTAGGCCATTACACAGTTACTTAATAAGAACTTCAATTTAAATAATCATCCCTGATAGTCTCGGATGTCATAAAATCCATTACCATACTTTACTCTGTGCATACTATAACACATAATTTAGCCTCTGTTAAATTAGTTTTTTTTTTCTTTTTACAAATAGATAAAATAACATTTGTTGTAGTATACTATATAATATAATGTATTATTGGCCAGAATTAGCATAGGCTATGAATGATTCTTATTTTATATATTTATTTAAACTGTAACTTTAATTATTTTCAATACTTTTTCTTTTAAAAAATGTTTTATATAGTGTGTAGCAAAATTTATTGAGAGGCCTTAGACATCACGGAACAATAGAGACTATTGAAAAATTAAATCATATGAGAATATTTTCTAAGAAATCTAATAATTAATTATTATTAATAGTTAATGATGTAAAAGAAATGCACTGCATAATGCATGGTCCAACTTTTGTACTGCCGCACATAAAATAGGATTCAATTAAAGATACAAAAATTTTATTATTTAATTTTTACTTAATTATGTGCCTGTATAGTAGCCAAGTGACCATAGATGCCTCATTTGTTTTATTGTTCTTATGATGCACTCTAAAGTAGTACTCCCTAACTACCAATCCATGTGGGGATATGACGCCCTACTCTTGGGCCGCAATTTGTCAAGCATTGACTGGTCAACGGTGATAAAAATGTTGGAGACAGTTTCTCTAAAGAATAGTCAAATAGGTTTAGAGAATTATTATATTGGCCAATTAAAAAAATTAAAAAATCTACTTTAGCATTCAAAACCTCAAACTTAAAATTATATTTATCAACCTTTCCACTAAAGGGAGAAAAAAATAACCAAAATTAACTGATAAATTGGATGTTGTCATCACACTTCCCAATTTACTTCTGCATTTAATACTAGGCATATTCAAAGCCTAGTAAGATTTAATTCAAGTTCAACAAATCAATAAGAATCAAGAGTGGACAAATGACAAAAGGTACAAGGAAATTGTTGATGCATTGTGGATATTGAGTGCTTCATTAAGAGCAAGAATAGCTCAATAAATATTCTTCATTCATAAATAGATAGTTAAATAAATTAAATTTAACACTGTGAGTATAGTTTTATGGCTAAATAAACGTATAGATACACGCTACATACTCCTCTCAATGAAGATGTTTTATGAAATGTATCTCCTTAGAGCTCAAAGAATTATGATTATGATTATGTTATTGTTATTATTTTACATGAACTATCTATCATTTTTACCATTAAATAAAATAAAGCAAAAATAAATGAAACATGAATGATTGA
The DNA here is from genome assembly GCA_963680855.1 of Lepeophtheirus nordmannii. Lineage (NCBI taxonomy): Eukaryota > Metazoa > Arthropoda > Copepoda > Siphonostomatoida > Caligidae > Lepeophtheirus > Lepeophtheirus nordmannii. The sequence continues at coordinate 28,690,630 of OY804522.1, read as the reverse complement.
TTGATCCTTTACTAATATTTTGGAAATAAAACACTGTTTAATGCACAGGTCTTATCACAAAGCTTTATTGACAGATCCTTGTAATTGAATTTGCTGCAGAGTACTTTACAAATATTCAACATATTTTAATTTTCATAAAATTATGAAAAAATTACATAAAATAAAACCATTTCATCAATGACATTTTGAAGGTCTAAGAAAACATGTTTTAAATTACTTTTAAAATATTAAAAAAAGTATAGCAATTACTATTACTGGTATCGGAAAACGAATTAGGAGTAGTAGAAATTTATGAAAGCCCAGATATAAAGAGAGAAAGAGAAAAAAAGTAGTCAAAAATGTATAGAGAATTTGAAGGTTCCTGTCAGATATTTTAATTCATATTCAAATTTTTAACAATATATGTTTTATGCATACACGATAATATGGAGTTTATCCCCATTAGAGATTTGATTCCTTTGTAATGGCTTTTAAAGTGCACTTAATGGGAGTGGAAAATAACATTTAATACCTATTTAATCGTATATGAATGTAATCTGTATACAAGTTGTAATTTGTACAGACAGATTGTACAAGTTATGTTTCATCACGTATTATTTGATTATCATAGCATGAGCCATTCTAGTACCCAACTATTAACCCATGATACTATTTCATTTTTACTATATAGTTATGAGTGATAGAGCTGATTCTGCATTAAAAAATGATTTTAAGTGAAGTATAGTTTTATTAGAAAATCAGGCATGTAATTTGACCCAAAACATGAGAGAGAGGACCAATGGGGCATAGAGCAAATCGAGGTAAATAAACTTATATGTAAAGTTATGAACAAACTTTTATGTGCTTTGGAAATGTAGATTAGTTGTTGTTGTTTTTTTTCAAATCTTTTAAAAAGTACATTTTTAATATAATAATATGAAACATTTATGGGTTTCAGAATTGTATTAAAATAATGCTGGTTTTTTTGCTGTTTTATGACTAAATAAAATTGATTTTTTTTAATTAAAATAGATTATTATGATATTACAAGACAACAAAATAGAAATTTAGTTAGAATCCAAGTAAATTGTACTATTAATAGCAGTTGACTAAAGAAATTACCACACAAATTAAAATATTTATTAATATTTTTTTTCCTAACAATAAATAAATCAAAATAATTTAGGTTATTCGTTAAGATGGAGAAAAAAATAAGAAATTCTGCTTGCTACATCACCTTTTGTAATATGTCTTTATATTTTGTACTACATAATTATTCATCGTATAAGAAATTCATACTCGTTGGGAAGGAATTAGGAAAAGAAAATAGTTCTTAACTCTTCTTACCAAGACTTATTCTATTGTTTTGTATTTTTAATTTACATACTCTGAATATTTTTTCAGGCTCAAAATCTTCAATTTCTTTTTTTTAATAAAAGATCTTTATAAAGAAACACATTTCTGAATAAAAAAAGTTTTAATTTATTCTTATATTGATTTACCAAAAATGAGGTATTCTTTTTTTGGTCCTTCCAAGCCAATTTCTCAAACCTTTAAACATTTTACAAGTGATTTTAATTTCTATGTTTGTACTTACATTTTTTACTCAATAATTTAAAGCAAAGTGCTTTTTGACATACATTTATGAATATTTATTTATGTAGGGAAACCATTTGACAATCGACCTCGACAAAATTCCCATTTCTAATCAAATAAATTCATTAATCATTATCCTTAAATATCATTAATTCTTCATTAAAAGTGATTCATCTCATTTGAAATTCGGTTGTAACTTGTATATGCGATCTGTGTACGGAACAATTTGCAACATCTACATGCCATTCAAACAAAAAAAACATTCAGAATAATGACACTAAAGTTCCATTCTTTCACCTGTAAAAGGATTGATTTTACAAAGACTTCATTTCATATCATAGAAAAACAACTTATAATTACATGGCATGAGTTCATTTCAAATTAAAGTTATTACATTTTGTCTGAGAAACAAGCGATTCACGGCAACTGAAAATTAGATTTGTCTTATGTGTCTTTTAACAAGATGCAACATGTCTTCTAGCTGATTAGATTTGAAAAGTTAGTAAGAAGAATTAGGACATAAAGATAAACATATGTATATGTACATTGGCAGAAAGGGGACTTTTTTTTATTTTCTAAGTAAGTATATAGTCCTTAGGGGCAGAAAAGATACAAGGAAAATACATGATGTTACTATGTATGTGTATAAAAACAATTGTACCTTATTTTTTAGATTTACTCTTGAGAGAATTCTTTTAAAAAGTGCTCTTTAACTATGAACAATATTTGAGGAACTCTGTTAAATATAGAAAATCTCGTTTCCACCTATTTTCATCGTCGTGTATTCGTTTTAGTTATGTTGTTTCAAGGACTTTGGCAACTGTTGATTTTTAAGCTCAAATTAAATATTGTTGATATATTTTTAATTTATTTCACTGATGTCCCTTTTGTCAGAACAATATTTACATACTAAATTTATAATCTTTTTACTTTTAAGCTCATTACTTGCTTTTATATTTTTTAATCTTGGTGTATAGATGAACACAAATGTACTCTGGGATAAAATTCGAAAGTATAGGATGTGTTGATGAAAATTTAAATTAATGGCTTTTCATTCATTCCTCTGACATTGTAAAAATTTAATAAATATTCTTCGTACATGAATCCTATGTAGAATGAGAGTTCATTTGGTAGACATATGAGTATTGTATATACGTACGTAATTGAAATAAATGATGTGTTTTCATCACTAATTACTTTCCATTAATCAACTGTTTAATAAAATACTACTCATTCTTGGATTCACTATAAAGTATTAAAAAATATTTGGTACTAAATCCCATCAAATTTAATTCAATTCCAAAAATGGTAAATGAATAATAACAAGAGAAATGTAGTGATATACTAGTAACATGGAAATAGTTTTCAATTTAGTTTCTTATCAGTTATTGATTTTTCTACTACTCTGTGAATTGTCCCTTATTTGTGGTCTGCACCTTGATTTGCTAAACTTTAATTCAAAATTGTATGTGGAAAGTTGGGAAAAATGTCATAACTGACTAACTATACGACCATTTGGGGATCTTTTTTTATTTTTTTACCTTTGTAAAGAAAAGGTTGGAAGATACAATAAAGATCATATTGTTACTATTTAAAACGGTAATTATGGAGAATCACATATGTTTGAAGTATTAGAAGCATCATAAATACTTTTTGTTTGCTCTGCAGATGCGTAGAATATAAATATTTTTATACATAAATTGCAGAATAATGTGAAAAAGAAAGGAAGTTTTTGAAAAAAGAAAAATACTATTTAAATAAAAGTATTCATAAGTTAAAAATGGAATTTAATTTAGATATGTAGGTAAATACTTATCCGTCATGCTAAAAAAATAGGTTTAAATAAAAAATTATTTAACAAAAATAAATAAGTAATGCTTTTTGTCACTTTTGAACTTATAATGTTTTTAGAAAATCAAACAATTTCTGCATGAGAGACTTTCCTAGTATTACATCATGTTTGAAAAAAAAAAATTATTATTTGAAAATAAATATTTCACTTTCCGAAAGAATAATTTTTTGAGGGGTAAATGAGTTATTTTTTTAGATGTCGACTTACGTACTATATAAGAGGATAAAATACTAAGGTGGTGCCTGTTGGTTTAACACATTTTTCAAACTGTCAAAATAAAAACTTCAAGTTTTTTTTTTTTTGCATGTAAAGAATATTTACACAGACACTTGGTTGACATGTGTTTTTTTTTTGGACACAGAGTGCATATTTCTACATTAATGTAGCAAGCTCCTTTGCTTTAGTTAAACTAAAGAGGTCAATCATTCTCACCTTACTGAGAAATGATGCAAAAAATCTAGTATTGAGTTAAAAACAAGGGTGTACCCCCACGGTAGTTTACTTGTGAAAAAACCAGTTGGCCTATGAAGAAATGGATTAGTTGTAATCATATATATATATACTATCTTTAACCTCATTTAGTGCCCTTTGTTAGTAAAATAATAATAGAAAAGTCTGTAGAAAGTTCAAAACTATTGATTTCAAGATCAATTTTGAGAATTACATCATTCTATGAACAATTCAGCTTTTTGTGCCATGGAATTGTGGGCAATTTATTTTTAAGGAACAAACTTTTAATTAGTATTGTTTGATGAAGAATATGATGCAGTGTTTCTAAAACTTTTTTTATACTAAGCACATTAATGAAATAATGAAATCCACATGACTCACCACTGAAAAAATAAAAAATGTGTTCTTTTTATTGATAGAAATAGTGACTTAGCATGGAATTTTTTTTCAAATCCGTATATTGTTTTTTTCAGGCAATCTATGGGAGGCACTGTTTGAGAGCCACTGATATAATACAATAGAAGTACTTTTCCCCTATATATAATGCTTGTAATCTATGTAAGATAGTTTTACACTAATATATATATTAATTAAAGAACAAGGTGTCATGAAATAAATTGATATAAGTATTCAAGGCAAATAGAGATCAAATGTACATAATATTACATTGCTTAAATTCTAATTAAGTACTATTAATCTTAATGTAGCTTATAACTTTTACATGTACATTATATATATGGTATGTACATCATTTGTCAATGAAGAAAAGGTATAATTAAATCCTACGAAAAGAAAATACTTGTGCAATTAAATAAAGATGGGTATGTTGCTCATAAATCCTTCATTTAAGATACACAATGATATCCTCAGCACATCAACAACTTCTATTTATTTTGTGTGTGTGTGTGTGTCAGCTCATATTTTTATATTTCTTTATCTCCTTATAATTATTTTGAACGTTGATTAATTGAACTCAAATCAAGCTGTGAGCAATTTCTTAGTGGCTATTAGTGAATACATTAAGAGTCGAGATGAATCAGTGAGAAAAGAAGAAAAAGTGGGGAAGATACAATTTTCGGGTATGGCTAATTGTATCTCTTAAATTATTAAATAAGAGATAATTTATATATATTTATATCACATAAAATTTACACTTTTACATATTTTGTTATCACCTATCAATTTTTCTATTTTTTCGCCTTATCTGTGTTCTGAACACCGATTGGTTTAATCCGTGCTAGCTGTTGTTCAGATGTGAATATTTTTTTACAATTAAATGAAGAATAGTTCAATAGTGGGGAAGAATTGACTAACTACAAAATTGATTTCCCCTTTCTTTTTTGAGAAAAGGTTGTGGTATATTGTACAATCAAAATAACGACGTGTAGCAAAGAAAATAAACCGTTTGTCTATGATTGCATTTTTTGCTGAAGTATATAGGCGATTCGAGGGTTCTAGATCAAATTAGTAGCTTCTGGATTTACTATGAAAGAAAAAAAAATTTTTTTTTGTTATTAAACGATATGGTTTTTCGTATTGAACAATAATATCTTGTCCAGTATGGATGTATCTTGCAACTTGTCAGGTAGGGAAGATTGGATATACAATGAAGCTTACATAAATTGTATTTTATGTAGATATGACATCGATTTAGACAAAATGATATGAATTCATAATATTGATAAAAAGCATTCTCCAAATAAGAAAGTTAGAGAAGGATAATATAAAATCAGTCTCAAACATGTCCGATGCAGATTTTCATTTGAAATCCATATTTTAAAAGAAAAAGGATAGAAAAACACATGTCATAGTTATATTTGAAATTTCAAAAAATGTTCTTTTCAAATAAAAATCTAAAATAGGTACTACCTAAATACTTTTCAATTTCTATCCATTTAAAACTTAATTATTAATTAAATCCTAGATTTGATCAACACCCTTTATATATATAAAATCTGAAAGGACTTTTATTTTTTTACACTCTCATATCAGATAAAATCAATAATCACGTCCAAATTTCAATTACGCAGTCTCTCTTTCTATTTTCTACTTTTTTTAAAAGCTAATACTCCACATGGGTCTCAATATTTGATCTAATTAACTTGGTACTATTTTGCAATATTAATAAAATTAAGAAGATATTCATAATAAGCCAAACAGATACTGATATATTTGTCAATCGCATCAAGAATTCTTTTGACATAAATAATATATAAATCTATGAAAACAAATTATTTCATTTCTGAATTTATTAGTATATCCTAAAATATTGAAGTTGTTATTAGCTATTCCTAGAAAAAGTGGGATTCAGGGTGAATAACGATCATTCAAAACTACTGTTAGTTATTAACCTGCAATATTTTTTAAATTTTTGTTAATTGTTATTTGTAGAGAAACAAGATTTTTACCGTCTTATTACTTCTTAGATTCAAATTTATGTATGTATATATATATAAGTCTGAGATTAAAGGACACATATATGAAATTCAAAATAGGCCCACCCTCTTCGTTATTGTTTTTTCTTCGTTTATTTTTGTTGGTTAAAGGTGCTTGTATTTAAAATTCATAAAAAAGACACATAGGGTAATTAAAATTTACTTATAAACTGAAACGACTGGCTCTGACAGCAAGAACTAGAGGCAAGGAAACTGTATTGTATAGTTTTGTATCCAACCTGGATTGTTGCACACGCCCCTGGCTCGTAGGTTAAAAAAACTTGTGATGGAAGAAGCATACGTGTAACTTGTGCATTAAAAACTTTGTATGTGAGATCCCTCGTATGTTGAGGCCCTACTGTACATACAGCAAAATTTTGCAATTTAAAAAAAAAAAACTTTGTTCGTGTACCATACATAGAAACATGTCATCAATACTTCACAAGATGGTGCAAAACACCCATATATCTTGTTTAATGACATGATATGCAAGAAAAATATTTACAAAATTCTTTGATGGAAAATTATAGCACATAGTGAATAGAGACTAATCATGTTTGTTTGATACATCCAAGTATGAAATCAAACATTCATTAGGTGAATGACTCTATTTTTAGGATATGGAAAGGATTGACATAAAAATACGGTATTGAATCTCGTCAATATTGTTTTCTCAAAAAATTCGAAGGTAGACATACTTTGTTTATTTATTTATTTTTTTCAAAAAGAAGGAAATTAATTATTTTTTCAATAGATTAAATTTATCTTTGACAAACTTTATCATTAATTCTTATCCAAACAAAACAAATTCTTTTATTTATGTTCATGTCAAAGTATGCACTACATTCAATGACTTATTAAAGATCATTTGTTCTCAATAGAGTTAAAAATTAAATAAAAATAATACTTTGATGTTTTACAGGCATGTTTATGAACAGTGTTATTGGATACGAAATGTATTTTTTTATCTGTTTGATTACCCATATATACATAAATATATATAGATTCTGAAAGCATATTGTTCCCTGATCAATACATCTGATGAATGCGGCTAGAGTATGTACTAAATGTGAATGTTAATTAATTGTTTTATATGAAGTTGGAAAATCAAAAAGGTACGATTAACAATTTAGTCTAGAAGTGCCATTGTTTCTCCATCTCATTTTTGTGGACTTCTTTGAGGCTCTAAAATAAATTGTTGAATTTCACAGAGAAGTAAAAACTAGGCTGGTCACAACAAAGACTCTGTGTAAAAATGAGATGAGGGGTGTTGGAACAGGGTTTTATAAAAATGACGTCAGATATTGATGATATTACATGGAATATCAGTTTTTTTGATTTATTTGGAATATCCACCCTTGGAAGAATTGCAAAAATTGATTAAAATGCTGTTGAAGGACTCATTATTATTTTAAAAAGCTGTGAATTTATTCTTTATGTGGCATCGATACTTTAAGACAGGAGTCTACAATTAATTAATTATTCTTTGGATCAAATAAAATTCTTACTGTATTTAAATACTAAAAACGTTCAGACCTTCAGTTGCAAAAATAGGTCATTACTTATATTTTCATATTTCTATAAAATATTTGAAGTACCCGTCTTGATAGAAATTTTAATAATCCTTAATTATAATAATTAATGATAAAAAGTATAGGGCGGGCCTATACAAATCGAGTACAGGTCTGATGTTGCCGACATATACTATAGGGACTGGCAAATTGAAAAATTTCTTTTCTAAAAACACTAAGGTCACATTCAAAAGGAAAAAGAAAAGTTCCTTAGGGATGACAGGTTTTCTAAATATTTTAGTGTAGTGCGCAGGGTCCGTATAGAAGGTTAATCAAAGTGCCCCTTCAAAAAACTATATTTCCTTTAAATATTTATTTCTCTGGTCCCCTATGCTAAAGGGCCCCATAGTATTGCATCCTGTGTTAACACTCCCTTACACAACTGCATAGGGGTAGTAATATTTGTCCACTTTTTAAAGTTGAGACTGGTCATCACAAAGCAGAACATTCACAATCTTTCCAAATAACTCGAAAGAGACGAGATCTCACACCTACTCAAACTAAACGTATTATTTGTTTGTAAAGTTAAAGAGATTATGATAATTGAATTAAAATTTTCTATTTTGGAAACTCAAAGAAGTCTGTAAATATGAAACAGAAGAAGAAATTGTGAGGTCTGGGCTAAAATATAAAACATTCACAATCAAAATAATACCACAAGTTTTATGGTAACTTATAAATTGTTATATATTTTTACAAAATAAAAGGCAAGTTATAAAGGAATAGTTTTAGTGAAAGGTTGGATGAGTAAATTATTATTTACAGGAGAATGATAAGCTTCACTTAATACTGAAACGTACTTATTTATTATAGAATCAAGAGGGGAAGCAATTGAGCAGAAAATATACACATGAATGGGTGATATAAGATGAAATCCATTTTGGTAATATATTTTGCCCTGCTCACTTTTTCTCTCTGTCTGGATGTGGGAAATCGTAAGCGTACAAGGAATGGTCAGCGGCTCTACTATGGTCGTTACTCAAATCAAAATGAAAGTGACACCTCAGAAAAACAGAGTAAAATCCGAGTATCCCTGGCTGTAGCTATGCCTTTATCCATGTTCAAAAAGAGAGACTATACAAAAAAAATTATAAGTTCCGCCATGAGTTTATTAGATATGAAGTTTGTCAAAACCTATGAATTAAGTCCATTTTTGGAAATGATTGAACCAACTCCGTCTCCAACACAGGTCCTTAACAAAATTTGCCGACAGTTTTTGGCCAATAAAACTGCCGTTGTCCTATATCTCACAAACAGCGAAAACTATGGACAGGACACAGTCGCAAGTCAGTACTTCATTCATCTAGCTCGATATGTGGGTCTGCCTCTTATTTCTTGGAATGCAGATAATTCTGGATTTGAACAATCAACTGGTGCTGACTCATTGAGATTGCAACTAGCGCCCACGATCAAACATCAAGCCTCTGCTATTATAACCCTTTTGGAACGCTATGAATGGTATAAAATCCTAATTGTGACTGGAAAGATTGCTGGCCATAGAAATTTTAAGCAAGTCATGAGAGAGCTCATTATAGAAACCCCGGAGAATCAAAGAAGTGTAAGAATTTTGGATATGCTAACCCTCACCAACGCATCAGATATTGTATTGGCTGCACGAACTGATGCTCGTGTTTTTGTACTCTATAGCACAAAGAGAGAGGCCATAGGTATTATGAAGGCAGCAAAGAAAGCAGGGTTGACTCAGAAATCTTTTGTATGGATTACAACTCAGTCTGTGATTGGTGATAATTTAAGAGAGCCGCCAAATGAGTTTCCTATCGGTATGCTCGGAGTTCATTTCTCTACAACTGTCAGTACAATGATTGAACAAATTGGTAAGTATTTGCATACTTTGCCTCTCCTTTTTCAGGTTGCTTAAATAATTTATTTTTCAAGGTACGGGAATGTCAATTGTAGGTCATTCATTAGAGAAAATAGTCAATTCAACATCTTTGGATCATTCATCCAAAAGACGACTCGTTCAATCTGGGCCATCATGTGAAAAATGGTCTCAGGGGGAGCATCTCTATCAGTATCTAAGAAATGTATCCATACCTCAAAAAGGAGGTAGTCCGTCGTTAGAGTTTCTTTCAGATGGATCTAAAGAGTCGGTCGAGCTTAAAATAGTCAATCTTCAAAATCACCTTGCAGGTAAAAGGTGGGAGGAAATTGGAGTTTGGCAGTCTGTGGATAGAGAAGATAAAAAGAAGAAGGTGCTGGATATTAAGGATATTGTTTGGCCTGGAGATGCATTAAAACCACCAGAGGGTGTTCCTGAAAAACGCTTCCTCCGAGTAAGTTTTCTGGAAGAGGATCCGTACATTATGTTGGGTCCACCTTCGACATGTTCTGCCAATAAGGGGATAATTTGCCAAATGGTGGATGATCCACTACTTGAAGGTAATGTAGAGTCACACTTTGGGATCATTTTCAATTCTACAATAATAAATATCAATATTTTTTAAAGGAGTTAATCAAACAGAGGAAATGCGAAAGGAGAATTCGACCTATTTTCAATGCTGTTCAGGCTTTTGTGTGGACTTATTGAATAAATTTTCCGTCGATCTCAGTTTTGACTACAAAATGATGCGGGTAAGGGATGGAAAATGGGGTGGGATTGTAAATGGACAATGGAATGGACTTGTCAAAGAGTTAATTAATCATGAAACGGACATTGTTATGACGAGTTTGAAGATTAATTCAGGACGTGAAAAAGTGATTGACTTTAGTGTTCCTTACTTGGAAACGGGGATTACAATTCTCGTAGCCAAAAGGACAGGAATTATTTCTCCGACTGCATTTTTGGAGCCTTTCGATATTGTGTCCTGGATGTTGGTTGCATTGGTTGCTATTCAAATAGCAGCTGGATTTATATTTTTGTTTGAATGGATCTCCCCAGCTGGCTATAATATGAAGGTAAAAGAAATTAATAATAAATTCAATTGAAGCACCCTGTCAATCTAAAAGATCAGTATCATGCAATGTAAATATAAAGCCCAGTCGAAGTAAATATTTTTTTTTTTTGCACTCAACTATCGAGAACATCAGTCATTTTCAATATTTTATGCACTGATTAAAATTTATCTTATTAGAGGAAGATTTTTTTAGTAATTTTTGCAACTAATTATACTAATTAGAGTAAATATACAGTGATGCAAAGTTTGTTTTCCTCCTTAAAAAACCAAGTTTGTTTATTTCTTGACAAATTACTTCAATTTTCTCTTTTTTTCTTTAATTTTGTCTACATAGAATGCATTAATTCTTATGTTCTTAAAATATTTTTTCAAAATAATTTACATTCATATAAAAAGTAAGACTGAAAACCAAATGGACAACCTTGGCACATTTTTTTGGAGCCTTAGCTAAGTATATAATGAATTAAGAGCCAAGTGATTAAATTGTATACAAACATATCATTAGTGAATGAGTTTAACAAGGCAATTGTAACAGTTGTCATGATTTTTCTTAAAAAAGAACAGATAAATTGATAATATAAATACATAATCACTTATTCTGTTGTATTAATTTATACAAATTAGTAGTGTTGGATTCGATTAAAAAATTTAAGTTCGTTCGAATTCAAGTACACGGGACTAAATTGAGTCGATTTTGAGTAATACATAATTCCAAAATATATTTCAATTTTCTATATCCGAGTTTGAGTTTCACACATAATAATAGTTGAGTCAGGTTTAATTTTGCAAAAAGAAAAAGTATTTCAAAATGTTGAATGCATCAGTACATGCATTATTTTAGCTGTCTACTAAAAAACATCAATAAAAAACAAAATATCTATGACATTGCAATGAATTATACTTCTTTTCCTGGATGTATATTGTTTAATGATAGAGAAGGTAGCTGATGTAGCCAGAATTGGTAGGCATTTCAACACTAATTCAAATAAATTTGGAAAGGTATATTCAAATAATGATTTGGCTCATTCATAGTAATAAGGTAAGAAGCATCCATAAGTTTGATTACTCGAAACAAGAATAAATATTTTGAGTGTTGGTTATTTGGACGAGCAGGTGTAATTTTTGGGAAAAAATTGATTATGGTTATGTCGATATTTTCGTGTTTTCTGTGTTTTGAGTTCTAGTAATTCTTACTAATTACAAAATAGCATTAAATTTAGTACATTTTTTGTGAAATTTTAGCATTAATAAGTTTATTAATTGCAATATGAAATACATATATGAACTACATATAAAATATTTATTTTAAAACGGGAAAAATGAGATTTTAAATAAAACCACACTATTTCTCAACTTAAGTATAAAAGTCTAATAAGTAATTATGAAAATATATAAATAAGAAATTAACCCATATAATGTGTGCATCTAAATAAGTTTTAATTACTGAAATTTATAATTTAGCCACTTTATATATTTAATTAAAAGTTAAAGACACTAATTTAAATCAAAGATTGTTATTTCTTCAGGATAAAAAAATTCTAATTTTTATTCTAAATTAACACAGTTTATTCACCATTATATATTTAAATAATACCCGGTGTACGATATTATGAATAAAATTTATTAAACCCAAAATATGGAAAGGAACTATTATTAAAAAAAAACTATGTATGATATTTTTTTATTTTTTTAAATTTACGTTTATTTTCATGCCTGCTCATAAATCACAATTACTGTTTTTCTCTTTAGAACGATAAGAAAACATTTCTCATCTGATTTAAAAATTAAAAAGCTATTTTCTGAATAACCCAAAAATAAGATTACATATGTAATAGTTCAAAGTCTTCTGACCATTATAAATATAATTAGAGATGTGAAAATAACAAATCCTTCTACATATAAAAACTGTTTCTGAGGTGACGTCATAAAAATATGGTAATCATTTTATTATTTAGTTTCTTTATCTCAGAATATCTTTTCTTCAGCACATCACAAAAAAACGAATAAGAAAGTCATTTTTCATTATATGAACATATATTGTTTGACATATTTGCATTGCAATGGATATTAATTTTGAGCATTATTTTAACCTACCGTAAATCTTCGAGTATAGTTCGCATTTTTTCCCGGAAATTTTAAGGTCAAAATCCCTGGTGTGTACTATACATGTACTATACATGAGGTTTAGGTTTTTCCCCCAAAAAAACTCCTATACTTGCCCTGCGGACTATACATAGGGGCGGACTATACTCGAAGATTTACGGTATTCAAAATCTCAAGACATATTATTTACATATTATGTGTCCTCTATAAGAAAGAAGGATGACTAAGGCTGAAAATTGGAGATCTAAAACATGGCCGATCAAGATATTTATTCATTTTAATTGAGTTTAATGTCTACATAGTGTTTTCTTTCCTTTCCTCCCTCTATCTAATTAAGATATAGACGCAGGGCAAAAAGAGTAAATATTGAATAGGAAATAACTAAAACTTTTGACCGGATGCCTTTTAGTTTTCCAAATTCCATGTCTAATGATAACTAAGACAGGTTATGATACTTCTTTAGTTCTTCACGTGATACCATACCTAGAGATGTGAAAATTGTTAGAATCCCGGTGAGCGTAAACTGAGAGACACAATATCTACCGAGCCTGGACAATTGTATCTTGAAAATAGAAAGGAATAATTACAGAGAAACAATTTACAGTTAGTTGCCAAGTAACATGCTTTACGATAAATTTACACTCGCTGGGATTCCAACAATTTTCACATCTTTATTCAATGAACTGTATCGAAGGATATGTTAAGAGTTAGAATCAAAGCAATCATGGATTAATTATATGCTCTGAGGCAATGATGTCATGTGGTGAAATAAAGAAGTATCATAGCCAACACTAATATCTCACTTTTTGTACTGTCTTAATGATGACAATTGACAGCTTTAAATCTTTCATTACGTTAAGTTCATAAGCAATATTGATCCAATTGCAAAAAAATTGATACATTAAAATTTAAATTTAAGTACTATACTCTGTGCTTACTTTTTTAATACTCTGTCATTCATCTCCAACAATAAAGTTAATAATAAATTTAGGGGATAATAGGATTTTGCTGACATGTGTAATTAGTCAAAATTATTCTAAGTTATAATTATCCTTCTTTTTGTGATCATATAAGGTATCTTCTTGTTTTATTTCTTCAGTTTAAGCATCCCCAGGGACGTTTTTCATTTCTACGAACTCTGTGGTTAGTATGGGCAGTTCTTTTTCAAGCTGCAGTCAATGTAGACTGTCCTCGCGGATACACTGCTCGATTTATGGCTCACATATGGGCAATGTTTGCCCTTATATTTCTGGCCATTTATACTGCTAATTTGGCAGCATTTATGATTACAAGAGAGGAATTTCCAAATCTAACAGGAATGGATGATCGAAGGCTTGTGAATCCCACATCTGTCAAGCCAGCGTTTCGTTTTGGAACGATTCCAAATGGTGCAACTGACTACATTATGAAGAATAATTTTCCTCAAGTTCACAGCTATATGAATAAGTACGTAGCAAATTTATAAATTTTGAAAATATAATATTAAATAAAATTGAATTAAAAACGTGAGGAAAGTAACAAGGAACTTTTTGATCTTCTTAAGCTTTAAGAAAATAATATATATTTTTGGGAGCTATGAATTATCTATAAAAACTTTAAACTCCTTGAGATGGATTAATGTTGTTGTCAAACTGTGTATATTTGTGTTGTTAGTCATCAACATGAGAAGGAAATTAATTGGTATTGAATGTCTTCAAAACTTGAATTCTTCAAATTAACATATTCCTTACAATTAGAAATTAAATTTTTACAAATTTAAATCAATTGATATATAAAGAAAATTAATGATTTAACTAAGGGACTCTCAAACTTTTTAATCCCTATAAAATTTTCATCGACTCCACATTAAAAAAAAAAATATTATTTTTTTTTGTATTTGTTGTTAATTATTTTAATTATCTTTTATAAAGTCAATTATTTTGCCCCAGCGGACTGAACTTAAAAAAAAAAAAAAAACATTTGCTTCATATCTAAACATAGCCCTTCAGGAGCAACGATCGATGTAATTTGTTCCTTTACTTTTTAACTTTGCCCATTCTCTTTGTAAGACATAGGTTTTCCAACTTTTTTAAGCTCTGATCCATTAAAACTGCTCTATAAGAGTAAAGATACAACTTACTATTAAGGATTTTAGAAATATATCATGTCTAAGGGACTACGAATGACGTCTATTGAATTTCTTTTTTAAATCTGATTTTAATAATTTTTTTTAAATTAGCAACTCGGCTTTCATGAATATTTTCCTCATTAATAGTTTGGACAGAGTTATGACCTTATAATTTGAATGAATGTAGATAATATCAAGATTGAGTCCAAATTTGAAAGATCAGATTACCATTATACATTGTTTAAAATTACATAGTTTAATGCAGTCATTAATTTCAGAATATATTCTATAAAATGAAGTAAGCAGTTTTTATTTAATGAGTGCAATTAGCTTATACATAGAAATAAATGTTAGTCTATTAAGAAAAATTATATATGTATGTATTTTATAATTGGATCTCTATTTATGGAAATAAATTACGTTAATGATATAATAATGTTTTGATATGGTTATCCTTAATTTGAGTCATTAAAAGAAAAAAATAAGATTGATTCTGAAATTTCTTTGACTCAAAAACCCTTTTCACATTATGTAATAATGGCTTTTACTTCAAGGAAAATCTGAGAGTATTAATAAATCTACGTCAAGTATTTCCGGAAAGAACATAAAATTTAATTATAATTACATATTGTATCTACTTAATAAGTATATATTATCTAAGTTAATACAATTCAACACATCTACAATGTGTATAAACATATAGATATTAGGGATGCAAAAGTCTTACAACTTGATGTATCATCCTAAATCTTAAGGATGCATCCCATTAAATGCTAAACAACAACCCAAAAAACAACATTCAGTTACGTCATTATCAATCAATTCCGGCCATTCTGAAGGTATAATTTTTACTCCATTGAAAATACTTTTCCCGATATAAAATAATTTATGCAGATCGCAAATATTAGCATGTTCCTATTTTGTAATCCTTGACACAAATTTTTCCAAGAACCGATAAAGAAATATCTATAGACATAATTTTAAAAAATTGAATTTGAAATTTTGTATCAAAGCTGGCTTTATATATTGCTTTGGTCTAGATTTGAATGTAGATATGCATGCTTGATAGAAAAAAAAAACCACATACAATTACCATATTATGCAATAACTTTTTCTGGACTCAATTTGCTCCTCTACAAGAATTTTGAGTCTATGTACTCCATTGAAACTGATAGATTTTATTACAGTTTTTTAATATTCAAAGGAATTTTATTCATTCCTGAACAAATAAAAAACTAAGGTACTATTCCTTCATGAATAAAATCCTTTAAAAGGAAAGGATCTTTTGATCTTAACCTTGTTTTTTCCTTTAAATTGAATCATCTTACATAAAATATAAAAGCATTTACAAAATCAATATTAAACTATTTTTATATGGATTTCTGTTTAGTTTTGTTTTTTTTACTAAAAATTTGTTTCCGTATAAGAACAAACTTACAAATAAGACACAGTTATAAAATTCCGCTGCTACAACTTTGTAGACACCTTGTTGTTGTTTTAGTGGAAAATTACATAATAGGCTGGTTTTTTTTTGTTATAATTAAGAGAAAGGGTGATACAATTTTAATGATACTCTCAAGTGGCAAACCATTTTTTACAAAAAAGTGTAATTATTGTCTATTCTCAATATTTACTGAGAGGAGAACATCTACCTGATAGTAAAGATCTCGCATGAAGGAATACATGCATTAAGGTTAATAAAGCAAATAAAATGTTAACAAAAAAGGGCTCAAGTCCTTATTATTAGCTAAAAATATATAATTTCCTGACATTAATTTCAGTTAATTTTCTGCCTCTCATCTATGGTATACATAATGTTATTATTTATTATTGATGTCGTCATTTGTGTATGTATACAAAGGAGAATAGCTGCTTGTAGCTCAGTAAAACGTCATGACAGCTCAAGCTGCTTCCCTCTCAACATTCATCAAATTGTTAGAGTTACCTGGTTGATTTTCTCTTTTTTTTTTAATTTTACACATCCCATTTGCATATTTTTTACATTCCTACATTGGGTAGTCGATTAAATAGATAAATTTTAAACCCAAATTTTTGAAATACAAAAATAAGATTAAATGTCTTCAATTACTTAACCACTGAATAACCAAGGGTGGTTGTTGCTACCATTTTAGAAAGTTTTTGGACCTTAATCAATCTTATTAGCCCTGGCAATCCAAATCATTTAAAGCATTTGGCATCACATATAGTTTTCATTATTTTTTGAAAATTTATGATCATATATTGTCAAAAAGATTAAAACTTGCATAAAATAAAAATGAATCCACAATTTAAACATTACATATAAGAATAAAAATTATAATTAGATGTAATTTCTCAAGGAAAATAATCAACCATTGCAAGGGCTTTAACTTGATTAACTAGATTAATTTGGAAAAAATTAGACGATTAGTTACTAATCGGTTTTGAACTCCCATCAATTAGAATCCACCACAAAAAAATTAATTTCAGGCGGGCTTAAACTTAAACGGATATCCGGAATGAATTAAATTCCAGTACTGAGACTTGACTCTAGTGATTCATTTTATATGAATGACTCTTTTTATTGAAACTAAATATTGATTTATCTTCATAATAAATGGGCTTCCTCTAATCAAGTTTTGTTTTAGAAAGTGATGGATCGGTTAATAAAAGTCATAAAGTAACATTTCCTACCTATTTTCTAGGGATAAACTTTATATATTTATATATATGTATGCATACATGAAAAATGTCTTTTTAAAGAGATAAAAAGATATTTTTGTAGATGTAGGAGAAAGTAAACCATATGTATATATGTCAGATCCTGTCGTACCATGACAAATATAATTTAATTAGACTCTTCTAGGTATTTGTTTTACAATATTAACTTTGTTACATTTTTCGCTGTTTTTGTTTTTTTCATAAAAATTAAAAAATATGTTCGAGTTGATGTATTTATTTCACAAATACCAGATGTAATGGGATATCTAACTCAAATTTTGGAATAAACTTTTGAGAAATTTAAGTATTACATAGATATCCAAATCTTCTGCTTTAAAAAATGAACAATATTCAGTTGATATTGGAGTTCATTTTCTTATTAAATAAGAAATAAATAAGGAGGACCCACTTTTGAAGTAACGAATGACATACCTAACGAGGTAGCTAGGATGCTAAGCTCAGTCAGCAAGACACCTGGCATTAGTAAAACCCTGGTCGTGTCAGTGTCAATAGAAATGACTTCAGTGATGGATAATGGCAAAGTTACAGTGATGTAATTAACCGTAATGTGGTTTCGATTAACAGCAAATTCTAAAGCCATCCTTAGTAATCCTTGCATAAGTGCCATGATGGCCAGCGATACCATCTGAAAGACTATAGGCAAGGTCAAACGGGGCCTTTATTGTCTGAAAAAAAACGCATGACTTATCTACATAAACAGTACTGTCACAAGTTTTCAGAGTAATTTCATTGTGAATTATGATTTACATACCTCAACAATTCTTCTTTTTATATGAAGAGGCTCTGTGAGTAAAAACGTGTCTTGTTCGTTGGAGAGATAATGATATTTTTGTGGTATTCTCAAAAAGACCAATAGCAGGAAGTTAGACAACTACGTCATTTTCCCTTTTATTTAATAGTAGAAATACGTTCACTGTTTAAAATAGAAATCATTTGAGTTCAATAAATCAACGTTCTCAAAGCCTATAGGGGACAACAGTATGAAGTAGGCAAATTGTTAGCTGGATAAAAATATATAGTCCATTTTTAAATTATTGGGATGTATAACAGCGTGTGCAAATTTAAATATTCATCCTACGGTTCTTTAACAAATGTATTGTGTACTTAAACATTACATGACAACAATTAGACATTTACTATTTAAATAGTTTTATATACATATATGGTATGTACATCTTTAATTAACCTGTTTTGTTTGCTTGTTCAAAAACCCCTTAGATTCAATATTTAATGATATAAAGGTATGTATTTCTGTGATTCTCTAGGTTACTATAATATAGTATATATTTACGTATTATATTGACTCTTTTTTTCAATAAAACCATAATTCTTTATTCTTCAATGTCAAAAGAATATGAAAAAAATATGTTACTTTCATATATAAGATTCTCAATGTATTTCAAATATTGATATCTTTTGTTAAATACATACATATTGTGTTTATAGATCGATCCCTGATCAACACTTGGATTCACAATAGGACCAACAAAATATGCAACACAGAGCCTATTCAATTCCCTTATATAAATAAAAAAAAATATTTTCTTTAAATTAGAGAGGTATCTAAATGGTTTTTTCATGGCTGGGGATAAGGAGTCATAGAGATGGATATTTATTTGCAGAGAATTTTAGATTCATTCATCGAAGCTCCAACATTTGTGTAACTTCCTTTCAATGTTCTTAAAACCTTCTTTTTATATTGTTTTTTCATACTTTCCTTATGCTTTTGGATATACAGAGTATAAATATCAATTTTCTTTAAGTTTAAAGATTTTGTAAAAATATATATTAAAATAATTATTAAATTATGATTTAGAACTTGAAGTCATTTGAATAATATTTCCTAATGATTTTATCCTGTAAACACAAAGCTTCAAAAGTTATAATAAGGAAAAGACGCATAGTACTGATATTGACCACATGTAAGTTTGTTGTACAAAAATTTGGTCAATTATAATATGTAATTTATAAAATAGAGGTAGTGACAAACAAATAAATGTGTGAATATTATTTGATTCAAAATATCTTTCTTCAAACTATCAAAGCATCTTTTATAGTGGTCTACGGATCGGAATAAATACTTTTTTATAGAAATGCAATTATGTATATATATAATTAGTTTTTTCATCTATAAAATCTGGTTTGAAAGTATTTTCAATTTGATTTGTTGAGTCCTAATGTACTTTTTATCGACTTGAGATAATTTTTGAGTTAGAAAAAGAAGGATAATAAATTATCTATGTATTTGCGATATGAGTTTATATCTTATGTGAGATAATTCAATTCTAAGAAAAAGCATTGTTAAGGTTTTAAAAAAAATGTTTTTGAAAGATTTTGTTTGTAAATAAAAAGTTTTTCAATTTGAAGCATAAGTAGTTTGTTTTTAAACATAGTTAAAAGAGTATTTTGGCTCAAAAGAGATTCAGGTTCTCTTGACTTTTGTAACTCATTCATTTCTGTTTTAAAAACTTTTTTAAACGAAATTGAACCATAATTAATATGGTTATCATATATAGTTAGAATTTCAATAAATCACAAGGATACTTTATAAAATATTTCATGATATTTTTTCTTTAATGAGACAAATAAACTTTTAAATAATTACGTAAGCTTGTTAAAAAAATAGGATTTGGTGCTCAAAAAAGATACGAAAATCAAGGAAATTAGTTATAAAAACTTTATATACCATGTTATAATTAATGATTATTATATGTTCTTAAAAATGAGGAAAACAATTTCTCAAAGGTACAGAGTTGTTTGTAAATGAAGCTGCATCATGTTAAAACAAAAGGGACATTGACATATTACAATATAATTAATTCTCTGTTGATGGTTATTCATTTTCGATTTGTATGCTGAGCGTGGTATTGACGTTATGAATAGAGTTTAATACTTTATTCATATTCATATAACAATTTCCCTGCCATCTATTAAACTTTTTTCCTTCAAAAAGAGAAAGGAAAGGGCGGGAAACTATGTATATTTTAGACTCTTTATATTTTTGTATTTCAATTCTCATTTTTTTGCTAATAACTTGTAGATTTAATCGATCCACTGTCAAAGAGGGATTCAAGGCAGTGAAAAACGATCATCTTCACGCCTTTATTTATGACGCTACAGTATTAGAATATCTTGTTGGACAAGATGATGAATGTAACATTCTCACTGTTGGTTCTTGGTATGCCATGACAGGCTATGGTGTTGGTTTTCCAAAAGGCTCTCCTTGGATACCACTCTTCAATCATTATCTCATGATTTATAGGTAAAGTTATATTTTTGTTAATGAGAAGGAAGGTATAATAAGATGATTTATTTGAAAATATGAGGCTGATGAATTTATAAATAAATGAACAATTTCTTTATATAAATAAAAACAGATAGAATAACTTATCACAAGTAAGAATACACGAGACTCTGACCGTTATATGTATCAAAAGATATATCAAAAACTACCTTTTTTAAGGGTATTCTTGGGAAAAGAATAACGCCTCAGTTTTTCAATTGTTAATAATTCAAATAAGTTCATTTGAAATATGAATAATTCATTGATATTTTACAATCAAAAGAGTATTTGATTCTGGAGGGTCATATTCAACAACAATATTGATTTCATTTGAGATAATAGCCACATGATGTTGATATTTGAAAATAATAATAATTAAAAGTTCCATTGTTTACTAATATAAATTTTTATTTATTTGTTCATTTTGTAATATAATACCCTTTATTAGATCAGATAATTTTAAAAACTCCATCTGGAGCCAATTTTGCCTTTAAAAAATCTTTAGCACCTCTAGAATCAAATATTTTTTTGATAATAATGAAAGACGAATTAGTTATTCACTTTTTCAAATTTTTCCTTTTGTGTTAACACAAGTAATTCCTTTGACTTAGAAACACTTGAAAAGATGAGGTAAAAGTTACTAAAAGTGTCTTGAATTGAAAAATGCAAGTACAACGAAATCAGGACTGATCGATTCTGGACTAAACATATGTACATAAAAAATGAGATATAGTTAAATATTATTATTTATAGACAAATGAGACGTAATGTATTGAACATACATTGAACTTACATACTGTCATATCAAGTCAAGGCTCAGCTCTCCTGCGTAGCACACACCTCGTCTCTTTATATTAGTATTTCTCTATGGGTTTGACATATCCAAAAGGTTCATTACTGCAATACAAATTGTAATTAAATATGTAAATAAATAGTTACATTGAGTAAATCCCCATGAATCAAGACTGATAATAATAAGCAATTACTCATCAATACGTTCATTCAAACAAGTTAATGTATCATAATAATCTCAATGTTGATTCCGTATTTATTAATGAGCACAGAGCTATTGAATACTGGCTTCAAAACATTTTGTAACACAAGAATCTAATCAACTCTATATTTACCCCTCAACAATCCTATATACATATACATTTTTGCAATTCATATTTCCATTTCAAGGATTTGTATCAGATGATGAAGGATAGTTAACATCTATTTTTTTTCTTTCTCTCTCTCTCTCTCTCTAAGTATCTTATTTTCGATTAAAAAAATACATATGTCTATCTACTTATCTATGTAGACATATATATATAACTTTGATTCGAGAAACATACATATCAAACATACATAAACTTGGAATCTATCTTTAAATGAAATTTTTGTAAAGACATTTAAATTCAAATAAAATTATGTAAGAGTCTTTTACATATTATATTGAATGGAACAAATGTTTGTAGATGTATGTAAGTAAAGTATGTTTAGCCTACAAATTGATATCTACATACTATGAGACTCAAACTCATGTTTGACACTATGTACTCCATTCTTTTACATTCATTATTGTTATGGGTGGAAATACCGGGGTGAGACGTATCTCCTTCTCAAAATAATTTAAGACTCAATTAATACAAGACTGTTTATTGTCACTGCCCCCTACAATGAAGTTGAATTTTTGCCCATGCTTTTTGTAATAGTTTTTGCTACTTTATTCGTTCATAGTAAGAGTAACAACGAAAGGATGTACATACTTTTCAAACTGATGTCACAATTCATTCTGTAAACCGTTCAAGATCGTTAAAGTATTTATTTATCAATATAATTTGGTCCCTGAACCAATATTTGTCCCATAAAAAAATTTAACCTCGATCAGTTTCATCTACAATTTTGTCAGTGCTGATATTTAACAAAAAATTGTTAATGACGTCAATTGTGATTTAAAATGAGAAAATACCACTTTGAGGTCGTCAAAAGAAGTTTTAATTTGACTCTTTTCAATGTAAGACAGAAAAAGTTTTTAGCCTAGAGTCTGAGACTGATTCTTAGGTCTTGACAAAAATGATCAGTAATAATTGTTTTCTCTTATTTATATTTAGCCGAGTCATAAGCACTCACCATTCATATTTTTGTCATCATCAAACTGATTCACTTCATAAATTAGGTATTTCTCAATAGAATTTCACATCTGGGTTTTTATCCGGTTAGGTAAATTTGGAAGAGGGTAACTTCCCGTGTTTTTGACAGTACTTTTTTCCCATCACCTCCTATCCAAAAAAAATTTCCAAAAATGTTTATTCTAATTGGTATGAATTATGAGTAATTTTGATATTAATGAAGGGATTATTTATATTTATACTTTCAAACATGATTGTTGGTAGAGAAAAATCAAATTTAAAGATAGTTCATTGAACTTAAGAATATGAAAAATATGACTGTTTTTAATACAAAATATCAAATTCTGAGTCCAACTATTTGTTGAGTGTTTAATTTTAGTGC
Source organism: Lepeophtheirus nordmannii (assembly GCA_963680855.1). NCBI lineage: Eukaryota > Metazoa > Arthropoda > Copepoda > Siphonostomatoida > Caligidae > Lepeophtheirus > Lepeophtheirus nordmannii. The sequence goes on along the minus strand of OY804522.1, from coordinate 28,667,122 downwards.
TAATGGATATTTTTTAGGTATAATATATTATCTTGTAATAGGATTATATGTGCATATATTATTGATAAATATAGATATTTAATTATCTGAATCACTAATTTGTACAAAAACTTTACTCTAAAAAGGGAAAATGGTGATTTAGAGAGAATGCAAACGTTTTGGTTCACGGGAGCCTGTGAGCCCACCAAGCGAAAAATGACTTCCTCGAAACCTCTGGCTTTAGCTCAATTTACATCAGCTTTTCTTCTTCTTGGAATAGGCATATTTTTTTCAGTTTGTCTTCTTCTTTTAGAGCACTTATATTTCAAATATGGACGAAATAAACTATCATCAAAATTGATGGGATGTTGTAATTTAATCTCCTTGAGCGTGGCAGAGTCAATTAAGGAAAAATTTACACAAGGAGAGCCAAAAATGCCATATGAGGATATGAGGTATTTTTTTATATAAATTTATTTGCCAATAAATGATTGTAAAAATGTTTTATTTTTGAGTAGCCGGAACAAAAAGTCATTCATGTTTGAGAGTGATTCTCTAAAGAATGGCCTCCTCACTTGTGAAGATCCTCTCTGTAATTTGAATGTTTACACCATGACACGTGAGTTGGAGGAAGCAAATGAAGTCATCAAATGTCTTCAGTATCAAATCGATTCCCTTCCCCCAGAGCCAAATTCTTCCTCTCATACCGAAGAGACCTGTAATCTACGCCCGCCAATCTATACAATAAAAGGCAATCAAGAATTTCCAGAAGCACTCCGTCGTCATTATCGTTTTTTGCATGATAGTAATGTCTATAAAAGACAAATACTTAATAACAAATTAAAGGATTTTACTCCAAGGATATCAGAGATAGAAACTGTTTTATGAGATAGAAAAATAATAATCAATAATAGAGAATCTTAATCTTTGACTCATGTACATAATTAAATTTTTAATAGTTTTTCAAACAAGGACGTAAATACCATATGTATATGTACATATATAAAGTATGACACTTTTTGTAATTTGACAAAAATTAAACAATTTTCTAGTTCCTAATATACTTATCTCTTACGTCACTTGCAATAATTTTGTGGATAATTTAGGGGCTTTTATGGGGTTATGTCCATACATATACTGTAATTCAATTGAGAAAAAGGATGAAAGATAGAATTGTAAAGGTACAACAATGCTCCAAACAGATCGGGTAATTAGTTTTTCAAGCATTTTGAATTGTTTAAATCCAGAGTATTGTTCGAGGCTCTCAGTGCTATGAAATAGCATTTAATTCGTTTTGTATGTACCTAGACGTTGAATATTATTAATAAAAACGTCTTCAAATAAAAAAATGTGATTAATTACTCTGAGTTATAGGATATTGCTATAAATATACACATTGACAAAAATATTATTGTTCAAAACAATTGTGTCATTATTCATTGAGCATCCCTTGAACATGCTCCTTCTATCAATTGAAGCCAATGGCTCAGCTCTTTTGTGCAACACCTCTTCTTCTCCAATGCTATATCACGACAAGCTTTTTGGGATAAACAAAAACACATTGTATTTTCCCTTCAGCTGATTTTCATCATTTGACTCTTTTGATTTAAAGCAGCTGATTCTACGTATTATGAACTCAAAAAGGGTTTTATTATCATTTCTGATTTTGATGCATAAAAAATATATTAAATCAAGGATTGCGCGCCCTTTTTTTGAATTTTTACAAGTTTGTGATTGGTAAAATTTATAAGTATATAGTATATCTAAATAATAAATTCTGCCAAATATTAACAAGTTGGCAACAAGGAAAATATAGAAGGGCAGCTACCAGTTGTTTTTCCAAATTTTTCCTTTCCCTTTTGTCAGTTGAGGTTGCGAGTGGACAAAAAAGCTCGACGTGAAGGGAGCTGATCCTTGGGGGGAACAAAAAATAAGAGGAATATTGAAATACGTATTTCAGTTTTTAAAAAAGATACTAGGTATATAATAAATAAGAATTTATAATTTATTTGTGTGCATGGGGGGGGGGGGGGATGATAACTTATTGTATGTTTGTTCCTCACAAATGGTCATAATATATTAATTGTATTGCCATTAAACAGAAATCAAGAACTAAAAAGTTTTTTTGCTTGTCAAATCAAACAAATTACTCAGGCTCAATTAATTACATCCATACACCTTAAGTATTAATTTTCTTTTCTTTAAAAAAGACAAAATTATGTTTTCTTGATAATTAATTAATATTAATTAATTATCGGAAACAATTTTTTTACAGATCTCTCTTACCTACATTGTTTGTACATTCATACATTTAGTTTTAAAAAAAAAATCATAAAAAAGAGATGTTCTATATCTATGTATGTATAAAAAAACAATAGTTGGATGACATTGCATTTAAAAATGCTTCATTAATTACATAGGCTATCATAGTAAATCATTTGTACAGTTAATAAAAAAATAAGCATCGAAAAAAAATATAATTTGATTAGTTATTTCTTATGAATGTATACTTATTAGAATCCTGACATACTTTCGTACTACTGGTTGGTTGTGCTGTTGTTTTTGACATAAATCACGAGTTTTGTTTGAATTTACAATGTGTATAGGGTTAGGCACCAAATTTTGTGTAAACTTTAATCCCTTTCTGCGCCTCCTCACTTGAATCAAGACTGTTTTTACCGGTATCAGCCAGATGAGGCACGAATACTTACACAACTACATATATCATTGATTTTATAAAGGAGTTCATACGTCAAAATATCATTGTACTCACAAATACTTCTAATTTGTAGTTTCTGTCTCAACATTACACTTTGTACATACACAAAATATCTCTCAACCTTCACATCAAAAGGAGAAAAAAATATTTTACAAAATTATATACTAGTTGGCCAATTCTCAACCATTCAATTAATCCTGATTTAGTTGAATGTATATTTACTTGTGCTATGGTCAAGATCTAGACATTGGAAAAATCAAAAAGTTGAGGGATCGAGACTACCTAAGTTGAGATAAGGAGAAAAAAGTTATTTTGTATTCTTTTTAGTAGAGACAAAATCAAATCGAGTTCAAAAGATCCTAAAGATCGTTTTTACGTGACGTCATTAATCTGGAAGTCGGTTATCCTGAAGGTCAAAAAGGGCGAGTAATTCTTGATTTAATATATTTTTTATACATCAAAATCATAAATAATAAGAATATCCTTTTTGAGTTCATAATACGTAGAGTCAGCTGCTTTAAATCAAAAGAGTCAATTGATGAAAAACAGCTGAAGGGAGAATACAGTGTGTTTTTGTTTATCCCAAAAAGCTTGTCGTGAGTATAATTAATTAACATCAAATATGTTTCTGCATATTAGTATATAGTATGTGTATTGCCAAAGTTGAGAATTAAATAAATACTTATGATGCTACTTGAAATCATTCGCATTTTATTATATGACTAATATCATAAACATGTATAGTAGTCATGAGCTCCAATTGTGGGATGAAGACACAAGTAATTTGATTTATTATATACACTACATTTATATGTATATTATTTTACATCAACTGCAAATATATTCATTGAACTTGATGTCATGAATCTTCATTCCATAATGGATTTATGTAATTATGTAACTACAAGAACACATGCTCTGTCTAGTCCAAATTTGATCAGATCAAGTTTCACCATAGAACAACTATTCATTTCAAGGCATTTTTTAAATATAAAAGATTCTATTTACATCCTAAAAAGCAGTCTCGAACAATCTGGTATATCCATGCAACAATTACTCAAACTATTCAGGATACTGCTCTACAATGATCCTGTAACCGATTCATAATTGGGTGGGGGAGGTTTTTTAATAAAAAAAATACGTCACATATTGATGATACTACAATCATATAACCTTTCATGGATTTATTTTTTTCAAAGGGATGAGAGTGTAATGACCTCTTGATCCCTCCCCGGTTCATACTCCTCTGTAGTGTACGTAATAATCTATTCCGTTAGCAAGCAATGCCATTGTAATATAAGAGATTTTAACGTTTTATCTAATTCTGTTATCACATTTTTTTCATTTTAATAATATACTTTTAATATACGGGATGAAATATATAGTTACAAAATATATATTAACAGTTTTTAATTTTATAAATTATAATAGGCTATACATATATTTATATCACCTTATTATATTTGTAAGAAAATCATAGGGTCTGATATTTGATACAATCAAAATAAAGATAAACGCAGGGCTTTAGTCTATAATTTGATATTTGTTTTCTTAACTTCTATACTTATAATCTGTATGCTCTTGGAGTGAAATTGCTCAGCTTCCAAAGGGCTTAAGATCGACACTCATACAATTTTTGTATCTTTAGTTATATAATAAAATAATTCATAACTCCATGTACAAAATAAGATTGAAAATTAACTGATTTCATGATAATTTGTGTGTTTGTATTTATTTCAACTTCATTGCACATTTATTGCATTTTGATTCTTATGTTACCCATCAATTATATTAAAGCTACATAACTAGAGGTAAAATATAGTCACTCTCTGTGACGAGTCTTTAGAGGATATCCTATTTTTATTTTAATGTAAGAATATAATTTATCATATCAATGAGTACTATTCTCGAGTCTTGTGGCTGATGTCCAAAAAATGAAGGTCCCTGATGATCCCACCCAATAATTTATAAGTCATATTGCTTTATTATAGATAATTTGTATTTATATGGACTTATCGACGTTACAAGTACAATGATTTCATGTATGTTTCTCACGGAATTAAGTCCCTACATATTTATAGAATCAATTGTGGACCCTATTTCGTTACAAAAGAATTGAATAGTAATTGTCAAGAATAAATAGGAAGTTGTATTAATATATGTATAGATCAGAGATGAAAAGTACATACATATAGACTACTTGAGAACTCTCCCAACTATAATTCCCAACAAATTCATACCCAACAACTAATTTTCTTCAATTTGCAAACAGAGATTTTATTAAATTAAATATTTTTTCCATTTATTATCCTATAGATAAAGAGCTCAAATCTAAGCGTGTTACTAACTTAAAATAAAAGTAAATGAACCCAACTGAGCTAGTCACGAGTCATTTTTTATGAGTTCGAGACAAGTCGCGAGACTTTTCACTTCAAGGTTAAATCTAGTCTGAAGTCCAAGTTATATAAGACTTAAGTACGACTTGAGCTCGAGTAATCAACTTACATTTAGTCATCATTAAGTTGACGAAAAAGATGGATTCCTCGTGAGCACTGATCACTCCAAAATCTTCTCAGATGGCCCCCTGCACATACATATGTATATTTTTGACGACACAAACACATTATGATATCTTATTTTGAAGGTTCAAATTTCATCGTCGGACATGTTGTTCCGCGTGGTTACTATATCATTTTTGAAATCGTAAAGAGTGTGATTTTTAACACACTGGGAATCCTTCTTTTTTGACAACTAGAGTCATGATTTGAGTTGTCGAAAACGAGGGATTCCAGGTGAGCGCTAGTTAGTAACTGCAATATATTTGTATTTTTGTTTATTACAAACACACTGTCAATATTTCTTTTTCTATGGTACTGTCTATTGTCTTTTGTATTTGATGTTCCAATTATCACCATATTGTTTTTGATATTTCTTTATGTATATCCCTGGAATTTCTCTTTTTTGACAACCCAGGTCGTCATCATTAATACCTATTAAAATCCAACCAAAATAAAAAGATAAATGTCACTTAAGTTGGTTTGATCTCAGTCTCTAGTGCGTAATCTTCAAATATTTCTTTGTACATATTTAGAATTAGAAATCAGATTTTATAACATTTTTCATTCTTATCTTTTATTCTTTATGCGAAGGATAATTATGAGCTCCTTATTTGAGTATTGATGGAAATAAATACTTATGCATACATACCTATGTATAACTCGACACTTTCGATAACCTTGAATTGCTACTCAAGATAATGACTCAAATCTAAATAGCCCTTTTTTAGTCTCATGGAATATCTATGTATTAAAACTACATAATAATATAGTAATGAAGCACTATTTAATTTTAATATCCAAATAAATATGTTCATAAGCCGAAAATGATCATTTTGTTGTTATCTTGAAAGGGTTCAAAGTTCAAGAGCGTGCACCCTCAAGAGTTGTCTTCGTGAAACATAAATGTGATGAATTGACAAACTTGAATTTCTTTTATTTGAAAGATCATGTATTTTACATATATAATACATATAATGTTTATTTCAATAAATGATTTATTGAGTTGTAAGTACATAGATATTTTCAAATTTGGCGAAATGAGTTCATTTAAATCTGACGTCAAACATTTCAATAGACAAATTTGATTAATTTATGGTTAAAATATGCATCGATTCACTTTTAAATATAATTTTCAATATCCGTGTACAGACATTTCAGTCAATGATCTAGTTAGGTTCTCTGATCTGGGATGAGGGGATAATTATAATTTATTCAGATTATATAAATGGAGTATTTCTTTGTTTTTTTATATAGGCTATAGGATCTTCAACTCCCACTCCCAAATGTGACTATGCCTTTACATGCCATTTCAGGAACATTTGCCCAGCTGTATAGGGATCCACCAACATTTATCTAGTTATTTATAATAATGTAGAATTACTATGAAGTGCACATATCTCATAAATATCAATTGTGCTTACAAAAACACGTTCTTTTTTCATGAGTCATACGCAATTATTATAAATCACAAATGATTCCATTTATTTTTAATATTGAAAAAAATACGTGTTTAGGCACATTAGCTTATAATTTAAATAATTTCTGTTACATGCATATATGTATAAAAATTATCCAACTCAGTATAATTAAATAGGCCTCATGAAATAATTCCTGTATGTTCCAAACAGTGATACCAAATACATGAGCCTGGTTAAATATTACGTAACGTTTGGAGTAATTTTTTTTTTCATTGGATGTAAAATTATATTGCTTAGTTTTAAGTCTATCCAAGTTGCGTCCTTGACCACATTTTTCTTCAAACATCTTCAGATTTTGAGTCTACTCCCATAAATACATATAACCTTTGAAAAATTATCATGCTCAAAAGTTTTTTAAGAGATTGTTAAAAGGAGCCCAGCTGAAGGATCTGAGTTTTAAATTACATTAATTTATAACTTCACTATGAATAATGGAAAGTGCATGACTCTGAAAAGCAATTAAGAATTTGTTCTAAAGTGTCTACATATTATATTTTATAAATATTTTGCATCGTGGAGGGGTGTGATAAGAAAACAGGTTCTTCTTTTACTATGTATGAAGTAGCTGGTTCATCAAAACGAACGACTTGGACCCTAATCCAATAGAAGTAGAAAGCGCACTTCTGTATGCACTCCTTGAATGAAGTTCTTAGAAAATGATATTGAATTCCCAGTGTGCATAAGTATGTGCAACTCAGCACTCCATAAGTACGTTTACAACAATGTATATTTAATTAATATATGTAGATAGACAGAGAGTGTCGTGGGAAATAAATTCGCTGGCCGAAATCATTTTTCCTCACTTCTAACATCGTTTCATCATGCTTCCATGATACTACATGAAGTTGGTAGTAGTTTAGTGTCGTGATTCGTGCGAAACTTCTTCTTTAGTTTGAGGTGAATATATAAATTGAGTATAACTTCCGTGATCCATATTCAGTTTCAATTCAGTTTCTAGAGTTTAACTTCAAATTTGTTTTCCTCTTATTTTTCTTGCTAAGTGTTCTCGTTAAACTGAGGATTTGAAGGTAATTTTTAAAGAAGTTTTTTGATTATTTTTTGTTTTGTTTGGTGCAATCTTTATATCATTTTGCATTCAATTAATTTAATTATACTCTTTAAATATGAAACATTATTATTATAAAATTGCTTGGTCTATTTATACTTCATGTTCTATCAAAAAACATATTACATTAATATGAATAACTAATTAATAGTCAAGATTCTCACTTACTCTCTCTCTCTCTCTCTCTATTTTAACTATTTCAGATAAGCTACCCAAATATGAGTCTAAATATTTCAACTTGTCTGAATATTCCAGACGATTTCCAAGGTTATGATAAAGATTTGTTTCATTATCCAGAGCGGTACCGTGATATTGTGGATAAAATCCTTGTTCCTCATGGTCTGATCCGTGATCGAGTATATAAAATTGCGGCAAACATCGAATCTCATTATCTGAAAGCGGGTGTTAAGCACGTCAAGCTCTTATGCGTTCTCAAGGGTGCATATAAGTTTTTTGGGGAGTTAAATGAGTGCTTATCTGATTTGAGTTCTCTCAGAAGGGAAGGTGAAGGACATATTGGATATTCTGTTCAGTTCATTCGTGCAAAGAGCTATGAGAATGATTCTTCTACGGGGATTATCAAGATTTCCGGTGAAGAATATTTAGAGAATGAACTCAAGGGTCATGATGTGCTTATTGTTGAGGATATCATAGACACAGGAGCCACAATGATGAAACTTCTTGAGTCTCTGAAGAAATACAATCCTAACTCCATTAAAGTTGCTTCCTTAGTTAGAAAAAGAACAGTTCGAAGCAATGGATTTAAGCCAGACTTTGTATGCTTTGAAGTTCCAGACAGCTTCATTATTGGATATGCTTTTGATTTCAATGATTTTTTCCGAGATATACCTCATATTTGTACAATAAACCAAGATAATATTGGACACTACAAGAACAAACATGCATAGTATCTTCCCCTTCATTATTAAATGTTTAATATCAGTGCATTTATGGGGGTTTTTTTATCCAAATGTTAACATATTTTAAAAACTTCTAAGTGTCAAATATATAAATAATTAAATATCAAACGTCTCATCCATTTTCATCATATAATATTTTATTAATATTAATTAAATGTAAATTATAAGACAGCTAATTCGCATAACTAGAATAAGGGCTATGGCTCTAAGCAGTGCTTAAGCAATCTATGAATATCCTCTTTTCGTTTCTCTTGATCATATGGTGAATCTTAATGGAAATATTATCCTTGATGTCGATTCTTCTTTTCCTTTTTAATCATTGATGAAATCCTATCGGTCTCATCTTAATCTGTGAATAATAAATAGATTTGTGCTGTTATTGATATGAGACAGAATATGTTCATCAATATATAATTGGTGCTTGAGTCATGTAAATATAATCTCTTTACATTATTTTTGATCAAATAGAATATTGCTACCTGGACTGATAAGCGGATATATTCTCTTTTTTAACATTCTGTCCGGGGACATTTTTATGAATTTATGAAATATCCAATTTTTGTGAAATAAACCTTTGAAAATTGACATAAAATATAGGTTAAACTAAATACATGGAAAGACCAAAATCAAAGCTTTGTAAGTAATGTCGTCACTGATTGGGCTTAGTGTTCTCTTTTTTGGGAATCAAAATGTGATCATTCAATGCTAGTTAATATGGGTTTCTCACTACAAGTGTACAGACTCATCTGGTAAAAAAAAAGACAAACTCATATTTTAATCTTTATTATCAAAGCTGAATCAATTTAGATCGATCATTTCATGCTATAATTTACAGGCAATTCAGAACCCCGTCCATTGGTTAGCGCATATCATCAGGTTAAGTAAAAAATAACTTCATGCATTCTATTTAGTGGTACAGTGCCTCCGGCCGACTTCTTCAATACTATCTCCAAGTTGTATTGAATTTAAATACATAGAAATATTTGCTCACAGTGAAAAAAGACACTATATTTTAAGAAATACTCAATGTAGTGCACAATGGTATCCCATAAACATCAACAATCAACTCTTCTGTATTTTTTAACTGTGCATTTTTCTTGTCACTTAATATTGTTTTGACATTGATTTGTTGAAAACGATGTAGCTGTTGTTAGGGAATGAACAATTCCCTTCTATATAATTTAAAAAAAGTTCCTTAGTTAGGAATAATCAAAGTTGACTCCCAAATAATTTAGAGGTTTTTACTTTCTTTCTCTTTTTGGAGGAGGAAAGGTTGAGTGGGTCAATGAAAATAGCTATTAGTGTGTTTCGACGAGCAAAGCCTGCGAATTCAGCTAATGTAGTAATAATTTTATTAGATCTGTTAATATAAAGAGTTTGCGCGCATGCAATATTTTTAAACAATTTTTTTTTTCAAAGCTCTTATCATTTTATTATTATTCCTTAATTTTGAAGAGAGAACATGTAACACTAACCACATGAAATGCAGTAATATACACCTTCTACAAATAATAATATTAATGAATAATATGCCTAAACGCGTTTATATAAAACCCTTGATGTTATGTAACATTGTGATATGTAGAAATGTAAAAAATATGCAAAATGCCGCGTGCGAGATTTTGTGGAGTTGGCCCTTCGAACAATACATTTTGTTTTCCAAAGCTGTTATCATTTTTCCTTTATTACTGAGAGGATAATAGCAGCTTGTATCTCAGTAAAACGTCATGACAGCTCAAGCTGTTTCCTTCTCAGCATTCATCAAATTGTCAAAGTTACCAAGTTGATTTTCTCTTTTTTTTTAATTGTACACATCCCATTTGCATATTATTTACATTCCTAGTGATGTGTATGAATTTATGTCAATTTCCCTCTATCCCCCCTCAAAGAACGTCAGTTTCTTCAACTATAAAAGGGCAAAAGAATAGTTGCTTGTACATAGCTGATAATAAAACGTCATGACAACCGAAGCTGCTCCCAACATTCATTAAACTTTCAGGGTTACCACTTGTTGTTTTTAAACTGCAGCATTCATGGGGATACGAATTAAACAACATTTTGAATTGTACTAAAACGGGAATTTTTGTATTTGAATGTTTGAAATGGGGTAAATATTATTTGACAATTTTTCATATAATTGAAAATTTCAACCCTACCATCAACATCATAACCCTAGACTCAACTACGATTCAACTTCAGGCAACGTTCCTAGTATCCACTTTAAAGTAGATTAATCAATAATTCATAATTAGATATTGGTTTAAAGGGACTCATTACATACTCAAAGTAAAGTTTATAAAAATTTCTATATAACAAAATATTTCATTATGACCATCAAAATCTGAACTCAGTTGAAAATGAATCGAAACATGTCAAGAATAATTAACTAATTAATAGATATATTTGTATAATATTAAAAACTTTGTATGATTTTTTGCTTCATTAATTAAAATATATAAATAAAATGTTAATTACATGTTTATGAACTTATAAAGTTGTTTATTTGTATTAAATATAACAGCATATATGAATCTATGAACTTTGCTATAACTAAATATTCTTAAACAAAATTTTGGCCCATCTCTCAGCCAAAATAGATCTTTTAGGTGGTAAGAACATAAAATCCTCCCTACACTTGGGACAGCTTCTTAAATTTGAATCCAAATGACATGATTCACAAAATAGATGGGAGTTTGTACAAATGAAAATTTTGGTATCCTCCATGTAGTGCCAACAAATAGGACATTCGAATTCTTCTCGCATTTCGGATTCGACCTTTGAAAATTCTGCAATTTCTAGAACAAAATTTATCACGGAGTTTTGAAAGTTAATGCACAATTACCTTTAGATTCTTTTTGAAGGAATGACGAAGAGGATTTTCTGGAATGCTGTTCCGAAGATTGCCAAGATTTTTCAAATTCAATAAGTCCTATAATGTCATCATAATTACGCTCTTTCGCAATTTCTACTGCAGTCTTTCCATACTTGTCCTTTATTTCAAAATCAGGTGCCTTTAGCAGCTTCTTGCCATCTGTACATTCATGTGCAAACAAAATTTCTATGATATCATAATGTCCCCACTGGCACGCTAACATAAGTGCAGTTCTACCGTCTATTTCGTTTTTGATATTTAAAATAAAGTTTTGTTCTTTGGATGTTAAATTTTTCAATCTTTCAATGAAAAGATAGAAATAAAATCATTTAAATACAACATAAACAAAAGTAAACAGAATTAATCAACCCTACTTGCTCAAAAGTAACTTTAAAAAGACTGAATTTCCATTTCTGCATACAACATGAAATGAGGTATCTCCACCATTGTAATCATTATCTTGTAAACTTATATTTAAATCGTTCCTACAAACAAAAGTTAAATAGACATATTTGTTACAAACGGAAGAATCTTTTAAAAGTATCAATTATGTACGTTACCTGCTCAAAAGATATTCAACAGTTTCCTTGTGATCATGTTGACAAGCAAGAATTAAAGGAGTTCCAATGTTAGTCACGATATTGATATCTCTATTTTTGTTCTCAATTAGTTCAATCACATTTTCCAAGTTTCCATCTCTTGCATTTTCACATAATTGTAAGTCAAATCCTTCCCATGAAACAAACATTTTGGTAATGCGAAATCATATGTTCTTTTCAGTTAGGAAATATTTTTTGGAATTGTAAGAATTCGTTCAATGGCTTCCGTATTACATAATATTATCCTTACTTATTCAATGCAGTGATTATTCATAATTTGTTAAGGTTTATTTTGGTATATTTTCCTCTTATCAATCTATATGTTTAAATAAGATGTTTCTCAATTTTATTTGGCTATTAATTAAATTAAATATTGCAATATTTTGATGGGTCTTTCAATAGATATGCAATATGCATTGATAGCCTCAAACGAAGTCAAACTTTTAATCAAATACTTTGATCTTCGTAAAATTCCGGTAGCAACAAGAGTGAGTTGAACAAAAACCTTAGCTTAAGATGACCTCTTATATTATATTTTAACAGAATTTGTACTTTTTAAACTTTTAACACAAATAAATATGAAATTAATCATATTTGACAAATCAACTGCCTCTTAACACAATTAAACGATCCTAGATATGTAAATATCTACGTATTTCTAATGAGCAATTAAGATAAAATGGTTTGATAGAAACATATCAATCGAATATTATCTTAATATAGCTTACTTGCTTACCAAAGATCAAGGAGTCATTGATTGTTTGCAGCCCCATAATTGAATTTTTGTAATTGAAGCTGCTTAACATGTATAAAAGTATATAAATTAATTAACTATATTTATCTATCTGTAGACTTTATTTATAAGAAACGACCTTTACCCTCCCCCCAAAAAAAAAAAAAAAAAAAAAAAAAAGTTCATCGTTTTTATATAAAATATGTTATTTTTATGATTGAAACAATTAATAAAGTTTCAGATGTGAAGGGATTTAATTCACTTATCATGTGGTGTTATTATTATTTTGTCTTGACACATGTCTTTATTGATATAAGTTAACATTGGAATTCCAAAATTATGAAGTGGCACCTTTGATCCATATTGATTAACAAAGCTTACGAACAACTTTCAATTAAGATTTTTGATAATATGTACAAATGATATAATTAAGTTAATTATATTCTTGCATATTTTCTCATCGTTAAATTAAACTAAAATTAATTTGGTTTAGTAAAAAAAAATTTGATGAAGCATCCAATCAGCATGAAAATGCAACTTTAAGACAATTGCTCTAATAAGAAAAACAATAAATTGTGTTAATTTTTATTCATACATCTTCTCATTTAATGATTTGAAGCAGTTCGTGAAATAATTTTTTGAAAGTCCTGACTTCTCAATTTTGTTGTATTTGTTGTTGTTGGTCTTGATCCCTCCAAGAGAGGCTATATAAATTTTTCATATAAGTGAATTTGGATCCCTCAAGTTCATAGTTTGGGGTAATCAATAAAAACAAATCATGATTTTAAGGACAATACTTGGCTCCGATTAATTTTAAAAATGTTACTTGTAAAAAGTAATTGATTACTAGTTACTGCTACTCATACTGATAATAAAGCCCTTGTCCATGAGAAAAAGTAATTAGTTGCTAGTAAAAGAAACGGATCTGTTACTTTAGTCAATATCATTATACTTTTTATACAAAAAAACAAAAACAAAGGACATAGAAAAATAAAATTGAATCTGGACATTCTAATTCAATATACGCTATATTAAAAGTTTTACTATTATCAAATAAAAGTATGTTAATGAATTAATGACATACGAGACAATCCTAGATGAAACTCAAGGAATTAATAAAATTAAAGTATTCCTCCTTACGGGGTAACGTCATTTATTTGCATCGTGGAAGGGAAAGTAATCAAATGGGTAGTATCGTAGCTCAAAAAAGTAAGGGTGTTACTGCTACCCCGTTATTTCCATCTTTGCCTCCAATAAACTGAGATGTGTATCAAGATAATATTATGCAGATATAGGATTCAATGCCTACTCCATTTCCCTTCACTGTATCATAATTCATAAGACATCTTGCATAAAGATGCTCCGCTAATTTCGCCGTGAGTTGTAAATAAATTAAGTCCTTTGAATAGAAAAAAAAAATCAAGTGCCCATATATATATATCGATCTAATTTATCCAATGAATGAGTATATTAATGATGATACTTGCTATAAAACACTACCTCTCTTATCAATAAAATACTATTACCAAGGCATTCATATAATTAAAATGTATCAATAGACAAATTCATTCAATTTAATGTGTTTCAATACACAGTACTCTTCATTTTTTTTTTTCTATTAATGAGTGTTTAATATTTAAGAGGTTTGTTTTGCTTCTAATAAGTAGTGCACTCATTTTAAAGTAGCCTTGCAATTGCGGTAACATTAGTGAATATATTTATTTCCTAATGCTCAATATAAACATCTTATTAAGGAATATATTTTGCATTGTCTACTTCATATGAAAGATTGTATTCTCGTAGAGAAAGACGTCTATTCTGTATTTCGAAGAGACATTCAGCCTTTCATAAAAATTGCTACTATCTAATCAATAACATTTTACAACTAATCATAAATGTTAATACTCGATAATTTATATCCCTAATTTCAAGTGGTATACAATCATTCATTCCTTCAAATTACAATTGTTATAACTTAACATATCTGGGAACATTGGCACCCTTGATTTATAACTTTCTTATAGAGCATTTATCCTCTTAAGTAAGGTTTATAATCTATCTCTCAGTCCCATCAAAATATCTAAAAAGCAACAGATACCTAAAAATGTATAAGATTAAGATATGTATAATCGTTTTCAAAATCGGAGAAAAATATTTGTACGAGCCTTCTTGTTCAGACTAAAGTGGATATTCTATTCAATGAAAGGCGTGCTACATTCTTAAAAAAGCTTTTAAATTAATTAATGATCTACCTGTTGTTCAAAGAAGTAAAATATAATCTCAAATTAACATAAAATAATATTTATATTTCATATTCAGGAAATAATAGTAAAAATGCGATTTTTTTAAACACAATATTCCAAGAATACACGACAAACAGAAGGGATTGTGGATATTCATTATTGAATAATACAAATAATGGATAAATAAAATAAAACACGTATAGACGGTACAATTATCCTAATCTCTGTCTTTTACCACCCCGTCCACCATAACCTTTTTTGCGTTTTATCTTACTACGTTGGTGCTGCATATCTTCTACGCATTTCTTCAAAAACGTCTCTTCTTCTTCACCTTCTAGGAGCTTAACCACCACTAGGTTATCATGAACTTTAAACTCCTTATCCGATGCAACGATTTTTTCATGTGCATCCTTCGCCCCGTTTTCATTTTTAAAGCGTAATTTGGCCGTTTCTTCTCCACGTTCATAGTAAATAAAGGCAATATCCTCCGGATTAATCTCAAAGTTCTCTTTAAGAGCTTCTTTCAAGTCCTCTCTAGATGTCTTCTCGTTCAGACTATCCATAATGAGTACACTTCCCTTTGGAAGAGAAAATGATTTGGCTTCCTCTTTTAATTCTTTGGACTCTTTTTTTGGGTTTTTCTTTTTCCGTCTCTCCTCGATTTCCTTCTTCTTGTCCTCCCAGTGGTCCTTCTGCCATTTTTTAATGAGTGGTACATCCTTATATTTGAGGTCTTCCATATCCATAAATACTTGAGCATCTTCCTTGGTCTTGAAATGAACAAAAACGGATCCTTTGAATCCCTTGGTATTTTCTTTTTTGTCGAACCAGCGTCGCTTTTCCACGGAGACGATGTTCTTTGCAATGCTTTCAAAATACTCAAGAAGATCAGCAGTCACCGTATTTTCTTTATCAAAACCCTTGACATAAACCGAGGATTCCTGCCTCTTTTCCTTGAGCTCATCCGTCATTTCAGGAATTTCCAATTTTGGATTACGACGAATACGAGATCCCTCCTCATCCACTTCGACCAAACTTCCTTCAGCCTCTTTCAAAGCTTTCATCACCAGATCAGCATCCCCAGATGCAAGTGTTGAAAGTCTCTGGAACTTGAGCATAACGTCCATGTCAATCCAACCTCCTTCGCCTTCCTTTATTTTCTCCTTGAGGAACTTATCACGAGAAATATTGAAGTCGCCGAAGTAGTAGTCTACTTGGCGTACAATGCTGGCTTTTACTTTGTCCATATCCACCATGATGCACTTGCTTGGAACGGATTTAATCACAAACTCAAGTTCTAAGAATGTTTAAAGATCTCAAGGAGAGAGAATCTAAATAATAAACAGTAGGATCACGTTTTAATACATAGCTACCAACTTTCTTTAGTGCTTCAAATTTTATAGCTCAATAACAAAAACGCTCAACACCCTTGCCTATAGATACAAAAATAATATACGTCATGTGTAGGTTACACTACTATGTTAGTTATTATATATAGTAATGACGTCATTATCCTAAAAAATAATAAATAGAGAGTCAATAATAAAGGCCGGCAAGAATGTCACAAGGGTTGGTTGTTACGAATGTTAAACCTATTGTATAGGGTTGCCTCTTTGTAAATTTCATAATACTTTTTCATCAGAGATTTGCAGTGAAACAAATCTTTCTAAGAACCTCAGTGTTGAAAATTAATGGTTAAACAAGTAAATAGGAACATGTATTTTACAACTATCGTAAAAGGTGTATGAATATGATAATTAGTTATTATAATAATCAAACAAAGAAAAAGGCACAACTGAAGGATTTCTAATTCAAAGAAGCATTTAATACCCATGGATAATTTGACGACATGGTTTTTGTAGTATTTTGCACTTTGGAATTGTGATGTATAAGTGTCAAGGTCCTTACAATGGAAAATATATTTAAAGAGCGACAAAAATATGACGATATCCTCCTATTTTCTCTAAGTTCCATATTGACATTCATCAAGAAACTTCAATCTTCACCACTTAATTGTTCTTTTATTTGAAATGTATATAAAGTTATGACTTATATCATTCAAGTTACAATATACACAATGATGAGAATTATTCAATTACTTTTTGGTTTGATTGATAGATTAAATTATTATAAATTTGAACTTTTTGATCATTCGAAGCCAAGCCTACCTTTTTTTAAATGTACTATTTGTTTAATTGAAGTATTATATATTTTATACAAGATTACAATTTATCGATTTGACTCATTTTACTCCATCAGGGGTATAGGTTGACTTTTAGGTCCCCGGGTGACTGATTAGGCATCGATAAAAAAAGGGATAAAAAAAGAAGAAGATCATACTCGCTTCTTAGTTTATTTTAATATTAATACTATTGCCCAAATAGCACCCAATATTCCTCAGAGACTAAACCTAACAATGCTTAATGTACTTTCCAAGCTATTTATTATTTTTATTTTCTCTCACCCTTCCCTTCCAAGATATTTGCAATTGCTTAAAGTTGTGATTTTAAGGCTATAAGTTGTGCCAAAAGTGTGTCACTAAGCGGTCACCCAAAATGATGCATACCATAAAGATGAACCTGCTTCAACGGTCACTATTTTCAGTGTTTCAATATTTTTTAATACAAAATTTCATAAGTTGTGCGCTTGGGATAGAATAATTAATAATCCTAGATAATAATTTCTAATCCGGGTGTAATGAGTACTTACTGTGCATATTTTTATGCAAGTCTGTGTATAATTCAGATCTTTTAGACGCAATATATAAAACATAAATGAATATTTTTTTCACACACTTCTTTCTTTTTCTCACTCTTTGAGAATGAAAATGACAATTTTAAGCAAAGCTAGGGATGCATTATCAAAATTTAAACAGTTTGTAATCGATGGAAAAAATAATAGTACACTAAATATTTCATTAAAATCACAGATGACACATATTTACATGGCTAATTAGTCTGAACAAACAGGAATTTAGATATTTTTAGTAATGTTATTGAAAATTATTTTTCGTTTTGTTATATAAATACAATTATAATTAAAGCTAATTTTATAAAGAAGTTATAAATACCTACATTTATATGATTTGATATAGTGTATCTTGCAGTTCATGCCCCAAACGTCTCCCCCCCCCCCCCCGTAGTTACGGGACTGTACCTACATGACTTGGGGAATTGTTTTTGGGCCAATATAGAACATTCCCCCTTCCTGACTACCCTGCTGGGTATTATTGAGGAGGGTAACTATATTTTTTTATTTTCACACTGGGCCTGATCCATTTTTAATAGAATAATATTTTGGATCATTATTTTTATTGAATTTTTTTTGAAAATAAATGATGAGGCTATTATCAAAATTATAGGGTATATAAGATTATAAGAGTGAGTTTATTGATTAATTTCATGAATTTATAAGCATTAGCAATATGCATGAACAAAAGAGGACGGTTGATCATCCTATTATTGAGTAATTGACTACTCCAATCCCAATCATATGTTATGTACTATATTTTTTTTGAAATCTTGTCTAGATTTATTCACATGTAGCTTCATAGAGAATTTAGAAAGAGTAGAATGAGTTGAAAACATCACCAAATAAATCCCTGGATACCTCCTCGACGAATAAAGGGCGCAACAGAAAGAACTATTACCAATATCTTGTTGATTGCACATTTAATATAAATTATATGTTAATAATTGAATTAAATAATATAATACATGATACAAAAGAGACTATTGAGAAAGTTGTGTGGCTTTATAGGATAATGAGGGATTCATTATAAAAAGGGGCGGGAATATGCGTATAAAGGGGATCAGTTTTTTGTTTCGCCCTTTTTATAAAGTAAACTCAACAGCAACTAACAAGTAACGAACCGCCTTAGCCAAGCTTATCTCTTTTTTTCCTCTTAAAATATTTTTGGACTATATTTTCAGAGTTACGCTTATCTGAGCTGCGGAGGACTTCACTTGGTTATCCTTAATTACTAAGATTGAATATATTTAATAAATAATAAAAGCCTAAATATGAGTGAAGAGGAAATAGTGAGAGAAACTGAGAATTTGAATGTGGGAGATGATGACGAGGTGGATAAAGTCGAAGGGAGTTATCGTCCCCCCAAAGAGAAAACCGTGGAGGAGATCCTCAAAGCCGACGAAGATGACGAATCTCTGAGGCGCTACAAGGCCAAATTAATTCCCTCTGCTAGTCCTATCATCATTGAACCTGACAATCCCAACAATGTCATTGTCAAGCAACTCGCTCTTGTTGTAGAAGGGCGTCCTGATGATGTCCTTGATCTTACACAGGGTCTTGATGCCATTAAAAGCACTGTAATCATTTCATTTTTGTCCTTTGGTTCTTTGCCGATTTTTTGAATCATTTATTTTTTTTATTAACAGACCTTCGTTATAAAGGAGGGAATCGAGTATCGAATCCGTATCGATTTTATGGTACAAAGGGACATTGTAACTGGATTGAAATATGTGCAAAAAACCTCTCGAAAGGGATTTCCAGGTTAGTTTTACTTATAATTATTTACTGGGCTTTCTATATAATAAATTATTTCATTTCAGTGGATAAATTAAATCATATGTGCGGTTCATATCCTCCCAAAAATGATGTCCAATGCAATTATACACAAAAAGAGACTGCACCAAGTGGTCTTACCGGAAGAGGTACTTATCATGTATCTTCTCTTTTTACTGACGATGATAAACATGAATTTCTTAAGTGGGAGTGGACGATAGAAGTTAAAAAAGATTGGAAATGAAATTTTCTTCTGACAATTTTCTTCTCGCTTCCTCTTTTTTTTTTTTTTTTTTTCTCGTAAAATTTAAAATGCCCGTGTGCCTTTGCACCACTGCTTGCCTTTTTTTTTTTTTTTTTTTTCTTAATCTCAAACTCAAATAGTGTTGTCCACAATTTTTATTTTTTACTTATGAAATATCAATCTGCATTTATATTTTTACTCATATTTAAACTCATGTAAAACAAAGCTCAAAGACTTGCTTAAATATTTCATATTAAAAAATAATATCTCTTATGAAGTCTCAATTGTGTTCAATGTAAAAATAAAATAATAAAACAATCATATTTATGTGATTTTTCTGTTTCATTTTTTTAATTAAAAGAATTGATTTAATTTAATTACATTCAAATACGTTCACATATTAATTTATTATTTTTCATATCATTTTCAAAATAGCTTTAGAGATTATAATTATTTGTGATAAGTTTTTTTTTAATTGTCTAATGTGGCATTCTATAAACAATGTTGCAAAAGCACACTTATTTAACTTTTTAGTATGTACTAATACGATGAACGTGTGACATATTTTTATTTAATATTTCTTAAAATTTATAATTAAACAATGATGCATGTTCTAAAACATATCGGTTATTTCTATACACATTGGGAATCCGTTGGTGGACAAGGATTTTGAGCCTACTTGTTTTTATTTCAAATTTATGGCCGAATTGTTCATTCAGCTATGTGAAAACACTGACGCAGTCATTTACCTTTACGATGCCCATATTTTGTAGTTTGAAACCTGGGATGTCAGAATAAAGGGGTGTAGGGGAGTATATGATGATTAAGAGTTAAAGCGTCATGTAACATATGCTCCTTCAGAAATACAATTTGTCGGGAAAGAGACAAAGTTTAGGATCTTCCGACTCTTCCTGTTAACACTGATTCATATCAATCAACAAAAAAATATACTCCCGATTTTGTTGTGTTGATTGTTAGGTAAGACATTTATGGTAGGCAGATGTCTAGATAGGACACTCCCTTCTCTAACTAAAGTGAAAATTTTAATCTGCTGTGATAGTGGCAGGAAAATTGGTGATACTACTGATATAGGGTATTTAGTCAATTACCGCTGACTAATAATACAGTCAAATATCAACAAAATGCTTATAGAATAAATACTCCAGCACCTAGTCTTAGGTTTGTTATTGTAATAACGTTGCTAAAGACTTGAGCTTATCTCAATTCCATGTAAGCTTTTTTTATCTATAATTACTGCACATTAAAAATTTATTTTCGTTCAATTGACCTACGTACCCGGTAGCTGAAAAAATTACTCGTGATACGACTAAACTTGTTTTTGTAGTATTACCTCTAAGAATACAACGATGCTGTTGTTGTAAAGAATGGTGCCATAGCAACTATTTTTTGGCATTACAAGTACTAATTTTGAAATAATTATGATGCTATTCATATAAAGGTAATGTGAAGAATATTAAAAGGTTCACAAGTACCGCCATTAGCGAAAATTGGTTGACCGTATTCATTAAACTAATTTCGATATTCTATTATACCTAAAAATTACCGTCTCTATTATAAACTTACCATTTTATGTTGTCAGAACACAAATAATACTTAATATTTATGTAATACCTATATGTAATCAAGTCTAATGTTGAGATTTATGCATCTTTATACCCCTTCAATTTTTGAAAATGTACCTATATGTGTCTTAAGATGCAAAATACCAAATAACGAAAAGTTATTGTGACAGTGAAGTTACTAAAGCCATCGCTGCAGTAAAAAATGGTTCTTCGTTCAATATAGCCGCTTCAAATACGAAATAATTCTTTCAATCCTACGAGATGAGTACTATGGCAAGTCTACGAGGGGTAAACATAAACTTATTTTAATGTGCAACCTTACTGAAGAAATGGAACAACACCTGAAAACTCCTCCTCTAATAGATTGTTCCTAAGAAAACTGTCTCACTTCTCATCAAGGTAAATTTAGATAAATATGAACAAGAGGACCCAGATAATTTCAATCCAGACAAAAGGAAGTTAAAAAATAATTTACTAATATTGGATACTTCTACAGATTCATAGCACACTATAGTGGTCAAATATTATCAAATAAATGTTATTAACCCCTTAACCGGGAAATTAATCTAGCTTGGACAGTGTCGAAATAGACCATTTAAATTTTTGATCCATTGTCTTAGAATATAAAACAAATTGATACGCAATAAAATGAATATAAATTCTGTGCAATATAACAATGTTCTTATGTACGCGCAAGCGCACACAATCTGTAACGTGTGTAGCTCGTTACTGCCCGAAATGGCACTTGTACATCGTCACGTGCCACACACGTTATTCCCTGGCAAGGGGTTAAATTCTTTATAAATTATCGTTAGTGAAATATATACCGTTAAAGCTATTCTAAAATGTTAACAAAAACTAAATGATTATGTGAAAATAAACATTTCACCCGAAGGTTAAAAAATATTGTCTCAACATTCAGAAATCTATCAAGGGATTCAATTGTATCTTATAGGGTTTGACTTTCCCCCCTCATAATCTAACGATAATAGAGTAAATACCCTAACAAAATTCAAATCACCATGTTTCCTTTTACCATCACACAGCTAAGACAATTTTTCACTTAACTTTCCTTTGTTGACTTTTGGGTCACTCCTCTTACGTTAGTATGTTATTTTTGAACCAGATTTTTTTGTTATTTAAATTGGTTTTAAATAATGTATCTAAATATTTTTTCTCTCCAAAATGGAAATAATTGTCTTCTTGGATTATTATTATTATTATTTCAATAAATATTTGAGTGTTGATTTTTTTTGTATTTTTTGTTTTCAGTCATTGACTTTCTTAGGTACTCAAGGATAAGAATTTTCCAGTGTATATTTGAAGATTCCATGGATTGCTAGTTTCAGCATCACATGCTGCCCAAATTTTAATACCGTACTTTTTAGACTTATTTGCCATGTGTTTTCTGAATGGACATTTTTCACGAAATTGAACTGGGGATTTGTCAACTGCAACTTCCATTCCAGGGTTGGGCATCATTGGAAGGAGTTCTGTCTATTTATTCCAAATATCATCTATGGGAGCAAGTTTGTAGCCCTTTCATCAATATTCTTATTTGTTAAATCTCAGATTTCTTGAGATTCTCGAAGTGACTGGACTGCCATGATTACTCCAAAAATATTCCGGTCTGTCTTTATATTCCAAGCCTATTAGTAAACTCATTGAACAAAATAATTGGCTTCATCTTTCATCATATATATTCATTCTTCTAAAAAACAAAACAAAAAAAAGCCTGGGTCACAAATAACTCCAACATCATGAGGGTTATAAATTTCACAATAGTAATTTATAACTTTAAAATCAGATGTTTTTAAGTCTTACATCAAAATTACTAAGACATAAAACAGAGTCAAAAGGTATGGATGTGATCCAATCTCTTTTTGAGGAATAATAAGTAATAAAAATGAAAAATGGGTCTCTGGAGACGCTAACATCAAAGAAAGGTAGAGTTAGAGAAGGGAATTTGTCCGATCTATTATAAGATGTAGTAAAAAGAAATCAATTATTTTTCCAATAGATGTCTTTAGTAATGTGTATTTCTTCCCCTAAATAGAAACTTTTGAAAATCGACTCCCAGTTTTTTGCCAATAGGGAGAAGGGTTTCTATAAAAGATACGGCATAATGGAATTACCTACAAGTTATTAAACAAAACAGTCATATTTGACATAAATCGGATCTTTATAACTATGCTAAATAAAGCCTTCAATTTCATACAAAAATAGGATTCGTTTTTACTACACCATATAATAATATATAGATCCTAATATGTAAATATTATATTACTCTCAAGTTGTACGTCATACATAGCGTATTATTTAATATTATCAAATAATAACACTTGTCAACAGTCAAAAATCCTAGTATAAGTGTAATAAAAGTTATTCAATTTTTCACACATATTTCAAATCTGTATTATTATTTTTTTTCGAGAGTCCGACGGATTTTGATAAATCGGACCCTACTTTTTGAGCTAATTTTGCCCATTTTTCAACTTCAACTTAAATTTAAGCCTAGAAGGATTTTTCCATTTTGAGCCAAAAGGCGGCCAAATCGTTTGTACTTAAATATTACCCGAAATGGATTAATAAGGAATTCACTAAAGAGCTGAAACTCACAGCTTTCAAACGAGATGTCAAGAGCCCCATAAAAATCCTTAACTAAAAAGAAATCGTCCTTCTAAATGTGTAAATTTTCATTCAATTTCGATCAAACATTCGCTAGTAATCTAGGACTCACGGTAGATCTACAAAAGTAATAGCGCGCAGAAGAATTACGAAATCAGCTGAAATCCTTCTGCGCGCACTACTTCAGTCTATTGATTGGAATGTAAATATTATGCAAATGGGGTGTGTAAAATTAAAAAAAAGAAGAGAAAATCAACTTGGTAACTTTGACAATTTGATGAATGCTGTGAAGGAAGCAGCTTGAGCTGTCACGACGTTTTACTGAGCTACAAGCTGCTATTCTCCTCTATATATACAAATGAAGACATCAATAATAAATAATAACATTATGTATACCATATATGATGATAAGCAGAAAAAGGTTCTTCTACTGAATTTGGTCATTTTCATCCTATGTCTTTGAGCCTTCCATAGAATAACAATGCCAAATTCACCCTACACAAAACGCTCTGACAAATAACTTTTTCATGTGTCTGTTCATGTAAACTGCCAAACCTTTTTTATAGTAAAAAAGGCAATTTAATTCGATCAAATATTGCCAGTGACAGTGACTGCAACTGTTTCATTGAATATCATAAAAATTAACTACTATTTTTTTAATTTACAAGATTTAGATATTTGCCCAAATATACGCCATTATTCTCTAAATGTCATGTGTTCATTTTCACTTCTTTTTTTTTTGTTATTTTTTATATCCTCTTCATAATTTGGAAATTTATAAAGAGAATATCAAAGTTGCAAAAAAAAATATTTTATTCAAATTTAGTTTTATTATGACAAAAAATGGCAACCTTGAGTTAATTAATTTTTTTATAATTCGTTCGAATTCTATGAGTGCTTAAAGGGTTAAGATAAATAAAAGTGTAATATTTAATACTTTATACTTCAAAAATGTCATTGCTTTGATTTATTATGCAATCTGTGATCTTTACATTAATGATAGTTATTTGTAGTAAATTTTATAAATAAATTAAATTGATTTAGTTTTTCTACCTCTCTAGCCAATATTGTCATAGAACACAATCTTCAATTTAAACTATTTATTTTAAACTTTTGTTATTTTGATTTTTGAAATGAGATTGACCTTTTTATTTGGCTTAAGATAAATGAGCAATATATGTTGATCTTCTTCTTTGGTTTCATAAATAAGATCCTCAGACACAGTGATCTTATAACTATAATTTTCATATGCAAATTTAGGAATCATGATTTCAGTCGGAATTTGATTCATTGTTTCTTTAGCATGAAAGTGATAATCAAAATCCCCAGTAAATGGATCGTATTTCAAAAACTTAGGAATACCATTGGTTGCTTGAGGATATGGACGAGCAAAAACTTTAATAGTATCTAATTTCAAGTGTCCCTCATCGTCAATAAACATACTTAAATGACTAACAGCGTCCCAGTAATTCCAGGACTCAAAGTTATCTTCAGCATTTGTCATTACAAAGTTGCAAGCAGTTGTATCAATGAGATCAGGTTTACTTATATCAGGCGTACAAAGACCAAATTCCGTCAACATAGAGCCTGTCCCACCCAACTCTTTTAAGCGGATACCAACACTCTTGAAGGCGGCAGGTCCCAGGATTTGAAAGCATATTAATTTTTCAAGAAAACTTGTTTGTGTACCCATTCCAGCAATAGGGCAGTAATGATGCCAAGATAAAACCGTTCTGTTTCTGTAATTATCACCACCAGGTACTGTTTTGTATCCAAGGCCCAGAACAGACGTATCCATCTCTTGATTGATCACTTGAATGACATCAACTTTACTCAAGGCTTCCTCTACATGAGCCATGATTTTTCTTAGTCCTTCATTGTTTGTAATAATATTTTTGGAATCTGTAAAACAAGTGATTGAGTTTAGATCAAATTATAATAAAAAAATAATTTTTAATGTAGAGGTTCAGTAAATCTTATGTATATTTCTATGCTGGTTTCTGTACAAGCTAACAAAATGATCAACTTACCACATACTGGTTTCACTATTTCCATTATGTATTTGAAGTCTATGTGGTTAAAGATTTTCAAAAGGAATTTGTCAATTATTGAATTCTTTTCAATCGGAAATGATGTTCCCCAAGTTGCCCCTTCAAAGAATATCACAGCATCATTTTGTATGTTCCAGACTTTTTTTGCTGCTTTTTCAAATAAATGAGCAATATTTTTTTCCCCGCCTACCCCAGGTAACATAAATGATGAGTCTTCAAATACATTTCCAACCCAAGGCTCATTGAGTAGATCGTAACCAAGAACTTCATTATAATCCTTAAATTCCTCTGCAATAATGCTCCAAAAATCAGCAAAATAATCTCCAATTCCATTTGTATTATCGTACAAATGTTGAAATCCTTCACTTGTATCCTTAGTAAAGTAGCCACATGCCCATTTAGCCATAGTTATATGATTCATTGGGGCTGGATAAGGTTGTTTTGGAGGGGGAACTAGGTCTTTTACCCACTTTGGAATCCCATAGTATAAATTCCACAAGTTATCTTGATGCATATCCAATATTGTGTATATACTTTTCTCTCCCAGCTTCGTAGTGATTGCCTAAAAATTTCAAAAATACTCAATCACAAATGAGATTATATTACTGGTAATTCAAATTACTTTTAAGACGTTTATATACGTTTGGTTTCGACTTTTAGGCCCACCTGGTTGTAGTCCTGACCACATTGCTCCAAGTCGTACAACATTGAACCCCATTTCAGATAAAAGGTTAACATGATTTTCATCTAATAAGAAGGACGGATACCAAGGTTCTCCCTTCTGAACAGCATTGATCCCTCGAAATATTCTTACCCTTCCAAAGGAATCCACAAAATGTCCAGTTTCTGGATTAATCAATATTTTATCATTGCGTTGGGCCTGAGTCCAACAATTTCTGTTAGTAAATTCCAAAAATGGGTTTTGTGTATGAAAAAGTTATGATTATGAATTTACATACATGGATACATGATTGAAAAAGAACTTACGTTGAGAATGAAGCAAAAAGCTCTGTGATGAGAATAAATCTGATCAAAATATTCATTTTTGTCAAACCTTATTTTTGACAAGTGAATGATACCGTTGCTTCTATACGCACTAACTTTTATATAGGAAAATAATTTATTAAGTACACCATTATCAATCTAAATTTGAAATCTTTAATCAAACAATTATAATTTTACCTTGTTCTATGAAGTTTTTTCGCGTTTTTCCTATAGATCTTTGTTTTATTTTATTTTTTTTAGCTTCACAAAGAGTAGCATATAATACGAGTTCTTATCATTTTAGTTTGTCCATATTACACACTACGAGTCACTTCCTTACATAAATAAACTGTTTGTCTGTAATTTAAAACAAGATAGTAATTTTTATTTTCAATTTAGTGAATACTTGATTTAAATCCAGAGTAAAGTTCAAAAGCTGGATTCTATGTAATGGGTTTTTCAATAAGAGAGACACATTTTCTTTTTTAAACAAAATTAAAAGAGTTTGAGATCTAAACGAATTTCTTTTTTAGTGTTGAAGTACATTCAATTACAATTAAGTATGGAATTCAATTTCTTTTGCAAGACCACCATGGGCACGTTCGCAGAAGTCCAATCGTTGAATCTAGTTTTCTACCACTTTTTCGCATAAATCGACCAAAATTGCAGGAATTTCGTGTTCAATATTTGCTTTTAGCTCATTTAGTTTCCTGGCTTGTTTGAGTAGACCAACGACTTTCCATAGAAAATAGTCCAAAGGCGTCAAATCGATTGAGTGAGGCGGCCAATTGACTGGTCCATTTATGGAAATAACAAGTTAACCGAATTTGCTCTTCAATAAATCGATTGTATTGTTTGCTGTGGGGCAAATAGAACCGTTTAGTTGAAACCACATGCCATTTAAGTAACTACTATCCAATTGAGGCCAAAAATAATCCATTCTCATGGCTAGACCGAACGTGAATTTTGGTAATAAATTTGGAATATTTGCAAAGTCTGCTCAAAGTTGTACTGCTCCATAGTGATTTGTAAACTATTTGTGAGTAGAAATATAATCAAAACAAACAAAATGTATGACGTAGTTCGCCGTTCCTTATGAAATAAAAATGCGTCATCCCTAATGAAAAACCCTTTATATCATATACAATTTATTCGATCATGTCGTAACTATATAAAAGCATTTTATTTCACTATTTATTTATGCATTTTAAATTTGTAGGAAGGTTTTGCGAATGAGACAAGGGATTTGGGTTTTTTCCAATTGACATTCATATATAATGACAAAATATAAAATATACAGATAAAAAAAATCAAATCAAATCAAATAGATTATTACGAGTAAATTATTGTAAAACAAATACATGTAATTAATTGCATATTTCCTGTGTTAGACAGAAATGGGCCTTAGTCTATCCATTCAAATATTACATTTAGGAAGTGGGACATCTGAATTTCGTCAAAATTATGGAGAAATACACGAAAAAAGCCTATCTTCTTGTTTTCCCGTAACCCAATCTTTGGTGCTTGAAAGTCGAGTCGTAATTTCTAAAATAAAATAGGAAACAAAAAGTATAGATTTATGACAATGGACGAGACTAAGGCATCAATAATCGATCTATGATTGGAGTGTTGATTGGTTCTCTGGATGGATATTTCTTTGGTCAGGTTTGCCTTATTAATTCCCATAACATTTGAGCCTATTAATATACGAGAGGCAACTTGGATACAAGTAGTCTTAATGTTATATAGACAATTGCAACATATAAGCTATAACTTATACTATATGAAAGATGAAGAAAACATTGAATTATTTTTTAATTAATACAAGCCTTAGAAGAAAGATTGTCTCTACACGTAGTTATTAGTGTAACAAAAGAGAAAAAGATTTTCCACTTGAACTATTTAAAAATAGATAATAAAGAACAATGTCTGATACATCAAGTTGAAGAATATTGTTGTTGAGATAAGCATTGTGTATAATAATTTTTGTCTTTACAAAAATACTCCAATTGTCACTAGCGATTCTAAAAGGGTTTCTATATGATAGGGGATTGTACTTTCATCTTGTAAATTTAAAGTTTAGCTCATCTCGTGTTTATTGATCTTCATGAACTTTATTATTTTACTTTTATGTAATATTTTTTCCTTTATTTGTTTTTGATGTTTCTATTATTTAGAACAGTGGTCCCCAACCTTTTTCTAACTGCGGAGCGGTCAACGCTTGACGATTTTACCGCAGACCGGGGGATTGAAATAATAATAATAATAATAAACTTGAATCCATTGTGATCTCATATGGAACATTATTAGCACGTTGGTCCAATATTACTATGCTACTATAACATTAGGAAGTAATAACTTTATTAGCACATTGCTCCAACAAAATAACATATTATAACATCAAAAACTGTTCGTAACACTAGATTGACTGAGCTTGTTTTTTTTTTTGCAACGAGATGGTCCCATCTGGGGGATAATGGCAAACAAAGACACCCAAAATGTATTGCTTATGTTTAACCTACTCTTTTACCTTGTTTTGGTGGCTATCACTTCAGAAAACCCCGTTTCACATAGATAGGATGTTGGAAATGGCAACAGGGTTTTGAGCACTGTATTAGAGATCTCTGGATATTTGATAAAAAAAATCATAGAAGGTATAGTAATTTTGAGGTGCAATCCCAGCAAAAACATATGGTTTATACTTTATTTGAATTGAATAGGTATTCAGTAATTTTGTTCAACAAAAAGTAGAAGATTATTTGCATTCGGCTTTTGTCGTTTAAAGTCCGAGTCCATACAAAAATGTCACAAATCTCATGCTCTGGCATTTGTAGCCACAGATTTATGGTTCGGTTCTTAACAAATTTTGATTACCACTAAATATTATCAATAATAAGCTGTTCTTAAGTAAAGCAGCAAAATAATGACAGCTACATTCTCCCCCTTCATATGCGATCGTCTAAAATTCTGCCTTTATTCAAGGGTACCAGATTTTGTATGGCATAATGTCGGGCGTGTTTTTAGAATTGGCTCTTTTTCACATCCCTACTTAAATGGAATGATTATGCCCGCTGGGATTTCATCCATTTTTTCCACACCTTCGTGTATAAGTTTTTGAAGAATAAGTGAATAATGTATCTATCTATATATTAATATATTATATATTTCAGGCATGGTAGTGTTATTGTTCTCCCCTGAAAGTTATAATTAAATGCAATCATTTGAATAATGATAAATTATACAATAAAAGTAGCAATCTTCGTAGACGGAACTTGAAATTGGTATTTGGAGGTCCTCAACTTTTTTTTATAATTAATATTTTTAACATATTTTTAACACTCTTGCTCTAGATTTTTATTATACCTTATTTAATTTGCAAACATTATGAAGCCATATTAATCTGCCAGAAGCTCACGAAACTTTAGAAAGGCTTGATATATGTACCTGGAATAACAGATCTCTCTTTTTCAAGATGAGGATATAAGTGAGGATTATTATTGCACTAATTTAGAAGATTATAAAATCATGCATTTAATGGATAAAAAGTGTATTCTTATTGATAGTTGGGAAATTTTTACATTCATATGTGATACTGTATTTTTTTAAAATGGTGTACTCAAGAAATAAGTCACTGATAAACATTGAAATCACCAGTAATGCATCAATGATTAAATGTACAAAATAAGTATTTTTAATTAGAGTTTCTCAAAATACAAATTGTTGATGGTTTTTTGTTTCATCATTTCAAATCGGAAATGGTTTTTATTCCAAATACCGACCCTAATTTCGTTTAATGATACTACATCACCATAATTAGGACGTAGTGTAGTTCCTGGAAACTCCAGAAAAAGAATAAAGAAAGATCAATAAATCAATGTAGGGATAATGGGTACATGTAATGGATAATAATGTCTTTGATTGTCAATTGCAATAATAAATATCAAAATTGACACAATTGATTATTTAATTTTCTTTATTGATTTTTGATATTGTTTCATTTGTTCAAATTTTCCATTGCTGTTAAACAATAGATAACACAAGTCAACATTATGCTCCATAACTAATTTTAACAATATCTGACAAGCTAATCACAATTGTGTAATTATTTGTTTTATATAGGTATATTAAATTTGTTATTTACAAGAAAATGGACTTTAATAGACTTGCATTCTTTAAAATTTCAAGTTGATTGATCTAGTAGCGAGGTTTTTTTTGAGGGTATATAAGAATAGCGGCTCGTGATTATTATGTCTTAGGGTGTTGTTAGTGGCATTAAATAACATAATGTCTATTTAAATTTAGTTAACTTTTTAATCACTCAAGTTAATAAAAATCACAACTTGACTGATTGTCAACAATTTCTTCTGTGATTATTAGTATATGTACATTTATTTTTCAAGTTATCCTCAACTTTGAACTATTTATGTTAACATAAAAATTACAGAAATATGGTCGTACATCAGGGAGGGGGGGGGGGGGGTAACTATAAATGTAAATATGAGTTTCAATCATTACGCATTGATTACTCCTTTATTGTTGAGATAAGTGCATATTCAAGGAAATGTAATATTTGCAACTCCAACTGATAAGAAACAATACCTCGTTCAATTCTGAAACACAGCCACGTCTCCTAGTGACACAACTGACAATAAATAAAAGAGGCTTACGATACGAAGCATGAGAGTTGTCACTTCGCAAAACATCACCAAGAGAAGCTTTTGCAAGGGTCGTCAGTCTAACAGTTTACCTACCGTACAAATAAAATACTTAATCTTTATACAATTGACATAAATTCATACACATCACTAGGAATGTAAATAATATGCAAATCGGGCTTGTAATAAAAAAAGAAAGAGAAAATCAACCTGGTAACTCTGACAATTTGATGAATGTTGAGAGGGAAGCAGCTTGAGCTGTCATGACGTTTTACTGAGCTACAAGCTGCTATTCTCCATTAAATATACAACAATAAATAATAACATAGACGAGAGGCAGAAAGTTAACTGAAATTAATGTCAGGAAATTATATATTTTTAACTAATAATAATTATACGAGGACTTGAGCCCTTCTTGTTTACATTTTATTTGCTTTATTAACCTTAATGCATGTATTCCTTCATGCGAGATCTTTACTATCAGATAGATGTTCTCCCCTCAGTAATATTGGAAAAATGATAAAAGCTTCGGAAAACAAAAAGACATGTTTGAAGAGCCAACTCCACTTTTTTATCACACGCCCGAATTGCATATGATTTACATTCCTAGCCATTCTATAATAAATATTTGTACATAGTATCGACTACACCGTTGCATTAAAAAAATCGACAAAATAATTCATAGTACATACAAATAATTGCATATGAAGAGAAAATGAAAGAGTATACGTGCATCTATATGTACTTAGCTCAAGGATGATTTAAGTGGACGTAAGCATAATTTTCACCCACGTTAGTGATTTCGCAGATGCCTCATGAAGATGCTTCGCAACGTGACGTTTTCCTTTAAAAACAAAACATAAAGAACAACTTTTTTCTCTTGATCTTGACTTATTGTTCCTCGAACTTTTGGTCTCTTCTTGATCTCACAAAACTATGTCAAACAATGAAGAACTCTTATAGGATTAATAAATAGTAGTTATATTTACAAGTAATGATCGTAAATACAAATATAATGGAACTCAAGGATACTAATTGGATTCATATTACAACATTTTGTCATAAGAGCTACCCTATTCCCTGCCATCACCACCCCTCGTTGAACTTTGTACTCAATCGGCTAATTATATTTACATTTTGATGTGTAGTTATCAAAACACAAACACGTCTGCAGGATTTTTGTTTTGGAAGGTTAGCTCATAAAATTTATTTATAAAACTAATTAGGGAGACATAATTACGTATTATGAAATAATATTTCTGAAGGCTAAAGCCCCTTAGTCTATCCCAACAGACTCCCCTAAAATACCATTGTATACAACTGTGTTAAAGCGATAATAGCTCCATTGGTACATTCATAACCTATTCTTAATAGTTTTATACTTTGTTAGTACTTGGTATCTCACCTATGTAGACACTATTTTCATACTTAAGATCGATATAATTACATACAAATAGCAATGTAAAATAAACATACACTTAGTCTTATTAATTATTACAAAGGTTGATTTGATTCAAGGTAAGTATACTTCTTATTTGTAACTATTCAATCAGACATTTTCTTTAGGAACTTCATTAAGAACAACAGCTAAATGTTTATTTTCATGGATTCTTTTTTTAACCTTTTACCCTCCAAAAAATGAAAAGAAGAGAAACGATAAAGGCCTGGCATTATATGGTAGTCTACCAATTCTTTCTAACTGTGAAACCATTCTAGATATAATATAAGGAAATTTTTTACAACCTAACAACGGCTTATTTGTGTCCAACCAATCAACGTTTAAAGCACTAATAAGGGAAAGTAAGTTAGATAATTGACAGGTGACAAAAAACAACAACATGAGTATTTTTGCATTGACCATTGCGTTATGTAGCCTCCACTGGTTCTTCAACAAAAAAAACTTTTCAATTATTTGCTGATTCCATATCTTTTAATAAGTCGGGTTTATATGACACAAGCAGTTTGATTCAAGAACATTTATGTGTATTATACTTACTTAACTGACCTTTCTACATGGCCACTGTATAGCTAATATGACTGAGGATACTAACAAAAAAAAGACTCAAGTTTTCCTCAAATTGATTAGCTATATACAAGTATAAACATAAATAGAATTGAGGGAAACACCTGTTCTTCTCTTGATAGTTTCCTTGCATCAGCAACCTTTCGTAATGGAAGTCCAAATTAGCTTCATATACTTTTTACGTTGAATTCAAATCTCTTTTTATTTTATTTTTCATCCTTCATTATTTAAATATTTGCAATTTTGAAGCATTTTGAAGGATTAAGGTATAATTTTCACATTAAAAGAAGAATATAGAGTAAAATACAAAATGACAACCACTTCCAAGGGAGGCAGCAATCAATTGTCAAAGACTGAGATTGAAACAAAAAATAGGGAGGCAGGACTCATACAAGACTCGGTTATCGGTTTTTGAAGTGAAATATTTGAGGTTTCGAAAATGATATTTTGATCCCTCCATCTTAATTGAACACAAGATAATGGGTGAAAAAAGCCCAAAAAGGACGAAAAATGAATACTCGAAAATAAAATAAAATCTACACTTTTTTCCTGCCAACGCTACCTAAATACAATCTTATATATTAGCGCGAGATATTCTCCTAATATCACACAACCTTGCTTTAATTACAAAATTAGTTTTTTTTAAATTGAAGTATCTCTTGGAATTCCAAAAATTTTATTTACTAAAAAATAATATTAAAATTTTCTTCTTTTTAGACATTAAGACTTGATATTTTTAATAAAATATTAAAAAAATTGTTTTACCTGATATTATGTCGAAAGAAAGTGCTCAATTTCACTTTGTACGATGGGTAATTTGTGCTTATATAAATTTCATCATTATCATAACACTTTTGATAAATATACACAACCTAAAGTAAACTACTCCATTTCTAACTAAATTATCCCAAATTATACAATCATAGTTCACGTTAAATTTCACTACCAACAAGATAAACAAATGTCCTTTTTTTCATGTTCAAATTTGTTATCTAGCTTGAAACACCGCCCGTGCTTATATATAATATTAGAAAGAAAATCTGCCGAATAAGGTGCTAGAATCTGATGACTAACTCATTTTTTTAATGACCTAATCGGTGAATATATATTTTCGATTGGTCATTAACCTTTGTTGAATGTACTTTTCAGCCACATTAATCGTGAATCAATTACCTTGTTAAGTAATCCACACATCAATATACACGATTAAATCATGATTATATCGTCAGTGGCCGATTAAGTTTTAATAAGTCAATTTAAGAAAGGAAAACAGTGCACAGTCTATCATCTACCTTGATATTAAAACAACTTTTTGCAAACCTTGATATCACTAAAGAGACAAGTGCGATGAAAAATATACACTTTTATAAGAAATTCAAAGTACTAACAACTTAAACTAAAATTTAGACACAAAATATATGTATATAGTTAAGCACCATTTATTTCAATTACAATTGATACTGTCAAATAATTATCAATCTTATTCTAAGAACAATTTTTAATCGTTTGAAACTAAAAAAAATAATAGGTTTTAATCGTCATTATAAAATTGTAAAAAAGTGTTAATTAATTAAAATGCTTGATTTATATAAGGATGCGATAATAAATATATAATATTTATTAAGCACATGCGGCATTAAGAGCCTGGTCTAAGTCTGCACAGAGGTCATCAGCGTCTTCAAGACCAACTGACAGTCTGATGAGATTATTTGTGACACCAAGGGCAACACGTTCCTCTTCCACCACAGAAGCATGTGTCATGGAGTAAGGCAACTCTGCTAAAGATTCGAATCCACCAAGAGACTCTGCGAGTGTAAATACTTTAACATTCTTCAAAAACTTGTTGGATTCTTCTAATCCACCCTTGAGGTAAAAGGATATCATACCAGAGTAGCCATACTGTTGTTGTTTAACAATTGCATGGTCAGGATGGGATGGTAATCCAGGGTGTATAACCTTAGTAATCTTGGGATGACCTAATAATTTTTTAAAATAATTATTAAATAAAATAAATTTCACTAATTGGTAAAGAAATGTACTTTCTAAGAATTTTCCAACGACAAGGGCATTCTTTTGGTGTCCCTCCATTCTTACTTTGAGAGTTTTGAGACTACGATTCACGAGATAACAATCAAAAGGACTAGGAACGGCACCCACGGCAAACTGTACAAATCGAACTCTTTCGTGAATTTCCTCATTGTTAATACATACGGCACCCATAATAACATCAGAATGGCCGTTCATGTACTTTGTACATGAATAGTAGGTAACGTCAGCACCTAATTCTAGGGGACGTTGAAAGTATGAAGTAACAAATGTATTGTCAACCACAACAATAATGTTGGGATTCTTGGATTTAGCAATGGATACGGCCTTTTTGATGTCTACAATACGTAGTGTTGGATTTGTGGGAGTCTCAATCCATACCTAGATAGTTATGGGAATAATTTAATTAAAAATATTTTTTTTTTCACATTCAAATATGAAGTTAATTGTGAAGGATAGAAAAGAAAGAGTAAAAAAAAGAAGAAGATAATTAGCTTGACCTTCAATCAAAAAATTTACAAGATCATGTGGTTTTTGTATACAATTTACTGCAAAAAAAAAACAAAAAAAAAAAAAAAAAAAAAAAAACTTGTTTCTAAAATAAAGTAATAGGGGCATAAAAAATAGTAAAGGTTTGATCTACATACCATTTTGGTATTCTCTTGGAAAGATGAAGAATAAAGCTCCTCTTGATTCACATCGACAAAGGTTGTCACAAGGCCCTGCTTGGCGGACACTCGTCGTAAAAACCGATTGGTTCCCCCATATAAATCATTCATGGCAACAATATGATCTCCACTAGACAAAATTGTAGTCATAGCATCTAAAGCCGCTAAACCAGAAGCAAAAGTCACGCAATGCTTAGCACCATCCAGAGAGGCCATACATGCCTCAAGGATATTACGAGTGGGATTTCCACCTCTTCCATACTCAAACCTAGATTAAAATTCAAAAAAATAAAAACTCGCCTTTGTATTATAAGTATAGCAAATCGCAACATACTCTTTTGGTTGACCAGGATGATGCTGTTTGTATGTGGTGGAGAGAGCTATATGAGGAACTACAGCCAATGATTTCCATTGCTCTGGATCCTGTCCAACGTGAATGGCCTTAGTAGCATAGTGAGGATCATTGTCACGATAAGTCGACATCTTAAAAAATTCAAACCACTCCGTTTGTCGTTAACCACGTTGAACAAATTATTTTGAGAAATATAATTGTGTATAAATATAAATTTTCGGTCAGAAGAGAGTGCACGCAAAAATATATAAGTAAGTTCTGTCTACAGACGCACGCCCTCGATGTTTAAGAGTGTATCTTGCTAGTAATACTGTAATATATACATATATATTGTACAGAGAAGGAGTAAGATACCTACGTATGTTTTAATTTATATCCGCAAATCTATAAAAAAGAAAGCAGAAACGTAATAATTGTAGTCAAATCAGCTGAGGATATCCGTCTGCAATTGTATACGTAGACTTTTTGCACGTTTTCTCTCAAAAGTCAATGCATTTGTATGTATATAGATATAGATATACATATATACAATTTTGAGTCCATGATTCGAAGCTTAATGCTTGGTGCTTAGATGTTGTATACTCATGATATGCTTAATGGTGCTTGCGTAAGAGGGGGTCATGTGACTGACTCTTCCTTTTTAAAACGTGTAGTAGTAGATCCTTTCAATCCAAACTCTTTATTTAAGTGTTTAATTGTTAAATTTTGAATGAAAATCAATTAACAAAAAAACATACACATTTTACATTAACTTTTTCATGTTCACTTAAACTTTTACATCTTAGTCAAAATAATTTATTCTCTCTTTGTATCAAATTACATTTAAAAAAATCGTGGTAATCTCAGCCGTTCAAAATGTTTTTTTTGTTTTTGTTTTTTTTGGAATATTTTTTTACGATGTTATACCTCAAAAACGAAAAACTTATATATTTACGCAAAATAGTGTCGTAATGTTTTATATTTCATAATTAACATATTAGCTGAGTATATTCCCAGTTTTTGTATTCTAACCCATTACAAAATAAATTTAACAAATAAAAAAATGTCAATTATAAATGTTTTTAAAAAAATATCCTGGTTACGTTTTTATCAAATAATAGAAAAAAATAAAAAAAATACACTAATAACTTGAATTACGAGCAACATCTATGTAAAAAAAAGTGATCATAATCTATAACGGACAAAGAGATTGATGTGTCTCACATCACTTTCCTAATCAAAGGTGGAAATAATTGACATTATATGAAGTGTGGCTAAACTAAGGAAGCTTGCTATGTATCGATGACAGAGACATTATCTAAACTGATATTGGGCATTCAGTGTCCGAAACATTCACAAATCAAGTACTATCATGTTGGTCAAGACTGACGAAGAGATGTTGAAAAGAAAAAACTAAATCTAGTATATAGTTGCTTCTTTGTTTCTAACATGACAATAATAGCAAGACCTTATTGGTTCGGGACCTACACGAAGTAACATATTATTGGTTAAACTAACCTTTATATATATATATATATAAATATATATTTGCCATTTAATTATCCATTGCTCCCTTACAAATCACAGGTTAAAAATTCTTAAGAACTTCCACAAAGAATTTTGTTTAACATTTAGGATAGCAAATATTATATAAAAGTACATACGATAATTGTTTTCCTGATAAAGTCACTATCAAAGTTGAAAATGAAGTTTCAAATTTCATTTATACGTATGTACATATTCCAAACATTTTTGTAGAACAAAGAACGTAAAGAAAAGGAAAAAAACTACTAAATGCTCAAAATTCCTCATCAATGTTTTTTTAGAATCAGAATACATGACCCATTTTAATCAGACTACATATTATTTTAATGGCAAAACTCATGTAAAGTTTGTATTTGTTGTGTGTCATGAGACTCAATTGAAGGTAAACGTTTTTTTTCAAAAATCTATTTACTGTCTTTGTTGTCTTCTAATTTCATTTTTTACGGTCTCTTCAAAATAGAATAAAAATGATACTTGATAACGAATTCAAAAAGTTACTTAAAGATAATATAATATATTATATATTACTATGAGCAAAAAATACTGGGAAATTTAAATTTATTTTTTTTGGGATTCTGAAAAATTTTGTTTTTTAAGTTGACACTACTGTCACTAACGTCTTTGCTAAATTACATGGCAAAATATTCATATGTGTTTTTTAGATACATTTTCCTTTTGTGAACAGCTAAAATCCAATTTTTCATTTTCTTTAAATGTTTGAAAGATGATGACTAAGATACAATTTAGAGACATTTTGTTGAATTCAATGAAGTTTAAATGAACATTCCAGACTGTAGTCTTTTGACATTTTGAGAACCTGTAGTTTTTTTCTCAAGATATATATATCCTATTTTAATTTTAATAGCATATCTAAGCTCAGCATTTATTACTCTGTAATTATTAAATTAATACAAATTTTGTAACTGTGTTTAAAAATACTTTTGAGGGGAATGAAATGAATTTTGATGATTAAATAAAGATTTTTTTATTCCCGATATTTTTTGCCCGTAGTATATATATAGGAAAACAAAATAAATCAAGGAAATTTCCACTATATTTTAATTTCAAACCTGTTTTGTAATACACAAATTGGATATATAAATAGATATTTTATTGTTACAAGAAGGAGTAATTTTTTAAAGATTGGTTATCGTAGAAAATGATTGAAAAGTCATCAATTTTGTTGATATTTAAATTTGTAAAATAGTAATATTACTTTAAATTGGGAATTCGGTTATGGAATACTTTAAAGTATTAACCTCGTCTTGGTCTTGATCCTTGAATGTCTAGTCATGACCAAAATAATAATAATGATAATAAAAAACTAAATTATAGGTAATTTTTCTTGTTTTCTTAAAAAAATAAATTATAATGTTCACTATTCCTCAACATCTGGGTGTGCGATAGGTTAAGTGCTCTTGAATTATAAAAATGTAGACTAGTGTTCAAGTTGCACATAAGTATCATTGAATGACGACTTCAGAATCAATTCGAGCTCGAAGTGAAAAGACTTGCAATGTGATATGAACTCGGAAATTGATTCGGGCTCATAAACAACTCTTACTTCTAAATTATAAATCAATTATCATTCAATGACTATTACTTATACTTACCAACATGTCTCTTGTCACAAGAAGATGAGTGTTTCTTGTATCAGTGCCCATTGAAGCCATTGTAAAATGAATATAGCGTGAAGAAAAAACTTGATATAAATCCAAGATATGAAACTATATGTATATTCTAAATTACAAATGAACATTCGGTTTGCAGAGCACTCACAGTCTGAGGTATCATTGTACCTCATTAAAATATTTTATAGCTAATATACATATTAATTATTGTATCAATGTCAAATATCAAAATTTTTGATTGAGTTTATTTAAAAAATATTAATACAATTGGTTACATTGTCTTGTTAAAATGTCATTGACTTTGGTATTAGAAGTGTCACTTAGCGCAGTATTTCTTATTTATTTTTTCATTCTTTTGAAGAATATTTCCATTGACTCTTTGATTTCATTCATGTTAAATTAGAAGAAGAAAAAAATTCAAGGTACAAGAATAAAAAAAAACCCTTTCAGTCAATGAATCATCAACTATCATCGTCCTTGAAGAGGATAAATAATTGAACATAAATATGTTGGTATAAGTATATATCGACCTTTCACTTAGAGGCCACTGAATGTACGATTTTCATGTAACCAAATTTTATTTTTTCTTCTAAGTGTGATGCATGAAATCTTTGTATTTTTATATAGATCAAGATCAAATTTGCTAGCTATTAAGGCATGAATGATTATAATTTTCATGCTCGTTTTGTAAGTATAGAGTAGGTATTTAAGAATCATTCCATGACTATTAAATGGTGATAATGTCATTTCATATTTTCATCTTAAATTCAAATATTATTTAAAATACTTGAGGTTATTTAATCCAGTATAATTTGGAGGGGTGAGCAAAAATGTTATTGTATGAAGTAAAAAAAAGTACTTTTTGTTTTAGAAAAATACATTGAGGGATTAACATTCATTTAATCATTGAAAAAATCCAAGTTTTTTCCAAAAATATATCTATTTAAAAATAGAATTTTTTTTAGTGTGCAGATGTGACATGAATAATCATGTCACCTCTCAACTTCTTCTCCCTTTAAAAAAAAGATTCAAAATTAACTGCAGCTTACTAATTCTCCAACATTTGTACTTTTTTTTATTTTCTTCAAAGATTTGAAGGAAAGTGACGAAGAAGTATTTTTAATTATACATTTTACTCATTGCTGGAAGTTTATGTCAACTTCTTTCAGAGCGATACAATATGAAAGAGCTCTAATATCATTATTTTAAATAAAAATATTTATTTGAAAATACTGTTTTGACAATCATCAAAATATTCTCAAATTCAGAAAAATAGAAAATCTCTCAAAACAAATATGACATAAATAAAAAAACGAGTCATTTTAAAAGTCGTAAGTTGTATTTCTCATATACAAAGTTATTTTAGAATCATAATGATAATGAAAAAAGATATTTGAGACCATAATTGATATTGATCTATAATAGTATACAATTATTATAGCTATGGAAAATATACATACAAATACGGATCAAAACAACACTTCTAAAACTGGATTTAAAATAAATATGTAGTTTATAAGGCTGGAACGGTAAATAAAATCCACTTTTCGAACCACGGTTTGGCACTGACAGTTGGGTTTGGTACAAAATTTTGAATTTGGAAATATTATATATGCATCTATGTATGTATAAGACCTGTGTATGAATTATCACATATGTATACATAGGTAAATGTATCATTCCAACAAATATTTTGGTTCAAAGTCTACCTCTATTAACCTTAGAGATCCAATTGTTGGGATGATATATAATATATTTAAATCAACTCCTTTACTTATGCTCTGGAGGGAATATTATTTCGTGGCTTAACTTCTTTAATTATGGCACAAAATTTCTCATCTTTCACGCTACAAATATTTGGGCCTTGAAATATTTAGCTATTGTAGTGATTTTTGTACCTCTCCTTTCTGAACCTTCGTATAATGACACCTTAATTACTTACTTGCTTAGAGGCTACCTTTTCACACTTACTTTTACTCCCAACCTCCTTAGTAGGGTGGTGGATCTACATATGAGTTAAGTATACATATTGAATTATAAACAATTCTTATAATAATGTCACCCTTTTATCAAAAAAACTTTAAACGCAAAATGACCGAGACTTATAAGGTGAAGCTGGTGCATTTTATGTTTTCATTTTCTTCACTGCTACTTGCCATTAGAACACTTTTTTTTAGACCGATTATGATAATATATGTACACCTACTAATTGTCATATAATTTCAAACAAAAATAAAATAAAATAAAATGATAATAAATAGACAATTTATAGGCTTTTGTTTTATCCAGAAAATTATTCAATCTCATAGGTTTGGAGAAAAAAGATGGCCGGTTAATTTTAATCCTTGTTGATAATTGCACTGTAATATTGTGCATTAAATATCTTTTGAAATTTTAATGTAGTAATATAATCTTAGAAAGTATCACTTCATAATCATCACTGTTTTAGAAATGAAAGCATCTATGTATTATTTTTTTAAAAGTTATTTCAAATCTACAAGAAACAGTCAAACATGCTTTGTATGAGATCATTGATTTTTCACGAGGAATGTTCGTCAAAAAAAGGAAATAGAAGCTTAGTAAACAAGTATATAAGTACTTAAATGTCTCGAATTGGAAGTACTTTGAATAGAAAGACCGTTTTTAGTTTGGATATCAAGTGCTACGATTGATTGGTAGCAAGTTTTCTTGCTCTAGTTACTTCAAAATACAAACTAGCATTCATTTCATAAGACAATCTTGAGAGAACCGTTCAAGTACTCGTGACTAAACTCATAGATGAATTATATTTGCTAAATAATGGCTATGAATTTATATTTTAAGAAGAAGAATCTCAGTCAATTTATTTTAGAAGCATTTTAGAATTTGGATCAATAAATTTCCCTGATACTGATGTTGCTCGTAGTCCAAGATGTAACTCAAGGTACATATATATTGATAAGAAAATTTTAAACAAATCATATAAAGCTAACTGAATGAATATTTAAAGTTCATCGTTAATAAAAATATATGCTATCAGACACAAAAGGTTAATTCGGACAAATGACGATCGTCACACGTCATAACAATTCTTATTTTTATCAAAATGAATAAGTTCTCTAAACATAAAAGTTTTTTTGTTTGTAGGAGAAAAAATATCACAAAAAATTTGAATTTTTTATAATATAATTTAAAAAAACAAAAAAACTTTTTGGGACCACATTTCGGAATTCGATCTTCGGATAATTGCGATTAAATGTTATTTTATTTATATGTAGAAAGTAAATTATGAGTCTTTGTTTATCTATTATCAGAAAATAAAATAAAGAACTTTTAATTGGATTCAGATTCAGACTGCATGTATCAGGGCCGGCGCCAGAGTAAAATCACTGATGGGACATTTTGAAATTCCGAAGAGTCACTTGTTCACCTACGTTAGTTAGCTGCCCCTCGTGTATAAAGATACATCCTTTCGTATCTTTTTCACATCGTGAAAGACATTCCTTCCAAAGGGATGTGCATTTGAATTGTGGAATACATACATGCTTCATGTCACGTGAAACACTTATTTTTCTCCGATGCTGAAACCATCTTTGGTGTTCGTCTCATCAGAATTAGTAATACAACCAACCTTGAATTTTCTACAAATCAACATCAACGGAATACTCTAACCCCTCCCTTATATCAAACCAAGACTGTCAGAAGTAGCGTGTTTTATTTATAATCTATTCTAGTCGGGTATAACTCTTCTACAACCTGAGGAGAGTTTTTTGTTCCTAAATCAAGTGTAAAATACTTAACGGTGCATCTGGAAAAATGCCGTTGAAGAAGATAGTTTTGAGTCAGATTCCACGAGGATAATATTGGTATCACTCTCTATTGGTTCCGTGATTGTATTGAAGTTTTTGGCATTAGCACAGTTGATCACTTCTTTCGGTTTATTAAAATATTTTCTGATATTCACATTTATTACAAATTTTTGTAAATGTGCTTTGAGAGAAATAGATAAAGTCAAATCCACAAAAATGATTAGAACCTACTCATTAATAAAACCATTCAAGCTGTTTAAGCATAAGTAGACATTGTCATAATATATGTGATCCAACTAAACCTAGGTAACATTGGGTTGGCAAAACAAACATAGTATTTCTTCCCTTCTAGAGTTAGAATATTTGGTTCAATGTTGTTATACTTTCATATGGTATACATTTATTGTTGCAGAGCAGTACAGTTTTGAGTTGTGATTTGTGTAGCATTTGCATAAAACAATTCCAGTTACTACATCAAACCATAATATAATGTGACGCTGGGCCTAGAAACACTTCACTTTAAAAGGTGTTAATTCCAGTTGGGTTTTTTAAAATTTGTGTGTCGAATTTTTCTATAATCATAGAAAACACTGTTTAGTACATTGCTGTCATTATTCCATAAGTAAAATACTTACAAAAGTCATGCATGGAACTGATTCTTTATATATTAT
The DNA here is from genome assembly GCA_963680855.1 of Lepeophtheirus nordmannii. Classification (NCBI taxonomy): domain Eukaryota; kingdom Metazoa; phylum Arthropoda; class Copepoda; order Siphonostomatoida; family Caligidae; genus Lepeophtheirus; species Lepeophtheirus nordmannii. The sequence continues at coordinate 28,622,583 of OY804522.1, read as the reverse complement.
AAGCCTAGTGTTGAAAATTTACTCAAAATCCTCAATCAATTTACGATACACGATTCTTTGGAATTTCAGTCGTAATTTGTATGAGTACGTGTCACTAGATACACGTGGTACCTATGACAACATACAGACAAAATATTTTGTATCTACATAATAAAGCAAATATTTTGTATCTACATAATAAAGCAAATATTATGTACTAATACTCCGAAATAAACCTTGAATCCCATGTTTTTTTTAGCAATAACTACATATTTCAATAAATGTAGCACTAATAATAATTATTTGAAAACACGTTCGAGGACAATTGTTGTACGCCATACACGTTGTTAATAATTTTTTTAATATATATTTACATAGGTATATTTCCCAAATCAAAGATAATCTTATGTCAATAATGCCTTCTTGCTAATTCCATGTATTTAAGGATTGATTACATCTTTTAAAATACATTACGATTACAGTCACATCACGATCTGCGAGTATGAACAGGTTATTGAGCGCCCATTTTAAATTTAACAACCACTCAAGATGTAACAATTGCAATCGAATGATGGTCATTTTATGTTACAGAAACATCTTTGAGTCTTTATTTATCACTTTTGGTTAAAGAACTTTTTTTGTTACGCTGATGTTGCTCGTAATCTGAGGTTATAATTAAATAATGGTCCAGCCTGAATTACATTAGATTGACAAATCAACAAAGTAATTAATGTAAAATTTGAGGAGTGTCGACTTTACACTCAGAACATTTGTTCCTAAGAACATAATTACCAGCACTGCAAATATTTTATTTCATTTATAAATCTTTATTAAGCATAAAATAATATATTTTTGTATTGCTTCTATGCTTAATGTATCTTCATGCATCTTGCTTAGATCTAAAGGAAGAAATAACATGTACCTCAATATCAAGGTATCAATATATATAAAAGGTATGTACAGTGACTGAAAAAATTACCTGAACATAGGTTTTTATTTTGTCAGCTGTCGATGTTTCTACTAACCATGCCCATTGTTAGTATTCTGAACATTGATTTGTTGAACTCAAATTATCTCTGGTTAAGAAACTGTGAACAATTCCCATGCATTAAATGAAGAATTGTCCAACTGAATTTTGGGCCTCTATTAAGGAAAGATTGAGAGAAAGAATAAAGATAAGATTGTGACCAGTATAACTATTAAATTAATGAACCATTCTTCCTCAAATTGACCTACTGAATCTCTTCAAATTCCGTCATTTAATCATTACATTTGAACTTTACTAGTTGTGTAAAAAAAAATCTGTCAAAGTATAAGATCCCTGATCCTCCACACCTGTAGCTGTCTTCATCTCACTATCCTAATCCTTTTTGCTTTCTATGTATGTGCAATCCATAGCAGCGATGTTCAACCTTTAACTCAAATAGTCCATGTAATTTTGTTTTGTTTAATATACTAAGCTGTGAGTACAACGAAAGCCATAAAACAATGTGACAGAACGCGCCTGCTTGCTTGGAGATATTTCCTTGTCTATGAGAATTGATTGATTTCCGCAAGATGTCACTTTTTGAAGCATACATGTATATATTTAGTATTTTCATTTGTACTCCCTTACCAAAACTCAACTTGTCCTAATTGAAGTATGAAGGTAAATTCATGATGTTTGCATGGCGCTATAGACACACTCAGCGCCCAAAAAGTAAAGTGATAAACAAGTGCATTTGTAAAAAAAAAATTGATCAGGTGTTAGTCGTTTTACCACTTTGTTTCATGGCCCTGATCTTGTTTTAACTGAATTAACAATGGGGTCGTATAGCAATATATTGAATAGTTCATTACTGAACTACATCCAAATCTATACTAATTACAGCATTGCAGGATATTCATAATTAAAAATCAGTTCACTATATTTTGATCTTTTAAAAGTTAAAATAAATTAAGTACCATTGTGTTTGAATTAACATGATTAGATATATAACTTTCTTCACTTCTTAATACCCCTGATGTTAAGAAAGTTGTCAATTCAAAATGGTATCCCCAGAACATCAACAACTTTTATGTCTGTCAGATGTTTATGATTTGTATAATCATCCATGAATAACATAACATGACTCATATATTAGTTTTCTGATTGTTTTGTGGTTAAACTCAAACTATATCTATTTAATCTATAAATATCCATGCTATCAAATAAAAAAGGAGTCCAATAGTTGGGAAGACTGATGTCATAAACTAATTGCACTTATTTCTCCAACTTTTTTTCTTTTTGGAGGAAAGTTTGAGAGTTGCTTTGCAGATTACTATGTGACTTCGTTAACACTTTCCTCAACTTAATTTCATATATAAAAATATTGATGCATCATATTTAAAATGTTTAATAAATTCTAAACCTTTGTTAGTGAACTAAGATTTCCGGGACTTCAAATTTTACCCTTTCAGGCCCTCTGACAAGTACATTAAACATACTTCAAAATGTAGACAAATACAATACCTTATACAATTTGAACATACAGATTGTTCATTAAACATATTTCTCAATTGTTCTAGATAATGTATCTTTATTGTTAAGTGTTAGTTGACCAAGTTATATCTTCAAGAATGAATGACTTCATACATTCCTACTTTTCAAGGCATGATTATTTTAAATTTTAATGTACTCCTTTTAACAAAATGTACATTTTAGTTATTGAAAAGGTAATTCTACTCCTCACTTTGTAATATACTATATATGTATTATATAGACAATGAATAATTACAAGTTAGGTGCTAAAATGTTATTATTCATTCGTTGTCCCAGACATTAGACAGTATGACTCATTTAAACGTATTATTTCAATAAGCATTTCACGTTCGTTCTGAAATGCGTAGGTCCAATGTATTGAACGCCATTGCATAAATCGTTCACTGAAAGGAATGTTATTGTTCAAAATATGGGACAACAAGATTGGAGAATAATTTCATTTCTAGTATTGTACCATGGTACATACTTTGCAAGTATTATCAATAAGGTTTCCCCTTAAAATTATGCATTGTAATGAAATTGGTTATGGGAACGAATCATAACAAGTTAAAAAGATGTACAAATCATGCAAAATTAAAAAAAAAATCATAGGCAACCCTAATTTTCAATGGCAGTTTGAAAATAATATATCAGACGAATAGATTGACTTATCAAATTCTGTAATTCGTATTATCCAAGAAATATATTCCTGACTCAATAACGGAGTTATTAGCGAAAAAAACCCTATCAACAATCTAATTATAAAGATGAAGAAAGCGCTAATACAAATGGAATCAAAATTCTTCTGGGAATGTATGAGAAAATGGTCACCTTGGAATTACCCAGAGTGAAAACATATTCGTCTGCAGCGAAGGGAACAGGGACCCCAGCCATTGTTGATGATAACTCTACTTACAAGTATGTATATCAGGCAATACCCCATCTTTCAAAATTCAATCCATCAACCCCTTTTAGAACTGATAAAGTTGAACACGGGACCAAATCCACTAACCAGAAGGTGCACAATGAAAACCTATTAGATTTAAAATTAAATGTACCATATGTGAGTAATGCGTTGAAAAGGGAAAATAATAATTGGTCTTTCAAATTATCATCAAAAATAGGTATCACAACTGATAGCAAACTACAGTTTGAGTGGATTTTTTTTTTTTTTTTTTACAAATAATTTTTTTTTTCGTTATGAGAAAAAAGAAAGTTATTCTATAAATATATTTGTATTATTGTTCCGTCACTAAAGGGTTAATGCTTATAATTTTATTTAAATCACATTTCATTATCTGCTCTTTTTAGTATGCTTCAAAAGTGTCCAATCAGAATAAGTGTAATGCTTTATATGCAGTCATAATGTATCTTTTTTTGTTGTTATTGGAAAAATCTAAAAAAGAGGTTTAGTGAGTATAATTTATTTATTCCCTTTTAAGTTATTCTTTTATTTTATTCTTAACATTTACAAAGTGAGGAGTAGATGTTGTTACAAATGTAATCTTATATAAGCTGTTATCTTATAATATATTACACAAAACCTTTTCAAAAGTGATGAAAACATATTTGGTACCCAAAATTCATTTAAAGTAATGAATATTTCATTGAAATTTTTATAACAAATAAAAATTGAATGTTTTTACGATATTAAGAACAAGTTATATGTTCTTGAGTTGTAGTTATTAATTTAAACAAAAATTGTTCTTCTTGCTTTGAATTAATACAAAGTATTTAATATAATTTTCTTTGGTAATTACGATTGCAAAATGGTTAAAATATTTAAACAAGTGTTACAAAATTTAAATGGTTCAATCATATACATTAGTAAATTCATTTTATTTTCAGGGTAACCTTTTACAACGCAAAACAAAGGACGTTCACTATTAGAATAAATAATATATGTTTCTATAGCTTACACATATATTATGCGCATAAATATCTATGCTTTAAAAAAATCAAAAAACTAATAGATGAATAGCCTACACGTACTGTATTCCAAATAGAAAAAAATAAAAATATTAAGTACAAATTTTTATATATTGTCTTTTAATTGATTTCGAGAATGACATAAAATTATGTATTTATATATAAATCCATCAAATTCCAATTAATCTACAAAGTATAACAATAATTTAATTGGGCACAAAATCTCACAGAAGCTATCAACAAAGATTTAAAAAAATATATACGTGTTAAATGAACTATACATCAAAATTAAATACATGTCTACATACACTCCAACCACTCAGAACTCTATAAAATTTTTGTCAAGAACTCTAAATTTACATTATTTCTACTTATTTAAAACGACCGCCATTTTTATCAATTTCAAACGTAGAAATCTTCTGAACCAAAAGGCTCAATATGAAATATTTTTAAAAGTACAAAGGAGTAATTTTTGTAATAATGTTATTATACTTCCTTTTAATAAGTGCATATATTCTCATTTTCAGGTCGAAATTATATTTGGAGTTCTCCATTATAAACTTAACTGTAAATTTAATTTAATCAAATTACCTTTTTTTGGAGGGGGTAATTATAAATAATTTGAAAATCTGTATAAACATTTATCTTAACATTAATAGTAATACATAACTTCTTATTCAAAGATTATTTGTAAGGAATGTGAGTATTATTTGTATAAGTAATATAGTTGATGTGAGACAATTTATTTCCGCTTTCTGGTTCGTTTTTATCTTTTAAATGTGATTTTGAACGTACTACATTCTGCGAGCACAGATCAACTTTGAAGCAGATCATAATAATTGATTAAAGATCATAATATAGGTTAAAACATTTATTAAAAAAAGTTGTTCATTGGTCTGTTTCAATGTTGATTCTTTAACTGCGGGATATGCTGTACGAATTCAGTTATAGGTGTTGCAATGTAGTTTTTGAGACTATTTTAGGGATATAAATTTTAATATATTTTGATCTAACCAGTCAAACGTACATACATTCTTATTAAGAGTAAGAGGATTGGCCAGAAGAAAAGTTATTTGTTCAGGAAAGGAAAATATCATCTTTTTTTTTTCATAAGGAATAGACTTTGATTCCTTCAAAACCTCAAATATTTTTTTTAATAAAAGAAGAGTTTTATTGATCAAAATATAACACGACGTTCTTTTAGTGTTTTTTGTAATATTTCCAATTCTTCCAAACTATAGAGTAATAATTATTATTCTTAATTTAAAAATAAATTATGGTCTACAGCCTAACAAGAGCAAATTCGAGTTCAAACAATCAACATTCAGAATACCGATAAGCGTAAAAGAAGTGGAGTAATTGACAGCTGACAACAAAAACAGTAAATTATTATGTTAGTGGAATAACGCCGTGATAAAGAGTTCTTACAATTACGTTTAGAATCTATACTCGTAGAGCTTTAAAAAAAAATACAATGTGACGATAAAAAAGGTAAAATGAGTCCTTATTGTGATAAATTTTAGTTTTTCTTATTAATTTATGAGTTTTAAAGTCAAATGGGATGTTTTTTCTGCATTTTTTAACATGATTAACAAATTGATACTGATTTGATTATATACATATATGGCATGAAATTTTAAATTCATTTATAAAACGTCAAAATATTATAATTTTTGTTAATAAACTGGTCCAAGTTTTAAAGAGAAAACAAAAACAAAAAAAATAACAAAACAAAAATAGTAGGTATCATTTTATGGCAGACTAGGATACGTTGATGGACGTACATGAATAATTTATCGATTTATTTCAATATTTTAAGAGATAATAATTATTGAGAAGAAACGTAGAAATTATTATGTAGAATCGATTAAAATTGTGGACTAAGAATTAGGAAAATATCAACTACATGAATACATTAGTTAATTACATTCCTTTGTGCTCATTAGGTTCATTTATACATTAAAATAAAAAATGAAGCATTTTGGCCACTAGCGTACATTTATGAAAAAATGGAAAAAAATATATGAAAGTTTAAGTATTATATAAGAATAAGATAAATAATTAAATAAATAAAAAAGCTAATTTTTGATCATCTCCAAAAAAAAATTATATTGTCCATGAATTAATTACAATCTATTTATGTAAATTAAAAAGACAAAAAAAACAGCAATTAATTTTTAATAACCAATTTTCCCCAACTACTATTTAATCCCCTTCAAAAATTTGCACTTTTCAACGATTCGTTGTGCCTCCCTCATTCCAGAGGATCTTGCTCCATGCATTGTTCCTCTATAACAAGATATAGTAGCCTCTCCGGCAAAGAAAAGCTTGGGATTATCTGCATTAGGTAAGGGAGAGGACATTTCCTCGAAGTCAACTGCAGAGCCTGAAAAAGCATAAGCTCCTAAAGAAAATTTATCTGATGTCCAAGGATGATAGTAAACTCTGTCCGGAAATGCAATGCTTGGATCTCCTGTAAATTGCCGCAAGAGACGCCCCATAACCAATGTAATCTGGAAAGATACTTATGTTTGACTTGTTAGATGGAGACAATATGTTGATCACACCTCTTCTCCTCTAAGGGATTCAACTGTTTTTGCGGCAGTTGCTCCAGGTATCCAAGCCATGAGCATGCCGGGGTGACGAGGCACTGTATAAAATGAAGTTATCGATTTCGACCAATGGTCATCCTCTTCCATTTCTGACTTTTTCCAAGCTAAACTTATTGGGAAATCGGTTGGATTCCACCATGGCTCACACCAACTCAAATATAATTTCACAACACTTCCAAAACCAATGTTATTGATGGCTCTAATCTGCAACAAACAGAAATTCCAAAGGCTGTACATATAAATAAATAATTTTACTTTTCCAGGTGGAAGATTTGGTTGAAACATTTCTTGGTGGCCGTCTTTGAGAACACCTAAAGGAAATGTACAAACAACAAAATCTGCGCTCATTTCAATTGAATCTCCTTTCTCTTTCCGCTTTGCATTGACAATTACATTGTGTCCAGCCTCACGAGTCCAAATAATTTTTTCAACGATGTGGTTTAACTATTAATAATATAATATGTACAAAAAACTATAGCTATGAATGTAAATCACTTCAGAACATTATCTTTCATCATCTAGTGTTTTTCAACCTTTTTTGAGGAACAGAAAATTCATAATTTTTATGTAAGTATTTCTGCAAAACATTCGAAAATAATTATTTTCTTTGCCATAAGTTTTTGATTTTTAATTTTTGTTACCATTTCCTTTTCCTTCATCAAATTTTGTGTAGCAAATAAAAAACAATCAACTAAAAAAAATGTGTTGGGGCAACAATGTGCCAAGTAAGATTTTTCAATAAATAAAAAAAAATATTTCTTTTATAATAAAGAAAGCTTATCTATAAATCATATAGGCGTATATACCTATATAGTTAATAATTCATTGACTTGATATCATTTTGTTTTTGATATAAAAAGAGCTGAAATAAAGATAAGATTGAAGTGATTCTTCCTCTTCAAATATTATCTTTTTTATATTTCTATTCAGTATCTAATACAAAAATACTTAATACCTTTATTGTAACGTTTTGTTTCATTTTATTGAGTAGTTTGTCTTGAAGGTTTGAGAGTCCCTTTGGTATAAATGCATCTTTTCCTGGAAGCTCTTCAAAAGATCCATATGTATCAATTTTGCAGGCCTCCAATTTTTCTCCTATATAAATGGACAAACCATTTTTGAGACCATTTAAGCATGATTGGAAATCTTCCATGAAACGCTTACTATGACCATTTGATTTCAGTTCTTTTTCTTTAACCTGTGTTATACGACGTTTTAAAGAAAATATTATTCGTGATAGTACTGAATTTGACAGGATCTATTTTTTGTGTAAGTACGTCAAATTATAGTCACTAAGACCTACCTCTAGTTTTGTGGCATAATATTGAGAAACACTTGGAATATTTGACTGATTTTCATCATTTGCTATATTTTCTGCATCATTTTTCATCGAAAGTAATGTTTCACTATGAAATTCTTCGGCTAGTTTGCGAACATGCTCTGGAATTGGAATACCATCTGATCTTAAGTATGTTCCAACACGTTGATCCTTAACTATGGTTGACGAAAAACCACGGATACTTGATTTGGGTGGAGTGTACTCTAATGATAATCCACTCCTGAAATTTTAAGAATAAAATTCGATTTCACAAAAAATGTATGAAGCAAAATGTGTATAAAATTTTGTATTTTGTTGAACAGTTGATTTAAAAAAAAAAATTCCATCCCTTAAAAAAACATTTTAAAATAAGATTTTGGATTTTTTTTTGAGTTTTTGTAAAACACAAATAAGTATCTTTATAATCATATGATACTTTTACCTTGGCTCTACAAATATTAAAATAAGAACAGTCTTGAGTCTAAACATTCATAAACTAATAAGTCCATAGTTAAACAAAGTCTAATATATAATTAACAAAATAACAAATATTGTTTATTAAAATATCTACTTATGATATTTATGCGATAAATACATATCTTTGTTTAAAAAACTCACAGAGTCAAAATTAAATTTCAAAACCTGAAGGGATTATTATTGTGCATGGAAAGGTGATTTCTCATGGAGCAATAAATCTTTTTTTTTCGAATAATTAAAGTTGACATAATTTAGTACACTAATTTAAAAAATATATAAATATTGAGTATGAATTATGTCTCATTTATAGTGTTCATTTATGTAATAGGATTTATTTGAAATAAAATGATTCATTAAATTAAGAAGCAATGAGATTTTGATTATTAAAAAGGAAAGGAAGAAGAATCAATAGCCTAAATCAAATATTGAAATATACTTTAGCTTCAAATTAAGAGGTCTAGAGCATATTAGGGTAATTTCTCTTCTTATTTGCCTTTAAGCTAGAAGAAGCAAGAGATGGGTAAGAGATAACTCAGTCGAATCTATTGATGTGTTGAAAACTGTATTGAAGAAAAATATAATTTTTGCTTCGGTCATTTATTATGAACTCGACTGCATTGCTTCTCGAAGCTCCTTCCCGAACTAATTAGTGTCATTTTTTGAGATTCAACCATTTTTGTGTAAAATGTCCATTCAGTAAAATTTTTTTCAACAGTTTGTCCCTGAGCAATACATCTACAGCAAAAGAAGATTATATTTCTTTACACTTCCTTTCAATATTTTTGGCCAAAAATCTGTTTTGATTATTTTTAATATGGGTAGGTGAAATTATATTTCTACTAATCAGTTCTAACATATTGATAGATACCTGAAATACATATTTGTATCCTTCAGCACTTTATTGATTATATGACCATGAATCAAGACAATGTAACTGGTTAAACTTATAGTCTAAAGCATAGAGGTGACAAATTTAAAAAAAAAAAAATGATTTCAGCTCTTAACAAAGGGAATATGAGTAGGGACACAAATAAAAGAGAAAGGTTAAAATACATCAGTATCGCACTCCAAAGCCAGCAATTATCAATCTATATAAATTGTTTGACCCAATCAGTTTATTAATTGAACTACTAAGATTAACGTAGAAGTGTCCAAACTTGTTCTTCGAACCAAGGACATTCCAACTCCTGTAAATATCATTTACATATCAAAACAATTAAAAAAAGTGGTGAAATGACGACCTCGGTATCAATTTTTGTACAAATTCACTTGTTCAAGAGTTGAATTTTTTGTTCGCATGGGAAAGCTGAGGGTGCCCTGGATTACTTTATAACGTAACCTCCATGAATTAACGTTACTTCTTGAATTAAAACAAGGTGCATTCTGCCAAGGGAAGACAAATATAAATATATAAGTTGATGTACTGTAGCTCAAAAGAGATTTCTTGTGGGAGAAAGGTTGTCTTGTAGTCAAAGAAATTTCCCCTAGCTAACAGGCTCTTTTGCCAATTTGTTCTATAGCTATACTGCATCCCTAATAAACTGCAGCCTATAAGTATTTTGTCATCTTAATATTCTTTCTTTCTCTATGATCGGCTGAAAGGGAACCATAGGTATAGTATAATACCCAGTAAATATATTTTGATAGAGTTGGTATTTTGATATAATATATCATGTAGGTATTAATCAAATGAAAAAAAAAAGTACGTTTAGTCTAGTGAGTCCAATTATATTATTTCTGGATACTGTATGTAATTCATCTTTAGAGTACATCATTAGACTGTCATCATTTTTGTGATCAAAGGATATAGATACGTGTAAATATACATATGTAGGTTTGTATAAAATAATAACTATAACTCATAAATCTTGAATGAGCATCTGTAACATGAAAGAAAAAATATGCTCCTATTTCGTTACTTATTAGTCTTTCAAAGTAATAAAAAGAAAACATAATAAATTACGACCTTCTTTCGTGTTATTTCTGTTATTTTGTTGAGATGAGTATGTTGAATGAATATTAGAGGACTCGAGGGAAAAAGTGTGCTCTCAACTCAAGGAGGGCGTATTCTTTATTTGTCTTGGTTAAAAAATTTCAGCTGCCATATGTTCCTCTCTCAAGTGTCTTTCACATATTGTATTTAGTGAGCATAACACATACATTAATTAATTATCATAATTAGCAGGTACTTGCAAGACATATTTCATCATGTGCTGTGTAGTTTTGTGTAAAAATCGATTACCTACAGATACTAAGTCTCCAAGGCTTCTTGTTCATGAGAATGTTTAGCTTTCCAAAAGAAAAAAAATAGAAGGAAGCTATGGGTCAATGCCATTCAAAGTACAAATTGGATTTCAACCGATAGCTCAAGAGTTTGTCAAGTAGTTAAACCAACTCCTTTTTTATTTTGTATTATAAATAGGATGTAAAAAATAAATTCAATCGACAGATGATTTATAAAACATTCATACTATATTAACTATGAAGTGCAGTCTAGTCTGTTTAGCCTTGACTAGACCCTATATTTTCCTAGATAAATGATTTGTCACAGGCCCACTTCAAAGATTCAATGTTTCTACGGAAGTCCTCAAAAGGACGGTGGATACATGACGCAATTCCTACTTTATTTGAAAATTCCAAGATGAAAAACAAACTGAAACTCACGCTTAATCGAAAGAGATTTGAAGAAGAACTTCTAAGAAAGCAATCACTTTCGATTTTGGATCATCCCTATGGTAAAGGGATAATCTACTTTATGATTGTGATCTTTGAGCAAAACTTGCAAGGGTAAAGGTCTCATGTACATCTTCTAAAAGGAAACGCAGCTTGATTACGAAAAAGGTAAACGTACTCTAAGGACGTTTTCAAAAAATATTCCATTGTTGCATAGAAGCGGTTTCTCAAACTTGCTCAAACTCAAAATTTTATGGCTTAAAAATGCATCTTCTACCCTCCCAAGATCTTCTTGAAAAAAGAAACATCAAACATTTAAAAATATTGCAAGTTCGTAGTAAGATGCATACAAATCTTTATCAAAAGACACAAATGGAGAAGCAAAAATGTTAAAACAAGTAAAAGGGCATCAACTATAAATTGTTGAGTATATGTCTAGATTATTTATCGTACATTAATTGACATTTATTATTTGACTGTAAGTTATTTATTATTTCCAATTGATGTCATTTTCATTTATTGCATCAAATCGGGATTTTTAAGAGTACATTTTGTTTATTTTTAGTCCCTAAATGTATGCTTTAATACTAACTTATACAGTAAGCGGTTAAAAATCCCGTTTTTGAAGGTAAATTTAAATTTTATTAATTTAAAAAAAAATATAAAAAAATATCATAAATAAAGTCTTTGGATCCTTAAAATATAACAACTCGCAATCCATACCTACGGTAACATAGGAACTCTATTATTAATGTATATTGTTGTTTTTAATTTTCTGAGTGTCAGCTCTTTCTTTTGAGTCTTTTAGTATGTACATATTACTATTTGCTTTAAATTAGTAAAATTTCATGAAGTTTCCTTGCCTCCAAGGCATGCTTTGTTAGTGTTATAAATGTAGAGAATAAGGAAAATAAAGCCCGTAATGGAAAACAACAATTTCATCTTTTGGAAAAAACAAACTCCTATTTTTCTATTCAATGAGATAAATGTCTACATTTATCACAATAACATCCCTTTTACGAATAAAGAATGTTTATTTATGTCAGCTTTTGCTTCCTCTACCCTTCATCCTATCACATACTATGTGTAGGAGTCTTTATAATCATTTTATCTATCAAACTTTCCTCCCCAAAAACGAGAAAGAAAAAAAGTTTCTCGAAATCAGTTTGATGGTTAGCCAATGTCCTCATTCTCTTCAACTGCTGGAATAATAGGGATATTCACAGCTAAACAAAATTGGATTCGAATTTAAAAAAATCAACATTCGAGATACTAATATGAGACAATAAATACTAGTATTGTTTTCAATGTAGATATGTTCAACTGGACTTAATTTTGTATATGCATTGAATATTCCTATTGAATAAAGAATGGTTCGACATTTGATGATAATGAGCTAATCATCAAAATAGATTATGGGCTTTTTTTTCTTACATCAAGAGAAAGGTTGAGAGATACAATGATGGCTCATTCATTTACAAAAACGAAGACTTTGCCCATCAAAAACAAGGCAATAAAGTTTATAAAAGGTTTGATTATAATAAATAACGAACCCCTTGTTTTTATCTTGTAATGTTTATCATAAAAAAAAACTAGCTGAAATGAATGGACACATGGACAGATGACAATATTCAAAGAACCGATAATCCTTTGCTTTATAAAAAGAAAAGGAAAAAAAAGGCTAAAATGAGTGGATTGTCAATTGCATCACGAGTACATAGTAAAAATTTGCTGTACTGAGTTTACATTACAATACGTGTAGCCTGAAATAAAACAACAATTTACAGTTATTTAACTCACTTGTTAATAAAATTATATACTGAGTTTGCAGGATTTGTACCATGAATCCATTGCGAGCCATATTCCAAAGGGATTCCCTCCACATCATCCGTATATATTCGACCACCAACTCTATTACGAGCTTCTAGAATAACAATGTTTCGAAGTCCTTTCTCTGCAAGGAAATTGGCGGTTGAAAGACCAGAAACACCGCCTCCAAGTATTAAGACTCGTACCATATTTCCAGATTGCTGAGCCTTTTGTAATTCCTGTAATAGTAAGATAAGTTTGTTTAAACTAGATTTTTCATCTTTATGGTAATAGCTAATAGTGATACTGGCTTTTTGGTTGAGGAGATCAATACTTTTATAGGTGCATTTCTAGCTATGCCAAAAAAGCATGATATATCTGCCTCAATGAACCAATAATTTTAACAAACATTATTTTACTTAAAGAAAAGATGAATTTATCAACTTAACATATCATGTACTTGATGATTCTATCAAGTTTATCAAATTCAACCATCACAAAGTATAACCATCTTTTAACATAGAACAAGCGTTCGATATTTCATTTATTTTTTGAAGGTTGGGGAAGATCTGACTAGAAACTGAGATTGAGGTGGAGACATAAAGGGGGCATAAGAACCAATTTATATTAATTTATAGGTTTGTAAAATTCAGAACAGACACATTCTTTAGATTCATTCATTCTAATACGTCATTTCACTATTCATTTTCTTGGTAAATATAGAAAGGCACACACGCTTAAGACTTATCATGCTCTTGAAGAGAGAATTTTTTTCGTGAAAAATACTTTTGTAATGAAATGTTAATATTTTTAGAAGTACAATGGTACTTTGATATACGAGTATAATGTATTCCGTGACGTAGATAATTACTCAAATATCTCATATATCAAATCCATTTTCCCTATTTAAATAAATGTAATCACCATTAATCTGTGTCTGCCTCAAAAATCGACCCATTTGATTATTTATAGATGATTTTAAATCAAAATACTCCCTAAATACTATACAACAAGGGTCAACTAGTAGTTTAGGCTGTAGGCTAGAGAAAAATCATTAATATTTAATAAAAAATATTTGATAGGCCCTATCAAATGTACTTTGATTTTCAAAAAGAGGATATTTGGCCCAATCCGTATCGGTTTAAGAAGAGAAGGTTCAAAAAGGAAGTTTTGATTGACCACCCTACATTATCTAAGCATCTTCAGGCCCATAGACCGGACTAAATCGACCTCTATATTAATGTACATATATGGCTTTTGCATGCACCCACTCATTTTTAACTTATTTCCAGCTCACAATTTATATCAAACTCGTACTTTATGGCAACAAACAGTAAAATTATGACATGGTTGTTAGTTCACTCGTAGATGAAAGTTTCACATTTCAAAACTTGATATTAGTAAAGTTTTTACCCTACTATTGATGAAAATAAAGTTTTACTTCATACGGAAAACTTTGAAGTAAAAACTAAACAAAACAAAATAACCGAGAGACTTGAACACATTCATTTGTATAGAAAATATTTTTTTTTTTGCTAAGTTGCAACTTTTACAAAACGATTTAGTATTCAACAATCTACTTTTTTTAAGTATTAAAAACGTGTTATATTTATAGAATTTGAAAATAACCTTCTCCAAACATTATTTTAAGGGTTGTATGATTGATTTTTAATGTGTCACTTGATGTTGCTTCATTCCCGTCCGTGTATTCTGTCTTTAAAAAACGTTTAAAGCACCGTTTTCACTTGAGTAAGGGTAAAGTACTTTAGTTTATCAATTGGTATCTTTCCGTAAGACTTTAGGCACCCTTCCTTGTATTATGGGGACAGACAAATTCATAAAAACTATTATTGTGGGTTTTAAAGGGAGGAGAGGGGGTTGTGATATTTTGAAATCAATAAATTTAAGAATAGCTTAAGAGAAAATAAAATTTGGAAAATACTGGCCTTGGTCTTTTTTTATTTTGCTTTCATAAATTTATATAAAAAGTACAGGATGTGTGAAAAGAAGGTTTTGGTACACCCTAAATTGCGCATATGTATTCTTAAAAATATTACTTTATATTCAACTCGAAAAAATTAATTGTTTTAATTAAAATACAATGGTGACGTCATCCATTGAGCATTCCTTGCACTACATACATACTCCTATTGTCATGTCAAATTAATGAATCAATATTGTGCATGCTCTTCAATGTTTTTCTTTCCCTCTGCAGTATTTATATCCGACAATATGTCATGCGATTTTTTATCACGTTATACCTAAATAGAAGACTAGATCATTACAGTCATTCATAGTTGAAAAAATAAAATATTAACATTCGTTTTATGAAAACCTATCTATTTCTCAATATCATCCTATAATTTCTCGCAAGGTACATAGAATACATATATTAAGTTTAAAGTAAATATTCAATGAATAATTTAGTAAGGGTGTATGAATAAATAATTTTCTTGGCTCTAATACATATAAAAATAATTTTAAGATTATGCGTCATTTTTATGAGACTTTTATTGAGATGATTACATGCTTACATTTCTACACTGTTTTACCCAGTATACAACTTACATACATATATATAATCCCTTGAAATAACTGAATGATATAAGCTCCAGAACGTAATACATATAAAGACGTCTTAAGATAACTATCCATATCAACACGAGATACTTAGAATAGTCCTATCCTACCATAAATTCTTAGAAAAACTGTCTTACTTAACTCAACGGAAAATATACATTAACGTAAATGAATACATCATTATACTAATGGGACATATAATATAATCCTCAGCACAGCTCCATAACTCAGTTTCACTCCAAAGATTATCGAATATCGTACTAGTAACAAATTTCTCCTTGCATTGTTTTTAGTGTTGGATTAGTTAGTTGGACAAGACTGCAGTATTGCTCGTTCCAGCTCTGATTAATTTGATAGTACCAGAGCCAGACTTAAAACTGGCATACAGATTAGTTTCATCAGTTTAAATTCTTATAAAAATATAGCACGATGTGATCTTGATTGCGTCTCTCAACAAAAAGAGGAAGAAAAAAAGACCTAAAATTATATGATAGTTAGCCCATTCCTACTATTGGATTATTTTGAATTCGTCATTTAGTAGTTGAGATATCATGGTGTTATTCTACTCAAAAAAGTGATCAATCTACGATCCAGGTGCTGAAATTGTTGAATTGGAGGAAAATCGATCATAACCTAGAATTGAAACAAAGGAGAGGGCTGTAAATTGATGAGGAGTTCAGTTAAAACCCTGATCCAGCATCCTTTGAGGTCTGGTAAATATATACCAGATATAAGGGCTTTAACAAATGTTCTAGAATATCCAATAGTTATTTTGATCAATCTACATAGTTGTAATATCTAATGATTTGGGCACCATTAAAAGAGGAGAAATCATAGAAATATGTATACTTCCAGGGTGCTTATCATATCAATGCTATATATTTTTAACAACACCTAAATATTTGGGTTTTAGTTGAAGGGGCGAGAAGGTACGTTAAAACACTTTGATTCTCTCTGGTACCGTTCCTGGAGGAGGTTAAAGGACTATCATACTATATAGAGTAATTAAATATTTCAGCATAGTTCATAGTTGCCTACATGGCTCCTGGAGGATATATATCTTTTTTTTAAAAAAGAATACTTTTAAATAATTAATCAAACCAATAAGTGGTTTAGTTCAAACTTTCTTATTTGAACTCGTGATTTTCAAATTAAATTGAAAGCTTCTTTTCATATTTAATATTGTTATACAAATATTTACCAACAAAGAAAATAATTAATCAAATATTATTTTAATTATGTCAATAAAGTAGAGATGAATATGTAGTAGAACACTATTTGTAACTTAACAATTGAATATTGAACTTATTGTTGTAATTCAAATTTAGAGTAATTCAAATATTAAAATTTGGATAAATTATCTCAGTTCAACCTAGAATAAAGAAAAAAGAAGAATCCCTTTTATTGGTATATGTATACTATATACCAAGTTTATGTCCATGAAATCAGACTTTCGAACGTTTATTGTGAAAACAAGGGTATTAAATTTAATCTTCAAAATAATAGCCATAGCTAGCGATACATTTTCCCCATCTCTCATGCAATTTCTGGATGTCACATCAAAAAAATTGGCTGTCCTTGGCCGCAGACCAACATTGAGCCATTTTCTTGGCTTCTGCATGTGAGTTGAAGCATTGTTCTTTTAATGAGTGATCCATCGATGCGAACAAGTAATAATCTGATAGCGCCAAGTCTGGTGAGTAAGTCACATACACCAACGGTTCCCAATCGAACGTTTTTATAAACTCCCGGGTCGCTCTTATTCGATGTGGTGATGTACGTATTGTCATCAAGAAAAATTACTTGGTGACGGCGATCGGAATATTCTGGGTATTTTTGGCGTATAGTACTGTTCTAATCAGCCAATTGTCGTTGGTAGCGTGCATTGTCAACTGTTACTCTCGGTTTTAACAACTCGTACCAAATTATACCATGCTGATCCCAGAAAATAAACAGCATTCCCTTGCGGCCGAAGCGATCTGGTGTAGCCGATGTTTTTTGGTTGTGGCCGGACAGAACATTGTATAATACTATAGTAATAAATAATAACCAACTATTTTGAGCTGTTTGAGCCCCAATAAATTCATATTTAGGTAGACTTATACTACATTTTTTAGGCAAAATTTTTGTAGTGAGCTTTTATGAAAAACAGCCCGAAGATATTCTTTAAACCAAGAAACATAGTTTTATAGCATCTAATATCATGTTTCACCAAAGATTAAATTTTTCATTTCAAGACCCTTTCAGGAATGAACTCCATCATTCACGTTCATGCACCAAAGTGTGTAGTATTGAGAGTTTGAAACAGTCTGTATTTAAGAAGTCTGGTTTACCCATAGAAACAATTGCTTGGAATCTTCGAGACATCACTTACATATGTATTGTACTCCAATTGAAATATTTAGCATTTTTTATTTAAATATTTGATATTTTTATTTTTATTCTATGGAACCATTTCTCAATACTCTTGTAGCAGGTGTCTTTCATAAGATCTTCTTAATATATATACGTATACACTTGTCGTATTGGAAGTAACATATATATATATATATAAATTCCAATCAAGGCTCTATTCCAACCCAGAGTTGAGTTACAAACATTCATTTTTTGATAAATAAAAATATCATAAGAGAGATAAATAGGATAAATATATCCTTTTTAGATAGATACCTATATCATGATGGTTTGCTTGAGCCATTCACTAAGAGCATAATCAATATTCTGCAGGTCATGTAATTATTATCTACAATTATAAGTTAGTTGCAATTATACTCAATCATTTCAAATATAGGTATCATACCCATATGTAAATTGAAAAGTCCTATTATAATATTATTACTTGGCGTGTATTCAATTCTATTGTATACATTTATACTTATGTATACTGATACTGAAACGTACTTAAAGAAATACCATTCTACACGTTGGCTTTAATAAAAAATGACAAAAATTAAACAACTTTTACTCTAAAGATACCGACTTAAAAGGTATAAAAACATGTCATAGGTACAAAGCAGTTACTTTCGTTTGCAATGAAGAAAAAAAAACTTCAAATAATAATTTCAAACTAGTTTTAATGATCAAATATAAAATTCTAAACTTTTATTGTAACTTTTTTCTCATTCATTTACAGTATTACTTTACACTACGTGTGCAAGTGTTTGTATTTAAAAAACCAACAAACAACTAACTGAGAGTTTGCATCTTCTGCATACAAGCATACCTAAAAAAAAACTCACTTTATATCTATGCTGTCACAAAAAGCTAAATGCTTATCAAACTTTTTGATTTATGCTTCTCCCTCATAAGTATAGCAGCATCATTCTAAAAAAAGGGAATTTTCAATCATTTTTTTTTAAATATAGATCATTTTTTTGTCCTTTTGAAAAAAGAATAAAAAATAATACATACACAATAGTTTGAGGAGAGAACAGCTATCAAACACAATAATATTCCCAAAACATGAACAATTCTTACAAATTTTTTTTTTTTTTTTTGGCTTGTTGTCCACTTGTCTTCTCTTGCTCTTCATCAATTCTTACTTTATTTAAATCTCAAGGACATGCTCAAGTCAGACTCAAAAGCCATACCAGAAAACAAGCAAGGCTCAATGACGTCATCATATATACGGGAAAATGAGGTCATGATGAATCGTTGTAGGCTATTTTGGAGATATAAAAATCCAATGCATGTATGATAATAACTACTTCAACAAAGCTTAGATTAAAAATGATAGTAAAATATTTTCCTACATCAAAGATTATAATTAATTGAAGGTTTGCCAAGTTAATTCAATGGATAAGAACATATTATAGTAACATACATGAAATGGTAGAAATTTCAAGTTCTATATTACGGATCAATACAACTCTATTATCAGTGCTCTGAAGATTGATTTGTATCCATTCTTTATTAAGCTCTGACTATTTCTACTACGTATATATATTAAATTGGGAGTAGTTCAACAGTTGAAGGGAATAACGTTGGTATGTAACTGGCAAACCAGTTGATTTTTGACCTTTTCTTTTTGAAGGAAAGTCTGAGAGATGCAATGAAATTTGATAAGTGCCTAGTCTAAAGTGGGAATGACTGATTATATTTTTTTTTGTTGAAAGAATGATTAAATCAAGGAAACTCTATTACCAATCCATGACACTATCCAAATTGAAGTCCAGCACTTATAAATATTAAAAACTAAAATAATTTTCAATAATTTGTATGAAATAACTATTTTATGTATACCTGCATAACACATTAACGAAACTTCAAATAAATGTCATTTTGCTTGCAAGGAACTTTTTCATTTTGTTTGACTACAAACTATTTGTCATACAAAATAGTTAATTCATGATTATTATTTTTAGTCAATATGAATACGTAGAAAACTATTGTCTCTATTCTTTCGTGAATTGGTTAATGATGTAGACAAAAAACGTAATTAATCTATTTATATGATTATGTATTATTTGTATTAATTATATTTTCTTTAGAGGGTAATTATATGGAAAATTAAGAATTACGATGTCATTTCCTTAGCAATAGTTAATTATTTTGTACATAAATAATTGTGAGTTATACAATTGTTCGAAGAAAACATCTCTCAATGTATAAAATCATATACTTTATTTTGTCTATTCATAAAATCTTCTTTTAACATTCATGTTACCATTATAAGTACTTAGTTGTTTCTTTTAAGGCACTTTTAGTGACCCTAGACAACAGATTTATAAATTTGCTGCCCCATTTACATTTATCATTTTGTAAAAAATTAATTGTTGAATTTTGTTCTTTTCTTTTTTTTTAGAACTTTTTGAATAATGAAATTTGTAAATTATTGCGCCCTCCTGGCCGTGATGGTATCTAATAACGAATCCATTGTTGATATATTACAATGTTTATTACATGAAAAACTCGTTGTATATTAAATACATACGCTGGGATCAAAGCATGTTGCTGAAAAAGTGAGTTATTTGACAACAGTTTCCTTCGAATCCAAATTTTGTATTTTATACATTAAGTATAATTTATATGTTCAAAAACATGCAATGTATTTACATTTGCGTGCACAAAAAGCCAAGTAGACTGTTAAATATAGGTATGAGGGCAATATGTGACAATCCAGAATGTTGTGTGACTCTTATTAAGGAATATGCAAACTAAATGTTTAACTAAATACAAAGAACATCTGCAATTCATTCCTCAAATTGTGTCAGAGAGCCAATTGAAATTTCCAGATTTTCATAACAAAATGTTATTTTATTCAGGCTCTTTTAAAATTAAGTACCTTAATTCATTATTAATTATTATCTATAAAATAATGGTTATGTATATTTAAAATATTATTTCTAAAGAACTAAGAAATAATAGTAAGAAATTGATGTTCAATTTTTTTTTTAAAAAGGCTCACGTTCTACCCAGTACCCAAAAAGTCACTATCCTTTGCAATACCTTTTTTAGAGTTAGTTGTTGATTTTAGGAGTACACCTATTATAAACTTTTTTAAGATAAAACCCTTATCCCAAATCTTTATTTAAATGTAAGTGCTGTAAGGTTGTTCATTTTGAAGATTCAGAAGGAAAAATGATGTTTTTGTCGACAAGTCAGTAAATAAAGAAAGTTCAGAGTATATCTATTACCTCTAAATATTTATCAATCTTACTCAATTTTTTTATATCTTTATTTTTTTTCTCAAAAGGAACATTTTGAGATCATGGAAGTCTTTCTTTTCGGGAAATTTGGTTTTAAGGACCGCCCTAACGGGTGTAAATTAAGCTGTCCCGTTTGGGTTTACAAGGTGGCCTAATTGCAAAAATTGGTATGTACAATTTTTCTTAAAAAACTTCGCCAAACTTGTTAGTACAATTTTTATTTATTTTATAGTTATTTGTTTAAATTTGTTACATCTACACTGTGAGTTAATTTCAAGTCATTGGTTGTCATTGTATGGCATATCTTGTTAATTTTATGTTACCTACTAATCCACTATGCTTCTGATAAAATATAATTAATAGAGCTATTCTAAAGAGATAATCAATAGTCCTAAGAAAATGATGTATTCATTTTTATTTACTGTATGAACATATTAGTGGTGTACTAGGAAAAATCAATTAATGCCAAGAATATTCACTAGAAGAAATTACAGTGTTAATATAGTTTTATCTATAAAAATATACCCATAAGTTTTTAACATAAACCCATAAACATCTTATGTTTGGGAAAATGAAATAAATTATGTTTAATACTTATTATTTTGCTTGAATATCTAGAATAAGCTTTCATACTTACGATCAAGTATATATTACCAAATTATTAAGACATTTAGTGAAGGGGATTGCTCATAACATAACAATAGCTAATTAGTATGTAAAATTTCTGAGCATCATACGTACTACGTTGATTGACAAGGCATTATTCAATACAAATGAAAGTTTAAGCTTCGTCTTGTTACTGGTATTATTGTCAATTGGTTGAGCTCCAATTATACATTTTTAACTGGATGTGAGTAATTCCTTACTATTAAATGAATAATAGTTGGAAAGATTTGATTGACTATCAATAGATTTAGGGCCCTTTATTTATTTTTTCTATTGAGAAAAGGTTCAGAGATAGATTAAAAACAACATCGTGTTGTTTTTTTAATGAAGTAATTTTACTTGACGTCATCATTCTAGAAGTCGGCCATATTGAAAAAAGCATAGAGAATCAAATTTTATAAGATTTTATTCCTACACATACAACAATTTAAATGTTTGTTTTTTTCCTTTTTAAAACATTAGATGAAGTTTCCTCAACTGTAAGACTAGTCTTCATTTTATGCCAGGAGATTGCTTATAGCATAGCAACAGCTACTTTGAGTGCAATTAATCAACGTTCAGAACACCAACAAGGGGATAGAATATGAAAAATGTTGACAGACAAGAAAATACATTGGAGTTGCCGATATTTTAAGGATACCATTGAGATCAACAACTATATGGTTATCAATAATATAAGGAGACGAAACGAAGACATAAAATAATTGAGAAGAGAATGAAAATATATAAATATGTATTAATGATATGAAAATTAGATACGAACTTGAATAAGAAAATGTAAATGATTAAGCTCTTTAAATATATGACAACTTCTTTGGATTACAACTTAAATACATCAATAAATTTGATTAGATTAAAGTACAAACAAAAACAATCTTTCTAATACATTTTTTAATCATTTAAGCAATTCATTTTAAAACTTAGTTCTCAGTAAAATCACAAATATCATATAATACAAGAATAAATGCAATTGATAAAAATTCAAAGTATTTTATTGTCATCGAACAAACATATAAATAATTAATTATTATTAAGTTTTCTTAACTTCTAATCATATTTGGTACTTAAAGTACATCTAGGAATAACAGTAAGTAAATCAGATAACAATATATCAATTATTGTTATGAAAATATCTTGAATATTTGATTCACAAAAATAAGAATTTATCACTTTGTAAGTTCGTAACATCTCCAGTCCAGAGAGTAGAGGTTTGCCTTCCAAAAAAATCATGAATGAAATTCATTTACAAATTTATCTATATAAACTTGTAATTAGTTGAACATTTATTAAGGGAATGCTCTTACTTTTTGTGTGATTTTCGGATTTGTTATTCGAATTGTGCCATGCTTCTAATAAAATTCATTTCTAGATGGAAAACTTATTCAATTAATTAATTATCATAAAAAAACTAAAGTTGAAAAATATGGGAGTTGAACTTGCAAAACTATTAAGAGGTTGGTATTTTAATGAAAAATAAAAGAATAAAGCAATTTGTTGTTTTTTATTACAAAAATATTTATCAAAAATGTATTATAAAATGTCTATAAAATTTATTATTTCTTCTTTTAGTCTAGATATATAATATAGAAACAGTGTCGAGTTGTAAGGGTTTGACATTTTGACAAATTGACTCAATAATATTTTTTAATACATATATATGACCCATGTTTGGACCTCCTCTCGTCAATCTCAATTTACATTTATTTCTTTAATTTTACAAAAAAAAAAAATATTTATTTTGCTGTGAACAATCAAAAATCTATTTATGCAAAGTATTAGATCTCTCAAACTTTATTATTGATAAAGACTTGGCCATTTAAAACTTTAAAAAAAAATGAAGATGATTTAGATCAAAATTAAAATCATTTTTTGATATTTTTCATTATTTCAAATTTAAAGCTCCAGCCCGAATTTACAATGAACAACTATTGTAAGTACATATTTTATTTCAAGAAATAAAATAATTTTTTTTGACATTGCAATCTCTAATTTGGACTAAAAACTGCTTCTTGACAAAAATGCTTTAAGTGGACGAATACTATGGAAATATTTTATTATCCTCACTATAAAATATGTTGGTGCAGTTCCTTTAAAATATTACTCCAAGACCAAGGTACCTAAATAAATATTTAGGTATTTGTACAAAAACATAAATTTCAATAGTCATTTAAATTGCCTTAATATGTTGTACATATAAATATTTGTAAGTAACTTATTTTAAGAGAGAACGTTTTTTATCCCCCCCCCCCCAAAAAAAAGAAAGAAAGTTTTTTCTTCTAATTTGTAAAATTATTTTTATCAAGTGACTTGAAGTCATTTCGAACTAATTTTTTTATTACACTTATTGAATAAAAAAGTTGATATGAATTTTGAGAGGGGATAAGTCCTGGAATTAATTTTATTATGTTTATTCTTTATTCAAGTGGCAATTTGACTTGAACACCTCTTGGAAAATTAAAAACATTTCTTAAATTTCCATCACTAAAATGTAAATATAACGAATATTATTAAATAGCTTTTCCTATATTTCAGTGGCTAATTCTACATATATCACGCCCTTATTCCGCCAACATACAAATCTACAATGTATTAGGTTGTCAGCTGTTGTCTTTTATTCTTCCCTTTTCCTACTCAGTGCTCTAAACGTATTGAGCTCTAACGATCTCTTAGTTAGCTATGAATAATTTTACTCTTACCACAAAGAGATATGTGTCTGTTTCCTTTTGAAGAAAAGATTACAAAATACTCTAAGGATAATGAAGTGATGTAGATAACTACATATATATGCATAAATCAAATACGTGTAACGAGAGTATCCTTACAGAAATAAATAATATTAATATTGAGTATGGAGAAGTGCAGGGAATGAATCAAAGAATAAATAAAATTGACAAGTGTGAATGTCGTGGCCAAAGGAGGGAGGGAGGGAGCTACCTTATTATTATTGATTTGGGATTTAACAATCTATGTACATACATAACTGTATACAAGTGTAAAAGGCCTTGAGGAGTAATTTACAGATATATGTATACCTACATAGGACTAGGAGACATTAATCAATACATATATTGAACCATGTTGAGGTACAAACTATGTATGTCTATATGTAGGGTATATGACAGAACACTAACGAGGTTAAGTACAGACGCCTCCTTTTTTTATATGTATATGTATATGTACATCAATTCAATATTCATTATTCCTAATAGGTATTATACGTACATCACACTTTTAAAATGAGTCATCTCTACCGTCAAATCGTACAAAAAGATCATTTTACAATCATAGATAGTTTTCCGGGATATACATAATTGTAATATATGTACAATTATGCAAATTGTTAAACATACAAATTATGTTAGACTCCTTTCCCTAAACTTTCCCAACACGTGTCTTTCTATAAATCCTGAGATGTGGGCTTTTTAAACTGTGGGGCCTGCTTCATTTGAATGACGTCATGTCTTCCTCTCCTCTAGCATGCATTCTTGTATGATACTTTATTCACTTGACTTTTCGAGTCAAGTACAGTTGATTCCGTTTCTCACGAAATTTGCTATGTTATGAAGAGTATTAAAAATACTTTGTGTTTACTATTATTTTCTTAATTTGCTTGCTCAAGAACAAGGCAAGCAGAGTAAATGAGAAAGGGCTTCCTGCAAGTCCCTCGTCAAGTTTTTGTTTACTTTTAACGATACTTTTTAAAGAAGAAAGAGGCAAAATAAGAAAGTTAAATAATAATTCTGTTAAAGAGATTCGTATTCTGGTGATTCTTCCTCTCACTTTCATTTGAGAGTACATTTTTTGAAAATGGACTCTCATTTAGTATGATTTTTTTTTTATCTTTGAGCTTGATCATTACCTTGTGGTTCAAAATTTATAAGCTTTAAAACCCACTTAAAATATGATACCATTTTGAAAAAGTTAAATTTTGGAGTTTGGAGTCAAATTACATTTCGATTTAAAAAACAAACAACAGAAACACTTTTAAAAACGAGTAGGAGTAGGTTACAATTTTAATTCATGAAGATAATTAAAATATACATAGGGTTAGTTATGTTACATCACAGATTGGTCCATGAAATATTCATTTACAAAAGGTATAATATTAATTTTTGATTAGGAGATAATTTCTCTTTAATTCAAAAGTTGAATGTATTACTTTGAATTATTGTTGGCATAGGTGGTGATCAAGGTTCGTCCTTGATGAGTGACTAAAGCAAAAAAAAAAAACCTTTTTAATGGTTTTACAGTACATAATACATATGTATAAACGAACTCTTACAGTCGTAGATTTTAGATTCATCAATTCTTAAGCTCAACGCAGGGTTGCGATGTGCAAGATAAAGGACTGTAAATGAACTCCAGGAGGGAGCAAGAAACGATTTTCAATAAAACTAAATAGAAAATCCAGTTTCTAAGAATGGGGGGAAGGGACATCGGCTCAATTACTATTTGAATGGAGCGTATCTCAAAAAGTTTATGAAGCACTGTACAAACATAATATCTTCTAACTGTATCTTCAATACAATACTAGATAAATAAATATATTATTTAGTTTCTAAATTTGGAAAGGCTTTTCTTGGATGTGCCAATAAACAAGGTAGGCCTGGTTCCTACTTTTTTAAATTTGCAAGAAATTGGAAATTAATTGATGTTAATTTAACACTCTATGGGCCATTCCATGATTTATTATCTAAATACTGCCACGCCCCCCTCTCCAATTTAAAAAATACCCATAATCGGTTTTTTTATCCTTTGCTAGTAGATAAATACAGTCGTCTTGTCTGTAAGACAAATGTACTTGATTAGTGAAAGCACTTTATTTCTCATAATGTTTTTGTAAGGACTTTGCATGGGTCACGTATATCATTAGTCGTCTTGCATATGTCTTGTCACATAAATAATCTTAATGAAATAAATTTTTTTAATCTTGAAGATATGGCTTGTTGTGCTCTTCCCCTCCCCCCTCCCTCCAACTATGAAATGAGATGGCGTGTTTAGTGTTTAATGGGAAATTTACTCATGAAAAAAAAGAACTTCCCTTTCGAATCTTATTAATAAAATTACTCTTTGTCGGATAAATAACCGACATAGTTGATACTATAGTTAAACCCATAATTACAAACTAAATAGAAGCACAAATGAAAATCTTTGTAAGGTTGAGAGATAATATGTTCAAAGTTTTTAGAAATGTAATTAATTTATTTTTTTCTTCAAGTTTTTTTTTTCTTTTTAAATAAGAAAGTAGGAATTTAATGAATATCATTATAATATGTACATATGATGAGAAATATACCAAGAATATTCTTATATATTTTACAACGTACGTTATATATATATTAGACGTTAATGTTTTTTACTCATACCCCTATATATACATATTTTTATAGTTTGTAGCATATTAATAATAAGAATCAATGAAGAAAAAATTTCCACTCACTCAATATTAATATAGGTGTATGCATATAAAACTAAAATAAAATATTTTAAAATCTAAAACGGAATTACTGAATTGTATAGTCTTAAAAATGGAAAGGAGGGAAAAAAGAAAAAAATATTAATGAGTTTGTTTAATACCTTTTTATGATGGTCTTGAATGGATCTTTTAAAAATGAGAGCTCTATTTGTTTAGTTTGTTAATAACTCAATTTCAAAAACCACGCACATACAAACACAAAGAAAACAAACGATCCAAACAATAATATACTTTGTAGAATACTAAACTTTAAAAAAAAAAAAAAAAAAAAAAGGCGGCCGAGAGTGCATCATTTCTCCTTTTGCCTTTTTTTTTTCTTCTTCTTAGGAGAATCCATGTTTGGTTGGTTCTCTTTTTTCCTCCTCACATAAAAAGCCCCTCGACATTTCTCTGCTTTTTTGAAAGGAGAAAACTGAATACTTCTATGTAATATAGTTTCATTACTGTTTTTTGTTCAACATGTAGGCAAACCATGTACAATGTAGGGACATACATACCTACATTGTACATGGGCATACAATGAGTAAAACAATAAATCTTCTATTATTTTCTTTCATTATATAATGTAGAGTATAGCAATCAATTCTACATGGACAAGTAATCAAAATCGAATTTGATCGTCAAAGATAAATTAATTACACGGATGTAACGTATAGGGGGAAAGAAGGGCTGGAAGTTGGTGCGTAATTAAGTTTGTGCCCTATTATTCATCTTGTAAAAGTGATAGTGAGACGTGAGCTTCTTTATGGTAAGGCTCAAAATAATATGCAACTCCTGGCATCAACCCTAGCTAATTATCAGATTTAATGGGAGCATTTTTTTTAAAGTAACATGCCCCCATCGATGGAGTAAGTTGCTGAAAACATTCTGTAGTGACTATCATAATAATATCCCAAGGTACTACTGCTTTTTTCTATAATTGAAACGATATTTAATTTAACCAAAAATATATACAACTCTTGACACTTCATTCAAGATCAATCATCTCCAACACAGCTTTTTCAATAGTGTTTGAAGATGTTTGTCCCTTAAATGTGATCCTCTTAAAATTTATAGCCCTTTCAGCATTTAAGCTTCAGGTGCCGCTCTTAATCAGTACTCGCAACAATAACACATAAGAGGAAAAAAATCATTTTTCTGTTTTTAATGACCAATTTGCCCCATCAAACGTGCTTCAAGTGCTAATATCTTACTGAGTAGTTATACGATTAACAATATTCAACTTTTAGATTCACCAAAAAGATTTATATTCTCATAAAAATAAAAGGGTTTAAGGTTGTTTGCTGACGTTTAAACTTTGGAAGAAGAAAAATGACTCGGAGGTTGCATATTCCGAGAAAGTATGTGAGCTCAAGGTTAGCTCTTACCACCATCACCAAAAAGTTGTAGTTAATGCAATACTAATAAATACATAGATGATTATTGAATAAAAGGCTGAAGTTTGCAAACTAACTCGAACGGCAATGTAGATACATTAAACGAGGAATTTTTTCATTCTGAATTTCATTGTTTTTACATCTCCAATCACATACATATATTATTAAATTTGAATCTGAATGATAAAAGAAAAAATAATTTTAAAATAGAATTTTTATAAGAAAAAATAAGGATAAATGTGTAAGCACAAAAAAAAAAAAAAAAAAAGCCTACAAAATTAAGCTAAATATTCGAAGAAAATGAGTTCAAATGAATAAAAATGGTTCAATATATATTTGACTTTCTAGAAATACAACAAATAAATTGTAATAAGAGCTCCTTATTTCTAAGAATATTTGGTTAACACGAAGATGATATTCTTTAAGGATTTTATTTCAATTATGTACATATTTTTATAAACAGTCTAGTTTAGAAATAAAAAGCGGTTACATTTTTCGGTTATGATTGAACTTTTTATATAATATATATATTAATTGATTGATTAATCAACATTGTAACCTTGTGAAAAAAGTTACTATTTATTTCCCACACCCTATTAGTGGTAGTACAGGATCTACTTTGAAATTGATGAACTAACCACGGTGTACCAAAAAAAGACAAATGTCTTCATACTCTACTTTTTAGGATATCTCTCAGACTACTACTTTTAGTCCTTTTGCGGATGGATGTCAAGTAGATCGTCATCCACTATTTGCACACCACTGCCCTACATATACTCTCAGATGTAAGTTAAAAATTTGTCAAAAATTAGTGGAATATGGCTCAATATGAGTTGTTTTCTTTTGGAAAAGTGTAAATGTTTTTCTTGGGTGAAGTTTAGGCAAAATAATTCCGAATTCAATATTCTTTACTTATTTGAAACTTGGATCCAGTTGTGGTTCTATCTTGTGCCCCTCCCTGAATAAACTCCTCCATCTATAACATCATCCCAACCCCATTTCAGAATAGATAGGGCACTATCAAATAAAAATGTAAAAGGCCCTTTTATTCTTGTAAATGACTGCTTTTATTCTTGTAACTCTTAAGGGTAGTGCCCCCTCTATAATCCGGGAAAAAAAAGAATTTTTATTTTTGTATAAATAATAGAAGTTAACTACAATTTGTTAAAACGAATCAGTTTGTCGAGCTGCTAGAAGCTGAATGGTTCTTGCATCTGTGTATTTATTATTTTTTTAATCAAAATTTGAAATTTTTTCATTAAATGAGCTCATTAATCAATTTGAAAGTTACAAATCGTGTAACATTATATATTCATCTCTACTTTATAGACTTTATTAAAATAATATTTGATTAGTTATTTTCTTTGTTAGTAAATATTTGTTCAACTATATTACATATGGAAGGAATACAAAATTAAATTTTGACTCATAGGGTTGTTTTTTGTTTAAAAAAAGATACCCACATACTTCATGTTTAAATATCGTGAGGTGAGAAGATATTTCAACTAATAATGTTTATTATTTCTTAGACTTTTTTTACTTATATTTAGCCTTGAAAGAAGCATATGATTTGTCTTACAATGTTATATGCATCTTAAACAAATCATTTTAAATTATTGTTTTTCAAAAACCTCAAAAAAATCTCATAACCTCATTTTGAGACTTTTTTCTCTTGAAAATTAAAAAAAAAAAATCAGAAATTGGCTTATAAAAATTGACACAAAAGCTGAAAATTGGATTTAACCATTTTAATTTTGTATTATTTGAGGATTCCAAAAAATGTATACTACTTGTAGGTTTATTAGTGAAAGTTAGAAGGAAAAGGGCGTGAAAATTTTTTGTCTACTGTTTTTTGTACATACATATATTAAGATTAGAGTGTCATAAATGAGAATGTGACTTATGATGAATATATTTATTACACAGTGTGTATGTATGTATATTTTGATTAAAAAAAATGAAACTTGATTCATATCAGAATTGCAGTCACTATAATCTAACTTTCAGTTAGTGAACAGCCAAAATAAAACGAATTTAATTTCGTAATACACAGTTGAAAGACACTACTAATTACACAATTTAAATTTCGTAACATTTATTTAAGTATTTCATCACTTTTATTTTAGTAGTAGATATTAATGAAAATGCTAAAAATACGTGTGTTAATTTAAAGGCATGGAGAAAAAATACATTCGTTATTAATATCGTTACAACGTTCAATTTTTGCTTAGTATAAATATTTTTATTAAATATTCATTACTTTAAACGAATTTTGGGTACCACATAAGTGTTTAATACTTTTGATGATATTAAATAGAACCTTATATTCACGGCGAGCTTTTTGGGATAAACAAAAATAATATGTATACTCCTTTCAGCTGTTTTTAATCAATTTACTCTTTTGATTTAAAGCCGCTGACTCTACGTGTTATGAACTCAAAAAGGGTGCTATTATTATTATTTATGATTTTGATATATAAAAAATATATTAAATCAAGTATTGCTAGCCCTTTTTTGAATTTTTAAAAATATTATACAAGTACTATCATTGTATAGTGTATCTAAACAATAACTCCACTCAATATTAAAAAATTGGCATCAAGAAAAATACAGAAGGGTTGCTACCAGTTGTTTTCCCCAAAAAATAAAATTTTCTTTAGAGAATTGATGTTGAGTCGTGATTTAGAGCTACAAATCTTAAGCCTTTACTTGTACACGATATTTTTAGTCATTAACAATTTCTACTTTTTTTTTTCCAAAAGAAGGACCTTTTAACATTTGGAATAAGGTGTATACAAACCTGTAGTGGTATAAACCTCATTTTTGAAAAGTTTGTTTTTTGTTGGTTAATTAATATGAATTTTGAAGAACCATACAACCGTAATACTTTGTCACTCTTCATTGACCTTCATTCAACCTTTCCTCCCAAAATAGAAGGCAAAACGCCTTAAAATTATATTTTAGCTACCCATTTACGTCATTTTTTCCAATATCTTCACTATTCTAAATTCAATTGTGGGGATATTCACGCCTCAATAGGATTGAAGTCAAATTGAATAAATCAACTTTCATAGCACTGATAAAGAATAAGAGTCGACAAATCGACAGATAACAAAAAAAAAAAAAAAATACAAAGTATATAATTGATGTTTAAGGGATTCCATTGTGTTATTGTGATATTAAACAACATCACATTATGTTTTAATCAACCCATATCCATCAAAACAAGGGTGGAAAAGGGACCATTGCCTCCTACTTTTTGAAAAATAATAATAATGAATAGTTGATTGATTATGATGTCATCAACAACTAACGCCATTATTATAAAACTGCTCCCTCTCCACTTAAAAAATTTAATCAACCATTTCATTTTGTGATAATATTTAAAATATTATACTATATGATAGTTACCTATAAAATTAGGAGAGTGAATATTTTAATAATTAAAAAAATATTGCCCATTTAAAATTATAGTAAATCCTTTAAATGACACTGACTGTATTTTCTTTTATTCTGAAAAATATATTGATTTATAGTACATCTACAGATTAAATACAAAAATGAATATAATTACAATTAGTGACATCAATGACCTTTGGAGGTTACAATTTTGCTTAGACTGTCTAGTCAATCTTTACATCTCGTTATTGTGGAGAACGTTAATTTTTAATCACAGGGATCGAAACCGAGTTCCCCTGATACTCTATATGAGATGATTTAAGAGAATGGAACCTTAGGTACCATTTCAATCTATTTTCACAATCCTTCCAAAGGGTAATTATCACAAAAGTTCCAAAGAGTTGAGAGCCCACTCCAACACTGACAATACACCAAGACTTGATATTTGTTGATGATGGAAACTGATTTATCTCATTCCTTCTTTACTGCTTTCTTTATTTCTCAAAATGTTGCAATCATTAAATTTTAATTTTCCCCCATAGCAGTATATGACGCCTGGAAAAATTGTAAACTGTAAGTACATTCCTTGTCAGCAAGATAATAATATTCCAGCTCACTTTACAGTACTATATGTATATCACTTTGGGAACAAACATCATTTTTTATTCCATGGTGTTGCAAAAATCATAGGTTACAGAAAACAAGCCAATAATAATTTCTCAGTATATTTATATTCATATTACATTTTATTTTTGACGAAGTAAACAACCATGGATAAAATGATGAATTATTAATAATAAAAAAATAAAGTAATTATCATCGCAACAGTGGCTACATCTATATGTTTTTTCTTTATAAGAAACCACTATGAAATATTAATGACTTGTAAACAACTTTTTCCTCCTACGTTTAATATTTTGTCTAAATTAGATTTTAAAGTAAAAAAGTTGTAATATTCAAAAATAATTAGAGAAGCTTTATTGCATTACAATATTTTGAATTAGAAAGCCCATTGAAGTTTTAATATGATTAGTATTGTGAATCATGCTAAATGGAAACAAAATTTGCACAATTTTCAAAAAAACAGAAGAAAAATAAGTACTTTACAACATGAGTGTATATTTAACTAATTTGTTCATATTTTAAATAAGATTGTATGTATCATATTGAGGCATATTTGTAATATTTACTCACTTCAAATACAAGACTAAGGGGAGTTATGATTATATTTAGAGTATCAATTAATTTAAAAAAAAAGTTGATGCATTACCTCTTTTCAGTATTTTACGACCTTAAAAGAAAACTTTATCTCTCTTAGTTTTTTTTAGGATATTAAGTCAGATTATTGGTTTTTTTTTAGATTTTAATTGGTTGATTTTTGTTTTGTTTTAGTATAATTCAAAAAATATATACATATATGAATACCTAAAATTCTATATTCATAATATAAATTTACTTTAAATTTCATATCCATCATAATTCTATGAGAGTTGAAAGTTTAAACTCATAAGTTTATGAAAGGATTTTTAGATAAACTATAACTGTATTCTTTTAAATAAAGATTGATATTAAAAAAAAAGGCCAAAATCCTTTTGCTCATTTAGTGATTGCTTACAGTGTCATTGATTAAAGATTTTTATTTTTTTTGAGAAAGGGTAAACTTTGATTTTGCCTCTGTTAGGTCATTCAAGTTATTATGAAAAACATCATTTTCTATCAAAAAATATATATCTGTCATTCTATGTGACAAACGATAACAAAAAATAAATTGGGTTATATAACAGATACTACACATAGGTAACTTGAAAGCAAAGTATATTAGGTGAGTATAAATATCGATATAATACATATATATTCTTATACATCAATTAAATATGTAAAGTTATCGATATATAGATTTCTTCCATTAGGAATTTAATTCTGTTGTTTAAATTTTTTGACATTTATAAGACTAAACATTAATTTACCACTAATGAAAAATCATAGGTTGTGAGTGATAGAAAGTCAACAGAATACCCCACGGCACATCAACTACCAGTGCTGTATACTGCTGTAATCACTTGACCAATAAATACATAGAATGTCTGTATCCGCTGATTATCTCCATTTCTAAAAATATCTGGCAAT
This sequence comes from Lepeophtheirus nordmannii, assembly GCA_963680855.1. Classification (NCBI taxonomy): domain Eukaryota; kingdom Metazoa; phylum Arthropoda; class Copepoda; order Siphonostomatoida; family Caligidae; genus Lepeophtheirus; species Lepeophtheirus nordmannii. Next base: position 28,588,014 of record OY804522.1, on the reverse strand, counting down.
CTATAAAACTTAATACCCAAATAACTACATTTTTAGTTATCCAATACGTCGCTAATGAACAGCTATACCTTGGATTGCGAAACAATTGGTTAGTGAGTCCCAAGTATCAATATTCAATTGGTATCATATCTTGAATTGGTATCAAGTTTCCTTATTTAGTTTGCTCTTCCAAAATACCAATTTATATCACCTTTGACAAGGATCCCTGAACAGTGCAACCCGTGGATGCATTTTGTACGGGTTCCATTGTCTTTTTTTGTAAAAGAAAAGAAGTGTATCAAAGAATAAGAAGAAAAAGTTGGAATAAAGTATCTTTTGATGTTAAAGTTCTTTGCCCTTTTGCCTCAAAAAGATTTTTTCAAGTAAAAGCAATGGTGAATATCAGGAATGGGAGCTGGAAAACACGAAAATTAAAGGTTTTTTCACTTTGGACCCTTTCAAATAAAACTTCATTAAAAAACCTTTTCCATTGCATCAATTAGACGTCATAAATCGGTCCAAATTACAAACCGATAAAAACTCCTACCGAAACCATGGGTGCTTAAGATAAAGTAAATTTTGCTGTTTTATGGAATAAAATAATTTATAAATATAAATAAAATTTAAAAAATAAGTTGTTAATTACTTATTTTTTTTACCTGTACCCGCATAACTATTAATCCTATATCTATAACGAGTAAATCTGGATGATGGAAAGATTGAAAATTGTACGAAAAATGTTTAGAGCCTCTGGACTAGACATTTTAATGATTTATCACGGAATGGTAGCTAATACCTTCTCCGTTAGTTTCAAATTATGCTGAATTCGCTGAATCGAATTATACTCGTAGTCAAGGGTATACCTGTAGCATTCATAAATATGTCATTACCAAATTTTTCAATATGTCTACTTCAAATTTAAAAGTTATGTAAAAAATTATAGCCATGATTAGTAAAAGGATGTTGTTTTTGTTTGAGTCATATAATGTAACATAGGCATAACAGCCTAATGGGGAATAATAAATCAAATCTACATACATATATAGGTAAATATTCGCAAAATCCCGAAATTTTGTAATCATGGAGCAAATAATATTTACCTATATCCAAAAATAAATATTCTCATTAATTGATATTGAATAATAAATAACTATCAATGATACGTAGTCTATATTATCTAATAAAGATGTTTTAGTAAACTTAATCCATTTCTGTCATAAAAGTTTTTAAAGGGAGAACATAATTTATAATTTTTTCTATGAAGAAAGAAAGCAAAGAAATAAATTATTAGAAAAAAGGAAAAAATAAAAAAAAGAAGCTAAATATACATTCAAAAGAAAGGCAACAAAAAAAAAAAAGAAAAAAAAAGGTAGGATATAAACTTTGGGAGGAAGAAGCAGTTTTAAAAATGAACACTCAAAATATCAGATTATTATAGGTACATATAATGAAACGTTTTTACATGACGTCATCATGGCCGGAAATCAACCATCTTGAAATAACGAAAGATTAAAAAAAAATCCCTTAATACATAAAACAGTGGATCTTCTTTCATTTTTAAGGATAATAAATGATTGTTTTGAAAATTTGTCATTTTTTTAAAGAATTAGGTAAAGGCATTAAAGAGCAGTAGCTTTTAGCCATTTTTTTTTCTAATCATAAAATTGTAAATTGTTAAAGTCGAATGTCTAGTCATAGTTACTATATGGGGATTACGAAATTTTTTTTTTCTCTTTTGAAAGTCCAAGACAATGAATGATAAAAAGTAAAACATAAGGATTGAAAGTCACAAATGTGCATTGAGCAATTTCAAAGAAGATGCTGAAAAGTTCTTTTTCAGTTTTGTCACTCCCATTGATAGTCGTTATCATTTTCGCTATAATTTGTAAAACTTTGGATCTCGAAATCTCGAAAATTTATGGCCAATCATTTTATAAAATCCAAAAAGCAAGTCAAAAATGAAAAAAAGAAAAATAACTTTCTATATTAAAAAAACGATTTAAAAAAAATACATTAATTTGAAGGATTGAGCATTTAAAAAAAGCCGAACTTCTTCCATCGTAAAAAAACTAATTTTCATTTATGTATAGAGATACTTATACACATAAAAGACGATCAGGATGACTTCCCAAAGTTGGATTAATTATTACTAGTAATAAAATTTCATATTCTTCTTTCATTATCATCCAAATAAATTGAGATATAATGTTAGTCATTTTTCAACCTTTTTTTAGTTGAATAAATAGTTTTTAAAAATTATTCATACAAACTTTTTCTAAAATGTATATTATACATGATTTTTAAAGATGATTTATTCAACTAATAATGCACTTATGCATAAAAAACCATTCAATTTAAGTAAATGACATCCATTTGTTAATTTGACATGAAATAACCCAAGTTTTATTTTCCTTTTTTTTATATATAAACTTTTTCTATAATTCCTTAGAACCCCATTCCATAATATTTTTTTGTTTGTTTAAAATTACAAACCATTGTCAAATTCATGTAACTTCTATACTACTAACATTTTTACATTGATTGGATAAAGAAAAAAAATACACATTTTTGTTTTTTCTCCATTTCTATCATCAAATAGAAATATAAGACCTTTTTTTTTGTATATGATGTTTATAAATAATACTTTTATAATGGGATATACAAAGCTGAATCAATAACACTGTGCAGCAACATTTTTGCCCATAGTCTGTAAACTATAATAATCTTATTTTTATTTTTGTCGTAAAACACAAAATTCAGTGGCATATTTTGGTCATATTGATGAAATTCAAAGTGAATTACAATTTACAAAAAACATTCTAGTATTTAAGACATACATTATTAAGTACCCTGTCTTGGCTACAATTCTTTAAAAATGTATTCAGCCAAACAAGAAAAAAAAATAATAAAAATTAATCCTTTTAAATATCTTTTCATTTTAATTCAAAAAATATCATAGCTTAAATTAAAAATAAGTCATATATCACAGCTTAAAATTGTGTGCCTTTTTTAAAAAAAGGTCGACTTTAAAATAAAATATAGCCTACGATATATAAAGTAACAATAACAATTCAGAAGTAAATAAATTTGATCCTTACTCCTTCATACTCAATGTCAGAAAGAACCTAATAATTTTATTACCTTCGTAAGTACCTGTATTATATTAAGCCAAGAGGGACTCTTTCATAGTTACAAATCCCATGCACAAAATTTTGAAAGATCTGACGAACAATCTACTCAATTTTCATTAGCACCTCTGAAGATAAATTTTGCTTCTTCAGCAAAACTTTAAGGAAAGTTTCGTACTTTTTTTGTTAGAATGCGATTCTGCAAAAGAGTATAGTGATCAAATAGCAAAGACTATACTCCAAAGATATGGAGTATATTTATGACCAAGTCATTTTTTTTTTTTTAAATTTACGTAGACCCCTACCAAAACGAAGTAAACTACTTAACCACTAGAGTTTTTATTACGCTACATAAATTCAAATGCACTAAAATCCCCCTTTGGTCAATATAATATAACATGTTATAAAAATAAAAATAAATCCTCATTAAGTGGTTATTTTGAATGCTTCTTTTTTCTCAATGTTTTATGTGTGGCCATTTTGTTTTATTTTTAAAATTTGAGCCTCCATTGCATTAAAATTTAAATGTATGTTTTTTTATTTATTAGTTATTTGTTCTAGAGATGTATTTTAATTTATTGAAATGTTGTTGGAAATATAATATGAATAAAGTTTGTTGTACCTTGGTACAACAAACAAAACATAAATTATTTTTTAGACTTCTATTTGTTTGGGTTTTTGTATTTTTTCTATTTGATAGTTTTTAAAGGATGGATAACTTCAGAAATGCGCATAATATTAGACTAATCATATTCTGTAAAATGATACATCCATTTTTTTAGAATTTGGGTCTATAATGATGTGCTAACACATAGAAAAATCAATGTTGCGTGACATATTCATCAACTTTTAACGCACTTTGGTTTAGGAATAACATTGTTTATGATTGTTGTAAGTCTCAATTGAACCCAAACAATGTAACAAAATATTCGTAGTCACAAAATGGCTCCGAAATACTAAACCTAAGTAAACAAACTACAAAATAAACAATGTTATTATCCTATTTGAGTAATTGACAGAGTAGAGGAAAAAGACGAATTCCATGCGCATAAAAAATTACCCTCCTAATTATGTCAAAAACACGAAACAGCATTGGTAGCAAATTATTTTGCTTAATTCCAGGAGTCACCAAACAGAGAAGATTGCATGATTGAGAGAATTACAAACGCTGGATGGATATTTCTTTTGTTTAAACTTATATTAAAATTTCAAGACCATATTCATGTGGGGGGGGGGGGGGGGAAGGTAATTTTTTAAACATGTACTGTAATACTAGCAATTTGTACAAGGAGATTAGACGCAAATTTTTTTAAAAATAATTCGTAATTTAAATGATTACTAATGGGGGTTAGATGAAGCTTTTATTTGAGTCTAATTAAGAAAGGCAATATGCATAAAATGTAATGTAAAGAAAGTATTATCAATAATTCAAATTTCTTTAGTATGTATACTAATTAATAATTATCTTCACTAAATGGAAAATCATTGCTTCAAAAGCTCCATGCTTAAGAAAGAATATAGATTCCTAAGAGGAATATAATACACTCTTAATGTTTTATTTCATGAAAATGTTCAATATAATTTATAAAATATGTAGAATTGAAAAACAATTTTTTAAAAGCATAAATAATGGTCTGGGATCCAGAAAAAAATTTTGTAAAACATTTTTTCTTTAATTTGCAAGATATTAAAAAGGTTGAGTGAGTTTCAAAAGAAATAAACTTGCGTAAATATACATGTAGTTTTGATTATTTTTCTTTATCTTTTTGTCTATCTGTTACCATTTACACTTGAGAATGAATAATGATTATTTTTCATTACACATTATCATTAATTTCTCCATCAATTTTTTATGATAATATGATATAAAAATTTCTAGAGTGTAAATTTAGTCGGAAAGTTGAAACTAATATAATGTTTAAAATGCTCAACTTGACAATAAAAAATACTATTAACAATGTAGAAATAAACATACTAAACATTTCGAACATAAATATTGACATCTAAAACATTTTGTTTCGTTGTTGTTGACTTGCGTACAAGTTGTAACCCAAAAATAAGTTCTAACATTATAAACGAAAAATTTATTGTCACATGTAATGGGGATAAAAAAATAATTAAATTTCCGTAAGTTGATTAATATATTAAGGCTATAATTTTAGACTTTTCTTAAAAATTATTGATTTATATTTATCGTATTACGCGATAATCCTAGAATCCACAATTTTTATCTCTTAAATAATGTTATAACTTGTACACAGTATATTACGGTTTAATAAATAGTGCTTTCTTGTGGCTGATACCGAATATTTTGGGGTTATAAAACAGTTTCATAAGTCGAATTTATTAAAAATTAACTTATGAGATTCCTGTAAAAATTACCAAATAATAGCCCAAACATGACCACTTCATACATTACACCATTTTAATTTCTACTAATCACCATCGTAATGCAAATTAAACATCTGCCAAGATTTTGGGAAATTACATCATATAATTTTTAAATTGTGGATTCAGTTGAAAGTGATTTAACATACCTCAGATTACAAAAATATTAATTAAGTGTGTCAGAAGTTTCAGAAATGGCTACACAGGTGTCGTTTGGTTTTTCAATGGTTAAGTAATTAAAAATACTTCTACAAAATTATATGTAATTGATTTTTATAGGAAAGCCCTTAAAAAGGATACAACCGATTTTTGATATATGTAATAAATATAATATGTATTTTATTTAATTCGACGGAAACATATTTTTTAAATTATAATATACTAATTTTTTGTCGAATCAGGTCGAGAACAATATGGTATAAAGATTATTTTGATATGATAATAATTTTTATTATCCAGATGAGGAACGGAAGGGTTTGTTCAATTTTTGGAATCCTGAGGGAATGCCTGGAGGAAGTGTTGATGGACGACTTCCGCCTCCTTTAACAACTGATGAGAAGGAGGGTCTGTTACCCCCAGGTGCTGGTGGGGAAGGATTTCTACGATTTGAATTAGAAGGGGATTTGGGAGGTGGTTTGGGGGCTACTGATTTCAAATTACCTAATAGAGTATGAAAAAGGATAATGTTAAAACAATGATAACAAATCAAAAGGCTTATAATTACTAGCTCTACAACTGAATGTATGTTTGCAAAGAGAGGCAGTTTTGCAATTTCCTTGCAATTTGAATCCTCCACATTCATATTTGATTGTTTCTGGCTTATCGTCATTGGTAATCATGGAGATTGTTACATCCTTCACATTGAGATCATCTTTACCATTTTTTGTTACAGAAATGATGGGTTTGTGATTTACCTGCAAAACAAATATTATTTCTACCATTTGAAAAAAAAAGTTACACTATAACCTTGTATAGCATTTTGCCACAGTCACCATAGTTCTTTGCCTTCCAAATCTCTGTTTTGTTGACATGCCAATCATCTTTCAATTTATGAGATAACTTCTTTTCACAACAAACATCATTGGCATCTGAACAAATCTTCAATTTAACACTATCATCTGTGCCATCAGGACCAATTTTGACGGTAGCATTATGGAATTTCAAGAATTCATATGGGCCTGAAAAGTGTTTGATGGTTAATTTTTTTAAGTTCAAGTATGAAGACCTTATATACCTGTGGAGCATATTTGGGTTTGCTTGATATTTGTTCCACCCAGGAAAAAACCTTTGCAAACGAATCTTTCCGGCTCCTTATTCTTTTTCTCAGCACCGATTGTGTCAATAGTAAGGGAAGTTACATTTAAAGGTCCCTTTCCATTCTTTGCCAGGGTAACGACAAGAGCTTTTTTAATCAAGAACTTCTTGTCTTTGCACTTTCCAAAGTAACTGGTTCCCCATGTCTCTGAATCTCCAGCAGACCAGTCATCTGAGAAAGAACCTTTGAGTGCAGGAGTTTTACAACAACTTGTCTTGTCGAAATCAGAGCATACTTCCATAGTTACATCGTCATTTGTGCCTTGTTTTCCAATTTTAGCCGTCATAGATTGCAATTTTGTGTAAAAACATTTTTCGGAACCAAGAGTCTTACAATTGACTATAAGAAATTGAATAAAGGTGATAAGTACACATCAAAATGTGAATAAAAAATCTGACTTACCCCACTTGGTACCCGGAGTCCCGGCATTGACCAAAACTCCAGAGAGGAGAAGAAAATAAATGATACGACTCATACCAATGAAAAACCAAAAGTGCCGTCTTCAGGAGGAGACGCCAACTATTTATACTCCGTTCAGCCCTTATGTCTTACTTTTCTTCTTGTTTCTAGTTTTGACTATGTTTATTGTTATTTTTCTACAAGGGGCAACTTATGCGTGCGAGACGAATTAAACATACAGCAACAGAATACTAAATATTACCTATATCGTGAGCACACAATATTAAATGTGTTGCTGAAAGAATAATATTTATCTACAGTGTGTAGAACATAATATTCTGGTTTCTTTCTTAGGAATCAGATTACCATCTATGGTTCATTGTGTCAAAACGAAGGAACAATAATTTTATTCTCAATAAATATAATATCTATTTTTTGCTTTATGATTAATTAATCATTTTTGACATACATACTATTTTCTCTAAAAATAGTTAATATGAACAAAATAATTTTTATCCACAACTGGTTTTGCTCTTTATATTTAGATATTATGTACTATTATATATAAATATCTGCCTATCAACCATTTTCATATACTTGCGGAATATGTAATTGAGATTGTGTAATTTCTCACTGATTTCGTTCCAAGTGAGGGCCACTAAAACGGATTGGGAAGTACGTTTAAGCAAGACAACAATTATTTTTTTCTCAAAAATGGTAAACTGCTTTACCAATACGCTCCAGAACTATTTTAATGAATGAAAAAATCAAAAACTGACCCAATTTCTATTTATAAATTTATTCATTTTTTACCTTCCAGTTTTAAGATTTTGAAAAGATGCTCGGTCTCAAATATAATAAATCTTCTCTCGAAAGTAATTCCTAAAATATACACAAAGGTCCTAAATGATGTAATGGAGTTTCCAGACAAAGAATGGAGGACAAGGATCACGAGTGGGGAGCTATTGTGGAGGCTCTTATTTGGAACGATAAACACCAATAAACAAACTGAGGCGGTATCGGGTGTTTGGGCTGCGGTACAACGAATTATATGGAGGGGAGTTCCAATTTTTTCAGGAGACTCTATAGTGGACATTATTGTAAGGAGCTTAAACATCTGGATATATATATGATGCAAGGGGTTTCATGGGCATTGTTTCAATATGTAGCTATTGATATCCTTTGTTCACATTCTTTCTCTTCCTTCTTTGTCCTCATTCCTTCTTTGTGTTCTCATTGGTATACATGTGTAAAATATAGTTAAGCCTCCTAACGCGTCTCTACGATTCCTTTATTTATCCCATCCTCCCATGGCGCAGTCGGTTTACGGGTGCAACCTTCGACCCAGTTAAGAACCATCCTCCCATGGCGCAGTCGGTTTACGGGTGCAACCTTTGACCCAGTTAAGAACCATCCCGAGAGACAGGAGTGCACGATTTCGCGGATCGAGCGGACCTAAAGCCTTCCCAAAGCGACAAAGCTCCATTGTGGAAGCACCCTCTGAACTAAGCCTTCGACGTCCAAGCTATTGCCGAAGCACCTCCCTGCGGCCGTCAAGAGGATCGACGCCTTCCACGACGCCGCAGATATAAGTCCAACGAATCGCTCGACATGGATCCTCCAACGCCAACCGAACTCAACACCTTGAAAGCTTCAAGGAGAGCGCTAAAGGGAAAGGTCACTAGACTAGCTACAAACTTCTTTACGATCAGGAAGGACCTGGCAGATGAAGAAGACCCTTCAGCTCTTGAACTGGCACTCGAGGATTACACCGCGGCATTTGCAAAATATGACGCGGCAGCCGATGCAGTTGAAGCTCACCCATTAACAGAACCAGCAGATGGTGACAAGGATGTCATCCGAGTTTTAAACGCTCTTCGGCAGGCTCAACTCTTAACCAGAGGACTCCGTAAGGACTATGATGCTGCTCAGCAGGCCCAGGCAGCTGCAGCAGCACCCCAGGTACAAGCTCCTTCAGCCAATGGTGGTGGTAACGCTGGATATGGCAACGGCGATGGCCATGCACCTCGTTTCAACGCCAAACGACCTCCAACGCTAGAGCAAGACATCGACGTTAGGAAATTCGCTGGATGGACACCACACTGGGACAACTATTATTACCTAGCAAAGCTGAACTCTCAACCTCAACGGACGCAGGTTGCAGCCTTCTGGGAGTGTTGCTCCCCAGGTTTTCTAAAAACCATTGTCCACTCCATTGGCATCCGACATGACACAGCCCGTCCTGTCGAGGATATCATCGAGGCCATCAGGGTGCATCTCAGGTCACTTCGCAATCCACATGTCGACATGAAGGACCTCTTATCAGTGACCCAACAACCTGGACAAAAATATACGTCACTTAAGAATAACTTTCTCCAACTTGCAGAATACGCCGAGGCACAAGATGTGACCTACGATCGTCTCATGATCGGACTGCTCCTCAAAGCGATCTCTAACGGGGAGGACAAGGAGAAACTAGTGACTCAGAATCACAGCACGTTCGACAACGCTACGACATACCTCATTGGACTGGAGACCGCACGAGAGACCTCCAGAGCGCTCACAAATCCTTCAACGACCGCAGGTGTCAGGGAAATAAACGCCACAAAGTCCAATTTTAGCCGCAATAAGTCGAACAAGCCGCACAAGGCTCCAAGCACAAACAGTGACAAACAATGCAGATGGTGTGGCAGATCCCCACACAGCCGCAAGGAATGCCCAGCTGATGGCAAGAAGTGCAGCAAGTGCGAAAAAATTGGACACTTTGCTACAGTTTGTCAAAGTTCCAAGGCAAGGAATCGATTCAGAGAAAACAAGCCACTAAACTCTGTACTGATACTTCATATGGGCAGTTCCAACTCAGCGCGTCGTCACCTCAATGTTAATGTCAGTGCCAAAGAAAGAAATGGCACTATAGTTTCAGCCACAATTAAATCCCGACCAGATTCAGGTGCTGATATATCTGCCATAGGTCTCAGGGACTTCAACGAGGCTAACTTTGGTAACCTCACCATGGACCCTCCACTAAGTGACAAGATCGTCGCCGTTGATGGAAGCAAGATACATCAGGTCGGAACGTTCAAGGCCGACATCACTGTAGATGGCCGGCACACCAAGGCAACCGTCGTCATCTGCAAGGGAATCTCAGGCTTTTTCATTGGCCTTGAGGATTGCAAAGCCTTAGACATCCTCAACAAGCACTTCCCTCACCCTCCACCCAAGACACGCACACTCTTCAACGTTCAAACCAAGAAAGGCAAGGATCACTGCATCCCAGACGCCTTATCCCGAGCTCCAATCCGTCAAGCTGACGAGGACGAAGAAAAAGTCTCCAGCATTTCAGCCAATGCCATTATTCTGTCATCAATCGAACAAAAAGCAGAAGACGCTGACAAGAAACGCTTGGAGAACGCTGCCAAGGCCAAGATCTATTATGACAGGTCAACCCGTATACGAAAACGCCTATCCACAGGCGATAAAGTGCTCGTGCAAGATACCTCAACAAAGCGGTGGGATAAACTTGCAACCATCGTGGAAAGTGGCTTTCGTCGATACAGGATCAAACTACCACCTGGTCGAACCCTCTGGCGAAATATGAAATTCCTCAGAAAATTTCCAACAACCTTCGATGCTGAAGATGATGACCGTCCTGCTACCGCCAACTCGAAACCCTACGCTAACAATCATCCAAGACGCAGCAATCGCAACAGACGAAAACCAAAGCACTTCAATGATTATGAATAATTAATATTTCATTTTTATGTCATGTTGCAACCTTCAAGATCAAAACTTTATCAATTTCGTTTGATCTCCGAAAAAGGGGGTTGTAAGGAGCTTAAACATCTGGATATATATATGATGCAAGGGGTTTCATGGGCATTGTTTCAATATGTAGCTATTGATATCCTTTGTTCACATTCTTTCTCTTCCTTCTTTGTCCTCATTCCTTCTTTGTGTTCTCATTGGTATACATGTGTAAAATATAGTTAAGCCTCCTAACGCGTCTCTACGATTCCTTTATTTATCCCATCCTCCCAATTATAGGTCAAAATTTATCAAAGAGATTCTTCTTTAGAAATCTGGAAGACCCGTCAACAATAGAAGAAATAGCTATTTTTAAAAGAGCTTTATCTATCCACAACACCATCGGAGTATATCCTCTAAATGATGGACGGTTTAGGTATCCTCTCATAAAGGCAGCAAATCTTCATCTGATGCCCTGCCCTTGGCACCTAAAAATGGGTTGTCCGAATGGTCAGGAAGAGGTCACTATTTTGGCTGATTTTTATTTGAACCACCTCAAGCTACCGGAGAACTGGAGAATAAGGATCGAGCGTTCTTTGGTAGGGATACACGATGGGAAAAAATTTACAGCGCAACTACAGATTTCCTCAAATTGTATACAGTTTACGAGGCACTGCCTTAATTGTGGTAAGTTGTACAACTCAACGCTTCACGCATTTGTGGACTGCCCAAAAGTGGGAATACTGAAAAGACTGGTCATGCTGAATATTAAGGGGACTGATCAGGGAGAGGAGAAATACGTAAAAGCCCTAGTTCTATTTGGGTTTTCTAATAGAAACAAAGTCCGGGACCCTAATATGAAAGCTATTGACGCAGCCCTTTTGAACGCCAAGGCCCGGATAGCTCAATGCTTGACAAGTGCGGAACCTCTACGTCCTGGGGACCTATATGGAGTAATTTTACACGCAGCAGCTAGATATACAGCTCTAACGCTGAAAATACCAACGGCTTCAGATGACTCATGGACACAGGCCAGTAAAATCATTAAATATTATCCGACAAGTTCAGTTAATTATTTTAATTTGACTAAGAGAATAATTAAGTTTTTAAAATAGTCTATGCATTTATAATTATATGTTTAGTGTTGTAATATTTAATGTGTTATTAATTTGTTAAAAATGTTTTAGATCGATTTATAATTGCTTTTAATTTGTAATAGTTCCTCAGCCAAAGTTAAAATTTTAGACTAAAATGTCTATTTATGTATTTTTATACGTATTTACTTTGTGCGTTATTTTATGTAGTTGGAACTGAAATGAATAAAAAAAAAAAATATAATAAATTAACCCTCACTTTATGAAACTTGACCTTGTAATTGAATTTGTATACATCAGCAATCTTAGAGTTATTGAATAAATATACAAGTAAACTCACCTTGAAAAAAAATAATAATATGAAATTTGTTAAAGAAATATTAATTAGTGAGAAAAATTCACAAAACTGATTTGGAAGCAAGTCACTTTCTGACTGAATTTTAATAGAAAATTTGACATAATATTAATAAATTGTAGCTTTCATCGATGGTCAAAGCCGTTCAAATTCAGGAATCGAATATACAAGAATTTATACCGATAAATAAATATCGATTCCAAGGTTATTAAAGTTTTTTTTTACATTACATTTACGTATATAAATGTGTATATGTAAGTACAACTCTTCCTGAAATAACATTATCAAACAAATCAAAAAGCATTAAAAAAAATCAGATGAAGTAATTCTTATTTTTACAGGATTGTAGCATTAAATTTTGAACAGTTATGATTATCAGTTTATCATTAGGATCAAAAATAGAAGTCCAACCTTTGGGTCAGTCTTATATATCGATCCTTGATGACGTCATAAATAGAGTTCTTTTTTTAACAAAAAAAAAAAGTAAATATCTTTTAATACTCAATACATCATAGATATTTGGATTTGGATCTTATTTATACTAGAGCCGAACAATATCCTTAAAAAGTTGTATTTCTGTTTACTTATTACATTTTTATGAATATTGGGATAGTAGTTTTGAAGAAATGGAATGGATGTTCTCTGGTATTATTTACAATACATATAATCTTTTACTAAACCTGATATTGTTTGTTGCTATGAGAGTTGAGTTCGAATTTATAGTAAAGTATACCAAACGAAAAGATAAATACTCAATTTAAATTTATTCAACTCTGATTATAATTTAAAAAAAAAAACAGTCCTGAAGACAGAGTGCCCTTAGGACCTTCTTTTTTTGTTGGGGCTGAATCAGAAATTTTGAGACCTATTTCTTTTTCCCTTGTTAGAGTTCTGAACCTTGATTTGTTCAACTCAGATTCTCTTTTATTCAGCTGTGGAAAGTTTACTACTATTAAATGAAAAATAGATCCACAGTTTAGAATGAATTGCCTTACTACCAACTACAGATTTTGGATCTTTATTTTCAAAACTAGATATGACAATTTATTTTCAATGTTACAACTTTAAAACAGGGATATTCAATTTTTCAAATTTGTGTTTTATACCATGAGTTAGTCATATATTTATGTAGGTTTTTTGGTTAAATATCGAATTTTTACATATATATTCTAAAAATATATATTATGATGAACTTATATTATATAGTCAGTTAAGCTTCTGTAATTCATTTTAATTGCTGAAATTAAAAATCTGCAAACAAATTGTTACACCCGAATAAGTAAAAATATCATCTATAATTGTCAGTATTGTAGTCAATTAGCAAATAATTAGTTAATTAGTTTTAACAGCTTTAGTGTATTATAGTCGGATTTGCTCACCGGATTTTTACATGTCCAGGGCAACATTTATTGAATTTGATTCAAGTCTGATAAAATAAGAAGTGCGTCTTGAGTCCACCCAGCTCTGATTTCTATGATTTCCATCAAATATTATTTCAATAAACTTGGATTAGATTGTCTAATAAATGTGTTAAAATTGCAAGTTATCATTATAAATATGGTTTTTAATTACATAACAAATTACTTTCAATTTTCATTCCTGTAACAAAAATTACAAAAATGTAATTTTTTCGTATTATAAAGTCAGAACTACACTCTTTAAAGAATGAAATACATATCTATGTTGTTACGTACAAGTTTTACCACTCAGTATAGGTCAAGCCTTTAATGTTTTTTTGCGGAAGTAAAATGTGCACTCCTTGTTTTGCAATTTATGTATGGGCAAAAAATTTTTTTTTTGTTTTGTTTGTTTATTTTTTTAAACGATGAACTTTAAGGAACAGTAACTGTAGGTAACATATTTTATTTAAACATAATAGTTAATTAATTACTACAACAAGGACTTTGTGTTAAAAACAAAAAAAAATGCATTTGGTTAATGCGTAATGTTTGATGCCCAAAATCTGAAGGAAAAATAAATTAATTTTTTTATTTGTGTGGTGTTGAGATCATTACGAATCATTACGATAGAGAAAGAGAAATAAGAAGACTTTTTGACATAATTAGACAAGAATAGATTTAAAATCGTTCGCATGCATCATAAATTAGTTGAAAAAAGGTGTATAATATATTTGTGATACCCTCTCTGAGTACTGATTTCGCTATAGTATGTTTTTACATTGCATGACTCTTTTAGCAATAGAACCCACCCCTTACCATGCAAGTCCGTAGCAGTGATAATTTCAAATAGTCTGGTATTATAAGAAATAAATCGTACTGACTGCTTTATTTTCAAATTGAAATACAAAACTATCATAGAAAAAGTAACGTCATCCATTGAGCGACTTTAAAACATATCCCCTTTTGTCAAATGAAGATTTAATCTTGCAAACAAATTGCCTCTTCAATCATAACAATTATCATACAGTATCTCTCAAACTTTCCTTAAAAAAATGAAAAAAAAAAACAAAACCAGAAATTATATAATAGCTAGGAATGTGAATTTTGTAGAGTGCAAGGAGAAAGCTAGAGCTAGACTTTGGTCTTACTGAATTAATATTCTTGTTAATATCAACTGCTTATCATATGATGTCACGGTATAAAAAATATATTTGCTATATTTGCTGCTATTTGGGGGATAACCCTCTATATTTAAAATAGACGAAAGAATATTATATGTAATTATATTTATAATTTCATTATGCATTTTAAACAAAATTTTCAAGTGAGGTAGGTAAAAAATAGTTAATTCTTCTTTAGGAGGGAGATCTTTCACCCTCAAGAGTCTAACAAAGAAGAATCATAATTTAAAAAAAGAACAGTTGTACCAACTGTTAAAAAAAATCATAAAACGGTTATTTTTCAGTACAAAATGCCTATTTCTAGTTATAACTAACCAATTTTTTAATTAACAAATCAATGTTCAGAGCACTAATAAGGGACAAACATGGACAAATCGACAGCTTATAAATTTTTGTTTTAGGGACACCATTGTATTAAGTTTTTATTTCTCTATGGTCATTCTATTCAAAACTCCATTTTAAACCATCATAACTGTGAATAATAATAAAAAAACAAGCTGTAAAACCCATTTCAAAAGTATGTATAATAACGTATACTACACAGGTTCAAAGGCCTCTTATACCTACTTAAAATATAAAATGAAAGTAAACAATGACATATCTTTTTTAGTTTAACGTCCCTCCTCTATGTAAAAATAAATAACGAAGAAATTTTGTTGTTTATGTTAAAAAAACGACATTTAAAAGATCAATAAACTGATCTTTAAGTTTATACACAAAATAGAACTAACAGTGTTCATTCAAATTATGTTTTATTCAAGGATTCCAAGGAGTTTATTTAATATCCTTAATCATAGTCGGTACATGGCAACACTTGTTGGTATAAGGAAATCCATTCAAATTAAACCTCTGTACAAAGGTATTTACATTCAATTAACATTGAATATTCATATTTTGCACTTCCTAAACAGCTTCCAACTATATGTAGTTATCTATCTATCTATTGCGCATTATATTCCTTACTCGGTTAACAAACAGAAAAAAAAACCCCATTTTGAGGCTTCAAACTCTTACCAACTATCCTGATAGGTCTAAATCATTTGTCGAATGAAAACAATGTATCTATGTTAATAGAAGATGAAGTTAAACTTACTGCATATACATATAATATATATATCTTATATATCGGAATGGTATTTCTGTATTTCTTATACAAATAAATACTCACTTTTGACATCACAAATAAATCTATTTGCAGAATCCATGGCTATCAATAAAAAATGACATGAAGAAATATTATTATTATAACATATACAAATACCTTAATTGTACAAAATGATACGTTTGTAAGGTACCGGAAACTTATTCAAAAAATAAAAATAAAAATTAAATGAAATGATTTGTAACCTGTAAAATATGGGTGTATGTATATTTTGTACATATATAAATAAAATACTGGATTTATACAAATAAGATTTTCCTGGCCATACCGTATGGCAACAGCATTTAGATACTCCTTGAAATGAATTGTCACAAATGAAGCGTTCTACAAAGTTTTGTTTATTGAACAACAGTTTTTACTTGAATGCTAGCAAAAGTTATCAATAAATCAGTCACATCGTAAAGTTTGTCTAATTGTCTAATCGTGGACAAAGCATATTCTTCAAGACACAAGGCGTGTGACAGTGCTGCCATTTTACTCATAGCAATCCCCATTGTATCTCTCATTCGTTTCTCCACGAAAAATAGAAGGAAAAAAGGACTGATATTAACTGGTTGCTATTTGATTATGTCTTTTTTTAAAACTACTTTACTATTCTCTACTCTCTCTTATACTAAAGGTAATCACAGCTTGACAATACATGAATAATTTGAATTCAAAAAATGAGCAGCTGACAAATATAAATAAGAGTTCTTGATTTATCTCTAGGAGGAAATTGTAATGAGGGAGAAGAGATTACAAATCAACAGCTGACAAGAAAAGGTATAGGAGTTGTTCATAAAGAGCTTTTCTAATAATAAAGCGATTACTTTTCTCTACAAAAGTTGCATCCCTAACAATGAGTAAAAACTCATTTTAACATAAGTAAATAAAATATTAAATGAGCGTCTTGGCTTATCTCAGCTTCATGTCATTTATTTATTTTTGAAACCAAAGTACCAATGTAAAATATTCGCTATTCACTCATTTCCTTATATGTATACATAGTTTGGTTCGTTAATATACCATTTGTACATATATTCACAAATACAAGGGTAGTTCTTTATTTTGATCTTCTTTGAGTCATCATGTCTCGTACATATGTAGTTCGGTAGGAACAGAACCCGTAGAACCCGTTTAAAAATGACTTTTAAACTCTTGTAAAGAAAAGTTCGACACATAGGTAGAACATATGCTTTTTGAAAGAACATTGGGGGAATTTTGATTATGGTGTTGAATAACGAGATATGATAGTTACATAGTTCAAACCAAGAGCACTGTCTCTTTGCCAATATGTGTATTTATTTCCGGTCTTAACCTATATACTTATATACATATATATATATATATATATATATATATTTACAGTTGTATTGAATTAAAGCAATGGATAATGAAATGGTCATTTATGAAATAACTTACATATAAGGCAGTTTTTTATATGCAACTTAATATACCATATCGAATGCATATAAAATATATCAAGGTATATTTTTATCCTTCAGACAGACCGTTTTTCTATTGAAAAACAAGAACTGGTCTTGTTTACCCGTTCACAGAAATCATAAATATGTATGTTGCAAGAAATCAGGAAGACTGTATCAATATATTACTGCAAAAATATTTTTATAAATATGAAATGAAGATGAATCAACTATGACATCTGCATCTTATAAATACTCGATACATCACTAATGTCAGCATCAATTTCAAATATAGAATACAAATTTTAATGCGAATGAAATTGTAATAACACTGATCAACAGTCAAAAACCTAAAGTAGTAGCGCGCAGAATGATTACGAAATCAGCTGAAATCCTACTGCGCGCTACTACTGCAGTTGTTTTTAGTAGCTCTACCGTGAGTCATTGTTTTTTGCTCGAAATTGAATGAAAATTTACACATTTAGATGGACGATTTCTTCTTAGTTAAGGATTCTTATCGGGTGTTTGATATCTCGTTTAAAAGCTGTGGATCTCAGCTTTTGAATGCATTCCTTATTAATCCATTTTATGTCATATTCAGGGAAATATTTAAGTACAAACAATTTGGCCTACTTTTGGGCTTACTCCCGCCGCCCATGCCCCTAGGAATCCCTTTAGGTCAAAACAAAGACTGAAATTGGAGTTTGCATTAAATGTACTAGATAATCATTATTTTTTAATGCACAAAATGAGTATCCTTCTAGGCTTAAATTGAAGTTAAAGTTGAAAAATGAATCAAATTAGCTCAAAAAGTAGGGTCCAATTTCTCAAAAACCGTCGGACTCTCTCTCTCTCTCTCAAAAAAAAAAAAAAAAAAAATTACAGATTTGAAATCAGTGTGCAAAACTAAATAACTTTTGTTATACTTATACTCCTTAGGATGTTTGACATTTCAAATTTATTGACCTGTGTAATTATAGACTCTCTATTAGGTGTCCTTTCTATTTAAATTACAATGAACTACTTAAGTTTATCAATTATGTTGTTTACGTACAACTTTCACTATCTTTCATGAACCCGAATAGTTTGACATTATTCTTAATTTAGATTTCATTACGAGGAATGTTTATACCATTATTGATGATAGCGTCACTGGCTAATATCTATTACGGCGATATCATCGAACAAAATCTGTTTCATGAGGCAACTTTTGCATCCGATTCGGACTCATCCTTGAAAGTAAGGACATCACTTTGCAGAACGTCAAAACTTGGAAATTGATACCAAGGCTGTCAACATGGTGTTCGATATGGGAGGGGGAGGGAGCGAATAGGTTGAGACTTAGAAAGATCATTCACCATGGTCAAGTTCAACAGTTTCAAAAGAATTCCCCTAGATTGGCTAAAATATGTATAATAAAACATTCTATTTACATAAAATTAGTATAACCTTAAAAAGCCTTTAAAACTCTCGATAGACCTGGATCCATCCCTACAATTAATGTATAATTAGTACATTGAAATGATAACGAGCTAAAGATTATGCTGATTAATATATGTATATTATATACATATATAGTATTAATGCAATAAGGAAGAGACAAGGTTTAATTATGCATAAGAGGCTATAAAGTCATGCTTATATGACTTGAAATGAGGCAATGAATGACAAAAAAAAAGTCTTTTGAACTTTACATAAATGAATTAATCTTCATCTTTTAATACTCTAATAGTTACATAAAGTCATCCAAGCGTTGTGTCTCTATGATATTAGACATATATTTTTTCTTTAGGTTTCTATAATTATTTGTCATGATAAGCATATTTAATTTAGAAAGGTCACGTATCATCAAATATTTGCACTATTTAAATTTTAGAATGCATGGGTAGTTAAAGAAATACCCATATTCGCATCTATAGGTTGAAAATATGAATTCCATCAAATTAAACAAAGGTACCTTTGGAGGGTAGAGAAAGAAAATGAGGAGTCCTGCTAGCCTCCATCTACCTCTGGCTTTTGACCACTGAAGCCACTTAACCATTGATATGACAGTGATGTAATGCATTTGCATCTGATGATGAATTGCATTTTTAGAAATGTTTGCAAACACAATTGCAAATTACTAAAAGTTAATATCTGCATAAACACATTTATCGATATTGAATGCATCACTATATTATGTATGCTGTAGCTGAACCGAAAGGAACAAGGGATTAAAATAATAAGAACGAAAAAGTTGCATGATTATAGCGTCATCCTCATTTGTACAATACTACCCCCAACCATTTTTGGATCGGTTCCAGTGCACCTGACACTAATATTACACTACATTACTCCATTGATATGAAAATTTACAATGTACATCTTTTTAGTCAGCTGCTGATTGTTCCTTTATTATTGTTTTAAATTTTGGTGCATTGTGCATGACTTACCTTACTCTTGTTTTTAAGCTGTGATCAATACCCTACTATTTATAAATGGAAAATAATCCAACAATTGGGAAAAATTAGTTAACTTATTACTGATTTTGGACATTTATTTTCTTTTTCTATCTGAAGGAAAGGTTGAGAGATACAATGCATATTCTATGGGGAAAATGGAATAATTGTTATGTACTAAGACTAAATAATACATCTACAACACAGGCTCTCGAAAAATCATTAGACAATAATAATAATGAGTGGACGAAACCGGTTCAAACAGAACATATAGAGGCATTATGTAACTTTAAAAAAACATGATTAAAGTCCTGACACTTCAAAATCTTCTTGTGTAGCTCTCATTTAAACATTTATCTTATAATTAATGAATCTCATTTGTAATCCACCGTTATCTCCGAGGTATAATAATAAGTGAAACGTAATACAGAGTGTTATACTCGAGTTATGACTATCGAGTCGGGCCAAATTTTAGTTTCATGTTCGAGTAAGGGCATTTTTTAAACTTAATTGATATAATCTAAGTTCAAAAATTAAGTCAGTTTGACTACTTCAATAAGGCAGTTAATTATTACTGCTTACATTACTCCATTAACATAAATATTATATTTCTTCTTTTTTGAAATTATAGTATTAGCGTATTATATCATCATTTTTAACTAAAAATCCAAATGAAGATGCCGTTAGAATATTTCAGAATTGAAATTGAAATATATATCTCCAATATTACATCCAAAAAGGGGATTGGTGCCAATATTTATTTATTCACAAATCATCCCAGATATAGAGTATAATAAATAATATTTGGGGCGAGTTTCTGAGTAATCTTCAAAAAGTTATCGACTTGAGTATATAAATGTATAATATGTGTTATGTCGATCCATGTTTTAGATTTTCACTTGATGGTGTAATTTAAAGTTCAAGTCCTATACACAAGATTAATCAGACTCCGTTAAGAAATCGACACCAAAATCAGAGGCCTCCCTTGTAAAAAAACAATGAAAAGTTGCATAGTTTGGTGTCGTGAGTATGTGACGTCATTCTTATGAGGCTGGATCCTCCACTTACGAGTACGTTCCATTGTCACTGAACAGGGTTATTTAGTTTGAACTATCTACCTTTAGGGCCTCCATAGAGTTGCATTGCTTCATGAGGCTTCCTTACGCCACTGGCTTCAATATTCTTCATATTGTTTCGAATAAGGCTGAGACCATCAGTCCTCGTGACTTACTCTTTACTAGCAATATTGAATCATTTTTTATTGACATGAGGAAAAAAACTGTTCATAACGTCGTATACAACCATTTTTTCAGTAAACCAAGGTATTACTGTAAATGCAATTTAAAGAAAGTGATTTAGTTGCTTTGCACCTAACAACACTTTCCAAGAAGTAATATTCGTTTCGAACAAAAGTTAAAATATAAATAATTTTCACTTTTGGTGCTCAAAGTACCAAAAGAAGAACTTGACTCATAGAAAAGTGTTTATTTTATTTTGTTGTTTGACAAAGTATTGTCATTAAATGCAGCTATAAAAATTTGAGTCAATTTTCATAACGATAAATTTTGTTTCACAAAGTCAGATTCAAGATCTATTATTCAACAATAAGTTTATGACTCAAAAGCGTGTTTTAACGAATAATCACAACAAATTAGAAAAATATATACTTACTTATACTTTCCAAAGATGTTTGATTTGTTCAAATTGGAGTACTTGTTTGGGAAATAGGGACATTTGTAATTTGATGTAGAACCTATTTTGAACAAACATCGCAAAATTACAAGAACAAACAATTCAAAATATTATATGTCTAGAAACTAATCATATAATAGGATATGTAGTTGGTAGACAGGAATATACATGTAGTCAAAATTTTATTAAACTATGAGAGGTTGGGTTGAAAATCAATCAATTAATCTGGCATAAAGTTCAAAACAAAAAAGTAGATTATTTTAGTCTGTACAATAAAAATATTAGAAGATCAAAATAAGTTGGTTTTAAGGATGAATTGAACATCAAAATCAAGTAATAAGATCTTGGCTAGAGCTCGAATTTCAAAAATTTAAATAGTGCCGATCGAAATTATTTCCTTTCAGTTGTTTCTTATTTAATATTTAGTTGTCTATTACATCCTTTTTAGGTAGAGGGATATAAAAATATGTAACAAAGTGACGAAACACACCTTTTAGCTCGTGAAAATTTCTTTGGCTAGGGGCCGATTTCTTCAAGATGTCACTTTTGAGGTACATATCTATATATAGTATATTCGTATTCCCTTTGTAGAACTAACCTTGATTTCATTGAATTTACAAGACTCTCACTCGTTAAGGGCAATGAAAAAAATCGCATTATAGCAAACTAAATTTAAACATACATAGTTGATCACACGATCGTCATTTCGCCACTTTCTTTTATAACTTTTTAGGGATAAAAAAACAAAAAAAATTTAGAACCAGTTTAAATGAGCTTTGATCTTCTTTAATTTAAAAAAAAATAGGTTTGTTCAAAATCAATTATTAGTTTTTAAGGATTTAACCTAGGAAATTTGGAATGCACTAAGATTTATTTCCTTCAAAATGTATGCACAAAAAACATTTCCTTCAATCACTAGAGTTGATCATTTCTTTTTAGTAGCAAAGTTTAATTTTGGGGTGTCAAGTTCAGCATCTATATCTAATACAAATTTCGTAAAAATAGATTTGTATATATGTAGAATGTGAAACTATCCCCATCACATTTGGGGTGGGATAGTTGTTCAATTCATATCTGATTTTATTCTAAGATTTATTTTCTTCAAAGATGTACTTAAATGTACTTAAAACCTTTTTATCAAAATAATAATAATAATTACAAATCCCTAAAAGCATGTAAAAATGATCGTTCAATTGATAAAGCAATAAAATTTGTTGATATCTCGATGAAGATAATTTATCACTTAGTCATCGTTAAATGCAAATGTTTAGTTATTACTTTACAAATCGTATGTTTGTATTTATAAACTTGCATAAACTTGTTTTTATCGTCTATAGTTATTATTATTAGTTATGAAAATAAAAAGAAATCTTTATGCATTGAAGAGAAAATAATTTACAGATTTTTTGTGAAACGCTCTGTGGATTTCTATATTGAATCACTAATGTTTTTTAGTCTTAGTTCAAAACATAGAAAAATAAAAGGGGGTTTCTTTAAGAGTTCGGGAATATTGATCTAACATCTTATATCCGCCGAGCCTGAAAGTCAATTATTTGTACATATAAACGCTGAATTGTATTTGTTAAAGGAACTTGAAATGAAAAATCAAACTATAGTGAAATTGAGACTAGTTCTAAACTAAATGAAGGTTTGCGCTGTATTTTCAAATTGAAGCAATAATTATGTGGTGTTATGAATTGAGTAGTCCATGAACATGCCCATTTTGTCAGATGAACTCAATGGCTCTGACTTGCACGCCCTTTAATTTGTCTCCTGGACTTTGAGGCCTTTCAATCACTAATATAATAATGATTGAATTCAAGAAAAATATTCGTAAAGAATATTGCAAAAGATTTGAATAATGTATTCTTAGAATCCATCGTTTCTTGTTTTGTTTTTTTTTGTTTTTTTTTCAATGCGTTTTGATTCTCAATAGCTCGTCAAAATAGCAACAGGTATGTTTAAATATAATTATTATTATTCATGAAACAGGGAGGAAAATAAGCATACAGTGCAATAAGATCTTTGTCACACCTTAACAAACTTCTCAATAACAATGATTCACAGAGACCACTAGCGATGCAATAGTATGAATTTACGTTGTACTTATATACCTACAATTATGGCAATACATGTTCAAATTCGTAGGTATTCATTTTTGTTAGAAGTAAAAAAAAAAAAAATCTATGCCCAGAAACATCCATTCAATGAGTGAACTTTTTTCTTCTTCACTTTTCATTTGCTTAGTTACAAAATAATATTTACATATGTACTACTATTAAATCTTTGTTAATTAACATGTATGTATGTTCACATGTA
Organism: Lepeophtheirus nordmannii; assembly: GCA_963680855.1. NCBI lineage: Eukaryota > Metazoa > Arthropoda > Copepoda > Siphonostomatoida > Caligidae > Lepeophtheirus > Lepeophtheirus nordmannii. The sequence continues at coordinate 28,564,017 of OY804522.1, read as the reverse complement.
CGTAGCTTTATTGCCTTAAAGTAGGCTCTTTAAATCTTTTTTTCTTCTCACTTTTAATTTCATAAAATTGAACAAACATAATTCAATTGTAAATTGATATTTTTCTCTCCAATGTCAACGTTATTTTGAATAACAATTGAATATGATATGAAACTATGAATTATATTTAAATATGCTATCAAATACAGTGTATTATTACATTAATAATTAATAATTACTGATAGACAGAGCAGTGACTTTGTCATACATCTAATATTAATCTTTTACCCACATCTGATATATTTAAAATAAAAAACAGTTCAATAAGAAAATAATGGGTACTAGTTACATGTGAATATCTTTTGGTGGTAGCTATTTCAGTGGTTGTTCATACCAAGATATTAATTGTTTATGAGAGTTTTAGATGTAAAATGGAATGGATATTTCTACTTATTTTTTAAAAAAATATGAGAGAGTTAGTGTGTTGAAATGATTAAGGGCTCAAAGTCACTTAGTCTGTAGTAAATTGAAACTCTTTTAATTGATATCGTAATAAACTCACAACATCCCCATGATACGGCTATATTTGTACTATTATGTTTGTTCCAGATTGACTAATGGCTATAAAAGTAGAATAATTGGAGAAAATATCTGATCCTTGTAAAAGTAATAGTTAATTTATTAGTGTCTATATATGAATATATAATGATGTTATAAGATATTTCTAGTACATATTCAATAAAGGAGAAGAATTAACTCCTTTTGTCACATTCAAATGAATGACAGTAATTTACTATTATTCTAAATCATAAAGGGTAAAAAAAGTATTCAATCTGATAATTAACTTCATGTTTTGTGTTGCAGCAAAAACATCCTATGTTAATATTGTAATGCATACTATATTGATTTGAGTTTGAAACCGATATGAACTTTGTTTCTTCTTCGAAATACAGCTTATATATCACCAACATATATGGAATATTCAAAGCTCCATCGCTACTCTCATAATCTGTACTATCTCTTCTTACTGCCTATAAGTCCTTTACAAATGTTTACATAAAAATGAATGGTTATCAAAACATGATCCAACACCAATTTAACTTTTATTCATGTATTTTAATAACATAAAATCATAATTTATATTATCAAATGCTTTGTACCGTGTGTCGTAAAATCCATTTAGCTAAGAACATGAGTAAATAATAATTAGGATAATTAGACATTTCCTGGATTAGCAATAATTTTGTTTTGCTTTAGTTACTCTGAGGCAAATCAATCTCACCTTAGAACAGGATTCTTATGAGGAACAAACTCTAGATCCGTTTTGATGGACAAGAATGCTGCTCGAAACTTGTGTTGTATCGACTCAAGAAATTATTGACTCAGTTCAACACGACTTGAGATGTTAATTTTTTAACTCGACACAAATTGTAAGTTAATTTTTAAATTTAATAAACTCCAAGTTGATTCGATTTTCAATCACACAATCTCTCAAGAAATTATAGTAATGACTCCTTATATATTTAAATCCTAGAACTTCTGCTTCATACATCATTTATATCAGGATACGTATATTACATTCCTTTCATCAAAATTGTGAATATTTAATTGTTAATGTTTTTCAATTTAAAAAAAATAATAATATTACACGTATAATGAGGTAAATGACATTATCTATTCAAAATTATAATTACAGATATTTATAATTTATTATATTTAAAACATATTATGGTCATATTAAAATTATTGGTCGATCACTTTTAGAATTGAAGCATATTTTTTGATATGGGAATCTTTAAATACGAATTTTGTAAAAATATTTAAAAATATAACTTACTCATAATTTTTTCATCACAGAAATGGGTTAAAAAAATTTCTATTTAATAAATTGGCTCTCTGTATAAAGACATTTCTATTGTTATATGTAGAATAACCGTTAAAAGCTATAATAGTATAAATGGTGGTTTCACATGAATTATGCATATAATTTTTCAGTTAATTCATGATCTCATTTTTGTAATGAATTATTAACCAAAAAAAAAAAAAAACCAACACGGATAGTCAGAAAATGTCATGAATTGAACCATAGGCTCTAATTAAAAGCGGTTGAATGTCATATAAATATATGTATGTATGCTTTATCAAATACCCAATATTAGCATGATAAATGACTTTTAGTATTCGTCATTTATGGTTTATTTAACTGATATGCTCATTAATAACTTAAATAAGTTATTTTGATAAATTCATTCAATATTTTGAGACTTTTAATTGTAATACTTTCGACCCGAATACTCATAAACCTGCTCATTTCATCCTTTAATTTATGCTTGCATTCATGTTCACAGTGAAAGTAAGTTGTTTTTTGAATATCTGCATAGTATGAACAGGTCTAAAAATATCTAGAAATTCATTCACGCACTACAAGTATATTATGTTCTTATTCCACTATTACGTTTTTACATTCTAAGCTATTTACCTATATTAACTAACTTGAGCGGTTCATGGTTGTTCGTGGATTATTTATTTAATTCATTATCTCATAAACCTAGATAAATATGTGGTTGCCTCAACACTAAGGCAATCGTGAATAAAAGATCAAGCATAATACAAATTCCCAATATTATTTTTTATTTTATTGATTCAAGAGCCCAACATTTTATCGGCATATTTCAGTGATTTATGGGCTTTAAATAATTTGATTCCTTATGAAAAAGGGCTAGAAATCTCTGGTCTAGAGTTTTCATATTGCTTTGAGTCTTTATTTGACATTGACCACGTGACATATTTTTGCTTAAATCTTAAATTTATGAGCCCAGAGAGTACCATGGCCATAAAATATATATCTTTATAAGAAGATGTTAATTTCTAATGATTGATTCAATGCGGACATTACTTCAATCTAGAATTTGTATTACATTTTATATTTATTTAAACGCCCTTGAAATTTTTATTCATAAAAAATACATGCTTGATAGTTGTGTTGATTATGAACTGAATGTAAGCAGTCAAGTTCACAAATTAACATAAAAATCATAAATAATTAACATACAGCAATTAAACAAGCAAAAACTTCGTGAACCAGCCCCTGTTGAATAAGAGTGATCGTTTATAAGCCGTGGTTCCAAAGATTTGCACATTTTATTTATTTAAATAGTATGAACTACACAACGTCTACAAACTCACCTGGTTAATTTAACCAAAATAAAGCAAATTCCGCAAAGGAAATTTGCAAAGGGAAAGGTACCTTGTCCTGTACAATTTAATAAATGAAACAGACGCATTTTTTATATGAAAAATTTCTACTTGAGCTCTCATAAAACCTTTTATTTTTTTAATTATTCAAATTAGATAGAGATTAAAAGTGCAAATAGTTTGTATGCATGATATACATATGCATTTGTCTACCTAGGTATAATAATGAATATCTTTTTATGCATGCAGTCACACAACGATTAAATGAAGAGTAGTATTTACAAAGATGGAATAAAAACCATTTGAAATTATCTCTCACACGATTCATTTAATACAAAATCATTGAATCGTTCCTATAAATTATGGATCCATCATTATATCCAATAATAATAATAATGACTCTGTTATCGAAGTCATGTCTCAAATTAATGTATTTAATCTTTTACTATAGCGAAATGATTCCCAATTTATAATAAATAACGTTTATTTGTTAACCTAAGTAACTATAAGTAATTTGGTGTAAGAGGTTTAGTGCTATAAACTTTTTAATCTTCCGATTCAATTGTACATAACATGCAACGTTTTCAATATCTTCATAAAATTATCAAAAATTGAGTTTATTTTATGTAATATAACGATTATTTTGTTAAATTCTGAATTTATAAGGATTAAGCTCTAAGTGTGTTTCTTCATCCCCTAACATATGCTAACAATTATGTAATAGTTCATTTACTATATTTTAGAGATGTTCAGTTAATTATCTATAACTTTTTTCAAGAATAAATATTGTTCATAAATATTTTTATTATTGATATCCATCAAATGAAAAAAAAATGCCATTTTGGCTCTGAATTGATTATTTTCAGAGGTCTCGTACAATTCTAGTTTTAAGACCATGGTCTAAATATTGTGATTTTATTGTTGCATAGGTATTAGTTAGTCTACTTAATGAACAACAGCCATGCTTTACTTTGCTCAAAGTGTGTGTCTACAGAACTGAGACCACCTAAATCGATGAAAGAAGGAATATTAAATTAGTATCTTAGGATTCAAGGGAAAAAAAGAAGAAATATTAATGACCTCATGCAAGGCTGCATTTCCCCCCTTTTCTTCTGCATTTCACAATATATTTACAACTCCGTAGTATCACATTAAGGAAAGCCAGATATGTCAAAACATAGATCGTATTCATTAACCCATGTTCCTTCCGTCAATATTTTATGAACCTAAGTATACTCTATCAAAGACTGAAACATAAATTCATTAATAATTGAGTAACATAATTATATTCTGTACGAATCTTTTAAGGGTTAATCTATGGTACAATTCAATGAACCAGAACAATGAACCATTGTTTAAATTACAAATATATTATATTGATGTGTTTATTTTGAGAGAATGTTTATATCAATATTAATGTTAACATTAACTGTTTTTTTTTCTACAAACTATTTGTTATGCAATATTCTTTATTAATTATAACAAACACGTATGAAACTAGGTCTTTTAATTAGTAGTATAAACCTACATAATTAAACTGGTCAATTAATATCAGTTGGGTGTAAAAAAAGAAATTAAATTGCTCTTTCTGACCTTCAATTATATCATTTAAGTAATTAAATTATCTAGGAGTTCATTTTTAGCAGCTCTAATTTGAAGTATGTATCTACTTATAAATTACATGTTTAAAAATACTGTTTGTTTGACCTTTTCAAATAAAATTGCATGTATATACAAAAAAACAAAACAAAAGAAACCCAAGGTACCTATCTGAAGTCGAATAACATAATAGGTAATAAATGGAGACGTTGATTTTAGTCCTTAAAGTAGACGGATTTGAAAATTTATTTTATTTATAAGCAAATTTCTCCTTCCTAAAGAATTAGTTTTCCTTTACCCAATCCCCTCCCCTCCCTCCTTTCCCTAGGTACTTCTAATTAAAAGTTGATTTTCGGTGTATGTAATCAGCTGAAAAAAATAATTTATTTAATCAGCGTGTCAAGTTTAAGTTGAATGTATTTCAATCCTCTGAAGCCAGTTGGTTTTGCCTTTTTAAGAGAAAAAATCCAAGAAAATGACTACGAATCTAGAACATGTCTCATAATTACAGTTCAAAATAATAGAGAGATTGACAAGACTACAGAGAGCTTCTTGAAAGATTTAGGAATCTACACGAATGATCGTTACCGAAGCTAAAAATAATTATGTTCTCTTTTTAGTAGACATCTAAAGGCTCAACTAATAATGATTTTAAAATATCATTAATATTTTTTTAAAAGCTTACATTTTTTATATAGATGCTTGTTGAGTCTGCATTTGCATGATAAACCAACTTCAACCAACTTTAAATCGGTATGAGACCTAGAAACGACACAACCATTATACAAAACTCGGGATATTTAGCAAACCAGTACCCTTTGATCCAAAATTAACAGAAGCCTTTACTTCTGAACACTTGCTTACAGGTCTACAGTCATGTTGATTCACCCTTCCTTCAGGTGTCATACAATAAATGCATTCTCTATTTGAACATTTTTTTGTGCTAGTGAAGCATTGACTAATTTTAGTCTATCTTACTAATCCCAGTAATGCTGTCATGGCCTGAATGAGGGTAACAAATTACCCTTCTACCTTATTTGGGGCTCATTTAATTTAGAGTATATGCAGGTTTGCCAATTAGAGCGATACATTTTTCCACTTTTTGCAGTCTTCACAGTCCACTGCTGCTAGGAACTGAAGAGTGTTGTAAAAGTCTATAAGGTTTTTATGGGTGTGTGATCCTTACCCGGTAATTTGTAGCAGTGTTGAACAATTTATTAAACATATCACTATTAACAAGTCCTCATATTCTTTGATGCCCCTTTGTACAAAAATTATTGTCTGTGTTATCTGGATCGAGGCCCTTTCAAATTAACACTAAAACCAAGGAGTTATTGATCCTTAGATTAAATACTTTTTTTAATGTAGTAATTTTTAATTGTATCTCATTTTTCTCCAAATTGATGAATCTTACACATTTCAGATTTCAACCAAACCTGAAATTTTATGGAAAATAAGTGTATTTTCATGTGGATTCTTCACTTTACTCAAAAGCAATCTTTACATACCATGAGACAAACATTGTTTTTGAAAGTAGTAGGGACATTAGCAAAAAAAGCCATATTCCTTTGTGATAAATTAATTTTAAATTTGCTTGCAAATAGTGCTAACAAATAATAATTAATTGGTTAACATATTAGAATGTAAAAATATTAAATCCAGATTCATGATTAGTGCGTCAAATAATATGAAATTATCAAAAATGAATCCGTTACCTTTGAACTCTGTCTCATTAGTTGCTGTCTTTTTATTATTTTTTTTTGATACGCAGATATTCGATAGAGCAGTTTTTCTCTCTTGTCACTAATTCTGTATACAAAGAGAAATATTTTTCGTTTTCATTTCAATACGTACTTGCATGAGCCATGGGAATGTTGAAAATAATATCTGAAGTCTGTAAAGACTTTACCAAAAGAACTTCAATAGCTGGTTTAAACAATGCTGCCAACAGTTCTTCACGTTCAAGACAATTTGTTTGGTTGTCAATTTTCTTTGTTCTAATGATTTTTACATTCCAAGTAGGTATTCAATTTACTTAATTTTACAAAATAATAAGTATGTACTTAATGACCTTTTGATTTACATCAATTAGACGTTTATTAACACTGTGCTTGATTTTACATCATATCCTGTCCTCACATCCGTCAACGTCACTCGAAAGTTTAATTTACCTTTTCCTGCTCTGACTGTTTGTAATCTAAATAGGTAAATGCCTCATTGCAAATTAAGATTTATCTCCGAAAATCACGTTTTCTTAGGAGTTATTGGGATTTTACCTATACCTTTGAGAAATTCCAGGGAAATCTCGAATTTAATCATTTGATAATGTATTCTTCCTTTGTGTAATTCATTACATGAAAAGTTGAGTACATCTTCAATATTCAATTGTCATAAAGCTTTTAACAATTTTTCCCGAACAAATGATGCACTATATGCATGGACAATAAATAAGGCTCAACGAAGCAATAAAATGATTCGAATTTTTGATGACATTTTTTTTATAAAAGACAAATTTCATTTTTGTATTCGGGACTTAATTTATCCTTTTGATATGTTTCATATTTTTATAAAACGAACATCTATTCCTAGATGGGTCTTATGTCTTACCTATGTAAATGTTTTAAAGTTATACATATTTGTATACTTATTTGGAGATTTTAAGTACAAATATCTTTCAAATAAAGTGAACTTTTTTGGATCTTTGACAAATGTATTGGTAAGACTAGTTTAAAATTTATATCGTCTTCTTAAAATATGTAATAGATTACTGAAATTTAATAGTATTTATTAACTCATCCCGGGCTTCCTAAGCTTAGAAATTGGTTTCCCTGGATCTCACTGAAAGATAATTTCCCAAAAAATGAAAGAAACCTTATTACTGTAATGTATTCACATAATACGGTGAAAGTAATTTTAATACATCCCCTTAAAATTGATCATAATTCCTTTTAAACTGCACCGATTCTTCTATTGATTTGTTAGTGATAAATTAATTAGTTGCTTACTAGGTATAATGCGTATTTGGTTTTTTAGTAAAAATGTTTTTGAGTGTTGAAATAAATTAATTACAGATATAATCAATTTGTTTATATACGGACTATATTCCCAAAATTAAATAATTACATTTATTCCCTTTTTATCATAAGACTTCAATACACCTCTTTTGCATCGAAACATTAAATTTTGCTGGACTTCAAAAGAAATTTCAATATTGCTTAATGTAATATTTTTTTGGTTTTGGTTTTCCTTGTCATCAAATTGAAATCCATTACCATAACTTTTCTCGACAAGATTCCCCACAGCTCAAAAGAACTGCAAAATTGTCTGAGTTTACCTGCCCCTTCTAGGATAATTTGTCAAATACCTCTAATAAAAAGAAAAATTACCCCTCCATTAACTTCTATTAATAAAACAATTTGACTCGAGTGGGTTAGAGATGTACCCAAAATCAACCAAAGAGTGGTCACAAAACCATAATATGAATGTATTGAGTTGGGCTATTAATTCTCCAGTCCCAATTAACCAAATATAATTTTTTTATAACACTGAACTACAATTTGATAAAAAAGAAAACTAAAAGCAACAAAAAAATTACATCAAGCAAATACTGAAGTCCTTAAAAAATTAATTTGTTGGATGCAATCATATACAAATTTATTAATGAATCAGTGCAGTTATATGGGAATTATGATCAAAATGGTGGAGTGCATTAAAATTGCATTTCCACCATTTTTAACATGCTTGAGTGTTTTCTTTTTAGAATTCACTGCACGAATTTGGTTAATGTTCAACTGCAGGAATATGAAAAAATGAAACTCACACCAACTCAAGAGACGAATGAAACCTTACAATTACTGAATAACCTTGTTAACTTGACAGACTGTCTAAAACAAGTTTGTAATGAAATGAGTAAATTTGTAGGACCTGTTCGAGTGGGCCCGTTAGGAAACTATGTGGATGCAGCCTTGTTAGCAATTGCTGACTTAAAGTAAGTTATTCCTATGTACCTAGAGACGTCAATTATAGTCTAAAAAGGTAGACTGATAATACTCAAAATAAATGTATTTCTATGTTTGTATCTTTTTTTATTTTATTAAACGTTTAAACGTACTACAATATATTATTGATTGACTAAGATATCAGTTAAAGCAGAGCTACTTCCTCAAATGGAAAGTAATGACGACCTCATATGATGTTTGTATATTACAAATATGTATACGTCTTTGTAAATGGATATTTGGTAACTACAAAGAGATAACAGTCTACTTTTTAGAAAAAAATGGACACTCATTTCATATATAGATAGTAATTACTTGAAGTTTTACTTACAAGGGGATCTCACAACCTTAATTGCTCCAATTTGGATGAAATTTAGTGGGCTGAGAGAGAAAATCTAAATTAATGACTTAGATGAGTAAAGACGTGTACTGTTGGCAAACAAACAACGATCAAAAGAGTTTCAAAGTTTTTAATAAAAATAGACAAATCACTCGTCCATCAACCAAGAACTGCCGTGCACTATCACCACCCACCGAATCAAGAAAGCTCTCGATCTCCATTTAGTGTATCCCTGTAAGAAAAGATGTCGTTATGATTCATGAGATTCGTTTTAAATTACATAATGTGAGGCTCATCCCCAATAACTTGCAGACTCCTTTTTCCAGTTTTTTCTGAATAGTGTGCGTTTTTACTCATCTGAGTCATTAACTTCATTAACTCTTCTATCAATCCACCAAATTTCATTCAAATCGAAGAGATTAAGAACGTGGGGACCCATTATTAACATTTAGTTTCAATCACTTCTCTTCAGTATTTATTTTTACACCAGCAAATACCAGTTTACTAGAGTACAATCAAACTGATTCTAATATTTTCTGTGTTTATCAGTAACTACTGGAAATAATCGATTTTGATTGACATGAAAGAAATTTAGAACTAAGTTAGAAATCAAAGTATTTATCCAATTTACATACATATAGTGTTCCTTTCTTTGTATGAAACACTATTTAGATGTTTCGTTTTTATTGATCGGGCACGAAATTGTTACTATTACAAATCAATGGAAGAAGAGGCAGATCAATTAAATAATACAGAGATATACAATCGAAGCATAAAAGCTTGGAATGATGTGAAATGCAAGGAAAAAGATGCGTGTGCATACGAACCTCCACTGGATGTTCCACCACCTGAACGGCTTCGATTTAAGCCTTTGAAATTTTGTGAGGGAAAGAAATTTAAACCCGTTCCACTTAATAAAGGTGAATTTATAATGCGCCACAATAAAAACCCTCTCATGGTGGAAGAAGCTAAATTTTTTGAAATTTACTTTCGTCTCCCAATCTACATTCGGAATGGAATAGGACATCAGTAAGTTAAATTATGTTACATCCGTATTCATACAAAATTGAGGAAAAATCAACTTGTCTCTGACAGATTTGAAAGCAAAACACAGTACATTTATCAGCATAAAGTAACCACGAAGGGATTTATATTGTCATGTCAATATAGAGGGGAGTCATGCCTTAAGCAAAATATTTCATGGGTAAAGATCAATTTACCTCGTTATGGTAACTGCTATACCTTCAACTCCATTAGCCATCCCTACAAAAAGCTACAGTCCACATCTCTTACTGGTGCAGCCAACGGAATTGCATTATCCTTCTTTATAGATCAGTCTAACTATATTGTTTCAAGGCTCTCTGAAAAGGCTGGTATTAGAGTCATTATTCATGAACCTGGAGATTTTCCTCTTCCAGATGAAGATGGGATTGATTTACATCCCGGAACAGCAACTTCTATTGCAATTCAAAAGGTAAAAAAAGTCTTTAAAGTAATATTAAAATAATTATAAAATTATTTCCATTTTGGCTAAGAGTGATATTATTCGACTACCAAAGCCATACAAATCAAAATGTTTTTCGAATTGGTCTGAAACACCATTCAAAAATATAGAACCAGGCTATCCATTTTATTCCACAATAGTGAGTATTGTATTTAATTTATGCCAATATAGGATTAATAACATTAATAATAAGTTAGAACAGGCATAGAGTTAAAAAAAACTATGCATATATGTAGATTTTGATTGAGGTTGTGTAAGTTCAATATACTCAAAACTTCCGTTCAAAAACTTTTTTATATACATATATCTGTATTTTATTTGATCTCGTAAATTATGATCATTCTAAAAATATAATCAATCCTCTAATTTATTATGAAACTATTTTCAAAATATTAATCATGTATCAAACACAGTAAAAAATGATTCTATTGACTACTTATGTTTTTACAAGAGTCACCATCTATTTTGATTTAAATTTTAAGGGTCATAAATTTATTAATAAATTATTCTTATTTATTGTAGAAAATATATTTGTAGAAAAGATAACTTGGATCAATTTTATTTATAAAAAAGTCACGGACCGAATATAAACAGAAGGCATGACTGTTGAAAAAAGGACGTTTAGTCACCATAGCTTTTACAAAAAATTAAATTATTTGATCTCATTGATCCTTTTGATCTTGTGTTCGGGGTAATTTTTTTATAAATTCATTATATGTCCAGATTTGTATAATAAAAATAAATAAATGTTTAAAACTTGTAGAAATATCAAAATTATTTTAACTAAAAGAGAAAAAATCAACAGTTATACTAATGGACTATTTTTAAACTTATTAATTTCAAAATATCAATATATATTTTTTGAAATCAAAATATGATAACTCTGATTTAATTTACATATGGGTAAAATTAAAAAAAAAATATACACATACATACATATATATATATATATATATATATATATAGTGAGATGAGTTTTACTAAGCGTCATATTAGTAAAAAGGTTAATAATATTATTTGGATTCCAGGTATGTCAGCGAATTTGTCTTCAAAGACGGTTGAATAAGAAATGTGGTTGCATTCATCCTTATATTAGAGGAATGGGTGGTACTTATGATGGGAAAATATGTAACGTTACGCCAAATATCAATGAAAGTAAGCTCTTATCAATTAATTCAATCTTTTTTTTTTTTTAAAAAAAAAAGAAAGTAAGACCTAATTATCCAATCTGAATAAATATTTCATTAGCTTCTTTGACTTATATATATATATATATTAAAAAACTAAAAAACTGTTACAGTAACACTAAATTACATACTTAACAAATATTCTTTAGATATGGACTACAAATGCTTCTTAGAGTTTATAGAAAAATTTGAAACTAACTCATTTAGTTGTAAATGTAATGTCGCCTGTTTGGAAGTCGATTATTCCCATCAGTCCACAGTCTCAATGTGGCCATCAGATGATTTTTGGGTAAATAAAGTATATTTTTCCGATAATGAATCCACATTTATCAAAAATAAAAATAGGAAACTCTGGCTCTGGAGCTCAATCTCATAGATAGAAATATTTTACCACTCCCAAAGGATCTACAAGACAAATTTCGAGGGGATATTCAAAGGAACTTTGTCAAAGCAGATATCTACTATCAAACCATGAGTGTCAAAGTGATAGAAGAAATACCAAAGTATTCGGTAAGCTGTGTTTTTTAGTACGAATATCAACAATCTATATATAGAATGACCTTTCATTTTCATAAAAGTATGGAACTTTTATAGCTGGACTTGGAGGATCCATGAGTTTATATCTTGGAATTGCCATCATTATGGTATTTGAAATTCTAGAGTTAATCATTGATTTATTCAGCCATTTGGGGCATTATATCCTACGGGGGAATAAAACAAAGAAGATATCAGTCTCGAAAATGGAAACCTAGTATCTCATCAAAAATATTCAGATATTAAAAAAAATAAAAAATTACTACATATCTAATTTTATTACAAATACGTTTTTTTTAGTGATATACATAGTTTATTCAACTAACATAAAAATTTAAACTGTTTTTTTGTCAGCTGTCGATTTTTCAACTATTATTGCTCCTCATTAGCGCTCTGAATGTTGATTGGATAGACTTGAATTAGCCCATCTTATGCTCTGAAAAATTTTCTACTATTAAATAAAGAACATATTACATAGCTGTAGGAACCAAGAGGAGTCCCCCCTCCCTTTTCCAGCTTAAAATTTCTTCTTACGGCCCTGGAGAATTGTCCAATATTTGGAAATAATTAATTATTAGATAACAATCAACAGATTTTAACTCTTTTTTCTGTTACTTTTTTGAGGAAGGTGTATGCTCGAACTACTTTATAGGAAAAATAAAAATAAATTTTATTCTCTATGACACTTCTCTGATTTAAAGAAACTGACTCTGCGTATTATTAATTAATAATGGGCCATACATATATTACTTCATACATCACAGATTGATTCAATGTACTTAAAAAATTGTTAAAATTTATACAAATATTAATAAAGAAGGTCTTTTATTTCTAGTTACCAAAAAATTACAATCCATCCTAAAACCTCTCAAATTTCGTAAGCCCACCCTCCCCCTTCTCAAGACATTATAAATGTATTTCATAATCTCTATAGACATAAATACTTGTTTGCTTGTCCAGGGTACCAAAGCTGGACAAAACTATACACTGCTACCATATGTTTTTTGTCAAATTTTTCCTTTTCTTTTTTAAAGTTGAGGTTGCGAGTAAACAAATTAGTAAGTTGTAGCAAGATACAATCAAGTACTCTAAAAACAAATATGGTCTCAATGCTGCATAGAATAAATTTTAATCTTTACTCTAATAAATAATTTAAATCTAACTTCAAACCATTCGTGGTCTATTTTTAAGATCGACCCGGGACAAAAATCTAATCAGCCTCCGTATAACATCATCAATCAATGTTTTAATGTGATTACATTAAATATATAATTTAAGAAGCTAGAAAATCTCATTAAGGTCTTTTTTATTAGTCTCGTTCACCTACTCCATTATCTCTAGAAAAACCAATTGACCCTTTGAGTTTTTCATTTTTATGGTCATTCACATTTAGTTCCAGATAAGGAGTTTAAATCTTATCACTTTGATTTTTATCAATGAAAGAAGAATAATGAAAAAAAAAATAAAAAAAATACTTAAGACCCCAAAAAATTGTGATTTAAGGTATCGATATTTTTTTAGCTGTACATGAAGGACTAAAAGGGTTAATTTTTTTTCAATTTATCAGCAATCAAATACAATGGGAAAGACTCACTCAAAAATTATTGTCTCATGCCAATAAAAATTCAATCAGAGCGATTCAAATATGAACCTATAATATTCATGGGTCAATTGACTCCTAGGGTTGTTCATGTAGATAAAACTTGCTAAAGTTGAGTTTTAAATATAACCTTTTGATAATCAAATATAACATCATTGAGTTAAACATAAATTTCTTCTTTATTATAGACTATGAATGAAGCAAGTTCTGTCACCATATGTAGGAATATTTGACACACAAAAATAATATGTAAAGTCATTTGAAGAATTTCTAGGTCATGTCAATTCCTATAACTTTTTTTTGTAGACATGAGGTAGACAAAATAGGGTACATATAATGTAAAAAGCGTGGCAAGGAGTAGCTAGAGAACTATAATACGTATAAATGATTTATATATGTAAAGTCAATTGAGTCTAATTCTGTTCTGGAATTTAGGTATTTTTTCCTCATCTTATTCTTTTAAAATAAAATGTGTAATTTGCCCTTTTAGTTAGGCATTTCCCCAGGAATATTGAGTTTTCCTCACATATGTAAATATGCACAAGCAATATACTTAACTACGATATAAATAACTTTTCCTGGCTCGATTTCAAGAGAAAAACTTAAAAAGAAAATCCGTATTTCATTTAATTTCTCACTCCTCATCAGCATTGAAGAAGCTACGTCTCTCCATTTCTGTGTCATTTACTTCTATAGTTTTTTTAAGGAGAAAAAAAGCAAAGCAAGAACAAGTAAGTGTTGTAGCATGCTGTAGCTAGGTCATGTCAAAAGGAAAAGAAAGTCATTCGACCTTACTAACATTGTATATAAAAATGCGATCATTGCTATTTAGAAATAGGTGGAAATTCCTTCCGTTCTATTTGATGTACATAATTTTTATTGAGGTTAATGCTAAGGCAGAGTTGAAAGATGAGTCAAAGAAATTTTGTTCTTCTAAATACTCTTTAGATATTTGCATATGACGCCTAAAAAAATGCTAAAAATATGGAAGAAGAACTTTTGACTTATTTATAAGTATGACATAAAGCGACATTCATGGTATGTGTGCAACTAAATGATAATCCAGCTGAAATTCAACAGATAAATAGAAGACTAATATACAGTCTTTTTATATATTTATATATTTGCTTCATAAGAGTGCACAAAATTTCCCCAATTTTTTTATAATTTTTTATTTGTAAAAAACCCAACTTTAAGATTTATTCTCTTTTATATTCTAAATCTATTTTTTTAAAGTAGGGAAGACCAGGAACGGTTGGTGCATTTTTTACATTTTGCTCAATCCCTCAAAGATGAGTAAAATTACACATACCAAATGTTTAAACAACAAAGTTACATATTTTTTTCTGTACTCAAGTCAATTGTGAGACATCTACAATCAACACTTTATTCGTAATTTTTATTAGAAGGCGACGGATCAAATGTTACAACCGTCCCCAATATCAATTTTAGTACAAATACTCGTTTCATTATTTTGTAATTTTGTATAATGGTTTTAATACATATATGAAAATCGTGAAAAGTTATTCCTCTTTCATAAACATACCTACTAGAGAACAACATAGTTTCCTTCTTCTATCAGTTCAATATATAAAGACGTAAACTTTATGTGCGACCCCCTACTTTTAATAAATAACAGAAAAAATAAAGACAAGTAAGTAATTTTTTCCTTTTGTTGTAATTGCCCCTTCGACACAAACCTTGAAATACTGTCAAATATCTGCTAAGATAAATGATTTTGATGAACATTATTAATATGATAATAAAGTTATAATTCCATTAATACAATTATTAATTATTATTTTTTTAAATTGACAGCATAATTACAAAATCAAGACTCATTCAAATAAATAGTTTCAGACGTCAAGAATGCATTTTTTTATATCTCACTGAAAAATTTAAATGTAAATTTGATACTTATTCACAGAAAAGGTAGTTATTCAATTTGATATTTTTTTATTTTTAATTTCATGGTTGTATCTTGAATGTGACTTGAGAAAAACGATGTGTTACAATCGTTCCGTATTAGAACTGTCCCTGATCTTTTGTACTAATTCGAAATAACTGCTACGTACTTAATTTTATATTTTAGGTATTTAGTGTCCTCTCAATTATGAGGGGAAAATATATATTTATTGCAAATCTCACTTTTATCTATGAATCTCATCATTATAAGATACTCATTTTTTCAATAGAAAAATGGGTGAAGATAGACAAACCGAAATGGACAAGAAAAAGGCAGAGGTCAGAGCACGACTAGAAGCTCAAGCCATGGGCCGAAAAGCAAAGACAGGTTTTATGACCCCGGAGAGAAAAAAGAAGTTGAGAGTAAGGAATCAGGATTTTTGTTATCTACATATTTGTATTAACAAAACATTATTATCCGTAGCTCCTCTTGAGAAAGAACGCGGCTGAGGAACTAAAAAAGGAACAAGAGCGCAAAGCAGCAGAGAGACGGCGTGTTATTGATCAAAGGTGTGGTTTAGCTAAACCCCTTGAAGGACTAAGTGATGGTAACATGAAGTAAATACTATTTAGAGATAAATTTAACACACCTTGGATTCTATTTACAGATCAGTTGAGAACAATTTGCAAAGAATATCATAAACGAATTGCTCAAATTGAAAATGACAAATATGATATGGAAAAGGAGGTTGAGTTTAAAGACTACAGAGTAAGTGATTTAATTAGATTCCTAAAATTTCTGCCATTGATGTTAAAAATAAACTCTGACCAATGCATAATTAATTTTATAAAAAAAAATAATCATAAAATATATTTGCTGTTGATCAGTGAGTTGATTGGTTGACTATTTGCCAAAATGCAATTTCTCATATTAAAAACATGTCTATTTTTTGGAATAAATCCAAAAATTAAATTTTATTTTCTATCAATACTACAAGCTAACAATATATACCTATATAAATATGATATTTAACATTGATACCTGGTTCTAGTAATCTATTAATGCATTCATTAAGAAGATAAAATACTTTTTTTCTTCATTTGATTTTTTATAATTTCATATTTGTATAAAATTTTAACAATTTTTATAACTTTGAATAAACTTTTATTAAGAAAAATAAATACACTTCAGAAAATAAGTTCCCCCTTCAACATTTAATGCTGATTCCAAATTTGAATTTTATATATACATGTCATTTAGAATAATTTATCCTGCAAAAAGGTCAAAGGTGGGAAAATCATTTTTTTTAATGGGTCTTCTATTAATGTTGATTTTTATATTTATATGTATATTTTTTTATTACCTGCTAAGAAAACCAAATTAACCCAGACGAATATTCCAATAGAAATTTCAGCTGCAAGATATAGAATTTCAACAACAAACCTCCCAGTTTGTAATAAATAAAAGTCTATTCTGAATTTTGAATCCCCATTTAACTAATTTAATAACCTACCCAGTATGCAATTTGGCTATAACTGTTACATTTCTTATTGTGTATTTATTGGAATAATACATTCAAGATGAATTACACTAATTATATACCTATTCGAGCTCAAAATAGACTCATCAAAAAAAGTCTCTAATACAAATTACAGAATAGTTTAAATAGTTAAAGAGTAAAAGTCTATTGGGGTACTCAAGTTTGAGAAAAGGGGAAGTTATATAGCTTATTTTATTTTTGTTCCTCAAAATATCTAATACATATCTAGATATCTGTACTATCCTTAGACACAACACAACTGATAAAATAGACAAGTCATTAGTTACTTAAATGAAACACCTAAATAGTATATTAATTTAAAATACATACATAGAAAAATAAACACGATACTTAAATGTATGTATAGTTAGTATGTATTTAAAATAAGCTTATGGGTGGTTCTCAACCATCTGAAAAAAACAAAAAAAAAAACATTTATTTTTCCTAGAAAGATTATTATACACATACCGATATAAATATTGTCAAATGGGTAGGAATATCTTGGTACAGTTGCTCTTATATATATATATATTATACTCATATTCTGACTGCCTATACGCTTGTCTTAGCACAGCTATTAATTCATAAAACCCCACAAGTACCTATATTATGTATATATAAGTACGTATAGCCTTGTATAAGTCAAAGCCCTTCATTGTCGCATATAAAAAAAACCCTCATTTAAATACTTAAATACATATAGTATAGCCATAAATAGACCAAGCTGTTGGGGAGCTTTAAAAAAGAATTGAGAATAGCTCAGAATATTTAATATCTTTTATATATGTAGGTATACCCATATACATATTGTGGGTACTTTGTCGTATTTTGAGAGTCAGTAAATGAATTTGAATACCATGCACAGAGTAGGTACAAAATCCTAAGCATTTCGTTACCCCTCCAATAAAACTACAACAAAAAGCATAATACTTAAAAAAGGCATTTCAATTTTTTTAATTTTTTTTTAACACTATTGAAAAGAATATATATTTTTTAATATTTTTATACATATATATATATATATATATTTTGATTCACTCTTTTAAATATACTATACTATATTACATATGGAATAATGAATGATCAAATACTTGGAATTACATATATTGTTTAAATATATAAGAATATATGTATGAACAAAACATTCCTTAAATGTAAGTACATATGTACTTACTGAGGGAATTCCACGGTATCAAAAAAAAAAAAATAATAATTGTACTTTATGTCAAATACATTACAAATGTTCGTTCCTGGATATTAATAGAGCTTAAATGAACAACATTCCCATTGATCATTCATTAGTAAGATTATTCGTGGTTTCTAAAGACCCATAATTACACATTTATCAAATTGAATTAAATTAGATACGGTGGTTCTTTTTTTTCATATCTGTTACTCCTTTAAATAGACCTTTTATCAAATAAAATACATACGCTTTTTTCTTTTCTTCTTCTTTTGGTTAATGAGGATTCATTTTTTACAAAATATGAAAAGTTAATACATCATTGACTTAAACATATTTTGAAATGAGGTAAATGTCTTCATAAATGTACATAATTTATTTTCTATTCAATACATCATTAAGTTGCTTTGTAATTGTAGCAATGTACCAATGTCATAAGAATGTTTGTATAAATAATAAACATTGAAGAAAATAATTTTTGAATATATGTATTTACTTATATCTCTATGTACATATGTATGTCTATTACGTGATTTCTTCTTTCAAAAAATACACAAACAACAAACACAGCCATGCATATTTTTTATTGAAAGACTCCCAAGAAAATAATTCAAAAATATGCCAAGACAAATTTATATATTTTTTAAACACGACAGTTTATTTTTCATACATTTAAAAGTAATAAATAATATTTAACTGTCAAGTATATGTGTGGGTAGACACAATAAGACCTCTCTTTCTCTCTCTCTCTCAAAAAGAAAGAAATAAAGAAAACAAAACAATCTTTAGTAGTAAGCATAAATATCTTTTAAAGTTTAGTATCTAGGATTTTTAGCTCATTGCTGAGCACATACACACCTTGGCCCTTGCGCCAAAAGGCCAATTAATGAAATTTTGAGCTTATATATATACATTAATATACAGTAGAATCCCAGAATTGTTTGTTTTGGAAGGAGGCTTGAGAAGGCCTGCACTCGAGTACTAAGTCAACGTCAACTAGTGACTTGTGACCAAAGTACAAACTGTATTTTATATACAACACTCCCATGAATCGAATCAGATTCTGAAGTTTTATTCGGACTCAGAAACAAAGTTTTTTCTTGTCGAACTCTGAATATGTCGATTACTGAAATGGCTTATTTCTTGGGTTCTACTCTCTGTATTGTTATATGTACATATATGATATTATACTAATTTCTCTGGGCTCACGGTACATGAAGCAATGTGAATAAATATTATTTATAGATACGAATATAAAACAATTATTTATTCAACAGATAAATGAGCTGAATATGGCTGTAAATGATCTTCGTGGAAAGTTGTAAGTTATTTTTTTGTTATAAATATGAATAATTAATAAGCATACTTTTTATTTACCTCCATAGCATCAAACCCACATTGAAAAAGGTTTCCAAGTATGAGAATAAATTTGCTAAACTTCAAAAGAAGGCAGCTGAGTTCAACTTTAGAAATCAACTCAAAGTTGTTAAGAAAAAAGAGTTTACTATGGATAATGAAGAGCCTGGAGTAAGTTTAAATGTCTTATAACTATTTGTTAATATCTTCATTTTCTTTTAATAGCAAAAGAAATAAAAAATAATAATATATGATAATTATATATTTATACAATTTTATTAATGATTCTATTTCACGAAATCTAGTGACATTATAAGAGTTATAAGAAGTAACTCACTCATGACGTAAGCAATTTTTTAAAATATAACTACATACATACAAAATGATCAACAGTTGTGTGACAAAGTTGACGTTTTTTATCCTTTGGATTATAGAGCATTTTCACATGACGTAATTTTTTGAAGGAAATGTTTTTTTGTTTTTGTTTTCATATTTAAAAACATTTATTTCCGTGGAATTTTCAGCATGTCCTCATATGATTATTATGCAATATGTGACGTCAATAAAAAATACTCTATCACCCATAAACCCATTTATATGAAAATGGTTTTTTTTTAAATTATCTTTTGATCCTTTTGTTAAAGTCTTAGTCAGACATTAGCAACAATATGTATAAACCAGACACATTTTACAAACATTTACATACTTCAAGTTATATATATATATATATATATATATATATATATATATATATATATATATATATATATATATATATATATATATATATATATAATGAATCAGCTGCTTTTAGCCCTTTAAATACATAGATATTCATGTAGACTGACCATCAAAACAGGGACTCATAAATATTTGCATAAATACTTTGAACAAATTTGACATCAAGACAAAAATACCTAAACGACGATCAAAGCCAAATATTTTTATCTATTTTTACTATTATTGTTTATAGTCGTATAATAATTTTTAGTTATATATGTATTTATATATATATAAACTTGTTTTACTTTTGATAAATAAATACGTATAATTTTTCTTTTCTTTTTACTTTTAACTCGAAAAAAAATTACAGGACGTGAGTAATTCTTTAATTATTTTGTAACCTTTCCTTTTTAGAAAAATCCTCTTTTATTGATACAAACTTCTTCTTTCTATGTCGACATGAACCTTACTTGTTGCATGTATTATGTAGATGTACCCATTTTGTTGTAGTAGTATTAAAATGTACTTAAAAAGTTGATTATACTTACATAGAATAGTTTCCATTAATTCCAAACATGTTAAAATAAAGTAACAGATGAAGGAGTGACGTCATGAAAAATATTTTTGTGTTTTTTTAGAAAAAAAATTGGATGCACTCCCTCATCTAATCTTCTTTTTTGTAGTTTATGATGTACCTACTTCAGTTGTAGCTTTCCTTTTTATTCCCTTTTGTAACCTTTTCATGATAAAGTGCTCTGCTTTCTTGCTTACAAAAAAACAAACAAAACATACTTTTAAAAAAGTAATTTGAAATGCCAAAGAGCAAACTTATTTTTATCTCCTCTTTCTAACATTTACTTTTTCAAATGAAATATTGTTAAAAAAATTATCTAAGAGTTAATCATGTTTCAAATACGTTACAGAAAAGACCTGATTGGGCCGTAGACGAAGTAAAGCACAAGAAGGGAGCCACGAAGGTACTTGTGTTGTCATATTAATAAAACTTTATGCTAAGTTTTTTTACACCAAGTATTTGAAGCATTGGGTCGTAATTTTTGAAGCTATACCACTGTATGTATCCATATAGTTTTAAAGATTTCTTACATACACAAGTGTTTCTCAAACTTTGTTTTTTACCTTCTTGATTTAAGCATAACAAAGGGACAATTTAAAGGAAGTAACATTGGAGTCTGAATCTCCCATGATTTTTTTTAAAAAAAACCTTAATAATGTCAAAAATTGCTAAATAACCTATGAATTATTTTAGATAAAACTTTTTAAATATCTTTTAAAAAATTGAAATCTATAGACGCACTATTGCACCCACAAGACACAATTTTTGTCCCTTTTTTCGACTTAAAAACAAACAAACACACTGTAGACTTATTTTAATTGTAGAAAACGGAAGGGTTGTAGTGTACAAAGTCATAATAATTTACCATGGCATACAATTTGAGAAACATTTAATTCTTTCTTCCAATAATCATCTCATATAAATAATTGTCGTTACAAAATTTTCTATTTTTTTTTTATAAGGTAAGAGTTTTAAAAATACAAATTAAGAGTCCTTAAAAGTATGTCGTCAGGGTAAAGTTCTTAAAAATACGACTTGAAGCAGAAAATAAATGGAAACGAATTCTAATTGTTTTCAAATCGTGTTTATATTGACCTTTTATTGATTATTTCAATTGCTTCTGTTTTATTTAGGAGGAAATGGCTGCTGCTGCTTGAGACAAAGACTTCATTAGAAGAAAATTAGCGTCGTTTCATCTTGTGAACGATACGAACAATCAACAAGCTGGCTCCGTTTTTTTTGTTTTTTTTTACATAAATACATATAATTATTATTATTTTTAAATGTCGATATCCTTAAAAAAATCACTAAAAATATTCAACTTTTATATTATAACTAAATGACAAGCCAAAATATATCAATTTCATCAAGAATTTCAAAACAAAGTCTATTTATAGTTTATTGTGATCCGTCAACATAAAAAGCCAGGAAGGATGCATTTCGTCTAAAGAGCTTATTAATACAGTATTGAATTTGTCGTTTTGTTAGTATTAGTTTGTATATCAAGAAGGTTTTATATAACAAAGTTAGGCAATGCTACACTCAATGAATCAGGCATACTTAAATTATTGCAGGGGCGTCGAAGGCATTTTGATAGTGTGGGAACTAGGATTTATATGTATTATTTTTTTAACGTGCAAAATACAAAAAAAAAATTTCAATTGTGTGATTATTCTCTGAAGAATAGAATGACTGTTCTAAATTATAAGTCAATAAAAATTTCGTATTAAATCAAAGTAAAAGAAAAATAGTTTGTGTAATTACAAAAGTTGTTATTTTTCTGGAAGTATTGTATATAAATTAGTTGCAATCTATTTGCAACTATTTATTTATTATACTTGTCAAAATCACCACAAAAATTGTAATCGTGACTCCACATTTTTGCTAGTTATAGAAATTCATTTTAATATGATAATGATAATAAGTGAGTAAAATGATTTGGCTAAAGATTTTGATTCTATAATAATAAAACAATAGTCCTTTATTTTTACTTTAAAAGTAAAAACGAAAAGACATATTCATTTAAAAATACACTCACATTAAATTGGGGTGAGTACTTGAGTTCCAAATTGGAATTTTCCATATTTTCTAAATTTATTTATGTAGGCATAACATAAATATTTAAGAATCCATACTAATCAAGTCAACATTTGTACAAAATGCAGTTATAACTTTATCCTGATTTCGTTTGCCTCATTGTAGGTGAAAATCAATTATGAGTGGTGGGGAAACAATGAAGTATCTATATCCCTCGAGTGTCTACGCCACTGGACTTATACCCTATAAAAATAAAAATTTAAGATTATGAGAGTTGATTTCCATTCTAATAAAGACATTAATGTTCCTTATATGTTTGTGGTAGACTAAAGTTGTAGCCAGAAGAGGAGATGAGGCTCCAATTAGTTGTTGACTAATATCAATATATTTATATTTGTATAATGAAAAATAATATTATTTATCAAACCAAGATCTTGTCCTACTAACGAATTACTATTTTTATAATTCAAAAATATGAAATTTGGCCCAATTATATTTGTAATTGAAGAGCTTTACTTTAGACCAGGAGTGTCCAACTCATTTCACATCGCAGGCCACATACAACCCCTAGGTAGACGTTATGGGCCGGATCATTAAAATTATAGCATACTTAGCTATAAACAACCCAAATATCATGTCCTTCCATTGTTTTGATATAAAGAAGAACAAGAACATTGTTAAATTCAACTAATAGTTTATTGGACAACACTTTTACAAAACATTTCACAAAATTGCATAAACTCTAAGTAAATGGTATCCAAAATTATAATAATGAACTTTACATGACATTACATGAGACTTTTAAAGAAAGACTAACATGCACTCCTAGCGGATAACTCATGAATTACATTTAATTAAAAAAATTAGCCCATGTCTTTTATGTATTTTCTTCACTTTCAAATTATCCTGTGGTCTTGATTGAACCTCCTTGTGGGCCTGTTCCGGCCCTTGGGCCGTATGTATAACAACCTTGCTTTAGATTATATATAGTTAAGATTCTTAGGTATCTCAACTCATCCCCAAAATTAAATAAAATATAAACTCTATAATTGAGCGATATTTAGTTATTATTATGAAATTAATTAATTGTATATTGTATATAAAATTAATAGTGAATTTTTCCTTTTTTTAATTTTCTTTTAATATTGTTTTTGACGCACCAAATATGTTTAAGAGTGGAGAAACTCTCTCTCTCACTCTCTAAGTACAAAGCCATAAAAGACCATGTACTCACAATCACCTATAATTTTTGTCACACATTAGCATAACACACAGGC
This sequence comes from Lepeophtheirus nordmannii, assembly GCA_963680855.1. Taxonomy (NCBI): domain Eukaryota; kingdom Metazoa; phylum Arthropoda; class Copepoda; order Siphonostomatoida; family Caligidae; genus Lepeophtheirus; species Lepeophtheirus nordmannii. The sequence goes on along the minus strand of OY804522.1, from coordinate 28,539,485 downwards.
ATATACATAAACAACAAACCAATCAATCCAGGTTGGGTTTTCCATCTTTGACACTTTTTTCTTCTTCTCTTATTCTTCAGAGTTAATATTTTATTTTTTTGTTTCGTTTATTTATTTATTTTTTTTCCAAACCTCACCAGGGAGTAAACCATATTTTTCATTTTATTCTCCTTAAGAAGACGTGTGTCTCCAAAAAAAAAAAATATAAAAAATAATAATATGAACATACTCGTACATTCACTCCAGTCTCAAAAAATTTCATTTTAATAATAAATGGGGAGACACAAACTGAATACATAAATTGATGCGAGTAACAAAAGTTAAAGGGATTTTACCATAAATAAATGTTACATACCTAAATATTTTCCATCTTAATGCTTAATCATTATTCATCAATGGTATAATGAGAAATCACTGAGGGGGCAAAAATGGAGTTTGAAGAAAAAGGGATGCAAATGAATTATTGTATGCAGCTAACTTTTTCCTTTATTCATGCCCAATTTATTATCGAGGTTGATGTGCATTCAAATTAAAAGTTAAAAGTCTACATAAAATTGATGATCAGTTATTTATCCATAAATACATAGTAATCATATTAGAGCCTCTTTATATTCAAACCCATAAAATATTGAATGGAATTGTCTCTTTGGTTTTGACGACATTCGACAGGGAGTAGGAATGAGATGTATATGAAATATCTTAGTAAAAATGCAATTTTGATAATGTGGATGCTGATATCAATATTATAAATGTTGGAGCTGTGAGTGCAGTTTTAAATATCAAAATATCGAATTCCCTAGTTTTTTTACTTAACATTTGATCACTAGACAGTAAATATCAATAAATTATCTTTCAAAAGATGGGAAAAAGTTAGCCTGATTTAACTGAGTTAGCTAGTTCTTAGTGTTAAAATGTTTTCAAGGTATTAACTACGTCACTAGTAGCAAAAAATATCAGCAATTTTTTTTTTTTGGGGGGGGGGGGCGTGGGGTTTTGATATGGAAAATTTTTGAGATACGCGTCCTTTTGTGAAAAGCTAAAATCGGATATTTAGTTGTTTTCTAAAATCCATTTTAGAGAAATGTTGTATAAACCAAAAAAGTTTAATTAAATATTTCAGACTGTATTCTTTTGAAATTTGGGGCTTATTTTACGGGATACACAACCTATTACTAGAGAAAACCGACTTTAAATCTGACATGTAGTATAATTTCTGAATAATTATTGACTTAATAAAAATTTTGTAACTGTCATAAAAATTGAAAAAAATGTTATCACGCATCAAGGGGGGGGGGGGACTACTTCGAGGAGCATTAAATGACAAAATTAAGATTTGTTGAAAAAAAGTGCTTGTTGTTAAATTGGATTACAAGATTATTCCGTGTTGGAGTTTCTTTTCTAACAATCCATTTCACCTCAAACAAGAACAAATAAGACATAATAACTATTCCATTTCTTGTGACTAATTTGTATTGATAATTATTGTCGTCAAGTTCAATTGAATGTATGCTAAAGAAGCTTTGGTGCACTTGATTCATGTTGTTTGACATAATAAATGTTTTATGTATGAAGTATTTCACTTTTTAACCTCAGTTTTTACTCTAAATTAGTAAGTTTAACGTCTAAGTTATATCATAGTTATATTTGTAAATAACTAAGATTTTTTTTCCTTCTAATTACATACTCTAATCACTTAAAAGTTCAGATCTAAAGAAATGTAAAAATAATTAAAGTAAATTAAAAAAGTTAAAAAATCTCATGAAAAAAATAAACATCATTATTTTCTGTTAAACTGAGTATTGACTTTAAGCTTGATTGATTAACTCTGATCAGACATAAATACAGCAATATTTCGTATAATCCAAATTACTATTTTTATTTTAAGACCCTTTTATTAAACAAATCCACCATTTACATGAAAAAAGGATTTTAATACTAATTAGTATATTTGAAAAACCAATTTGTATTTTTGTATGCTGAAAGATCCTATTTTGCCAAATAATACCAACTCCTAGAGGGACTAATAATTAAATGATTTATTTTCCTTTCCTACTCACTAAATTTATAAATAATAAAGCTATTCATAGAAAATTAGCTGATATAGATTGCTTATACAAGTAAATTAATTAAAATTTGCGGCAAGGATTTTAAAATATACATATGTAATTTAAGAACCTTATTATTGAGTATCTATAGATTATATTACTGGCCGTTGATTTAAATATCTTGGCGTGTTAATATTCAGAATTTGAAGGAACTATTAATAAAATGAATAAATTTCCAAATCGTCCTAAGGAAACTTAATCTAATGACTTTATAAATATAGAAATATTTTCATATTTGTGTAGGAAAAAGAGTTTTTATAATTTGGTTACTTATCACGGCGTTATCCCATCAAAGTAAAAATTTACGTCTTATTTTTTACTTTGTTATTAGTGCTCTGAAGATTGATTGGTTGAACTCAAATTACTTATTGCTATAATTAAATGAAGAGTAATTCCATTGTTTGAAAGAATTGGCTTACAACCAACTGATTGTGGGCATTTTCCCCCGTTTTTTTTTATTGGAAAGGTGTGAGATTCAATATACGTAGATAACGTTTTGCTATGCCTTATTCAAGATTATCGACTTCCAAAATGATATAAATTGCATGAAAATTCTCAAAAAATCACATTTAAAAAAATGTACATATATTTGATACTAGAGCAAGGAGTGTTTTACCTTATTTTTTTTTTTTTTTGTAATTCTGTAACTTAAATTCTAATACTTGAAAGAACATTCAATGTCATCAAATTTTAGCTTCCTTAGGGCCAAAGGAAAAGCAAAGTGACTGTAGTGGTTAAGAATAACAAAATATACAAAATACTAATTCCATACACTCTATTCTATCTTTTTTCTATTCAAACTAATGAAACAAGATCCTTTTCAATCTTTGTCACAAAAAGGCTCTTGAAGGAGTAGTAGAAGGATTATGTTTGCAAAAGTGAGGGAGAATCAAGATCAAACCATGTATACATTATGTATATATGCATTAAATATGACACTTTAAAAAAAAATAATGAGGATAGCCTCAAACAATACGTTCATGCAAGGGGCCTATGTAGGGACATCCAAATTACATGCATATATATATATAAGTAAATGCAAGAGACCTGAATTATTTATTAGACTTTATTTAAAAGCATAACTGATCATATTTCAACGTTGATATAACTTTACATAATTGTTCAAAAGAGTGTGGGATGTTCCTGCCAATCTGCATTTGCATACAAATGTAAATACAATGTAAGTATTATGTAGTCGGAAAAATTATTATTGAATCGAGAAAATACTTGACTTATGTAAGTTCGTAATAGTGATGTATCGAAATCTCATTCGCGGACTATCAACATTTTATGCAAGCATATGTGTTATTATCTTCATCTGAGTCAAATATTTCCATTCGTGTGGGTATAGAAAGAAATACCTTCATTCGACTCGTTCGCAAATATATGCAAATATATCCTTTTATTTCAATATGATTCCATAATTGAGAGAAAGCCAGTCTTGGGGCCAAGACTTTTGGGAGTTTAGATCAATACGAAACTACGATAAAAAAATTTATACTTTTTTAAAGAAATTTTTATTTATTTATATAGTTACTGTGGTCTTGATCATGTAAGGAAGCCTTAAACAAGACCAAGGCAAAACTAAGACTTTGAGGAATTGAAACCGATAGAATAAGAATTGATGTTGAATTTTTTTAATATCTAGTTAATGAAACAAAGACATTGAAGGATCCAGACAAAGAATTTGAGTGACTGAGGCTAAGACCCATCTCGAGAATCACATTATTATTTTTAAAATGATGCCCAGAGCGTTTTCAGATCCATAAAATATAATAAGGATATAATAAGCAAGTTCATACTAAGTTACTTTATTATAGCATTTCTATTTGTTAATCTGTTCAATGGTGTGCCTCATGCCTTTGGTTATCTCATTGATGGAATAAAAAGTTTATGAGCACATAGCATCAAAAGGCAAAAGAAATAGTGAATAGAGAACAATTCCATCTAATTATATATTTAAGTTCCTATGGTTCCTGAAACTACCAGACAAGTGATGTTTTGTCATCCGTGGATTCGCCACATCTGCAAATTTCTAAAAGTTAATATTTACATAAATACATTTTGACATATTCGATGTATCACTACTTCATACCTACATGGATATTACATGAACGAATCCCCTGCGCGGTCAAATTTGTTATTTGATATTTGAACCATTGTCACATGGTTTTTTTTTCTTCTATAAATTACAATGGAGTCTAATTTTTTAAACACAAAAAATGTGTATTTAAAATACTTACATACATTATCCTTGATTTAAAAAAAATACATAATGTAAGAGTCAACCATCCTACTGGGTTTGGAGATTACTTTACCATACAGAAAATAAACGTCTAGACAACAACGACATTATATGTACTTCCATATCTATCATAGTAAAAAGCAAGTATTATTCCTAGTACAACATATCAATATGGACAAGTCAATCTTCAATCAATTGTATATTTTTGAAGAAACATCAACAGTTTAACAAATAAACATAAAAATTATTATTATATATCATCATCAATTGTTATTCAAACACTAAACTTTTTTTTTCTTGCCATAAATTGTATATTGATTGAAAATCTATCAGATAATATGATGATTGGATCATGATATCATACCAGGATTCATGTGATGACTAATATGTCCAAATATTTAGAAAGATGGTATTGTATGTAGAGTTTTGATCAACTGGAGAGTCATTACCCAAAAGTGGGCTAAGAAATGTGTTTCAACCTTGATAAAAGAGATTGAATGAATTTTTTTTTCAATGGCTTAAAATAAGACTAAATAAATTTTGTGATCGTGTAATAGAAACTTGAAGACCACCAATGGAGGGTAAGTTAATTTCAAAACGAAATACTTTGCTTTTGTTTAGCTTGCAAATGGTAAAAATGGAAATGGAAACGAAGGAAAATTACAAATATATGCACGTTATTTGGGATACTAAAAGATGTAAGTTTATTTATTTGACATACTTCTCATCTACCATTTTTAAAGTCATAAAAGCCTTTTATTTAACTTAATAATTTTAAGAAAAAAACAGTAAAATTTCGTGTTTTTCGATATATTACGGACATTAAAATCAAAATGCTTCAATAAATAATTCATTTTTGCATAAAATCTTAACTTTTTAGTTTTCAAGTTACTCTTTTATGTTCAATTTAATCATTTTTGCTTTAAGTATATCCCAGGGAAAAAAATAAAGGTTTTTATAAGTTCAGTTTTATATTAGTTGATTAATTATTTTAGTACATTTAATGGAATTTCTAATATGAAATCCAATTTTATAATTTTTTTTTTATAATTTTGCTCTTGAATGATGAGTTACTATTAACTTTTAATATCTTTCATTTCTGACAGAACTTTTTATAGATTCTATGGCTTTCTATCAATTCTATGTTCTATAATAAGCTCTTTCTTTAACAATCTTTTAAGCTTATATAGAATGTAAGTTTTTTCTTTGTAATTCTCATTGAAGGGTACAAAATAAGGCTAAAGGATTTAATTTATACCTTAAATTTACCTCTGATTATTACAATATTGGCTTGATCTTAAAGAACATCATAATATCAATAAAGGTACCATAATATTCAGGGTTTATTACACATATACGTTTTAGACTTAAACTGATTAATAATAATATCGATTTTTTTTTGCTAATAAAGCAAAAAATTAAAAAAAATATTTTTCTTCTCATAAGGGACTTATATAATTATATTTTTTTCTCAAGTACATTTCATGCGATTTTAAAGTACTTCTAGTTCTTACCAGAACTTTGAAAGGATGGCGGGTAATGGTTGTTGATGGAAAATAAAAATATTTTAGGGTATTCTTACTAGTTACCAAACTGTAACTAGTGATGCATGATAATTTTTGGATTTTGTTAAATTTTCCAAATGACAAACACTAATATATTTGAATATATATATATATATATATATATTTATACAGCTAAGTAATTAACAACTATCAAGTGGAAAACCGTTCAAACAATAAAATTATTGTCAGTTCTCGAGTTTGTCCATTCGTTATTGACAAAGGACTTTAAGTCTTCAATGTTGCTATGACGTATTTTCCTCCATACAAGTTCATAATTCATAAGTTAAAAGTTCATAATTGTTGCTATCTATTCTTGAACAATATTAGTTTAAATATCGTTGAAATCAGGGGCAGATGTAGGGTTTTCAAACTGGGGAAAATGATTCTGGAAGTATATTTGTATACGTCACAAATGTTATACATCTGAAGGGGGCGAATAGGTGTTACAGATAATCTGAAAGAAGATATCCAGTATCCATCCCCCGAGCCAACTGCTCCCATGTTCAAAATTGAATTAGGCTCTGTTGTTTCTAGATTATATAATGCAATTTAACTTTGATTAAAAAATTCTCAAATACAATGTAATACGTCCGAAATGATGAGTCATTGAGTCAAAACTTTGAATTGTCATAAGCTCAGCCCCTTAGAATTTGTTATATATCCCTCAAAATGTTAATAAATTGTATAAATAATATACTTTTATAATGTCCTCTCACACTTTTTGAAAAGCAATCTCAACCAAAAGTTGGGAGATTATAATATTATCTTTATGTGACATCATTATTGTACATATATCTGTCCCTTCCTACTGGCTACATCATTGTTTACATAGTTACATAAAATGAAGCTCTAGACCCATGTTTTTTTTTAGAATAAATTAACATTGAATATTAACATACCTAAAAGTGAATAAGCCATCATTTTACGTTATATTAGGGGATTGTTTTTGTTTTTGCAAAATAACGATTTTAGCTATAACTTATTTTTCATAGTCTCATGATGATAAATATCTTTATGACAATCATATTTTTATGAATTATACTATATGACATTCTTATACCCACATGTATGTATGTATAAATTTAAATTATTTATTAGTAAATATGTAAATATTGTTGTAACACTCTGCTATATTTGACTTCCAAATGAGTGCTATGTACCTACATACGAGTGTGAGAGGAGAATAATATCTATTTAAAATCATGGGCACGTTTTTTGCTCAAAAACTGGTACTCATTTATTTATCATTTTCTTTATATAAGTCGACAAGAGTATACACATGGAGGTATAAAGAGAAGAAGAAAAAAAAACACCTATGTATTTGTCTCCTTTTTCATTTTTTCTCAGGTTCTTTACTTTATGTACCTCTATGGATATACATACTTACATACATACATAAGGTGGAAACCATAAAAATCGCGACAATGATCATAATTTCATTATTTATTGGAATTGACTCAGAAATGACGATGGTAATAAAAATGGGTGTGAGGGCAGAAGGAGGAGTGCTGCTACATACAAATGAAAGAAAAAAAGAAAGAAAGTGAAATAAAAATGAATATTCAATTTTTTGTTATCGTATTTCTTGTTATTCTTATTTTCCTTCCAAAGACTCATTTAGGCACTTATGTACATACATATTTTAGTGATGTATCGAATTTTATCAAATGTGGCACTAAGACTATCAACTATTATGAATCCAGGGATGTGAATGTTTCTAAAATGGTGATAATCTGCAGATGAAAATGTGAATGCTGGGGACATCACTATTCAGGTGGTTTTATGAACCAGATCAGGAACTTTGGGAGGGTTCTGTCTCTCTCGCCTTTTTTTTTTAATGTCTCAGTTAGTGATGCGGTCCTCGAAATCATTTTTTGGTTTTGAGATCAATTTTTAAAGGTTTTAGGTTTTTGGGTCTCTTTTACGACCCTCTTTATATCTCTCGCCTTCCCTTAATGTCTTAGTTAGTTATGTGGCTATCGAAATCGGTATAGGTATCGTACCAGCCTCAAATATAGATGCAGATCCATTGACTCATCCACTTTTTGAAGAACTATAACATAGACTAGTTGTCTAATAATAGAGTGGCATCAATATGTGGCGAAATTTTTATAAAATTGAATAGGTTCTTGTATCTTTGGCCTCAACCCTTGAATATCTATGTCTCGTAGCTATCACCCAGATCAAAGCAATTACACGAAAAATATTCTTTTCTTAAAAACAGTCACGATAATTTTTGTCTAAGCCTCGAATAAGATGGCCTTGACCACAACACTAAACTTTTTTCAATGTGGTATCAGATAGAAAAAAAGAGTGTCTATATTTTCATTTCAAACTGCATACACGAACTCGAGTATTTCCTTCAGTATCTGCAAAGAAACAAATCTGAATATTACATCCAGTACAAAATATTTGATACTTTATTCATACTATGTGTCAACCTTAATCAAAAATATATTTGGGTGAAACAATCAGTATCCCCCCCCCCCCGATAAGTTGGAATTTCCTAAAAACATCATTTTTACTATTATTATTATTATTTCTATTATATTAGTTAAATTTTAAAAGAATTTTTTGGTTTATTTTATAAGATTTTTAGGCAATTCAATATATTAGATTACTTTATTTAAAAAAAAGAAGTTTATTATTAATTGGACAGGTTTTGAGACCTGAGTAAAGTAGCATAGAATGACCAGACGCATTTGAAAAAACAACAGCATTTAATCGATAATGAGCTTCAAACTCTAAATTTGGAGTCGTAGTGAAAAAAAAATCTATCCATAGTATAATTTTCTGTAAATGGCTTTATTTTGCACAGAGGGAATACAATGGAATCATTTCTGTCGATCGTGTATTGGATGCTATTTATGATTAAGTTGTTGTGAAACATGCATTACTCTAAGGAACAATAAATTAGGAGTAGAGGTTATTATTTATTTGTACACAAACTATTTTTTCAATTCTTCCTCTGGGTTTTGATGGAGATAAATCTCAATTTTTTGAGTCTTTATTTAGTAAGTTAAAAAACGATTTAGAGTATGATACAATGCATAAATACAACTACAGACCCAGTCATCTGGTAAAACCTAGACAAGCAGAACCCTTGCATCCCAAATGGGGATGAAAAATAGAGACCTTCATGTCAATTTTCTTTTCTTTCTCTTTAAAAAAGCTACAATTCAATAAATTCAAGAAGGGGGCGCCAAAGTTCAAGATAGGGGTATGGGGATTCGTCATCTATTGATGACACTGAATATGATTAGAAGTTATTGCAAATTTTAAATGCGGGTTGAAATTGTACTTGTATGTAGGATTAACCAATCATGAGTAAACAGGATGTTGCATTGGAAGATCCAAATGTTAGGAAAACAACACCTTAGCTTGTTCTTATGAAAAAAGACCTTTTGATGTATGTATAAATACATATGAGGCAAGTAACTTTTCTAGAGAAAGTAGTTCTGTCGAAATAGAGCGTTTTCACTCACACCACAGATGGCGTAATAAACCAAAAGCAACACTATGTTGGGCTCCTATATCTAGTTGATATATTTATTAAACAAAATTGACAAATTTTCAAAGATACTTCATCAAAAGCTTTTACAAATGAAAAGTGACTAAATACTTGTATTGAATACAACTTGATGACAAAGATAAATCAAATGAATATGTACATAGAACTGAAAATTCCTATGAAATACATTTGTATTGTATAATTGATTTTGTTTTGAATTGATTAGGGAAGGAACAGCACAACTTGATTTTAGAGAGATATTTGATCCTTGCAAAAGAAAATGATTAACTTAACGATGTAAATGTGAATGTATTATGATGCCTTAACATATTTTGTATACACATTGGGATCTGAAATATAATAAAGAGAGAGACAGAGAAATTTAAGAGACGGTAAAGGTTTAATTCCTTTTATTTGACTGTCTCATTCTAACATCCAAACGCACGGTTGTAATTCGCATTTAGCTTAAATCTTAAAAAAAAACCAAGGGTTTTTACTATAAAATAGGGTTGTCAATGCTCCCAAGATGGCCGACTTAAACAATGATGACGTCACATGGAAACACTCTATATGGATTTAAGTTAGAAATTACATGGCGAAGCAATTCCATAGTTAACCAATCTATAAGTGTGTATATATTTATTTGTACATAAATAAAATGCTTTCTTTACTAAGGATTATAAATATCTAAATAATTGGCCTTGTTTTTTTTTTTAGAAATCCAATGCTCAAATTGAATTGAACACTCCTCTTTTTGGTAATTGTACATTCCAAGACTTACATCAACATATAATAAAAAATTTATTAACTCTGTGATTTTATGTGTATGTTTGAGTCTGATGACTCAAAAATTATAATATTTGTATTTTATAGCCAAATAAATCTACATATACATATATACAATAAAATTCTCCATAGAACATGTCATTCTTAATGACTATTTTCATACTAGTCCTTAGGCCTCCCTAATGAGATATGAATAAAAAATAACCATCAATGCCTGTGCATATAATATATTAAGTAGGTATATACACAGATGTGTCCGTAGACAAATTGTATTTACATTTGGAAATATATATGTATATAAACAATAAAGATGAGATAAAAATCATGGACATTTTCAAAAGTTATTTATAGCCAAAAACATCATAATTGTATTCATGTGTTGTTTGGTATTTCCTTTGCTAAATTCATATATCACTGCTATTTAAGTGAATCATATTTTTTTTCTCCTGATCTGCATAAATGAATGATTTTTTATTTTATTTTATTTTTTTCAATTCTTTTTTCCAGGAATGTTTCAAGCGGAATTCTTTTGAGTATGAAGGTAATACTTATGCCATACGTAGGGATTGAAAATATCTATATATGTATGTATATATATACATACATATATACACAAAAATATGACTAGGGAATAAAAGCCATCGCATGTGTTCTAATTCTGAGAACTATACATTACTCGGTGATCCGATATCTGTTTCCATACTAATTACTTCGGATAAAATACGATTGCCAAAAAAAGAAAGAAGAAAAAAAGTTTTTTAAGCTCAAACCCTTTTTCCTTTTATTGAATAATTTATAACTTTGGGTTATTAATACAAGGTAAAGTAATATGGAGTTAAATTTGAAAATGTGGATTTAAGGCACATGTGCCAACGTTTTTTCCAATTTTCATAACATATGCCGCATATTGAGTAATGCTTTTTCAAATAGTTTTCAAATACATTTGGTGGTTCATGGTTAGAACATGGTTAGTAGTATGCAATCACCTTCAAGCCTTTAACCATGGACCACTGAATGGATTTGAAAACTTGTTTTAGGCGATATTACTCAGTGACATTATATCTACAACTTTTATTGAAATGGATTTCGCTAGGTTTTATATTTACAATTTTTAATCTGACATTTAAAAAAATGAAAGATTCGATTTTACCTATTCACAAAAGGACATGTATCTTAACATTAAGTTAATCAATATTTTGAATTGTAATTTAGCACAAATATCAATTCTTGTAGTGCCAACTTAAAAACAAAAGCATTTATCCCTATCAAAATTATAAATGTATTGAATACAAATTTCCTTGTATTTTTTGCCGATTGTGGTAGATATTTCTAGATTTAGATACAACAAAGGGATCAGTATAAGAGTTAACAATGTTGTATTTTTTGTCAGCGTTTTATTTTATGCTTTAGCTTCTAATTAAATCATCAGTCTATTCTTCAAACACCTTTCAGAAAGAGAAAGATCTGAAATAATGTGTTATTATCCAATTACGTCACTTTCCCAAAAATATGACTATAATTCATATAATATTTGTTGTACCTTGTCTACAGCTTAAAAAGATTTTACTCTAGTTTCATCAATAAATGTACGATCAGAAAACTAATAATAACCAGAGTCAGAGTGGTCAAATACTGACAAAAAATGTCTGTAACTATGTTTTGAATGTTGGTTTTCTTAAATAAATTTAAATCTTATATATTCCTACCCATGGTTAGTAGTAAATAATATTCCAACAGCTGGTAATAATTACATACATAAGCTTTTTGATTAGGGAGTTTATACTAAATTATTTTTTTTGACAAAAGGTAAGGAGATACACTGAAAATTGGTATGTGACAAAATATGATATTGCTCAATCAATGACGACAGGTAACGTAAGAGTCAGTCGTGATAGAGATCGACCATTAATTTGGTTTGCCGTATTAATCGATCAATTAAAGGCTTTTTAAAAATAATAGATTATAGTTATTTGAAATATTTCAAAAGGAGGTATCGAGTTAAATTGGCTTTTATTAATTTAAAAAAATCATCATTGTATTAAAAATGATGTGTCAATATAATCATTATCGTTTTTTTTACAAATCATATTTTCTTCAAAAAATCCAAATTCGGTCGAGCTTAAATCTCTAATCTCTTTATTGTGTATCTGAATTGTTCCTCGTCCAAAAATATGAAAAAAGAGCCAGCCAATTTTTCCCAATTACTCTAGAAATATTCATAGCTTAAAATAATGGAACTGTTCACAACTTAACAGTAGCTTTTTTGTGTTCAACCAATCAACGTTGGTATTGCTAATAAGGAGCAATAATAATAGAAAATAGAAAGCTTCTAAATACCATTGAGTTAACTTTTATTTTTAATCACGACATAGTCCGGCTAAAATGAAATATGATAGTGAGTTTTTTATCAACTGTTAATTTGTATACTCTACCCTTATTAGTATCCTGAATGTTGATTTGGTAAATTTAAATTATTTATTTTTATAAGTTTTAAGATGAATATGGACTTTATTAATTAATCCCTTGTAATAATATTTTAAGATTTACAAAGAAAATTCTCTAATAAACAGTTAATTTCGTACCTTCTTTATTCTTTTCTAAAAAATAAAATAATACTAAGAACTATAATAGGTTTAAAAAAATATATTGGTTTGATTATTACATCAAATATTCGATTAAAAAACAAAACAACTGCAAATATTTATCTAAATCATTCATGATTTGCCCTGATTGATGTAACAATGAAATTTATTGTATGCAAAAAAGTATTGTTCATATTCAGATCCTAATAAATCTTTTGCAAATCCTATATCGAAATTAAGTCAAATATGTTATATATTTATTTATTTATTTATCAACAATAAAATATGTATCATGTATTATTAAACAATGGATGAAAGAATTTTGACTATGTATATCACGAGTTTAGATTCGATATCAAAACTCGTGAAATCATTTAACTTTAAATAGGATCACACACACACAAGTAAATTTGGAATAATTTTAAATCAGATAAATGTTACATCTTATTTTCTACGTCTAAACACATTCAAGTGAAAATGAAAATTATCTAGGATGAACGTACAATTTTTTTCGATGAATAGCGTTTGCCACTAAATATTTATGTAGTCAATCAAGTTTCATTGTTTCTTAGTTGAGAAATAAGTAGTACAATTCATGGATTAAATAATCACATTAATGACATTATAAACTAAATTCACGTTATAATTTACGTCATAACTAAATAATAGGGTACAAATTTAAGATGTTTTATATCAGTTAATACATTTTTATAATTATAATATTTTAATAATATGGATTATGATCACGAAAATAAGTTGAATTTCAATCCAGTCTCATTTGATAAATTGACTAGCTTATTTGGTTTATAGTTTCAACTTAATAGGCCTTAAAGTGAATTCATATTGTATGAACTTTTATGTAAATGACATCCAAATTTCCTAAAATAGCATTTAACGCTTTTAAATTTACCTACATAATATGTACATAAATTAAACGTCTTAGGTTACTTTTACGATGATGAAAGTAATAATCACCTTCTGAAAATGAAGAAAAAAACCTACTATAGATGCTATCACTTAAGCTGCTGGTTTTGTTATTTTTGTAAATGCATACAACTATTCTCTTAACTCAAAGGACATCCTACTTTTCTGAATGAATCCTTGTACTATTAAATATGCTTCTTAAAACGCCAAATAAGTCACTTTAACGTTGTTTAAGTGTGGAAGGTAGTATTCAAGGATTTATAAATAGTTATTCATATTTGGAAATATGGAGATAACTCGAGCATAAAAGACAGTGTTGTAGTCTCGAAATCAAATGGATTTAAACTTGATTCGGAACATTTGGGCTTGGAGTTGCAGTCATTTGGACTTAGAGCCTTGTCTTGGATTAGAAATACCATTTAAACACAATTCTTTAGCATAATTTTATACTCGGACTAATTACGAATGTATTTTGGTTAATATATTATACCAGTCAATACTAAATATATTATAGAATAATTGGGGCGAAAGATTTTAGTAGACAACGGTATCTCCAGAACCTCAACATTTCCTGTGTATTTATTTGTCAGATACTGATTTTTCTCCATTTTTGGCTTTCTATTTGTATTCTAAAGAGTGTTGCAGAAAAGGGAGGGGTGTGTACTACATGTAGTGTATAGGGGACACCAAAGTGATGGAAAAAAAAAATTTTAATTGGTAATTTTATTGTACATACATATTTAGCAATGGTACCCCCAAACATCAACAGCAGTATTTATCAAAATATTAGTATTCTGAACCTTGATGAATTGAACTCAAATTAGCTGCTGTTAAGTCGTGAACAATTCCTTGAACTATTAAATTAAGAATAGTCCCACAATGGGGAAGAATTGAATAACTACCAGTTCATTTTGAGCTTATTTTCTTTCATCTTTTGGATAAAAGGTAGGTAAATAAAATGAACATGGGTATGTTAGTAGTTTTATGCCTTTAAAAAGAAGGAAATGATATAACTACTAATAATGACTAATTTTCTATTAATACAATTAAAAGAATGTCACTTACCTTAAAAAACAATAAGAACAAATTTAAAAACAATAATAATTTTGGAACCTTAGCCTTAAATAATGACTTTCAAATGCAGAAAAAAGCAACACGTTTTTGCTATAGGAGTAACAGTTTTTACTTTATAAACATAGCTGTTTATAACTCCAAGATAGTTGACTTCCAGAATACTGACGTTAGGTGTAAACGCTCTATATTCAATTAATTCAAAGTTGTAACAATAGTATTCTTAAAGATCAACAACTCCGACGTATTTTTTCTGTCAGCTCTTCTACTTTTCTTGCCCATTAAAATTATTCTGAGTCTTGATTGGCTTAACTCAAATACACTGTGAACCAATTCCCTGGATTTAAATCAAAAATTGCGCATATTTTCTCTAAAATAGGCTAAAAAAATTTATAACTAGTTAATATTGAGTTGTTGAGTAGTATTCTAAATAGATCAAGTAAATGGCTAACTTAGCCTATTATTTTGGGACCTTTTTTCTTTTTAGATGAAAGGTTGAGAGATACAAAATAAATTATTACTATGTGTTCGATAATCATTAAATTTTTAAAAAAATAATAGTATTTTCATTTTCTTCTTTAAATCATTTAAGTACCTAGATACATATGAAAAATAAGTTCTGAGAAGAGTGCTGATAAGATATTATTTATTGACTTAAATGTTTGATAATCAAGTTTTTATACATACAGATGTACATATATTATGTTTACTCGAGTGGGCAAATAAATATATTTGTATAATGATATGAAGGTGAAAAAATATTGAAGATGCGATGCTTCAAGATATGAAAAAATAAAAATTTTAGGTGTCAAACATAATTTTTTGCATATAATATATGAACTTTAGATTCGTTTAAGATAACTTTGGGCTGTTGTTGTTTTTGAAACCTTGAAACCATCTGTTTAAGAAGTACGGAAAAGACAAAGAGAAACTTGGATGGGTCATTAAAAGAATAATTTTTGCTACTATATTGAAATCTTGAGGGTATTTTAAAAGGAGGATACAAACTACAAGTTTTTTAAATATATGTATAATTATAATCCCCTTAATTCAGCGAGGAGTTTTATATTAATCAGTATTTGGGCTGTAGTTGCCGATTATCACTGATATTTTATTTCATTAAATAAGATATCCAAATTTTGAAATTAAAATATCTCTCTTTACTTAATTATACCAATGGTTTAGAACACATAGAAAACTGTTCTATCTACTTTATACCTATATATACTGCTACTTTGTATGTATCACATTAATCAAGTACCTTTTACGACCATTTACGATATAAAAAGTTGCAGGAAGGTGACTTACTGAGTTTTAATGTAATCACGTACTTAAACATTCTTTCTTAAAAGGACATTAAATGTCTATTATACCTTTCATGGTACTAAGGGATGGTTAAGTAATGAAGGCTTTAAGGTGACAAACATTTGAGCCTTGTTTTACAGGTACAATTATTAGTGTATTCCTCTGCCCTCATAATTATGGATTACATTGGACATTTGCATGATCTTGAGATGCCATTGATTAAAATCAAATTCGAAGATGTATTATGATTGGTAAATATCTAGTGTTGGTCCATTTCAATTTTGTATTTAGGTCAAGAAGTAAAAGTGGATATAGAAATGACGAAATTGCTTTTCTATAACAAAGGAAGACTAACAAGTTTATGATAATTGTTTTATAATATTTGTATTTATATTAATCTACTGTTGCAGCTGTCAAGGTGCTCTTAAAATTGAAGGAATTTTTTTTTTGAAAAAACAAGGTACAAAGTGAGGGAAATCATTCATTCCTCAGGGTTCTGATGACAATATATCTGATATATGAGAATTAGTAGGAACCAACAGTTCACAATTTTGAATGTCATAACCGATTTTGAAGTCTACCAATGTATGTATCAACGTCTAATAATCGCTATGTTTCTACTAGATTATCCCATTTATCAGAATATATGCAATAAATATATTGAAATAATTCCATTATAGTGCAGATCCAATAATGCTTTATATGTTAATTAGTGTGCATTAAAGTTTAAATAAAAAACAATTAATGGTAGCCTTTTTTATATTTAACCCCTAATATTATGAAATGAAATTGATCAAATTCAATATCCGATTGTGCCAACAGAAGATATGGTACTACCATCATCAAAAGGAGTTATTCAGAAAATCAAATCTATGGGCCATTATTCTCAATTGTGGCGAACTTTGGAGTTGCAGAGAAAGTGAAATGTAGTCAAATATAATCTGAAGTTTCAATTGTAGGATTATAAGATTCTTGAAAAGGGAATGAATAGTTTTATATCTGTCCAAAAATTTACAATCAACTCCCAAAAAGACTGATCCTCACAATGGTATTATCTCCCTAGGTATATTTGTCAAACTTTAAATAATCTACTCTTGCCAATTCTTTTAGTCTTCTGATTGTTGGTCTGCAGAAATTGAATTATTTATTGTCAAGGAATTAACACATCCTTACTACTAGATAAAAAATAGTCCAAAAGTTTGGGAAGAATGAGGTAATTGGTACAATACCAAGTTATTTTCGGGTTGCTGCATTAAATTGAAGTTTCTGTGACTTTGGGCGTGACTATGTTTTTGCAAATAATTAAAATAGAACGAAAAGTAATTTTGGGACTTTTTCCCTCTATTTGGAATAAAAATTGACAACTCGAATGAAGATCGTCATGTTTTTAATCTATATCATTGATTTCCAAACTCTTGGTAACTGCCACCCCTTTTCTAAGAGTTTGAAACCCAATGACTTATCACCACTTATAGAAGAGGTAAATAAACATCCTAAAAATCCATTAATTACCTCCTATACGACCCTCAGACCAAGTAGAAGCGACCCATAATGGGGTTGCTATCTACCACTTGGGCTCCCCTGATCTATATGATCCAAACTGAATCAATTTGAATTGATAACTTAACTATTTGAACTGTATAATTTAGCAGAAATTCGAAACTCACCTTGCAGGTAAAGATACAAGTCATTTGACGCATCCTAATTAATACTACTAGAGAGCCTTAATCAAATTTCTTGAAGGCTATCATGAAGTTAATCAAATATTAAGCTAAAATATAATAATTGCAAAATAACTCAACTTTCAATGCATCTAATCTAGGAATTACAATATAGTTTGTTTTGAAAGAATGGTTCAAGTGGTTCTTTTTAAATAGTTATCAAGGAATCGAGGAGTGGAGAATGGTCTTCTGTCCTAAATTATAATAATGTTATAAAAAATAGTAGACATGTTAAGTAAGTTTGAGAATTCTAGATGTACATATTGATGTAGGTAAACATTAAAACTACTTATGATTTCAATATAAATAAATTATATATAAAGTTGATAACCCTGATTTTTAAAATTTGATTGATATTTTCTGTTAAAGTAATTATTTCCATTTTCTGTTCAATTTATTCTTCTTTTCCAACTCAAAGTTTGGAATGAGACGTCAAATATATGTAATGATAAAGTAACAAATTATTCAATTAATGAATATAACTATGTTTATTAGTGTTGGATGTCAACTGTAGGCAACTACAAAAATGGCGTTCATTAACACAAACTATTTAAAAATTCAGTGGAAAGTTAGATCAATTGGAACTAATATAAAAGTATATATTAAGAGTTTGTAATGGTTACAATTACGTTTACCAATGTGTTCCTATCCTTTTAAAAGTAAAGTTCATTTATTTATGTTTTTTGGCAAATATTTACTAGGAATATTATATATTTTATCATCTCTAATGTACAAAAGTTTATTCAAAGCATGTGGCCTAGTAAAATCAAATCAAGTATGTATACAATGAGATTACTACTAGATAAGATAATTGAATATCCTCCCCTCGTCGCCTCTCTCCCTCTCTGTCTTCGGATATTATCCTTTTCAGTTATTGCCCTGATGTGATGTTGTTAATCTTGTGTTAAATATCATCTTACAAAATTCTTAGAGAATAATTGTCACAATGGTCAATTGTGTTTGTGGAAGTGAGGAGGGGATTATTTATAGCTCAAAATCTTTGAATAAAGACACCTTCGGTAAGATTCTAAGCAACTATCGTAAGATATTAGTTGACGTAAAAGTATTAGACGGACTCCAATCCTGTGCAAAAGACGAAAAAAGAATCAATGACAATTTTCAATCGGATATCCTTTATATTAGCCTTACTACCAAAGATGATGAAATATTCCATATCGTATCGAAAGAATCAATTGCCTACACCAGTCGTATATTATCATGGCTTCAATCCATGAGTAGACCTTTTTATAAAGAATGCATTTGGTATCGTATTTCTGTTCCTCTTCTTAGTCGATTTTGGCCCATTGTGGAGGAATTCTCTCCAAAATGTTACTATGGTGAAGTGAATACGGGACTAAGTTTAAAACGTCCAATTTCCTTAAAATATTTTGGCTTGCTTGGGTATAGCCTTGTGTCAAAATCTGAGAGAAGCTTGATTCTTTTAGAGAATGTTTGTAAACGGCCAGGAGATGGAAAGTAAGTTACAACTTTTGTAGACCCCCTCAATCTCATATTCCCCAACCATAATTGTATGTTTCAGATTTGAGAGTATCAATAAAATGAATATCATAGACTTCGATATCGCACTTTCAGCCATACGAACCATGGCCCATTTCCACGGAATTTGGAGACAGTTTCTCTATGGAGGTAAAGGACCTCGGGAGCCATATACCTGTCCACAGGATTTCATTTATATTTTCGAGCCTAAATTATCAAATTTTGGAATGAAAAGCTTTATAGGAAGAATTACACTAATGATTACAAATCTACTCCGTAACAATGTTGAAGGAGGTGAAGAGCTGGCAGAGCGATACAAAAAATACTCCAAGAGTGAAGAAGTAGATAATCTTCATAATCTCATGTTTTTAAATCCAAGCACGGAAACGAGTAAATTGAAAACAATGGTTCACGGAGACTATTGGAGTAATAACCTCCTCTATCGCCCCTCTGATAAATTTACTATGATGATTGACTATCAAATTATGCAAATTTCCCATCCTGCGAGAGATTTTTGGTACTTTATCTATTCGAGTACTGATCGACAATGGAGAGAGTTGTATTTGGAGGAATGTAAACGGACATACTATGATATATACTGCTCTTATACGGAAAAAAGTCAATGTCTAAGCTACGAAGAGCTATCCAAAGAGCTGGAAGTTCGGAGAGGCTTTGGTATCTTTATTCCTTTCCTGGTCATTATGATTACAAAATATCCAGAGCAAATTGATAAACAACACATGGTATTATTTGGAAAAGACTATGAAAAAGTGATTCGAATAATCAGTGAGAAGGAGAAGGAAGATGATCATCCAAGCATACGGAAAATGAGGCGTATATTCATTGACGCAGTCCAAGAGGCTGCAGATTTAGGACTTATATAAAATAATTCTATTTTAATTGAGAGAGTGTAGATAAAATGGAAATAGTAACAGCTAAATACATACAATCTTGTCCGTCAATACAAAAGCAAGTTAGAATGATTTTTCCCGTAAATTTGTCTGGATTAGCTTTGTGTACTTTAATTAGTTATTTAACTTTCATTTCCATTAAAAACTTTTACTGATTAATCCTTTGGAGTCTCTCCAAATTGCACAAAAACACTAGAACTAAAAAAAAGATAGACTGAATTTGAATGCTCATATTGAAGTCAAATAAAGTTTTATTTGACTTCAAATGAATGCTTCAAACTATAGCTAACATTCGTAAGTACAATAATTCATCCCGAAAATTTGAATGTGAAGTCCATATTTCACTAAAATATGCTAATGCACATTGGCTTGATTATATTTATGAAATAAATTGGGAATTTCTCAATTTTTGTTGAAAATTCATTTTGTGCTGAGGGATCACATATTTGAATGTAACCAGAAATGGAAGGGATAAAAAGGACGCTATAGCTTGACAAAAAAAAATCGTGATTTTTTTAAGGAACCAAAAGGGACTCTAAAGCAACGTGACTCACGATTATTAACTTAACTAGAACAATCACAATGTAACCCGTAGTTCCCTCATTAATTTCTGGTCCTTTTTTTTTAGTACACGATGAAGAAAAAAAGAAAAACAACCACATGAAGATTAGATGAGGAAAATGACTTTTTCTATTGTTTTGTCAACTGGAATATGTACAGACATTTAATTTTATTCCTATTTCTTGAGTCTCACTCATCTTCTATAAATACACTTTTTTCGTTTTGTTCCTCTACTATGACTATCATTTATATGTACACAGATTGGTGATAATAGTAAAAAGGATGAATCTACATTTGAACTCATTTAAAAATGAGCATGCATGCATGAGATACAAAGGAACACCACATTGTTTTTTGATTTTTTTTTTTTATATGTTGTATAAAAGTCATTCAAATAGAAATCAAATATCAAGTAGTTATTCTGTGGTCATTGTACGTTCGTACAAGACTATTGTGTTTTGTTCAAAAATACTCTTCATTGTATCTCTCAACCTTTCTTACTTATAAAAAAAAGCCAACATTAAGGACAGTTAGAACATTCTTTCCAACTATAGGACTATTTGTAGTGTAGTGTCGACTGGAATTTACTGAGTCGAGTTGTTAAAGATCGACACGATTCCATAAATTAGAAAAAGCTAAACAAAAAAAAAAACAGGGAATCAAAAGTGTTACTGCCAAATTAATAGCACTTTGTGTTTAGTTTAGACTTGTATGGGTATCGAGATTTAAAACTGACAGTCCCTACATTATAAGTATTGCCATTAAACATGATCATTTAGTCATGTACAAATTAAAAAAATAACTATACATACATTGTGTAGGTGACTTGTTATGGAGATACCTTAGTATGTAGTAATGACGTTTTTTATTGTTATCTGTTGGTTTTTTTGCACTTGATTCTTATGAGTTTTCTAATTATTTATCTTCTGAATTTGAATTATTATTGCAAAACAATTTACATTTCCCTACAACTAAGTAGCGCAAAATACTAATGCAACAAACAAATTCTTTCAAGCACTTTTTTTTTTCGTTCACTTTTTATAAAAAAGGTTTGAAGATATGTTAATATAACTATCACTATGTGCAGATTGTTTTCCAACATAAAAAAGTAATTTTTATACTTTTAAGCCTTCTAATTGGTGATGGAAAATAATTTCTCATTTTGTAGATCAATACATATATGAATAATATAAATTTGTTGTGAGTCTATAAAATTATGATCACTGTATAAAGAATAAAACTTTGAAAAGAAATCAATCATTGAAGAGTAATTATTGTATGATACAGAATTAAGTTTTTCTCTTATTATTTTTTAAAAAAATGTCTTACTTTTCAAAAGGAAGGATTTTGTCGATGAGTATTTATATAATAGATAGATATTCCATACAAATTATCTGTATACAAAAAATCTGTAGAATAACTTAAAAAATTACGATGTAAGGCTTAAAGAGACGGATACGTTTTTTTAAATAAATATCATGTTGATCAATATTTTCATTACAATAACAATTGAATTATTTGAAAAAAGTTATATTTAGTATAAATTAAATAAATTTCAGGGATAAACTAAAAAAATAAATCTTTTTTTATGTTAAAAATGTATTAAATTTTATTCTATCATGTCTCTAATAAAAATTTGCAGAAATATAAGACGACAAGCATAAGTATATATTTATAGAATATTTTACACAAAATGAAATAGGAAGTAAGTACGTAAAACTTGAAAAATGTTATTTAATAATAATTAATTGTCTTGACTATGTTGATCTTCCTATACATATTTCAATTGGTTAACCCAAAAGTTTTTATAGTAAATTATTTATTTGAAGAAGAGTGAAATCAAGAATGTAATAATGATCAAAATAACGACTTTAAGGAATGTGTATGAAAAAATGTTTGAAAAACTCAGGTTGAACTAATATATATATTTTCGACCAATTTTGGGCAGTTTTATATTAATCAGTAATCGGTTGAAGTTGCCGATCATTAACAATATTTTAAACCTTAAAAACAAAACCAATTTTTTGACATTAAAAATCCACATTTGTTTATAAGAATCATAGGATTTTAATTTTTTAATTACTCAACCATTGAAAACCCAAACTTGACAAGTGTTGCAACTTCTGTAAGTTATTTTTCTTTTAATTAATATTTTTGACCTTGACTATAAATGATGTAATAAAAGGTATTTGACATCACTTTTAACTGTCATTTATTGTAAAAAATAAATAAAAATTTGCATAAAATTCTATGTATGGTCATCAATAAAATTAAATTGAATCCACGTTTAAAAAACCACAATAAAAAAAACATTACGATATAATTTCTCAAAGTCTTAACAATAAATAATATTAATGAACATAGAAGAGAGATGCCTCAATATAACAAAAAATATGAATAGCACTTTAACCCTGTAAAAAATATGAAAAATGGCATCATATCAGATGATCAATTTGCTTTGCTATAGTAATGAGTAAAACTATGCAGTGGCTAAAGTGTTCATATTTGGTCTTTAGGGTAGTAATTTTTATTGGGTTTGCATAGGTTAATTTTTAAAAAATATAAAAAACAACAACAAACAAACAAACAAATAATCAGTTTCAAAATCGGTCCCATAAAATCAATATTGGTTTAGCCCTGATTCAAATCCGTCTTAAACTATGAATTTTTAAGCTAAGGTTTGAAAAACTATTGATAATTATAATTATTAGTTTATGTCTATAAATTATCATTTGATATTATTATATCTTTAATAGCTGTTAACAGAGGTAATCATCTTAATTTAGAACTATTGTACGGACCAAAATATGTATTGATGGAAACCAATGAAACTAGTAGTCACCAAGCGTCCTTATATTAAACAAAATCGAATATTGAAGAATATAAATAATATTCCAAATCCCAGTAAAATTCTTTCTCTAAGATATTAAAACAATTACATCCATTTTTGGTTAAATTGAAGGGTTAATCCTTAGAATAACAGAAAATTCAATTTATTTCTTAATTTATTTTTATTTTCATGAGAATTTACACTTGGCTCTAGATAACAAGCTGAAATTCCATGACTTTCATTCTTATCATTGAAGTAATATCTATATAAACTTGAAACTTAAAAAAATTGTCGTTCAAAATATTGGCCATTGCAGTTCTATGTGAACAACCAGGTTGGGTTCAATTTTTTTTTAGTTTTTCCGCGTGCCAATACAAGTTTAGAATACTTACTTGAAAATGATGATCTCTTCTCAATAGCAAAACAAACACAGTTATTCAAATATGAAATGTGAGGGGTCAATTGATCCCCATGCTTGTTCATAGGGCTACAATATGTTTTCTACTTCACTGCATTTCCAAAAATTGTTTTCTTCTGATGGTGTCTTTCTATACATAAATAATTAACTGTCCCTGACACAAAATCTTCTATTTTAAAAAATTTGGACAGTCTAACTATTTACATATATTAAAAATTACACAACATTTCATCAAACTTCCTATATATCTTTATATCAGATGTTGATGCCTCTACTTTGTCCTCCTCTAAGTATTTTAAAATTTGAATCAAATCTTACAAAGCTTTGACTGTTCTTGCTATTAAATACAATATATTTACTCTGTATAATTCGAACCTAAAGTGTTTGCTATCATTCCACATTGTAGTAAATTATATTCACTTATCTCCAATTTTCATTGCAGCTCCAATATATTGTCAATTACTTGACCTCATATTTAAATCAACCAACAACATGTTTCCTTTTGCTTTTGATTCACATTATTGATACATTCGATAAAAAAAGACATTATTCATTGCAATGCATACATTGTACGAATGTAACAAAATTATTGAAATTCAACAAAAAAAAAAAAAGAAGATCCTATGAAAACAGTCAGATTTGCTAATATCTTTGTATAAAAGCTCAATTAATTTTCATACCTTGAACTGCATTTATGACAACATTAGCTAACTACCATATACTTGCCCTTTTTTACAATGAAAATTGCTATGTACTACCATGCCCTTAAAATAAAAAAGGTAGAAATAAGTTTTCTCAAGTTCAAATTTTGTATTATATAATCACATTATATTATAAATTTTAAAAGAATCTCTCAATTGGATAATTTTTATGTTATATTTTTATACTTATTTGCTTGTGATAAAGAGTACATTTTTGTATTTACATGAAGAAAAAACAATATTTTTCCTAGAAATTCGGAAAACTTTTTATCAAAAGATAATAATATACAACACATTTATTTACACAAAATGAATGTGATTAATTTATCATTTAAAGTATCTATTCTATTTTTATTTAACATCTTCGATCAAATAAGGGATTATTATCCAATAAATAAGCACTACTCTGAAAGGAAGAGAAGCGTGCGAGGGGAAGTATTTACATTAAGGTGGAAAACTTATTGGCTATTATCTTATTTTTGTTACTAATAGTTGTAAATAAGAATGAGACGATAGTTTTTAATTAAAGGTGAATTTCATGTAATGTTCAACGAGTTATTTAAGTACAGAGGATTTGACCGACTTTTGGATCTACTCTCGATTCCTACACCCACAGGAGTCCCTTTAGGTCAAAACATAGACTGGAAGTTAAATTTGCATAATAAACACTAGCCAATCATTGTTTTTAATGCACAAAATGAGTATCCTTCTAGGCTTAAGTTGAAGTTGGAAAATGGGCCAAAAAAGCTAAAAAAAGTAGGGTTCAATTTCTCTAAACCGTCGGACTCTTGAAAAAAAATTACAGATTTGAAATGAATGTGCAAAACTGAATAACTTTTATTATACTTATACCCCTTAGGATTTTTGACTCTTGACCAGTGTTATTTAATATAATATACTTTTTTGAAAGCTTTATTATTCAAAGAGTAATGAGGTTATGACGAAAGTAGGAAACAATCAAGGATTGCACTTATGGAATTAGGAAGGTTATTTTATTTTTTTCAATTATAGGATAATGGTACACTATTTTTCTTTCTTTTTTAAGTATCAGAGTTTCAATGGATGGGAAGAAATCAATAAAATAACTTTGTCTGTTACTGAATAATATAGCGTATTTTATATATCTCTGTTTATGAACAATATGGTAATAGTACATAGTTATATCAATTATTATAATTCACTACTTATAGAACGGCTGCCTACGGATGAGGATATGTGCATCAGAATATCAACATAGAGAACTGCTAAAATAGAGGAAGGACACATCAAAACATCCTTCTGTGACCTCATGGAGGCTATCTTACCTCCCCCAAATCAACCATTTTCTGAAACTTTTGACTTTGTAAACAATGTCAAATTTGGCCACCTATGCATTCAAATCGAATTTCGGCCTCAAAATTAGTCTCTTACGAACTCAGTGGCTAACAGAACATAGCTTATGTCCCTTTTTGAATCAAATTACCCTTAGTTCACCCTGCTCCAGCTCCCCTAGTCCTTCTCGCTGACTGTGATGACTTACACCATATATGTATAGATTTTGTTAGAGTGTGTGTGGAGGGGGGGGGGGGGGGAGGATATCAGTCGATATACAAATCAGGTATGTACATTCATTCCTGGTATAGTTCAGGTCATGCACAGAAAAGTATCAATAGAATTATAATATGCAACATTTTTATAGAATAAAAAATATGCTTCCTCTAAAAAATTGATCTTATTCATTGATCTGGATTTTACTATGGATATCTACACATATTCAATTTATATACTTAATAAATAACTGTAAAACACATAGCACTACACCATACATACTTTGATATATATGCAGTATGTACCCAATTATTCTACCTATTTGAAAAGAATGATCCATATAATTTTACTCTTATCCTGAATATATAACTGCTTTTATGTTTTGAATGATGAAGTATTTATCGACCCCTTCAATTATACATTCACCACATCACCATACTCATTTGTCATCGTCCATAAAAATAGATTATATGTATAGTATCACGTCTTACTCATTTATATAGTTACCTATCTATGTACATAGCGTATTTAAATGATGAAGGAATCTTTTACAGTGTGGGTATGATCCTATGTGATTCAATGAGAGTGTAATTGGATATTAACTTGGAGTTGAAAAAACGTTTTTTGTTTGTTTAAAAGTCAATCTATTTCAATTTGGAAGAAAATTTAATACGGAGTCATAGCTAAATATAACTTTGTATTTTATACCAATTATAAATTATAAATCATTTTGGGATGTCTTATTATGATAGGCTAACGAACATGATTTATGCTTCAATTAGCTTGAAAAAATATAAGTGCATAATATTTATTAAGAGAGTCTTATTGGGTTGGTTCATAATTAAGCACACTTCTTTGTATCTCTAAGTCAATTATTATTTCTGATATTGTCATGATATTCTTAGGCATAAATGTACCTATGTACTGAAAATTCAAAATACCCCCCAAAAATGTTTTAAATAGTCTCTTGGAGCTCATTTTGAAATATGTTGAATTCCTTCCGTTGGATAACTATAGTTTTCAACCAACCATAGGTAAATGTATCAAGAACTTTTTCAAATACAATTTTTTTAGGGCTCAATCAATACCTCCTCAACCCATATTTTTCTAATATTCCTTTAGATATTGACATATGGTAAGGAAAAATAACTCGTTTGTTTATAAGCCTTAAGGCTAATTAAACAAAACAATATTAACAAAATTATTTTATTCATCGAGTTTTCCATACCTGTCTTAAAGAACGATCTTTCCTTACTCTCAAAATTAGTATTTGATCAGTCCAAATATTGATACAATCGCCAATAAGAATTTCTCTTAATCTAGCCCTTATTAATATGTAAATCCTTTAATCGGCCATTAAATAGGCAGATATTCTAATTTCAGATTAGTTGTTTATTTGACACAGAGACGGTTTTTTAAAATAATACTTTCTTTTGCTTTTCATCGATTAAACCATTATTATAAGATTGACTAATCAAAGGAACTGAAGAAGTGAAGGAGGTATAATTGAATAAGAAATCCATCCTTGGAACAACGTACCCCTACTTAAAATAGGTTACATGTAAAAACGTAACAGACAAACCGTTGTAGAGCATTTTCATTGCTGACACTAACATTGCAATACAAAAACGCTGCGGACAATAACGTTGCAATACAAAAACGTTGAAAGTAATTTCTTTGCGAGCAATTTTGTTGAAATTTATATTATAAACTATATTAAACGTGGAATACTTGTTGGGGGAAGAAGGAGAAGGGGAAAAGAGGGACCAAGAAATAACTAGAGGCCCCCTCAGAAATACAGTTAAATTCAGTCCTGAGGTTTCACCGAATATACTCAAGGCCCTTGTGTTCCAACAGATTGCTGAGAACTCGTGGGGTGGTCAAAACCCACATCTAGCTGTACGTCTCAACAATAATGATAAAAAAGGATGGGGGGGGGGTGCTAAACGGTTCGGGGGATGAAATGTCTAGGGGGGGGGGGGGGAGTAGTCCTCGAGGGGGTGGATGTCTTGTTCCCATCATTTATATTTACGTTAAATAGTTTAGCCCGGAGTGAGGAACTTTTTTCAAATAAAGGGCTGATTCTGAAATCAATAACTAATATTGAAAGTAGTTTAAAGACCCTAGATTTAAAGCTCAAAAGTTTCCATGCACGGTTGACAGGAAAAGCTGTCTTTTACTCTGCAGCATTTATTATTTCCGATAACAACCAATAGAAGCTGGAATTTCAAATTATTTACATCAATATATCGTGTATAATCTTATATAGATTTAATATTTACACACAAAGTGTACTAAATCTTAATAACAAAGTAAGTATTGAGATGTCCTTCTTAGTATCTTTGATAACAATTTCATCATACAGTTTGTTTAGATTCTTGTTTAGGGATTTAGAGTTCTGTTCTTTATTTCTTATAATTTCCCAGATGCATATATACAATTCAATTTTATTCCCAATATGATAATTTAATTGTATACAGCGAAAAAATTTGGATCTTCTTCCAAGTTTGCATACTAAGTTTATAAAATATACATACATTTCTTATTTATCATTTAAAAGAAGCCTTAGAATTTCTAAAACACATGTAGTTTACATTCATTTTGTGGATTCATATCAAGACCCGACCTGTATTTATTTCTGAAGGTTCATACCGATTATTTGGTCCGAAAATGTTTTCAACTGAGACTAACAACCGATTTGTGGCTTTTTATCTTCCGCTTTTGAAGGAAACGTTGAGGAATTGAATGAAGATCTCTTTGTACTTTGTATAAAATAAATAACGTAATAAATGCTTTGACTACCTTTAGAAAATGAAGTTATTTGACAGTTTGTATATTTTTTTTTTAAAAAAAACTTTGCTCTAAAAAAATGATAAACTATGACTCAATGAAGATCCATTTAGAAATTTATTTCCAAGAACCCTACAAATATGAGATTTATTAAAATGATATGAAAGTTTGAGTTTTTGAATAATATCAAAAGCATCAATCTAAAAAGATATTTTACAGATAAAAAAAGTGTTATGAAATCACAGAGTGATTTCAAGCAGGTTTTTTTGCTTTATAAAAATGAGTTACTTCGCTTCTCAAAAACCATTTTTATTTCAATTTATAAGTGCACACAATCAGTACAGGGTTGTACCTTAACTCCGTTCGTGAAATATTGTATACACATTCATACATAGGTATATTTCATACTGCAAAAAACAATAGATCAAAAGCAAAGAGAAACGAGAAACCTTCTTGTGGCTTATGCAAAATATAAACGCACATTAAATTTATCATGTCATCACATGAGTCTACAACATTTATTTTCATCTAAGAGATGGGATCAATATTTTAAAATGTATACATATATATTCAAGAAAACAAAAAAATGTAGATATAATGACAAAATATGGAGCAGTTTTGTTGCTTTGGTACTGAGTAATGGGCATGGATTTTTTTCCATGAATAAATAAGATCTTTTTATTTTGTTGAATCATGATTTATTAGTTTTTATATAAATATTTTTTTTGTTAAATATGAAATTCTATTTTACCATATATATATATATATATATATATATATATATATAGCAATCCATTACATCTCTCAACCTTTCTAACAAAAAGGGCCACGTCATTTTTTCCTGAAATTAAGTAGTAAACATCAAATTAATGTTAATTAATTTAATAGTAGGGATATGTTTTCTATATAATAAGTAATAGTTAAATTTAATCAAATCCAAAGTCTAATATTGAGTAGCCAATGGAGGCAAATATACACAAATTTTATGAGAAAATATTCATCCCTATGTTTAAGTCTCTCATATTAAAAGTCCACATTGAAAAATTAGTTAAAACCGTGAATACAAACAAAATGTAATCCATATGGAAAAAATAATCAATTATCACAGCAAATAACTGTTTGCCAAATAGTTTTTAGTCATGTCTACAATTAACTTTCACATGAAGATTAATGTACTCTGTCTATTTATTCATTATTTATCTTAATGAAACAAAAGTAAGCTAATGAAATTAGAAAACAAAACCTGTGCACAAACACTTCATATTATTAAACTTAAAAAATGTATTTCAAAGGATCGTCAAACCACTCAACTATTTAATGAAAATAATGATATTTATTAAACTTTTTATTGTATAATGAGTTTATGCAGAATTCATAATTATATTTTAGAGTTTCATGACTTTAATACATTCACTTTAAGATCTATTGTTATTTCGATGATTTATTATGACATCACATGATCAGAAAAGTCATAAAATTGCACTAAATATGGATATTAGTATTGCTATTATTATATTTATAGGGCAAGAAACCATTTTTCAATAATATATACATATACTGTATTTAAGTCTGAAAATCTAGAATATTATTTTAAAATAATTGTTCTAATAGGTATAATAGTAATGATATTGCATCAAGTTTAAGGGCAATTAAGCCTAATTTTGGGTTCAAGACCATCTGATACGAGACTACACTTGAAAGGATTAAAACCAAAATGAGATCAACACTTTAGGGAACCAAAAACTAGGATAAGACTTTGAGGGATTACTAAAGGTCGAAACAAACAGTGTAAAAAATAAAATCGTTTATTTCAGAAATAGAATAATTGATCTTGTCAATGCGACAATGAAACTCTATAGAATCTAGAGACCAAGACATTGAGGAGTTAAGATCAAGAGAACATCAAGACATTTCAACATTGGTTTGGGGTCTTGTATTTTAACCAAAATCGATTAGTGAAAATTTTATCACTAATTCAGCCTCTTCCCAAATTATTGATATACATATATGAAATGGTAAAGAATAAAGTAATTTATTATATCAAGGGTAATTATCAACGCTGATTGTCTCATTAACCTCTAATTCACTATTGATTCTCTCATTAGGTAATAATTTAAATAAAATTCTACAACTGACTCAATCAGAACATGGGAACAAAGATTACGTTATTCATGGTAAAAAGTTTAGTATTTTTACTATGTAGATCCTTTAGATACTCAATTTGCTTCCTTAAAATTTGAGTTCTTTCACTCCTTTTATGAATATAACTCACCTTTTTAATACTCAAAAGTGTATCTTGGTGATAAATTTCATCACTTTAAAAGAACCCCTGAATTAGAGTCTATGATAAATAAATATACATACAAGGTGAAGTGTTTCACCATTCTTGAATAAGAGGAGCAAACAACGTTATTTTTCGGTCACGTAGTATCCAAGTTACATAATTGGTAAATCACATTGAAACTATTTAAATCCAAACAGGACCATACCAACTATGGAACTAGATTTATCTTTAAAATAAAACATGATTCCAAGAGGGTATCTGAGTAAAAAGTTAGAAAATCTTTTTTAATGTTTTGTCATGTGAACAGAATGTTTCACAGTGTACATACATATCACTTTTATGAACATATTAATCATTTGTGGTACAAGATACTTCTGTATATTTTATGTAAAGTTGTTCTTGACAATGTTAATTAGAGGAGAAGAAGGTGTGTTAAACGTATACATAATTGGCAAAAGAATGATTTTTTTTTTTTCGTTAGAAAAGTAAAGGTGTGGACAAAAATTCATAATTTCAATTTTACTTTGTAGCATCAATGACAAAGATTTGTCCTTCAATATATGTATTTATTCTAAAAGTTGTATGAATATATATGTATAATATATACATAACTACATTAATGTGTCTAAATACATTGTTTACTATTGAAATATGACCTTCACGAATAGTAAATTGGTATAATTACATTTACAAAAGTATATTCAAAGACAAATGGATTCCATCTCATATTTGAGGTCTTTTAACTTCATGAGATTTAAAAAAAAAGGAGTCACTATAGCTATAAGTTAAATTAAGTCAAATTTTACCCACACTGACATTTTATTAGTCCTGTAAGGTATTTCTAAATGACTACCTTGCTGGCCTATAGGTATCAGTGTGATGATTTATAGCCTTTCAAATATCTTAATTGTACTAAATTGAGCTCTTTATCCCCATTCCTCACTATGATAGTTCTGGATAGCTCAGATTGAGACTCGTACTCACAACTCAGATTCAATACGCACTTACTTTAGCCCAAATAAACTGAAACTAAATTAAGACTCGATTCGAACTTGAAAAGAAAAAACTCAGAACTTGAAACAGAAGAAAGTTTCAGACACAATCTAAACAAGAAGCTCAAAAAACGGCTTCCTTTATTTTAAATTATTATTAATATAATTATTTTAGAACCTTGGATAGTATAGACATTTTTCAAATTTTTAAAACCCATGTGGCATGCTTGTATGATTGAAATTAAATATCAATGATGACTGAATCAGAGATGAGGGAGGGCGGTCGTATGTACTCACGACTCGAACTCATGTCCCACATAAGTACGACATTAAACAGCTACTTTAGACTTAACTAGAAATTAAGACTTGAATGGGACTCGTAAAAAATGACTTGTGAACAAATCTGTCTGCATACATTTAACGATGCTTTATTTGTTTCAAGAAGTATAATTCAAACAAAAAATTACACAAATATCATTAAAAATATCTTAAATTATATTAAATATACAAGAAGTATTTCAGTGGGTTTTAAATATACTATTAAATAAACTAGAAATTTAGATAAATATGTTTCAAATGCTTGCTTTGAAAATAATTAACTTCTTAAAAGAAATGTTATAAAAGTACAATTTATGTACAACATGCATAAAACAATTTTTTGCCTATTTTTAAGTTTTATCTTTACAGAATAAAATTATTAAAAGATATTATTCAAATGAGTTCAAACTTTTTCATTTTGTCACATTATATCAATTCGTTGTCTTTTTTTCCTCATTAAGATATTTAAACTTTATATTGCCAATCATTTCTATTCAAAAATTATAAAATAACCTCTAAATGGTAACTTTTTCAAACATATCTCCGAGAACATTAACCCCCCCCCTCTCCAAAAAAAATAAAAATAAAAATAATCTTACATTACACTTAGAAAATGAATTGTTAAATATGCATTAGTAGAAAATCTGATGAATTGACTCGGTTAAGACTTTCATATGATGCACAAACAGGAATATTTTTTTTTTTTGCAGGGTAAGACTGTAGATGGGTTTGAAAAAAAATAATGTAAACGTTTAGAATCTCACGAATGATCTTTAAATGAATTAGTATTATAAATTTACACGACACACAAATTGGTTTAACCTACCACATATTTATTTCATTCTTAAACCATGATATACTTATGATATGTGTAGGAATGTAAATAATATGCAAAATGCCGCGTGCGAGACTGTGTGGAGATGGCTCTTCGAACAGTACATTTTGTTTTCCCATGTGTTATCATTTTTCCTTTATTACTGAGGGGAGAACATCTACCTGATAGTAAAAATGTCACATGAAGGAATACATGGATTAAGGTTAATAAAGCAAATAAAATGTTAACAAAAAGGGCTCAAGTCCTTTTTTAATTATTATTAGTTAAAAATATATAATTTCCTGACATTAATTTGAGTTAATTTTCTGCCTCTCATCTATGGTAAACATACATAATGTTATTATTTATTATTGATGTCTTCATTTGTATATATATATAATGTAGAATAGCAGCTTGTTGCTCAGTAAGACGTCATGACAGCTCAAGCTGCTTCCCTCTCTCAACATTCATCAAATTGTCAGAGTTACCAGGTTGATTTTCTCTTTCTTTTTTTATTACAAGCCCGATTTGCATATTATTTACATTCCTAGATATGTGTATATCTACAATTATATGTAACTCTAAAATTGACTTAAGTAATGTAAACTCATTTTCCGCAAAATTTACTGATACCCCATTGAATTAAAATACTATTAAAATAAATTACTCATAATAAACAATTCGAATAATAATTATTATTATTCATTTATAGATACCACATTTCATACTCCTTTAGTATGAATCATTTTTTAATTATAATTATTTCGAGAAATCTTGAATAGATTACATACATTCAAAGTTATTTCTTTGTGAGTACAAAAGTTCCAAGCATACATAATTTTATCGGTACATAACTCATCATTAGAAACTTTTACCCATATAAAGGGAAACAAGGAAGATTTGATCATAAAAACGTGATTTAAGAAGAGAGAAGAAGAAAAAAAATTGAAATTGACTAATAGAGACTCATCAATTACCATCATTAGATTAATATTTTTCATATTTAACCACATCGAATCAGTGGATACAATCAAAGAATCGGAAATAGCTTATGGATAATGATAATAATTATTTATCACTCAGGGGTCAAAAGACTTTTTTTTTTCTTTCTTTCCTTGTATTTTTGTAAGCCCCCCTCCCTCCTCAAGAATCTTTAATATTTTTTTATTTTTTTTGTTAACCATTCAAGATAACTTTTTTTTTTTTTTTGAAGTATTTGCTGAATCATATTTTTCTTATTTTAGGGTCGTTAGAGTAGTTATCTCATAATGAAATCTTGTCAACTCAAAGTTGTGGATAATTTAACTTCAATGCCCAGGCACAAAACGTGTACACACACTTCATAGTTGTATTTACATACCTTAAAGTTGAATGTACTTACCTAAAAGTATATGAACCAATAGCACGAGAAGAGTTTGTTAAAAAAAGAGAATTTATATACTTTATTTTAAAAAAGAAAATGGTAGTTGTTCAAACATATTACTTTACTCATTAATGCTCCTCTGTCAATTATATCAATCTATATGTATCAATGGTTCCTATACAATAACCCATTGAATCTCTGTAACTCTCAAATATATATACACTTTTCTGACCCAAATTTTGTTCTTACTCAAAGGTATTAACATAATGCTTATATTATATATTAGCTACTCAGGTACTTTAATTTGAATGAGAAATAAAAGT
The DNA here is from genome assembly GCA_963680855.1 of Lepeophtheirus nordmannii. NCBI lineage: Eukaryota > Metazoa > Arthropoda > Copepoda > Siphonostomatoida > Caligidae > Lepeophtheirus > Lepeophtheirus nordmannii. Next base: position 28,504,341 of record OY804522.1, on the reverse strand, counting down.
TAAAAACTTTGTTTGGCAAAGACCTTATTGGAATAAAAAGTTCCTCATTTTCTGACAAAGTCCATGAACTCTTTTTAAAAAACAAACCAAATAATCAAATTTAGTACCCTGATATTCATCCTACTGCAAATAAACTTTGTAAACATATTTTGGCATTGCATCAATGGAAGGTTATTATTCATTCCTTTTGTTTTGTTTGTACAGAACAGAAGTCAAATTATAATGAAAAATAGTTTTCATGTTACACTTGTATTCTATGAATGGAAACATATACCTTTCGTGATTGTGACATTAAAAAGGAGACAAATGAGGGACTGTAATGTACATACAATGTAAACATACCTATGAATAAACTTGATGTCAAAACCCTAATATATATATATATACATGTTTGTATGTAGATATATTTATCATTGAGCCTGACAAGGTTTGTTTTGATACTAGTACAAAAGAAATTCTGTTCATATTTATTATTGTCTGTATATTTTGTCTTCTCTGAAGAAAAAATAATGATGATGGCAAAAAACAACAACAACACATATTGGTAAGGAATATTCAAGGTGAATGCTATGCCACTAACAAAATCTTTTGTTGAAAAAGAAAAAGGATAAAAGTACATGTATCTAGTATATGTGGCCCATTTAGAAGGAGAGACTCACTTTATCTTGATCAAAGAACCACAAGAACAGCAAGTCCCATAAATGTTTTTATTGATGCTTAACTTTGTTATTTTTCCGTTGAAATTTCCTACCTACTCTTAGTTAACATATTTCAACTCAGCACATACAAAAAAAAAAGAAAGAGCATTAATTTACGTTTGAGTTATTTAACTCCAAAAGGAGAGGTAAAATACCAGAGTTGAGCTCAAGAGCTACTAGTACATGGCACATCTCACGGAAACGTGGATCTATATATATATATTATAGTAGTAGTCTTATCTCTACTCATCTCTATATACCCATGCGAAGAAATTATGTGAAATTTGATATCCAGGCAGATACAGAGAAATCCTCAATTAGAAAAGTTGGTTGAAGAAATTTTTGTACAAATCAACAACGATAAAAAAAAATCTTTTAAAAGTGATTAACATCATTAGAATATGCTTGGAATTTGTTGATAATCAATCAACTGATCATTGACAAACTTAAGGAAGGGGAGACTTATGTTGTTTACAATTAAAAAGTTCCTTCTTTTTTTCCAAAAAATATAATCCTAAAATTTGTAATGAGGAAATTTTATAAAGTCAGTTCAAAACTCCTTTATAGTCCTTCCCAAAATTTGAGATTTAGATTGTCTCTTGTAGTTTAAAGTCGTTATAGACTCAAGACCTTGGACTTGGAAATTAGACATTGTTATTTTGATTGTCGTTAATGGAGTAAATTATCATCGGTGTTGATATTCAATATGTAGACACATATAAGTTTTGTATATAAATTTTACAGCCGATAAGAGGTCATTTTAAAACTTAAGACGTACAAAATGTATTGTTTAAGGGACATAGTCGTATTGAATTAAAATATATCTTTTGATAAAATGTCTCAAATGCTTTCCTATTCTGACGACCCTTTATTTTGGCACTCACATACAGCTTATTTAAATTTTATGCAATTTTTTTAAATATGCTCCCCTAACATTATTGATGTGTCGGATAAATGATTTCTTAGCCATACTATATTAGCACAAATGTTCAGTATTTGGATTGTAATTATGTGTTTCCTGGACATTGCAAATTTTATATGCTTTTATTATAAAGGGTTAATTGTGATGCACATGTTGCAAATTTTAGCTTGCGAGTTGGGCCGAGTTCTGTATTTTCAATTCCACAGCAAGCAGTTTCACTAAAAATTCCTTTGTTACTTTATTTTCCAATGAAGGAAACACGAACTAATTTTGGATCTTTCAATAGTGTATTCGAGGAATTTATTATTCCTTTTTAAAGTATAGAAATAAACACTTAGATTTTACTGTATTTATTGTTGACTAAGTCAACTAAGCCGAAAGTCAATTTACAAAGAAATGAGAAACATATAAAATACACCCATACATAAGTTTGAACCTCAAAAATGAATCATTTCCAACACTATATTTGTTATTATTTTGCATAAACACACACGAAGTGCAAGTAACAATTTTATCTATTAACTGGAATAGTATAGCCCATGCATGGGATGACCGTTCCCTTTTGATTTCTAAGTATGTATGCACCTACCTATGTAGGTATAATACTTAGCTTTAATTTATTTTTATTATCTTTCCCAATGTGTTTATGTCATTTAGAATATTTCAAATGAAAGAAAATATTTATAATTTATTGTAATTTCGTGACTAATGCTGAATAAATTTAATTTATGATTTTGAACGAATATTCCGTTTTTCCCCTTGTGTTTATGTAGGTATGTATTTCAGTTCAGTGTTTCTCACTAATTCTCAGCAGGGTCTCTTTAATAAAATAATAACCGAGGGAACGAAGCAAAAATATATTGTCCAAAAAAGTGAGGGTGGCCCACGAGTGAAAATCATGTCGTTTTTTATAATATAATATTTGTATGAAAAAAATGACACAATTTATTATACAAATGTTGACATCCATGATTCGCTTTTCCAATCATTAATCCATGTTGTTATTGTCTATATTATACTTTAACTATATTATTGGAGACTCTGAGCACAAGTATAGAGACTCGAATCTAACTACTTACTTAAAATGGCTCAAATCCATTCGAGTCACATTAATCAAATTACTCCTGAGACTGATGGTATTTGTTTATTTGATTTGAGGGGACTTGGGTCATTTTAATACAAAAGCTTGACTCAGAAGTCCAAATCGAGTCTATTGACTTGAATCCTGTGACTCGAGTACTGTTCTATCCTTAGTATTATGTAGTTTATACGTTACATGTATTGTTAAACTACTCAGTGATCTCATTGATCTACTTTGTTGTATTTTACTCAGTATATGTCTACCCCTACACATCTTCAGTTCATCTGTCTCCACCCCCTTGTGGAGGGCTTATCTATTCTCACTCCTTTATATAAACTTAATTATTTACTCCATTTGTCTACTTTCAACTGGAAATGTAAATTGTTTGATGTAGTCAATAAGAGCATATCTCTGGAGTCTATAAAACTTCAGAATTCGATAGTTTTGATTTTTCCAAGCATAGGGTTTTTTATTGCTAAAGATACTTTAACAAATAATTAAATGAAAGTGAAATGTAAGTAAATTTTTCGATTGATGCACGACGTTATCTTTTTCTTGTATCTTGCAACTTTTCCTCTGAAAAGAAATAGAAGAAAAAAAAAGGTTCAAAATCAGTTGGTAGTTAGCCAATTATTCACAACTACGGTATTATTCTTCACTTTATAGTAGAGACTTATTTGTTCAGAACTTATTCAAGTTTCACCAATCAACGCTCAGAAGCATGGGTAGGGTAAAAGAAGTAGAAAAATCGATAGTTGCCTATAAAATACTATGAAAACTTTATATTGTGGAAAACACTAGTTATAGCTTTATTTTACAAAAGATTAATACGTCAATGTTTATTTACTAATGACGTTAGATGTTGAGGGCATTGTGAATCATTATCTAAAGTAAATATCTTTATAAATACTACTGTATTATATGGGTATATAATTAGGGAGGACAGAATTGGGTGTCACACTTTATACATAGAGAGTGGGATAATTTATGGTTCAATTATAATAAAAGTATTACAATTATTAACCACTTTAAAAATACCATAAAATATATCATAAATGACTATTCAACAATTTGATTCATGTTATTTACATATGACGTAAATTAAAACAGGAATATGATTAGTTAATTCATTCCTTTGATCAGCTTATGCGAATAAACAATGCAGATAGGTGCTTGGTTAACTTTTTTTTAGGTTGTAAATAAATCCAATTCATCAATTGCTTTTTGTTTGTACTTTTATGCAATTTGAAACTCACTTATTTAACAAATTTTTGTAAGGGATCCAAAAGTCCTATACCTAAATACAAAAGCTCGATATAGAAAAAACATCTATTAAATAGTAACTCTAATAATATTTATATCGAATCAAGTTCTTTGTGTCCCTCTCATAAATCTTCTTTCCCTCTCCACAATACCTTCCTATCATGCCTATGTAGTTCATAGGCCACACAAGGGAGTACATATATGTAGCGAAAAACACTCATGACCACCCAGAAGCTTGTTAAAGACATATGTATATACCTATAGATAAAAGAATATAATGACCATCATGGTTGTAGCTTCTCCTCTTCTCTGCCTAAATATGTATTGAACTTAAACAAGAATGATTCTTACTTTTGAATAACCCTTTTCATTTCATAATTCTAAATCAATAAATCAAATGACATTCAAGTCATATTTTATTCTGATCAGAGAACTGTGTTTTTGTTTCAAAGGGGTGTCTTTGTCGTGCGACTTGTCAAAATATATTAGATGGTTCATTTATCTTGTCTTTTATATAGGTTTATATATATATATATATATATATATACCTTTAAAGATTGATGTATTTCCAAGGGAATTGTAAATTACTTTCAAGAGTGGGAACTTGTAATTTTTAATGTACATAGAGCGTATCTATGTACATAATAATGTTGAATACTCTAGATTAAAGTGTCCAGTTTTGTTTTGTTTTGTTTTGTTTTAAAAGGCAAATATCAGATTACAGCAAACCAAATACTAACTTACGTTTGATTCTTTATTAAAATTGAAGGTCGTAATATGTAATTGAGGTCTGAAAATAGGTACTTAACTATAAAAGGTATGAAAATATAAATGGAACGTCAGTTAATTGTATGGAAACAACACTCTTAGGTCCTTGATATACCGTAGCAATGCTGTAAGAACCAGCTTTGAGAGAGCACAGCATTAAAGTGATTGAAAATCTATGTTGCATGTAGAGTAGCATAAGTTTTCTTAACAGGAGCCTCAATGACTATTTCAATTCATACCTAATATATGTAGAATGTGGCGTCTAAAGTGGTGAAAATCCGTGTGCTACTTACCTAATGTGCAAGACTTGTTACATAGCCCTGTACTTAAATATGTTGTATACCAAATCGAAAATCTTCCTTACAGTTTCGACAACCGATTTACATGTATTAATTGATATTGACCAACCAACATTAGCTTTGTATGAGAGGAAGTCTTTGACTACGTCAGTCCTTCCAATAATTTATTCCCTACATCTCTTATAAAAATAGACTTCATTAATAATATTTGTTCATAATGTTCATTTTCCATGCATAATTATCCAAGGACAATTGATTTTGTTAGTCAATGGTTTGCAATATTACTGTTTAAAGATATCGGCGATTAAAGTTTCCCAAGTCGAGATATTCATGAGTATGCTACTATAGATTGTAATGTAGATTTTATAAAACGTATTGAATATTTTCTAATAATATTTGTTAAAGTAGATTTATGGATAATTATGTATAATAGCTTACATATTAATTCGAGGACCTTTTTACTGGGCATATGGTATAAATTTTAATAGGTATTTATGAATATAATTTGTTTAAACTCTTTTTATTGGATCTCTCTACTTTTTCTTCGAAAATAAATATAAAAAAGGTCCTAAATGAATGGACAGTTTGACTATTTAATTGTAGGCATATTTCAAACATGTGTAAGGTTTAAATTTAGTTCATCAGATGTACATTCATACTGTATTTATTCACATTTTAAGAATTTAGTAAATTACTTTTTCAAGATTTTATTGATTGTATCCTTGATGACGTATGTAGTAACTACAAGATTCATTCAATCTAAAAAATATTTGATCCTTCAAAATCAAAGTAACATGAATGAATGTCATAAGTGATTAAATTGCTCAATGAATAATAATCAATTTATTATCATTATTACTTTATTTTTTGACAAAATTGGAATTAGCAAATTTCTTAAAATCAAAAAAGGAAAAAAAAAACAGTCATAGAAATTGTTTAAGAATTGTAAATTATCTTTACCATATCTTACAACCTTTCTTCCAAAAAGAAAAAAAAAACATAAGAAAGGCTATAATTGGTCCATTCCTCCCAACTGTGGTACTATTCTTAATTTCATATTTAGAAATTGTTTACAAAGAAACATGAGCTAAATTGAATTTTATTAATCAATGTTCAGAACACTAATAAGGGGAAAAGAGTAAAAAAAAAATCGACAACTGACAAAAAAAAATATACTGTAAATTTTATTCTTAAGAATAATGCCGTGATATATGCACATCTATATTTATAATTAAAAGTAAACCAAGAATTGGAAAAAAAAAATCATTCAATAAAAAATATGAATTACAAAACACTATTTTACAGAAATTATATATATTTTTTCATTATATCATTTGATTACCATCAACCATCCAATGTCCAACTGTATACATGTAGGCTCAAAAGCAATAAAATTTACTTTATTGCTTTATTTTTTTATTTCATAGTTGAACATGTGATCAAATTGCAAAATTTGAATACTGAACTGTACACGAATGACTTTGGTTTTTCTTTTAAAAACAATTTATAAATTTTTACTTTGATGATTCTAAATAATATTGGATTGTCTTTAAAAAACTCACGGACATTGGGTATTTTAAACGTAGGTATGGACGGACAATACTTATAAAAACTCCATCTACAGTTAAATATACACAACAATGACGAACTCATATAATAAATTATTCGATAATGAGCATCAACATGGGTGGCTGATTTTGAAGTAGACATATAAACATACATTGTACAAGAGAGAACAACAAGTTTTTGTATGTAAGCAGAAATGTACAATGTATTTACAAAAATAAAAGTATGACGCAAGTAGCTTTTGTCCTTGTGTGTAATTGTGAACCGATTTGAATACTTATATACATACATTGCTGCCCATAATGGGATTTTTGATATGATTTTTGATTGGGCACATAAAATCTATGAAACAATGTGGTAACACGAAGAAGTTAATTTTTCTGAAAGTTGAATTTTTTGTTCGCCAGGAGAGCTGAAGATGACGTAAACTACGATATCACCAATAATACTACCTCTATTAATTTGTCTCCTCACTTCAATTAAAACAAAATGAATTCTGAGAAGGAAGGGCACATATAAATATATATATATATATATACATACGTATAGACATACTTCATAAGCGACATCTTGCGGAGAAAAATAAGTTTTCACAGACCAGCTAACAGGCTCGTTTTGCTACTTTGTTTGAATGCTTTGGGAATATTGGAAGCTGTTCACGAGTTTGAATTAAGTGTCTAGTTTCTTATTTCGAGTCCAAGTTGAGTCGTGTGTCCTAGTTGAGAATAACGTAACGGTTTAATGATACTTAAGTTGCATTCGCAAATATTCGTGTCAGACTCAAGGACGTGTTCAATGAATGAATAATTTATTTCTAAAAACTCTGAATGTTATGATGATCTTTAGTTCTCAACACTTCTTCTTTACAAAAGCAAGAAGTTATGTGGAACGCACATACGTGTCTTGTTTGTAGGAGGGAAAATGCCACAGTACATTTATAATAATTTTGTATAATTGTGTCCAAAACATTTGTACATTCTTGTTTAATTGTAACTCAAGTCATCGTAATGACTGATTACTGTATTCAGCTCTTGTTCAGTCATCATCAATAATATCTATTAAAATTTAATCAGTAGTATAAAAAGACAAATTAAAATAAATGATATTTGTGAGCTTCAAGCCTGGAGTCTATTTATTCAAGTTTGAATCTTTAAACTCCGAGTCCTAGTTAAGTCTGAACATCATTATTTAATAAGACTTAAGTGCAACTTAAGTTCGAGTCGCAAGTATGTGTTTCATATCTCATGGTGTCTAATATTAACATTAATATAGTTTTGTAAGGCACAAATCATTCGAGGTTGAGATACAAAAATATCAAATTCCATAATTTATAAATCTATGTGTAGCTATTTCCTTTTTTTAAAAATATAACTTCATTCCTCAACACATTATTTTAAAATAATTTACAATAAAATTTGAAAAAATTTCTGCCTTTATAATTTTCAATCCACCCCAATATTGTTGCTAAAAGAGAATCTCTAGAAGTGGGCAATTACATTCTTAATAATGAAAAAGTAATAATTTATATCTCAAATGGGTTTCTTTTACTCTTAAATGAGTGATAAATTAAGGTGTTAGTCATCCCCGTATATAACTCCTAAAAAAACCAGAAGAAACATTCACATTACTTTTTTTCAGAATTGAATTTTTTCTCAAACAAAATCAACACATATCTAATATTAGCATTCAATATAAAAAATGAAATCAAGTTTATTTTTAAATGAATTTCTGATTTTGTTTCTTGATGCAAAAATTGGTTATAGCTTTTAAAAAGTATAAAATACTGAAAAGATTCAATTTAGTATGAAAAAAGGAATTAACAAATCGGGATTAATTTTTTATAAAGCCCACTACCAAAATTAAATAGAGGATCTAGTTTTTTTATTCAATGATGTAATTATAGTTTATATCAAAGATGGCGAATATATCTATACAACAATGATGAGACTTTTTATATTGTTTATATGTCGATTTGCTTTGAATTGCATTGAATTTTATTGGTTATAATTTCAGATTTTTGATGGGTCTTGAAACAATCAAATCGTTGCATTTCATTTCATACTGATGTCAGGTTGAAGTCGTGGGTTTATTCTAAGTACCTATAATAATGAACCATCATCTTTTTTGGTTGACGGTTATTATATCTCTTAATGCCTGCATATGCATTACGACCATATTATAGTATCAAATTATCTAATATAAAATGATATGTCATTGGAAGAGGGTTTCATGTTTCTTGTTTTAGGTACTCTTTGTCAAAATTTAGATGGTTTAAACATGAATGTTAACTTCAGCATTTTCTAACAAATGCGTTACTTCAATGTTTAGTTGCAATTTAAAACCATTTTGCGGAACTAAATCAGATATTACAAACGATAAAGCATTTGAAATGACGTCACATATTGCAAAATAAACAAAAAAAGACGTTATGCTAGAGACAAGATTCTTGATATACCTAATTTCTTAACAAAATTGACAAATTTCTAAAAACAATACTTAGAGAATGTCATTAGGGTTTTTATTCATACAAAATGTGGCTGTTTGTGCCTCCTCCTAGATAGTTAATTGTCAGGACGATAACGTTATATTGAAACACATTAATATTATTATTTTTTTAATATATGTATGTTTTGACGAGATAAAAGGACTGGAAACATAATTGATTCAGCTGTTGATTGTTGGCTAAAGTTCATTTGTTATTTCTACATAACACGCTATTCCATTTTGTTGAATGTACATAGTCATAGGGCTAAATAAGTTCTAAACAATCAATAACCAATCTTGAAATATTCTATGGAAACTAAAATATGCATAGAATTGTTATCATTTTATTTATTAAAATATGTATGATTATTTCTTAAAAATTATTTTTTTACCTTGTACCTAAAGAAAATAACTGAAACAACATTTGTAACTGTTCAAATATATACTAATTATTTTCACAAAATTAAAGGTAAATCAAATAGTCAGGATTTGTATAATTTATCAAATAACAAAATAATAGATAGGTCTCACTTTGAACATGAAAATCAAAATGATAAATAGGACTTAAAATAATGATGAATGTTATTTAGGATCAAACTTTTGATTGCATATATTATTGAATCCGTTTCAATATTGTAGCAGTAATTCATTTGCAAATTGTACATATATTGACATAGAGTTTATTTTTAAAGTCTAATAAACCAAAAATCTTTATGATTAAGGATAATAGATATAACATTAAACTTTTTGGTAAAATAATTGAATCAATATAACCTTCTCATTTTAAAGATTTTTCTTTTTTCTCTCCATCAATTGTTTATGGTAAAATAAAGTATTAATATGATCTCTTATATAAATCAAACACTTCTTATTTCTTTAAAAGACTGAATTCTTTAAATCAACTTCTAGGGTCCTTATACTCAATTTCAGAAAAATTGCCGCATGTAAAAAACCCTATGTATTATCACTTGATGTCACTCTTATGACATCTCAAATATGTACATAACATATATGAGCAATACAATGTAAGGAACTTGCAGTCAACAGCTGACTCAATTCTATTTCCTGTCCTTCTCTCTTGTAGTTTTTAGCTTTGAAATCGGGGTATTTGTTTTTTGGACATCGCAGTAAATGTTCGTAAACTACGTAGATGATTATACCAAAAAAATATTTACCATTGGGACATTTCACTGAAGGGATCAGGAGCAGTGCAAGCATTCCATGATCAAAGGGTGTAAATAAGTTAAGTGGATCATATAATAATTTTTCTTCATAAATAAGGGTCACAGTTAAGAAGGTTACGCCTCCTATGGTGCCGGTCCTTTGTCCCATCTTAGAATAATTATTTGATACCCAATAGATAAAAGCCAGGCTGTAACTTTTTTTTATATATTTTATATATTTTGTTCCCCTCCCTGTAATTAATATCTAAATTTTACTATTTATTGGTTTCCTTACTATGAATTGAGATTTTTGAACATGCGTGAAGTCAACTGTTTTTTTATTCAAACAACCTCTCTACATGAAATAATTGACTTTGATTTTTTATATTTCATTTTTATTCTTTTAGGTATTTTATATCTAAGAATGACTCGATCAACAATTCTTTTCATAAATAATTGTATAATCTATCACTTCATGATTTTATTAATTAATTTATTATTGTGTTTCATATCATTAAGACAGATGTAGAATTATTATAGAAATGTATGAGTGTATGGGTACATTTAATAGAAGGGTGGAACATATGTTATGTTAGAATAACAGTATTCATATGTTAATGATTAATATCTATGAAACTGTTGAGTCTATTCATTCTAAATTTTGTGGTGTATATTTGTTGTTAGCAATGGTACAATTTAAAAAAAAAGTTTAAAATATATCAACATAAGTAATTGAATTATGTTTGAATAAACACTTCTGTACTTTAATTGATAGGAAAGGAAGTAATTCTAGTCTTCAACAAAATAATATAACATATATCATTTTAATATCAAAGTTTGAACCTTTGATAATACCATTAAGACAACTACAATGAAGTTTCTATACGTTTTTTATGTTCTAAATATAGGTATTATGCCAATATTTATTAAATACATTTATGAATTTTGTTCAGATTTTTGAGAAAGAAATTTTAATTATGAAGGATTTTGAAACATTCTAAATATTAACTTTCTCTATATTCTTGATGGTCAGTGTGCTACTTATTAGACAAAGTAAATTTTACTCGAGTAAATCCTTCTTTATCTAGTAAAATCAAGAAATTATAAAAAATTGAACGGTATAGATGATTAATTCTTGGAAAAAGTAAAGTTCCTTATGAAATTCTTAGTACAATTGACATGCTAAGTTCTAAGAGATTGTTTAAATTCATAAGTTATTAGATATTCTGTATTATGAGCCAACGAGATATATAACCATTTCTTTAAAAAAAAGTTAATAGATATTAGAACCGTTTACTTGGGATCTTCATTCCTTGATTCTAGACATAAGTCTATTGCAATCGGTTGAGGTTCGAAGGATTTCAATACAGTAAAATTGGCTATATTATGAGTTTATATAAGAGAAACCCATTTTAAAAGGCTCCTAAACCTTCTGTTTTGACTTTTATAACTCGATCATGGATTAAATTGATGGAATTTTTACTCCTGTCTGAAAATGATTTTTTTTGAAATTAACCAAAATTGAAGAAAAACACATTTCATTTTAACATTTTTACGGATTTTTATAGGAACAATTCTTAACAATGTGAAACGTCATATCTGATCTCTTATAATTATCATACTACATACAGAAAAGGATTCACAATTTAAGAAAATATAATTACTTAATGCATTTTTGAAGAATATTTCTCAAATAAATGTTGTAAATTTATTTTAAATTTGACTTAAGTCATTTGAGCAAAAAAAAATAGCTAATTTCTAAGGGAAATATTTTTATAATAATTTCCACAAAAAAACAAGACCAGAGTTGGAGATTCTAACTCGAGTCGCACATTAAATTGTGATTCATACTCAAAGTTAAAAGAAAAAAAACTCCAGACTTGCGACTCTCAAAAATCCTTTATTTCAAATTATAATACTTAAGCAACATTTAAACTACCGAATTCTACGCAAGTTGAACTTAAGTCTCATTCTATTGAGATTTAAGACTCAATTTGTACTCGAGGCCAAAGACATTAAACTTTATTTGAATGCGTGGCAAATCATATCAGAATATATATATCGGACATTATTTCTTTCAAACAATATTGAAAAATATCGGAGAAGTTTGATAAGCTTCCATTAGGATAACATGAAACATTCAAAGGGTAAATATAGGTATGTTGTTGTTACTATAATGGCTACTTATACATACATGTATATAAGTATATTTCATAAATATGATCTCACAATAACCCATTTAGTCTTGTCTACATGGATGTACCATACACTCACACTCCTTCTTGTAATGCTTCAATCTTATTTTCGTAGATTTAATCATTTACTTTAGATTACTTAGTAGTATGTTCTCGAACGAATTGAGAGAAACAAAGAAGAAGAAGAAGAAGCAAAAACAAAACATTAATTAAATTAATAAAAAGTACCCACAAAGACACTCCTTAGATGTCTGTACATGAGTATGGTTCTATCATAGTAGTACTAACCATCATTCATATTCATCTCGTACCTATGGCTGTATGTACTCAGTGAGCTTGAATAATGTTCATTGGTACTATATAAATATACATGTATATATGTAAATATGAAGACACACATGGGGTCTAGGAGGGAGACTGCACGCTACTAAGTTCATTTCAAATATGACATATTTCATTTCTACTTATTTTTGAACCCTTTTGGAGGAGAAGAATGTTTTAATTATGTGTGTATGTATAAAAAATTCTCGCTTTTTTATTCTACCATTGTATATATTTGAAAGTCTATTTATAAATATTTATATAGTTTTCATTTATCATGAGTGACCTCATAAAAAATCAAACCTACATTTAGATAAAATAAATAGTAAGTGCCTAGTTGTATTATAAGTTCTTACTAATTTTCTTACTTGTGCCTCAATAATATCCTCACTTCATCAAAATTTATAGTCATGCGTAGTGCGGATCTGATCAATCCAGGTTTCTCTATAAACAGTTAAATTTTTTAATTTCAAGAACCTTTACGGGGCAAAAAGTTCAACATTTAGGTGCGAAAAGAATAAAATAAAATTTATTGGCACTATACCTCCTGAAAAGTCTGATATATCTTTTGTACTCTTTGTCAGCTGTTGGTATTTATGGTATAGACCCCTTTTTAGGTATGTGAACGCTAATTTGTTGAACTTTAATTCATATACTTAATTCTAGTTAAACAGTGAATGTAGTCTTTATACTAAGAAAGAAATAAAAAATAGCACGACAATTTTGAAGAGTCTATTTTAGGTCTAGCTTTTTTGAGGGGAAAAGATGGGTAAATGCAATGAAAATCTTTAAGGAATCTCACTGACAAGAAAACTCAACCATTGTTTTTTGTGATTGATTGTTCCTTCTGTTATTGTGTTGTGTCTCAAGCTGTGGGGCGAGCCCCATAAAAAAGGCTCGAAGCAACCCTTTGGATGGAAGAGTGTTAAGATTTTATAATAAAAATTTTTATTAAAAAAGCCAAACATAATTCTAAAATTAATTATATATATTGCAAAAACAAACTTTAAAATGAGCAGGATATGAAAGTATCTCTAAAAGATTTCAGAAATACTCATTTAGTGTCTCACATCAGTGTTATTAACGTTGATCTGATGAACTCGAAAAAGATCATGTTTAGTGACATTTTTTTAAACGTAGTAATATTGAATAATAGAATTCCACGAGTCCATCAAGGCACATATCTTAAATTTGAATTGAATACAGCCTTCTTGATCTACTCAATGTTAAGAAACTATAAAATACTTAGAGGTTTAGAGATGATGTGAAGATAAATTTATGTTTTTTGCAAAAGTTTGAATAATATTGAACTTCTCCTACGAATAACTATAAATTTAGTTTCTCTAAATATAATAAATGAATGAGGATAATTTATTAGCATGGGTACAAGTAACACATGTATGTTCATTTTTATTCATTGGGATATGAACTCAAATCCCAATTTATCGTATCACTACTGCATTTAAGGATGTTTTGTTTGAAATGCAAAGTATAATAAAGAGATTAACCTTTAAGATACTAATTTGACAAGATATTTGCTACTGTCTTTAATCAGTAAAACTATTTTGTGCTTTAGAGATGAGAAAATGAATATCCGATTACTTATCTGTTTTTACAAGTTCATTTTTGTAACTTTTATTTTGTAATGGAGACTACTTCTTCTTCTTTTAGAATCATGTAGATTTTAAAATTGCTGTGAAATGACGCTTTTTGCCACCAAAGATTTGTTTATTTAATGGAGTGTTGTCCCTTGTATTTACTGTTCTATAATAAAAGTATATACATAGATTTATTAGGAGAATTGCTTTTACCAAGATATGAGGATATCATACTATAATCAAGTTCTATTGGCTTGGTGCGATTTTATATTCATTTTTTTTTTACAAAATCCAGAGTTGGAATTATCCCAGGAATCTGACTAAGTACAATTCATTTTACCCCCCCCCCCCCTCTCCCAGACATAATTTAATAATAAAAGTTGTACCAAATCAAGGGCATCACAATCCTTCTTGGCCACCACAATCACCAACATGTAGTCTTTTGTTCTATCATCCCAAGTTTTTTATGAAGCCCCAGCTGGTTACCACTTAAAAAAAAATTATAGTGTCCTTGTCTGAATTGATAATCCCCATTGTGAATATATCAACTTAATTAATTATTATCAAAGCAAATACGTATACAAAAAGATCTAATATCAATTTTCATGTTTAATCCCTTTTACTCAATCAAATTAGTTACCTCAAAAAAATTGCCAAATATAATTTTTTTATTCCCTATTTTAAAACTTTGTAATAGTAATATTATTATAATTGAAGGTTTTGATTATATTTAAATTCCTTTTCATAAAAAGATAATCCATTATTATTTTACAAAATATTTTAATGCAAAAAGAAAAAAAAATAATATGAATGGGATATTGTGAAAAGTTTTATTTTATTCAGTGTATCTACATATATTCTTCACATCTCTCCTTTTTTTTTGGTAAAAAAAAAAGAAGATATACATATATTAATAAACAAACCGTGAATATTTATTCAAATTACTATAGCGATAACAAAATTAAATTAACGTTCTTTTTATTACTCAACAATGACAAACAAAAAAAATATATACATATATAAAGGAAGAAATATCTAGTATGGGAGGACTATGCGTATGTACATAGAATGATGAATAAAGAAGTTAAAATAATTTTGTATAATGTTTTCATAACATTTCTACAAACATAATAAGATTTATTTACGGACTTTAAAATAAAAAAAAAGAAGAGAAACAGCCCATTCATAAAAGGCTAATTAAATTGACTTAAGTGAGAGAGAGAGAGAAAAAAAGGAAGGGAGAGACAAAAGTTAAGAATAACTATATTTATGGTTACGTCACATAGCAATAACTATTCTTGTACCTCTCAACCTTTCATTAAAAAAAGAAGGTTTCAAATCAGTTGGTAGTTCACAAGAAATGAATTATAAATGTTGGCTATGCTCAAGGCTTAAAATTTTTTAATTCCATTTGAGTCATCTATGCACAATCAGAACACTAATAAAGGGCAAGAGCGGAGAGATCAACAGCTGAAAAAAGTACAGAGTATATTTTTATATAGTAACAGGGATAAGTGCACAGCTTAACAAAAAAAATTGAGTTTAACAATTCAACTTTCAGGGTTTTTTTATCAGGGACAAGATCTGATAAAAATATTCATAAAAGTTGTCGATGTTTTTGGTGTTCATTGCATAATCATATATTGCAGCTTACACTTACAACACAAGTCCATTTGAGTCTTACCAATATCTATGAATGAAATATGTACTTACAGTTTGTCATTTGTGGAATGAAAGAAACAAAAAACTAAACATTGTGTAATACCATGACATAAGTTAATTTATTATAAATGAGTTAGTGACATGAAAATTTGTTGTCTCATTTAAGTGAATAATGAGAGTTATATTTGACATACAAATATGTCGTGTTTCATTTTGAATGAAAATGAAGCATTGCTAAATTTCTCCTTGCACTGTATTTAGTGTAACGTTTAAATTTTGTATATGAAGAAAAATTTTTTGTACTTTATTTGATGTTTCATTCTCGATTATAGTTCTTTTTGGGTCTCCACAAACTGTTTTCATTCACTACAAAATTACTTCAAATTATCAGAAAAAAATCAATAGTTCTAATGATATATTTACATATGTTACATTAAAAACAATGACATCGTTACTTAAAAAAATTAGGTTCCTAGAAAAAATAAAATTATCTTTTATCAAATATATCAAAAAAAAATTGACAAAATGTCTTTTTTTTCAGTAATTCTTATTATATACTATAACTGTGTTGATAACTTCTTCCTTATAGCTTTTTCGATGTTCGAGAAAAAAAGATATATTGTAATTAACCCATGTTACAACTGCCATTGGTCGTTTGTAGGTAAAAACATATGTATCTTAAAGGAATTTGTCGCTGCCAGATGTAACTCTCAATAGATTTCTAAAAAATGTTTCATTCATGTAGTACTCTGAATAGTTGTATTGAGGTAAAATATATATTTACAAATCAAGTTTAAGTAAATAACTTACCATAAGTTGATTAGCATTTTATGTACATTTTATAATATAAGATGAAACCTAGTTCAATTCACCCTTAATCATTTATCAAAATAGAAATTGATATATTATGAGAAAAAAATATGACCTTATTACAATATATTATGAATATTTATTGACATTATTATTAATTGGAAAATTCTAGTTTATAACATAAAACTACGAAATCAACTACTTTAATACAGAATATTTATAAATGTATGTAATTCCATTTGATGTTTTTATTTAAACGACCATTTACTTCATTATACAGTTATTTTATATGTATACCCCTAGGGTTTATGTAGACAAAAAATGAATTTTGTTCAAATTTACCTCAACCACAGGCCTTAAGTTTTTTCCATTTGTTATTTTAAATGAATAATAAATATTTTTGCGATATACATAGAAAATTCATATTTAATAATGACAACAAATTAAACCATTTTTATCAAAAAACTTTATTCATATTGTCATTTCATTATCTATTTTTACACATTCGATGAATATTTCATATTATTTTTCAAAACTCTCTACTGCTTAACAAAAAATAAAATATCGTAAAATCTAAAGTACTTCCAAGAAATTTTGAAGCCTTTTTTCATAAGAAAACTACCTAAATTTAGAATTAATACCTGTAAAAAAAGTTTATGATAGTCAAGAATTTATCCTTATTTAATACAATCTTTCATTGAATAAATTCCTGTCTCTCCGACAAATCTTGATAAGATGTAAAGGAAACTTACAGTTGTTTTTTTATATTTTTTTCATATTTGAATAAATAAAAAAAACCGTTTTGATGGTCACCAAATAGTTTTGTTGTCTTAGAATTTTAAAAGTGGGCTATAACTTAGGATAGTTTTTTGATTTTGATGACAAATTTAAATCCAAATCTTGTGTGTGTTTTTTTGTGAAAATGAATAAGTTTTATTTATACCCTTTAGTATTAATAAAAAAAAATTAAAAAATATATTCATAAACAGTCGTAATAAGCATTTGATTGCCTCAAAAAAATTACTATCAAATTTTTATAAAATTGGTCCTTTTGAGACATGTAAGTAATATTACAGTTTTACCTATAAAAACTGTTATGTTATACCTACATCCTCACAAAAATCTTTAGCAAAATATATTTTTTTAATGATTAACTTTCCTTTTTGTTTGGCTGATCCTAGCGGTTATATCTAATTTAACAAAACACTCATCTTTTAAATTTCTTTCGAAATTTCCTTCATTATCAAAATGTATCTGAAACCCATAAAAGATATGCAAAAAAAAATAAGCCAATCAAGAACTTATAACAAAAAATAATTTAACTAGATAATAATAAATTAATCTCATATTTGTAATTAAGTAGAGTTTTGATTAATTCTACATAGAATGAGGTATGTAATCTTTAAGTTTTTGAAAAAATATGTAAATATAATTTTATCAACTTGTGGCTTTATTACAAGTTAAACTTATATTAAATTACGAAAAAAACTTTTATATTCCGTGTGTTTTTATTGACGTCACAGATTGCATGTTAATAAAGCAAAAGTGATGCCATGTTGAAGGTAAAGGTAGTCAAAAAACAAAACAAAATGAGTTATTTTCAAAAAAATCATCTTATGTGAAAAAACTAAACTGTTGTAGTGTCAGAACAAAGGTTTTTCTTGTTATAAAGTTTAGTTATTTATGCCTTCAAAATAACTGCATTGCAAAATGATAATGTTACGTGAAAATAAGTTGAGAGTCTATGTAGATGTATGCAATTATCAAATAATTGATTATCCGCTAAATATCAACAAAAAAATTATAAAAGACAAAAGGAATGTCTCACCTTAGGAATGAACTCCTGGAGCGATTGAGTCAACTTTTGATATTCGTGATGTGTTTTTATTTTTTTCTGACTACTGCTGTATGTTTAGGGTCTCGACAACAAACACAATGAGGGGGAGCCCTCACAATGAATGACCTTCCAACAGCACTTGCAAAAACATATAAATATATGGGTATGGATCGTGCATAGTAAATACCACTTTGTAAATTATGTAAAAATAACAGCCCTTCAAAAATTGACGTAGTTTTTGTATAAAATGAATCATTGACAAGAATTGCAATTCTTTTTTCCTCTTTGAATATGTTTGATGACTAAATTCAATACACATATCTGTCTTACCATATCAGTATATTTTGTCATTTTTTTAGGCCTTAATGCATAGGAGTCATTAAATCAGTGCTTTTTTCCTTGTATTTCTTATCACATTGCCATTATCTGTAAAACAATATCTTATGCAAAAATGTACTCATTATAATTTATTATCTTAATAGGCCCTCATTTATAATAAATATAAAATATGGATACAAAATCCGTTTGGTTTTTATATGATAAGGTAACTTGACATTGTTCAATAATATATGAATATATTGTATGCATGTATAAATTTTGCTATCACTATGATCAAACAATAAATATTGTTCAATTAATCAAAACATAAGTTTAATGGATACTGAGTGTACTTATTTTTTTGGCAACTTTAGATTATCCTTTTACATTTATTCTACCTCTCAATCAAACCAACTATAAATACTCATAAATACATATACATATGTATGTGTATACAATATCATATCTTCCTAGAAAGATTAGTTTGTTTTGTTTATTGATTCTCATTATCCATAAGTTATCTTAACATAATAGTTAGAAAAAACAATAATACCTAATGGGCTTATGGGTGTAAAAAGTTATATCTAAGTTGACTAGTATACTTTTCATGCCTCTTAAGGATAAAACTTCTTTTCTCAGAATCTCCTTTGCCTACTTAATGGCAGACTGAGCAAGTATTAGTGCTACCTCAAATATATATATATATATATATATTTGCCATTGTTTTGGATATCAAATGTCTCTATTCAATTTGGATAATAAGTGGTGTGTTGTATTGGTAGTACATTATCTTACTTTAGTCACTCATTCATTAAAGTCTCATCTTGGACTAGGACCGCTTTTTAGTTTGTACTCCTTGGGAAAACTACAGTATTGTGAAATATTGTTCGATGTTTCTTCAAAAGATGAATGGAATTGAGAGACAAGACTTGAAAAATTTATGTGACACACACACACAAAAAGAAAAAAAAATTATATTGAATAGAGATTCTCCAAAAAGGTTGAAAAATAGTAAAATAGGAAACGAATACGTTTTTTGTATATCATCAAATTGATAGTGACCATCGAATGATATTAAAATTATTTTTAATAATAGGTTTGGGTTTCAGAAAAACCCATTTCACTAATGAAGGATTAGGAAGTAAGCTCTTAGGTCAATTATGATTTACAAGAACTTCTCTGACAAAGTTTTTTCCGTAATCCAAGGGTCTACTGTTTAAAATTTCATTCTTTATACATCTGTATGATTGATTCTACAAACAGTAGATTGATGCATCTAACATGTCTGATCAACTACCGATCTTTCAAAGCCTAACTGTTCACCAGGGATTCTATTGATAACCTAAGTACATGAATTCGGGTTATTGTGTCTGTGTCAGAGCTACTAAAAAACATGTAAATGGTGAACTTTATTGCAATGAGGGTCTTGAAATGAAAATTGTACTAAAGCAAAATCCGAATTCATCCAATTATGACTAAACGTGGCATTGCTGATGAACACAATGATAAAAAAGTCTTTGTGGATCATTGATTGCACATATGTAATTATATAAATTTATAACATAATTTTGAAATTTCATTATTTATGGTTTTGTCAAGCAATTTTCTCTTAAAATTATCATTTTTTATAAATGACTTCTTTAAGCTTTAAAGTATAATCTCACGATATTATTATTATTATTTTTTCATCCTTTCAGGGCATTAATTTCTTGTACAGCATTTTAAAGGAAAGCTGCGTTTATATTTTTAGATCCTAATTTATAGACATAAAAAGTGTGCTCTGTGGATTTTCAAAATAGAAATTTGATATTAAATATTACACGTGCACATAAATTAAAATCATTACTGAATTTGCCTATATACTTAGTATATTTAATATAAGTAATGATAAAAATTAAACATTAATATTATGAAACACTATTTAGGGTCCGAACGACATTTATTTTTGAGACAGGTATTAATTAATTATTTGTAAACAACAAAAACAAATAATAAATTCATCGTTCTTTATTTTTTCAAATTAACACTCCAAAATCCTAGTAGAGATATTTACACAAAAGCCCAATGGATAATATATTCCTGTTTGACTAAATATTTTTATTTTTTTAGTTTGCTATCCATCATTTAATTTTATTGAAGGCCGGTCCTATTTAGGATTTTATACAAGTGTTTAGACAGTCAATGATCAAATAATTTGTAAAAAAAAAATATGAAAATAGATCAAATTAACGTCACATACCTTCAATTATGTTGATCGTCAGGGTCAAAGCAAAACTATAAAGCAATAAATCTGTTTATGTTAGCTTGGAAAGAAATTTCCTTCAAAAAGAAATATTTTTTTTTCTTGAAAAATGTCACTTTTGAAGTATATACATAAATGTTTAACTTTCCTTTGCATGATTCACCTTGTTTTTAATTGAAATAACAATATAAATTAATCGAGGTTGTGAAGTTACTTATGGAGGAATTCAAAGCACCTCAGCACCCCTTAGTAAGCCAGAAAGTCGTCTCTTGATCATGTAAATTTGGGCAAAAATTGATCATGTGGCTGTCATCTCGAAACTTTGACTCATAGCTTTCAGTCCATCAAATATGGAATAAAGAGAAAATTTAAAAAGCTCTGAGTTATGGGTTAAAAATCTTCAAAATATTTTTAACCAGTAAAAATGATAACTATTTTATAGAGAAATAAATATTCATAATAATAGAAATTCTTTAACTGACTATCAATTTATTCTGTAGAATCCTTGTACATTTATTTAAATACCTAAAACAAAATGTTCTACCTTTACAATTTTCAAAGATAAAACTCTTTAAATATTTCCTACACCTGAATAAACTAATGTTTAAAATTATCTATTAATTTTAAAATCCATTATTTTTGTGTTCCTTTCTTATTCACATTTGCGACAAGTTATATATATAAAAATATAACAATTTATATTTTTTATGAACTTAAATTAATTACGTTTATATAACATGCTTACATATAATTATATTGTTTGCAATGAGTATTTGTGTTAAGCCTCTTATTAAGGGGAGAACAAAAAATAATGACCCTTTTTATTACAATAAAATGGATCAACTTTGCGTATAGTATGCGTCGTTACCCTTTTGGCTATATGTAGTTGGCTAAATGATAGATTCAAAATTATTCAGTAATTTCCTTTAATAACTAGTTATCTCTATGTAGTTGAAGTGTTCATAACTTTAAGCTTACCCAGAGATTGCCTTCTAAATACCTATTATGTATCTTTTGATTATTACAAGTGTTTAATCGAGAAGAAACCGAAATGTTCTCATATAGAATGTCGTTTGAGGTGAGATATTATGTGAACTTGTTTTTTTGGAATACGTGACAAAGAAAGTTACTATCAATCCAATATTTTACTTAAAGTATTAATACTTAAAAAAGGATTACTTAGTCATTCAAACATTTGTGAATCAAGTACCTTACAAGCCGAGCTTTGAGTGTATTTAGCATTCAAATTAGATTTTCACATAAATAGATTTTTAATTATTCATATTTTCTATGTAGTTAATTTCATTCAAAAATTAACTATTCATGAAGTCTTTTAATCACAATTAAATTAATTGCAATATTACATGTAAATAATAACACGTATAATTTGGGATTTTCTATAAGTTGTAACATGTATAAACATGCAAATTGAACAATTTACAATTTTTACTTCCCATAATTTCTAATTTAACACGAGTCATTTTAACTACCAATCGTTAATTGATGCGATCATTCTATTTTTACTCTTTTAATTTTATTTAACTATTACATAAGTGATAACTTTACCTATTACATTATTATTCAAGAAATATAGGTTTAATCACTTAATTTTTATAAAAAAAGTCAAGAATAACACGATAATTCATCAAAAGTGAATGAAATTTAAATCATTGCTTTTTTTCATGGTAAAACAAGCCATGTTCATAATTATTTACTTGCAATGTGTACATGTTACCGATTGTACACACTACTTATAGGTATGCATGTATGTATCTATTTCCAATAAGTTAACTACTCATTTTACAATCAATATGAAACTTAATTGAATAGACAAAACTCGATAAAAACTTAACCTCTTTAAATATTGACTTTTTACGGGTCTAATGTGCCGTGGTCATGATCATTTTCCTCGAGAGAAAAATGGGACTAAGACTTTCAGGGATCAGGACAAAGATATAATAAAAAAGTTTTCTTCAGTTTTCTTATTTTTTATTTTTAGAAAAGGAAAATTTTAATCTAGGGGCTTTGATTTTGGTCATGACAACGAAACCAAGAGTTTTAAAAACTACTCGTGGCATAGACCTTGCGTCCAAGACTGTTATCTAGAGCTGCATCACTATTCAGTACATATATTTCTATACATGTATACAAAATGGCGACATTCTTTCTACATGTAAATATAAGTACATAATAAATTTTATAAATCTTTATAATTATCATTTTATACTCATCTTCAGAAAAAAGAAGAAAAAACCAACTGAGGTAAAAAAAATAAATATATAAATACGTGTCCATAACTTCATTATCACGATCCTGTTCGTCCTATAAAGCAAGATAAAATAAACACACCTTTTTTTCCTTCTTATTCTTAGTCGTAAGTATGTATATAAATTATTTTTTGCGACACTTGTATATGAATGTGTATGCATAAATTAATAAATATGTGTGTAAAAAGGGTTTCATTTTGGCAATGGGTTGGCATGAGTGTACATATGAATATATGTAGAGTTTTGCTTGTGATTGGTGCCTTATTTCTATAGGTACACATAGGTATTATGTAGGTACAAACTCGTAGTTTATCGTCGATATTCTCTTTAAAAATAGATAAATATACCCATGTACCTTCATACATAACATTATAAGTTATTGGACCAAATGAATTCGTGACTTTTGCAAGCTCATAATTTACCAAAGAAAATCCAAATCATAATCACATACGTCGTTAGTCTCTGTATTTAAAAAAAAAAAAATTTTTTTTACGAAAGATTTATCTAATGGCAAATATATTTTGATATATGGGGAAAAATATTTATAAACATATTTCTCCGTATTCTTCTTATATAAGATCAATTTTTGCAACTATGTACAATACTATGTTTCAACAAACGAAATCAATATTTAATCCGTAATTGTTTCCATGAAGAAAAACATTATTGCGCAATCATTTACACTTCTGTACGTAGATACACACAAACTCAATACCACTCATACCACTCAATTGTTTTGACTTTAAGATAAAATATTGCTATCCATTAATCAATGGATGATTTAAAAATAAATAAATATATTATTTTGTTCTAATATAGAGCTAAATATATGGTACATATTTCTAGTAGTGATGAGGTTTTTGTTATCGGTTGATCTTGAGCCCAATTTTTGAAGGTCCTGGCCTCGCCTCAATCATAACCACTCAAAATCTAGGTTTTATAATGATCTCACCCCTTTTAAGTTTTGATCTTGTTGCCAAGACTCAGATAGATGCAAGTTGATTTTTTTACCTTGGTTTTGATCCCTCAAAATCT
The DNA here is from genome assembly GCA_963680855.1 of Lepeophtheirus nordmannii. NCBI lineage: Eukaryota > Metazoa > Arthropoda > Copepoda > Siphonostomatoida > Caligidae > Lepeophtheirus > Lepeophtheirus nordmannii. The sequence goes on along the minus strand of OY804522.1, from coordinate 28,479,812 downwards.
TAATATTCCCTTGCTGTCGATCTCTCTAAGCCTTGGCTTCCCTTTGGTTTTGGCTTTCCTGTAACATGTTTTTGTGTCAAATAAGGTAGTCTTGACTACGAAACTAATTTTTAGGTATTGAATAATCAGTGGATTATGATTCAACCAAAAAAGCCCAGGGTTAGCCAAAATGAAAAAGGTTCATCAAAAGTTGATTGGAATTTTAGAAAATTGATTCTATTTTATAAATTGCTCGCATTTATCAATATTGTAAATATAGATCGATATTTTAAAATCAGTAGTTAAGTCGTTATAGTCTTTTTATTGTTTAATTTACAAAGGAACAATAAAATGACTTGTTATTGATGGTATAATAGTACGCACAGTCAGTTGTCCATATTTTTAAGAGTTTCCCTGAGAAATAAATGTAGAGAGTTAAATTGCTTTCCAAAAGTAAAAAATGGCAGATTTTTAAATTAAAGTAATTACAAATTATTGAAGATATACATATACTTAATTGTATGGTGTGTCTATTATATCATTTGTTCTCGAGCCATGGATCAGAGCTTCAAATTTGAGTTAATCAAAGAGTATCCTCTTTTTTGGACAAAAATTTTTTTTTTATTGTATGTAGTCACACATTTTATGCTTGAAATAGAAAAAAAATCATTTTGGCACTGTTTCAAACCTCTAGCTATTCAAAAATGAACAATACATTTTGGGGCCAAAATGTAGCATCTTTAAGCAACTAATATGTTTTTTTTATTTTGTTTCCTGTATAAAATATACTGATACTCCAAAACAAATCCGGATAAATAATATATATAAATGATAAATAAGGGATAAAACCAGGGTCGGCAATTTACTGATTTCTGTAAGTAAAAATCGGATTTTTAAAAATTAAATCAAGTTTTAAAAGCAGATAATGTGAAAACAATAAAATTTTATTGTTTATGATTGATTATGTTAAAACAACTCACTTAGATCCATGATAAACCATAGTAACAGTAGATGCATGCATACTGTAAAAAGTAGCTTTGAGAGATCACAACATAAAAAAATATTGAGAAATTATGTACATAAGTAGTTGTATAAGTTTTTTATTCTTATGGTCACAAGGTTGATGTGTTAGACTAAATAGTCCAATATTTAAATAGATTATGTACAAATAAAGAAATCATTGGTCATACATATATTATAACACTCATAATGACTTAAAATCAGGAGTATTACGTAAGAGCAAATCTTCTGTGGCTATTAATTATGTTAGAAATGTAGTGATAATTTTTTCCACTAGATTTAAAAGTATACTTTTATGATAATACTTGCAGATAAAATTCATTTTTTCCATGACCATTTCATGGGTCCATGCATGTGATAAGTACAAGTATAATTTAAATCACTGATTCTTTAAAAAAATTCCTGAATTTAATTAATTTAATCTACCTTTCTTTGAAATAAGTTATGATTAGGTTTTTATGGAAAAAATATGGTGCTGGTTTTATTTTTCATGGCTGTCCTATAAAAATGAGTTAAGGGGAATGGGATTCATCTTAGAAAATAGTTAAAAATCACACACTTAACAAATTGATGGTTAAGAAGAAAGTCACGAAGTAAATCCATAAATTCCCTTTAAATTATTGCATAAATGCTTTATATCCACCAATTTAAAATCCTACACACTGACTACATAAAGAACTGTGAAATTGGCTTTTAACTTTATGCATATTTGAAATATATACATACTTGGCTCTAATTATGAACGACCGCTTTTGATCATGATACTTATGATACATTTACAGATATTTAAAAGTCATAGATATGGCACAGAAATGCAAGACTTGCAATAAAATTTATGCAGGTAAATTACAGTTAGAGTGGTTTAAGCATTGAAAATATGGGTATATGTACATTTGAATGTAGGTATGGAGACCTGTAGTCTGCATGCATTCAATCGTCAACTCATTCAGTAAGTTTATTAGCCCTGAGACATAAAAGTCTCATTTCTGCCTACATGTAAACAAACAAAACCAAAACTAAAAACCATTTGGAATCGTTATATTGAAGGCACACTTTATGAGAATATTAATTTCTATTTCAGACATACTTATAGATATAGATATAGGTATACATAGGTTGCAAAACTTTTAAAAAAAAATGACTATGGTTATAGATGTATAATACAACTCATATGCAAAAGTCATAAAAAGCACATAAGTATATGTACATTGTATGTACATGTAAGCGAGTCTTGGATCTGCAAAGACATTTATGAATATTATCAGATAAAAATGATAAGGATCGTATATGTATAATGAATCGATATATATGATTAGAGTGTATCACCCCCCCCCCCTTCTCCCCCTACTTGAAAGTCTTTCATAAAGTAAAAAAGAATTAAAAAATCAGCAAGAGCTAATTTATGTTTCATAACTTTTTCCTAAGTCCTTCGTTTTTTCTTCTTCTTCCATTGCAAGTCATCTACGATCAAGCATAAAGTAGGTAGCAACGTACTCTTTATTGTCGATGATTTGGAGTAAGAAAATAAAATAATTATTAGGTAATAAACTTTGATTGAATGGGTTTTTTTTTATGTCAAGTTCTACCTATGGAGTGATATTGCAGTTTGTTGTTTATCACTACTTAGAAAGTATGGACAAAGTCATAAACAATAGTTGTTTGCAGATGCAATATTATCAATGATGTCCAAAAACATTAAGCAACTGAGTATTATACTATAAAAATATGTGAGACGATGAACAAATATAATATTTTGTTATTTATCAGTGCCATCATATAGTGAGATGGCATTATGTAGGTAGATTCTGGAAGTTATTAACATCATTCAAATTATGAAAAAAACTTTTACTGTGATGACTGACAAACGTTCCCTCTCTCTATATTTATATATAACAGATGCACATTTGAAGCAACATATGAGAAATGGAATAAAATAAAAATGAAATTAAATGTACTAATAAATATTCAAATTTTAAATACAAACTTGACCATAAGTGACTTTAAAAAATTAACGGACACGGTCTTTTTATTTTATTTACACTTTAAAGGCACAGTTTTTAAATATATGATATAAAAAATTTTATTGATGCATTAAATTTGTGCATTCTTCAAAGAAATATGTTCCTTCTAAAAGTGAATAAAATATATATATATATTATGTACAATACATAACTTTGAATTCACGAGAATTGTCAATTTGATTCCAAAACAATGTCCATGATTGCAAATACGTACCGTGTGATTTCAAATTCTTTTGTTTTCTTGTTCAAATCACCTTGGGTATTTGAATAGACCAGTTCAATTGAAAATATATAGGTTAAATAGCAGATCTAGTAAAACATTGATTTTCAATAAAATAAAATTATTGTACATTCAAAAAGAAGGACTCGATCAAAAGGGGTATAAGATTTTAATGAATAAAATCTACTCAAACCTGTGACAGATGAGAAAAGCCTCTCAAGGGATACTTTTTCTAACTCAAATTTGGCTGTAACTCTTAAGTCCATTAACCCTTTCAATACCAGACAATTAACTTCACACTTAATACCATCCGGGTCCATTGTGCTAATATATATATGGATATTAAACTGTCCATTTTTCAGGATCATGACTTAGATCAAAGGCACCCAATTATTTTCTGGTATTTATGAATGCAAAAATAACGTTTAGTAGGATGATAAGTCTCTAAGTTTATTTTTTAGACGTCTCAAGCACTTTTTGTGTCCAAAATAGGGTTCTTATTGGTAAGTCTCAAAAGCTAGATTTGTTGAATGATTCTGATGTAAGTCTTTTCTTCCTTCAAATATAATGTACTCATTATCGTTGCTAATTACGTATATGAGTTACATATTACGAAATAGAGTCAAGAGCAAGTAAATTTATAACTACAGGAGCCTTGCAGTTGATATTCAGTCACTTCAATAACTTATTCATTGATGTAACCTTAGGATTGTCTTTGTTATGGAAAGTAAACATTTATAGAGGGATGGAAGTGACAAAAAGATATGTTTGTGATTGACAAATTGTTAACGTATATATATATATATATGTTTAATGACTTAATTTACATAAAAAGCGCTTTGATATGACGTCATTTATCATCAAAAGTCTTATTCTCTTTTTATTACCTCCTAAACCCATAAAGATGGGACTTTCATTCATAATATTAACAATTTTGTGATTAGTAAAGGAAAAGCGCTTACTATTCTTGTCCTTTTTAAAAAAAAATTATTAGCATTCCTTTTTAGACTGTTGAAGGACTAGCAATGAAAGAATTAAAAAAACTTCACCAACATTAGTTGTACACATATTTTTTTTTAAAATAAATCATAATTTATTCAATAATATTGTTTTAAATGTAGAAGTTTCTCCTCATTAAAGCAGTTGTACAGGATATACACATATGTTACTTTCCCCCTTCTAAAGCCATATATATTCAGGCAGCTAAAATTAATACTAATTAATTCAAATGTACCATGATTTTCACTCCCGTCTTTTCATCACACTCTCCAAAAGTCCCATACCCATATACGTCATATGATATGCATTAAAAATAAACTATTATATCGTTAAAAATTAGCCCACTAAGGTTAATTTTTAACGTAATAAATGTAATATCCTATGTAATAAATTAGCAAGTAATTCAAGGGATCTAAACTATCTGTAAACAATAACAATGAAAAGTTGTGTGAATTGCCATCAATATGTGATGCCCTTTTTATAAAATACTCCTGAATTGTTTCTTATGATTTTCTCGAAGTACCCTGCTTTTTTGTTTCTTTATTGATCCAAAACAAGGATCATTATAAAAATTTAGCCTTTTCTAAGGACTTGCTAAAAAGAAGAAGAGATATTTAGCTATATCAAAGCAATTATAACTTTTAAAACTATTCAATGATGTCAAAGTTACCAAAATGTTCATAATTCTCTGTTAATTATCTGTAAGATGACTCAGGCATGAGGTTTTTTACTTTTCATAGCCAATTTTATTTAATAAACTGGGAATAGAGTTTTTTTATAAGTTTGATTTTGAATGTACTCTTTCACTTTTTTATTTTTGAAAAATTTACATTTGATGTATATTTTGTTTGTTAAAAACAAAATGAAAACCTTACAATGACTGGAAAGTATATTTCAAACGAATTAGTAATGTGGACTACATTGTTGTAATTATCAATGAATAATTGTAACTAAAGACCAAAGAGGACGTAACTATAAAACTTTAGTGTTGGAGTGAGATTTACATCAATGGGCATCCTATATGTAAAGTCTCTGAAGAATGGTTCCCTTGATAAAGGAACTCTCATTCTCGATCTTTGTTATGACTAATAAGCAATTTATAAGTAAAAATAATTATTTTTTTCACATAAAAAAAATCTAAATAAATATGAAATTAGTTAAAAAAAATTACTTTGCTCATCTGTATATTAGTTGAATTCATCTCTTACAGTCATTCCAATATTTATATATAGGTTATTTAACTAAATTCTTTGTAGTGGGACACTGAAACTTTGAATATAAATGAATATTTTGTACATATACACATATGATTTGGACTCTATATATTTGAAATTGAAATAAAATAAAATAATTTGTATAGCAACTTGGCATGATATTTAAATATATTATATATTTATGAATGCATTTAAAAAACACTTCATACCCATTATTGTAATCTCTTTCTTTCCTTGACAACTATGTAATTCAAAGTGAAAATATAGAATCCCACGCTTTTATAATATCTAAAAAGACCATATGAAATTTCATGACCTAGGTAAAGAATATGAAAACCTTTATTAACGTAGTGTGTTACGTTAGCACCTATATGTACATACATACATATAAATCCATGTAAAAAATACATACAAAACTAATCCATTATCATTTTCTGCACATCTTCGACCCCATCAATCCTTGATGTTCTATCATACGTCATGCAAAAAAAAAAAATATCTAAAAACAGTTATCAATCAATAAAAAACCTTTCAATAGTTTTCCTCTTTCTTAAAAATTAAAAAAATATAATCACTTACAAAATATCCGTGACTCAAAGTATACATACATTAATTATACAATTCTCATTAATTGGTATTTTTACATTTTAAGATTTTATAAATGTTATATAACAATAAACAAGGTTATTTAGAAGAGATGTACCAGAAAAGTGGTTTTTAAAGTCGGACTCTATCGCTACTAATACTAATTATAGAAAAACGTTTTTTTTTTAATTTTTGACATTTAATTTGATGTCTATGTCTTCTTCATTAAAATTTTTTTAAGAATACGTTTTAACCTATTTTAATCAAAAAAATTAACAAAATGATTAAAAAAAACATTTTATCTCATATTTCCAAATAATTTGAATATTTTTGCAACTCATGCAATTAAACAATATTCAATAGAAAACGACAAGGTAAAAAATTTGTTAGTCTAATTTTAAAATGTATTAAATGAATTTTTTTGTACATTTATTGTAATCTCTGACCAAATAAATATGACTTAAAACAACTTTATCCAACATTTATATTTGAATTGAAGCACTTGGTAAAATTGTAGATATATTAGGTTAAAGTTTGAGGATCAATGTTTATATGTTACATATAAATAAATGGATATAAAATATTAATACTTTTCTAAAAAATATAGAAATAATGACTTTTTTTTTTTTTTTTTTTGGTAAATTTAAAACATTTATCCACAAACTTTTCCTCTAGAACCAATACAGTTGTCATTTGAACAATTTTTAAAATATATGGGTCAATTACTTTGTTATAATAAAATATATATGTGGTTGTTGTAGATTTTTAATATTTTATAAATCAATTATAAATTTACCTCTCTATTATAAATTCAGTAAAATCTTAACCATAGAATGGTTTTGATAAAACTCGCCTAGAACCAGCAAAACTGTCATATTGATGGCTATTGTTCATATGCCATAATAATTGTTAAGCTGATTATTACACATTCAATTAATATTTTTGCAATATCAAAGTATTTTCCAACTTTTTAAATTTCAATTAGTTCCCTAGAATTAATAGATTTTGATTCATCAGAAGCAAAAAGTTGTATTGATTTTATTGAAAATGATTTTAAAACCTAACAAAACTAATAAAACAAAGAAAATTATTAACCACTCAAACATAAAAATGAAATTAAATAATATCCTCCATTGCATTACAAAAGGTACCAAAATATAAGATGCAATAATGATGACTATGATAATACTCTATTAAAGAAAAAAATATGGTAGTTTTAGTGTAATAAAAAATGATAAAGACAATAAACTAAGAAGGAATAAGCTATGCATAATAATTTTATCTAGGAACTTTTTATTAAGATAATACCTCGATTAAAACATGTTACATATTTTTATAAATATTCATTGGTAACTAACAACTCGCTTTTATTGACATTGGTAGAAGCTGAAGGAGCCGAAAAAAAATGTAAAAAGTCCAAGAATTAAATTAATATCAAGTAATGATTTTGAATGTCAATGTTTCGTGAGGCAACGATGGTTATCTGTTAACTTTTTTGCTTAATAATTATTGGGATGGAAAATACTACAAACAAAACGATACAAATTATTAACCCATACAGTCAGTAACAGTGTTAAAAAAATATTTGACTTTTTCATATTATGTCCTATTATTTGCATACAATTCCATGGAGGGGTTTTGAATGCCTTTCTTTTATTTACTAATTTTAATAATTTAATTTATGTCATTCTTGATCATACTAAAAAAAAAGTAAATAATTGATTGAAGTCCAGTAGCAAAGCACTTCATTTAATTTAGTATTAAAAAAAATGATTTGTATTATTTTCACAAAATATATCGAAAATATTCATTATAAATAAATATACATCTGTTATTTGAATAAGAAATAAAAAAAATAGTGATTTATAAAAGATAAACATCTCATTTGTTACTATTTATTACATCAATGATTTATATTTTTTTTTAAAGTAAAACTTTCTTTGAACGAGAAATCCTACCTATTGCTCGACTTTGATTACAATCACATCATGCATATGTAGATATGAACATTCATTTCTCCTTATTAGATATTTCAATACATTCCTAAGTTTGAAAAATCGTTATTCCCCTTGATTCCGATACTTATACATTTTTTAAGAAGTGGAAAGAAATGGTGATAATATAACTAAGAATCTATATAAATAAAATAAAATAAAATAAAAACCACTAAAGTTTTCCCATAAATCAAGCTCGAATTTCCTTATAGATTTCATCACGATCATCACACCTTCAAGTACGTTCATAGGTACATTTATTTATATGCCCTTTTGAGTGCCTTGAATTCCCTCGTATTTTTTTAAGGGATATAAATTTTTAGTACGTGTTAAAAAAAAGGATGTTTCTTAAGTGAGTGAAGTAAAAAGAAAAAAAAAACCCCATCATTCTATACACATTTTTAATTCGGGGATACTTTTTTTTTCTTTAAAGAAAACCCCAAATTGACGTTTTTAAAAAATATTTAAAAAAAATAAAAATGTATTATTTGAAAGGTTTTTTTTCCTTCAACTTTTGGTCAAAGGGCTTATTGCCTCATTGAAGCTGAGATATTTTATTAAAAGTATTATAAATGTGTGAATTACATATATACGTTTAAAAGACACATTAACTCTGACCAATAAAGGATTTTCTTTTGTAAGTCATTTGTTGACTTCCTTAATGCATTCATAAATCATTTGTCATTGAGTATCTACACCCTAATCTTCAAATTTCTTGGAAGCCATAATCGGAATTTTATAGCCGTAGTTAACATTAAAACTCATCAATTGATTTGATAGTTTCATTCTCATGTATTTTGTGGACATTTTACTTATGATGATAATTTGCTCTCGATAAATAACATATGTTACTTATATGAATTTCCTACTTTTGGGCACTCTAGAAGAATGTGAATCAAGTTTGAAGACTAATTTTAGCGATGTTTGAGTTTATGGAGGTTTCAAAGCTTCGCAACTTAGCAATATCAACATGCACTTTCTCCCTTTTTTTTAATTCATCCTCGACAAGATTCTGGTCTTTTTTTGGCCTCTAATTGTAACACACTTGTTTTGCATGTGTTTTCGGACACAAATTTTTTCTTTTTCACATAAGAATTCTGATTGGCAACAAGTCTTCTTGCTCAGATTATTCTGGAAAAAACAATTTTAGACTGGTACATTGCTAAAAAAATCATTCAACGTCTTGTATTTGTAGAGAAGATGATCTGTGTATCAAATAGTAATACATATTGTTTTGAAAGATCAAATGTTCGGAATCTATTTTGGTTACTAAGCACAAATGTTTGACATAAATGTTATTCGTATTGAAAAACCATCGAACTGTTTTCACGTCAAAGGGTTAAAGTAAAATTGACATCATAACATTGCATTTATAATGATGAAAGGTACTCATTGTAATGTTGCAGGAGCAGAAAAATGATTGAAAAAATATATGGAAAAACTTTTTTTAAATACATTATTATGTTTAAGTTTAAAAGTGTGACCCGATTGAAAACATTTGTGTACATAAATGCTGTCTCCCAAACCGTTTATATTAGATTGATTATAATTTGAAGTAAGAGTGAAAGAGATGATTGTGTATGTACATATCTAGAAAAATATATTTTTTTATCTTGAAGATTCAAATGAATGATAAGGAAAGCAACAAATATGTACAATGCTCAAACATCTCTAACTGTGAGGTCCCCCAAAAATTGCTAATTCTCCTACAAATTACATAATAAATGCAAATTGACTGATTCTCTCTTATTATTATTTTTTAAGCTATATATGTTTACTAAAGAGAAACCAAAAGTGATGGATTCGTAACCATAACTTGTATGAAAAATACAATAACAACACATGAAATAACAACCTTTGTGAATAAAATATTTGATAAAGATCAAAAACATGTTTTTTTTCTTCTCTGTTTGGTTGGTATGTTTGTCTGTGTAAAATGTAAATTGATTTACAGACCTATAATTCCTTTTTATTCAAAGAGAAATAATAATAATGATAGAACATATATTTATGTAACTACAAATGTACATATTATTAAAAGATATGATTTGAGACCAACAAATACAAATTTTAAAGGTTGGGAAGAGGTATTTTGACAATAGGAATATTTGACCCAAAAGAATGAATAACATTTTTTTAAGAAAATATTTTGAGATATTGCAAATGATTTAAATAAATATTTGGCAGTGCCCTATATGAGTTTAGAATGGACAGTTTTGTATTGAATTGAGAAATCTCTGTTCTGTCAATAAAAAATAAAGGAAAAATTTTAAACTTGATTTTTAAAAAAGTTTTATGTAAATATTTGCTAAAAAAATACAAAAGCGGTTTCAAAAAATGAAACTAATCTTGAAACCATATTTGTAAAAACAGAGAAGATCTGTATACAAGTGAAAGAAAATGGCGGATTTATCATTAAACTAACTCACTTTTTGGTTAAAAAATTTTTTCCACTAAAAATAAAAATTTGCAAAAATTTCTTTTGTAAGACGCTTTGAAGTAAAAAATGAATTCAATTGCTATAAAAGTACTTTAGATTCATTAAATGAAATTTCTGACTCTTACTTTCAATATTTTTGGCCAAAAATGCACTGTTTTTGTTTATTTGTAGAAATAAAAATATAAATCCTTTTTTTTCTTTTTTTTTCCAATAATGATCTTTATTTGTTGCTGCAAATATCAATGGTAATGGTAATTTTAATGTACCATTGTTACTACTGCGCCTTTAGTTGAAGATACACTAATTTTTCATTGTTCTTTTGTACGTCATTAGATCACGTGTGTATTAATAAAGTAACACATAATTCACTTTCTTAAACAATATAAAAAAATTTACATAGCAATTTCCTTTTATGTTTGTTCAAACCTTTGAAGGGATTCAGGCTTTTTCTTTGAATTTCCTTAACCTATAATATTTAAAATATCTGCATATTGTATACACTTGCCAGAGTGAATATTTGGCATCGTCTATGATTCATTACTCCTTTTTCCCATTTAAAAACTCTGTCACCCACATATAACCTGTAGCCAAAAATAAAAAGTCTCAACAAAGAAAATAACACTTAATATAATGTACTCATAAGTGCTTTGGTATAAGTGCTAAATATAAGATCTGTAAAATTGTTCCATATAGTTAAAACAAGGATACAAGAACTCTTCAAAGGTGTGAGACGTTCTTTGAACAGTTTTTATTTTCTTAATGAGATGAATAAATGATATTGCTAGAAAATATAGTTACTTTTTTATATCAGTTGATTCGGTTTTTAATATTGGACTTATAATCCGTTCCCTCTCCAAATTTCAAAGCACTATACATCATTATCTCGTATTTTATAGTAAAGTAATTTATTTTAGCTATTGAATTCATTCACTAAAAATTAATAGTTTAATTATTTCATGCACAAAAATATTATATTTTGTCATCATTCTAATTTTTGACTTAATTAATGTAGGTACTACTTCTATTAATATTGGATGCTTATAACGTCACTGGCTGATGTATATATATATATATATTTAATAACGTCATTTAGTAAAAACTGTTCCATGGGATGACTTTTTCATCCCATTTGTACATGTCCTTAAGATTTAGGTCAGAACATCTAATTTTGGTACGGATACATCCCTATATATATATATATATTATTCTGGAGTTGACTATTTTGGATAATACATACACAGCCAACGTTTATACGAGTAAGAACCCTTGATCCTTTTTTATTAAGGAAAATGATAAACTATTTTTTTATTTATCATTCCATTTAGTCTTCATCATATACTAGACTTTTAAATATAACAAGTGTGAACACAATAGAGACTCCATTTTATGGGAATATTTACATCCTTGTATGGTTTTATTTTACTTCATACATTTATTCTATACAACAGTTCTTTTGTTTTTTATCATTTTGAAAATCAAAAGATGAAGTTGTTTTTTAAAAAGATTTTGTCGAATAACTATATCAACAACAACAAAAAAAATGCTTATAGCATCCCTCTCAAAATCAACAATTTGTATGTATTGTTTCTGTCACCTGAGGATTTGCCAATTTGCATCCCTTATTAGTGTTCTTAAACTTTGATTTGTTAAAATTAAATTAAAGTTAGTAGAGCTGTAAACAACACCAATTACTTGATAAACATTGATCCCAAAATGAAAATAATTGAAGTCAGTCATTTTGAAGCCGCATAAAAAGACTGAGCATTAAAAAAAAACCCATTCTTTTATAAAACTGTTTTTTTTTAATATTTTTAAAACCATGAAATGATGAAGTTACTTACAGTTTTTTTTTTTTTTTTGAAATTCATTCATTTTGTTTCATAACTACAATGTAAGCAATGACTATTAAGATATTATGTCTCCAACATAAAAGCGTTGCTTTTGGTTTATTATGTAGTATGTGATGTCAATGAAAACGCTCTGTATGGAAATGTTTCCTTTCGGGAACCTCGGTGTCTTATAATTATAGTACGCACAGACTAAGAAAAAAGAATAATTTAATAATTTACGGCATTTGCCACAGAAGCAGTCTATTAATTACAACCTGTTATAGCTCTTAAGAAATACTTTTTATGGCTAGTACGCATTTAATCCATATAGCCCATGTTATTTTTATTTATTTACCATATCTTTTTTTTTGGAATAGGGGGGGGGGGGAGGGGAGATATGAAAAAACATTTTGAATACTAATTATCTACTTATTGTTATAAATAAAATACAAATCTGTTTTGTTTGTTTGGTATTACGCATGAATGATGCCACATGACAAAAAAAATGAATTTATAAATACATTTTGACAACCCAATTTATATATTTTCACATTAATTTCTCCTATATGTAACATGCGTACACACATTTAATGTAATCACATTTGTTATTCGTCACTGTGAAAAGATTTTGGGAAGTTTTTCTATTTTTCCATAGTTCATTATTGGACTTAATCCTTACTATATATTCAAAACGGCATTATCTTCTCAAAATTTTCTTATTGAGAAGAAACTTGCCACACAAGTAATCTAACGCACGATCGTTTTTTTATTTCTTAAACTACGAGTTTTGAATTGCAAACATGGTAGAAACTGCAAATCTTCAGATCAGAGCTCTGTACGTAAATATATCACTTATTTAACCCTTCATTAGTAAGCTGGGATTTTATGTACTTCAAATATTAATAAACTGCTTCTAACTCTCTGACCTACATTCTGATTCTATTTCATAGACTGCATTTGTTAGTAAGCTCCAAAAACGTAATAGAAGTTATAATGCCTTTTTGTAGATATTATTCGTATATTTTTTAATTTTTATTGATGTTGTAAATTTAATTTATTTGTTTCCTTTAAAGTCATTCCTTTCCTTGGTTCTTATCATTACCTGTCGAATTAATATAATGCATTTGTCATGAAATTTTTAAATGTTCTATGGATTATTATTATTAGCTATTTTTTATTCCCAAATTCATACATTTTTAAAAATCCATCTTTGTCCTCAAAATTATTTTGGGGTCCTCAATTATTTTTAGGTACGAAGGGTAACTCTTTCTCAAAAATACAAAGTGAAAACTTTAAACCAAATGACTTTATCTATGGAATATGTAAATGATATGTTACATACGCCAATTCTCATTTCAACAGCTTAATATGAAGAAGTTTGATTCCATTTCAGTTCAACTGTTCATTAATGTATCCTCTTTACATATATATTTAGCTAGAAACGCTATGAAATTTGTCAAATTCTGTGATCTGAAGCTTGACCTTGAGTCAACAACCATTCATAGTATGAAAAGAATACACACCAATAGCTGAATTCATCTAATATCAAAGGGTATATATTTCATGGTATTGTGTTAAATAGGCACATTCTCTTCTTTCTTTTTCTAATCGTATAATACCTCATTTTTTATTATGAAGAAAAAGCTCATTTTGTGCATAGATAAAAGATAATAGGCATTATCTCTTCGGAACATCATAGTCAATGCATAACCCTCAACATTTGATTAAAAGTGTTTATCTTATTTTCCTTATGCCACTTTAGATACTTGTCAAATCCAATCTGGTGAAGCGTGACAGGCTATCACATAAAAATGAATAAATAAAATAAAATATTGTGAAATGTCATTGAATTATTTGATTTAGAATGTATACATATGCAAAATAAATAGGGTCCATGTATTAGTACTCTGACTATGAAAATAAGCAGATTGAAAATCAAAATAATAGTCAGCAATTGACAGCACTCTGTATTTATTTTGTTATTTTGAAATGCACGTATCATTTAAAAATGTGGCTCACTGTTTATCATTTCTAAAGGCTTGTGGGAATGAAATACACACTTATAAGTCCACACACTTATACATAAGAACACTTTTCATTATAATCCAAGGAGAAATTTATGAATAAGTGCTAATTACTACAGTAATTTATAGTATTAATAATCCTACTCATATAATATATCCATTTAAATACATATATTTACATTTTACATTGATTAAATATATTTATTTATTGTTAAAATGTATTATAGCATATGTAAATAATTCAATGCCTACAAACCACACAACAAATAGTAAGAAGATTCAATAATAATGCATCAGTCAAATTGCAATTTTAAGCTGTAAATCCAATTAATTCATCAGGTATAATTGAACCAATTAAACATCATGTCTCAAATAATAATAATAAAAAAGATTTGAATTGAGATCAACAATGCAAGATCCATATCAGCATATATCAATTGTTGGGTAGGGGCCCAAGAGTGGCTCACAGATAGTTTATAAGTGGGTGGCAAAGATTTGATGAAAGAGAATAAAAGGAAAATAAATAGATTGAGGGTGACGTCACTTGCTGATACATATCATGATGTCATGTTTCATGTGATGGTTCTTGCATCCAATTCCGACGGGAATCTACTGTACAGCAAAATTTTGGAATCAATACTTCAATACTAAACATTTTCTTTGAATGATGATTTTGGATTTTCTTCAGTTGTACATTTGGTAAGAATTTAATTATTTCATATCCAAGGTAATATTCCACCAGCCTGATTTCTGTAATATTGATTTCATATTGTCATTGAAAGTGATAAAATTGTATAATTTTGGAGATTCTTCCTTATATTAATAGCATTGTTTGTGAAAAAAGTAAACCTGTTAATCTCAAACAAATAGAAACTGTAAAAGTAATTCTGAATTTAATCAACGGGAAAAAAAGATAATACTTCACTCAACCAAATCAAAATTTCATGATTTTTGGTAGAATAACTCATATATACATATGAGTTTTAGCCAGCTAAAATTTGCTCTTTATGAAATATTGTCGCTTTACTCCGTCCCAAGTTTCTCAATGTCAATCACAATTAAGGAAAAAAAAATATAATCGATTCTATTTCAGCCCTTATTGTAAACAAATAAAGTATCAAAAAATCAAATGAAGACTTCTAGATTATAGATAGTATTCATGGGTACCTTGACCTATCAATAAATTTGAATAAAATATTCATAGTTGATCGACATATTATGCCAATGAAATATTGAGGCTTTTATTATTTATGAAGTAATATGAAAAAAGGGATTTCTTATTTTTCTGATTTTTGTTCAAGATTGATTTTGTGTTGGCACACTAAATATACTTATAATTTAAATAGTATCTTAGATGATGAACAAACTATTAGTCCAAAAAACTTTTAAATCAAAACAAACAAAGAGCCTCTTCTTAAAAGTTAAGTATAAACCATTTGATGACTATTACATACCTTACAAGAATTTAAATGGATCTTGACAGATAATTTTAGTTCAAAATGAGATGAATTGGTTTTTTTTTTTTGGAAAAGAACACAACCCATAAAATCTAAAGTATATCTCGTTTCTAAATTGTCAACGATTGTTTATTTGTAATAATTTTTTGTAAAATGTGGTTGGTGTGTTAAGCAAATTTTTAAGCAAATTTTCTATGCCTTTTAATGGGTTATAATTTTTTAATAAGTGCCATTAAAGAATAAATGAGATAAATTTAATAATATTGCAATCGGAGCTACAACTGGTATTGAATTCGTAAGTTACACTAGAACGGCCAAGATGGTGATTTTGACCAGTATAAAATTTGAAAACTTGGTAAAATATAGAAATAAATTATTGTTGGTCAGTGTATTTACAAAAATATTTTTAGTAAAGTTGCATACAAAGTTGTTCAACTTTTATCATTTTTACATATTTCGCTTATAAGTTGTCAATGTTATAAAATATAAATTGAGTGGTTACCCTATATAGCATAATTTTGCTTTACTCTTGTGGGTGGGTTACATTATAATCTTGCTAAATTGAAAAATCATGCCATTGATTTATTATCACAAAATAAAACAAATTCAAGAAAAACAATAGCTGAAAGCCAGAGAATAAAAATAACTTAGGAAGAAGCTTTGATTCAATATCAGCGATAACTTAAATACATTAAACTTTTAAATATATATTGAATAACTATTGAAGTTGAATACTTTGGGGCAATATGGACTACTTACGGCCCTTTTAATATGATGAAAAAGCTGAACCTTCGAGCTTTAACATATAAAAAAGGTTCAGATCACAACCAATCAAGTGTTTCCATGTATTAAAAAAGACCACTTTCGTAACATATGCCTCTGTTTTATTTAATTGATCCTCAGACCATTCTTTAAGTACATTATATGAATATTTTGATTGTTTTTGTATACGTCCAGACTCATCCCTGGATTAACAACAAACAATATTATGGAGAAACCCTAGAATTGCTGTTTTTCTATTAAAAGTAAACAAAGGATGATTCTTAAGCTTTACGAACCAAAGAGTCAACCAACAGTCCAAAAAATATATATATTTTTTGAAGATGTCGTCTTATTCTTTTCTTCTTAAAAAAATCATTCTTTTTTATGGAGTTTTACCATTATTAACCATAAATATGGTTCAAAGTAGGGTTCTTTTTTTTTTACTTATGTACCTTCAGAAAATTCATTTTTCTGACTGTCAAAATAAGTTTTTTTTTGTGTGTGTGTACACATATGTACATATGTGTGAGGCAAAAGAAAATCAAACAACAAAAGAGACTATAGTGATGTAGGTGAATACATTTAAGCCTTTAGTTGCGGTGGTGTTCTATGGTTTAAAAAAAGTTGATGGTTTCAAAGAAGAAGAAGAAAAAAAATACTCACTAACTTTACACCATTGTTTACATATTTGGTTATAGTTATATTTAACTCTACACTCATAATAAAAGGTTTTTTTTTGAGAAACTGCTATGGATAATGTAGTACATATGTACATAGTCAAAGATTGGAAAGTAGAAATGGTTTTTATTTGATATATGTATGTTTGTATCTATCTATGTACTATTTGTATAAAAGTATGCATTTTTAGATATACCTGTTTTTGTGAAAAAGGATAATAATAATAATCATTGGGTTCTCATAAAAGTTGTAAACTTTGACTAGAAAGTTTAAATCCTAGTCTTCACTTACTTTTATAATACAAAACATCATATCAAGATCGATAAACAATATTCAAAGCTACATAGAGCTCTGGATGTGAACTTGAATTTCGAAAACTTTGCATCAAAATTTTTTATCTTCAGCTTTTATTTATAAATCATTAGGACCACTTGGATTGCATTCAAGTAAATTATTAGACCTAAATATTCGCTAGTGTATAGGGAAATACGGTAAACAATCGATTCTGAGGTAAAATGTTTGAATTTCATACTCATGGCGTTTCTATAAAACATTGTTTGGAACAAAAAATCTTTGCTCTATAGATGCATGGATCTTGGGGCGGAAAGATGTGTTGGTCTTTAGGTTGGACCATTAAAATTTGCAGACATAAATCCCTACTCTAAAAAGTTATATACTTAGATTATGTTATAATTATTACGTATTAAGACAAAGATACCGCATTTGTTAAACTAAATTATCACTATTTTTGTACATATAAAGAATGTTTTTTTTAGAAACGGCAATGTGTTGTGTGTCTGTTAAAAAATTGAATTAATTATAACTTTGATTCTATTTCTGTATTATGGTCAGAAAATCGGATGTAACTCAGAAATCTATTGAGTCAACGGATCTATAATTTACAGGTTATTTAAAGAAATAAGCAAGTTTGGAAGGAAAAATAAAGTAGGACCTAAACAGATTTTTCAGGGCCAACATGGATAATTTAGACATAAAAACTTACTAGTGACCGATTATTTAACTAATTTTGTTAAGCTAACCCTTGAAAACCCAGTAAAAAAAGAATTACTTAAAAAGGCAATGTATGGCCACTTATACTATATAATTTTATTCATCCTTATATAGTCTACCAAAACATTGAATGGTCAATAACTCTAATAATAATAATTTTTAAACTCAATGTAGAATTGAGGAGAAAGGTGCTTTGTTTTATTTATAGCTCCGTCAGGGATGTTACTCAAGGCTTTAATTACTTTACAATAAATGATAAACGAAATAATTTTTAACAAATGACTAAAAAATAGCTGTTAAAAGTGATGTAAGATGTCTTTAAATTTATACTTTACTGTCAAGATCAAAGTATTATTATCAATTAAGAGTGAGAGAAGCAATGAAATCTATAAACATGGCTGTTCCAACAACGTATGAATTTTCAAGGCTAAAACAAAATAGTAAAATATCCCTAATAATTGGGCAAATTTTGGCCGATCATTATTGATGACTCTCAAACTGACTGAAGTCATGAAATCATTGGATGATCAGTATAGATATACATATATCAGACAGGTTTTAAAATAAGGTAAAAACAATCTCTAAATTTAAGATCACATACTAATAGATGTCCAAAAAATAGTACTAATAAGAAAATCATAAGTGCTACGTATTTTTCAGGAGTTTTTATAGAAAGAACCATTTTCTTAAAATACAAAATATAAGTAGACGCTTGACTACTCGAGATGGGTTAATAAATAATAACTAAACTATCTCGCAGAGCATAAACGTCGTTACTTATACCCAAATATTGATGTCTGAGTACAATATATATATACATACATGTACATCAGTACAAGTATGTTATTTGGCAATAAGTTGTTATTTACCCTCACTAGGATTGAACTTAATCAATACACTTAATTTGCATAGAATGAACTACGGGAAATATGAAGTAGTTAAAATATTTTAACATTTTTAATATATTCATGATTTTTTTTTTTTTTTTTGATATTTTAATAATATATTCTATATTCAATGGATGAGAGGAAGAAAGGCTATTTGCATATAAATATATACATATAGTATGTATGTTTTTTTGCAGAGATGTATGTCTCGTTTATGTATAAATAATATTTATTGATGACTGGTAAGCAATGCTTACTTGTAGATTACTTAAATGGACATTCACAAGCCTCAAAATGAGTCGAATATATATATGTAATAAAAAATATAAATATGCACTTTTTAAAATTGTCAAAACTACATACACGTCATAAGTAGGAGGGAAAATAGAAAATAACATTACAAATATGATCCCTATGTATCATTAGAGACATCCATTATTTTATTTATTCCTTCAAATAGGCTTCAAGTGCATGTAAGTATATTGTAATGACCTTACAAAAAAGAAGGAAATACATTAATCACATACAAAAAAGTTCGACAATAATTTGTCAAAGGAATATCATTATTAAAAATAAAATAAAATAAAAAATACAAGGAGATAAAACGCATTTGAGGGCCTCAAATATAAATGTATATATATATATATTAAAAGAATGTTGAAAACATATACCATGAACATTGAGTCAAAGGGACTTGAGTCTTTCTACAACTCCTCCTCCTCCTCTTCTTCTTTTTCTGATGGACTTTCATAAATCATTCTAATCGAGTCTACCCATGCTTTATGATCCTCTGTATTGACTCTTACAGTCCTATAAATATACATACATACTTCGTACATACTACATATTACTCATATATATATATATATAGACCATTTCAACGATATAAGAGAATATCAATCATTTGAATAGCAGGGAATTCTACGTATAAAAACAAAAAAATACATATATATTATTCATCTTTGCGTATAGGTTTAGGTAATAATGTGTGTTTTTTTTCTCCTCTCTTTTTAAAAGACATCATGCAGTGTTTGAGTGAGTTTGGGTCAAAGCTGTTTTCATCATATTATTATTCTGTTGTTTGATTTCTGTCTGATAGATAAGGAATGCATGTAGTATCTACCTATGTACATATACATGTGCTATCTATGTATGTAAGCACAAGGTCAAAAATAAAAGAAGGAAGGAAAATGAACTGTTGGATGTGAAATACCAGGGATTTGATTAATAGCTAAATAGGCACTTCAGATCAAAGAGATTATGATGAAAAATATATAATACTTTTAAAAAAGACATATAAACCACAAACTAGGGATGTCTCCAAACAACTTTTTCACTTACTCCTGATATACCTACACACTAATACTATAGCCTTGAGTTAGAGATGTTATGTACTCGAGTCACAGGACTCGAGTCACAAAGCTCGAATCAGACTGGTGTACTTCAGAATCGAGTCAAATGACTTGATTAGGGTTAATCCACCACTAGGAGTGAGTTGCTCAGACTGAGTCATCTCAAATCCCGTCAAGAAAATCACTTTCAAGGGTGACTCAGATAAAACTAGAAAGTATCACGTTATTTTGACCCCAAATGACTAACGGCACTTAATAATCAAGTCCCTTGGCTCAAATATTAAGTCACAACTCCGACTTGAATTATGTGACTTGTGTATGTATACATCTCTATCTTGAGTATTTGGGAACTCATTCCCGTATGACGTCATCTCAAATCATCCATCCTTATCCTATTTTATGAAATGTTAAGAGTGCATCTTGAAACAATTGGTACGTAGTTAAAGTGTGCATATAAACGCCATCTACGATACTCAATTGTAAGTCTGAGTCAATGTCGGTTTCCCCAGTCCTTCTTATTTGTGCAAAGTTTTTGAAATAAACGTTATAAGTTTGATTGTAAAAATGGTATTTGATTGGATATGTTCATAGATAGGTATGTAAATCATATATTGAAATGCTGAAGTGAAAAATGGACAGCTAATATTCATGGTTTTATTCCAATGAAAGAAATATTTGGATTATTTTTGGAGATAGATA
The DNA here is from genome assembly GCA_963680855.1 of Lepeophtheirus nordmannii. Classification (NCBI taxonomy): domain Eukaryota; kingdom Metazoa; phylum Arthropoda; class Copepoda; order Siphonostomatoida; family Caligidae; genus Lepeophtheirus; species Lepeophtheirus nordmannii. Next base: position 28,458,641 of record OY804522.1, on the reverse strand, counting down.
TTGGACCAACGTCCATTATCAGAATCGAATCGATACGCCCATACACATATATAATGATTTGAGTTCATCTTCGACCCAGCACAACACAATAAGATAGACAGCCTTGGGTACAAATCGGTATTAATCCATTAAGATATCATCATTAATCCTTATTTTCTAGTATGAAACATTGTAAAAGGTATGTATTTGTGACAAACAGTATCATAACTTTTAAGGTCCACCTGTTAGTTTGAAGTGTATATCCAAGTTATTTATAATAGATGTAATCGAGTCGATAAATGAACGACTCATATCGAAATATAGCTTAAAATAATATCAAACATTTGATTAAATACATTCCTATATTTACCCAAACAGTTTATGACAACGATGACCTCATTACTCACTTCTTTAAAGTGTGTTAATTTAAACATTGGAATCAGGAAAAAAAACAAGTCTCCTAACTACAAATAATACTTTTATGAACCAATATTTTATTTTAGTCACAAAATCTATTTTGTATTTTAACTTGTTTACTAATGCATCTAACATTTGAACACTTGATTGACATAAAAGAATGGGCCATAATCATTCTTTGTTCTTACTAATGGCCCATAGCGTAAGGGACTCACTTACATATTTATTTGTTATTTCAAATAAACTTTGATTGGTTTATTTCATTACCAACTACTTAAGAAAAATAAATATAGAAATACCTATCTAATGAAGGAGTCTAAAATTTAAAATGAGACAAGGACTGCAAATCAAAGTTTGTCATTTACTACTTATTTCTTATGCATTTTTAAAGAGTAGGATTTTATGGGACGTTATGTCTTTTTATGTTTGTTGAAACATATAAATATATTTGTATAATAGGTAGAAAAATTTGTTAATGACTTTTATGCTTAATTTTTTTGAAAGAATACAAAGATCTTCATTTCGTCAAACTTTAGAGCATTTAAAAAAGAAGATATATAAAATACCTACACAATTAATTACAAATACAATTAAATAACATTTACACGAATTCCCATTCCTTCTAACAGCATAGAAACATCTCGTGTTTTTTTTTTTTCAATTCCCTTATTTTCTAATTTAGAATAAGTATTTCTTATAAAATGAAAAAAAAAAAAAGTAATTTATTTCATGAGTCAGATCACGTTCAAACGTTTCTTTGACAAACCCCGAAAAGGTAAAAAAACCCTTAATATCATGTACCTAGGCACATAACATAATGCACTCATATTCATAAAAACATTAATAAAGGTTTGGAATAATTATAGATGTAGGTAAACATAAAAACATTTTTAAATTATCAAACTACTCAAACACCACTCATTTTATATTATCCAATAGAATCGCCACAAAGACTATACAAAAATATTCTCTGCTCAATTAAGAAGTATATATATATAATATAAATAATTAATATTATCATGAACGTTTTACGATAACTAATGTCTTGGCTGCAAGACTATCTATAAAGGAACGACGTGGGTTTCATCTAAACTTACAAATTTAAGTAGCATTGATTTAGTTTCTTGAATGCAAGTAACTAAGTAATTCATTTTATTAAGCTCCAGCAAAACTTGGAACACTGAGAAGTACAAACTAGTTTTGACTGATGTTCTATGATTTATTCAATTCCATAAGAGTGTTTTTTTTTTCTTCATTTTTAAAAAAAAAGTAAGTGATTAATTACATAATTGACTATTTGCTCCTGTATAAATGAATGCTTTAATTATGTATGTCTATTACGTCATAAAAACAACTTTATCTTAAAAAAATTAATTAAAAATACAAATAGTTCTACTGTATGTTTAGAACTAATGATAATTATAATTAGCATTCAATAAATTCAATAAATGTTTAATTTTAAAGGATTCCTTATCACAAGAGTATCCCTATCAATTCTAAAAATTACTTTGTATTTTCTTATTTATTGTTGATCTTTCTACTTTGGTCCCTAATGTTGATCTACAGAGCTAATTATTTTCGGCTTTTATCTGTTATTAAAAAATAATAGTTTTTTTTTCCTCTCTATTTGTAGAAAGGGATGATAAATGCAATGGCACACTCACAGTTAGCAACGTATCTTGTGCACACTTTTAAACTGAGTTTGAAGGAAAATATGAAATACAATTATTTGACTGCCAAATGTAAGTAATTTGACAGTTTGTTGAGATTGATTTCAATCTTCACATTACTCTGAATAATTATAATATAGAATAAAAAATGCATTTAACTAAACTTTAATTATAATTATTTATGATATTCAGTTTAGATTTTTTGGATGATATTTACTGCTTCTATCTGTGTCATTCAATCATTTTCTACGTATGAATCTATTTACAAATTGGCTTAAGTTATTTTCGTTTTACAAAAACATTGTATGTCCTCCTCAACATTAATTTAAAACACGATTAATACAAGATATATAAATATAATAAACATACTTACAATAAAAGACTGTTTATTCCTCCAATCCAACTATCGAAGTAGGATTTCTGCTCCTGGGTATAGGAACATAATTTATACAAATACTCGTATATTAAGTAAAACTATTAAATATTAATCTCAAAGGCCCACAAAGAATATTTTTTTCGACGACTCAGAGGTGACAATATTATTCTTGATACAGTCAAGCATAATATTGTCTATAAAGAGGTGGCTGTTTTATATAGTTCGGAGTCACAAATAAGTAACTGACTATTAGGTTGTCATTTGAGGACCGTCCATGGTAGTGATTGTCAAAAAGTGGCTCATAAAGACATTAAGTTTTTAAAGTCACACATTTATAATAATCTGGTGATATTGATATACGTAAATATTCCTTGGTCTGAAGAATAATAATAAAAAACTTTTTGTTATGAGATGAGTCTAAAATTAAAAAAAATAAAAATAGTTTAGATGATTACATATTACAACTTATTTCGGAATAGGCCTTTATCGAGTAATCAAAGTAATGTCAAATGAACACCAACCTGAAATAACAAAAACTATATATAGTTGACTCATATGTACATATTTCAACTTCCTTAAAAGAAAGACACTTTTTATTAAAGCCTCTTTTAAGGGGATTTCAACTATTCCTGTCTTACAATTGCTTTAAAAAAATGTAATAAATTTTAACCATACATCAACAGGGTCTGTTATTATTGAAAAATTCTTTATCTTTAAGATATGTTCAGTGACGAAATAGAAGAACTCCCACTGATGAGAACTCAAGTTCCATTCTCCTTTTTCATCGAACAAGAGAGAAAAAATAAAAGGTAAAATATTTGATTCCATTTATTCTTCTTCTGAGTAAAAACAACATGGAATTAGGAGGGGGCCTTCTGTGGATGAATGATAATATCTCGTAATGATGACGTTACAGATTTTTTTTTGTAGGTTCTTGAGAGTAGTTTTATTAATTCAAACATACTTTTAGCCACATGTGTGGTCGATTTTTACAAAATAATTCGCCAACCTCTATTCACAAATCAAATTTCTTTCTTTATTTTTGTTTTTTAAAAGAAAGATTTTCATTCTCAAAAACTACATATAGTATTAGGGATCTGCTTATTCATTTATAATAGAGTTGCTAAATGCTTAAAAAAAGAGAAAACTTAAAGAGATGTTTTCAAGATGGCACCTCATTCACTCTCCTCTCCTCCTCTCCAAATATGTACAGACGTGATTCGTGAATATTTAAAAAAATGACCGGATTTCTATTCACCTTTATTCCCAAAGTCATATTTTATTTATGTACATACGTTATATATTTTTTAATTTATTTACACTGGCACATACAAACAAAAGAATAGAGAATACTATTCATACCTAGCTGTTTGTTGTTGCTTTCATAAAAAAGAATTTAAGTTATAAAGCAAAAAAAAAAAAAAACATTTTTGGTCACAAGACATTGCAACGAAAAACAATTTCATTGCAAGGTCATTTTGTTGAATTCGATTTATTAATAGAACTAGATTTTATATATAAAAATTGTATCAAATTCATAATATCGATAGATACTTATTGAACTCACTATGGGTTCTAATCTTTTTGTTGCCAGTATTTTCAGGAACCATTGTTGTAAAAATGACTTATTAGTTAAAAGTAATTCCTTGTTTACTTGCCTGTAAGGAACGTCAAGCTTCTAATATCAAGCCTAGGGATCTTTTTCATCACAATAATAAGTAGTCATGTCAATGTTCATAACTTCTGTCAATAACACTGTAGAGAATTAATAAAGGGCCAGACTTTTAATAATAGTTGTGAAGATAAGCATTTTATATGGAAGAGGGAACCCGGAGTTCTCATCTTTCGGAAGGGTTCATGGACTAGTGGATAATCATTGAGTTTTGGAATATTTCCTCATTATGGGCTTGTTTGAATGTACTTTATTCCTTTGAGTATATTTTGTCAAACGATTTTGATATCATATACTGTTCTGTATTAGTGTTTGATGTGTTTCTATCTATATTGAGTAAATAATTTCTTGCTATCTGAAACTCCCGATTTTAAGTTTTTGTTAAATTTCAATGCATTTTTCAGTTGTAATTAGTTGGATACATTTTACTTTTAACCCTAAATAATGCTTTGATAAAATAATTATGAATACAAAGAGTAATTACAATGTCCATAAATTTTATTATGCATCTTTAATGTATTAGGATACATTATTTTTTGAGTTCATTCCTCCAATTTTTATCAAAGAAGGGTAGTAATTGCTCAATTGAGATTTAGAAATTGTTTAGTAGAGATGAAAATGTTAAGACTCGCTATCCTAAAGTCAGCTTGGTATCTCAAAACATTTCTAAATATTATTCACTACTTTAGAAATATACTAGTAGCTTAGGCTCTCAAAAATTGAAACAGTTAAATATCATGTATAAGCTGTTTCATCGTTCAATAAGATGAAATATTGAATAAGACAAAAGCAAACTAAAGTTTCGGACGACAATTTTATTAACTTTCACACGGTTCTCAATTGCCGAGGTTACAGCAACAATGGATGAATTATTCGTGGCTTTGTCTTCAACCTTAAAAAATTTATCCCGGAATTTACGAAGATGAACACAAGAAACAAAACAAAAAAACAACCAGGCTCCGTAAGTGATTCAAAAAAAAGTGTCACAAAATTGTTTCTGTAGCTATAAAAAAGCTCTTTCACCCATTGATTGTTGCAAATTGTAAATCAATATCTATGACACAATCAATATTCATATTTTGTTGCAATATATATCAAATTGTATTAGATGGAGTTCGTTAAAGTTTTGTGTCAAATTCAAAATACACCATTTCAAATAAAATCAAAATCAAGTCTTAATATGTATAATGATACATTTATAATAATATTTATCATTTTATTTTTTTACATAAAAAGTGCCTCTTTGCTTTTGGATTGCATTTCTGTTTCTTTTGCCTCTACTTCTTTTGTCCAGCAAGTTTGTACATAATCAACATGCTATAGTGAACACGAAAAAATATTTAACTATTTACTTATCATTAAAAGTTGTTTTTATTAAATAAAACCTGTATCAACTCTCCCTTCACTGGCTTTTTGTTTATTTGCTTTGCATACAAATTATTTGTTATTTTGTGTTTTAAAGTATTTTTATACAATTTTAGCACTTTCGATGGTTTTTTTTACATACACCTAGAATGAAAAGTTAAATAAAAATTAAAATTCTTATCTTATTTTGATTTTTCAAAATTATTTTTTTTAAAGAAAATTTGTACTTTCTTTTATATTCTTCTTCCCAATGTGATGTAGGAATGAATAAAAACATACTTTTCTTTCAATAGGAGGATCTACTCCTAAAAATATTCACTAATAAGAGATAAAGAGGGGGTGTATCAACTCTCCCTTACTTATCCTAATCATCATTTAATTCTTTGGAACTTTATATAGAGCATGAACGCGAAGGTATCATTACATATTTCAAAAGAGGATGTCAACTTTTGAAGGATTTTTTTAGCTTGTATTTAGAGCAAAGAACCTAAACTGTCAATAATTGATTGTCAAAGTTGATTATTCACTCGACATTGATAACAATTTTGATTTAATTATCTAGCATGCCATTATGATAAAATGTTAATTTATTTTTTATCTAGAAGTAGACATTTGAAGAGGAAAAAAAATGATGAAACGACTATAAATATGTACCTTTTAGGAAACTATCAAACATCCTTTTTAATTGCAATATATTCCTATAAAACTCTATGGGTACACAATACCTAAGAATGTTGATCCCTCCAGTAAATGATGTTCTATTCATGTTCGCATATTGTACGGGTCATATATTAAAAAAAAAAAAAAAATGAGGAATAGTAATCATACAAAAAAATTTATATACCTTATACATTAGTGTCAAAAATATACGACTGAAAATAAATTAACCCATTCAACAAAATATCCATACTTTAAATTCTTTTTATACGTACATATATATTTTGAAAAAAATGTATAAATAAATTAACCCACGTATTTTCACTTCTGTCCTTTAAATAAAACCATGTAGCAGTACACCAATTTATTTAGTCGTAGGTAAAATAACGAATTCGTTATTTGAATGGTTATAAAATCTGATAAAAAAATGAAAATATTTTATTCGAATCAAGATTTTTTATGCTTTTAACAATAAAATATAAAGAAATTTGTGAAAATTATTTTTCTATACTCATTTGATTAAGTTTAAAATATTTATGTATATTGAAATATATAAAAATACTTAGCATATTGATAGAGTATGTAGTTTTTTTCTTTTTGTTAAAGCCTATTTACAGATTTTCTTCACGGGAAAGTTAAAAAACTCTTTGAGAAGCTTCAAAACTTTGTTTAAGTAGTTGTATGTTTCGTTTTCTCATTTTATTCATAAATGGATACTTTTAGACTTAAAATTCATTATCAAATAATTAAAAATGGATACTTTTTAGAAGCTTTTCGATATGTAGGTCACAATAACGGTACAATATGATATAAAATATATTATTGAGTTTTGCATTTGCGTGAAAGAAGAAAAAAAACTTCAAACTTTTGTAAAATATGTTGATATATTTTGTACAATTATACGTCCCATAACTACTTCTTATTTAACTGTAATACCGTCATTTAAAATTTTCAATTTTCAATTATCTATTTATTTTATATACACACGAGAAACTTGAGCTGACGAATGTGCCATAACATTCTAATATGAGCGTTATTGTCATTAAAAAAAAGTCAAGATTATTCTGTTACATTTTGAACATTTAATTGAATTTGAATATATTTTAATTCTCATTTTATTGATAAGACTGTAAATTTTTTCCCTAAAACGCTTCATCATTTATTCTTATTTTTTGTTGCTTATAGCTCAGTAAGTTTTTAGCATAAAACCGTCATAACAATAAAATATTACTCTACAATTCCTCCCACGATGTCATCTGTTAACTAGAACTTTGATTATATTGTCAAATTTTAATATTTTTTTAGGGCATAAAATAATATATTAAACCTGAATGAGATATTTGTATGTAATACATTGAAGATAAATGTATGACAAATGTTTTGCTAATATCAAACTTTGACATAAAGATGAATCAACTCTTTAGCCTGTTATAAACCATTAAAAGTTTAAACTTTTGAAATGAATATTCTTTATTTTTCTATTTAGAGCTATAAGTCTCTGCTTTTCTATGTAAAATTAACACTTTTTTTTTCATTTAAAATGGAAATACCAATAATGAGCTTATTGACAATTCTTCCTCTGTTATCAGCTCATGTAAAAAACCCAAATATTATGATAAAAATAAAGATACAAGGAAGAAAAACAATTTAAAACGTTATAATCAGTGTTAGTTGAAGGAAGCAAAGTGCACATTGAATTCATTTTAAACATCTAAGATTTTAAAGAAATACATAAATCAAATTTTTTATTTTATTGTAGAGTGAATGTATTAAAAATTAAGACTTAAAAGTTTGTTGCCCATAGCCTTGAGACGATAAAAATAATTTTAATCTTAAAAAAAATACTTTTTTCCCTCTAAAAACATTCATAAAAACCTTAGGAAAAAAGGGTCTGAGAAGTCATATATTTTACTAATTTGTTTTTTTTTTTTTTTTTTTTTTTTTATTCATTTCAGTTCCAACTACATAAAATAACGCACAAAGTAAATACGTATAAAAATACATAAATAGACATTTTAGTCTAAAATTTTAACTTTGGCTGAGGAACTATTACAAATTAAAAGCAATTATAAATCGATCTAAAACATTTTTAACAAATTAATAACACATTAAAATATTACAACACTAAACATATAATTATAAATGCATAGACTATTTTAAAAACTTAATTATTCTCTTAGTCAAATTAAAATAATTAACTGAACTTGTCGGATAATATTTAATGATTTTACTGGCCTGTGTCCATGAGTCATCTGAAGCCGTTGGTATTTTCAGCGTTAGAGCTGTATATCTAGCCGCTGCGTGTAAAATTACTCCATATAGGTCCCCAGGACGTAGAGGTTCCGCACTTGTCAAGCATTGAGCTATCCGGGCCTTGGCGTTCAAAAGGGCTGCGTCAATAGCTTTCATATTAGGGTCCCGGACTTTGTTTCTATTAGAAAACCCAAATAGAACTAGGGCTTTTACGTATTTCTCCTCTCCCTGATCAGTCCCCTTAATATTCAGCATGACCAGTCTTTTCAGTATTCCCACTTTTGGGCAGTCCACAAATGCGTGAAGCGTGGAGTTGTACAACTTACCACAATTAAAGCAGTGCCTCGTAAACTGTATACAATTTGAGGAAATCTGTAGTTGTGCTGTAAATTTTTTCCCATCGTGTATCCCTACCAAAGAACGCTCGATCCTTATTCTCCAGTTCTCCGGTAGCTTGAGGTGGTTCAAATAAAAATCAGCCAAAATAGTGACCTCTTCCTGACCATTCGGACAACCCATTTTTAGGTGCCAAGGGCAGGGCATCAGATGAAGATTTGCTGCCTTTATGAGAGGATATCTAAACCGTCCATCATTTAGAGGATATACTCCGATGGTGTTGTGGATAGATAAAGCTCTTTTAAAAATAGCTATTTCTTCTATTGTTGACGGGTCTTCCAGATTTCTAAAGAAGAATCTCTTTGATAAATTTTGACCTATAATGTCCACTATAGAGTCTCCTGAAAAAATTGGAACTCCCCTCCATATAATTCGTTGTACCGCAGCCCAAACACCCGATACCGCCTCAGTTTGTTTATTGGTGTTTATCGTTCCAAATAAGAGCCTCCACAATAGCTCCCCACTCGTGATCCTTGTCCTCCATTCTTTGTCTGGAAACTCCATTACATCATTTAGGACCTTTGTGTATATTTTAGGAATTACTTTCGAGAGAAGAGTTATTCCACCACCCATAAGTTTTCTGGTTCTTTTGATCGCTGGTAGATATCTTTTGTGGAACAATTTGAGGAGCCACTTTTCTTCTTCAATTATCGCCCTCTCAGCAATCACCGGTGAGGCTGTCGCCTTATAAAGGACTACTGGCACGATCTGAGTATTGTACAAATCAATTCTCCTCTGAAGATTAAATCCCCTCCAAGAGGATAAGCGCCTATTGGTATTTACTGAGATATTTTTCCAGTTTGAAGAATGAATTCCTTCCGGACTCCAATCGATACCCAGAATTGACACCTTTCTCTTTACGACACAGTTCTCCACCACTGAACCCTCCCCTGAGTTCCAGGCACCTAATGGCAAAATGAAAGTTTTTTCTCTATTCAATTCCAATCCAGAACGAACCTTGAATTTTTCAAAGGCTTTAAGAAGAATTCCTATTCTTTTGATCAACTGAGGTTCTGAGTTCGCCTCAACCGTTAGCGTCACGTCGTCTGCGTATAAGTCCACCAAATGCCGATGTCCTTGGAACAGGACACCAAAACCACCATACTTTCTAGTAATAAAGCACACTAGTTCCTCTACAGCGGCTATAAAAAGTAGAGGCGATGTAGGACAACCTTGTCTACAACCCTTTTTGAGAATTATAGGCTTGCTCTCCTGACCACCCATCGAAATGACAGATGACCCATTAAATAAAAGAGCTCTAACAGGGTTAAAAAAGTATTTTGGGAGCATCTTTTTTACCGCTCGAAGGATTTGGTCATGTTTTATGGAGTCAAATGCTTTACTAAAGTCTATACCAATCACAGCCCCATATTTTCCTCTCTCTCTCACCGATTCAATAGCTGATTGAATATTACGCGATACATCAGAAATCTTTCTATTTTTAAGAAAACCCTTTTGAGGGGTACTTATTCTTTTATTAAGCTCCGGTTCCATTTTTTGGGCCAAAATTCCAGAAAGAATCCTATAGGAGTGATTTAAAACGGTGATAGGTCGCCAATGATTAAAATCGGTGCCATTTCCCTTTTTAGGAATGAGTACCACTCTGCCCTTCGTGAGGTTCCTCGGGAGCCGACCTCTCTTTTCCATTGATTCACCAAACCTCATATTTTATTTATGTACATATGTTATATTTTTTTAATTTATTTACACTGGCACATACAAACAAAAGAATAGAGAATACTATTCATACCTAGCTGTTTGTTGTTGCTTTCATAGAAAAGAGTTCAAGTTATAAAGCAAAAAAAAAAAAAACATTTTTGGTCACAAGACATTGCAACGTAAACAATTTCATTGGAAGGTCATTTTGTTGAATTCGATTTATTAATAGAACTAGATTTTATATATTAAAATTGTATCAAATTCATAATATCGATAGATACTTATTGAACTCACTATGGGTTCTAATCTTTTTGTTGCCAGTATTTTCAGGAACCATTGTTATAAAAATGACTTATTAGTTAAAAGTAATTCCTTGTTTAGTTGCCTGTAAGGAAAGTCAAGCTTCTAATATCAAGCCTAGGGATCTTTTTCATCACAATAATAAGTAGTCATGTCAAAGTTCATAACTTCTGTCAATGACACTGTAGAGAATTCATAAAGGGCCAGACTTTTGATAATAGTTGCGAAGATAAGCATTTTATACGGAAGAGGGAACTCGGAGTTCTCATCTTTCGGAAGGGTTTATGGACTAGTGGATAAGCATATACTAAAGCATACTCTAAAAACATTCATAAAAACCTTAGGAAAAAAGGGTCTGAGAAGTCATATATTTTACTAATTTGTTTTTTTATTGTCCTAAATAGTTGGAAAAGTACCCAAAAGTAGGACACTCCAGTGCCTGTGTTTCTTCCCCACTCCAATATTTATACACAAAAGATTTTTTAATCCAGCAAAATTATAGTCCTTTGTTTGAAATTATAATTTATTATTCAGTACAATAATAATTAGTTAATGAAAATTAATTACTATCGAAGAACATATTATTTATTTTGAGTTTGCCAGTTTAGTTGCATCATCTCCATTCCCCTTCTCACAAGGAATTCAGGACCTGTAGGTTCATAAACCTAAGCAATCAAAAGGACCCTGTAATTATCTTTGCCTTATATGCAGCGGTATTTGCTATGACTTGCCAATTCTTTCAACATGGATGGGATCTTTGCCTACTAGGTATTAGAATCATGCATTATCCTTTGAGCTTTATTTTTTATTTCTCATAAAAAAATAAAGGACTATTCTTTGAGGATATGTTGTTAAGGAAGATTACTGATAAAGAGTTATATTTTCATTTAATTTATGGTACAATTTCATTTTAACAAAAATTACTAATGCTATTAGTAATTCATTATTCTGATTATTTATTCTTCAATTGTATCCTCAAAACATCAAAAATTATAGTGTTTTTTTTTGTCATTGGCTGTTTGTCTATTATTAGTGGAGCTTTAGCCCAGCTCTCAACCTTTTGTCAAAAAAGAAAAGGAAAAAACGCCCGGAAGTTAGTTGGTAGATGGTCAATTCTTTTCAAGAGTGGAATTATTTTTTATCTAATAGTAGGTAATAGTTTAAAGTTAACAATAGCTAATACAAATTATAACAATCAACGCCCTGAATAATAATAGCACAACTAATAATCACAACTAACAAAAAAATAAAGAGTAGATTTTCATGTTAGAAGAATGACTCCGTGTCTACCAACATGCAAATGAACATTCAACGTTCAATTAGTTTTCTAAACAACAATTTGCTGAGCCTATATCCAATCATATTGACTTGTGAATATGCCTCTACTAATAAGTCAAACGGTAGGAAATAATGACTTTATCGATTAGTTTCTTCTCGAAGGAAAGGTTGAGAGATAAATATAATATCTTCTAATGTATTAGTGTATTCATTAAGTGTTGGTTTATTAAGCTAGAATTAGATGTTACTTAAATGTTAGTATCCGTATTATTGAATTAATCAATAGTAGCCAAACAGTTGGAAAGAATCATATAATTACCAAAGGATTTCAGTGACTTTTTTTGTTTACTTTTGGAGGAAAGGTTGCGAGATACAATGAGAATTACTATATGTGATTCATTCTGTAGAAATATTATTACATATTCAACGATAAAAATACATTTGTTCCTCCTTTTTTTAATTCAAAAAAAATAAAAAAAATATGCTAATTAGAATATTTTTTTACACTTTTTGATTTACCAAGCCTAATGAAGTTTGCCATAAGATTTTGATGCTCATAAAATCAAGGAACCTTCATTTTTATTATCATTGGCAACTCATTTCCATGTATTGCATAAAATTTAAGGCACGTAAAAAGTAGATATCAAATGATACCCAAAGAATAATGCATCCTAGTCTCAAGAGCAAGGATTGCATTCATGTTCATATATGTTTGCACTTTAATGTAATGTAAAAACTTGGTAAAGGGCTACCACACTATGAGGCTCACCTCTATAATTAGAACTCATTTCATTATGGAACGAGTTTTGAAAAAGAAAAAAAAGAAAAGAGACATGGATATTTGGTGTTCGTATCCAAATGAGGATATACAACTAATAGCAGTAGATAGTTGTATACCTCAAAATTCTTATAAATAAATGTCGAATGAATAGCAAAAAAAGAAAAATATACTATTCATGTCATGTACAAAGTAGCTGCATTAAATTCTTTAAAAAAATATAAAAGATTATTCAATGCATGATTTATTCTGCAAATGGAACCAAATTACTATATTAGGATATATTTTTATGATATATCCACATATACCTATATGCTTGTATCTACAAAGCATTCAAAAAATGAATATTCCATCCATTGGTAGGTAGATAATGTGAAGGCTAAAAGGAATGTTCATTCTTTAGTTCAAAGCCTTAAATCAATTGAAAGATAATATTTAAAATGAATGAAATAAGAAGTAGGATTTGAACTTTTGCTTTTAGATTAAGACCTCAAAACAAAAACTCAAAAAATTTGGGTCGGCCAAAGCTATAAAACAAAGTGATGAATCATCCTTGTTATCTTGGAGATATTTCTTGGGCTACGAACCAACTTTTCCCCTAGTAGTCTTTCCTTCCCAGAATTCATTATTTTTAAATACATAGAATTACATAGTGAATTCATAAAGGTTGGATAGTTGCTTATAAAGACATTCGTGGTACCCTCAGTGAGCCTAGTGGGCAAAAAAGCCGTTTCTTAGCCAAATAGATTTGAACAAAAATATATGTCATGGTCTTCGTTTCTCTACTTTTGTTTTAATGCTTTTAAGACTGAATTCCTGTTCAGTCTGTCTCACACCCCACACACCCCCTTGTGATTGTCTCTTTTCTTTTATTAGTGTTCAGAAAATTGACTGGGTGAACTCGAATTAAATCTTGTGGAATTACAAACAAATCCCCACAAGGAAATGAATAATAGTTCGGAATGAATAATTGGCTATACCAACAGATTTTGAGCATTTGTTTTATTACTTTTTTTGGAGGAAGAAAGATTCAAAGATACGATAAAGATTACATCGTCTTATATTTATTACATAAAGTAAAAAGAACCAACTTTGAGGAAAAGTTAAACCAATATTTGCTACTACTTATAAAAAACACATAAAATTATTTTTGTAAAGTTGAGAACAATGCATTTTGTAATGGGGCCTTAGCAATAAAATTTAAATATGGACATGCATCCTTTATTTAAAAACAAAAACAAAAAACTAACTTATTTATTATAAAAACAGGGAGGCAGTGTAATTAACAAAATTTTAAAGAAATTACGTCACTCTTTGTACCTTTGCCAAATAATAAGTAAAAGGGGGGGGGGAAGGGGAGCTATTTAAGATAAATTAACGAAGAGATGACCTTGACCTTAATAAACTCATTTTTTTCTTTGAAACATACATAATTATAATTGTTTATTAGAATATTTACAAAAATAAAAAAAAGGAAGATCATGAATAAAAAATAATAATTTGAATTAAAACGACAACAAAAGCGGGTATTTTGCACCAAATTAGTTACATAAATTACATCGGTCTCATTGTTGCCTAAAAGTATAGTTTGCTTTTTTTGCGTAGATTCATTAATTATATATTATGTATAAACATATTTGTGATCAAAGGTATATATATATATATATGTATGTACGACTGTATCAAAAAGGCTTCGTATCAAACAATCCCAGAAAGAAGTACATATATACATACATACATTTGCAAATTTATCACGGTTAATTATTTGCAACTTTTGTCTTGTCTTAGAGTGGTAGTGGATATTTGTTTTGAAATATCCTTACAATGAAAGATAACCCTTTTTGCATTTTTATCCATGTAGACATGTATATACATTTGTATGTATCTAAAACCCGTGAGGCAATTATAGCTTTAAATAAATGAAATAAAATCATATCCTGTGAAATTATGATAAAGTGGCTTGAGTATGCATGGCTACATATGTACATACCTATGCTTCTAAATGAATTAAATATAACACTCCATAATTTGCAGACACATTTGCCAATGGATAATAATAATAATAATATATAATATTGTGGCAAAAAGTGCAAATGAAATTGAATGTTTTTTTATATACAAAGAGGGGATTTGCTTGGCCTTAAGCTTCAGTCTATTTGTTATATTTTATGAAGAAAATATATGTTATTATTTTTTATTATTGTTATTTCAAATACACATAGATATCTTTATTGTTAATTATCTCGCAACCTTTCCTCCAAAAAACTCAGTTAGTACAAACACAGCTATGGAACAAAGTTGCAAAACGAAGACCACGTGATCAATTTATATCCAAGTTACGACTTTTTTTGTCTTCTGTTATGAATAACTCTATAATTAACTATACGACCTCTATGAATTTACCTTCTTAATTCATTTAAAACGAGGCAAACTCTGCAAAGTGAAAAAAAATATAAATGCTTTTATAAATTTATATGTATTAAAAGAAACGCCTTGGGTAAAAGAAGTTCCATATTGGCCAAGGAAATGTTTCCAAGCTAACAGGCGCATTTAGCAAATTTGTTCAATCCTAAGACCGATTCAACTCTACTTCTGAGTTTTTTGCTTTATATTTTTGAATACAAATAATCAATTCTTCACAAGTTTACACAGGGGATCATTATTCATTTAATTGAAGGAAATTGTTCAAAGGGTAGCAACAACTGATTTGAATCAAAGGAATTAACGTTCAAAACACCTATATGGAACAAGAAAAGGTCGTAGTCTACAACTCACAAAAATATACTATACATTGGAGTTCATGATATTTTGAGAATATCATTTTGAATAGTTGTGAATAAGTTTTCGAAAGATATTATTTAGTTTGTTACTCTTAACCAATAAGGATTTGTATAAATAATAAGTAGATTCAGTAACGTTCTTGATTATTATCAAGAAACAAAGTAAAAAAAGCCATACAATTAAAAATTTACAAATCGTGATATACTATTGGTTTTAAAAAAAAATACCAATAGCTATCAGATCAAATATTTGTAGCCATTTGATGAATGACAAAAGAATATGACTAATGGTTTTTATTTTATCTATGAATAAATTCATTAATTATGCAAAAAACAAAAAACAAAGAAAAAAGTGTTTTGTATGTATGCTAAATGAAGATTGCTTTGTCCAATCGCTAACGATACTTTGTCAAATAGATGAATCAAAGTGGCATTTAGGTACTAAAACATTCTATTTGCATACAAACATTTATAAAACGGTATTTTTTATCTGCCAATGACGTGAAATGAGGAGAGTCCTGGGAGTCTCTATAAATGTAACTATTATTTTTTTATTATATAAGTACAAAGTTAAGGAGAATGGGAAGGGTTGAAACACTATTTATGTGTATTGATAGAGTATTCATATATTGAGTTTATTTTTTTTATAATTACTCAAAGTATGAATGACTTGTTAAAAATTTATTATCTCGCAACCTTTCCTCCAAAAAAATTCATTTCCTACAATCTTTTCGGACATTTTATTTGACGCACATCACATTTCCTTTGTTGTATAAAATGTACAATTAGGTTCATTCTTATTTTATCCGACACACGTTTTGAAAAACATTGAATATAAAATACAAAAAATAATATATAGATTTCCCCCCCCCCCGAAATATCCGTTCTATGGATTGAGCAAGGAAAATTGAATGCGCGAAGAACCTTATTGGTTTTTAATATATAATTTGTCATTTTAAAGTCATGTTTGTTGTTTTCTCGTGGATAAATCAATTTTTTTTCTATTATATAACCTCTAATATTTTTATTAATTTTGTTTTTAAAAACTTGACTAGGAATTTTATTCTTCAATTCATTTTTACTTCTTTTAACCTGTTGTTCATACTTTTTCTCCCAATGTTGAAAGTTGAAATTTCGACCAAAAATAATTTTATCTTTCATCTTTTTTTCTGATGGAGGCTTCGATGTAAAAAATATCTTATTCCTTCACATCATTCTCATGGATATGAACTTCAATATGTTTTGAAATATCTAATAAAGTTTGGTCACCAAAGTTATCTTCAAACAATTTTTTTTTGTTAGAACACACTTTATTATATTATTATTTAAAGAAAAGAAGTTGATCTCATGAAAAATATCAAGTGAAATGTCAACGATCATTGAACTATTTTTTTAAAAATTGAGACTTTTTGTACAAAATATTGCAATCTGGATTTTTAAACT
This sequence comes from Lepeophtheirus nordmannii, assembly GCA_963680855.1. Lineage (NCBI taxonomy): Eukaryota > Metazoa > Arthropoda > Copepoda > Siphonostomatoida > Caligidae > Lepeophtheirus > Lepeophtheirus nordmannii. The sequence goes on along the minus strand of OY804522.1, from coordinate 28,441,618 downwards.
ATTTCAAAATATTTAATATAAAGTTACCTTCACATTGTACTAAATTTTATTTCGTTAATTTGCTTCATATACTCAAAATTATTCAAAAAGTAAATGATCCCCATTTGGAGATTAAAGGCACTAATGGATTAATGTTTCTTAAACAAATGCAACATTAATACATTTATGAAAAGTATTAATTTTCAATAAATTATGAAATAAATTTGAAAATATGGCAAATATTTTCTAATAAAAAGACGATGTAAAATATTTTATTATATACACTTTCACTGAATTCAAAAGACACAATTTCTAATTGTTTTTTAAAACTTACTTTGTTAGTAAAATCCTTATAAAATACATATAAATATCCATTACATACTTTAGAGTTAAATTTCGAAAAAAATCACCTTCATATTACACCTCCCTTTTGTATTATTCAACTTAATGTATTTTTTGTTTCCTATTCTCATATGACACAAATACACACATTGATCTATGTATGTACAGTTACTTTGTAATATGATAACATCAAGTATCAATTGATCATGTTTTTTCCCCCTTTAATATGATTCTACATTTAATTCATGAAAGATACGACTTTGTTAATAAAAAAAATATAGAAATCGAAGAAAAAAGTTATGACTCAATATAGTTGTAGACATACAAAGGTCAATGATAAATCAACAATTAGGTAGTCTGAATTCTAAAGTGTTAAGTTTTTCAATTTCAATTTCTTGTTTAATATTAATTTTCACATTTTCTGTAAATTTGAAATTTGAATGGAAAAAAAATGACTGTTAATTAATTTTTCTGATGTATAGTTGAATGTTAAATTCAAATATTACTGTAAATTATAAGAAAATTCAGGCAACTTTGGATAAAAAGTAAAGTTATGAATATTTTCCTTTTTAAAGGGGTTTATTTGTGGATATAAAATGTTTTTGTTTTTTGCATTTAAGATATTTATTTGCAGCAAAAATGACTGGTCTTTTGTTTTATAAAAAAATATAGGACAATAGAGGATATTATTTAGAAAAAATATAAATGAGAGGTTACTTGTAAATATAATTTTCCCATGTTTTGGTCTGTTTGCTGTAAAAAGTGTAAATAAACTTTATATATATATAAAAATACAGTATTTTGTTCAGCCCAACGTTAAAGGGAAGTAAGTTGATTTCCCTCATCAATGTGCATATATTCTGGGGTTTTTTAATCGCTCACAAAACTGTATGACGTAGTTGGTTCTTACAAAACTGTTGAAATACTATTTTTTTAATAGTGGGGAATTGATCACAGCTTAATAACATATAACTTGAGTTCTAACGATGAACGTCTAATTTATCTAATAAAGTACTATCAGAGTAAATGAAAAATCAATATCTCCCTAATGAATACATAAAAGTTATTACTATTTCGAAAATTCCATTGTAATAAGCGTTTTTTTAATGTTTCTTTATCAAACATTAATACATTTTTTGAATTGAAATTTAATTATTTGCTTACCTCAAATGAAATATTTATCTTTTTGAGTTCAATTCACCCAATGATATTTGTATATAGTTCATATTGTTTTTCATAAGAGTATGGATATAAATGATATTTGTACCTTTTTTTTATTGATATAACATATTTTTATGTTGATTGACTAATTTGTATTCTACTGTTTATTTATGTCGCAAATAACAGCATAAATTTGATTAAGCAAAGGTGATAAGTAATTGGTTACATTCATAATTTGTAAACGCAACCCTATAGCTCAAAATTTTGTTTGTTACATGTGCAATTGATAAATTTACATATTTGAGAAAAATATCACTAACAATTAGAAACGTTTCTAGAAGAATTCCAATCAAAATAAATTAAAATATGATAAAAAACGGATTTTTGTTGAAAAAACCATTAAATTAATTAAAACCAAAATATTATTTAGGAGAGTAATAAGTTACTTTTTTTCATATTGCTCTATCCAAAAGTAATTTAGTTATATTACGCTTTACTTGGAAGGTAGAGTATTAATATTACATTACTTTAAATTACTTTATTTTTTTTTTTTTCGATTTATGATATTCTGAATAATTACCAACTGAAAAATTATAAAGAAAAAATCTTGAGACTTATCTTTCAAATTTGTGTTTACTTCATAATTTTTATTTAGAGTATTTCCTCCGTAGCATAAAACAACAAAGCCAGAGGGAAATATTTCTATTGACAACTGATTTATTAAAATTTGATTTTTCAGAGTATCAAGGAAGCATGATATCTATCAGATGTAATTTATGTATGTAAATAAACTTTCAATATGTACTCATGAGACAGCATTAGTCCTAACTCACTTTTGTCTAAATTTAGTTGGATAGGAGACGACTTTATTGTCCACTAGGAGCACTGAAGTTGACATAAATTACTGAATAACTAACTTGCAATCTCCATCAATTCATCCTGTTAATTAAATTAAAACAAGATAAATTCTACCACAGGAAAAAATACAAATTTATATACCTCAAAAGCAACATCTTGCAAAGGTTGTCTCGTAGCCAAAAGAAATCTTCCCAATCTAATAGTGGGGGAGGGGGGGGGGGGTTTGTCACTTTGTTTTATAGCTGCTTTGGTCCTTACTCTTCTTCTTGAGTTAAATATTCTGGAACTACTACATTAACTAGTTAATAGTTGTTTTTATTCACGTCTTTTGTATTCATCGTTATAGTTGGGGTCTCAGATCTGGCAAAAAGACTATTTAATCTCATAATTCAGATCCTATAAACATAGGTTTTCTATTTCAGATACCATGGGATCTAAACTTCCCACCCCAATATTTGTGTAAGCCTTTAATATACATACTTATATCAATAATTTTGTCCTGCTTAATATCCAGTTTAAAAGTCTCAGACTTTTTTAGAGGGTGACATCAGAGGTATAGATATACAATTGTAATAGAATTGAAGCCGAGAACACCATTTATACTTTTTGATACTGTGTAAGTATAATAACTCAATCAGACAGAAGCATTTATGAAAAATAAACACAACTGGCTTGAAGTTACAGCACTTTTCATGACAGGTTTGAAGAGAAAATGATTTGAAGGGAGGGAAAATGACTGACTTCACGTTATGAAGTCTTGAATTTGTATATAAAAATTTAACTGAAATCGTATTAATACGAATATACCGTGCGATTCATAAGTCTCCGTCTCTAACATTACGATAAAATAACAGTAAGTACAAACTCAATGCTATTAATAATTATTATTTTTGTAGGCAAATCGGTTGCATTATTACTTATGAATTGATATGACAAAAGAAATAAAGTAGATTAATCAGTTAATAATAATTAATAGCATTTAGTTTGTTCTTACTGTTATTTTATCGTAATGTTAGAGACGGAGACGTATGAATCGCACGGTATTTAATGCATAAAAATTTAGTTATTCTCATTTATATGACTCTTTTATGTTATAAATGATGATAATATATGTAAAATAGTCCTTTAATTGAATATGAATTGAAGTTATTTTCATACAAGTACTAAATAAAAGTAATTATATTTTGCTTATTACTCTTTTATTAAAGTTCTTTCATTCTATCATTCGTCACAAGGTAAAGTAAAACTATTACAATAATGTCTTAGTACAAAGTAACGCGTTACTACCTCACACAGATTATACCCACCCATGCCGTTATATCAACCATCTACATATATATATATATATATGTAGATCAAACTTTTCCTATAGAATTTCATTCAGAGAATTATGTACAAGCACTTTGTGTCAAACTGACTTAATATGAATATACGTATAATATGTATGTATGACTTACTTGAATAGAGAGAGAGAGAGATATGCATGGTTATTATTAAATATAATGAATTAGTTTTAAATCATAACCGACCATCAATCAAATCTTCTTTTTAACCATTTCTATCTCATTATTTAATTTTCCTTCTCTAACTTTTAATTGATGGGCTTTGTAAATTCCTGTGACTCTTTTTTACCTTCTCATATCCATACCTACATATATATATATATTTATTTCAAAGTCGTGATTTATTAAAAATATACTATAAGTTTCTGAGTATAAGTATATCTACATATAGTCAGAACACTCATTGCATTTGAATGAGCAAAGAATATGTACACAAGCATACATATATGTAGATATGAATGATGCAGACATCGTCTCATTCAATTGTTATTCTTTTGTGTTCGTTGAGATTGAGTGAGTAGATGGATGCTCCAAAGCTCATCTATGTATGTTTGTACATAGATACAATAAATATCATTTTGAATGCAATGACATTGTGTTGGCAGAGTGGATTATACTTATGTAGGTATATACATAAGTATTACTTACAATAATATCAAGGGAGGGAGAAAAATATTACAGTAATCGGATAAAGATATCGTTGATTTAAAAATCCAATCAAAATTGTGGCTTATTCATTTGCTAAGGGTAAAAGCCATCAACACATAAATAGAGATTCATGCTTTTCAACAAAAATATAATTCAATTGTTATGCTATATAAATTTGGTTGTTGTATTGAAATATTTTGATCCCATTTAATGGAGTTCAGTTGACAGACTCACAATAATTAATTAATATGTTTTTTTTTACACACAAAGTAGACTTCATTACATCTCTTAACTCTTTCTTTAAAAAAAGGCCCAAAATTATTATTATTATTATTTTGGGAACCTGTCAATTTTTCTCCATTTTTCCATACTGTTGAACTATTCTCAAGGGGTATACTTAGGAAATAATTTTAGTTAAGCAAATAAACAACTAAAAATAGGTACAGAAGAGCTGTTGAATTTTTAGGGAAACCATTGTACGCAATCGATAATGAAAATGGTAATAATAGCTATAACGTTTTATGTAAGGGTTAAAAATAGCTACAAAAGGGTATATTTGGGGTATATATGTAACCTTTTAAAAGGAAAAAAAAAAACATATATATTTTTATATGGAAGCAAAACCATTTTTGCAATGCTGAAAATCAACTAGGAACATTCTGGTATTTTTTTTTTATGATATCGACCCATATCAGAAATTAATTAGAACCTCAACTTTTGTTGATTTCATTGAATTTTTCGTGAATGTTTTTTATATTTAGAAGAGGAGCTCCAAGCTCCCCTTTCTAAAACTGCCGATTTTAACCACAAAATTATCAAATTCCTCCAACAATTAGAATTAAACAGTAGTCTTTTTGTTTCAAGTATGGTTCCAATATTATAAACCACAACATCGGCAAGTCTCCACATTAATCAAGTCTCTTTATTGACCTACCCAAAGTCTTACAAATTTTGTAAATGATACTTTGACTTTATTTATAGTAATGCCCTTCATTTGAAAATTATTATTATTGCAAAACAAGGATGCAGCATTAATACCTTTGCTTCATTTCTGCAAAAGTTTTCATTTTTACATATTAATACAACTTTATTTGTGACAATATTTTCTTTGAATTTACAATTGTTTAGTAATATAGGCTTTAGCTTTGAATGTATTATACAGACAACTTTAAGCATTTCGTTTGTTCCATGTAGAATAAATTGTTTCAGTTGTATCTTCTTCAAATATTTCATCTCGTATTGTTCCATCAAATATGTACGTTATTAAAAGAGCCTTTATCAATTTAGCAATAAAACTGTAAGGTTAAGGTGGAATAACAACCAACGGTTCTCTTTCACCAACAATTCATTGGATTAGCATTGTATGTATGTTTGTTCATTCATACATATGTATTATTAATAATAAAAATCAAGACGACCCAAAAGAAGATTAAGAGAAGGTTCAGTCACCTTTCCTTTGTAATTTTTGGTTGGTTGGAGGTCGGAGATTTTCTCTGATACGTCACTGATTTATATATATATATATATATATATATATATATATATATATATATATTTATGTACAACTTTAAAGACTAACTATTTATGTGCTGTTCATCCCAATCAGTTATCTCAATACATTTTATATACATATTTTGCAGAATGATGGGAATTTTTTTTTTTTTTTTTGCTTCTTTTGTGTTTGTGTCTATGTGTGTGTGGTGGGAGGGGGAGGGGGGGGGGGGAGAGAGAGAGAGAGAAAGAGTAAGAAAAGACACTTTACCCACTATTAGACGACAATCACCTTCCAGATATGTAGACACATCCATTTATATACACCAATGTGCTTTATTGTAAACGGGGGCAAGGTTTGATATGAAAGATACCTACTTACTTATATCATGTAAAATATACATATCTACTTATAACCGTAGTTATTGCATAAATGTCATAAAGAATCTGATTTACACGTTCTAAAAACATGAAAAAATATGTTGACATATGCATGTATGTAACTACAAATCGTCCAAAATAATAATAAAAAAATTATTTTCCAGAAATGATGCATGACGGAGTATTTGGTGGACAATCAAAGGAATTTACTAACATTCCTTTATTAAAAAAAAAAAAAATAAGCCACAAAAGATGTCTTGTCGACAGAGAGACACTTTAGTACATACTGTCCATACAAGAGTCTATTTTGTTTAATGACTTAACTATAGGCATAAACAAACATGTATCCACTTAAATACCAAAAGTATGAGCTATTTTGATTGTAAATCAAGGCAAAATGATTTTAAAACATATTTGCAGATATAGAACTACAACAGGAACATCTTACATTGTGAAAGATACTTGATTTGCAAGAAATAAATGCTACAGTTTTGGGAGATACGTAGAAAAAATAATTGCTTTACATACTCAAAAGACAAACAAACAAAAAAACACTATATCTAAAGTTTTTGTCAAAATACAATTCAGTTTAGTGTTACTAAACACGTGAAATTTGCCATTAAATGTAAAAATAAGAGCCCAGAGTCTGTGAAATTTAAAAAATAAAAAGACTCATCTTATTTTCTGTTGATCGTGCTCCGTACATTTGGAGCTGATTTCGACTTTTACCTTGTTTAGCAAATTTGATTTCAAAAGTAATTTTGTGACTATTTGTATATTTATTTTAAATTCATTTCAAGATTAGTACATAATTTGAATAATACAATTTATAATAGAGCTATACCAAAGATTAGAAATGAAAGTTACTTTTTCATTATGTCGTTTCGGAGACTCCAACTGAAGGACTCTCTTAAGTATAAATAATATCCCTTTGACATTTAATTACCATTGTTACGCCCTCATTCGTCTTTAGTCAGGATAATTCTTTTTATATATATATATATTCTTAGTAAGCACTGAGAAAAGCAATTTCATTAGTATATACACATACATTCCTGTAATACACACATATAACTAGTTAGGTAACATGATTGTAAAAAATAGAAATGAAAATATGTTAAAAAATAAAAAAAAACTATTGGCAAGACAAAAATTGACCAACTAAATAGGTTCAAAATCTAAAATTACTACTACCAAATGAATTCATTAATACAAGCAGTAATAAAATAATTTTTTGATAGAAGAAATAAGCTTTTAGCCACTTTTTGGAAAGGATATGCTTGTAATTCAGGGTATTATTGTATCAAATCCTCATTGCCTTGACTGTAAGTAACATGATAAGTGTAAAATTTGGACTACAATTTAAATAAAACCGTCTCCATGATTTAATGACTCTTTCAATAAGGCTAATCAATTTCACCTTAAAATATATTAATCTAAACTATATTTTGTAAGAAGTAATTAATTTTATAAAAGAGCATGAATCCAGTTATTTATTTATATTATAATTTGATAAATCAATAATTTATTTTGTAAAAAGTGAGTTGTTATTTTAGATTGATTTTGATTAGTAAACACATTTTCGCATAGAAATTTAAAGTGTGAAGATCCCTTTATACATCTCTTTTGGCTTTCATTTACTTTCAATGCTCGAGTTACTCTAAAGACACGTTGATCATAATAATAGTTTATTTTTAAGATCCAAGAACTTGATCAGTTCTTATTCACGAGCATATTTTTCATCACAGGAATGTGACTCGTAATTTAAAATTACCTCACATTATGTAACATGGCTATGGGTTGTGCAGCCCTTTCTTTGTGCATTTGGAGTTTGCAAATATTGTCACTAAAAAAACAATAGTTATTATTATTCTAAGAAAAAATCAACAGAATTTTGCAAGTTCTACAAGGATTGACAAATAATATTTAACAATGTTGACAAAGTCATCAGAAATATCAAAACAACATGTTATAAAGATACATATTGAGCCCATAAGCCGAGAAGAAAAAAATTTGCACAGGTCAAAGTGGAAAAATATATTTCAAGTAGTATTTTTTTAAGAAGAAAGTTAATGTAAATTTCGTCATTTTTCCATTTCATAAAAATAACAGTAAAAAAAATAAAATTTAAGACAATTGACATATGTAATTTAATTATATGGCTCTTTTGATACCCGTATATTAAAGTCAAAGAGCATGAATGATAGTCCATTTAGTTACTTATGCCTGGATTGACCTCTTCAAATCAAAAAGAAGAAGAAGAAAAAAGAGAAAAAGGCATGAAAACTTTAGCTTCTCATAAAAAAAAATTCTAGGAAATGAATGTTGATGATTTATAAGAAGGTCATAAAAGACTTATTTTATTTGTTATTTTTCCTTTTTTTTAGTAGGGAAGCAAATTATGTTAAGTGGTGCCATGAAATTCTATCTTTATAAAAAAAGTAGTTTTTATAGAGTGACTTAGTTAGAAGTAAAAAAACTTTTTTTACACACAAAATATATATATATTAAGGAATGTAAAATTTGATGGGAATTTTTACTCCCTTCATCAAACTATTTTCATTCGAACATAAAACTTTCACCAATGCTAAGGAAATGGTTAACCTTTAGCACAAGTATTTATTAATATATTGGATATCCTTAGCTTTTAGTATCAATGGATATGACTCAAATATGACTCAAGCACCCAGAGAAATGCATTTAAATCCATTAAACAAAACTCTTCATTCATATTGTTTTAAGAACTAGGAATAGATTGTTTTTGCGTGATGTCATCGTTCTGAAAGTGAACCATCTTGAAAAAGGTATACAAAACTCAATTTTATTTCAATAAAGTCCCTACTTCTACCCACATATTTGTACAACAACTTAATTTTTTTTTTCATTTTGTAAAACCACTAGTTCAAGTTTACTTCATATTTTTTTTTGAAAAAGTGTCCATTTTAATTTGATTTGATTTTGACAATTTTCATGTAGCAATCTTCATTGTTTCTCGAAACCTTTTGACCAAAAGGATATAAAAAAAGGCCCTTTATCAACTGGTAGTATTAATATGAAGTGCTCCACCAATCAGCTTCAAGAACATCAAAAAGGGACAAGAGAATAAGAAAATCGACAAATGATCCAAAAGTACATAGAAGTTTTTGATGCCTTGAAGACAGCATTGTTTTTTATCAACAATTATATTCCTTTCATCATGGTGTCGATTATGATCCCTGTAACGTCCGCAAAAATATTTTATAATGTTTATTCCGGAAGAACTTTTCGTATACTTGCAATGTACTTTTGACTAAAGTTTGAAAGTTGTTTGATAACATCAAATATCTGGTGAGTTAAAGTGAATGAATGTATTCATAGACAACAAAACAAACTCTGAACAACATTGATTAAATCCAAAGTGACCCACTCAATCATTTACCATCTCTCACATATACACCATACATTACATACATGTATTATATTCATTCAATTAAAGTCTACAGAAAGAGCCAAGTGTCTTTAACGCATCTTTAATAGTTGATAATGAACACTTTTAGAGTTCATTATCTACCTTTGGCAAAATAAATAAATCATTCTATGAGTCTGACATTGTGTATGGACATTACAAATATCTACATGGGTACTACCACTTTAAAAAAAATGACAATAATGATCTGCTTGGGTCGGTCACATATTTATGTATAAATGATTATTATAAATACTTACATGATCACAAATACATACATAAATAAATAAAATGTCAAGATAATTTTGTAGAGATATGTATTTTTTTATTTTATTTTTCATATCAGTTGGCAGTTCACGTGCTGAGCATGCATTTGTTCAAAGTAATTAATATTGATTCTTTTTGCATTTTTAATGGATTGTGTTTGGTGGATTTTTTGAAGGGATATCACTTAGAGTAATAGTTTAACCATAACAGTGCTAAGACGCCGTCTGAGACGAATTTTCTTTTCGTTTTAATCTTAGGGGACTCTTTTGAGATCACAAGGTGGCAATTTAAGATACACAGGCCACATAAAACTCTCAAAAATAGCTTTTACAAAGTGATGTTAATTTGATTTAGGTGAAGTGTCTTCATTTAAATATAAACTATAAAAATTTAATTGATTTTTTTCATGATTCTTTTATATATACATATTTAATATATCTGAATGTAATGATTCTTATACTAAAATAAACGTCTAATCCCTGTTTTTATGTCGAAAATTGATTTAAAACAGTGGATCAACTATTTAATTGATATCAAACAATTAACCTTTATTTTTTCTGTCTCGGACTGTGGAATGAAAGTTTCATCAGTCTCACATTGAAATGAGGTACTGTAAATCATTGTATGACGTCATCGAATTCACATGGTGTAAATTAAAAAATAGGTCGATATAGTTTAGTTTAGAACATACCCGGGCATTTTTCGGCCCGCGGGCCAAATATGGCCCACAGGCCCACTTTGAGTGGCCCGCAAAAAATTGTAGGTGCCAATGTAGAAATAAAATTAATAACTAAAAGTAGATTTTAAACTTTTGGTCTGGCCCTCCACAATATTTTCTGCTTATCATTCGGCCCTTGAAGAAAAATAATTGCCCACCCCTGGTTTAGTATAAAGCCAATGGATGTAAAAAAAAATTAGCGACCTGATGCAGACTAATTTTCTCTTGAGACCGTATTAGATCATTCCAAAATAGAGTGAATGTGTTAAACTCGTTCAATTTTTTTTGGGCTAAAATGTGCAATGATTCGTCTTAATAAGAAACTCACGGCAAGCTCTTACATTAAACTAAATGAGGAACGAACATGATGGCTATTAAATGACGTAGAAAAGTAACTGAATGTGATGTATCTTTGCCATATGCCGCAATGTACTGTCATTTAGTCATCTTATCAGAGGCATAAATCAGGGAGTAGAAAAAATAATTTATGTTAATGTTTTTTTTTGTAAGTTATGTAAGTCGAAGGTATGCCGTTAAGAGGCCCATTTGTTTATATACCTCACATTAATGATCTTTATATTGTTATCACAAAAATAATAGAAGCTATTCCGGAGTTGTAAGTTCATTTAGTTTTAGAAAAGTACAAAAATATATGTACATTCGGTTTCGTTAGGTAACGAAATCTGTTCGAAAGAAGTTTGCTAGTCCCTTGTGTTTTGTTTTAATAATATTTAATTAAGTTTCTTCGACAAATTTATGTGTCCGTTTAGCGATATAAATTAGGAGAGAAAATATGAATGATAAATAATAGTTCTTGTTAAGATCATTACCACTCAATGCTCTCTGAATGTTTTTATTCGATGAAACTTTTTTTTTGAAAAACTTAATAGTAATCAACTTTTCATTTGCCAAAATATTTAAGTTGATTCTTACAAACTACATTTATAATGAGGTAAAAATGAATTCCTTTCCCTCTCACTTGAAAGAAAATCAAATGTATTTCATCTCTTTGATGGATCATTATGTCATCAATTAAATATTCCTTGTAGTTATTGTAGCTATATATTTTTTTCACCACAACAAAATATGATAATCAGAGAATGAAGAAAAAAATAAATAAATTACATTGACAAAGTGGTAAAAAAATAAAAAAATAATTTGAATAAATTGTATATGCTTATGCAGATTTATTTGCAAATCTTTTTTTCTTCTAGCTTTATATATGTATATATTCATTCATAGATTTGAGGCAAGCAGTTCTATAATAGCAGAAGCAACCCCTATTTTCTACGTACGTACATATAAATGTTTGAATGTTTCAAAATATACTCAATAATATTATTAATTTAGAACTAAATTAATATGTTGAGACAAACTAAGTTGATAATTATTATAATTGACACTTCATTTGTTAATTTTTCTTTAAGTTATCTTTAAAATAAAATAAAAAACCATACTTCACTCAATATTTCTTTTGTCATTTGTATTTTGATTCATTCAACCACACAAAAAATAATGATTCATTATATGTTTAATTTTCAAAATGTTTGCTTCGAAATCTTATTGATATTATATTTTCTAAATTTTTATAAATCATTTATGTACATATGTGTAATTAAGATTAGACCTCATCTCTTTTATTAAAATTACAAATATTTTTTGGAGTTTATGTTTTGCCAGTTATTTTTGTTTTATTTTATTTTAATATGTATAATGTGATAAAGTAAATAATATAATAATGCCAAAAATAAGGCTTTAGAATCATAATCCATACATGTTTTGATTTAATGGCTATAGCTTCTAAACTATGCATCTGATTTTTAAGTGTAATTATGACCCATTATAATAAGAATATACAAAATATTCTTAGGAAAGTGTTTTTACATAATGTGTATAATTGATGACAAACATCTTTTGCAGGTGGAAGCACACAAAAAGTATTTACATTGATTTTAATTTAAAAAATTGGTAGTGGAAATACAAGGTTCCTTTTTAAATGTATCGATTCATGTTGAGACTTCACAAATATATACCCACATTACTTTAAGGCCATAATATAATTATAATAATGATGTTCGTTTTTTTTCTAACTAGTAATGTGTTTATTTTCTCGGTCAAATTCCTTATCTTGTCTTGTTCTCGTGGTTCAAGTCCAAGACAGTAACAAAATTATTATTTTTCTTTTTTTAACAAAAAATAAATTTCCCCTTGGTCTCGATCTCTTACAGTCTTGATATCGTCTTGGTCTCGCTAAAGGTGTTGTTGATCACAAAATTAGTTCCATTAGTATTTTTCCATATTTGGGAGAGATGATAAAGACTTACTTTTTGGGTTTAGAGTCCTTATTTACAATTTTAAAAAGTGATTATTGATCTAAATTTAGGCAACGATATGAAGCACATTTCTAGGTACATATGTTAAATAGGTCTGTAAATAAAATTATATTTGTAAACAAACCTTATCAAAATTAAATACTTGTGAAAAAAGTATTACATACATCATTTGGTTTTAATAATTATGTCATCTAAATATTGGCTGATTATTGCATGCGAAGAAAAGGTCAGTCAACGCATAAGTCAAATTCTAAATACACACAATTTATGTAATTAATATAATTTACTGAAATAATTTGTACTGTGTGACACATAGTTTTTGATTGATATATTTATCTTTGAATAGACAGTAATGTATGTTATTGGATGTATGAATTTAGTGAACACTGATGTGAGAACCGTTTCATCTTCTTGAGACAACATACACTGCCGTTAATTTATTTAACAGAACGAAAAGCTGGTTCAGTTTTGGTTTATATGTATTTATTTCTATCATAGGATGTTATACGTAATTCAATTTAAATTAAATAAATCAAACCCCATCAGATTTGCTTACACACAACATAATTATAAAAAATAATTAAAAGGGTCATGGGATGGTAATTCATCAATCAAGTTTACCTTGAAGTTGTAATTAAATATTTAAAGATCCTTAAAAAATAGAAACAAGATCTTATTAAATTTCTTCTATAATTAAAATTTAATAATTGGTTGAAATTGATTTAACACAGCATTTAGTAGCAATTATGAGATAATTAATTTAAATATTTATGTAGTTAATAGATTGATGGTTAAATATAAGACTTAGTATCATAAATGAACCACTATGAATGAATCAAAGGGGATCTACTTATGTTCAAGTCAATTTTTAATTCCAAATCAAATCTCAAGAGTTCAAGAAAAATTCGCAGCAAGGAAAAATAAGTAAATAAATTTTTACAACCCGATTGTTAGATAATACTTTTGAAAAAATCAATTATTTCAAAAATAAAAGTTGCAATAAGCCACCAATAAGTTCCAACTTCTTGGTTTTTGAAAGTAAATCTCATCATGATCACATCATTTCTGTACTTGAGCAACAATTTGATGCTAATATTATCTTAATACTTACCTCAGATCCATAATAAAAGTATATGAAGATATTTAAATACGTGTATTTACTTTAAAATATTTGCTGCATATTTTTATGATATGATAGACAGGCATCAAATTAAGTCACTAATCACATTAAAAAGATATCATCTCAAATAATACATTCCTTAATTTCTAAAATCATGTTTTTATGCGTTTTAAATACTGTGTTAATTCAAAGTAATATAAATGATTTTTTAGAGTAATGTGATCATAGATGCTTGCTCTTATAAGTCAGGTTACAATGGCAATGTAGAATTAAATCAGATACAGAATTTTGATTTCAATAAAATACTTTTTTGTAGATTGAGGAAATTTTGCCCCAACATTCGAATTAATGAAATATTTGCCTTTATTCTGAGACAAATAGTTGAAGAGACAGATAATAGAGGGAGTGGATATAAAATACTTAAAAGTAGTTTACAAACTTACAATTATTTATATATTCCAGTGTCAAAAATTGTATTCATTCAATACAATTTGTATACATATACAGGGTGTCCCAAAAAAATGTATTTTAGAATATTTTAAATATTTTCACACTTTTGAAACAATAAAATTTTAATTAAACACCACATTTACAGTTATTTTTTATGTGTATACATTTTTTTGGGACACCCTGAAGATTGAGAGTTGAAAAGTATTTTCTTACAAGTCTTCTCAAATCCAAAGGGACTAAAGTCACAAACGTCGAAGCCCATGTTGAATAATGTAAATGAATGACTAGAGTCGGACTTGAGTCCAATTCAAATTATTCGAGTTTACATCTCAGTCAATAAACTTTGTATAAGTTATTAAAGCTATTCTAAGTCTTCAAATTTTGGGAATAGATTGAGCTGAATTTATAATATTTTCTTTTAAATTTATTTTAATTTTTTATTTATTTACAAGTCGTTTGTGTAATGCATATAACTTAAGAACTTGATTCCTCTTTCAGTTTCTATGATGATCCCTGTATCTTAAAATATTACTAAATGTCCATTCCATCTTTTATCATCATTCTTATATTCACTCAGATTTAAAAATTGATAATGACCAATCAAAATAATTTCAAAAGATTACAAAATTAAAATCATTTTATTTTTATAGATGCTCCTATGTTTTTGTAGATATCTATGAATAATAGTTTCAAATTCAAAATATAGATAATAATTTACAACTTGGAGTGTGATTTATTAAATTAGAAGCACATAGATCATTTGAAATTTATTGTTTAAGCCAAAATGGCGTCCATTTCTCTCTATGGGTCGGTGAAAAAAAAATAAAAAAATAACTAATTAAATACTTTGTTCTATGGTCAAATTTTATTATTATTTGAGTCATCAAATCAATGATATGATGATGACCCCTATGGAAAGACTCTCCTCAATCAATATTCATAGCCTCATTTTACAACTTAAATTTTTATATTACATAGTATAGGGGATAAAATAATCATAACGACTCTTTAAAAGTTATGCGAATATCCAAATTTTTATTGTTAAATGTTATGGTTACAACTTAACAAGTCATCCATGAAGAGTCATGTACCTAATGCTCCTTCACGAATGAAATTTAGGGATGAGATTTTATGCTTTGAACATTATTTGTTAGAGGCAGTAGATTTGTTTTTAGTAACAAGTGCATTAATCATCTAATTTGTTATTGATTGATTTTATTTTTATCCTTCTTTGTTCAACCATGAAGAAGTCGATCTGATAAGCTTCATACACATGATTTTTCAAGTGATATTTTTACTCTTTGTTGTGTTGGTCTATCCCATATTCATTCAATTAGTATCAGAGCTTGAGACTCGGACTCAAGTCGCTCAATAGCATTTCTAAACTGCAGCTTCAGACCCGTTTTTAAAAACATTAAACCTGACTTGGACTCGAATTTGCTACTCGGACAAGGGTTGTACTTAAGCTTTATTAAACTGGAACTTCAAATTCAACTCAGACTTAAAGTAAAATGACTCGACCTTTAAGACACAAAACATGATTTATACTCGTAAATAGGAAACAACTATGATTAGTAGTCATGGGTATAATTGTAGAATGAGACTCTTTCTGCCTATAAAATGTGATTGCTTATACATTATTCAAAATAGTTGACTTTCAGAATGATGACTTCACGTGAAAACTATCTATGTATGACAAGTTGTTATCCTTATTGCATCTCACATCCTTTCCTCAGAAAAAAGAAAGAAAAAAAAGGCTCAAAACCTGTTGATAGTTGATTAGATCATCAAATCTCTTGGTCTATTATTAATTTCGTATAAGGTTACTGTTCACCCCTAAACAACAGCTTATTCTGGTTTAATTGATCAGCATTCAGTGTAATAATTAATAAGGGTAAGAAAAGTAATAAAATTGACAGCTGACATAGATATACATTGTAAATTCTTATTTTATTGAGATATTTTTGTGATATAGAGCTTTTTCATTGACGCAATAAATTGCATAACAAATCGAAGCGATGCCATATCGGACAAATTTTCAAAAAATGAAAACGGTCTGAAATAAAAATGAAATTGATTACAACAGTGACATTTGAATAAAGTTGAACTAATATAAGTTCTGAAAATCTATATAAAGTGGCAAAATTGTTCTAAACAATCTGTTTTTGGATCGATTAGGGACCACAAAAAAGAAAAATATCTGATCCTTACAAAATAAATAAGTAATTAATTTATACTATGTAACATATAATCATATAACAAAATATTTTCAATAATAGGTGGATATAATAAAAATTCATAATTTTTTTGGTCGACGGTAATTTGTTTAAATTCTTTTATTATCCCGTTCCATTATGTGATCTAAATGCAAAGCAGTAATTAATTATTATTTACCTAAATTTGAAGAAAATAAGGGTTTTATTTTCATTAAATTAGGTTGTTACACGTCGAGCTTTTTTGTTCACTCGCAACCTCGACTGACATAAGGGAAAGGAAAAAAATTGGAAAAACAACTGGTAGCTACCCTTCTGTATTTTCCTTGTTGCCAACTTTTTAATATTTGGCAGAATTTATTATTTGGATATACTATATATTTATAGATTCTACCAATCACAAACCAATCGTTACTGCTTCTAATATATTCAAAATTCAAAAGAAATCCTTGATTTAATATATTTTTTATGCATCAAAATCATAAATAATAGTAATACCCTTTTTGAGCTCATAACACGAAGAGTCAGCTGCTTTAAATCAAAAGAGTCAAATGAGGAAAATCAGCTGAAGGGAGAATACAGTGTGTTTTTGTTATTCCCAAAAAGCTCGTCGTGTTTATATGACAATAATAACGTAACGTGAAAACACTCAATATTTGTTGGATTATATCTTTATTTTATTTGAATTAGATTTGCGTTTAATTCTTCACTGAAATGAATTATTTGTATTTTTTCTAATCAAATGCTATGTATAGTTAAAAGTACTTTAACTAAATTTTGACTACATACATACATACATGTTAAATAGATACGGATATTATCTATTTACCTACATATGTATTCATCAGACTGAGATGCATCATATCCATTATCCTTCTAATGAACTGCTATTCTTTTCTTATAGGTACATTGAATATCATCTTGGATAATATCCTTATACATATATACATATATAATGTGTATAGGGAGGTAGAAGAGATTCGTTTCTTCTTCTTTTCCTTCCATTCAAGTGACTTCTTCAAAGCCAGTTGAATGTTTTTGTTATTTTTCTACAATTCTCCTCTGATGGATCATCCTCATCTATTCTCTTCGAATGTATTTTTTTTTTCCTTTTTAAATATTTGTCTCACAAGATATTATGTACAATGTACATACAGTTTGTAACCTTTCTGTCTCTGATTTGAGTCAAAGAAGGAACAAATAAATAACAACAACAACAAGTAAAAGAAAAGTCCTTACTTACTTATTTATACACAGATTTAAATGTAAGAGATGAACCCATGGCTACACACGTATATATATATACATATATATGTAGATTGTATTTAGGTACTTTCAAATAACAAACTCAATATGCACATTCAAATCTCATAAAATCTTCTTTTTTTTTTATTTTCTCGTATGTTCACTCTGGAGGTGTCGTAAATACGTAATATAATCATATATCTATCTATGTAACTATGTACATTTTTTTCATTGCATGAATGCAACAACAGTCGTTTAGTTACAGTGTAGACTTAGGTATTAAATATAAATATTATTATGGGGGATAGTGCAATAGATTTCTCCGAACTAATAAAACAACAACATAGTATTCATAGTCTAAATGTGTTACTTAGGAGTCGGTTCTTGCGAGTCTGACTCGTTCAGTCTCGAATCATTGAGCCTCCTTAGTTTGAGTTGCAGTTTAATGAAACATAAGTATGAGCATTATACTTGATCCCAAGTCAATATTCGATTCAATCATCACCTAATTAGTAATATTTTTAACGTGAAATAAAGGATTTTTTTGTGTTTCAAGCTTTGAGTCTTCCAATTCAAGTCTGAATCTATGAATTTGAGTTGAATTTTAAGCAGTAGTTTAATGCAATTTAAGTACAGCTCAATGAATCGTGATCAGAAGGCCCCAGCTCTGGTTTAGTCTTCATTCATTAAATTAAAATTCAATCGAATAAAATGATAAATGATACTTAAATAATAGAAATAATTTGAAATAAAGAATGTGTGTGATTTTAAGTCTCGAGTCTTCTTATTTAAACGGGAACCTTTATACTCCGAGTCCGAATCGGAGCTGAAATTTAATGAGACTTGTGCAACTCGAGTTCCAAGTACAAAGCCTGCTCTGTTCAACTCTAACAGATATATTTTTTTTTCCCTTGATGAAAAATTCATATGAAGAAGAACAGTAGCACAATTCACACTTGACGATTCAGCTCATTTCATTGTTTCTATGAATAAAGATCAAAATATATGAATGAGAGCTATACAATGGTTTACCCATTGGTTGGATGCAACTAGTTAAAGTAATACCTTAAATTACGAGACAAGATCTGGAGTCTGAAAAATGTTTCTCAATCAAAAACTTGCTCTGCAAAATAAATTTACTCCGAATTGGAGGGAAAAATCAACGTGCATAGATGTCACAATAATCTGAATGGCTCTCGCATGAGATTGTCTGTCTATGGTAGATGTTGTTGATTCTTTTGTTATAGTGACTAATTGAACTAAATTTACTCACAACCAAAGGCATTGTTCGTTATTCCAGTTGAAAGCAGACACTCAATGTCAATGTCTTTTACCAACCAAGTGTTTGAACTATCGCTGTATGAGCATTTTTTATACAGTAATACCACAAACAGTACGGTTCCACAGATATGTAGGACCATTGGAATTCAGACTGTTCGATACAAAAGGCTACGAACAAAAAATTTATTATTTTCACAAGTAATTGAGAACTTTTAATGCTAAAAGTATATTGGAACCAAAAAGCTAACTAATAGAATCTAGATAAACAGGATATTGTTGTTTCTATATATGGTATATAAAGAAAAATTTTACCAAAATTTTTCCTTTTTGTACTGACCAATTTTGCGTGAAAAAAGTAGAAAAGTAACACTTGTATTCTGATGTACTTGCTCATCAAATGTATCTTAAACCAAGGTACTCCTGTATTTGGGCACTAAGGTTTGAAAGTAACTAATTGAGGTTTTTGTGTTTTGAGTTGTTGATGGCAGTGAACATTTTTATAGGATATTACATTATAATCTTTATGTAGGTACATAACACATACCTATATGTTGTGTTTGGAATAAAGTGGTTGAATACGTAATCATTGGAATACCCGTTGACTTTTTTCTTTATTTTTTGATAAATCTTCATAAACCTTCCTATCTACAATGGATGTATAAGCGTTTATTATTCAAAAGAACGCTTTTTTTTTGCTTGAGAAAACGCCTTCATATTCATCCATATGTAGGTAGGTATGTACTTTACTTCGTTCATCTAAGCGCGCTCAACTTATTTTTGAGCGGTTTGTAAGCAAAACGACATACAGAAAGAAGAAAAACAATTCTAAGCGAATTAGGGAAATATTTATCTCTTTATGTGTCAGTTGACAATTGTCTGTGCTCAATGTCGTATGTGAATGTGTGAGTGACAAAAAATTAATGCCGCTAAAGTAATTAATTATTGACATTTACGTTGAAACCTTATGTTCTATTTAGATTTAAATAAGTAACAACGATCAAGTATGAGCTGCTATATACCCGTGCTTGAAAAGTTGAAACGAAAAAACATCATTTCCTGGAAGGACAAACCTGTTGTTCTTCATGAGAGACAACGAAGCTCCTCCGTTCCTAATGTTCTCGAAGAAGACTCCAACAATTATCATCCACCTTCTGCTATAGTCCCTCACTCTCCCCAATTCCCAATACCAAAGAGAGACTCCACTGGTTTTACTATCACCCAAGAGCTCGGAAACTTTCCTCACGAACTCTCTCTCAATATTCGACACAATCATCCAACACTGGGTCTGTCAGACGTTGCTTACCAACGAATCCATCAGGGACATCGCATGCATCCCGTCCAATATGAAAAACTTCAGTCACAACTTCGCGCCAATCCAATGTACTCTAACTCCCCTAAAATGAATAGACGACAAGGAGTACTCTCCCTTGGCCTCCCAGATCATATGAACCTCTTTAAAAAGTCACGTCCAAATACTCCTGCATCTATGATATCTCAATCTCGAAATGAGGATGACGAATTCACTGTGGATGAACGTCCCTCATACTATGATGATATTTTGAACTCTAAACAAGTAGGCTCATGTAGAAGCTCCAGTGGATTGTCTTCTGGAAGTCATTCTCCAAATAATCAGTACTCTACACCCATAGACT
This sequence comes from Lepeophtheirus nordmannii, assembly GCA_963680855.1. Classification (NCBI taxonomy): domain Eukaryota; kingdom Metazoa; phylum Arthropoda; class Copepoda; order Siphonostomatoida; family Caligidae; genus Lepeophtheirus; species Lepeophtheirus nordmannii. The sequence goes on along the minus strand of OY804522.1, from coordinate 28,420,691 downwards.
CTTCACCACCACCCCTTGCTCCCAAAGGACTCTCCCTTGGACCTCCACCCCCAGTGCAAAGATTTGCAAATCGGAACTTTTTAAATAAAGGTAGGGATGAGGATTAATGATAAGAGTTTATAAAGAGTCATCTGTTTATATTATTCATTTGGCTATGCAAATATGACTGTACGTCCTTTGTGGGTGTTAGATGTGAGGCATTCGTGTAAAAATTATTTTTATTTTGAATTGTAAGAACCTGATATTATGTAGATGGAAAAGCCATTACGGTTTGATTTAGTCGTATATGATTAAATAATAAATAGGTAAAGCACAGGAGTAACAAACATGGAGCTTATGTAGATATGTAGATCACACATCATCGAGTCCCATATAGCCCACTTACTAATTTTATCCATGGTTTACCATATATCTATTGGTTGCATTATGTTTTTTTAAGGTCATCACACAGCTAGATGAGAGTTTAAAGATTTCATAATCAATTTAAACTGATAAAATCATTCCTTGTTTACTCATCTCTTATTTAATAAGTAAAAAAATATTAAATAATTTCTGAGGCTTGTATTGTTACTTGTTCAGTCATTGCCAAACTGTATGTTTCTTTATGATTATGTCCTATGCTAAATGTAAATAAGAAGTACCTATGGTAAACGACCATACAGTGTGCAAGAGAGAAGATACCTAACTTGCGTCAATTTTATGCTTATCACAACGAATCAATCATTTTATGCCAATGCAACTCCTAATATTATAAGACCTGTAATTTCACAATGACATTAGTACATTTCGGTGGAAAATATGTATAGGCATATAGTCATGTATACATATATACTTAACTACATATGTCTATCCATTTGAATCCTTTAAGGACAGAAAACGTTACACTTTAATTTCTATATGATAGGTGTATTAAAGAATAGGGATTTGGGTGTACCTACATAGATATTGGAACGAATCAATTGTACTATTCTCATAATTGTATCCTCAAAAAGCAGAAACCTATTACATAGGTATATATATGTATGTACATAAGTATTTATGATTATTGGATCACGACAATAAATGATAACACTTCATGACTAACAATAAAATTAAAATGGGATAATGAAATTAAAATGCTTACATATATATATATAATGTATGCATTGTGAAATAAGACATGAATATGGTGAACGTTAAATGTCTTACATAAATACAATTTATGTAATATAGTTTCTGAGAATAAATGATTTTTGCCTTGATTCACTCCCTGAGAGCTCCGTGTGGAAATTTAAATTTTGTAGTATTTTTATATAGGTATTAACAATATTTAAAATAGTACATATTCATAAACGAAGATTGAGATCAAAACACTTTTTTAATTGTTTTGTTACCCCATTATTAGCTTTAATTACCCATTAAACACAAAAAGTGGTCGTTAAAGCCCTTTAATGATAGATCAATTAAAGAAACAGTGTCAATTGTCTATGTATTTTTTTATTTGATGTTCGCTACATTTGTGAATATATATATATATATATATACAAATGTGATTTTATTATAAAAATGTACCTTGATTTAAAGCCTTTTAAAAATACACATTAAAGTTTATATTTCTTTAGATCCAGTAGACATATTTTGAAGTACAAATACCCTGATACATACATATGTACATATAGTATATTCGTTATCTGCCTTAGAAACAAGTAGGGGAAGAAATGTGCTAAAAGAGATCCCTATCAAAGGACATTCCCCTTCAAATAAATGTACAGCTGTTTGCATTCTGGAATGTTTGACCCTCTCTTCAGCATGATGATTAATGTGTGTGTGTGTTTTTTTTAGCAATGGGCATCCATTCCGAGTTACATACATATTATTATTTTTTTTTTTAGTTCAACGCATTATTTCCATTTAATTACAATTTGGCAATACATGTAGTAAAATTGCTATTAATTTATTTGTTTTCATGATTTTATAGAACACATATGTGCATTTTTTATGATTTAATAATTGTATCATGTAGGTAAATAGACTGTGTTGTAGGTCATTATTAAGGTAATGAAAAATAGTTTCAGTCAAGTTTCCTTGTTAATGCCTCATCGACGATGGTGAACTTCCGGAATGATGGCGTCACGGCGAAATCACACCATTTTGTTAATTATGTAGCAATAATACATAAGCCTTTTGGCTCATTCTGCTCCCATATATAGGTGCAATCATAGCACAAATACCTTTGCTCTAATCCCTTCATCAATAAGATTGAGGGAGGGGGGGGGGGGTTAAAATAATTTTCTACATGAATTAACATCTATGAAAATATAATCATATAAGAAATTAAATTACAACCAATCTATTATTGTGATAGTGTAATTTCAAAGATTTAAAAGAAGATACAAATTCAGCTCCATAGGTATTCAACATATGGGAGGGGGGAGTACATGTCAATTAATCAGGGGTGGAACGTTATTACAAAATTAGTAATTAGCACCCCTCTGTTACTTCTTCATCCTCTTCTTGGGCGTTCCTTTTCAATACAAATATTACATACATACATATGTATATCAATTAGTTAGTGCAATTAATTAGGTTTGTACAAATTTTAATTTACCATTCATGTTATTGTTCTTAAATACTTTTGAAATAAATAATTAGCTTGCATTGAACACTGAAGAGAAGGACATTGTCAAAGCATGGGTATGTTTTGTAGTATAAAGTGTTTTCTCCCCTGAAACTTAATGAAAATGTCAATGGTTCCATCTATAGAGCTGGATGGTCACATAGTAAGCTGACAATTTAATTCACACTATAGCTGGAACATACATAGTTCATTATCATTCCCTTCTTTGTAGAAAAGTATCCTGGACAATACATTTGTACAGTAAGCTTTATTATCGTTCCCTCACAATAATAATAATAATAAAAATAGTAATAGAATGGAAGAAAGACGTATGTATTCTATTGACAATTGCTCTTTTAGTTGTAACTATTTTTTCACTTCGCATCCATACATACATAGACACAACAGCTGTTATATTTTATTGTTACAATTCAATTTTTTTCCCCCTACATTATTGTACACTGTACAACTCCTGAACTGAATGCATTTCTTTGAATCACCAAACTACAAAAGAGTTATTATTATACCCACCTAAATCACTATTTTATTAAGGACAAAAAAAAAAAAAGTATATAACATACATACATATATATTTTGTCCACCCTACATACTTATGACCTTCAAAAAGCCATCAACGGCACGGCATGTGGGAAAACCATTATCAATATATTTATACTGCATAATTAGTTGATAAAATATGTTACTACTACATCAATTGAAGTGCATTTAATTGATACATTAAAAAGTTGTATCTTTAGTTATTGATCAACCTTTGAATTACCTAGTTATTAACTTGGATACTATTGACACAATAATATATGTAGTATAAATATCTATGCATGTATGTATGTATGTATACCTACGCAGTTTACGTCTTTAAAGTATCATTTTGCACGCTAAATTCCTCCTAATGATGTATTTTTGGCTATACTTTACAACTTTGAGTCGTCTCATAAATCATCATTTAGGCATCAACTTATAATTTTCTTGTCTTTGGAGGTGTACATTTGTACATTGACTATATATGTTATGTGTACATATACTGATGTATACACATATATCATTTAGTACGAATACGATTCGTACTAGCTATACATATACGTTCGGTTCGGAACAATATCATGTGATTCAATTAGACCAATTATAATTGTTATTGAATAATAAATTATATTGAAAGGTCTATGAGTAATATTATGTAATTCTTAGAATCAAGTCTTTGGTCAAATATATATGTACATATGTATACACATGCAAGCTGTTTAAAAGTCATTTCAATGTAAGTTCGAGTCGAGTCAGAAATAAAAGAATTATAGGAGTCTCAAGTTCTCTTATTCAAGTCTTTTATCATTGGGTCTAATTAGAATGTCGGAAAACTTAAGGAGACTTAAAGCCAACTCGAGTTCAAAGAGTCGTCGAGTACAGGCATCCAACTTTGCTTCATGCTATTCTCTTGAATCTCCTAGATACTTAGAAATTCATTTGTGCCCATGTATGTAGGTATAGGTATAACACTTGAACTTTAAAGTCACCTCAGTACAATACCTTATTGTCCCACTCCAACTTTGAAGGAGCAACTCATCAGTTTTGAACATAAGGTATGTAATCATAGTAATGAACCTGATATGTAAGTTTGACCTTTGAAATGATGATGATTTTTACACCCATAGACATATAAAATAAAACCAGGAACAAATAATGAGTTACTTGAAAATAACGATAAAAGAGCCTAATTGATTTTTATTTTTTGAAGGGGGTTACAGTAATATGAGATAGATCACATCTTCTATGATCTAAAATATAGTTTTTATTCTTTAATTAATTAATTGTTGACCTTTCTTTATTATTTATAAGGTTAAATATACGCTATGATTTAGAATATGAGTTACTCGGTACAATCGGTATAAGGGACACATTTCAATTTATAAATCATTAACAGGAGAAAAAAATATGTTTTTTTATTTTTACTTATTTTTTACTCCATGAAAATTCAAAGTTAATTAATTCACTTGATATTAAAATAATATATACTTTTATAGTATGAAAGGTACTAACATGGAAATGAATGAGAGGGCCCTTTTAAATAAATGAATGCTTTAAACAAAGGTTATCCATAAAAACACAAAATATGCCTTTTGATTCTCATTCTTTCTTTTTCTCTCTCCATCAAATGCTAAGCATTATTATAATAATAATAAAAAAAAAATCAAATTCGTTCTACTTTGTACATACGAGGTTATGTACATACTTATATTTCCTCATCCAAAACGAATTCCCTCAAGTTTTTTTTTTTTTCTTTTCTTTTTCTTTAAATGTAAGAGTCTCTTTTATGAGCTATTAGGTTCTTCATGAAATATTAATAATCCATAATTCAAAGTTACATGCCTACATATATGTATATTTTATACTTTTATTGCATTTACATACATACATACATATATCTTGATTCGGGGAAATTGTAAAGGTATCATTCATTTGTACATATTACATACATATAGCCAAGTTCACATCTTGATTTATCGTTTAGGATACAAATACATATAATATGGATATGAGCTACATATTGGATTGATGTCTACATAATACTTAATATATGTATGTATAATGAGAGGGCGGAGAAGTCTTGTTTTCTTTCAACGCTAAGTGTTTTAAATGACTTTATTTGTTGGGTACATATATGCTAAAGATTGGTAGGAATCTGCCTATGCACAATCTGGTTATATGGTTCTCCTCGAGAATCAGCCTTTCTTCCTTCAAAGTTTTGACCTCGGTGTCTAAACTAAAATTAAAAATTTATTTTCAATTTTGTATGGATTCCTTAAAGTTTTAATCTTCTCTTGGTCTCGATTGATGTTGTCTTACCCACAAGGGCTAGTCATTTTCCACGAGTCCGCGTGAGTCTTTGAGAGTTTCAGTTCAAATCGAATCGCAAATTCTTTCAATTCAAGTCCGAGTTGGGTCTGAAGTTCTTGTTTAACAAGACCTTGAGTGCAACTTGAGTCCCATTTCTTTGCTTTTCGCTAATCAAAATTCATTTTTTTTACGAGTGCAAGTCAATAGTTAAAGTGTTTGAGCTCAATTACAAGTTTAATTTTAAAGTTTTTAATTTGAGACCGAATCATAATCATGGATCCCTAGCTACATAGCTATTAGACTTATAATACATACATAGGTAAATACATATATAGGCATATGATTTTTAAACCCCTTGTGAATACATGAAATATGTTCTTATTAACCTATTCAAAAGTATTAAAAAAAAATTATTTACGAGTCTTTGATTGTGGACTTAATAATATGAAATGAATTAGTTTGAATTCTGCTTGTGTATACATGTGTCTACTATTTATTTAAACTTGATTCTTCCCACAAGTTTTACATGTTAAGTATATATATATATATATTTAGTATCGTTGTATAAATAAAAATAAATAGCTAATTGGATCTACTCTAAAGCAGAATTTATGTAAGTTCTATTATTGCAACGTTTCCAATTTTTGTATTCATTTTAAGTTGTTTATTGTTGGTAAGTTGCTCTGTTTTTGTGGGGCTTTTTTTGTTATTTCTTTAAAAGCATATATGTATGTCCATAAATTGCGAAGGTCAGAGGGCTTTTGTAATATACTTGAATTTAAACTTGGATGGACTTGGACCTCATGGGGATGAACCAGTGTACCTACATATAACTTATCTCTTCTTTATTTTCTTCAAGGTCATGTGGGCTATGCGTAGATATACTCCCTGGAATCTCCATGGACTTTATCTTCACATCAAAAGTTACTGTTGACTTTTATCAACTTTTGATCTAATTAATGAATCAGTAGAGAACTACTTGTTGACCATTTACATATGTGATGCTCTTGTCCTATGTTATATATTTTTAAAAGTATATAAACATTGAAAAATTTGTACATATATATATATACGTGAAACCATTTCATTGAGGCCTACATCCCCTTTAGAATGGAAGGGGGGGGGGAATAATGTTATAGCAAACGTGACAGCTACTTACAAAAAATTTAAGATAATTATTCTTAAAAGTCTTTGTTCTATGTATGTCTTTAATTACATAGGCAGTTAAGGATTCACAAAGAAGGTTTTTTATAAGGACATTGTAACTCTCTTTTCAATCAGTGTGCATGTACGTCCCCTAAATTCTTAGGGATTTAGTCCATTTGTTTTATATTGATTACCCTCCACAAAATTTTCAAATTGTTACAAACCATTTTAAAAGACGTTACAAATTGAGGGGGAAATTCTTTTGTCAAAAAGTGGATTTTTTTTGTTTAATTTTATATTTTGACCTTGAATATTTTGCATATTTTCGTCTCTTCCATGCAAATTGTACTTTTTTTGTTATCCGAGCTGATTTGTTTATTTTATTTGTACAGCAAAAAAAAAAAAACTTTTTAATAGCGTAATCTTATGTTGTTATTTGTTTGATATTTTTATATACATTCATTTGTATAAAATGCTTAAAACGACTTGAAGACTCTCAAAAACCATTAAATAACATTAACCAGTTTTTTGCAATAAAAGATATTCGAATCCTAAAAATTCATTAATTTAAAATTTATTACTAAATTAGTATTTAAATGGATGTGTTTTTTTATGGTCTACCTCAAAAGTAAAGTCCATTTTTATTGTCCTTTCAAAATTGTTATTTGTACCACGTATATGTTTTATATTTATTTATTTATTCATAGTTTATTTTGTTAGCTAATGGTTATAAGTGATATTTTTTTAGATAGTTTCTTCGATCTTTAGTTAATATTATAAGTAAACCTTTTAAAATATTTCACAAAACTGTGAATACTTTTATAAGGTTAACTTATGTTTAGATGTACGTAATACCAAAAAAAAAAAAAAAAAATGACAGAAAGTATGGTTAGAGAGAAAGAGAGGGATCAATAGTGAATTTTCCACCATTTAACCTTCGACATCTTCATTTGAAAGGTTTATACACATATATGTATATATATAAGTACATAACTTTATGTATTCGAAGAAAGTCGTGATAACTCCTTTTTAGTGTTTCATATTAGATATTGGCAACCTATGAGCAAAAGGGGGGATAGCGTGACGTATTTTTTAATACATATATATATATATTATAGAAGTGTAAATTCAATTACAGTAATTCTTTGAACTACAAGCATAATATTATGGCTCCAAAATACTCGTAGATCAGAGCACTTAGCTCACTTCTCAAACATAAATTTACCACCATTCAATTTCAACTATTATTATCTACGTGTACTCAAAAGCTGAATGCTACAAATATTATGACTGCATGAGTATTAGGCAGATCTTGTGCTTAAATTTTTTAAATAAGGTACCTGCGTCTTTAGGATTTAGAAGATTAAAAATTATAAAGTATTCTAATACAAAGATTCAAACCCCACATATTCTGAAACCGATACTGATACAAGGTGAAAATAGTAGGCTTTGCCCTAATATTAACTAAATAAAGGCAACTACCTACTAAATCAAGATCATTATTCATGATTAAAGATTGTAATGGATAGCATCTATGACAGAAAAGTGAATGTAAGCCAAAACTAACAAACAAATTCCTCCTTACAAATAAATTTACAACTGATCCAATGATCAGGGGTCTCTAGTCACAAAAGGTGCAATTGTTATCCCATTATAGTCTTAGTCAGGGACACCAGAATCTATTCATAAGTGGACACGGACAATTTCTTTAAAAATGACACCATGATTATGCAACTCTTCATTGGTATTGCTCTTCAACAAGTTAAAGAACCATTGTTTCTTCACATAGGAAAATTGTAAACACTTGATCTCCAAGTCACAATTACAAACCAAGTGTCTTGCATTGTATTATGTATAAAATATATACATAATAACCCATATTTTGATTCCTGATAATAGTTATCCATAAAATCCTTGTATGTAGGCCCTTGCTACAAAAATTACGCTGATCAAAAATCAACACTCCGTAAATTATAGCATCATTTTTGCAGTTTAATCCCTAATTAGAACATTATTTTGGAACTAGTTATTTAATCAATTTCAAATTGCATTTTCACACATCATACAGCTACTACGGAATTGAGTTACCTTTTTTATATGTATGTATTGAAGAAGTATATAAAAAAAAAAAAACACGGAAATTGATTTTTTAATTGGGCCTTTATATATGTTATATGTGCATACTTTTTCGCATCAAAGCTTATAATCAATTTATGATGCCTAAGGCATATTGTATAATATTTTATTCTCTTTTTTTTTTTTACTGAACGTGGAGCTCCAATTATGGCGTATGTAAATTATGTTGGTACGTACAAGCGTAGGGGGTAAACTTTGAAATATTTCTTAATAAATGGTATTTAAATATCCCTAATTATGAACATACACACACAATACCTGACATAATTAAATAATTCTAGTGTTAGCAACATATCAGTTTATAACACAAATAAATTGCTACCTACATGTGTTTATAACGAATTTTTCGTAACACTAGTCAATCGCTAAAAGGTTTGAGATATTTGTTACCTGATTCCAGTTGTATTTGACACCTTGTGTACGAATTTATTCATTTTATTACATAGTTATTTGTAGGTTCGTTTATTGTGCTTTTGAAATTTCAGTTTGATAAATAGTTTGGACACTCTCTTTATTTTATTTTTATAGTTTTTATTCAGTAAAAATTAAACTTCTCTGAAGACGTGTTAGTATATACAACTGACTCAAGATTTAGTACTGATTATGTGTCACAGAATACTTAGTCATCTGTAGTTTTTATCAAAAAGTATATTAGGGTTATGCTGTGCATTTAAGGGGAATTCAATCATTGCAAATAAGTAATGAGTTGTAAATTCTTAATTTAAAATACAATCGCATTTATTGATTGCAACTTGTGCACAACATATACAGTACGTTGGCTAATTATTATTCTATACTTTGTATTGATCCTCAAGTAATAACTTTTTGCCACCTCTCTACAAGGGGTTTGCGAATCAACTAACCCTTTTTTGTTTGTTTTGGTACTTAATGCCACTTATAATGAGGTAAAAATTTGTATTTACAAAATTTTCGCAATTTTGTTTACATATATGTATGTATATTATTTAATCAATAGAACTTTAACTATAAAATCAGCCAATCATGTTATACCAGGAAGATGAACTTGATGGTACATAATGGTTGTTATTTTATTGTGATTATTTTTTTTTACAACACAAAGGAAAAGGTGAAGATTCATTGAGTTTTATATTCTATGATTAATGATGATACCCCGTAGAAGATGATGATTTTATAATTAAAGAATAATAACAAAAATCTGAGGTATACCAGAGATAGAGAGAGAAAGAGAGAAAGAAAGAAAGAGATCCTTCACTGTCATGTTTTTTTTCCCCTCTTCCTTTCATTATTAGATATTATTATTTATTCGGGAAAATGGTTACATACTGACAAGCAACTCCATCTACATATGTGGGTAATGTATGTAAACCATTGATAAACAATTCATTATTGATTATATTAATAATATATCCTCCCAATCAATAGAGGAAGAAGAAGAAGAGGAAAAACTTTTCATTATCCCTTTCATCAATATTTATTTATTTATTTATATTCTTTTTTTCGCAAAATCATTTTGACCTCCAAAATCAATTTTATTTTTGTGTATCCTAGCCAAGGTATTTTATACATATATACATATATTGTAAATATATCGATGTATTTGAATACATTTGTATAGCCATTTATCCATGTCGAATGATATTTGATTTATGGATATCGATACAGGATACACAAAATAATGCCACGTCAAAAATGTATTTCAGGGGTTCTCAAAATTTTGATATTCTAGAGCCCTTGATAAGGTCAAACATTAAGTCCTTGCGATATTAATTAATAGATATTAAACTAATAATAGATATACAGCATGGTATTTGAACATAAATTGAAAATTATTGCATATGATGGTTACAAAATTGCCCAAGTGAATATTTTAATAAATTAAAAGAAATGGGTCCCTCACACGGAAACTTTGGACTCTGCACTGATTACTTTGAGAACCTCAGCAATGCATTACTGGGTTTTTCTACAAATATAGGGTAGCCAAACATTCTATACTGTCAAAGCATTTCCTCTTTCTATACCCAGTCCGAGTAATTTTTAATAAATTCATGAAATATCTGGATTTATGCGGGACAAATAGTACATTTTTAAAATCGAATGAAAATAAAAATAAAATATAAAAACGTAAAAAAAAGTCAGAATCAAAATTATCTAATAAAAAACAAAACAAGATCCCAAACATTAATTAATTTAGGAGAGGAGGAGGCCTACTAAAACTGACACAGATCTGGCTAAGTATCCTTTATTTTAGAGATGAAAAAATAGTAACTCTAACTAACATTAAAATATGTATAATATATTATTATCAGCTGTGTATTTTGAATTTTCTTGCCCTATGGTAGTGTTCTAAACGTTTTAAATTGGCTCTGGTTAAGATGTGAACAATATTCTATCATTAAATGATGCCCCTTAGTTGTGAATAATTGGCACACTATTTGGTTCTTCTTGTTTCTATTCATTTTTTGGATGAAAGCAAGGGAGACACCTTTAATGAAAATCAATCAGTCGTCAATTTTTTTCTAATAACTATATGTGTTCTGAATGGTGATTACTTGAACTCAAATATAATGCTGTGAATATTTTTCTAATATCAAATGAATAATAAATTACCGACCGTCGGAAAAAAATGAATAACAACCAAATAATTTTGCACGTTTCATGTCTTTCAATTTTTGGGGAAATGGTTGAAAGAGATATAAATATCAGAGAGTGAAAAATAAATTCTAAATAAGGGAGTAGTAATAACATGCCCTAAAACCAATAAATATTTTTGCAAAAAAAGTATATGAAAATGGCTGACATTTTAAATTTTTGTTCCTTTCATTTCTCATCAAGGGAACGTCACGTTTTTAAGTAATAATAAAAAGGAATTAAAATATGTTTTGATATAAAAACGTATCTAAATTAAAGAATCGACGTTATGCATTGCCTAACTACCAAAAAAAAAAAAACTGCTTTACAAATTGACATTATACACTCACAATATGTGAAAAATATCAACGTCCCTTGTTTAAATATAAGAATTTAGTTCGTTGAGGAACTGTGAGAAATAATTGACTACATCAAATGGTCTTGCTAAAAGTAAATATCTTTATGGATTAAATTTCACGGAAGTGTTGACAATGTATCAATGTAGATACTTAGAGTCTTGTGTTGAAGATATTTAAAAATTCGAGTTATACGACTTTGTTTTTACCTATATATATATATATATATACAATCTATGCAACTTAGATGTTAATTTGTTGGCCTTTGAATAATTATAAATGCATTATGAAAAGAAAAGAAAAAAAACCCCAAAATAACAACAATGTTCTATTTGTTCGTTTCTTAACGATTGCCAAGCTGGATTTGACTTAGACTTGTATTTATGTAATAATGGATGAGATACATAATGTTTCATCATTTTTTTATTAAAAAATCTGCCAAACATCGTATTTTTAACAAAATAAATAAATAAATGAATATGAAATTTGTAAAATATCTGATTGTTAAATCGACCTTTGTTTAACTGCTACCAATGTATGTATAGCAATGATGATTGATATTGATTATCTCAAGATACATACATACATACACACACGCATATGCGAAACTATTTGCCATAAAAATAATAATAGAACCAAATTCGGAATATACAGATATACTTTTGAAAATCAATGAAAAGTCAAATATGAAAAAATACTTAAACATAATTATCCATCCATTAACCAAAAAAATATTAATAGTTAATTAGTAGTTGTAAAGAAATATATCTTAAATATGTATATGGAAAGGTTGTCTGATTGAACCACACTGTATTTGTTATTCATGGGACGTCTTTTTATACATATATGGTTTTTGCATGTTTTGTTTTGTGTTTTCAAAATAATTGACAGTCGTCCAATTATAAAAGGAAACCCAATGAAATATATGTATAGCAAGCATATATTCTGTCTCAAGGAGGTTGGAATATACGTATTTTAGCTTTTGTTTCTTTATAATACATAGATTGTTACTTCTTTTACCAGATACCTACCTTTAACCATAAAACTCCCTTCTGAGGCACCATGAATAACGATTCTTCAATTTATTACGAGGGTTTTTTTTTCTTTTAAAAACAATAAGGGTATTTAAATATCTTCTTACTCGTGTCATTTAGGATACTATTATTTCTATGACTATAAGCGTTTCGAATCGTGGAAGGTTTAAAAAACTTACATATACATATGTACATACATATACCTTACAGTGTGTTTCAATCAGCATAAATTCCAGGTGGTTATACATATTTTATACAAGTTCGATTATCATGGATTTTGCACCAACAACAAGAATGGTATATCTCCATGTAGTCATGTAATAAATTCTCACCTTCCATTCCATAATTTTTCATTTATTTCATTCTCTTTCATAGGAAGACTATGAATCTTGGACCTTTTCTTTTGAGGTCAAGGGCTTGACTTTATTCTTTTTATTTTTAGGTTGTGCCTTCTTTTGTTATTTGCTTGTAGGTATGTCTTTCAGTGCCTCATTATTCTGTTGTTGTTAATTATTATGATCATTAGTTCTAAAGAGCTTGTAATTAGCCTCCGAGGTCGTTTTTCTTGGCTATTTCTTGTGTTGGCTCAATCATTACCTCTTATAAAGTAAAATGATAGTAACTATTTTTGTAAATGGTATAACGTTAAAATTAATATTATTATTTTTAATTGTCAACAAGTATAAAATACATAAAAGAAATAATTATTATTAATATGATCATTAAAAAAAATATGAAAAAAAAAACTATTCTAAAGATCCCTATAAAAATAGTAGAATGTGTCAAATGTACTAAACACTTGAAGGGTCTTAATTATTGCATTATTATAAATGTTATATTTGTATATTTATAACTTGATTGATAACAATGCTATCAAATATGACCAAATAATTGGTCTATTTTGCCATATTTTATATGACACCTTGTCCTTCTAACATCAAAAACTTCAAAGAGAAAGGAGACCAAAAATGAGTTAATAATACATAATTTGCTAATTATACAATTACCCATTGAAAGAATATTATTCATAACAGCAGCATATATGTTATGTAGCTAAAATTCAGTAAATTAAAGGTCATTGTATCTTTGAGCCTTTCTTTTTTTCTTACTACTTATGATCCTTATTTCTGTTCTAATTGTGGATTTGTTGAAATTAAATGAATATTTTTGATATCAAATCCAACCATTTACATAATTAACTAACTTCAATATAATGTTGAGTCTCTTTCCTCCCTTTTTTTTTCTTTTTGAAACGAGGATGTAAAGACTGTGGGGATACTTAGAAATCTCCTTTTATAATTCCTATTTCTTGGTGGATAATTTAAAGCGTTTTGAATTACGTTTCTTATTATGTAGGAGTTATTTACTGGTTTTTTTTGTTTTTTTTTGTTAAAAAAAAGTATTTTCCCTTAGCCATAAACTCAAATAAAACTCGAAAAAACTCGGAATAAACAAAATGAATAAAGGAAAAATCTTTTACATACATACTATACAATATATATATATATATATGTAAGTAATCGGATATACATTTTACCTCATTATGTAAAGAGAAAATGAGTTAGAAAAAAAAAAAAAAAAATCATAATCACCCTCCCCTTTCCATGACAATTGGACATATTTTTATCTTCTTCTGAATACTTTATTATGACTGTGTATATATATGGAAGTATGTATATTTTACTTAGATGGGTAGATAAGTGTACATACATACATATATTTATGTAGTATGCAAGTACCTAATCGTCTCTTACCTCACACATACCACGTTTATTGCTTGATGCTATTATCATGTCATGTTTGTAGAGAGGGAAAAAAAGAATGAATTAATGGGGAAATTTTCTGTTCCTTTATGAATGTTTGTTTGATGTACCACCACCACCATACCATAAATATTAAGGCATGATGGGTTATTCTCATGTCTTTATAGGATTTAAAAAAAAAAAAAGTTTATGCACACGATATGTTTTTTATTATTATTATTATTATTATTATTAGGTGTTATGAGAGTTAAAATTCTTTGGATAAACCATAGTTTTTGTGTGGTTTTTTTTTATTTTTATAAAATATGTATAAAAATATATTGTAAATACATAAAACTGACCTCTGGAAAAAAATATTAAAAAATAAATGAAAATTGACTATTTCTTATACTTTAATATTTAAGGTGATCACTATACATTTTTAATATAGCCAACAAAAGTCAAAAATTTAATTTACTGCGAAAATGCTTTTTCATAACAATTGAGTACATTTTCTACCACAATTAATTTTGACTGTAATTGGTTCATATTTTTTTTTTTTTGCAAATTTATGTTACAAAGTTATTTTTCTATTGGTTGTTTATATCATTAGCTCTATAAAAAATTTGTAAAAAAAATAAATATTGCATTCATAATGTTTAATTTGATAAAAAATTCCAATTTTGAAAAAAAAAATATATAGTTAATAAGTTTAAATAGTTTAAATTTTTTTAGTTATTTAAAAAAAAATTTTTTTCTTTTAAATTTACTTTCGTACTTAAATGTAATGCTTAAAGCAGCTATGTTTCTATGACATTTTGCTCTACTAATGTCTAATAAGTAATTTTTGATCATTACATCTCTTATACATTGTTAGCCTAAAAAAATTGTTTGATATTTTCAAAAGAATATGTTAATACATTAACAGTAGATATATAATCATAAAACCTCTTTCAAGGCAATGTAGACCATAATTTTTTTATACGTTTGAATTTAATATGAAAATTTGGTTCAACAATAATAATTATTATTTTAGTCAATTATGAAGTTTTCATTTTTTAGTATAAGTAAAATGAAATATTTTTTTACAACATTTAATTAATACATTATGACACTTGTGTCTTCTTCAAAATGAGGCATTTATAAATTAAATCTGGTCATATTTTAAAATATTTTTTTTAATAAACATTCCTAACCCATTTTACGAATATTGCAAAGTTATATTTGTAAGTTATATTGGAGTATAATTTGCAAATAGGATTGTAGAAATCTTTGAAATTTAATGAATAGTTGTACGTTTGGTTTGAATATAGATGAAGGTTCACTGGGCAATGAAGTATAGAACTTAAATACGAGTTACATAACTTTTAAATATTAAAATTTACACTTGTCTTAGTTTATATGTAAATAAGCTACTTCAACCATATTCTTTTGTAAATAACTTGTATATAGTAAAATAATAAAATTAAAATTTTCAATAAATTAAATAGACAAAAATCTCATAAAATCTTAATCCATTGGAGTCTGCTGTTTATCAACATGCTTGAAAATAGTTTTAAATATTATGGATAGAATCCTACCTAACAAATTTCTGTGCAAAAATTATAAATTTTGAGTAATAAATTGATTTGAAATTGTCTATATGTATATATATATATATGTATGTATGTACATATCATAAAAATGAACTTTGAAATAAAAGAAATATTAAATTAATTTTTAGATATTTTTCATTTGAGAATTATTAGCTCAATTTTTTTTCTTGTCCCTATATTGAGACCCAATTCTTAATGAATGCAACACTAGTAGAAATATATCCTGGCCCTAATTGTAAAGTATTAGCTCAAAAGTTTTCAAGCTCCTCAAAATATTTGTACAAGTGCAAGCAGTCTGCAATTTTAATAGTGAGACCATATACCTTCTTATCCATGAATTTTAACTGAAGTCACAGATCGCAAAAAAAAAAGAAACTCGAAAAAAATGGACAAATTTATTTAAAAAACCATAGGGAAACTTTATCAAATAAAGTTATTTTTAGAATTTTTGGAGATCGTTCTATAAAGACGTACTCTTTTTTATCTTATTCTTAAACATCCACGATGCCAATTTTAATGGCCACTGGAGAGAGTGGAACATGCATTGATGTGTAAATGTCTTTTTACAAAGGATAGATTTGAGCTGAGTTTCGAGATCACTTCTCTAAAATCCCAAAAACTAGGAATGTTAATTCAGAGTTAAAAATGGACAACTATTGCCAGGCTCTAACTTACTGAATGATATCTTGAACAATGATTTTGTATGATTTTTTTATTAAATTTTAAAGCTGTTGGAAGACATTTTGTATGATTTTTCAGATATTTTTAGATAATTTATATATAAGAAATACATAGATTGCACACTACCTCTAACATTAATAAAAGATTTGCTGCAAGTTATGTATTGTAGCTATGTTCGAATCATTATTTAATTGATTTCAATATAATAGTAACTTTTGGGTTATATAAATCTATAGGCTTTTCCGTACAAATTTGTCAAGAAAAAGCAAAAAAAAAAAAAAAACAATAATAACTTCCTCATTTATAGCCTTAAATTTCTGTTAGTTGTTGTGTTCAAAAATTCATACCACATACCACATTTTATAAAATATAATTGTTTTTGGGCTCCTCCAAGATGGCTGACCTCCAGAATCATGATGTCACGTGAAAATGTTCATTACAATCTAAAATTATGGCTGCAAGCATCTGTACCAGTAGGTAAACTAACAATATCCGCTAGGATTTAGATACTTATTATCCTCAATATAACATATGTACGTATACCGAGATATCTGCAAGTATAGGAAGACAACAATGCCTTTCATCTACATATGTACCTAATGAATGTAACATCATAATTGCATACTTCCAAATATGTTGTTACTAAAAACATTCTCTCTAATTTTGTCCTGATCAATGTATATATGTACATATATGTTTATGTAGGGTACTAGCAAGTCCCTGGTTAAAGATAAAGGAAGAGAGTTGTAGATGCTATAGAATATGTATATGTACTACGAAACCACTCATGCATTTTTAATTAAAATGTTATTTGGTTCGTCCATGTTATTAATAATAATTATAATAGGTGCTCATAAGTGCTAATTATAAGGCGAATATAAGGAGCAGAAGTAGTTGTATCCAGCTACATCTATATCTCAAATAGTACATATGTATGTATGTATTTCTTTTTCTTTTTCAAGGTGGCATTTAAGACCCCAGAAGCAAAAGAAGAGGCAAAAAACTAATCAAATAAATTAAATCTCAATTTCATTCTCGTACATACCTATCTATGTACGTACATAGTATTACTTCATAGAGTTGCTTGTACGTGCCTCACCACAAATCTGACAGTTGATGCTAAAAAAAATAAATAATAATCCTATGATATCGTAACAAAGACTGTATGTATTATTCAGATCCTCTTCCATTCAAATACCAAAATAAAAAACCAAAATAACAACTACGTAGAAATAGAAAAATCTGCGGTAGCCGTCACTCACTCAAAAGTTTAATATACCACTTCGTTTGTTATTTGTATGTACATATGTATATGTATATGTTTGAATCTGTTATTTGTAACTCTATTCAATTTCTTTCATAATTGTTATTTTACCTATGTATAGCCGCTTCATACAAAGGTATATGTTCACATCTGTACTTTTGAATCTATCATAAAGGGTTCAAAGAGCTGCTTCTCTATGAGGAATAAATAGAGTCGTGGAAGTTGTGTACTGGTCAGTCCTCTTGATTAAACATCACAAATCCGAGACATGAACAACAAAAAACAGCTTTCAATTGTATTGCTTGGTTTTTTCCCTAGTACTTTATATGATTAATTAATACTTTTATAAATTGGGAGATTCATCCTTTAAATTAGCTTTATGGTATTATTTCATTTGATTTCCTTACTTTTCTTCAACTAACATAGTATAAAAACTTTAAATTGTTTTATGTGCCATCACAACACTTCTTTTCCAACTGATGAATGTATAAAAAAACGACACAAGATAAGCAAAGATTATTTACTATAAAGTAGAAAAAGATCAAATTCAAGATATCCAGAATTTAATTATTCAACTTTTGCTCTATTATAATATTAATTTAAAAGAAGAAGTCGTTTGAATGTCAAACATGGTCCAACGTTCCTTTTAACCTACTAACAAATTAATTTTATATAATGGGTGAGCTAAATAATTGTACAAACTCTGAAGTAGATCTTAAAGTTCTCTGTTCTTGATTTCAAGGATATAATGGATTGTTGGCATCCGGATTGTTCGTGATTAAGACCATTATTATATTTGCATGTTAATGCTGTATTTTATTACTAAAATAATTTTGTATTAAATAACTGTGCTATAGACTAAACCCAGATTGATTGAAGCCAGACTAAACTTACTTAATAAGAAAATATTTTTGTATAAAAGGACAAAATCCTTTTTCCTAAATTGATTACGGATTTAAATTTATTGAAACATCCTTTAATTTATTAAAACAAAGTCATTGTAGCAAGAATATACCCGTTCTGTGTAACTTCGAAACATTGATTCCAGAACCAGAGAAGAAAATTGTCCCCTTCCCCTCACCACACTTTTGAAACAGTAAGAGCAATTAAAAAATTTTTGCCCTTATGGCCTCATCTGCAATATATGACGTCATTTTTGCATAACTGCCTCTTATGAATTAATTCATTTATTATTGGAAATGCTGAGAGTATATTAATAAAGTCATATTGGAATGAGCCACCATTTCAGTGGAGTCTCTGAATTGGACTATCCCTGGACATAAATATATGTACATATAATTGTCCCATACACTGTGTTACATAGCTACACCACCTTAGAGCTAACTGTTATTTTTTTACATATTTTCAATAGCTACATATTATGTACCTACATTCTTTGTTCCTCAATTGACATCAATGTAAAAATGCCTACATAGATATTCCTTCAGAACGTTCATGAACTTTACCTGTCTCTGAGTATCATCTTTTATATATATATATAATGTACATACATTGGTAGATGCACGTACAGTCGAGTATAAATATTTTTTTCAACATGAATGATGGTAAAAAAATCAAACAATGATGAGGATATTTTTTGAAAAAAAAAAAAAAAGTTTAAACGTAAATTAAATATCTCCTAATCAAACAATGATCTTTATTTTTTTTATTCACTATTTATGTACATTTATTATTATTATTATCTTTTAGGGAAGTTGTGAGAATAATACAAAAGTTTAAAAGTATGTAATGTAATGTAATATGTAGACACTTGGATTTGCTGATAGAAGTAAGTATATATATATATATATATATATATACTTTCCACTATTTGAGCTATGAAAAAAAAAAAAAAATTACAGTTATGGACCTTGGCAGACTTCTATTTATAATGATGTGAAAACCAAAAATACTTTTAATTGCAAAAAAATAAAAATAAATATGATTCCTTAGAAACGTGGATACCTTGTTTCCTTTGAAATACTTTAAACTTCTCAATGGTGGATGGCTGAGAAGTAATGTAAAGAGTTATCTTTAATTTTCCTCTCTGGTTCAACCATCAAGGACTATCTCAACTCCGACTAACATAATTTTTTTTAACCCATTTACTATTTAAAACTATATTAAATACGTTTTAATGATACTGACGTCAGGAAAAGGACCAAAAGCCAGTCCTTTTCAAAATTGAAATACTTAACATTTCCTTGGATTGAAATAAATAAAAATAAGTCACAAAATAATAACCATAAAGGAAATGTTTCAGTTTCAGTTAGAGAGCAGTTTAAATAGCCCATAATATTTTGTTAAAGAAGCTTTTAAACATGACCATTTAAAAGACTTCTTCTGATCCTGAAATTTTGGGGAAAAGGTGGATTTCGACCTTAGATTTTCCCTTGGAAATGCTTGGATTGCTTAAAAAGTATTTTGTATTCAAGGAATGAGAGGTTGAATAGAACTCATAGTACGTTTTTGTAACAACAGAATAATAAGGAATTTAATGTATTTATTTGTGTTGTAGGGAAAATGTTGGACATTAATCATTTAGAACATAATTCTATGAAGATAAAAAAATAAGCTTTTGTTACATAATATACATAGAGAGAGAGATCATATTATATGTATTTTAAGTCCAATAATGAACTTGTGAACACAAATATGTTTTCCAAAATTTATTTTACCATCCATCACATATAAAAAAAAATGTAAAGAATATGATATTTTATTGTAGTTGCCATCCCATT
The DNA here is from genome assembly GCA_963680855.1 of Lepeophtheirus nordmannii. NCBI lineage: Eukaryota > Metazoa > Arthropoda > Copepoda > Siphonostomatoida > Caligidae > Lepeophtheirus > Lepeophtheirus nordmannii. The sequence goes on along the minus strand of OY804522.1, from coordinate 28,399,940 downwards.
ACGAATCTGATAACATTATCTATATATATACGGAACAGACTCACCCTTATAGAAATCTCAAAGGATTGTAAAATTTTTTTTCACAACATAAAAGGTCATTGGATGTATGATTTATAAAGTTGGAGGAGGGGGGGGGGGTTACAAATAGATAGTCAGTGGACCGGAGGTGGCCTGGAGGCTTTCTATTACTACCCATAGTACTAAAAAAAACGATAAATATAAATTACATTTATTTATATAAATTGTGTTGTCAAAATAAATTCGTACACCTCTTTGGCAAACGAGGCATATCTTAAGCATATGTTGTTTCAAAGAAAAGAAAAAAAAATACACATTTATCTGTAACTCATAATTGGTAACTAGTATTTAAAAATATTTACAGATTATTGAGATAGCAGGTAGGATGATGAAATGATATCCCATGATGATACACCCGTGTTTTTATCGGGTTCACGAGTAGGTTTTTGGATTATACAAATATACGATGTATTCTTACATTAGCTGTTTTATCAAATGATTTTTTTTATATTTAAAGCAGCTGACTCTATTTATTTAGAATTGAAAAAGAAGGATATTAATACTTATTTCACTTACCCAAGGGTATCTTTACATGCTAAAACTAGAAATAACTACTACATGTTATTGTTTATTTTTAAATTTTGTTCTACTTGAAAGTCAAAGTTTCGTGTGGACAAAAAAAGGTAGTCGTGTCAATACTTCATGTATCAGTCCGCCACGATGACATGATAAGAAAAGAAAGACATTTACAAGAAATATTGAAATGTGCCATAGCTCACTCATGAGTGGTATAAGATAGAAATTTGCGTCATCATTACTCATGAATATGATTGATACAAATAACATCATATGTACATATATATATATTTGGCAAAAATATCATATAACAGAGACCAGGCAAAGTTTTTGAAAGAGAAGTTAGCTGGCCAATAGCTCTAATAAACATTTTGGTGAGAGATAAAAAAAACATATTCTTAGTGATAAACTAATATTCACTCATTTCAAAATGAAATCTGTTGCGTAGTTCCTATTGAAACACAACAAGGATATTAACTGGAAACAAATGAAAAATCTTAGGATCACAATCCTTAGTGTCTATCAAATCCAACTCCAAAACGACAATTTTCATTTATTAAGGATAGTCTCCTCCTGTTAGCTCCTAGTAAACGCTCTTTACAACATAGATATTTACCTGCTATTTATTTCAATATACGGAATTTAGTAGCAACTCAGAGCAAATATTCACACAGTAGAGGAACAAACACCTTGTGAGCTCAGAGAGGGAAGCAAATATTGACTTTATTTACTATTCACGACTACCTGTTTACCAACTTTCCTACAAGGTAAATACAAAAAAAAATATTGCAAACCCTCTTTCACCTATATAACTCAATAAGGTGTTAAAAATATGTTGATTTAAGAGCCTTGTCAAACAAAAATATATAATATAGGAAATACATAGGTGTTAGAAGCTATTTATTAGTACATATGCTTCATTATGGGGTCTTGTTTCCGTTTCTCTTAAAAAAAAAAGAAAAAGATCTCTATTACATTATAAAATATAAGATTTTTTTTTAAGACCGACGTTCTACAAATCGTTTGAGATTTGTTATTAGAAGAAATGAAGTCTTTAATTATGAGATAAGGGAATGAAAAATGAATTCGCGGCATGAGTTTGAGAGAGAGAGAGAGAGAGTTATTATGAAATGACAACTTTATTTTAAAACTCATATTTTATATCATATTTTTGTAATTACTTTGAAATTATAAATTAGGTTGTAATTCATGCCTCAAGTATAGTGCAACAAGATTTTCATACAGATAAAAGTATCCATTGTTTATAATTAATCAGTTGTGACTGATTAATTATAACATCATTTATACTCTACATAAATAGGCAATTGTTTCATTTATCTTACAATTAATTATTATTTACATTCTAGGTAAGTGATTACGTCATACGTCATTGTCATTCACATAATCTTGAATATAATTTATATTCACAAAAAAATTGATTTCAAATCAATGTTTCTCAAAAGTAATGAAATAGACCCTCCAGCTCCATATACTATTATTTTAAAAATAGTAGAATGATAGCCAGGGATGTAGCTTGCTAAATAATGTATACAGGTCCCCTTTTTGGGGATACGGTGGGTCGATTTCAAATAGGTAATCCTCCGTTTTCTTCCCTAGCTACATATAGATATTCATACGTGAAATAATATCATTCCACCTATGACCAGATGACGAATTGAGATGTTGTTATACAAACAGGTACATTTATGACCTTAGCTAATATCAAAAATGACTTGTCTTACTTGTAGGTTAAGACCATAGATGTTTTTTGAGAATAAGAGTATTTGAAAAGTGTATTCTTGGATATCAATCCATCAAAATTTTCTTAATCATATTATATATTAATTGTAAAATCATTGAATTGACAATGAAAGTAGTAAATAAAAACATAACACAGAATCTACTTTCTTACTTCAGTCTCGTGATTGGTGCATATATATATCTGACTTGTGCAGTCAATATTTTTTAACAATTCTAGTTTTATCATAATTGATGTCATAAATTCTATCGAATCTCCATCATATCAAACTTCAAAACATAAGAAAAAAAATTACACAACTAACAAAATTTTCATTTAATTCCTTTCTTAAAATGATTACGAACCTGAATCAAATACACAAAATTATATTAACATTTTGTACTTATTAATATGAGTGCTTCATATTATAAAATAAAAGAATTTAATCTTAGTATCAAAAGGAATGCTCCTTATACAAAAACAACGATCAAAAACATTTATAACTGATTATATTCAACGCCTATAATGATATCATTAGCATAAAAGAATTAATGAAACAATTCCCATTGGAATAACATTTAAAAATAAAAAAAATATTCAGAACCCAAATATGTAGCATTAATTGAAATCTTGATCCAATATAAATACCGTTACATACAACTCATGTCGATGAGTCTACAAGGCCACTTAGATGACAAGACTATTCGAAAAAAAAAACCTCTATATGTACCCAAGTAAATATGGGTATTTACTGTGTAAACATTTGAAGGTAGGGTCTCCACCAATAGGTATCAAACGGTTTTTGTATTGATTTAATCATACAGTCTTCTTGAGTAGTATATATATATATATATATATTTTAAGGTATGTATGTTTGATTCAAAATTTGTAGCGTATAAAATAAACAAAACTTTCAATAATATTTAAAGTTTCTCGAAAAAAAAGGAAGAAGAATATAATTTATTTCTTTTATAATTGAATTGGTAATACAAGTAAAAGGCTGTTGACCTCAAACTTGAAACCTAGTTTTAATGCATATATGTATGTATAAAAATCTATGCCGTTGTTGAAATTTATGCACAAATATAATGAGTTTATTAGTGAACAAGTTAAATGATTAGTTGTTTTTGTTTCTAAAAAGCATACACACATCCTTAAATAAACATAATTGAATATGCATTTATTTTATGGGATTGAATGCAAATAAAACATATTAGACTTGTTCCTTTTTATTAACTATAACTCATAAACTTATTCAATACACAATTTCCCCAACAATATGTAACGATTTTCCTTGTTGTCTAATTGATAAAAAACTTGTGACAAGTCTACATATATTACATAGAGTCATAATTTTTTTTACATTTTGAACTAAGAATTAAAGTAAATATCAGGGTGCTATCCCACAAGCATCAAAATTTACAATTTATTATTTTTTGGTCAGGTGCTTATGACCCCCCTTATGTTTATACTAAATGCTGATTCGTGGATCTGATAAAATTAGCTTAACTATAACAGTTGTGAATAATTACCTTTTTATCAATGGAGAATGGTCCAGCAATTGGGAGGCTGAACGTATTTAGTTAGTTACTATATAATTTTTTTGCCCTTTTTTCTCTTATTTTTGAAAGCAAGCTCATGAGATGTACCTAACAATTATATGCCACATATTTATGGCTTCTTATAGAACAAATACATAATCATATTTTACAGAAATCCATATTGACAAGAAAAGTATTTAAATATGAGTTCAAAAGTTTGGAAAGTTCCTAATGATTAAAAAAATAAAAAAGGTTTTGTATCTTTCATTAATTTTTGCATTTTTTTTAATCTGTACATTGATGTACAAAAATAATTTATTTATCATAAATATGGATTATCTATCACCTTAATGTACAGAGTACCGACATAGATTATAGACAAAGTGATTTTTCCACTCCCTGTATTTTTAATGCCGACTACTTGTATACTTGTGATAATGTTAATTATAAATTAGGCGAGTGGTTTATAGAAAGAATAAACATCTAGAGTTTGTAAAGAGCAGTATTAGGGATTATATACTGTTTTTTGGAAGATGTTATAGACGTTGAGTTGAAGGAAGTGATTTTTTGAACAGTATTAACTATTTAAATAGCTACCAATGGATGATTGTGCTTATTTCATTGATTATTGGTTGTTCTTTGTTTTTGTTATGGCCAGTACAACGTGCCTTAATCCCCGTTAATATTTTAAAATTATAAGTAACTCTGGAGGCCTATTAAAAACTCAAAGATGTCAAAAGAGTTCTGCATATTGCTTTTGTCTTTTGAATAACATTTTATTTTATTTTATTTTAAAAAAAGCTTTTAAATTACAGTTTACCAAACTAATGTATCAATTGTTTAAATGACCGTATCTGATTGCTCAATAAGAACTCACTATTTTGTATTAATAGTAATTCACTTTTTGAAAACCAATAGCAAACAAAATTGGTTACCATCTTTTTTTTTCAACTCTAATAAGGGATGATTAAGTTTTAAAATTTATATTATTGCATCATCATGGAATGAAAACGTTATTTATAATTTTTTTTTTCTCCCAACATAATTCAATAGTCATAACATTATTTCATTCTTTCATGAGAAAAGGCCCCCCAGCGCATGAATTATTAAAGAGAAGGATTGCTTGTCATGAAGGTTTGTGAAGATTCAATTACTATAATTAAACACGAATTTGATTTATACAAATTCTGCTGTAACTATTTTTTCTTTTTTTTTTTTCATAGAAAATGTTTGAATAATACTTCTTGACAAAAAAGAAATTCTTTATATTATCTTTGTAAAAACGTAACAGTATGAAAAATATAAATAGACATATTTAAAAGTTAATACATATAAGAATCAACCTGTTGTATGTATGTAGACAACCATTCAAGGTAAGCAATCAATTTCATACCTTATCAGAATGTGTAGTCATATTTAGATATTTTTTCAAATGATGAAACAATGAATTACTGTGAATTTATCATCGATAAAAATCTGGACTTTTCCTTTTAAAAAATCACTTTGAGTAATGTCCATAGTTTTATAGATTCGAAAAAAAAATCATAATATGCATTGCAAATAATGATAGATAAAAAGACAAAATACTGGATTTCGTCTAATTTACATGACACGTCGTTACTTTTTTTTTTTTTTTTACTTTTAGGGACATACCTTTACAATCCGTTTTTCAAAAGGATTGTGAGAGTAACAAATAATTGTTTAGTGATAATATTATATAAAGTTATACATGTAAGTTAGTTACATGTTTCCCAAATTTTCTTCATAGGCAATATTTTTTTATACGAAACTAGTAACTTTTGTTGTCACAAAAAGTCATATTCTTAAAAAAAATAGGACGACGTTTTTAGGATAGTTTTAACAAATCCGAAAGTGTAATAAAGAAAAAAAAGATAAACCGAATTGTGTAAATTGACGTGGTTGTTGGTCAGTCAATTGACGGACTTTTTTAGAACCTATGTACATATATTATAATCACCAAATATTATTCCAATATTTGACAAAATTTCTACTCTTTTTTGCCCATCGGTGAAAATGGTGTAGTTATGATTATTTTTACGAAAATGACCTTTCTGACTTTAAATTTTGGCTTTTGTAAACTAGAGACTGACTTCTTGAAAAAAACTCTTTTTCAACATTTACATGTTCCATGGGTGTATTACACAGTATAAAAACAATAAACTAAAATATTAGATATAATTTTTTGAAATATGCTTCTAGATTCTAAAGGTCTTTTATGGTATTTGCATCATTATCTGCAAATATAAGCCTTTAAAATTGACTTCTATACAAAAGTAGAGCTTGTGGTCACAAAAAATCATCATTTTGTAATAAAATTTGAAGATCATAATGCTCAGAGTTAATAACTCCCTCGAATAATTTTCAAATTACAACGATCACATCAATTTTATGTATAAAGTTTCTTTCTTTTCGGTGAAACACTTTCAATAACATTCAGTAATGTGCTTCTATTTTTTATTTAAATTAAATAGTGCGTAATACAATTTTTTAGTAGCTCTTCTGTAAACAGAAGACTTTTGTGTTCATAGAACTTTTCATTGTAAAAAAAAGAATAATTGTTGAGATTTGAAGATTTATATTTTGCAGAGATCCTAAAAAATAAATTATATCATGGATCGGTTTCTAAATTTATCTGTTTTGACATGATACGGCCGTGATATTTGAGCATATTTTCAGTCACTAACTTTTCTTCAAATTTTGTTTCTATAATCAAATCAAATGTTTGATCCAAGGATAGCTTCAACTTTAGAAAGACGACAGTTTTTAAAGTCAAAATATACTGAGTCTTAATAAAATTATGTACCACGGATTGTTCTTAAATTACGTCCAACCTAATGTCAAGCTGCATTTTAGAATTGCAGTTTCAATTTATGATGACGATCATTACATTTTGTACCATATATTCAGAGTCAATTGAGGTTAAAATGCCTTTTCTTCTTAACTTATTCTCTTTAATTAGGTTTCGAGTCGTATCATATATTTGTACTTATATAATATTTTAAAAAATCTTCTAATGTTACATTCATCTTGGTATATTCATAAGTAAGTAGATATATAAATATCTTTTGTGTTGTTATCTTGAGTAAAATATAATACAGATTCTTATCAGTTCCACTATTCCCCCTCCCCCCTCCTGCTTGTGTAAAAGAAAAAAGAATCATCGATCACATATTTAACTACAATATACATACGCATACAAAATGCTCAGATACATATAGATTCGAAGGTTTTTATCATTTTTGTTATTGTTCGACTGCCTTTATGTGATTAATCCCAAACAAAACGTTGCTTTCGTAGGGTAAAAACTGTTTCTCTCTCAACCTTTCTACCTTAAAAGAAAGAAAGAAAGAAAAAGGCTCAAAATTAACTGGTAGCACGTTGCTAGCTATAATCTAACTTGTAATCTGCACTACCAAATAGAGAAAGAAAAATAAGACTCAACATCATTTGCTGAACAAAAATGATTTTAATTTAGAACAATCAACGTATAAAAGTAAAAAAATCATAAATCAAAAAAAGACAATAAAATACAAACCAAAATTTCTGTTAGTTGGATAACGCCATAGTAGTTAGCCAACTGAGGAATAATTATTGATCTAATGTTGGGAAATTGTTCACGGCGTATAAAAATAACCAATGTTTAACCCATCAACATTAAGATCACTCGTTAGAAGCAAGAGAGTTGTAAAAAAGTGTTTATCAAATAGTTACGACTAGTTTTTTGAGATAAACAAACATACAATGTATACTCAATTCAGCTGTTTTCCTCAGTTGAATACTCATTGATTTAAATCATCTGACTTTGTATATAATGAATTCATAAGGGCATCAATACTTCTTCACTTGCATAATATATGCTATGTATATTTTCATCAAATTTTTCCTCTTCGTTTGGAGAGTTGAGGTTGTGGGTAGACACTAGTCAATGGATATTGTTGATATTTCGGAGATATCATTCTGATATATCACATAACAACTTTTATTGTTATATTCTCTCAACCTTTCCCCCTAAAAGAAAGTGAAAACAGGTTTGAAATTATGGAATTGATAGTTAGAAAATTCTTCATTTAATTGTAAAAAATTACTTACAGCTTAACAGTTGATTCAAACACTACCAATGGACTTAAAACTTTTTTTAAACAAAAAACCTGAACAAAATAGAAAACCCACAGCTAACAAAAAAAAATAGTACATATGACTTGTGGATTATATAAAAATATCATTGTGATAAATTTATGTGGGAACATCAAAAGAGTGCAAAATGTTCAAATTTAAAAATGTATTAAACTTGTTAAAAATTAATTTAATCACAATTTTGATGAATATTTTAGATTAACAATTATATGTATATATATATATATATATTTGTTATGTTTATTACTAAGTGATGACCTCAGTTGACTTTATAATTTAAACTCATGACTTTATATATGATAAAAAAAATGCCTCCTGGTGGGATTTTTAATTCAGTTTAAGTATATATGTAGGTAGGTATATGCTTATAAGCGCTATAAAAAAAAGTATTATTATTATTTTTATTATTTATGTTGTTATCCTATCGGAAATAATACAACGGAACAATTATTTCGTATATACAACGCAACCTTTTTTTTAAAAAAATGTTTATATATTAATTAGCTCTTATTTCGTCTCTTCGTTATTTTTTGCAATTTTTGTATATATGTGAAGATTGAAATAATTATTCAAGAAGTCCTTAATGAGTAGGTACCTCCTATTTTCTTGTATTTTGTTTATTTTTTTACTCAAACAAATCTCCCAAAAAATGTAGTATAGATATGAATCTTTTTAAGATGAGAATCTAGGCATTGTAAATACTTTTACTAAAAGACATTATCTTCCCTTATTTTTTTAGTAAAATATTCTGCAAAAAAAAAAATGTTTAAAATTTGCTTACTATTCTACTTATAATTACTAATTATTTTTTATATTAAGACTTGTTATTTGATATGTACAGTATATGTACATAGGTATATAAGAAGTAGAAGAAGAAATCGTCTTAGCAATTTAAAAGTATTTTAATTTGCCTAAAAATTTTTAAATTATCAGTTATCATTTTGATTTTTTTTTTTGCATTTATATTTATAGAAGTATCTTGACGTTCATGATAAAATATTTGCTATGTTTTAATATTCTAAAAACATTTTTTGGTATATCATTTATCTCATAAAGCAATTTTTCTGAACGTGTTTCAAGTGTAATAAGGTAATGAATAGACAATAAGTAATAATACAAAATTTACTTTATAGTTATTGGTATTTCCAATAAACTGTGAAAAATGTACTTATTTTATTATGAATTAGAGTCTTTTGTGTTAACTTAATGAGTTTTTTTATTCACTTTAGCCATAACCATAGATAGTTTTGACTTTAATATCCAGTCATTATTATGATTTACCATTTTCATATATTTTTTTTAAATCAAAATGTTGGCAATATTTTATATTCTTCAAAGGACAAGTTTGAACTAGGGCTGAAGAAGTTCTAATTCTACGTTTGACGAGTCCTGACTGATTTTAGCTCGGCAGATCATGTCAGGACATATGACAATTTTGGGTGGTTCCGATCTAGATTTTCTTTTTAGATATGAGTCGAAGTTCGGTTCAGGTACAAATAATACCATGTGACAGTGATGGCTGTCACTGTCTTGAAGCCTCATCCATGTAACCATCTTCAAAAGAACAGAAGAAGACAGAGAGAGAGAGAAAAATAAATTAATAAGTTTTTTATATATGTATGTATATATAAACAGCCTTAGATTAATAATAACCAAATTTGTCAACTATAATTCATAGTATTTGGAAGTTCTGTGTTGTCTTTTGTCATTTTATACACGATGTGACCTCAATTACATCTCTCAGCCTTTCCTACAAAGAGAGACATAAAAGCTTAATAATCAGTAGGAAAACTTCACAATGACGTATTTTTCCAACTGTGCCAATATTTCTAATTTAAACATATTTGTTAATTGTTCTGTGATTAACAAGAGTTGATTTGAATTCTACCAATCTAGGTTCATAACACTAAATTGGAGCAAGAGTAGTAGAAAGTCGATAACTAACAAAAATATAAATTGTACGTTTTTATGTTAGTTGAATGACGCTGCGATTGAAAACTGTACTAAGTAATTTTTTAGGTAGTTTGTGACCCGTGACATCCCTAGTGTGGACATAAAATTCATTCTCTTATAATTATTGTGATTGTATTATTAGTATAATTGATATACATATGTTATATCATTCAACCAAATCGGGAGTAGGCGTTTGTTCTACATTCATGTGACATCTTAATAAAATCATACTCCAAGATAAAACCTATGTCAACAATAAGACGTATTTATCCATACTTGAAGGACCTGAAGAACTCTCACACACCCAAATGACAACCTCAAACTCGTTTTGAGAATAACTCATTGTCGTTGAATCTGTATATTGTAGGAAACGATTCTTCAATTCTACAGACTTTCATTCTGTTGATTGTATATCTTGTGTACTTCTGTACTTATAACTGGGTGTGACTTTTGCAGAAATTTCATATTTAATATACTTTGGTATGTGTGTTTTTGTGGAGCTCCACCTATAGAAACTCTTTTCAAACAATTTTTAATAAATCCAGAATGTATCATATTGTTACTATTCATATGATTTATTCATTTATAAAATATCGCTTGAAAACAACGACCATCCTGGCCATTCTACGGACTAAATACATTATACTTCAAATTGGAGGGTTGTCGTTAGTTATTCCATTGTTATTTATGACCATAGAATAATAAATATTCTATTCGGCCAGCCATGGAGAAAATTAATCAATTATATATGTACGGCTATTTTCCTAGATTTTTTTTCCCCCTAGGTTTTATTAATTTTAATTATAGCTTTATACAGTCTTACTTGCACCTTCCTTAATTAAAAGTATCTTTTCAAAATATGAATAAAATATTTAGATCTTTTTGTTTCCAAATTTTTATTTTTTGTATTCCTTTATTTAACATTATCCATCAAATTCAAAAATAAATATTTGAGTGTATGTAGATAATATAATTTTGCTGATTTAGTGATGATATTTTATGCATACCTATGAAAATATGTAGTATTCAAAATCTACCTAATTGTAAAAATGAATGTCTAATGAAATAATACCATATTAATATTTTTGAGGAAGTAATGGGTTAAAATACACTATGATCATATATGTATATACATTAAATCTATGGTTTGAGAACAGCTATATAATAAAGGATGTGTGACCCTTAAACATAAAAGAAAATTTGAATGATTTTTTTTCAAAGAGTAACCCTTGAAATACATATGTATTTTTCAACTAAATAAATATATTTCGTTTCTTTTGGAGGTGCCGCAAATTACATACAAAAGTATCAAAAACTCCCATATACAATTTTAAAATAAAAGGTTCTATTTGAATGACCATATCAGACAAATATAAGGTGTTGTAAACAAAAAAAAAAAAAGACACAATGACAGTTGTTTCCAATCTTTTTTTTTTTTACTTAATCCCTTCTTTAAAAGATTTGAAGCTCCTTCGACACTCGAGTAAAAACTTATTATCAGTATTTTCTCTTTCTTTTCTGTGAACTTGCAGAAAAAGAAAAATTATTTAAAAAATATTTACAGCGTGACCTACCGGTTGAGAACCCCTGCTTTACATCCTAGTTAACATACCTGAGTATCTGAATCCATCCCAGCATTTTGAATAAAAAACCAATATTGACCGAATTATTGAGCTGTTTTTATTTAATATGAAGTTAAAAAAATAAATGTTTAATTTTATTGATTTTTGTTTATGATCGCTTATGTGTTTTGAGACAAACTAATGACTGTTTCACTGGAATGTCATACATTTGGTTATAGCTTTATTACAAACCTGAGATTAGTCACCTATTGGATAGGCACCGGTTCTATATTAATTACAGACCTCTTGTGATTTTTAAAACACGTTGTTCATATCCAACTGTGAATTTTTTTACACGTTAGAAGAACATTTTTTCCAAATACAAAAATTATACAATTGAGTGGGCAAAAATTGTGAATAATTTCTTGTTGTTTATAAAAGTTAAATCAAGGGTATTTTTGCCTCAATATAAAAAAAAATATTTTCACTCTTAATTTACTCTGATAATTATAATTATTTAAGGAACTAACTTTCTCTTGATATGTACCATGTATGTGAATATTTTTTTAGCCATCATTAAATGGATCTCAATTTGCAAAAAAAAAAAAAATCAAATTATATTTTTTTTCCACACAATAATTAACTTCTTTAAGAACAAAAAAAATCATTCTTCTTACTTAACATATATTTGTTAATACATCATTTATGTGAGGGCCAAAAATAAACGAAAAAGAAGAAAAAATGGATTTTTAATTTTATTTTGGTCATTTTTTTTTTCTTTTTTGCCTTTAATCATTTTACTTCTTAACAACAAACAGAGAATTATTCAAATAGAATATTTAGCACAATCATTATAAATTGTGCAAAATAAATTACGAGACATGTGATAAGTATCTATGAAAGATTACATTATTTTCAATCTTGAACTTACTAATTTAATACACTGCTTAGTCCCCATTTAGTCTTCTTTCAATGTTACAATAAGTAATTTTCTAAATTGTTATTGACATTTTCATGATTAATAGTTTTAATTATAATTAGAGCCCAGTATTTATTGTTAATCTTAAAATATCTCCAGTAAAAATTAAGAAACTTAAGTTGAAAAAAGGAAAGGAGTTCCGTAGGGCACTGAATTTAGAAGGTTATTTTATATTTGTTCCTCTCATATAAGTATAAACGCACACCGTTCATTTCAGGCTTATAACTTAACTCAATTACCCTAATTTCAAAAGCTCAATATAGACATGCCATCATCAACCTCTTTATGATCGTAATTATCGTCATCATCAATAGATAAAAAAGAAACCTTGTGTGTGGGATTTTCTCTTTAGAAAAACAAAAATAATAATAAAATCTAATTCAATTTAGTTTAGTTTTTCGGATAGAGAGAGAGAGGGGGGGGGGAGAGGGTTCTTTTCTGTCTGGATTAATAGGTTTTGTTGCTTTTTAATCAAAATAGGTCAATTTATGAGTTTCTCTCTCTCTCTCTCTCCCCCCCCCCCCTCCTCTCTGTTAAATGCAAGTTATTTATTTGGAAATTTTTAATTTTATTTTTTTTGCAAAAATTTATGTTTGATTTTTTTTTTTTTTGGTTGTACCACATAGAATATATATATATATATATATATATATATATACCTATATAATGCCAATGTAAAATACAAGTTGAGTTTTAAATATGTATTACATAGAAGATGGCAGAATATAAAATAAATAAATATATATCTACCCTCAGGCATTTGATATGGCCATAATTACAAGTATCATTCTATGTATGTACCTATATATATATATATATATATATGTATTTGTCTGTTTCTCCTAGATGTACAAAACCTGTGTTAAAATATATTTTCCTTTCACACACTTAAAAAACAAAACACACACAATCTCTATGTACAAAGTGTGTAATTTTTTTGTTGAATTTGTAACAACTTTTGGAATAGGAAACGTCAGTCTTGTTCTTTCTTTTGTTGAGAGCTCAACAACAATAATGAAAATAACAATATGAAACGGAAAAAAAACATAATTCATGTCTCCTTAAAAAAAAAAAACCCTACTTATTGAAAGTTTTTTTTAAAAAACAAAAACAAAGGTGCTGAATCAAATGATTACTTTTAATTAACAGGAGAACAAAATGAATGTAACCATAACAGCAAAAAAAAATAATATGTATAACATATACATGATATCAAAATCAAAGCAGTGATTCTCAAAAAATTTAATTCTAGAAAAAAAAACAAATTTTGGTTTTATTAAATTATTAAATGAAAGACTTTTATGAGATATTTTTGTCTCATATAGAGGACTTTTGTATCTTTTTTTCCCTAATAGTTGATGCAAAAAAATAGATCCCTCCTTGATAGTTTTTTTCTAGTAGTAGCATTTCATAGTTTTCATAAATATGATTTATTAAAATAATTTAACATATATGTTTGTGATAAAATAAAGAAATGACGAAGGATTCAACCTCACAAAAAACCTAATTAATTAAATACTTTTTAACATAGCTAGGCATGAATAATTAGCCATATCATTAAGATTTATCTATAAAAAAGCAAGGATCAATTCATACCAAAGTGAAATATTGAAAAAGTGTAAATTATTTTGTTAAAATACACTAAAAAGTGGAGTTCCAACCCAAAAGTGAGTAGATGATACGCATAATTATATTCAGACATCATTAGAGCAATTAAATAATATATGTAATTGAATTATTGGGGTTATTTAAAAGTAATTTTAAGTTTCAAATCCACCGATGAAAGGAAGTCATGATTTGATTTGTTTTTTCCACCTGATGTCATCATTAAGAAAGATGATCTTCTTGGATGAGTCTCATTTAATCATGTTTTAAAAAAAAATTGAACCAGGAAATTGTTTTGTTTTTTTCATTTTTAAAGCTATATTGCGTATTATCAACTTATAGTCACTTTTGGTAAATTATGCAATATGTGACATTTACGACAACACTCCATTTTAAAAAAAATTGTTGTAATTGTCACAAACAATATAGATTGCGTGACGTAAGCATTGTTCCGTTTCATAATTATATTTACAAAAATATAATATGTATTTTCACTTCTTTTGTATTAAATACTTCATATAGATGTATTATGTAGTCTAACGAAGTTTTATAGACACATAATGTTATGTGTGTTTGTAGATACATTATGTATGTACACTAATGTATTAAACTGTATTGTCAACATTTTCCCATGTTTTTTATTATTATTTTTTCTTTTGTAGAATCTTCTTTTTTTGTTTCTTAATGTCATAGATTTCTGTAAAATAATAGGTTTTTTCTTCTTCCTTTTTTAGTAATGTTATTTAAATGAAGAATCTAACGTGAAAGAATTTTTTTTTTCTCGGGAGATCCATATACATATATTCATGCATCATGTACCTATACTTTCAAGCCTTTTTTCTCTTTTCTTTTTTTAAAAAAAGGTGATTATTAAGCTCCTTACTCAAAAATGATAATAATAAAAAATAATATAACGATGTGTGTAATTTCTAAGACTCGTGATTTTATAAGTATGTAATTTACACGTCACGATGACAAGTGCAAGGAACGGAGGGGAGAAAATAACTACAACAGTAGGTCTCTGAGGGCTTTGTGATTATATACCTTTCCAAATTTTGCATGGATGAAAATAGACAATAGACAAAGCATGACTCCAATTATTATTTTCATACATTGGTTCATAGGCTCTTGGTTTGCAAAATAATAAATGAATGAATATACAAATGACGTCATAAAGAAAAGGACCTTGAATGTACTACTACAATAGATTTAAAAACAAATATTTATGTCATATTGTAGCTATTAGAGTTATTTACGAGTTATTTTTTTATAAATTCGAGTCAATTCTCGAGTTTGAAAGACTTAAGTTCTTGTTAAGAGTTCGAACCATCAGCTCTGCTACGTATACAGGGGTTCCATGCAGAAAAATCTTATTTCATAGTTTGGGGTGGGTAGAATCAAAACTATTAAAAAAGTGACATGTGTTTGTAAGCTTGATGAGGTTTCCTTGGCTACAAGAAAA
This sequence comes from Lepeophtheirus nordmannii, assembly GCA_963680855.1. NCBI lineage: Eukaryota > Metazoa > Arthropoda > Copepoda > Siphonostomatoida > Caligidae > Lepeophtheirus > Lepeophtheirus nordmannii. The sequence goes on along the minus strand of OY804522.1, from coordinate 28,384,351 downwards.
CTTTTTTTCACCACAAGACGATGAAGTACTTAAATTTATTGGTACATCTGTATTTATCTTTCCATCGCAAAATCAATCTTATTTTAATTGAATTTATGGTGGTGACGTAGTTAGTAGCTCTAGGGAGCAAAAAAAATTCGACTCGTAGCCAACAAAATTTGGACAAAGGTTGATATCGTGGTCGTCGTTTCGCCTCTTTTTATATAGTTTTGTATATAATATACATTGCAAACTTTAAAAAATAATTCTTAGTGGAACCACTGCTAGCTTTGTAATATGCAAAGCTAAGTCCAAGAAAGATGTGTATGAAACATAATTAGGCAGATCAAAAATAAATTATAATGAGATCCTGTTTTTTTATTATTTCACAAATTCAGTTTTGATTCTTTTATATTTTACGTCGATATTCTGTAACTTAAACAATGGATATGAGGTCCAAGCACTTGTTTGTAATGCATCCAGCTAAAACTGGCTCTGGGGAGGGGTGGTATGGTGGGAACATGTCTCTTCTATACTCTCCAGGATTTTCACCAATTATTTGTTCTTCGAAGATACAAATACAACAAGTTCCACAATACTTCTCATATCTGGAGGGAAAGTTTTCATAACATAGATGTAACTCAACTATTCCGTTTCATAATTTCTGAAATTCTATTTTTTTAAGTTAGTGTAAACTCAAGTTTTTTCATAAATTAATTACACATTAATTCAGTTTTAATATGGAAAGATGTATAATTTAAGAGTATTTTTTTAAACTCATAAATATAATAATTTATTTTTCGAATATATCTTTCTTTTGATTTTGTTATTTAAAAGCATTCCCTCTACATATTCTTATCCTCACTTTTTGCAAAATAATTTTCTTGCTGATAAAATGCGAATGTAACTGAGTTTGAAAATACTTGTATCTCCTCGAAGGATCGCTGCACCCAGAGGGTTCATACAAATCTTTTTAAATACAAACAAGTGTCTGAAAATGGATCTACCACAATGGGTTAGTATGTACATTGTACATAGACAGCAACTTTCTCTTTTTGTTTCCTTAATGAACTATGATATATTTATGGCTTTATGTTGTTTAATTACATATTTTCATTCCAAATACACCATGCATATGTATGCTAAAAGAACACACAGATCGAAACAGAAAATACTTGCTCTACTCAGTGGCGTAGCCAGAGTGGTCCGTCTCTCTGATAGAAAAAGTGAACGGTAATCCAAATCTTATGGCTCCATCCTGCTGGTTTTTCCTACGTATTTAGGCCTTCAACCTCGTTAGAACTACAATTGCCTCTTTTTGAATGCGTACTCACAAACTTTTTATGAATACTTTAATATCCATACTGGGTCAAATATATTGCTGTATCGTCTCGTGAAAATATCAAGTAAAAAAAAAACAAAAAAAAACTTGAATTGACAAAATATATTTTCTGAAGTTGCTTTTGACTTATAATCAATGATGGCTCATTTTGAGTCTAAGTTCATAAATTTTTGCTTCAAAATCTTTATCAATGATTAATTTATGATCCTTTATAAATCATTTATAATTAAAAGCAGACTTCATCTTTTCTGTTCAACTAATAGTGAATTGATTTCCCATTAATTTTTGTTTTCTTTTATTTATTCTAGGTATGTATCATGTGATCAATTATAATATAGGTAGATTGTATTATGTTTAACACTGTTACAAGTAAGTCCTATAATGTTTTTGTATAGACCAAACTATGGACAAGGAGTTTGTCTAACTTCCTAACATTCTAAACCATCACTTAATAATATTAATGATTAATATGGATTTTGTTTGTGATTAAAGTACAAAATACAAAATATTTGCATACATCTATCTATGTGATCCCTCAACGCAAAAGCAAGTAAGAAATATTTTTTTTAAAAGAGGGTCTAGAATACATTTGTATTTCTTAACTTTCATTTCTTCTATTAATTTGTTTCTAATTGGTCCTTCGTTAGTGCCGTAAATTAAGGATCCCTAGTCACAAGGAAATAAACATATTATGATATATAAATTTGTTTAAAAGACCACATCGTAGCCAAATACAGTCTCATAAATCAAATGAAGGCTTTAAACTATAGCCATTATTATTGTTTATCTTAAGTTATTGCAGCATTTTGAATATAAAGCCCTTATTTGATCAAAATAAGTGTATAAAACATTTATATTTATGAAGTAAAATTGTGAGTTTTACAAGATTGCTTTTGTGAACTCGAATGAAATATGGCTTTCAAATAAATAAATTTGCAGTACATAGACATCAATACTTGCTACATCTCTTCAATTTTTTTATTTCCAATTGATTGACTCAAAAATATCTTTAACGACTCGACTCAAGTCGTCACAACACTAGCCAGATGTTGTTGCCGACTTGGATACAACGTTAGGAGAGAGAGAGAACATTTATTTATGTGTAAATTAACCTTGAAGGATTAATTTTATTGAGAGGGGATAATTATAGACCAATTTGTATGTATGTTAGTAACTTTATATTTTACACAGAGAAGAGATGAGTCCTAACTCTGAGGGAAGTTTTTTTTTTTCAAAATAAAAAACACTGCTTTAATGGGTTTGTGGTGGAATGATTATGTAATAATGACTTTATAAGACATCGAAAAAAGGAGAGAGAGAGAGAGAGAGAATGAGGCTAGAGGGTGAATATTTCTATGTTTTTTGTTGTTGTTTTCTTTTTTTTTTACCTTTCATGCAGTGTGGCTCAATGTATGCTATATGTAGTTTGTTGACGTTGATTTATAGGCAACAGGGTTGGGGTAAAAAAAAAAGAAATTAAAAAAAAAGGGAGTGAACTTTGACAGTTTTTTAAAAAAGTTTTTTTTTTCTTTGGAAATTGGTCAGATATACACATACATACAAATAAGGGAAAGAGATTTTTCCCACCTACCCAACCTATAATTAGTATTAGATACGATCGTTCTGTTTCACTATTGTTTATCGTAATTTTGTAGGTACTATCCCATTCTCTCTTTTAAGAGAAAATAACAATATGATATTTCTATATCCAGTCACACTTTTCCCTATTTCCGATTTATTTTGTACACTTTTTGATATATGTATATGTGTAAGCATTTTTGAGAATGCATAAGGTCATATCAACACTTCAAAATAGGCTTAAATCATGCAGCAAAATCTCAAAACTATAATAATGATGGTAAAAAGTCAGGTCAAAAAATTATCTTATTTGTAAGGTTTTTATTTGAGAACGAATCAAAATTTATTTAACTTTCATTTAATTAAAGCCAAAAGAGAACCATTTGAGGCATGACTAAGTAATGATTTGCTATATAAAAATGTTTAGAGCGTTTAAAGGTGCTTCATTATTTTGAAAGTAGGTCATTTTAAAGGAAGCATAAAAAATCAAATTTATAGTAATGAGAAACAGTCTAGTTATTTAGTTCTTTATTTGTCCACTCTATCTAAGGATTAATTACATCAACAACTATGTAATTAATGTGGCGTCCCTTTTGACTTGTTATATAATCTGTGAAGTTGACAAAAACATTATTATACCTAATTTAAAAAAAAAAATAATAATAATAATCTGACTGCAATGTTTTAAGGTTAAAAAGTACCTCAAACTTGATGTGATAACTATTCTAAAACGACTCCATAGTTCACCTATTGTAACTTATGCATAATTTAAAACTTTTCCTTTTTTTTAATTTCTTCATTAGTCATTTTCCCTGAATGTTTGCAATTTCCTCGCTAATAACTCAATGAATGTTTCCTCTAAAAAAATAATCATTGATCTTTATGATTAATTAGCCATAGGTTACAAAATGGAATATATATTACTACATAAAGTAAAAGAAAGTTAGAGGATAATAAAAAAATCAAAGTAGATTTTTGCATGACTATACTTTAATGAATGATGAGTGTCTATAAACTTATATTTATCAAACAAAGAAAGAGGAAATATCATCAATTACTCTTATTATTGTAATATTTGTGAGTAAAAATATTTTTATCTGAATGGAATGGAATTCTTATAAGACACGTAATTGATGTATGACTCAAAATGAAATTCATTTTATTCTTGGAGAAACGTAGTTTTCTATAATTTAAAAAAAAATTTTATACACAAGTGCCTTTTTTTAAAAAAGATATGCATGAATTTATGTACCTTTATACGTTTACACACATTAAAAAACAACAGCAAAATATGTTTCAAAATCGATCCCAAAATCTTTCATAAGCTAATGTTAGGAATGTATCAATTTATATCTTTTATAATTTGAGAATCTAAGCAATACTCCAAGGTCTAGCTTTTATTAAAAAAATGAACATTTTGCGTTAAATTTTCCATCTTTTTTTATTTACTACAGAAAAGAAAAGGTTTGAACTGCAATAAGTCCACATAAAGGTAACAAATTTTATAATACCACATTTGTAGTGCTGTGTATTTGTAAATTATACCACAATTTCACCATTATTATTAATTTTTTTAATTTTTTTTTTTTTGCCTTCATGAAATTAGTTACTTTTGTTATAAAATCAAAATATCCACCATATACTGACATAACACATATTTTAAGGGGTTAGATAGTACATACATATATTTGTAGCCATAATGTCTACATATCTCTTTCCTCTTTGTTGCATGCTAAGTAACCCATTAGAGATGGATATTTACTATGTATTTTGTAAGTCATTTGTTCCTTTCCGAAAAATAAAACAATGAACAACACTTAAGACATATGTATGTATGTACATATATACATACATTATCTACTATAGTCAGATACATCATCCCTCTTATACATATGTACTTATGTATGGAAGTACATACTTACAAGAGGCCTTTAAGAGTATGGATACACAAAAAAGATATTTAAATACTTGAGTGAATAATGGTATGAACGGGGAGGAAGGTAAATAATACATACATACATACATATATTTATGAAAAAAATTAAAGTTTTCTTTGTCAAATGATAAACTTATCACTCAATATGTATTTTTTGTAGAGCTTAAAGTGGTTTATATGAAGATAGTAATTATTTATTTTTCTTACTTTCTTGTAAGATTTCCGGGGGTAAAAAGAGCTTTTAAGTCTCATAAGGTCAAATGTCTGCATTTATTTTAAACATTTAATGTTCTATCCCTAGTGTTTTTGTTATTTTGTAGCTAATTTTGCAGTAATTCTACTTTGATCAATATGATCAGATAGCGTTCAAATGACCAAGTATATTTTACATTTACAGCTGATTTTCCATATATATGATAAATATTATTAAAGTAATAAATCTTTATGATTGAGTATTCAAAATGGATCTAAATGATGAGCTCTGAGAAGCTTCAATTTCAAACCTTTGTCGTACATATATATGACACAGTATTCAAGGAAAAAATTAATCGTGCTTTTGACTTACTATGAAAGGTATGGTAGCACAACATGATTTTCATCATTTTAGCATCATTTTGAGGATAAAATATTTTACAAGTTATGTGCTTAAAATTGTAACAGCTTCCCTTTTCAGAAATAGGTAGAAGGCTTCTTTAGGGTCAATTTGTAGATTTTATTCCAACAAAGTCTTCAAAATCTAATATCTTATAGTATATGTATAGTTTTAATGATTAATTTAAATGATTTACGAGGCCCTGATCTCGATAACCACACAACATAGCACAAATCTTTAACCATTGTTAATTAACTTAAAAGACAAAATCCTTAAACTATACATAACTATTTGTGAAGGATGTAGCGACCATAAAATTTAGTCCAAATGTAAGGGTAAAACAAAACAGGAGTCTCTTCAAAGAGTCTCTCCATTTAGATAAAAAATATGTAATTTTTTGGTTATTTTTACGAATGGGTCATTTAACATCTCCTGGAGCTATGTACTTTCCTAATTATTGAAGTGACCTTAAATTAGGGATTATTCAGCAACATTCACCCCCTCCCCACTCATGATTATTTTTAACACAACAATAGACATTCCATTCATGCGGACAATTAAAATATTTCCTTGAACTGCTTTTCACACAGAGACAATGTCTATTATTATTTTGTCTTTTCTTGCACACAGATATTTTAATTTATTCAAGCATTGTTCTACATTTTTATGAATCTTTTTTTAGCACTACACGGGTTCAAACCTCCTCATCTCATTAGTCCCCTTTTGAATGGAGAAAAACAAAGGGTCTACACACCCTTTGACACCTTTCAAGCATATTTACATGTCTTAAAGTATTTTTCTAGATGAATATATAATTTTGCAATCCACAGTGTCCTTATTAAGAATACGTTCCATATCCTTCCAGTTACATCATCAATCTTTGAAACCTGTCTCATGACATTCTTGTTACTAAAAGAAAAAACAAACAACTCAAAATGGTTATTTTTCAGTTGAGAATGGAGTTGAGCCTCACCTTATTTTTCTTTGTCACAATCCAAGTAATATAAATTGATATCATAATCCAATTTAATGGTCATTAAACAAACGCTATTGATAGAAAAAAATTGTGTACTTATGATATTTTTTTGTCAGCTGTTTATTGGTGTATTATCCTTCTTTTTAGTCCTCTGAACATGCATAATTGCTACTTCAAGTATTCATGTGATCATTTGAATATGCTTACCACGAAATTGAGGATAGTCAAACAACTGGAGGGAAGGGCGTAATTGGCCAGTATATGTTTAATAATTCTAGCCATTTCTTTTTTCATTTTTTGAATGAAAGGTTTGGAGATGCAGCGTTGATTATTGCTAAATGCTGTTTTCCTAGCAATGATTTGCAAACTCTGCGTAAATATGTAACACTTTGAGGCCAAATTAATAGTTTTTATTTCGTTTAACCTCTTCACAAGCAGTAAACATTAAATCTTAATACCAATTTTCTAGGTGAAAAAATATATATACTCCTTTGTTCCCAATTTAATTTTTGCACAGTCTTTAGCATAAATCAAACATATTTTATATTGCTTACATACATATACCCACCTATAAAAGATTTTTGTATTTATGTATGTATAAATAAACTCACTCATGTAGAAAACAAAATGTGTTCATACATATAAAAGATTCATTGAAGTAGAAAAAAATCCACGAGTTTTTAATTACATTTTTAGATGAATTTTTCATTTACAACTACATACATATGTAGGTACCTAAATATCGTTAAATATTAGACATCTGTTTCTAATAGATTTGCCTTGTATTTACATATAACCCATGCATAAATAAGTACATACAATTTAAAACCAATATGCATAAGTATGTATTTAGAGATAATTATTTATGTATAATAGTGGTTTTAAGATCATATTATTTATGTACATATATAATACTGTTAATTAATAAGAAGAGGTGATAAATTGTAATTGGGTGACTCATAACTTATAGCTTACAAATAATATATTGCAAAGAGTCAATAAATTATTATTTTTAGGGTATAAAAAAGCAACATATTTATTGTAGGTATTTGATGCCTGAAGTAATGTTATAGAAATAGTTGTTTTCATTTAAATACATAGATATTTTATGAGAAAAGGTGTTTTTTTATTTTCTAAATATTTTGGTTCATTCAGGTCATTTGAGACTATTTTTGGAGGAATTATAAAGTTTTGTGCACAAAACATAAAAACTATACAAACTAAATACTTTAACCTTGTACAACATTTAAACAGCAACTAATTTCGAACTCTTCAACTCAAAATCGACTATTTTCAGTATTTATCAATGTACCAGCAACAAATTTTTATTAGAGTACAGCCTAATTGGGCTAAATACTTTGCTGTTTTATATGTGGATAAATTTGTTGTTTGTGCATAAATAAAAACTGGAAATAGTAAATTTTGAAGTGAAGCATTCGAAATTAAAGACTGTTTAAATGTCGCTCCAAATTAATGTATTTTCCCAAATACGCATATAAATTAATTTATCTTTTACAACGTTTAATTTCAAAAAATGATTAGTTGGGGAATGGCTCAAAAGTTTTTATTAAAAAATGTTTTCCATAAATTGTATGCCTTCGAAATACTCTAAAAAGTAAGAAATCTACAATTAATTAAATTGTATTTGAGGAAATTTTTATACTCTTACATCCAATTTTCCATTTGTTACACCTACAAAACTCATGTCATGATCGACAATTTTCTCCAACCCCCCTCTCAACTTCTCTATCAGAAACTATTACCTCATTACAAATTATAGGTATTGATAAAATATAATAACAAAATTATAAAATGTTAACAAATTGAAATAGAAATGAGTGCTTGTAAGGTCAAAAAACAACAGAGCTCAGATAAATTGCAATAATATATACATCTACTTAATAGAAAGACCTTTAGAAACAAAGCTCTATAAATTAGTTGAAAGTGTGTTCTTAAACATAACATGGCTCCAAAAGAACTGATATTTATGAACAAAGCAATCAAAATGAATTATTTGATATTCAAACACTTGAAGAAGCATGCTTTAATGTCTTATTCTACAAAGCAAAGCTTTGTTAGAAGTTAATATAATTATAAATGCATGCAACTAATTCATAGATAGATCAATACCAAATTGCCAACTCAAGTGTTGTTACATCATATATTCTTTGTAAATAATTTATTCCTTGGCGTAAAGTAGATCACAATATGATAAATATGACCTGAATTGTTTAATACTTATGGATCCATAAATATTTGATTAAACACATACTTTGAGTGTGTTTTTTTGATTTGTTCTTTGTATGAAAATACTTAACTATTATCTTTCAAAAGAAATTGCGTTATGAAATCCTGGATTTTTTGTAATCTCTTATCCAAATGAACAATAATAATTACAAGAACAATGATTAATAAAATAATATTCTTCATTCAACGTGATCCCATGAAGAATAAGAATACAAAAAAAAAAAAAGAAAAGAAAACTCAATGCCTCCTGAGGGGATAGCTTATCATCCATGATATGCATCTCTAACATGTACCAACCAATAAAATATGGATAGAAGGTTTTAATTATTGTGTCCATTTCTTTTAAAATACTTATTGATTGACGTGAAACAAATAAAAAAGTTCATAAATTGTAACAAATATATGTATGTATATTATGTAGCTTTGTAGATGGATTGGGGATAACTATGTGTCTACCCGTGTATAATACATACATTTGTAATCAAGAAGTGATAAGTGTAACTAATTTATAGATTCAAATCCGTTCTGCTTCACAGTGACTTGAGATATACATCTACGTAGGTCTTTCACAGATAAAGAAATTATTTCTAAAATATCTATAGATTTATTTCGTTTTAAATTAAAAATTAATTTTGTCAAATAACGAAAAAAGATTTTGTGAACTATAATTGGTAATTATAATTATTGTATAATTTATGGAATTATATTATTATTTTGTGAAAACAATATTTAATTGTATAACAACCGAGTTGTGATCTTTATACCATATTGATAAATACAATTATTCTTAAACGTGAAGTTAGAGAGTAAAGACCTGGAATCAAAAGATCAAAAATGTTATATCGCTACATACATATATCATTTGAGCCGAACAAAGGCACATTGTACATAATGTGCCGTTAGTATTTGCTCAATTTTTAAGGATTGAACCTTCATCATCACCACATGAATTATCTATTTAATAACGCCTACAATCTATCTTACGTGATATGATACTCAAATCAACAGTTGTGCATTGTACATTTGCATATCTACTTATATGTTTTGTGTCTTGAGATGTGTACAATTTGATTACGAGATTGGAGTGCCATTGTGGGCATATAATTATTCATATTTCTAAAACAAAATTACAAAAAACGGTAGTTAATAAATATATGTTGTTTTTTTTAAAGTGATTTTGCTGTTTTTAATATACATATGTATACATATATTGATATAAAGTTGGGAACTGTTGAGTGACTCATTTATGTTGTACCTACAGTAAAATAAGATATTGGTAAAAAAAAACACGACATAATAGCTTAAAAAAAATTGTACTAAAATATTAATATACATAATTATGGCACTGTTGCTCCAATATCTTAATAATTTGATGTCTTAAAAATATTAAAAAAAAAAAAAACCAACTGGTTTGTTAAAATGATGCCTTGATAAAAGCATATTTTAAGATTCTTATTACTTAAATATCTTTATACAAAATCTTCAAATTTCTATTTTATATATGAGTGTATATATAAAACTTAATTTTATAAATTATATACATATTTTTGTTGTTAAAATCTTATTTAAGAAAATGATTAGAGTACATGAAATGCTATGAATGAATACCATAAGAATTTCGATTAGTGTGGAGTATGTTCGTAGTATATAGGTATATTATATCAAGGACTCATTATGAGAAGATGGCAGACATTTTGGAATTTAATATGTTTGTATGCTATCTAAGCACATTACTTCCTAAATTACTTTCATGTACGATAGAGGGGTTCAATTTAATCAACAGGGGTGACATGGAAGGTTAAAAGTATAATAATATCATTTAAAAGTTTCATATAATCAAATTGTGAGTCTGGGGGGGGGGGGGGGGGAGGTAATTCCATTTGGTTGTAATTGTCCTAATACATACATAGGACCACGTTTTTTAAAGACCTATAAATACATACATATATAAATTTAAAAAAAGATTTTTGGTATTTTAATACTAACTACAAATGACTGTACGTTCATATATGTACATATACCTCTTAAACATTTCTCTGTTTACGATAAAGATTTGTTTATAATTTACCTTTTAATCTAAGATGACATTGGAGTTGAAAAAGTCAAGTCATATAAATTATGTCGATATAATTACATAAAAAGTTGCAATCTTCTTTCTTTTTTCTTTTTTGGAAAAAAAAAAAAGTATCTTATGCAATCCCATACTTTTTACATATATATACAAAATCCATTTACTTAAAATATAACTCAGATACTACGTATCGAGTTGTTTCGATCCCTAATGAAATATCTACAAATAAAAAGTTGCGCATTTGGTCAAAAAATGACATAGATTGAAATTTTTTTCACGAAACATGAATGCAATTAATCACATAGTACTGTGCCTTAATCGAATTAACTGTACAATCAAGTTCATGGATTGACAAATGAAATTCATATTTTAATTTACATTCTAAGTAATATATATTATTTTGGTTATATAAGTAACATATATAGAATGGACTTATATCATAAATACAATTAGATTAATGACTTGGATCTAGATCAAAGAAATTATGGGGACTGACGCCAATCCTCGTTGAGTACATCGGTTTCAATATACTATATATATATATATATAAACAGTTCATTTGTAGATATATCTGTAATATACTCCATTTTTGTCGTCATTGATGAAGAAGCAATGACGTATTTCGTAGAATAAGGATGATTTTATAAACAAACAATACAGCACAATGGTATTCCTGCACCCTTTTTAACTTATCTGCTCTTGACTCTTCTACCAGTTCATATCGGATCTTTGTTTTTTTCTTCTTCTTTTTTGTAGGAGGAAAGGTTTGGAGATGAGAACAATAAAAAAAATTGCTCTGTAGTAGATGGAAATTTTTTGTTCAATCATAAATGTAACCTTATTTAATGTGTGGGGGGGACAAAAGTTTGCTGACAATTGGAGAATCTTATAAATTTTGATAAGGTTTTTTTTCTTTATTATTATCTATCAAAAAGTCATTGATCTCATTCAGAGTAGCATTCAACTACATTAACTGTTTCATCAATGATAATGATAAAAATAAATTCCAATTTTTTGCAATTTTATTTTTATATTTATTTTTACGATCAACACATGCCTAACTTAACACAACAGTATCTTTTTCTCACTCTGCCCCAATCTCATTTATTATAAATTATATTACACTTCTTTCTTTTTATATGTACATACATACATACATACCTATGTATGTATGTATATGAATTACCTGTGAAGAAATGATGATGCAGACATAATCGCCCAACCAACAAATAGAGTAGGTTGTGAGTTAAAAAAGTAGGAGGCCCCATGAGTGAATAAGTAATAACAATTTTAATATCATCAGCATTATTTTCATAAAAAAAAAAAGGAATAAAAATTATTGAGTTGTCGTGACTTTAGAAATATGGTGATGATTGTGCATTATGATTTGAAATAAAGCCGACAAAAGGACACACACACACACACAATATTATAAATTTGTTAATGTAAGTACATTTGCAAGGACTTTGTCGAATGTTTCATGAAGGCTTACCTAACGTAGTGGATGATGCACACTATCAAAAATTTTAAAAAAAATTACCTTGAAGGACTTCAATTCTTTGAAGTCCATTTGTATAAAAATTTTTGATTTCCACAAAAGAAAAGCACTTATTAAATGGTTAATGTTGGTGATGTATTGTATATCTAATAATGGGTACATGAAGGCTTACAATTTGCAGATACAGTAGGGGATGCAAATATCAAAAGGTAGAAATTTGTGGATGTGAATTTTACCTACATCCATAGATAATCTGTAGATGGTAATGAAATATTTGATACATCACTGGAAATAATGTCCCTATATTTATGATTTTTCAGTGTGTCGTAACCATACTTTATAGTGGTTTTATTAGAGAAAAAAACAGATTCTTCTGTCACAAAATAACTATATGCATAAATCTGTCTTTAAAATCCACATTCGATCAGGTTAGTACTCTATTTATTGTTATACTGTACCAAATTATTCTACCAAGGATTAAATTGAAATCAATTTTTAGATCCAGTATCTATTGTTTAGAGCTGTGTCTTTCCGCAGGCTACATTTTATTTCCTTCCTTATTTTATAAAAACGGAATTATCAATCCTATTTTTAATGAAGATAATTTTTTATAAGTGCGATTTAGTTTTTTTTTATAATAAATATGGCACCCTTTTAAAACTGCTTTATATCCTCCTCATTCGTGGTGAGACATACAATTGAAGAAACTTAGGCTTAGAGGGACAAATAACCGATGAATTTAAAGTTTGTCTTTTTTGAACATAAAGAATGAAGGTATTAAATTACATGAACATAATTGAGCAAATTATGACCGACCATTCTCAAACCACCTATTCAATTATGATCAGATATTCCCGTATATCGGTTAAATACTAAATTCTAATATACTAATAACTAAAGAATAAACTTTTATCATAAAATAAGGGAGATGTTTTTTGGAAAAACCATTTTATAAATGGTGTTGTTCTCAATAAGAAATTTTTTAATTAATTTGATTAAAAAGTAGTCATTAACAAGTCATTTTTGGGATGTATTAGAACTTATTGTAAAAAATAGTTTTTTTTCAAACATGAGTTAGTATAACAGGGACATGGTTATGTTTTAAAAGGGGACACTATGGACAAGTAATCAGGGCACGCAACCTTCAGATTTAAAAAATTCAAAATTCTTACATCTTTCTTAGACTGGACATGTACATATATTTTAAAATTGGTACTCAGTGGGTCCACCACTAGTTATACCTACGAGTTTTATGGGACGGGTAATAATTAATTACCCTTACTCTGTATATTCAATACAAATGAACAAACAATGTATGTGTTTTTTCTCTAGGATGTTCTAGGTATGTCAAGCATTTTTAATTCTCCCTGTTTTTGTTGAGATATATCACATTCTGTCATTTGAAGAAAAAATGTCTGATTATATTCATAGGAGGTCTTGTTATTCTTATTTTTCTTTACTTTGACTGTTTATAAGCGAGTCAAACACATTCCTTCCAACCCAAGATAGACTTCTCATAAATAATAACAACATCTCCCTCGAAAAAAAAAACCTCTTAACCAAGACATATTTCAATGTCGAAAAACCCATGACTAAAAAAAACCTAAGTTATATTTGAGCTCTAATGAGTGACTTACCTTTTGGTAAAGAAAATGGCAATGGATGTATTTATCGTAAATTTTTATGAGAGTTCTTTTTATTTTTTCGACTTTGAAATTTCATACTAATGGGACTTTGCTACGATTGCTCCTAAATACCATATATCGTAGATATGTTTCCAACTCAACAGGAGGTGTGGAAAGATTTGCACAAATGTCTTTGCTCATTTTCGAGAGTGTTTAAATTCCATTTTTTTTTCCTAATCTGCGGTAAATTAGATTTTGTACATTAAGCTTGAAAGACGAAAAATGAATTCAGAGATGAAGAAACATAACTCTTTTGACCAAATGACCTCAAACAGACCATTTTAAAACACACGTAACATCCTTTTTATAATAATATATTCTTTGGAAGCTTATAGAAACGTTCCACATCCTGGTCCGATGATCTATTCTGAACATCTTCAAATCTTCTCTCAGATCAAAGAATTTTAATTGTGAGCAGTAATTGAACAATGTTGAAATAGTTTATCTGAAACTATAAGCAAATATCTAATTGATTTTTTAAAGTAACGAAGAAGAAGAGTTGTGAAGTTGTGAAATTTTTTGCCAGTACACGATTATGAAGTATATCATTATAAGTTATCAAACTTAAATAAACCTACTTCTATTTTTTTGGTCTTGAATTAATCTTTCAAATTTTTGAGAAAATAGACAGACAAAAGTCAAAATATGATCAATTTAGTCATTGTATAATGTGTATTTAAATCAAATAAATTACATCCTAGAAATTTTTCATCTGAGAATTTGTAAGTTCTGGATAGAGTTATATTTCAATTATGGTCAGTTAATAAATGGAATTTTATACTAGAGGCTTAATTGAGAGTGAAATAACTTTTAGAAATGACAGTACGGGGAACGTTAAGGTTTTTATGAACTTGTGATGAAAAAATTTTAATCTTATTTTTTTGGATAAAAAAAAGTGTTGGTTTTCTGTTATATTCTTTAAAAAAAATTAGATTTAACTATGCGGTGATAAAATATGGACAATAATGTGACACTAAGCTTCTTTTTACTAATACAGACGCACATTGATCATTGTCAATTCATGTTTACAAAGAAATCGTTGGGTCCATTTTGGATTACGAGTACTTTTAAGAGTACGGATATTACTTTTAATTTAAAAAATTAGTGTATTTACGGAACTTCATAATGAGTTGAGAGTCTATTTAGTATCCGAAATATGTATTTATAAATGCGGAAGTAAATCCGTTCCTCTCTCTCTCTATCTTCTTTGCTCCTTTCATCATTTTTCAATCTTTGATTATTTATTTATTTATTTTTATATGTATACATATTATGTATAAAGGACCTTGTGTTCACATAAGGTTATACATACAAACATACACAGGCTGTAGTTGTTGTTGTTTTTATTTGAGGATAATTTATGATATATGTATAAGGGATAGAACTCTGTTTATTTACCTTCATTAAAAAGGTATAAATACAAAGTTATAGGTATTTTATTGATAAATATGCAAAATAACCTTCCAATTATTGTACTTTCTTACAAAGCCCTCAAAATAATAGACCATTAAATACTCTCTAAGAACAATAATTAAGGGAGAGTTAATGAAAAATTACACACAGATTACAAATAAATGACCTTATTAAAGAACATTTGATTCAAAGCCCAATCATAATAACCAAAGGATAATTAATTAATGACGATGAAAAAAGGAAGTAAAGGGGGGAGAACGCCTTTTATTTTAACTAATTAAAATTAACGAGTATTTTGAATACATTAACATTAATTATATTGAAATATATCAAAGTTACATACATTGGTTAAAGGTACTTAAAAGTAAGTTTTTTTTAAAACTATTTTTGTTGTTGTTGTTGTTGGCGGGGAATCAATTCAAAAGATCATTGGTAACTATGCAACAGTAATATCTCGTATTACGAGCTACACTATTCATTGGGCTTGTGAACAAAAATAAAATACTTAAACAAAGCGTATGTATTTATGAAACTTTCGTTCAAAAAAAAAAAAAAAAAAAAGAATAAAAAGGCACAAAATCAGTTGGTAATTCTTATCAAATGACGAACAATTTTTCATTTAATAATAGTAGTAAATTCGGGTTTTATTAATCAACCTTCAAACACTAAATAATGGAAAAGCGTAGTAGTAGTAAAATAATCGACTCTGACAAAAAAATACAGTGAGTATAAATTGTTAAGTTACTGGGAAAATGCCTTGTGAAGCAAGGAAACTTGCTATTAATCACCCATGACATCCAAATTGAAAATTGACTCCATGTATCCCAAAAACTTGAAGACCAAGCAACTGTCTTGCACTACGACTTTGATATTATTGCATATATATATATATATATATAAGTTAAAAACAGCAACATTTTTTACTTCTCTGGGTATCATTTGACAAATTAAATAAACAATTCTTCATATTACCTGATTGAGACTATATTATTTATTTTTTTTAAAAAGACCCATCTTTTTGTCATTGAATCACAATTATTAAAATGTCTAGACAACAAGAAGCTGATTGTATCCGTGTTCTTGTGTGACACAATCATTTCTCCATAACATCAATTATTCCCATGTATGTTTTGTCATTTGATGTTTTCTTTGCTTTTGCCCCTTATTTGATTAATTGCACTCAAAATGTATTTTGCTAAGTTATAAATTATATTCTAGCTACTAAATAAGAAATAATATTTATAGTCCAGTAGTTTTCCTTTCTCTCCTTTGAAGTAGAGGTTGAGAGATGTAATAAAGATTACAATGGGCTGAGACGTGATGGCTTTGCCCTTTATTGAGCGAGTGACTGCATAAAGTACTTAAATAAACATACATTCAATCATTTATGACATCACTCATTATCCCTTCTTGAAAATCGACACTCAGTTTCCAAAAGACTCGCAATTTGAGATAATATTGTATTACTTTTGATTGAGTGTCTATTAAAGGGAATGACTCAATGTTTTTTAATGATGATTAATATTTGTGTGTAGAACTCTGTTACCTATCATCACAGAGATCAATGAAGATCCCATACTTTGCTTTCTCCCCCATTTGATAATTATAGCAACACGTAATTATTATTATAATACAAATACAACAACATATCTTCCTTCAAATATTTATATCAGATCCTGGAAGAAGTTAACGCAAAAATGCAGAGTCATGACATTGTTATTGCTACAAGGTCAAATAGGAAGCAGTAGATATAGTTTTTGGAGGGTGTGCAAGAGGGTCGTCGATAAGTACCTACCAAGGTATGTATGTAGATAAATGGTCATTAAGAGTTGAAGGAAGTGTCTGGGTGTGTGACTGATAGCACTACAAGTTAGTCAGTAATGTACACAATACTTTATTGAAAATCATATACCACTTAAGTATGTTTGTACATGCCTTTATAGGAGTGCTCCAGGATTCCAACTGCACAAAAGATAGGGACTGACCAATCTTTATAATATGTACAGGGTCGTATAAATAATTGATTTAATGATTTATCAGTTATAGGTAATTCATTATAGCTATTACACAGTTAGTTACCTATAGATAATTCTATTAACACATAGTTCACAAACACTCCTTACGTCGTTTTCCTCAACCTCACCTATCAAAATATTGATCACTTGCGTGTGATATTCAATAATAACAACCAATAATAAACCAGGTCACGCAATACACATTCATTGATAGCTAGCTTTTAAGAATAAATAATATCGCTATGTACCTATTTAATGTAAATATTCATAAGGAATAAACACCTTCCTGATCGAATTGTAACTCATAGATGTTCATATTAAATCGACGTGTTTTAGAGGATTACCCACACCCTCTAAAGGTGCCTCTTAGCAAGTTGTTCCTATAACAAAAATACTGATATGAATAGATGCTAAATGTAATCAGGGTTCGTCACTAGTTAAAGTGATAAATAATGAAATATCTCTAAAAATATCTATATTAAAATATGATTTGATGTAGAGTTCAAATACAATTATGAATATGAGACTCACATGGATCGTATAAAAAATAAAATGGGTCACGATTCCAAAGAAAGAAAATCAATATATGGTCGATGCTAGATAAATGAACAGTGTGATAAGTAGAATGAGTACTTGGCCATGTAAATTGTGGTTCGTGCTATGGGTCGCAGTAACAAAGTTTGAATAACAAAGATGGGTAAAATTTCACATTTTATGTTTGGAACAATAAAGAAAAAAAAATATTGTCCATGGTTTAGGCCATTCAAACCAATTTTGGTAAAGTATTGTTTGTTTTGACATGAAGAAAAAAAAAGATATCTGGTAACAAAATAAGCTATTCCTGTACGTTTGTATCCGTTTCAATTTAAAAATATCAAAAAAATGCTGCAGTTTTAATTTTCTATGTATCCTAATTAAGGTACAATAAAAATTGTGGTGAAAGTTTTTCGAAAAAGATTAAAATATTTGATGTACGTTTCAAGTACTTACGTTGGCTTTGAACGATATATAATATTATATACAACAATATATAATATATTCATCGAATTACCTTTATTTGACTTGATTTAAAAATATATTCAAGAACACATTTTTGTTTTGTTAAGTCAAAACAGGACACACTATATTGAGTAATACTTTGACAATGATGAATACCTTAATACATGGGATAGCCCATTCATTCATTTCTTCAAGGAAATCAATAAATATACATCAAAGACATAAATAAATAAATAATTATTAACTCCATATTTTGTAGAACAAAACGAATAATAATAATAATTCGTAGATAAATTGTTATGATAGAAAACGTAGCGTGAGAACGAGGGATTCAAAAGGAATTTACACCTCTGGTGGATAATAATAAGGAACAGGTTATAACCAAAAAGAATGTTTTATTGGTTGTTCAGATATTTTTATTTTATTTTTTTCCTTTTCTTAAAAATTTTATCTATGGAGAAGAAAAAAAAAACTATGACATTTTGTGTAGATATTTTTTGGCCTCTCCTCTAAAGGTTCCATACCTCAGGAGTAATAAATTCTATAGTGATTATTGAATTTATGTGTAAGTATTTATAAGGAATCCCAAGTAGATATACATACATATATTTACACAACTCGAATTACTCCATGAAATTTGATACAAAAGTATCATATTAGCTCTGTGTTGTTTCACCTATTTATCAAGTGGGGTGTTTTTAGGGATAAATAATCACCTACAAACCTTTTGTACCAAACCAATGACATAACAAACAGTATTAGAAGGAAACTTCTTTAATTCCCATCTTCAAATAGCTGTTCTTATCGAACTAGAGTACTCCAATCGAAGAATGAATAAATGAATATCCTGGGATTCTTTTATTCTTTCAAAGCTAGTAATGGTTATTATCTACGAGAGCGGGTCAAGTCTCGAGTCATTATATGAGTCGAAATGCAGTTAAATGAGACATTAGTGTAAAAGGAATCAGGAGAATTGTGAGTATAAGGTGCCAGCTTTGATTGAGTCATATTCATTAATATTAAAATGCAATTATATAAAAAGTCTCAAGCATCAAATCTAATTTGTGTCGAAGTATACTTTAGTTACGAGTCCGAGTCAGACCATGAGTCTCTGGTTTTTAGTCACATTTTAACAAAAATGATGTACAACTCCTTGTCTTTTTATTCATCTAATTTATTTGCTTACTTTTAATTTTCAGGTAAGATACTTAGAACAACTCTTAATGGTGTTGATTGTTTATGTATGAACGTCACATGAGGATACGATGTCTTAAACTAATTGGTGAAAAAAAAATTTATTCTATCTTATATAGAAAAAGTAGGGCATAGTTATTGAATTAACGTCACTTTCATTTCCCTTATCAGCTGGTATGACCTGTTAAAGAGAGACCTTTTATATAAACATACTATGCATAATTAATTAATCATCCCCCAGTTATTTTAAGTATGTATTGAAGGAACGGAAATAGACGAGAATAGTAAATACAGAGGTATGTAAATACGTACTTTAATGAGAAGACCGCATCATCAAATGAAGGTATTTTAGATTAGGATCAAAGCAATGTTTTATGTCTTTTTATGCTATAAACATAGGTACATATGTAGCTTCTAAAAACGTTGGTTGTTGAGGACGATGGAGCAACAGTAACTACTGTTCTTTGTCTACAATACACAGAGGTATATCTATGTAAATATGTATATATACATAGATATATGATCTACCAGATATTTTGAGAAACTATGTTTTTGAGATTCTTACGGCCTTGATTAAGGCGTATTTTTATATACCGATGTACATACTGTGACAGTTTAATGTCATTTCTTCTACATAGATATATAGTTCACATATATTGTCATAATATATAGAATGGTGTATCAGACTCAAAGGGGTTCAGAAAGGGCTCATTAATATGGGCTCTCTGTGCTACATAGATGAAGCGGAAATGGGAGGAAATAAAATAGAATAATAATTTATACTTTTGTCTCTTCAAAATTCATTACTCTACGAATCTTTTTCAAATCATGCTCCTAAGTTACATGTATTATTAAAAAGATTTTTTGATTCAGCTATGAAATCATGAAAGTATTTTAGAATATAAATAAACATTAAGAAATTGTTTCATTGACACATTGAAAGACCAATTAAGCACCAAAGACTGCATCAAATTAGTTAATAAAGGATTTAATATAAAGTATACGCACTTATTTATTTATAAAGCTTTGAGCTTTTTTTTAAAAAATTAAATGTATTAAGACTGAATTTTGTACTTAAATATTCCAATTTTTTATTAAGTAAAATCATTTTCCTTCTTTTTCGTTTATGTGTGTTCCTCACAAAAAATACATTTTTCCATTAACTTTTTTTAATCACTATGTGATTTTTGCCATTTTTTAAATCAAAATTGGATCAAAATGTGTCGCTTGAAAATATCCTCTTTAATCAAAATAATCTTACACATCATGTTTTATCACCTCTAGGTAACTTTTTTGCTACTACTGATCAGTAAAAATTTTAAAAAATCAAAGTATAAGTCGTCTTAGTCTCATTTTAGCCTGTGGTTGTATTTGATTTAATGTATTTTTCCATCATGACAGTTTCATAAAGCCAAATTAACATAAAATATGTAATCAACAATTAAGCTTCTTATGTATCCATTTATCATTACTTGAGCCTGGATCAATTTTGTTTTTGTTTGTTTGTTTGCTTATTATCTTCATTCTTGTTTAAGGTCGATTGGTTATATAACGTATGATTTATAAATATCGGATACAGTCATGGAAATAGCACAAACTAATTTAGACTTACATAATATGAGAAAACGTTTTTCCTTCAAATGTCTCATTTATGATGATCTTTTCTTCATAAAAATGATGGAAACACCTACTAACGATGAGCTCATATTGTAATGATTTTAAATAAAAGGCGTATATTAGTCTAGTATGTATATTTATTCATCCTTATTCTTACAAAATAACACGCAAATGATGTTACATCGAATCTGTATATTTTATGGTTTCTCATAAAAAAAAACATCCCACAAATAATGGATTTAGTGAAAAAAAATCAAATTCAAATTATATATATATATATTTATAAATCACATAACCTCTCTTATTGATCCAAGGACCTAAACAGTTATTTATCATATAAAATACTTACAAAATATACACACAACAAATTATATGTATAAAAGCATAAGTTATATTATATAATATGTTGTTACTACATATTTTAAATGTGTAAAGATTTTGAAAAAGGCCACAAAGTCAACGTCATCTGTTCAATATTTCACTTGTCACGGCATCATACTGCCATATTTTTTTTGTCAGCTGTTGATTTTTCTACATCTTATTAGTGCTCTCAATGCTGATTGGTTGAGCTCAAATTGATTTTTGTGTAGTAGTAAACAAATCCTTACTATTCATTATATGAAGAAAATAGTCTCACCGTTGATCACGAGTAATTGATTTTTGGGCTTTTGCAAGGAGGAAAGGTTGAGGAATATAAGAAAAATAATAAATATTGTGTTGTTGTTATATAATCCATATACATATGTTATGCTCAAAATGTACATCAATTTGATGATTTTCTTTTTTTATTATTATTAATGGATTTCATGTACAAATTGGATTCAATATGTACATACATACATACATAGATAGTTTTGAATCTTTGTGTATGTTACAATAAATGCAATTATTTTTACAAGGAGATAAATTTGTGGGTATATGTACATATGTACAATACCTGATTGCATGAATAACCCATTATTATAGGCATATCCATCATGGCATATATATATATATAAATTATTTATGAATAATTCACAACTCTTTTGCACATTAAAAGCATCCTACGTTATTATTTAATGAAGGCCATACCTACATACAAAAGTTGATTTATTTTATGGTACCTTTATATATAAATATATTGGATATCCCTGTCATTTGTCCGAGGTTGAAGGAAAATGCTCTAATATTTTTTAAGGGCATGGATTTTGTGCAAAATGGGATTATTTATGGGTTGTGTCCAATTGGGCTGTCAAAGGTTATTTCAATTCTGAAAAATTGGTCATGGTTTTATTTTACGTACTCTATGTTAGACCCTGGAGACCATGAAATAAATATTAAAAGAGAGAACACTATAGTATCCTCATAAAATTGGGGGGGGGGGGGGATTTGTATCAAGTAATCAATTTTTTTATTATTATAAATAGATACTTCTTGTTATAATCAGAATATTGTTCCTAGGTTAACCAATTTCAAAATATGAACAATTAACTACATGGTTTTCAAATCAATTAACCAGTTAAATTGGTTAAACTATATAAAACCTTAATAAAAAGGTTGTGAGGAAATAATTAAAGATTGCAATTTGAGAAGTCTTTTTATATTGTAATCTTAATTTTACACCTTCCGACCTTTTCTCATCCATAAGGAAAAAGAAAGAAAGGCTCAAAATCAGTTGATATTTGTAGGTCAATTTTTCCAAACTGTATGAATATTCTTCATTTACTAGTCAATATTTTATCACAGCTTAACAAGAGATAATTCGAGTTCAATGATATATATTGTACATTTCTTAACATTTTCTCAGTCAAAAAAATTATAAAAAAGCTCAAAATCAGTCGATAGTTGTAGGCAAACTTTAGGACTAGTCTTAATTTATGCATGTTAGAGAAGTATTTACACCTTAAAAATAATTAATTCTAATTATACACATCAATGTTTAACGTAACAACAATAGTTGTACTAGAAACATTGATAACAGCAGACAAAGAAATGTAGGTTACATTTCATTGTTAGTACGCCGTGCTTACGAAAAAGTTATTATTTTGTATATGTAATCATTAATTAATTTGCACAAAATTTATAAACACTTTACGTTGAATTACTTTTTATAAGAAAACACATTGGTTTGTTTTCCCCCAGAAAAACAATATGATTAAAATTACGTTCTATGTATGTAGATATCCAATTTCATACGTTCTTAAGACAAAACACAATAACATCATTTCTGAAATGAGTATTAATTTTCTCATTTTTTTTTTTCATGGGTACATAATATGTATACCTGCTCTACATACAAATATAATAATAATAATAATAATAATTTGGAAATCTCTTGAGGAATAAAACGCATCAATCATTAAGGAAAATACATTTGTGTTTTGTTTCTCAAAAGAGGTAACGGGTCATACATACATAGGTAGGTATAATAATCAGTGTTGAGAGGGGGAGCTAGCTCAGATATATGTACACCTGGACAAGGAATCTTTTCATTTATATTTCCTTCGACATACCAAAAAAAAAAAAAAATGGTACATATATGTATACCAATGGTTTGATTAGAAGTGAAGGAAAAAAATATTATTACAAAAGACACAGCTGTTCCGCTTTTCAAACGATTTCTCACTATATCTATGTACTAAAGAAATTGATTTGAATTGGAAAATAAATTGCTTATATCGGTATATGGATTATTAAATTGCTTGAGGTTGTGTTTTTTTTTTTTCGTTGTTTTTTTTGGTAGAAAGCGGAGGACAAATTCCATATGGGATTTTGTGCCTGAGCAATTTACTAATAAAATGTTGATTTTATCAAAATATCTTTACTCCTGTGGTAAAGGTATAATAACATAATTAATTTTATAATTCTTTTTTTTTTAATATACGATGATTTAATCCCCACCAGAGTAACCCTAAATACTCCTTGATCAGGGATGTTCATGTTACATCCTTTTCATAATTTTCCCTCTGTATGTACATACATATAATATACATATCATATTATCCTTGAAAGGAGTAATAATTTTATACTTTATAACTACATAGATAGTATGTACGTAGAATCTCATGTTTAATCCTCATTCAAGCACTTATTTATGACTGACTGTTACTAGAGCCTCCTTGCCTGTCTACCATATATGTATGTATGTATGTATGTATATACTATCTACATACAAATGTATTTATATGTCTGTATGTATTTGAATATGGCATGAAAATGTATAGGGAGTAAACCATATATTCATATATATATATATATGGGTCAGTATCTATCTAAAATAAAATAACAAGTTGAAGAGAAGGAATGTTTCTTTTCAATACACGAAATGAACAAAAAAAATCCTAATTTAATATCTACATATGTATAGCTATATCCCATGAGAGTCTTAAAGGAAGTGACAAACTTCCTTTAGAGTCTTAATTGTATTATATATACATAAATTACTTTCTTTAAACCTATGTATTCCAAAAGGATCTTCTACCTATTGTTTATTGGGAACTCATTAATCTTTTTTCTTTTTCTTTTTTGAGGGGGGGGGGAGGAGGAAAAATAATATTTAATTAGACACTTCACAAAAAAAATATATAAAAAAAATGGAATTGCTATCTTCGACAATAGCCGGATTTTCACCAACACCTGTATCTATTATTTTTATTTTTCTCAGAAAGTTCTCAAATCACACCCTTTTACTGATAAATAACGTCACTCAAAAATATACTTAATCTTCTATATGTAGATATATAAATACATATTATATTTGTAGAGCTATAACTTAGAGTTGTGACACTTATTTGAATATATTCAGCCCCCTTTCGGATAACGACAAGATAAAAAAATATATTTGATTGCTAGTAAGTTTATTTGCTTAAATTATACCTAATGATAATCATTCAGATTCTGGGTACTTTTGGTATTATAATGATATGTTATTCAATTTATGCTGTAGAAGCAACAGATGCTACCCCCCTAAAATACTGTATTCAGATAAAACTGGCCATCGGGTATTATTAATGATATTGTACT
This sequence comes from Lepeophtheirus nordmannii, assembly GCA_963680855.1. Classification (NCBI taxonomy): domain Eukaryota; kingdom Metazoa; phylum Arthropoda; class Copepoda; order Siphonostomatoida; family Caligidae; genus Lepeophtheirus; species Lepeophtheirus nordmannii. The sequence continues at coordinate 28,359,207 of OY804522.1, read as the reverse complement.
CGCAATTGCTCTTGGCCTCAACATTGTCTACATCTCTGAAATTCTTAATTTTTTTACTTGATCTCGAGTAAGGTGATCTACACCACATCACTACCTTTTTGATATGGATGTTGCATCTAATTCACATATTTTTAAAGCATTTAGAAGACTTGGCTATAGGATATATGACCTTTTATTGTGAACAATTTCAAATAGGAAGGGAGGGGGGGGGGGCATTGGTTTACTTTCCATATGACTCCCATGGTTCTATCATACGTGCAATACATATATAATATTATATTTGATGTATCAATCACTATATTTCTTGATTAGTGATGCCAATTTTCTTTTTCTTTTTTTGAGTAGAAAAAAATATTATTATATATATATATATATATTTTGTAAATAGGAGATTGAGAAACTTTTAGCGTCAAATGGATACTCTATACATATAATTACTGTAAAAACTCAGTTCTTATCTGAGTCTATATTTATATATATATTTGTCTGATATAGATTAAATGTGTACAATTTGAGTGACAGGGGTTTTTAAAAGAAGAAAAAGAAAATAATGGAGAATATTGAGACATTTTAGTTTGATGTTTTTCTCAAACAAAGGAAGAAATGGATGCATATCATAAAGGGCTCTGGGGTGATGTATTTAACTTTGATATTAAATTATTCATTTTGTGTGATAGATGATACATTATAAAGGATGAAGGGTTGTTGAGCAAACCAAATGAATTATTTTACCAACCAAACCATATCCGCTTATATTATATATATAGTAAGTAAAAGTTGTTGAAAAGATCCGTGTGGAAATTTTTTAACCCCTCAAGTACTTCAATTAAATAGTAATAGTCAATATAATAGAATATTAATTACAATTACGAGTATGTAGGTATCAGTATATTTTAATAACCCTTTGTTTCCCTTATTAATAATATACATAAATGTGCAATAATGAAATAAGTATAAGCAACAGGCGGGAAAAAAATAGTTTTAGATAATTTTAATTGTAAAAAGTAATGAAAGAGTAGGTATACATATATCAGTGGTTCTCATGTCGATTTATTATGGACCCATAGGGCTCAATGTAGTTTTAAATGTATTGTTAGCATTATAATAATAATTAAGTGGAAAGAAGTTTCCATGATTAAAACATGTTTAAGAAGCACTGGAGTAGATGAGGCTTTATTTGCTTTTACTCACATTAAAGATATGAATATAAGCAGAGTAGTTACCAATAATTCCATATAACTTAATGAGCAAATGTTTTGGACAGTGATAGCTATTTTAAATTATCAAAAGCAGTGTCTCTCAACCTTCTTATAACAATGACACACATCACATTTGGAAAGTTTAATAGGATAAATTGATAATTAATTAATATATTTACAAAGACATTATATTTATTTTTAAGAATCAAGGTCTAGACCAATTTTGGTCACCTCAAAAGGTATAAATCATCGCATTTAAATGAACACTCTTACATGAGTGATTCCTGTTTTTTGTGAATTAAGACATTGATATCATATAGTACATTATACTCAATCCAACAACAATCTAATCAGCTTTTCATGGGAAGAACGTACAAGACTTTACTAAATTCCTTGTTGTTCATGGGTTTTTTAAACCTTTTTCTGTATAAACATATTAAATATTCATCCATCTATCAAGAGAATTTAACAAGGAACAATACTTTATACCTTGAACAATTTGCATTAACAAAAACACACAACAATTACATACTTATAAAGTTCATGATAAGGGGTAGGTAAAAAAAAAAAGAAGAAGAAAAAAAAAACTCCACCATAAATCTAATTATTATCTGTGACTTCTTAAGAAATAGACATCAGATAAATTTAACATTTTAAAAATATACATAGGTACATATATTGTTAAAAATGCGAAATAGAGAAGAGAAGAGGAAAAAACACTCACTATTGTATTGTTTTATCACCTTTGCTAATCATTTCATTATTTTGCCTTTTGTGGAGGGATTTTTTTTATTTTACATATTTCCGTTTTGAAATATTGCGTTCATTCTATAAAATTAAAAACTAATGAGGCAACATACATATATGATAAATATTATATATTATCATAAAATGAACAATAAAATTGTTTTAAAAAAAGTCTGAATGATAAAATTACTTGCACGTATGTTGAAGGAACTCTTTTTTCTATCTTTCTTTCTTAACTCTCTATGAGTCGAATACCAATAATTTACATTGGGGATAAAATATATATCTTCGCACCAGGAGACCTCTTTCCTCTCTTATATACATAGGTATGTTACCTTATGTATGTATGTATGTTGGTACAAAAGGTGAATCCTCTTCAGTGATTCCACCTTTCTTCTATAACTTTTCTACCTTTGTGTGAATCTTTTATTGTTGTTCGGAGTATTCATATTTTAACTGCTTCAAGTATTGTTTAACTTTCGAAAGTTTTAAATGCCTTAAGTTCATAAAAAAGAGTCATTTAGTAATGTATACTTAGTAGTTATTTGGTTGGGATAAATGAGGTTTAAAACGCCCTCTCAAATGAGGGTCGTTCTCTATTTAGTTCATAGAGACAACAAAAGTTAAACCAAATTTACTCTGCTAAAAGTTTTTTTTTAGTTCCATAGTTAATTTGATTATTTTCACACTTACTTTTTAGTACGAAAGAAAAGCAAAAATTCATCTGAAAATGAGCGTATTTCTTTTGATATTTAATACTGATTTCATATATATTACTATGAGCAAAAAATACTAAAAAATTTGAATTAATATACCTTTATTTTTAATGAAAGAATCCAATCTTGTGAAAAAGACAAATGAACAGACAAATAATTTTCTTCTTTTAAGGGTTTTGTTTGAAACTGAATAACGTTTTGGCTCTTTATCTATTTAAAAGTAAATTGGACTTATTTGAAAAATTCTGGAAGAATAATATAATATTTTATATAAAAACCAAGTGATTTTTGTCTAAAAATAGAATAAATCAGTATTGCTTCTGAACTGGATCCCGTAGAATAGGGGTTCTCAACCGATGGATTGCAAACCCCTTGGGTCTCAAATGTACTTGATATGTAAGCTGTTTTGCTAATACTTAAAAAAATGACGTTGCTTATAATAAGTCATTAGTTGGTAGTCCCTTGGGATTCAAAATTTAGGAAAGGAGTCGGCCAAAAGGTTGAGAACAACTACTGTAAAAGTATACTCACTGAATATTTTTAAAAGAGCTGAATAATTCAAGGGGATACCAAATTGAAAAATAAATTAGTTTTTATTGCAATATCAAAAATTTGTAGAGCTACAGCAAATTTTGTAAATCTATAATCCCGTAGAGGTAATATTTACACATGTTCCCCTTTGAAATTTGAGCCACGTTTTTACTGCAGTCTATACAAGCTATTCAAAAAATTACCTACAAGATACTGATTTTATAAAATAAAAACTTTTGTAAGCACCGTCCTCTAACTATGTACCTACTTAAAAAAGAGCTTCGATACAAAATTACTCCTATAAGTACTTTTCAAAGCCATAAATGCGCCTGGATGTACAGTACATGTACATATGAATTAAAAACTAATTTCACGCCTCCCTAAGCACAAATAATGTACAACTTACCCAATACGAAAGATGAATGAAGTTAGTGAAGATTTTTTTTTTAGTTTTATGGATGATCCTATCTATATTTTTTTTTCCATTATTGTTGTTGAATCTTTCTGTCTTCTTATTCTTTTCATATTTAATCTTTATATAAAAAGTTTTTCTTGGCTTGTGAGAAAGGGAAAAAAATATCATTTGATCATGGGAGAAGTGAGACCCTACTGAATAGAAAGACAGGCATTTACAAATTGATTATAATGAGGAATTATTATTATTATCATTATCATTTGAATATGGGATTGCCAAGAATTTATTTTTTTTATACATAAGAACCAGATGATTCCTTGATTATTATCAAGCTGCAGTGATAAGGAGATGGAAACAGACATATTATATATCTATAAACGGTGAAATGTTTATTCATTTATTAAAGAATATACAATTTCTACATAATTATATATTTGAATATATTTTTTGTCAACTTCTCAAAAAATTGTTATATAATTTACAATATAACACATACAGCGTTTTTACAGATGTCACAGATTGAATAATGAACCATGTTGAACATATATGTATTTCTATTAAAATAAATACACAAAGTCCCTAAAAGATCTTTAGGCTCTCATTTAAGGACTTCAAAATGAAAAAAAAAAAGTTGTCTTTTAGAAGCGAACGTTTATGTTTTAATCAAATAGACTTGTTTAAGCCCCTTCCAAGATGGCTGAATTCTAGAATGATTTTGTCTCTTGAAAAGGCCATGTTGAAAGAGAAGCTGTTTAGGCTTATTTGTTAGTCATTTATGTGAATATATACATAGGTAAGATCTAACCCAATCTTAAAAACGTTGAGATAATTATTTTTTCCTCCTTGTTTTAAGAAAGAGATGAATTGATGGGTCGTTGAGGGTCACTTTGGGCGGGTCTCTAAAGTCAGTTTTGACAAGATATATGTTTGTTAAATGTTGAAGATCTACCCATTGACAGGTTCAAAGTCCTCCAATAGTATACGACTGATCATTACAAAGTTGTCTTTAAGTGTAACTTCAAAAACAAATTATAATATCGTTATCCTTACAAAAAATATTGTACTAAAATTTGTGTTTGAGATACGAGTGTTTCCAATTATCTGAGGTTCATTTATTTAGTTCTCATGGAGATTGACTACTCCAATCAAAAATACTATTTAAAAAACTATGAAACGAGCGTCCATGAATCAAGCTTGTATCTTATTTTACTATTCGAGTCTTTATACCCACTTGATAATATTTTTGCAACGTGACACGAGTCCTTACAAGACAAAGGCCTCACATGTTGATGTTTTTAAAGTAACAAGGAAGAATTTTCAATATTCTTACACACATATCCCCAGGCTCTCATCCTCTTCAAGAATCTTGAACGTGTATTTATCTAACACATCTCCAATATATGACTATTGTTTTCTTATGGTTCTCTCCTCTCTTGAGGTCCTTATCTAAATTAGTCATCTATAGGTTTTTGTGTACATACATAGGTAGGTAGGCTGAAGGATATAAGAATCAGGACCTACAAAAAGTAAGAGGTGCTTTGAAACACGTAATTTGTAAGTCAAGTATTTACCAATTTTTTAAGAGTAAGTAATTATTTCCAAATTGAAAAGAATGGATGGGTAAGGTTTAAAAAACTTTTAAAAATATCATTTGATTTTCAATAATTATTTCAGTGCATGCGTGTAAAGAAAAACTGTTTCTAAAGGACAAACTATTATTAACCAACATAAAATGTATGAAGATCTGTGCCAAAATGTGCTTGTTTTGTTCATACATACATATGTAGTATGAACTAATTCCTTTACTTAATAAGGTGTTTGAATATTAAATATTATTGTGTGCTCGATATAGGTGTGAAATTATTATTTATGTAGTCGGGTATTTCAAAAGTATTGGTCAGGTTTTTTTTTTTTTTGAAAAGTCAATTTGTCTAAGTTATATATTTTAACAAATATTTTAGATTCAATAAATACTAGATACTTTATTATACAAACGTCGAAAACTTACGAAACTTTGTTATTACTATTTTTTTCTTTTTTTTTTTTTGCAAATAAATATAAGAAATAATTTTAATAATACTTATGTTCAAATAAATGTAAAGTCTCAAAAAAAAATATGCATTCAATTTCAATTTGCAAATTCCACAATGAAAATTATACAAAGTCCTACCTTTTCCTATTTATAGCTATGTTAGAAACATAGGTAAAGAAACCATTCATTTAATGTCATTAACCATAAGCATTTATAAGATTTTTTTTAAAGCATGTTTTTTAAATAGACAAAATTTACTATAATTTTTGAATATTTTAAAAAACAAAAGAATTTAAAAATTGGGAATTATTCTATTGACTATTTCCGTTTTTGCTATCTATTAGAGACAGTGATTATTAGATTTTATGATGTATTTTGTACTCATCTATTCAAGGAAAAACATATTATAGATATATGCTCCTAAGTGTCATAAACCTCCCAAGAATGTACACTTTTAAAAACACTGTTAGAAATATTACGAATAGTTTTGCTCGAATGATGATGATTATTAATTTGGACTCCTGGATCTTCCTCATAGTTAGATGCAGATGATGATGCTGTCCCTTTGAGATTCTTATCTTGATCGTTGCAACCATTGAAATTATAATATCTGTAGAATTCCCCCATGGCTAAATAATTCTCCATATGTAAAAATGTTGACGGCAAAAGTTAATCCCTTGTGCTGCTATCTGATGAAATGATCACTCATAAACAATTTCCAGGAGTATTATAAAATGAGTAGTTCCTCTTCCATTGGGGGGGGGGGGGGCGTCCCAAGGATGTTTCCCTTCCGTATATTTACCTATGAATTGTCTTAATATTATATTCACAACCTGGTCCGATTTTAGGACTGGGTCATACTAATTACCTTATGGTCAAATTATGTCCTAATTTATTTTTTTTCAACACCTTACATATTTCAAGTTTATTTAGTCATTTAGTCAGGTAAGCTCAGGCTGGTGTTGCTTATTTGTTGTTTCTGGTTTGGATCAAGTAAATACTGTTACTCATAGCTGGTCAAACTTCTGTTCACAATAACATCTCAACAAAAATAACAACATCTGAATATTAAATTGATGACCAAAACTTCAAAAACTTGTTTGATCAAATCAATACTAATGATGCTGTTGCCCGGATCCCCTTTTTTTTATGAACGTCCATTATATGATGTATAAGCTACTTGACCTCCCCCCCCCTCCCCACAAAAAAATGTCTTAATTGTTTATTTTTAAGTTATTTTTGTTCCATGAGCAAAAAAAAATGAAAAAAAAATTGGTAGAAAATAAAAGGTTAAACCATTAAATATTTTAAATATATTGAACGACAAAAATATCTTTATAAATCCATCCCCAAAGTACATATATATATATCCTTCATTTAAAAATTTTATCAATGACGAAAAAACCATTAAAATTTTTGTCAAAAAAATATTTATCTATCATTACTGTCGCATATTAGTCTTCTTTTTTTTTCTTCTTTTTTTTTCCTAATAGTAATTTGTTCTTTGTACAGGACAAAATCACTAATGATTTTACGATGAATGAATATGCTTTGTTATCCAAAGAGAATTTTTTGAGTTCTAATAGGTAGATAGTCACTAAATATTATATTAATTGCTCTTAAAAATGATAGTAATTTAAAAGAATCTCTTTGTATATTGTTTTAAAGAAAGAAAAAATATATTTGATATCATATTCTAGTAGTACTTGACACTTAAAATACTAATATGTAATTAGGTTTTTTGATTTCAATCTATTTATTTGATATAGTTTTTTCTTCTTCTTTTTTTGGTTATTGTGAGTTTGAGACAACTTTTAAGTAACAAAAAAATACTGAAGTTCACTTAAAATTTAGCTTTTTTTCGGCAATATTTAACGTTTATTTTTCTTACAAATATAATTTAATATTTCATAATATCTACAACCCAAGAAAAATACATGCACAGGATAAAAAAACATCCTTATTTTTTAAAGGTGTTATTCAAAAACGTCCTAGTTGTTCATTTGATCTTAAGCAAAATGAACTCAGTTGAAGTTTAAACAATTAATCCATGTATTTTTAATGACTATATTAGGGTGTAATTATTGACTTTATTGATGTACATTTTTTAGCTAATGAGAATTCCATCATATTTTAGAGTGTTCAAGGGATTTGCTTTTTATTTTCCAATAGGACAATTAGGTGAAATTAACAGATAAAAATATTAATTGTTAATAATTGAAATGGTTGATGCTATAGTAATTAAATAACATCTATTGCAGTAAACAAATTAAAAATCTGCTTGTACGAGATTCAAAGACATATATAGTTATATAATAGGTATTACACAAATAAAATATTAACTTTTACAAACTTATTTAACAATTTTTTCCTCTATAGCCTGAAACATGACTTTTATTTACAAAAGAATTCTTTGATTTTAGACAAAAAGGACCTTATCTTAATTGACTTGGGTCAGCAAATGCATACAGATGCACATTTTGGTATATATTTTATTCATGATCTCTCTCGAAACATCACACTTCATTTACGTTCCTTTGATTTGACCGGAAATCCTTTTTAGAGAACGAGGGAACAAGTTATAGTTTCCTCTGAACAAAAGATTAGTTGTACAGTGCTGTACTCGAATCAATGAATGTCCTTTTTTTCCCCTAACCTCTTAATCATTTGAGTCCCACTTGAGAGAGATTGAAAAGTCATGAGTCTGCAGAAGAAGAAGAAGAAGAGTCCAGGGGGTTTATGGTTCTTCTTTATATGTACAAAATGGAAAACATCATTTCAATAATGATATGATTGTAGTACCCATAACTTGGATGGATCCTTTTCTGTCTCTCCCTCCCATAGAATCCATATTGTTAAACTGACTCAAAAGAGAAATTTTTTTTTTTTGTGAAGTGTTTTTCTTTTATATTCATTCATTTTATGACCATTCTATGTAGATATTGTCTCGTTCACTTCACTTCTTGAGGACGATTTTCAAAAATAAAATAAAAATTGAAGATAAAAAAATAAACCTGATATAATGATTATCATATATATATTTTTATTTTTTTATTGTAACGATTGGGTTTTCCTTACAATTATTCTTCTTATTTCTACCCATTAGCAAAAGAATAAGGAGTTATTTTGAAATAACTATGTATGTACATAGATATAAAGCTTTGACTCCACCTATAAATTGATCCAATTTTCTTCTTTTGGAAATTATTGATAAATTAGAAATATATATCGTCAATAAATTGAAATTTAATAAGATATTGTGTAATAGTGCGTGACGTCATTATTTTGAAGGATGCGCACACAAATCCTTACTTTTATAAAAGAGTTAAGTTGCTAAAAAAAATTTGAACCACTTGAAGTTTTATTTTTGTCCATTTCGTTGAATTAAGATATTCAACATTACACCGTTTTCCGTTAACTGTACAATCTGTAACTTTAGTCCTAACACTTTGTACTTTTAACTATATTAAGAGATTATATCCGACCTTAAATGCACTGACAAAGTAAGACAGTTTTGACTATTGAATGAAAATACAGGTAGTTGTACGTTGTAGTCATGACAAATATATGTATATAATATTTTGAATACCATAGATATAACTTGAATTCCAAAATATAGGATAACTTCAGGATTACCAGGCTGTTGAATGGAATTATAGAGGGACTTTGAAAATAAATATAAGAAATTGTCAACTATTTAGTCATGAGTAATGCTGGCACAACTCCTTCTTTTGTGTATCAGTATTCATTAGCTTTATATAATTATCGTTATGGACAATTGTAGATTTATTAAAGTAATATCTATGTACATATATGTTTGAGATGTGTATCCAGAAATTATAATATGAAGTTTCACGAAAGTTGCATTGATTTTGCAGAGTACCTAATTGTAACAATTGTTTCAGCCCCTTTGTTTAAATTATTCAAAATCTTGTCAAATGTATTGTTAGGCATATGCTTACATAATTTTTAGGGCTCTCAGCATAAGTATAACAACTCACTGAAAAAAACAAGATTTTAATAAGGTCTCATTAATACTATACAACTATAATTATCCATATTTGGCAATATATGTATATTATAAGGAAATATTTAATACTTACATTAAAATCAACGTTACAATGTAAATGTAACACAGTTAAGTATGAATATCTTGAACTTTCAAACTCTGTCTTGGTGTTGTTTTGGCTTATACGCCTCATGGTCTTAGTCTCATTATCAAGATCAAAACCTATGCAACTACATATGTATATAAAAAATTCCCTTTTCTTAAAAAAAATGCTATCGTTTTGAGTAAGTCTCGTCGTACTTTCGGATAAAATGGTTTGGAACTACGGCTCTACTTCCCATTGTATCTATATATCAAAATCAAATTATGTCTAAATTTATATAAAAGTTTGAAAAAACTCTGCCAATTCCTTCAGCAACAATTTTATTTTTACTTATTGCTTTTCGTGACCAAAATAGTTTAGAATTTGTTTTTTGAATGAAATGATCTCTCATCCATCAAAGGGAAGAGTTTTTCATGTATACATGGAATAATATATTTGGACCTACCAACAAACCATTGAATGGAGAAAACACAATTTATTTTAAGAAATATTTGTGGAATTCTATTTTTTTTCTCCGAAAAGGAAATATTATTTTTATTATTTATACAGAAACTGAACAACACATTATATCCACCTATTTATAAAATAGTAAGAAATTGTCCCCTTACCCCTCAATTTGAAGCTACATACATACATACAAAGATAACATCAGACTGATATTAGAGGACAATGCAGTGATTCTTGTACATACATGTGGGTACTTTAGCGTTGATTAGCGCCTTTGTAACATTTTGGTTAATTATGATTTATAGCTGATGTGATGTTCTGATAAATAGATACATTTTATATATGTACATATATATATATATAGACTAAGTTTTTGTTGACTCTTTAACGAAAAATCAAATTAAATACCTTTTTTATTTTGTCTATTTACTTTGTATTATTATAAAGTTAATAAAGTATGTAAAAAGATAAATGGAGGAAAAAAAATATTTTGACAGACAAAATAGGGACTTTTAGTAGGGAATAAAGGCAGAACGAAAATAATGTAAAAGACAGTAGTGGCACAAACATATGTACATAACTGCAAGTCATTGCAAAAATATTTGAAAAGAAAGTTTTTCTATAAATACCTATCTACATATATATATATATATATATATACCTATATTTGAAGCCCTCCCATGTCAATACAAGCATTTTTTATAGCCTGTATGTACATATATAAATATATGTTCATATACATGGGACAGCTTCGTATCTTTTTTGATAGTGTTGATATACATAAATAAGTAAAAAAATAGGCTTTGCAGTTTTTATGCCTTCAAGGATATGACAAGGATCTCCACCTGGAGAAATCATAGTACTCACAGCTGTCAAGCTTTTGAAGTACTACATACTTAAATAACGATAAGAAATGACTGGTCAAAAGTTATATACACAAATTGTATAGTATATACAATATATAACAAATATTTTTTTCTCCAGAATGAGTTTAAATTACATTTGTATTTGACTACGATTTCTCAATTTTTATTCAAGAATTATTTTTATTCGACCTACAAAAAAAAGAAGAATAAATTATGTTTAAGAAGACTGTATCGGAGCCAAATAAAGTCACATAAATCATTACATAGCTAATATTTCTTTGAATATATCAACTCAGAAATTGGAAGAGAAAACCCGTAACTGAACATAAAATTGTAGGTTTATAATATTATTTTTTTTTTCAAGGTTGTGTTGACAGATCAAATACATGCATTTATTTATATGTAGAATAATTCATTAATAAATATAATATACCTATTAATAAATAGCATTTAATTTATTTGCTAATCACATGAACTAATGAACGATTAGTTCATTATAAATGGTAGTAAATTGGATAAAGATACAAATATATGTATACAAGTTAACTAGTAATACTCATTATACATACAATTATAAAAATTATACAAAGGGGCTTATAAGTCACAATAGTATTATACTTTAATAATGAAATGTTATCAAAATATCATATATTTACGTTTAAAGTATGAAATTTGTTCTTAAGCATACTTTCTTATAAAGTTTTATATAATTTAGCTTTATTTTTCATTTATTTTTTTTGTGAAAAAAATATTAATAAACTCATTTAAAATATTGTTTTGTTATTGGTAAGGTTATGATTGCTCTAATGTAGTTACTGAATCACAAAGTACAAGGCTTATATACATACATTGTAAATATATAAATCCATTTGTACAATTCCACATTTTTCCTGTCTTTACCATTGGTATTTTCTTCAAGAATAAAAAACATGTTATGTCTAACATGATGGAAATGAAAAAATACATATCTCAGTTTTCATTACTAGTAATCATAACTCAAGGCATGACCTAAAATATGATTGTAGTTATTTCTTAAGCGTGCACTCAAATCATGATCCTTCCACACAACTCACGGGTCAAAGAAACATATATATATATATGCACACAGAATATGTAAAAAAACCAAAAATAACAACATCGAGTCAGGCGTCGTCTTCCTGCGTCGTCGCCCAAGAACCCCACTCACCCTCGTTTTTTTCCTTCTTCTCCTTAGATGGTATACCATGAAGATTCTAAAGAATGTTCGTTAGTTACCATTCACTCCTTGAGTCGTGTGTATATGTGTGTCGTGACAGATTAAAAGGAAATTTTTTTTGTGTGCAAGTGATTCACTAATGCTTTGAAGTTTGTTTTTTTTTGTAAAGAAAAGAATTAAAAACCATTCATTTTCCGGGGATTTTTTGTTCGTTAAAAGAGTAGCCAATTCAAAATGGCTGCAGCCTATGGTGGATACGAAATATGGAACAAACTTCAAGGTATGGGCTTTTTAAATTATAAAATACTTAGCATATTGTGTGTAGTGTTATCAAATGAAGTGATGGTTTACCACTCTGGTCTTGTGGTTACAGAATTGTATATATGTATACTAACCAAAAAACCACAAATTTTATAGGTATTTTATTAAGTAGGGGAGGTAAAAGTATAGATAATGTACCTCGAAACATATATATGTAGTTTTAGAGCATTCATTTAAGTCAAAATAGAATCCCAAAATTGTATGAGCCTTTTTCGAATAAATCACAAATAATAATTACTGGGTAAATAAGAAAAAGTTATTTTTTTAGTGTGTGTTTTCATAAATCCTTTTTGCAGAAAGTTGATCTTTTATATATATATATATATTCCATGAGCGTTTCTTCAAAATGCATCACTTAATTTGACCAACGTATGTACATACATATGTATGCACATTCATGCCTTATAGTTTGACATGAATGGTAAATATTGAAGGTTAAAAGGCATTGACTTCAAAATCTATGCTCACTTAATGCATGTATGTCCTTTGAAAAAGTTATTTTTACATATTATTCTATTTTTATGTGACGTTTCAATACGTAGTGTTTATATGGTATCAGAAATCAAAATAATCATGTGACAGGATGTTTTGAAGAGTTAGTTCAATGAAATAGTGCCTATAGTTCAATGCTTAACTTTTAGTAGGAAAGGTCAATCGACCTATGGAATTAAATGTAGTTTTTAAAGAGTTTTTTCTTCTCTTCTCTCTACCTATGTATTTTAACCCATGTTTAGAAAGATGAATTCTTTTGACTCTCCCGTAAGAGTATTAAATATAAATATATATATATATATATATAAATTTATAAAAAGAAAATTAGATTTTTATTATTATTATTATTTTTTCTGAGTAAGATGAAAACTAAATACATTCCAATATATAGGTATATATTATTTCTCTTTTTTTTTCTTCTTGAAATGAAAATTACTTCTATTGAACCCTACGTTATCATGAAAAATTATATATATAAGTTGTTTTAAAAGTAAGGATGTACAAAAGGATCAACCCACGGTACAAAGATTTCTGGTCATTTCTTTAATATATTCGATGGTTTTCCCTTCTCAAGATGGAAAAAAAATATATAATTATAATTCGTCTGTAAGAGCTGGGGAGGGGAGTCTACTATTTTCCTGTGTGTATCTTCTATGCACTGAAATTCCTTTTATAATTAAAATAAAATTGAATTTCTTGTTAATTATCATATAATTAATTATTATCATTTATTTATTTTCCTTTTCAGAGATTGCAGACATTCATAATGAAGGCCCTCGAGGTCACGAGGAAAGCTCTTCGGCATCCTCCTCCGCTGCAGAGTCTGATTCTATAGGAAGCGTACGCCATTCTTCTCCAGAGATCTCCAAACCCCTTGATCCTCATCAACTCCTTCTCCGATCTAAGGAACATAGACTGAGTCCAAGATGCGATTTCTCAAAGAACTTGGAGTCTCGCCTATCTCCAAGTGTCTATGGTGGACAATTCCTAGCTCAAAAGTCCATCTCACATCATGCCACTCAACTCTCTGACATTGGCTATCATAGCATGAACAATACCTCAAATACAGCTCTAAGAGGCTCAACTCCCACCTCTAGTATTGAGGCCCGGAGTTCACCAGATCCATGGGATGTACGTGCTACAAAGATCCCTGCACAAGAGCTCAAAAGACAACGCAATATCGTGACACGAAACACAGCTGCGCTTCCTCCTTCCTATTTGCATCAGCATAACCAGCACCATCAACATCTCCACCGTCCTCCATCAGCAGTAGCAAATTATAGACTCTCCTTGGACCACCTTCCGGATGATCTCCTCATCAAAATCCTCTCCTTTCTTAGTTCAAATGACATTGTGAGACTCTCTCGCGTGAATAGGCGATTTTACTTTTGTGCCTGGGATCCCTCCCTTTGGAACGCCATATCCCTCACTGGCGAGAACACAGATGCTGATCTAGGGATCAAAACGATTCTACGCCTCCTCTCTCGAAACTCCGCAGGGAACTCCAAGCTTTCTATAGCCAAAATTTCCCTCAATGGATGTCGTAGACTCACAGATCGTGGACTTGCCATCGTGGCTCGGAGGTGTCCTGGGCTTAAAGAGCTGGAAATTCAATATTGTATCAATATTACGAACGGGGGACTTATGGATCTAGTATCAAAGTGCCATTTATTAGATCATTTGGATGTCACAGGTAAGAAAAGATCTCATGTAAAATAAATATCTAGAGCTATCTGCAATTATCATTTGACAAGAGTTTCAATTCGTGTAATGAAGGTATCAAATTAAAGGCAATTAACATCAATTAAGCAACGTCATTATGACTTCTATATCACCTTTTTTCAAATTTGTGATTTTTCCCTCTTTTCAAAATAAAGAGACTTCGATTTAATTCAACCCAAAACTTTTCAGTAGTAAAACATGTCGTGTGAATACATTTATGGCTTACAGGCAGTTAAAATTATTTTATATAAGGTTTTTTATGTATGTACATACCTACCTACAAAAAATGTATATATAAAAAAATATGATATACTTCTGAGGGCAGTTTACTAAAGGGGGGGGGGGGAAATCTTTAGTACATATTTTATTAGAAGAAAATAATTAGTGTTGAACACGCAATTGCGTAGCTTCATAGAGATTTTTAGAAGATGAATTTATGACCCATTAATAGAAAAAAAAAGCTCTCCACAAATGTAGTTTGGCATAAATATTTATAAGTATGTGAATATCCTTGACAAATTGACACTTTGAAAATAAATAAATGATGTCAACTTTTGCTACAAAACATTGTTTAAAATACAATGAAGAGAGAGAGAGAGAAAGAGAGAAAAAATGGATATTCTTCATGGGTCATAAGTGTTTTTTTCTTTTTCTTCCTCTTTAGTTCTTTGTACGTTGTTATGAGTACGTCTATACGTATATAAGGTTATTTCTTTTACCTGTAAATAGAGAAAGATAAGGGCTTGGTTGTTATTAGTAGTTAGTTGGTTGTAGGTACTTTTAATCAAAAGTAATAAAGATCTTTCATAAAGATAACCCAAATAAAGCTGCTGCTCTTTGCAGAACTTGAACTTGAAGCACTCTAACAAAGGAATTGCTTTCATGCAGTCCATCCTCTGGGAAATAAATAAGTCTTCAAAATGTAGAAGAAAAGTTATAATATGTATAAATATTGGAATATATATATATATATATATATATTTAAATTTCACTTTGAAAATTTCTTTTGCGGATTTTTAATTCTATTAATTACTTTATATACGAAAACACTCAAAAAAGATATTTCTCAAGAGAATACTACTTTTTTTATGACTTCCTTTGTAGCTTTTTTTCTTTCTTTAAAAAAAAATCTTTTTTTATGTGTCAAAAAAAAAAAAAAAAAAGAATAAGAAAAAGAAGCCTTCTGACCTTCCTGCATGATAATAATAATAATAACAATAACAACAACGAACAAAAAAAGAACCTCTAGGCTTAAAGCAATTAAAATTTAATTTTTATGATATTTATTATCTTTTTCAGGTTGTCAAATGATCTCCACTATCTCCGTCCATCAGCCTCCTCCCTCACCTCGTACCCTCGTTACTAATTTTCCACCCCAACCTCAACGTCGGCAATTAAACATCCAATATTTGGATTTAAGTGACTGCGTCTCTCTGGAAGACTCTGGACTTAAAATGATTGTGGAGAGCTGTCCTCAGCTTACGTACTTATTTCTTCGTCGATGTTCCAATATAACAGGTAAAGTTATTTAGATGATTACATTTTGTTGCAATGAACTAATCTTGAAATACTTATCTACAGATGCAGGAATCAAAGCTGTTTCCTCTTACTGTTTATGTCTTCGAGAACTCAGCATCTCAGATTGCATCCGTGTAACAGACTTTTCTCTCTACGAACTCGCAAAACTGGGTCCAAATCTTCGCTATTTAAGTGTGGCTAAATGCGATCGAATCAGTGACTCTGGGATCAAACAACTTGCACGTTTGTGCTACAAACTCCGCTATCTCAATCTTCGTGGTTGTGAATCCATTTCGGACAGTGCACTTGAAGTCATTTCACGTTCCTGTACTCGACTCCGATCCCTGGATGTGGGGAAATGTGATATCACGGACGGAGGTCTACGACTTCTTGCAGAGCACTGTCCTAATTTGAAAAAGTTGAGTATCAAGAGTTGTGAAATGGTGGGTGATAAGGGGATACAGACCGTTGCCTACTATTGTCGCGGTCTGCAACAGTTGAATATCCAGGACTCTCCAGTCACGTTAGATGGATATCGATCCGTTAAAAAGTTTTGTAGAAGATGTGTTATTGAGCATTCGCATCCAGGATTCTATTAAAAACATATTATATCTCCAATTACCGCTTCACAACTCTAGTCAACGAAACAAACAAACAAATAAACAAACAAACGAATGAACCCTATCTTCCTTTATCAGAATCTAGTCAAATTGTTATCTTATGATATACACATATATTTTTGGTTATATTTTTCTGTATTAAGGTATTATTTATACAAATATGTAATTACTATTATTTTTTTTACATGAATAAAGACATTGTTGCAAGATTAATATTGAAAGGTTCAACTTGTTTTTTTTTTTTAAATTACCCCTAGCGTCTCATTACTCAACTATATACATAAAAAAAATTGGTCAAACTTTAAGAACAAAAAATAAATACATGTATATATATATATACAAACAAAACAAAAAATGTTATTTTACAAATCATGTGAAATGTGTGTTTTTTGAAATCTATTGTGCAATCTAGAAACTAAATTTTACATTCATAAATCTTGATACGTCTGACTATTATTGTCTGTGGCGTCCTCTTGTGTGGCCCACCGAATAAATCATGAAAAAATAAAAAAAATGTTGTTTATTAAGGAAAATTATTTTCTTTACTTATGTATTGAAAAAACGGTAAAAAAAGTTGGGTTTTTTCCACGACCCTTTTATAATTAATTAGTTTTTGTTATACATATGTATGTTAGACTGACTTATAAAAAGTAGAATTTTTTTTTATGTTTAACATACTTAAAAATTGGAGTTTATATATAATTTCACACATTCTGGGTTTGTATTGATTAAAAGTAGTTTTTATCCTTACAAAATTAGATTTTTCACTGTTAGAACGTTTTAATACATTTTTCAAATTTTTAATATTTAGTTATTTTTGCATAATTTTTCGTAAATACAAAAAATAATGGAAACTTGGCTGATGTTCAAAGACTTACATAAATAACAGCTCACCCGACGTAAAGATACTACTAAAATATATTATTTCAAATTTGTTTTCTAATTAAATGACAAAGTTGTTCCTCTTTTTCTTGATAAGATACATAGAATAGCTCTTCAAAAGAAGAGGTTTTTATTATATAGATATTGAAATAAATGAAAACCAGGAATTAGAAATTAGAATTTGACTTTGATAATAAGGTATTTTGTGAGATTGATTATTATTATTATTACATGTATATGTATCTATACACATATATTATGAAAAGATTACTACGTAAAGAGTTTTGAATAGGATTACTTAAAGAAAAGTAAATATTATTGATATTCTAAAAGTGTATAAAGGGTTCAAATTTTAGTTTTGAGGGAATTAGAGGTCACTACTCGTGATTCATCGAATATTGCATTTGTATTCTTAGCCTGCTGTCTACATTTTAGAAATATGTGCATTAACATCAGGAAACATGTTGCCATATGTTTTTTGAATATATTCAATACATCACGAGATACAAATGTAGTTTGTTGTTCTACTGTCTTATGCCCTCAAAGAGGTGGTCCGTTGTTGTATCGGGAATCCTTGTTCTATTCCAGTCATTAAATTATGCCTTAGTTAAGAAAAAACAAACAATACAAAAGAACAGAATGATTCTTTTACATCTTTTCAAGATAGTAATGAAAAAAAAATTTGATTCTAAAATGATAATTACAAGGCAAATGTGTATATATATAAAAAAAACACATTGAAAGAGTGTATTCCTGATATTCCTCAGTATCGAGTACTAAAAATCGTGACATACTTCAATAATGGATTTTCTTAGAGCTTTGATTACAAATAATTAAGGAATCTCACATCTCATAATTTTTTTTTGTTTTTCCATTATTCATTAAGTCAAGGATCTTGATAATACCTTTTTAAGAACTCCAACGCAGCAGAAAAGAGATTGATCAAGGTAGTTTTAATCAATGATAATAACCTTTATGACAGGAAGTGAGGGCCACAAGTCAACAAAAAGTTGACTTTTAATTTATATATTATGTATGTGGAAAAAATGTTTTGATATGTTATAGTATTTATAACAAGTTATAATTAATACAATGGTTTATTGTGTATTTAAAGGTTAAAAAATTATTTTATTTCATTTTTTTAAAACAACATTTATTTAACGATGAGGTTTCATTATAAACGATCCTAAAAAAAAATCAACACATGCAGGTATCTAATGAAAGTTATACGTGATATAATTTGATTTTCATTTGCTATTAATTGAAATAATGTTCTTGCTAATTAGAAATGATTGATTCGATTCTCCAAATAAAGAAAAGGAAAACAATTTATGTACTCAGTTTGCTTCATTGAATTTTGAGTAATTTTTGTTGTTATAACTACTAAGGAAAATGTGTATCATTCCACCAAAAAAAAAAAAAAAATCGTTAAAAAATTGTCATTTTTAATTAAAATCAATCAGTGGATGATGTTGATATGAATCTAATATCCTTGAAATCCAACATTCCAATATAATGAATGATTAAAAAAATATTTTGTTAGAAGGTCAAATATGAACATAGATGTACTTTATTACAGATATATCTACATTTATCTATAAAAACTCGTTTTATTTCAAAATAAAATTTGCTAAAAAACCTATTAAAAAATATCTATTTTAATTTATAAATCAAACATATCTTTATGAAATTGAACAATGGATACTTTATTAAATAATAAAAAAAAACACATTAAAAGTAAAATTAAAAGAGGTTTCCATATAACGCATAATTTAAAGTTACTTGTTCTTAAGTACAATAGACATACCTTTGATGAATTGATTACTAAGAATATTTTGCACAATCTTTTCATAAATATAATTTGAAGAACTTCCGTAACATTAATTAACTTAACTCATACGTTACCTTCAAAAGTTTTTTTTCTCTTTTTTTAAAAAAAAAAATGTCTCATTATCCTTGAGCTAATATTGACTTATATTTTCACTAAGTCTCTCACCTTTTACCCTTAAGCCCTTTGATTACTGATTTAACAGTAGTCTTTTCAATTGATGTAGTACCTAATTCATATTGAGTAAGGAACTTTGTATGGGTGGCAACTATTGATATTATCACCATTGTACATGCCCACAGATTAAGTCTTGAGCCAAGAACAGCTAAGCTCCAAAGGAGTACATAACAAAGAATTGACCATAATTTGGAATGGATAATGCACGCATTGATCACGATTATAATTTTTGAAATTACATATTATAGCAATAAATTTTAAGTAGTCGATCACACCTACAAATAAGCAGAAATATCAATAAGTCAAAATAAAAATATTAAACACTGATTGCTATAATTTATACTTACATGTGTTACAATTGCATAGGACAAATGTGGTACTTCAAAACAAACTGTAAAAAAAATCAATTTATTTCATATACATTTAGGTATAAATAATTCAATATTTCATACCCGTATTTCGGTTAATTGTGGGCTATATAAAAAATATTTCCGATAGGTTGAGATACCCAGAAATGTTTGTAGTATAATAGACTTTTTATTTGATTTATAAGATTTTATTTGGCCATAAAATATGGTCCTTCAAAAATAATCCACAAAGTTACCTTAATATTATGACGGGACATTTATTTGTAATCCTTTCTAAGGATTAATCAGAACAATTAATCAATGAATACATAAGATAATTAGTTGAAAATTGAATATAAATTTTATTGAGACTAATTTTTGAGAAATATCATCCTCACTTCCTTTTGTATTGATGAGTCAAATATTCAGTATTAAATTTTAAAAAATCTTTAAACAAATGTGCATATATGTAAGTATATTTCAAGCAAAGTTCACCTTCATAATGTGTACAACATTCATCAGATATCTTATGATAGATTCCACAACAAATGACCCTGAAATCTTCCTAATAAAAACAACTATCTTAAATGATCTCAAATTTTCAAAAGAAAGATCATTTGATGTCGATCATCTGTCAAATCATATTTATTTTGTATGCTTATTTACTCATTGACTAAAGCGCCTTCTTTGAACCCTTTTTTGACAATTTTTTTTTGTTTGATCGATAAAAAAATTAATAGGGAAATATTTGTATAAAACATGGGGAAAAGATTGAGAAGAAATGACCACAAAGTTTCCCTTTATTCATTCGAAACCCTATATTAAAGGTATTTTATCAGATTTTTATAAATTTATATATATATATTTACCTACAAAAAAATTGATTCAAAGGGTTTTTGGGGAGATTTTTAAAATACATACTGCATTATGATAATGTATTAAGTCGTAAATTCAATCATTTTTTATACTAAGTTAAATATATTCAAAACGATATGGTCAACAAATATAAAGGCTTGAGAGTTACTTTTTGCAGTATTTGTATCACTTTTATCTATAAAAAAATATTTAATAACATGCAAAATGTCTTCTGAAATGAACCTATGTTTCAAATAAGTGTCTTTGTGATCTTAATGGAGACAAATCAATAATAAAATTAGTTTTCAGTATATAAAAAAATGTTTTATTCAAAAACTTTTTTCCATATGATCAGGAATGTTAATTTAGAATAAAGTATTTTTTCATTGTGGGTAATCATCACAAAGCTGATTACCAGTTCTCACCCACAGGCTGTTTCTATGCCTGTCACCCCTCCTATTTTTTATAAATATGTATACTGATATTTTCAATTCGTAGAAGGGAATGATAGCGTCCAATATATGGAATTATTTTTTTGTCAATATGGAAAATGCTGTTTTCCCTAATTGCAATATTTTACAAATTAAAATTTCTAGTGGAGGTATAAAACAGTATTATTTTATATTTCCTTCATTCATTCTCCAATAAACTCCAAAAAAACAAAAACAAGAAAGACGTATTGTCTCTAATATTGAAATTAAGATATGAACGAAGCATTTTACAATCATTAAAAGTTTTACTTACAATTGCGTCTTCAATTTTTTCCTTTTTAAAATGGTTCTCAAGCAAAAATGGGAGAAAGTACATACAAAAAACATTTGGTTAGTTTATATTTATTGAAAATCAATGTCTCTATGTGGCAATGAAATGAAATTGGAATCTTCCTCCAAATATCAATCAAAAGCTTTACTCCAATATAAGTAAGTATGTATAGTCTTAAATCGTTAAATAGTGGATTGACGTCTTCATTTCAACGGCAAGTATGAACGTTTTTACAGACCTTTCCCTGAACTATCAAATGTCTTTCATGAACTCATCTGATCCGACTTGCTGATGTAGATTAGATACTTCTTTCAAATACAAAATATCACACATAGAAATACGTTATATAATATATTACTTCTTTCAACCTTTTTTCCAAAAGGTTACAGAAAATAAAAACAGAAATTATATCCACTCTTGATCAGCTTCTAAATCTAATAATAGGGATATAACTAGCTAATAGAATAGTACAAAGCAAATAAACTTTATTAACACGTATATCTTATAAAAAGTATATAAACCAACAGCTAACAAAAAGTGCATAGAAATTGTTGATGTCTTGGGAATATCATTTTGATCAATTGTTTTTACTTCAAACAAAGCTTTAAAAGATGAAAAACCCAGAGCTTTTTATTCTCATAAGATAACCTTTAAATAAAATGTTGTGAATTATTCTTGATTAACTTTCATATTTATAAAGGATCGATTAATTCCATTGTTATAATAAAGCCATGGATATGTATATATAAGTATATTTGAATTTTCTCTAAATTTTTGCAATAAATAACCTTTAATATTTTTTTAAATGCATAAACCAACAGAAAGTCCAGAAAAACAAAATACTTAGTGCAAAAACAAAACAAAACAATAAAATCTGACTTGATGCAAAATTAAATGATACACTTGTGAGCTACTGTTAATAAATAAGTGATTTATGTACGCTTTTACTCATTTTAACAGAAATTATATACAAATTTGTAGGTGTATTTGAGGTTGAAATGAGGAGAATTACCTTTTTACATAGGAATATAAATCAAAGGAGCGGATGGAAAAGACATGCGACATACAATTTGGTTTTAACTTACAAACACATTTCATCATTAGATTCAATCTTAAAACGATATTTCAGTAGAAATATGTGCGTATCTCTCTCTCTCTCTTTCTCTGTATGTCGGTATGTATAATATTAGATATGAAAAAAAAAAAAAATAGAAAATTGTAGAAAAAACAAAAATGAAAAAGAAAACATTACAGGTAGAAAGAAGATTGATATTAAAAAACACAGGAGGATTTTTTTATTCCTGATCCGTAAATGATGTTGGGTGTATCATCGTTTTTATTATCTTCATCAGTGGTCTAAGAAGAAATATAAAATGTATTCATTTATTATCGGTGTTTTCTTAGATAGATACTCACTTACTCATAAATAAATATGAGATTGATATGTATGATTACAAGCATATAATATTCAAAGTGACTCCATGACTTGCCTTATTTCACATTTGAGTAAATGTTGTATAAAATTGTTAAAACTACAAAAATCAAAATGTCTGCTCCTTCATATAAATAGTTGAATAAAAGGCATTTTGGTGTGGTAAGTCGTTACTTAGTGAGGGTATCAAAAATTTTTGACACACTTTTTGAACGACCCCTTATCCGTAAATGGAGGCTCTGACTAATTTTGACCACACATAAATGCTACCTCAAAAATATCTGTTTCATATTTGTCTCCATTCCTACCTCATAATTTGTTATTCAATCTCTATACGTGTTCTGAATATTTGTACATACATAGCACATGCGACAGTGCCGTTGTATTGGGTCTCCACACTACCCTTATTTGTACCTACACATGTATGTACATAAATAATATCAGAGAGTTTATTGTACTCTCACACAATATAGGCCTACTAGCTGCCTATACTACAATATCCATGCTCAATTTATACGAAATCCTACGCTCTTTGCATTCAAATCTAATAAATTCAAATACATATATGTATAATGTATGTATATACACACAGATATATATTTTAAATATGTAAATCACTTCAGGAAGTGACTCCTCTATCATAGGGATCACGTGGTAGATGTTATCCACGTCACTTCTAACTAGAGATCAAATATGAATGAAAAGGAAATATTGAATAGTTGTTACGGAAATTTAAGGAGGGATTTTGCCAGAAAATGAATGAATTACGAGGAACGTGTTATTTGCATCTCATTAAACTTTAGTTCCAGAGACAATTTTAAGGGGGAAGGGGGTACATTGAGAACGTAAGTCACTCCAATACAAAACGTTACTATTTCCATGAATAATAGTTTTTAATGGTTCTCCACAATTTTTTTAATGTATCACAACATGAGTTTTGTTTCTTTTTTGACAATATTGAGACACATTGTATATATTTGTACACTTTTTCCAACATGCACAAATCCATTTTCATTGTCCATAAATTTTATATATAATCTACCAACATAATTCACCATTTTTTAGAAATTTCTAATTCTACTAGTTATTAGTGATGTGGTTCACAAGATCAGTCGAAAATTGACAAATTTGTGTCAATCTAAGAATTTCATTTAAAGAAAGAAAGAGAAAAACAAGACCAAAATATTTACAGAGCCTTTGAAAGTTGAGCCAGACCGCCATGGATCTACTTCTATTATGCTAGTTTGTCCTATACACTGGACTACACATTTCTATAATGAAAAGAACACACCACAAAACACAAAAAGAGAGAAAACCACAAATTGTACATGATTTGACATTTGACTATAATTATATGTTTATGACAGAGGCTGATTAGATCATGTTTATTTATGTTACTATGATGATATATATGTATATATACAATAACAGACTTGCATACCTAATATGCCTTGATTTTTTTTAATGTTTACGAGTGTCTGTGTGATTAAAAAAATACACGTAGGGCAAAAGAATGAACTTAACTACTTAGATATATGTATCTATAGATACATGATAGAGATAAAAATAATTTTTTTTATATTATTCTTTGAGTAGAAATAACACATGTAAAATTTTAATAGAACTTTCTGGGAGCAATTTGTTTTATACTTATTATATATGAAGGGTGTGTCGAGTAGGTTTTTTTTCTTTCTTTAAAATGTTACTTCATTTTAATTTTACAAAATGTAGGTATTTATTTTGTTCGTTCCTATTATATCAATGTCTTATTTCCCTCTAGAAAAACATGTTTTTTTAAAGAAAGAAAGAAAAATATTATATATTATATGTATATTTGTAAGTTCTTTTCGATACAACGTATTTATTTTGACAAATAAACTTTTAATATGAAAACTTGGAGAAAAGACCTAACTTTTTAACAACCTCGTTGATTAAAAAAACCTGCAGTTCAAGCCTGTCTGCACTAAACACTCAACGTCATTTAAATGTAAATAAGTATGTAGCTATGGTATTGGATAAAAGAATGCAGTCATTAACGATTCTCATGTATATATACCTATACCTTGAAAAAAAAATGACCTTCAAACTTAAATATCTTGTTTTTCTTTCCATATGAACTTTTACCTTCATTCGCTACTCAAAACCATAATTTTATACTAACAACACATATCGACACATAGTAATTAAACAAACCAGGACTAACAATGTATGTAACTTCCGTTACCTTTGAGTTTATTCTATGTCGGTGGAGTTAGGTTTTGTTCATGGATAATATGCAATCATCTCTGTTTGTCAAAGTTCAGGAAAAATCTTTTATATAAGAAAAGTATTCTTTGTATGATTTTGGTATTTTACAAATTTATATTTTAATATATGTAACTCTAGAACTAAATGATTCATCAAGCTATAGAGAATCTATAGTATCATTATTGCATCGCCCAATCTTTCCTTCAAGAAGAGAAATAATAAAAGCTCAAAATTTGTACAGTTAGCCAATTATGCCATTTTACTATTAGGGATATGCAAAGCTAAATAGTGTATAGTGCGACTTGAACAAATCCACTTTCAAAACACTAATAAGGATCAGGAGAGAGCATATCGACAGCTGACAAAAAAAATACGTAGGAGTCTTTAATGTTTTGAGGATCTTTAGTGATAAAACTTTTTCAGATGTTTTAATTAATTAATGTAACATGAATAAATACATTTGTACTTGAGGGTTGCATGTTCGTGATAGCTAGAAGTGTACTAATTACTGAAACTGGGTAAAAATCACCGCTGATATGATTTCATAAAAGTATGATAGTTCTTGGAGACACTAAACTGAAGATGACTAGAGCTGTAATAAAAGAGGGATTCCTTATTACCCGTCAATAATAATCACTCCAAAATTTTGTCAGTTCTTAACCTAGTATGTATTTGCATTTATTTGAGACGAGCACATATTCACACATCTATCTAAAATCTATCATGTAGTCACAATATATTTTTTGACAAAATCAAAAGAGCATTTTTTTTACACACCAGGAATCCATCTTTTAGCAACTATATTTTGGACACTCATGCAGTTATGTCGCCATGATCGTTGCCTTTCTTCTCATGGCTGTTGCAATACAAGGAATTTGTCTTTCCAGCACTATAATTTACCTCTTTGAAGTTTTAGAAGCTCTAACTCTAAGATTGCATCCTAGATAATTGAACATTTGTGTTTACTAATTAGGCGAAATATAATTTAAATTTTCAGGCTACAAATAGCTTATTTTATGTAGCTTTTTACATAATAGATTAAAATATTGACATACCAAAGATTAAACATATAATTGAATATACATTTCACAAATTATTATCACTATAATTATTTTTTCCAGTTATTTTTGTACTTTTCTACCTTTTTTATTTGATTTCACTAATATTGTTTGTGTACTTTCTTTCCCCAAAATGTCCTTGTATCATTAATAATTTCTTTCTTTTTGGCCACTCATATTACGTATTTGAAAGTATTTACTTTATAAAGTATACAAAACAATTCATCATATTTTTTGGGTAAAATATTTACGAAAGAAAATAAATAAATGTAATAGAAAAAAATCCATTTAATTTTTAATTTTTTGGCTGTAAGTATAATTTGATTACAACATCGCATGAATGGAATATAGAATAAAAGGTTGTAATTTCCTTTTTGTTGTTTTAAGAGGTGGAGGGTTTAACCCCTATCATTTCATTTGAACTTTTTTTGTATGTGTGCTAATGTTTGAAAAAAAAAAAAGATGACGACTCAAAAAAATAATTGAACAAATACATTTCTTGTGTATGTATGTATGTATTTTTGTAACTGAACAAATGAAAATGATGATAAAAAAACAGAGGTTTTTTTTTTTTTTTTTTTTTTTCAGGTAAAAGTCAAAGTAATTATTACATTCTGCATACTATCATTATGTGCCTATTTAGGTATACCTACATATGTACACCTTACGCTACAAACTGCATTTTAAAAGACAACTAAGATAAATAGGTACAGAGTTAATTATGACTACTTTTAAGGAGAAATATCTATGTAGATATGTACGTACGTAGAGAGAGAAAAAAGCTCTGTTTTCTAAGCCTTGAATCTAAAAAACAATTGACTTGATTTTCTCAAATGATGGTCCATAGCCTCTTGTAATTGTCTGTTTTAATTGTTAGTCAGCATCATTTAAATTAACTATGCCTTAAACTGACAAATATGTTGTATGTCAGTTCTAATGTGTATATTGAGTTGTCCAAGCACGTATTAGTCAGAGGCAGAGTTAGATTTTTAGGTTAATTTTGTAATTAACTCCAACTTCTTTATTGCACAAGTCTTTAATATGTATAAATAAATACTTAAAGGGTAATAGCAGGGTATGAGAATAAGACTTTTTGAGATAGTGGTTGCAAATGCATAATTCCATTTAGACATTTCATCACTCTTTTAATAAATCAATCATCGATTTTTTTAGTTTTTGGAGAAGATAAAACTTGACTGTCGAAAAATTTGCAAAAATATGATTTATTACAAAGGAAAACCCCTGATTTCACATTATGATGTTTAAATTTCTTTGTAAAGATTTAATGAAGAGCCTACATATTGGACATATGAAATCATTGCAATATGGCTATACTCGTATTTAATTAATAAAGTTTAACTTCGATATAAACTATTTTGTTCTTTTTAGCTCCAATGCCTTGGGGGGAGGGGGATCTACGCCCCTGGTATTAGTGACGTATTGAACATTTGCATCTGTATCTTCTTAGCTACTATGCAAAGAATTTCTCGTATTCAAATTTGCAATTTGAAAATTTGGATTTTTTTAATATTGAATTCCACATTGAATCAAAGCATCATGGAAGAAAGATAAAGAAGATGGTGGAGCACTAACAAATCCATATCCCCCCTCCTATCAACTAAGGTCCATCGGGTTCTAAGCTGCAGATACTGACAGAGCATTTTCATTCGTAGAAATCTGCTTTCTAGAAATATTTAATGTATCACGTACACAAATTTGTATGTATATGAGAAAAAGTTCCTCTTTAGCGTTTCCACTTGATGCCATCATTGTTAAAGTCGCCCATTTTGTATGAGGCATAAGGAATCAAAATTTATAAAAATAAAACCCTTGCTTCTACCCATGTGTAAAGGGGTATAAGTTTTTTTCATTACTCAAAAGTCAATTTGGTTTGATAACTATAGGTATTCACAACCAATGTGGCGTCGCTGTTAGTGTATTATGATGTAATCTGTATTTTCAACTTATATGGGTATAAGTTGACGATTTTTCTCCCTTGTTCATCAACATAATACCAAATTCTACATTAAATAGATCTTTTAGACAGTATGTAATTATTAATAAATCCATCTATTATAAATACAAAGGTAAAAAGGTGTTGTTGATGATACCTTTTGGCTATGAATGTCCTTGAATATGACCTTAGAAATATATTTCAAAAATCAAGTTTGTTATTATGATATTCATTTCAAAGGTGATAATCATTTATAAAAGATATTATTTTGGGGTCAATTATTATATCTTGAAAAAAAAGTTCAACATGAGTATTCGGGACGAATTACGACTTTAGAGACATCTATGGGATGAAATAATCTCTAGACATTTGTACTAATGTTTCAAAAATCGTTAAATATTTATCGTATTAGAAAAGACAGTTCAAAAGGGGTAAAAAAAATACTTAGTTTCGAAACCTTTAATATCCTTTAGTATATCAAAGATTTAATGAAGGTTCAATCATTTCATTATCCGCTTACCTTGGAAAAGTAATAGTGAATATAATTTATCATTCACACTAGATGTGAATGCTTAACGATAAAATAACTTTTTTAATATATGTATACTAGGGTCTGGGATATACGAAGGAGTATTAATTCTTTATTTAATATGCCTCATCTCATTTTTTGGTTACAACTTGTACAGGACAGATATAGTACAAAATTATCCAATTTTATGTTAAATACGTCTGTATAATATTTTAAATATTCGTTTTAATTATTGTATAGTCCATGTTTGTATGTCCTAAAATGGATAGTCGTTATGTTCAAAACCTCAATTTATATATGATATAAATTGAAGTACACTTGATGAACGGTTGTTTTGGGTAACAAATACTTGTATAGATACAAATTGTTTGACTGCACTGATACGAGGATGATTCCGCTTCTAGTAGATAGATACCTTATCATCGAATGATAGACGATTCATTTTTTAAGAAACAAACGATGACTCAGTTTATAGGCTACGTTATTACTCCTTCCCAAGCTTTGACCCGTTCATACTTTTTCCATTTATTCGTTCATTTTTTCAGCTCCATCGTTTATTTTTGAATTTGCAAAACAGAGCACCAGTTTGGAAGAGCCTCCAAGCAGAGATACTTTTTGATTGTATGATGTTTCTCCTAAAGATGGTCGTTTTGATTTCCCTTTACGAGGTCAATGTGAATCAAAACAAAAAAGGGATGAAATAACTTAACGGGTATATGAACGCCATTCAAGTTTTTTCGTTCAGCAGCTCATTTTTCAATCAATATCA
Organism: Lepeophtheirus nordmannii; assembly: GCA_963680855.1. NCBI lineage: Eukaryota > Metazoa > Arthropoda > Copepoda > Siphonostomatoida > Caligidae > Lepeophtheirus > Lepeophtheirus nordmannii. The sequence continues at coordinate 28,329,434 of OY804522.1, read as the reverse complement.
TGTATAATTCTTCCATATTCGTATATATAAGTCTTTTTAAGGGTTTGTTATAGTACCTAGGCATAAAGAGGTATGCATATACACACATATTGAAGTCTCCTTCAAATGTTTTTCCTTCCCAAGTTCATCACTAAATCTTACACATCATGACTAGATATACGTACAACTATTCCTACACACCCTTTCGTATAATCTATTGAGATAGTCTTGACTACCACTAAATCAACAAGACACTCCTTATCAAAAAATAGTATTTTTTGTTGTTGTTTCATATCTAACTACACATGTAAACAAAATATCATGAAAGTAGTATAATGAACCCCTCCTTCCCCCCCCCCCTCTTCTCTATCTCTCCCTCTCTTACACACTCACAAACGAATCCCTTGATTTATTTGTACTTATTTTGATTCTTTTCACTATCCATCATCAATGATGTCCTTTTATGGCTTTCGTCCTGGTGGTATACGTACATCTAGGTACTTACACAAATACAAATTTTGAGCAAACAATTCAATAGAGCAATAATAATAATAATAATAATAACTCTGTTATTTAGAGGGTGAGTTATGTTTACAAGATAGAAAAATAAATTCATACAATGCTTGTTTTCACTGAAAAAAATAACTAATAAATACCAACCAATAATACAGACAAAGTAAACATTCTTTCATCATCATCAGAAATGATGTGTATATATATATATATATGTGTGTGTACATCCATGGTTTGGACTCCCCTCTAAGTAAGTAAGTAAAAGAAAACAAAACATGAATGGATAAAATGGTTTGGTGTTGTTATTGTCGTTGTTGTTTTTACCCTCTGATCACTTCACTAATAAAATAAACCTACAAATATGCAAGAACACAATTGTTGAAAGGTGAAACAGGTACAAATGCAATTTGAGATGGTTCTACATCTCTTTCTTTTACTTTTTTTATTATGAAAAAAGTAATATCTCAGACTGCAAGATACCTGCTTTGACAGTGTTCTAGACCACATGTACTCATTTTGATTAATGAAGAATGTTTGAAGTAATTGGAAGCAAATTTTATTACTTTTGTCACATAAGGCGAAGACAGTGCTTGCTAGACAGTGGAGCAGTTTTTGAGTATGAATATTTTAACTGACAAGGACATTGCTCGTATGTCCAGGTATTACTGTATTTATATGTATATTCATTTCTCTGAATAAAGTATTAAAAAGTAGAATGCATTTTTTTGTAAAATATTTCATGCTCCAGGAATAAATAAATAGAACAAATTAATATTAAAAAAAATAATATTAATTTGTAGAAAATTATTTTCCCCCCAAAAAATACTAATGAAATGTAGCAAAAGAGGATCATAAAAAAAGAAGAAATTGGGTCACTTTTACTTCAAAAAGAAATGAAATTGTTTAATGCCCTTACAAAAATTACCTAATTTCAAATTCTTCCCTCATATTAGACGTATATTCAAGGGGACATTATCAGGCCTGGAAATTTACAACACTCCACCCGCACAATGTGGGTAAAATTTTGGTGCGGAGAGTAAGTTCAATACATACATCCACTTGTCACGCTGTCAATAAAAAAATTATCTTCACCCTCATTCTATATTCTTGAAGATGACGTCATCACCTCTTCTTAAAATTTGTTTTATCGTTTAAAGAAAGAAGTTTTAGAAATATTTTAAACACGTTCCCAAATTTTTCTTTCTCATTTGATAGTTTACTTGCATGAAAAATAAAATTTTAGACTCACAAAACCTCCTATCTTTTTTATAAAAAGGACTGCTTAAAATAAATTTATACATAAATGCTTAGGGTATAGCATAACGTTAAGCAAAAACTGAATTTACAAAAATTATTTATTTACTTGGGGTAAAAAATCTGAAGGCTATACTGTATTGGGATTATAAACATGGCAATATGTATTTGTGGATCTGACCCTCTATCTTGCCCTGACTTTGTGAGAATCCCTTTCCAAAAAATTGAAATAGTTAAGATAATGATTTTAGATATTATTTATCCTGACCTAGAGACTCTATTTTCTAATCCAGACAACTTAAACTTTAGACTACATAAATTGCGTAACTTTTTGGGCAGTAATTTTGTATAAAAATATTTTTTACCAATATCTTATTAGTATAACAAATGTACAACAACAAAAACCCTCAATTTATAGACCCCTTGCCACTAAAGACAGAAAAAAAGTTTCATATGCCCTTTTCAATGTCCTAAAGGGATCACATTCCCAAAATCAGCTCAATCCATTCATTAGTTTGTCAGACAAAAATATACCCATACACATATTATATTAAAATATTTAATGGGAGGATGGAGTCCAAAGTGTATAGTTTTGAAAATTGGTATTAATATGGATATGATTGTTTAGTGTGCGGTGGATCTTTTTACAGAGAGAAAGATTATTTGCAAAAAAAAAAAAATATATTAAAAAAGTAGGGATTGAGAATGACTTGATGATTTACTTTACTTTTTTTTTCTTTTTTTTTTTTTTGCATAAAAGAAAATGGAGCATGATTAGAACCAATAATCCAATTAATTTATTCTACACATGGTTTAAAACTCTCTCGTTATCCTTTTTAAAATATGAACTTAAATTATATATTTTATAATACACTTTTCATACCTATTTTAATTTATGAGTAGCTCCGGTTTAGGGTCAACCTTGAGGAGAAGCAAAATACTCAAGTAGAGGTTTATGTACCTTTATACGAGTAAATAAAGGAAAAAGAAATTCTCATTTTTTCCTTACTTCTTCACTGTCTTTTGTACTTAAGTTTATGTGTGTGATCTTTTTTTTTTTTTACATAACTTTGTTAAAGGTTCAAAGTTCGAAGTTTCATAAACTATATAGGTACTTATAAAATTGGAAAGTGAGTTGTTGTTATGGAATTAGGAGTTTAATTAAGTGCATAAGCAAGTCAACCATGGGTTTAATATCTAATAACACTGGTCAACAGTTAAAAATCCTAAGGGGTATAATTATAATGAAAGTTTTTTAGTTTTGCACTCTGATTTCAAATCTGTTATTTTTTTTTCGAGAGTCCGACGGTTTTCGAGAAATGATCCATAGCTTTCAAACGAGATGTCAAGCTCCCGATAATAATCATTGATTAAGAAGAAATTGTCCATTTAAATGTGTAAATTTTTATTCTATTTCGAGCAAAAATTCGCTAGAAATCTAAGGCTCACGGTAAAGCTACTTAAGTAGTAGCACGCAGAAGGATTTCAGCTGGTTTCTTAATCCTTCTGTACACATTTAGATGGACGATTTCTTCTTATTTAAGGATTCTTATCGGGTGTTTGATATCTCGTTTGAATGCTGTGGGTCTCAGCTCTTTAATGCATTCCTTATTATTCCATTTCATGTAATATTCAAGGAGTTATTTAAATACAAAGGATTTGTCCGACTTTTGGATTTACTCCCGCCTTTTAGGATCCTTTTGTAGGTCAAAACAAAGGCTGGAAATGGAATTTGCAATAAATACACTAGCAGGTCATTATTTTTTAATGCACAAAATGAGTATCCTTCTGGGCTTAAATTGAAGTTGAAGTTCTAAAATGGACCAAATTAGCTCAAAAAGTATAGTCCGATTTCTCGAAAACCGTCAGACTCTCGAAAAAAATAATTTCAGATTTGAAATCAGTGTGCAAGCCTAAATGCCCTTTTATTATACTTATACTCCTTAGAATTTTAATTTGTTTTTGGACAACAAAGGTTCAAACATCCAATTCCTATAATAATTATAAGCACTCCAATTAAGCCTAAATTAAATAATTGCAAAACTATTTTCATGCCTTTGTCTGTCCAGATACAGATACAATAATGAAAGAAAATCAAATCTTTACCGAACTTACTTAATAACGAAGAAATTTACTTTAATCTAAATGAAAAATTGTAATGTACATTTGTCAAAATTTGAAACGTTTTTTTTAATATTATTAATATGAACAGAACAGTAACAGAACCACATGGATTGAAACCTGGTGTTTCATGGTCAATATTAAATTAAGGAAAACCATTTGGGAGGTGAATAAAACATCAAAGAGGAGAGTTTAGATAATAAGATAATTTGCTATAATAATAAGGATTGATACTCAACAAAAAGAAAAGACCTGTTAAATACTTGAGACTACAATTAATGACAGTTAGATAGTTTTGATATGGATTTTCTGAACAAAAAATAATTAAAATTATAATCAAATGAATTTGATGAATAGGTTTGTTTGTCAATATCTGTATTTGTTCAATTAAATTAAAATACAAGAGAATAAGAGAAAAAACATAGTCCTCAAATTCAAAAGCATGTGGAAAAAATGCAAAAGCTTATTCATTTGCAAGAAATTAATTTTTTAACTGGTCTAATTAGGTTTTCTCATTTCCCAGGAAATAGTTCTTTAGCGAAATCCTTCAAAATTCCGAGATGATATATTTAATTATAAATACTATGAAACTTAAGTAATTTAATATATATTTTAGGAAGCTAATTTCGTGAAAATCTTTTTTTTTTGATTGTATGGGAATGATATTACTACGAAGAACCTCCAATAGCTATATGTTAATTACTAAAGCTAATATATAATATGTTCAAATAAATATATACATGGAAGGCATCTAAGTCATTTGTTAGATCCACATAAGAATAGTCACTCCTTTTATAAAAATGTGAGGCTTATTACTCCGGAAACATTAATTATGTTGTTCAAAATAATAATAATAGAAATTGATTCGTATAGTTATATAACAAAGTGTCATGAAGAATTTGAAATAGTTTGGAGCTACATTGGGTATCATTTTTTGTCGATGGACATTGAAAATCATTTCTATATCATAGAGCGTCAAAAACTTTCAAGAGTCATATAGATGTATACATGTTTTCATTTAATTAATTTGCTAAATAATAATAGTTAAATCCAAATTTTACCGTAAATTTCTTGTGGGTGTAAAACCCTGAGAAATAGGGATCCGGGGAGAGAAACCCCAGGTCAAATGTACATACATGGTCTTAAGACTTTTTTTATGTTCATTGTATTAAGGGGAGAGGGGTCCTTTATCTTACATAGACGTACACATACATATATCAACATGTCTGATGGTTTTATGGTTTTATGCGATTCGGAAATTCACTCAACAATATAAAGAAAAAAAAATCAGATTTACTAATTTACTACCTTTTATGTAGGTAAGTTTGAATAGCCGTTTTTTTTTATGAGACAGTCTCTATGAATTGGTCGAGTCTCATAAAACTCAATGGTCAAGCGAATAGTAAGGCATCATTAAGAATTTCAAAAAAGAATGCTAATTTCCAAGGAAACGTGCTGTAAAAATGAATCTGGGTAGGTTGAACTTTGTTTGACGTTATTAAAAATAGGTGTATTTTGTGTATTTTATACAAATATGAATAGTGAAAAATATGTATATAGACAAATATGTATTTAGAAAAAGAACTGTACTTTTTTTAACAATGACATACTCGTAATGTAATTTACACCCAAGTATTAAAGTATAAACATTTATTAAATGCCATCGATGTAAACCAATACGCTTAATGGAGCAGCATTGTGCTGCTTGAATTCCAAGGTTACATAAGTTTGTAGCTTGGATAGAATTATACATTTGTTTATAAATTAACAAAACGGTAATAATAAGAAACAATTTTGTACACAAAGTTCATTTATTTGTAAGGTATTTTTAAAGTAATTATAAATCCGTATACTTATTTATAATGCATCCTTTATTTTATCGCTAATTTGGTAGATAAGCAATTACTCAAACTTCATTATTCAAAATACTACAATGATTATAAAAGTCATGCATAAGTAAATCATTCCATTCTATCAATGAATAAATATTAATGAGACTATAAATTTAATCATCATTAATACATCATCCTAAATGGCAACATCTTAAATTAATTCTTAAAAGTCATAAGTAGAGCTATGTAGAGATACGTTTACCAATGAAGGAAGTCCAAAACTTATGTAATAATAATTACTCTACATCTCAATTCTATACTTATAAAGATATGTCTATTATTTGAAAATAATAATAAAAAAATATAGAACAATTAAAATGATCCTTTTAATGGACTCTATCTTTGATTATGATATTAATTATAATCATTCCATTAAAACAACCCCCTTCTTTTTTAAAAAAAAAATGAATTTCATGCTTTGTAAGATGGTAAAAAAATGTTTTCAAACGAACCAAATATTTGATACTACAACAATATAAAACTGACTATACACTACTCAAAAACATTCTAATTTATGCAACGTTTTTATAAGATTTAGGTATAATTTATAAGCATTATGTATACAAGCAGAAACCAATGTTGTTATATACATTATTGTATTGGTATATACAGTTGCAAACATATGAACTAATTAAACCTTTTAAATCTACCAAGCCAATAGACCTTTTTGTTACAAATTGAATTAATTTTTCAAATTAGTTGATATTGGTTCATTCTTTTTGCGCCCTTTTGCTCCAAAGTCATAAATTTATATATTGTACTTACATATTTGCTGTTTACTATGAAAAGTGTAGCTATGAAAATCAATTGTAAAATTCGCTTTACACCAATTATTTTCTTCTGTTAAAATATAATTTTGTGTTGTAGTATGGTTACATAGGTAGATATCATACAATTGCTTATGGTTGAAAGAGTTGAGTTTTTTTTTTTTCATATCCCTTGAGGAGAGGTCCTTGCTATGATAAATTATCGTAATATTAAGCAATCATTGCATTAAATTATGAAGCTAATAGTTATATTTTTTTACTTGTCGAATAAATCAACTCCACAAAGTTATATTTACATAAATAAACATTTACCAAAAAATAATTCAGATCATTGACCATCCTTGACTCTGACGCCTGAGTAGGTCATGCATAAATATATCATTACTACTATCAATCAACCTGCATCATAGGTCAAAAATAGATTTAAATCCCCTCAATACATAAAAAGATAAATAGTTATAAAAAAATCACTTCCTCATATCTTATTTTTTTTTTTTTTTCATCTTCTTCAAAAGGTGGATCCTTTAAGAGCAGAGTCTTAATGGACTCGGATGATCATTTAAAATATTATTAGCTTATACTATTTTACCCCCATTGCTATAACTGTACTCCCATTTGTTATACATACATCCATGTACATACTTAGGTAGGTGACGATAGGCCTGCACATGGGAACATCTAAATAAAATGCACTAAAAAAGTAAAAAGTGCATTTCTTGATTGAATAAGCTTACCTCTACCTTGCGAATAGGGCTCTGGAAGAGAAAAAAAGGAATCCAGTTATTGTACATATTTTTTTTATTTTTTTCCTAATCACTTTTCTCATGTATTTCAATGCTATGGTTACAAATACAAATATAACTATAAATGAAACAGCCTTTATATAAATTAAATTATGGAGTAGAATTGTATTCCAGGCCTTAGACATAGTTTAAAAAAATCATTTTTTTAAAGCATAAAAACACTGAAACAGAAGAGTCCTTTTGTGCCTTATCTGTTTAATTTGGCTTTCAGGTATTATTTTTGTCATGTGCCTCCAAGGAGAATTGAATGATAGTCTTGGAAATTAAACAATTATCTTTCACAATTAAAAAACAAGGGATGTCTGAACTTGATGTCGACTCTGCGAATAAAAGTTGAAATTATGTAACTAATACAAGCAGATTGTACAAAGAACAAATTGCACATCTCATAATGGTCTACTTAATTATAGCATCAGACAGTTTTATTATAAACAATTAATTAATGATTCATTTCATTTTAATTTATTAAAATGACTTATTTACAAATGAAAGAACTGTGGCCTCTAGGATCATAAAATGCACCACAATTTGTCATTGTCATCAAAAAAGTGAAAAAATTATACCCTTAATATATGAAACATAATATAATCATTGAATTATGCTAAGCACAAATACTGTAAATTTTTATTTAAAATACTTAATTCAAACTTGTACTCAAGATCTAATTCAGGAATCTATTTATTTTAATTTCAATAAAGTTTATGATAAAAGCAAAAAGTTAATTCATCAATCAAAATAGTGTTTTCCTCTGATTTCTCATTAGACAGTTGAATGAACTCTATTCTATATGATGTGATAGGATAGTTAATTTACCAAGTAGGCAAGTTATGAGTTTGTCTATCAAACTAATAAATTTATTTTGTCAATATTTGAATATTCAATTATACGTTGTTGTTGTTTTTTTCAAAAAGAAACGCATTTGTTATGAAGATTTTATGAACATATAATACTTTGTTGCAACACTTTTGACATTCAAGCAATGAGAAAAGATGTAGGAAGGTAGATCCATCTAATCATTATTTTATATCACCATGGAATAAAAAGAGCTAATTAAATTAGCTTGTAAGTTTGACAAACTGCTGGGATCTACATACATATACTTAATTAGGTCCTTTTAAAAGATAATTATTTTTTATAATCATGTCACTGCAATTCAACACATGAAAGTATTTAAGAAGATCGTTATTTTAGATTACTTAAGAAAAATAAAAATAATTGAGAGCATGCTTTCAAAGATTGGTTTGAATATGGAGAGAATGTCATGTACAATGGAACATCAAAATATATTTTTTTATTGAATAAATTGATCTATTTCTGTACATTAACAATCAAATCTTTATAAGTAATTTTATAGTAAAAGTTGTTGAAACATCAATTTTTAAATACTTGTATTTTAAATTCAATCAAATGATTTTGATTGAATTATTCACAAGTTATAATTTTTTTATCTAAATATTACAAGTTTTGATATATATTAAACTTACAAAAAGAGTAACTTCCTTCAACCAAAAGGACTTTCAATGTGGTGTTTTTGTACTTGTTAAGATGCTTTTATAAGATGTAAAAAAGTATTGGTTTTGAAAATTTTAGAGCTAGGAACTCAGTCTTAAATTAAAAAGACTTGCGACTCGATTTTGATCGAAGTTACTTATAAAAAAAGAATCTGATTAAGACTTGAATTTGAGACTTACAAAAATCATTTACGTTAAGTATGTATATTAAATTAAAATTACTTATGCGCAATTTGTGGTTTGATATGATTGAATTTTAGTATTAATGATGGCTGAATCAGAGGTGGGATTTGGACTCAAGTCTGATTAAACTACAATTTCAAACTCAAAGTTAAAATATTAAGACTTGACTTAGACTCGAGACTCAAAAATATATCAAATTATTAATATTTACGAGTCATTTATTTTTGTTTAAGATTAAATTTTAATATTGATGATGACTAAATAAAAGCAGAGGATTATTAGGAACTCACAACTCAGAATCAAGTCTCATTGACTGCAAATTCAGTTCGCTTTCAGGATATACGTATCTTGATCAGAAAAAGATGTTTTGAGATTTTTTATTAATGTAATTAACAACTCTTAGTCTACTAAATCATATGAGTATCATGTCCTTGATTTTGCATTCAAGCTTTGGGGCCTTTACATTTACATGGGGCCTTTATTGTATACAATAAACGTATAACTTCCCTTTCCTTTAAAATCCGGTACTTGACTCGGAATCGAAGTAAAAATACTCAGAATACGACTAGGGCTATAGATCAAAAACTCGATACGTGACTCGATGACGAAATAAATGGACCATCGACTCAACTAGTACTTGAGATTAAAAGACTCGAAACTTGAGTCAGACAAATTAATAGATCTGTAAGGATGTCATAGTATACAGAATGAAGTGACAACTGTTGCAAAGCGTTAGAAGTCCATTGCTTTTTTGGTATTAAAAACAACTTGAAGAGATTTTATCAACATCATGCTATTCTTTAACTTGATAAGGAGGTGAAAGTGGAGGTAACTGCACGATAGATATCATATAATCCCCACTGATAAGATATAATTAAATGCAGAAGAAAAATAAAATCTCCTTGGCTGTTGTTGATGAGGAGTAAAGTTTTATACAAATTCCATGTCTCAACATTTTTTTTTCCCATGAACAATTTGTGTTGCTCCTGAAAAACATATTATAGACATCAAATGCAATCGAATGTACCAAAAAGGGATTTTAAGGAATAAATAGTTTGATTTGAATACTGGATGTTATAGATTTTCAGGTTCCCATGAAGATACATGACAAAAAAATAAATATAAGCCACAAATGATCCAATAATTACCAAGTCTAGGAATTATTTATTTAATGAATTTATTGTAAGTATTAACATGATTTTGTTTGTTGAGATACATTTTAACAATAATCAATGATTGTTTTTTCTTTAGTTCATTGTTTGTTTTTCTAGGGCATTCATCATAACTGTCTTTCAACTTTTGTTGTGTTACGCATTGTTTCCCTTATAAGAGAGGCATAAAATAAATCTTTCAAATGCAAATTAATTTCAGTAATTATGCATTATAAAAGCCCTATCATAAAAATAATAACAAAGTTTGTAGCTTCAATTCCAGTGTTACACTGTGCAAATATTTTATATATGTATTAGATTAAATTATTTTGCAAGATTCAAATCCCTTTAAAATACTTTTAATCTGTTATTTAAAAAATATCAACAATTTTTGGAGTGGTATTTTATTCTCATTTTTGAGACATTAAGTATTAAATACTTTTGTTGCTTTTTGTATTTAAAAAGGTATTTTGTCCTTGAGAGACAGATTATTTCGTCTCTCTTCCTTGTCATATTCAAAAATAGTTGTATGCACATTATTTAATGACCAATGAAGAAATATTTGCAAATATTTTCATGACAAAACCCACTAGGTTTATTAACATGCATTTTACGTGTCAGAATGAATGATCTATTACATTTATTCGCTGTCAAAAGTTTTTTTGTATGCTCATCTGAAGATAAAAAAAAATGGTGTGAGATATGGACAAAGTTCAAAGCATGGAATTGATGCGACGCCCAGTCACATCAATTAATATCATTCCGAATCGAGGCATAAAGTCATGACCCCCGCGTTACATCATCTTGACACTTTATATGATACATATCTGTGATAAGCATTGTATACAGTCCCTCCCATATTAAAATTCTACCTTCAACTCTATGTTATCAAGCTTTGATTTCTTCACAACATTACAGTCAGGTTACTCATGGCTAACGTTGTGGTCAAGACCAGGGGTTCTCAATTGTTCTTGATTTGAATATCACCTTTCCATCAGATTATATTGCTGCAACTCATTTTTATTACTCTTCAAACAAAGTAAAAGTAAAATATTTGAGAGACAGACCAACTTTGGGTCAGCCCTGACATTTGTAATTTGTACAACTATTGGTACCTCCAGATACTAAAATTTATTTTTGTGTTTGTAAATGGTGAATGCCTTCTGTTTTTCAAGCTCTCCGCGAACCATCAGTAAAGAAAAAAATGTTCATGACCAATTTTTTTTTCTAAGAAAATGAACATTTCAATTGAGTTACATTGGACTTGGTTATAACGGCGATACCAAGACTTCCATGGGGGTCAAATCTAAGACGTTGAGGAGTATGATCTCAAGAACAACATCACTACTCATGACAATTTCTACACAACCTTTGAGCTAACAGTAATGTATCACACTACAAAAACTAATAGCAATATTTGTATGCCAGAGGTGTGTTCTCAATCATCCTATGGTGTCATGAATAAATATCGGCTATACACTACATCAATTGTCCAGCAAAGTCCAGATCAGAGAAATATTCGTAAAAAAAAACAGACAACAAACTGACTTCTAAAGCATAATTTAGGATGACGACAAGTTTAGCCAGAAAGAGTATAATGTTTATTGTATTAGTGTCTTAGTCCACACATGATAACGAAGAGCCTTTTTTGAAGAGCGGCTTAAGTAACACATGCATTTTAAGAATGTCTCACAATTGAACTTAGTACGGTATATTCGTATGCTATAAATTGAAAGAGATGATACATTTTTTTGGTACTTCTTTGGACATCATTTGCCAATTTATAAAAATTTCTATTTATATCTGAAGCCTTACATCTAAGAAAAGCAACATTTGATCAATCGATAATAATATTTATCAGTGTTTAATTACAAAAGGCACGTGGGGTTTCGCGTCAGTGTCCTCTGAGCTATGATTATTTGACCTTTTTGGAGTGATCCCAAAAAAGAAAAATTATTCGCAATCTAATAACATTAATTGCCATTAATCATTTGTCGAAACTGAAAATGTCGTCTTAGTCAAGTACAAACCACGTGTTTGAGGTACGTATACATATATAAATGTGTTTCCTCTTTGATATAGTATGTTATAACACGGTACATCCTATCAAGTTTCTTCTTTAACTCTTGTCTCAATGCATTTTGATACAACATTTTTTTATACATACAATGAGACCTAATCTGATATATGTATTTTGGGCCCTTACTAACTAATGGCACAGATGAAATCAACACCTACTTATCATTTCAACTCAAATAGATACATGTTGAGTGAATAAACTTTTGGACGTACATACACAAATATCACGTTTTATTAACGCATGATTTTATTTCACATTGTCTTAACATAAGAGGTGTAGTTATAGCCTTGAATATCTTTATTCACACTTTGTAAAGTCTTGCAATTATTCTTACAGGTTTATAATAATAAAAAATAATATAATGTGACATTCTAATATTTGCAAACTAAAAAAAAGTCCATGAAATTATTGCTTCCTATTTTTTTATTCTTTTTTTTCAACCCCCCAAAAAAAAGTAATTTTCTATATTAATGAATGTCAAAAAACATGAAAGACAAACATAGCTGTTGTGGGCAACCCAAAAAAACAAGTTGTATTTAATTATAAAAGGTAGTCAGTTAACAAGAAAAAGGAAAACAACAATAACATAGTTATTAGAAGATAGAGACAAAGATGTGGTTGTGGTGTGTTCATTCAAGGGAAACTAATTTTTGAAATATTTTAAAATTGTATTTGTTGTAAGACGGGTCCAGATGATACCTCCTTGTCTTATCATCATTCAATTAACGAGCAAGTTAAGGATGTGAATAACTCATAAGAATGTGATATTTTGCCTGTCAAAAATACTTTGACAACGTAATAATGATGATCACGTTGATAGAGGGCCAGTTATGCATTTTTATTTTATTCCAGCTGACAATAAAAAAAATCTTTCCTCTTTTATTTGATTGCATTCGTCACAAACCAGATTTACTTCAAAATTCTAAAATAATCGTTAAAAAACAACAGTGCATGAGATTCACGAAGGTGATTCTGATAAAATATTGAAAAGAAATAATTGAGTGAATTTTACAAGGTCTTTGGTTGATCTTGAAGAAATTTTACCATACTATAGGTATGCAAAAGTATTGGAAAAATAGCATTGAAAAATCTGATTATTTGGTATACTTAAAGTCCAGCCCAAATATCAAGGGTCACGTTCCATTTTTCTTTGTTTCAGTGATCCAGATATACATCAACACATTATAAAAGTACATTTTTGAAGATACAAGTGTCTACTTTGATAAATCTACGGATGTGAACCAACGGAATATTCATAAAGTATGGATTATTTGTGAAATAGCATTATTATGGAAGTCGGCTATCTTGGGAACATAAATAATCAAACTTTATAAGAATTGTTCATTCAAGAGTGAGGACAATAGTGAATTGCCCTATGTGCAATTGGATGTGACAATGGGATCGACAAATAAATCTCTCTTTCTCTTAATTATATCTCAGTCACGTCAAATATGTACTAAAAATATGTTTCTTCATTTTTAAAGCTATTTGATGAAGTTTCCTTCAAATTTTACGGAAATTTCTTCTTTTTATCACCTTCTAAATATATCAACTTTATGCTTTTAAATCTTTCAATTTATTATTTTATTTGTGACGTCAATGAAAGAAACTATTAGGGAGGGGGGTTGCAAATGTTAAAAGTGTTCTGGAAAAATATTTTGTTTAGAAAATATTAATATTTGTTATTTTTATTGTTAATTTACTAAACAAAATAAGAAAAAAAGAATCATAAAAGTGGATTATATATGTATACAAGTTCAACTGAGTATGTACAAGTTCTTATCTTGCCAAATTGAAATCTTAATTTTTTATCTCCTCCATACTACTCTGTAATGCAGTTTTTCTTTAAAAAAGTGTACCCCAGCAGAGAGTAAGTAATCAAGACCTTGAACTACTTCAATAAACAAAATTTGGTTTCTTTTTTTGAAGAATATATAAAAGAAGTAAAATTTTTGATTTGCATAAGGCTATTGTCTTGACTACGAAGTCAAGGTACATGTACTGCGAGTCATCTCTTCATGAGACACACTGAAGTTAAGTATGTTCATTTATAATTAACTTAATTGCATGAAAAAGACTCAAGGAGACCTTTCTGCATACCTACATATGTATCTAAATGTATAAGTATGTATATATTAGTGAGTAAGGGAAAATGTTGCATTGTTATTGATAATATTACCCACTAACTCCTGGGCATATGTTTATAAAAACATTTTTTTATGTGAAGTCTTAAAAATATATTTATATACACATATTTTTTCTGTATTTTCCTTCAAAGGCCTATAATTATATATGCAATTGAATAATATATATATATATATATATATATATATATATATATGTACTAACGCATAGTTAAATAGTACGGAAGTAATGTTTTATTTATGAATCAAATTGCTCTACACAATAATTAACATAATAATTAGTCTTTGATTTGATATTTAAAAATAAGGTATTGTTTAATTTCGTATTTGAGAAAATAAGTTTTTTTACTCAGCCTGAATTATTTTTATACCTCTTTAGAGCATAAAATGGTCTGTTCGTACTTAAGTATTTTTATATTTTTTTTAGTGGGAATGACCAAAAATAAAAATAAACTATCAAATATACTCTTGGAATCTTAGAAACCATTCTTAATGATGAAGCTAGAAAAATATTTTTTTTTAGTATTTTCTCTGGTAAAAATAACATGGAATTTATAGGAGGTGCAACAAGTTAAAAAAAATTTCAATGATCTTTTAAAAACTCTTAAAATATTCATATTGACAGCTGCATTTTGGATCTAATGGGAAAATATTTGATATGCAAATGTCAAATTTTTTCTTCCTTGGTTTTATGGCGTTATGAGTTTCTAAAAATATTATGAGTAGGGTGATTATTTAGATGAAAATAGAGCTTGTGGGTCTGTTGACGCAACATCAATAAATCATTTATTAACCTTCCAAAAACATCGTTGTTTTTTCTCACCCTAACATTACTTTTTTTCTGAGAATTCAAAGATTTCAATATGAAATATATATTAAATTTTGCAGTGAATAAGCATAATTTTATCTGTTATCTGTAAATTTACAAAAAGTCTAGAAAAGAAATTGGAACTGAAAATACCCTAGAAATTGATCTGATCTCCAAAAGAAAATCAACTAATTATATATTCTTAATTAACATGTGAATTACTATTATGAAGAAATAGACATTGAACCTCTAAAATTTTAGCAGTAGACAAAAGTGTCGCTATTTTCTTGATCATGGCTCAAATTAATAATATTATCATTATGATATTTCCTATTATCTTGAATTTTATTATTTTTTATTCATGACGTAAATTGATACACAAATTTGATTTGTCAATTACTGAAATTGATGAATTAATCCATAAATTGGATTAGTTAATGTAGCTAAGTAACGGTGAAACGTAATTGGTTATATTAATTCTTTGTAAATAAAACCAATAGATCAAAAATATATTTACTCAACCGCTAGGTTATTTAAGATATTTAACAATGTTGAGCTTGTAATTCGAGAGCTGTTCATGAGCTTTGTTTAGTTAGATTGTGACTGTGATTTTCTTATAAATTTCCTTCTTCATTTTTTGGGAATAAATGAGTGCTTTGTAAGCTCATCAGAGACAATCCTTAATTTGCCTTGACACTCACCAACTTCACACATTCAACTTTCTCATTTTGTCCCAATTGATTTTTAATACGCAGTTATTCAATAAAAATCTCACCCAGCCTGTTAATCACAGACAAATGATGAAAGTATTTATATATTTATAAATACACTTAAGTATGTAGCTTTTGCTTTCTTGGCAGCTACGTATGCGTACACATTACCGCCAGAATGATTATCATAAAGTGTCATACCAAGCAAAAAGAGAGCCTGACCATTAATCACCTTTTTCGCTGTAAGATGAGATAGACTCAAAGAATAATGATAGTATCGTTTGGAGGTCTTCATATATCATTTCAATCTATCTCTGAGTGTATATGATACCCACAAAGTATGTATCTACAAGGCTTAGTCACAAAGACAAAAAAAAAAACAACTACATGATCATGAAGAAGAACAAAGAAATGTCAAAGTGATATGATATATGTTCCGTGTGAAGGAACAAACACATACTTATTTTTTATGATCCACACACGTTATTAAGATATTGGGTAGGGAGTTACATAAAATTGGATTAAATTAACCGAATTAATTTGTACGAACATTTTTAGCCACCAGATGTGTCTGATAGCTTGAAAAGACTTACATAGATAATATGTATGTACGTTAGTAATGCATACATTTACTGCATCTGTATTCCAGATTGAAAATGGGATTTTTTTGCTTAGCCTCTATGATTTTAAATTGAACTAAGGCTTTATGGGTAGTCAAGGGACATAGAAACTAGAAGAAATTCCTCAATCCCCAATCCATTCCTCTGATCCATGAAATCAGTTACCTGACCAGTGATGTATTGAATCCGTGAAAAATCCTTATTTTTGCAACAAATACATCTGCTCAGGTACTTATGTAAAGTTTTCGTATTCACATCTATATTTTAAAAATGTGAACACATTTTTTCCACTACGTTATTTCACATTAAACCACATTTATGAATTCGATATATCACTAATGTACAATTTTATCTATTCATCTAACACATTGAATTCAAAGACGATACACTTGTGTGTAAATAGACTTGGACAATAGTGTCTTTTTAGAATGATGCATTTCTCTTGTAGATATGTTTCTACTATTGTAAAAGAGGCATTAATATTTAAAAATATAGCATTAGGCGTTTCAAAATGGCTGCTGTTTTTCTTTCTTTCTCTTCCATGTATAAACATAAATACATAATATATCATACACACCAATGACAAATTTTGTAAACTATTTTGCATTTTCTTGCCTTTAAAATAAGCTAAACAATAGGCATCTTATTAGCATAAAGCATTGTTCTTGACCTCTTATACGTATGTATACTTTATTATCATAAAGGCTTCGACAGAAGTAATAAATATGATTATATCTAAATAATGCATTAAGGTTCATTGTTATCATCATGAGTGACTTTGAAATTGGCAATCATGACTCTCTAAATATTTCATTTTAATAATGGTAAAATTTTCACAAATTTGCAGAATATAAATCCATATTTACGTATAATTTTATATTATAATTAATAATTTTAATAGCAATTAACTAATATTTTATGTAGAATATAGAAGTAATTTATAATGTATAGAAGAAGATTTTTTCATCTCCACTTCCTATTGAGTGTTTTTACGTGATGTTAACATTATTGAAGTGGGCCATCTTGGATAATGTACTAGGAACCAAAATTTACATGAATATAAATTCTTACTCTTCTACATAAAATATTTTTTACAAAGACATTAAATGAAGTTTTCCTACCATTTTTTTAGGAGAAACTTGTTATTTTGTTTTATTAACAATGTATCTAAATAAAGCAACAGTTGAACATGGTGTCTTATTCATTTTATTATGAAATTGGTGTATGAAATCACTCAAGACATTTTATTTTTTTTAAACCGTTTATAACAATTTTATGTTTAAACTTTAGTTCTAAACATCTGATTTTTATAGTCTCTTAGGTTTGGCATACAAGATTCAATTTGAGAATGAGATGAAATATTTGCAATAGAGAGTTGATAGTGTACTTGTGATAAGTATAAATCAATTATAGAAATTCCATTAGATTTTCGTTATATCAGCAAAGGAGTAATGCTTGAAGTCTTTGACGAATATTACTTATCGTTAAGTATTCTGTTGCGAATTATGTAATCCTAGTGTCCACGACTCTTTCACTCAAAATGATATGAAAACATTATGAGACGTACAAGCTGTAACTTGTACATAAATCTACTTTTAGATATTAGTCATAACTTGTACAGGGTCCCAAAACTTTACACGCTGCGTTGACATTACGTTCACACATCACTTAAAGGACAAACATTTAAATTTATCGCGGACACTTTATGAAAATAGTATCTGGAGAGACAAACTAAGTGGGATACACACAAAAATACCTTTCAGCTTGAGTGTCTTTATGCATAATAGGGCGATGTACAAAAACAACTTGTACAAGATACCAACTTGTACTACTCAACATAATATGAAGATAATTATAAACACAAATTTTAACTTATATATCTTCAGTAGAATATCGCTATAGGTAGAGGTTTAGAGGCAAAATACTTATATCTTTTTGCATATTAGGTATTATATATATATATATACATATATTATATACAATAATTTTTCTTCATTTTAAAATGTAAATACGACTCATCATAAGTAATTCTAAAGTACGGCAAATGTTTACCTCATTTTTTTATTCAGAAATGTGCATTAAAAAAAAAAAATCTAAATATACATACATACTTGCTCCTTCGTGAATGACAGGTAGATTGTTTGTTTATGTAACGTAAATCTAACACAAAGGGCTTGTACCTGTTCCCCAAAAAATAATATTTTTCTTGGTACTAATATAAATGTTACATATATTTATTATATACAATTGTTCATAGGTATATGAATACTATTAATAATTAATTTATATTTTAAAATATTTATTATTCCTATTTTGAGAATTTACATTAAGTTCATTTGTTTCTAAATAGTTTCTTCAACTCTTATTGAGGAAAAATTATCCTCTTGGAACACTACTCAGTGATTATGGTTTAATTCAATTTTACTCATTTGACTAAAAATTTTAATAAATATTTTATTTTTTAATACAGTAAGTATATTGTACCATAGGCTATTTTTAGTCCTTACGGCTATGAAAAAACTAGTCATTTAGGCTGTGATGTATCTGAAGCCTAGAAGCCAGATAAGTTTAGACTTTATACCTCTTTTAGTTTAATCTAGGAAATAACTTTAAAAAATGCTGCATATCCTAATGAACCAGGTTTCTGGATCCTCAATGTTGAATCTTGGGAGCCTCTCAAATGGAAGCATTTTATGAGACACATTAAGAACGAAAAAAAAAATGTCATATAAATTGACTAATCGGGTTTACTTTTTTATGATTTCTTTTTTTAGCAAAATTATAAAAGAAAGTAAAGAAAGTTCGGTAAGAAAAATTATGCTTCCTGTTAATAATACAAAAGCAGTGTTCTGTAAACAGATGGTTCATTTTTTGTGCCATTGAATTTGAGTACTTTTTATGTATGATATTTACTACAACTCTATTTTCAACGATGCACTATGAACTGTACGCTTCAAGGAACATGAATCATAATTCCAATAGCAACTGAGTGTTAATTTCGTAGCGGTTTTTTTTTTTAATTAATTCCTGGAAAACTTGAGAAAAGTCTTTGGACATAACACAGGGAAATTTGTTTAAAATATTTTTTTTTAGATTGAGAAGTAGATTAATAAATACCTTATATGTCACTTGAACTGTACTACAAACAAGGTTTTAGTTCCAACAACTTCATTTTCTACTAATACTCTCTGAAATCTTCAAATGATATCCAAAAAATGTATGTTTATTATATAATATGTCTTATAAAGTTTGCTCTCTTTTTGTTGTAACAACGAGGAACTCTTTCAGAATCATTTTAAGTTTATTCTCTTAAATGTAATTTTATTTATTACTTGATTGAAATAAGCAAATTTCTTACAAATATCTTAATACTTAGTTGTATTTTGACTTAAACCAATTATAATTGTCTTAAACCAAATATCATTTGATACTGGGATTGGTTTCAAATTACTGACATTAATATATTGAACTACAAGTTATATTCGTAGGAGAAAAGTAATTCTAAAATAACTCAGAAATTGCTTTCTTAATTATTTTTTGTTGCATTTTGATAACAATAGTCAACGCATCTAGGCACATGTAAATTTATTAGTTATCACACTAGCGTCTTTTGTATTATAAAATGATATTTGAACAATTAAAGTAGTCATTTCATGCAATGTAAGGGTAACATTTAGAAAAAACTTTATGTATGAGTTATGTTAATTCATTTATATAATGTATATATATATGAAAAGGTCAAAATAAAAAAATAAAAAATATTACAGAAAAAAGCAATTAAGTTTGACACAATTTTATTTTATCATAGTGAAATGAAAAAAGTTAACCTGGATAACGAATATAACGTCTCGTAGTTTTTATGCACCTAAACTTTAGTAAGGGCATATTTTTGATAACTTTTGATATTCAAATTTAACATAAATACTCAGTTTTCAAATAATAACTAAACAAACGTCTTGCAATTCGAGTTAAGTACCACTACATTCCTTGATATTAATACATCATATTAAAATTTGTAGTCGTTCTTGTATGTATGTATAATCTAAAGATTACCATCATCCTTTACGCATCCCCACCTTGTTCATAAATACATATGTCCAATGAGCGATGCTACCTATAAAAAACCAATTCCTTTCATCTTGACCTTCAATAAAATTATTAGATTTATATTTAACTACCATTTTTCTTCGTTTGTCATGCACTTTTTTATTAGATTTTTTCCCCTTCCTTTCAAGTAACTATGTAAATACATACATAAGAATATGTTTGAACATTGCAATCATGAAAGTTTTAATTCATCACACAGATAAATGAAGAAGATAATTGTAGGACATACATAAGAAGTCTCTGTTTATTTATTTTTATTATTTTGCATGCAGGAATGGAAATAAGAGAAGTCATTTATCTTGTAAAAAAAAAAATCGCAAAGCTCTTTGTTTACTTGCTCTTTTGTTTTTTGCATGAGGCCTTGTCTTACTAAATGAGTCAAAAAAGAGTCATTTATAAATTGCATACACATATGACTTTAACTTTATCCTTAAATGACAAAATATATGGGTTCTTTCCATCCTTTTGAGGATGAAGTCGCCGTATAGTCTTAAGAGTTGATACAAGCCGTTAAGGTGATTGATTCCTTGTACCTGTTGTTTAAGTTATTATTTGCAATTATTATATTCTTGGCCAACTATATATTTTGGCCGATTATGGCAACTACACATAAGGTTACTTAAGGTTCCTGGTTACAATTGAAGAAGAAGAGGAAAAAAAAAACACTTGATAAATTATAGTTGAAATATCATATCAAATTTCAATATGTTACATAAATTTAATAAAGACTTTAAACCAGCCTGTAACTTATGGTGCGAGTCCAAAAAAAATTGTTCTATACTAAATGGTGGCCATATTCTGGTCAAATATCTTTTTAAATCCTTAACTTTAGTCACACAAAAAATCTACATGGAGCATTCTATGTGTTAGGGTGAGATCAACTGTACATTGATTATCAATTTGCTAGATCAATATCGGTTTGATGGTGGAGGAAGATTCAGCATGGAAGTGTTATTAGACAAAAAAATGAATACATGAAAAATACATTTTTGATTCATTTGATTTCCTTATAAAATTATTTTTTTCAACGATATTAAATTTTGATGTTATTCGTTCCACATATTACCAAACATTTCTTGAATTATAAAAAGTACTTGGACACTCCTGATAAAAAAAAGAACATCTACGTACAATAGAGGAAAGTTAGTCACCTACCCTACATATGTATATGTATATATATTAAAATGTCAATTCATATGTTGTGAGCAATAAATTTTAAATTTTTATAAATCTTATCTATTAAATTGTTTCATTTTGTGGTTTAAATTAATGTACTAATTGAAAAATTTGAAAATTTTAATAACTCAAATTTCAGAAAATCATTATCACTTTTTTATTTAAGATAATGAATTCGGCATTAACTCCAGGAAAATGTTATTCAATGTCAATAGAACAATTTTGATTGTACATTTAAAATTTATTATGTAACATTATACTAAAAAAAAAACTATTTAAAGTTTGAACTTTAATTTACTTTTGGGTCGACACATACCGTAATAAATAATAACATACACCACCCTTGTTAATATTTTAATCTATGTGATCCTTAGCAAGAAAAAACGTAAGTTATTCTTTAGACTATGTACTATTTATGTATATCCTCATTTTTACATATATTATTGCAAAAAGATTAGCATTTTAGAAATTTTCTTTGTTTACATTAGAATTCAACCCCCCTCCCCCCCTCCCTTGTCTCTCTCCCTTTCATTATCTCAACTTAACATTTACGGAGTGCTTCTAGCAAAACGTAATTATGGAGATACATTTTATATATGTATGGAAAGACAGACATAAGTATGTATTTATATATGTATATACCTACGAAAATGTTTCTTCAAAAACATGAATAGGTCTTCTTACATTTAGAATGTTACATTTAAAAATGAATAAATTATCTGCTATTGAATGAATTCCTTTATTTATTTTGGATTGTTGAAATGATGATTTATAAAAAAAAAAAAAAAAAAGATTGCGCATGCAAATATTTTATATATCAAACCACCCACACATTTTCCATTGTGCAAATTCTTCAATTAATAAAAATTGATAAGGAGAAAAAATAGAATTTTTGGGTTATTTGTTGGGTTTAATTCAACGTTTTTCTTTATGCACCTCTTAAGTAGTACAATACTTTATTTTATAACAATTTCCTTCCCTTATCAAATAAAAGTTGAATCTTTCAAACTGTGGAATTTCAAACATGTTTATTTTTAAACTATCAAAAAGTAAACTATTTTTGTCTCAGAAAATTAGTTATAATTGCTCATGCCAGGGGCTCTCAAAAATAATTTGTAATTTGGGTCAAACTATAACATGTCATTGATATTACGAGCCAGTATTTTTCTAATGAGAATTCATTTAGTAGGGACATACTCTAATTTAAATTTTTAGTGTTTTCCAGTTTTCACATCCTTGATTAAATTTCCAATTCCCACCCTCCGTTTTCCTATTTTTAAGTGTTTTTATGTCGTTTTCTACATCCAAGATACCAATGATGTGGTCAATTATTTACCTAGACTGATCAACTTCAATACTGTCAAATAAGTCCAAGTAAAGCACAATTATAGCCTTTCATCTATGCTTTATAGTAAATACATAATTGGTTTTGAGTAGTTTGAGAAATTTCTTCACACATTTCACTGGACAAAACTTTGCTCTCAAGAGTAAAGTTCTTTCTTTTATTTAATAAAAGCATTACATTCATATGGCGTATTTGGCCAGCTGTTCTATTATTGAGAGCCTTTGGTCTATATATAAGATTTTAGTAGTACCACAAAGAGCCTTGCCATAGTATTTGTTCATAATTATTAATGTATCTCTTCCTTGAAAATAGTTTCAAAGCATATATTCGTTCAGTGTCGTAGAAATACTGGTTATTTTTTGTCATACCTCCGAGATTAGGTTTTTTTTCTTTCTAATCACCAAGACATTAATTATGGTATTAATTAGAATAATTTTAATCATTAAGAATGTTGGTATAGAGTTACTACAAATAACTTTTCATCATTATAATTATTAATCTTTATAACTCATCTCCTCTTGCAAGTTTGAACAATAATTGCAATGCTTACATCTTTTGCATTTTATTTTGATTCAAAGAACTTAATTAAAAGTTGAGACGTCTAATAATATATGTATATAAAAAGTGGTTTTTTTAATAAATTTAAAAAACAGAGTCCTCAAGATATCTGATATAGTTTATGTATATGTAGATTCTGGATAGGAAGTTCTACTTGAAAAATATCAGATTATTTCCGAGAAATTATCCACTTATGGATAGAAGCAAACTTTAAAAAGAAAAAAAATCAATATTTAAATTATAATCCTGCATGACACAACGTCTTTTATTATTAATTTTCAAATATTGTTGAGTCATTTTGTCGAAGGACATGTTTATTTCGATGAATAGAGGATAATCATTATTATTATCAAATGTTATATCTGCTATTATTCGAGCTTTACGGAAATTATTTAGATATGTAAATACTTCAAAAAGAAGTAATTATTACGTTCATAGAGAACCAAAATAGTATTGTATTTTAGGCGAATGTTGAGGGTATATGTACTTATGACTCAGAAATGAATAAAGTGAGCTTTACACAAGGAGCTCCCAGCTTTGAATGTACTACTATAAGCAAAAAAATTCGGGAACTTTGAATTTAATTTTTTTAAAGATTTTGATGGGGATAACTATTTTTGTTTTTTAAGTTGGCACTACTGTCACTAACATATGTGACAAAATCACGACAAAATATTGATTAGAGTTTGAGATACACGTTCTATTGTGAACAGCTAAAATCAAATTTTTCGTTTTTTAAAATGTCTGAAGATGAACTTTGACCATTTGTTGAGTTATGTTTATGGAATTACCCAATAAAGAGTTTTTATTATTATAAAGTTTGGTTGTTTATATAAGCAAGATGGCCGATTTCTAGAATAATGACGTTACGTGAAAACACAATATTAAGTAGACTTTGTTTGTTTCAGTTATTTGAATTAAACAAAATGACATTAATTTTAACTTTGGGAGTTACTTACATTACTTCCGGAAGAGGGGGGGGGGCTACTTTTGAGGGCAATGAAATGAATTTTGATGATTATATAAATATTTTTTGACTCCTGATATTTTTTGCCAAAAGTAGAATGTACTAATCAAAACCAACCTAAAATCACGAAATAAATTATCTTTTTACGAAATATAATTTAAATTAAATAATAACTAAGTTATCTCAGTATCAAGTTAAATGCTTCGATTGCTTGACATTATAAATATTATATATGTTCAGCTTTCAGCTTTGGAGACTCGCCCACATCTTTGTACAAAGATAATAAAACCCTTTCTTGACTTGTTGAAGCCTTTATATGCGAAAATGAAGTAGTCCAAGTGTTTCAATCCTAGGATTAATACAATTTTTATAATAGCAGATCAAAATGGATCATTCCAAAAACAAAAACGAAAATTCATTGTTTGAATCTACGCTTTTATAAGAAAAATAAGATATTTTTTTATTTGATAAATTGAATTTTCACCCTTTTAAATCTTTGTTTCAAGGTTTTAGAGTAATAACAATCAATTATAGTTTTGTATAAAGTGTAAAAGGAGGAAGTATTAAAAAAAAGTACACAAATCTCATGACTGACTAATTTTAGTAATCTAAAATTTGGCACACATTCTTTTCTCATGAATAAGACACTCTTGTAGCAAAAAAATCATCAAATTCTGTTATGAATTGACCATTTGTTGAGTTATATTTATGGAACTACCTAATATTTTACATACATATATATTCTCTTCTTTCTTGCAAACTCTTTTTATAAAATTGCCATAGAGTTGTTGGGATTTTTGATTTGTTCAAAGTCATATTTTAAATTTAATAGAATGCACAGTATGTAGTAAAACTGATTGTAATAATATGTACATATAAAAGTATATATATTGAGTTCATCTTACAACTCTGTAGTTGAATTATAATTATATCAAAACAAAATGTAAAAAACTAAATACAATATGAAAAACAAGTTCGATAAGAAGTACCTACATATATGCTAATGAAATGTAATTTTGCCTAGTCTCAAAACAAGTGCATCAAGTTTCTAGTATTTTAAAGATAATTAACTCTTGTTATTATTTTAGACCTTACAAATACCAGAGAATAATGAGCAACTGTCAGTTCTCATAAAAAATCAATCAATCATTGACAGAAAAAGAGTGTTTCAAATCGGAAAGGAATTAATTAGAAGATAAATTCACTTACATATTTATTTTAAAGTAATTCAAAAAAAATATATTTTTTTTTCCGCAAGGGATGTCAGAGGCAATAGTTTTTTGGTGAGTGCCTATAATCAATTTTAGTTGCATAAGCTTGAAAGCTTTTAAAGGATCGAAACCGCAGTTTATCTATATATAAACACATCAATTAAACTGTCAAATAAGAATGATATAACAATGATTATTAAGAAACTCAATAAGAATTTGTTGATATAGATTATTTCTTGAGTATTACATGTGTGCACAATTTAACATTTTAAGTCTATAGTTAATAATAGTAAAATATTATCTTGGAAACTTCAGTTTTATTTTAAGAATAATTACATATAACCTTAACCAAAAAATTTTTTTTGTTTTATTACAACAATATTTAGACATGATCATATAATAAAATATGTATTAGCTGAAAATCAAGTGAAATTGTTTCACATAAAAATTTGTTATATTAATATAACAAGTAACATGAAAAAAAAGCAAATTTTGTATCACAAAACCTTTGGGCAGTGTAGAGTCATAAAAATATGCACAAATGGAAAAATTGGCCCTTTAAACTGTGAAATCTGCATTTGTTATCCAAGTGTGTTTTTTATAAAGTACATTTTGATTATTCATTTAACTTCGAGATATTGAATTATCTGACTAATCATGAAGTTAATGAAAAATAACATGGATTAAAGTTGTTATAATAAGCGTCATAATAACTGACGTCATAAATAAATCAAATGCAATACTACGTTGAATATTGATGTTGTCATTAAGCAAAATGGACAAAAAATAGTCTTTATCGAATGACCTTGAAATGAAAAACTTTACTGTTCTTTAGGATAAAGAGTTTTTATTCTTATAAAGTTTGGTTGTTTATATATATAAAATAGCCGACTTCAAGAATAATGACGTTACGCGAAAACACAATATTAAGTAGATTTTGTTTGATTCAGTTATTTGAATTAAACAAAATGACATTAATTTTAACTTTGGGAGTTACTTACATCACGTCAAGTGATTCACTCTATACAAAAAAATTTGTTCAACTAAATCGAATTGGGACAACGGACATTTGGCCTCAATGAACGACTGGTTCAATAGCCTCATTGTACAAAATAGTGTCAAACATTAAATTTGTGAATTATTGACATGACGTCATGTAAAATGTTCCATACAGATGAACCAAAATGAAACAAACAATCCCTTGCTTGGTCCTATTATGTGAGATTAACAAAAATGACGACTATTTAAACTGTGTGAATCATTAACATGAAACTCTTTGTCCCATATAAAAAATGTATAAATTTATTAAAAAATTGCAATGAGTCATTAAATGACTCCCAAGGCTACTTTGTACAAAAAAAATCATGGGCCACGTTTAAAGAAATATTCGAAAAGTTATAGCCTTTCATTTATGCTGAGTGAACAAATGGTTTACCTTGAAGCTGTACTATTATTTACATATTCTTATAAAAGGTTCACTATTTTGTTGGAAGAAGAAACGAATTGGTCTATCATGGATTTAAGTAAATGCATTAAGAAAAAGAAATGCATGATTAATGAAATATCAAGGTACTTTCTAATAACCAAGTTCTTTCTCATGCTACTAACTTCATATAATTTGATGATAAATTCATTTTTATATGAGAACATGATGCAATTATAGAAAGAGAGTATAATTTCCAAAAGACATAAAAAAAATATAAAAACAACCTAAAATTTTTTATATAAAAAGTTTAATGAAAAAATATTTGAATAAAAAAAGTATTTAAAGTCATAAATGTGATTGATTCTACACAATAATAAGATTTTTTAATTTTTTAAATGCAATGTGATTATATTATACCTACTATTGCAGATTTTTGGCATTCACCATTTTGCAAATATCAAATTTGATCACTGGATGATTCAATATTTTCTCTAGAGAAGTTTATGACTTTTTTATGATTTTTTTTGGTTTTTACAAATGCTAAGGATGCAGTTCTACCCCCTACTAAGTACATATGAACATATTTCAAATCCCAATCAGCTGTAACGAAAGAAAGAACTATTCAATTAAAGAAACATGTCACGACTTAGGATTTAAATAAATAAATAATTACAGAAATCCCACCTTCAATTTCCCCCTCATGGAACAAGTTAAAAGATAACTGAAAATAAATCCACAAGTCAGTTTTGCCCTTGGAAGAGATGCACACAGATAAGAAGATCAATTTTCTCTATGTATTTTTTTTTTCTTCGTGGTATTATCTTTAGAGGTAA
Source organism: Lepeophtheirus nordmannii (assembly GCA_963680855.1). Classification (NCBI taxonomy): domain Eukaryota; kingdom Metazoa; phylum Arthropoda; class Copepoda; order Siphonostomatoida; family Caligidae; genus Lepeophtheirus; species Lepeophtheirus nordmannii. The sequence goes on along the minus strand of OY804522.1, from coordinate 28,301,275 downwards.
TTCAGATTAGAATTCTAAATGAAATAAAGGATCTTATCATGTTATATGATAAGAATATCATTCTTTTATTGTTATCTGTAGAATGTATTTCCTAATCGTAAAGAAAAGTCTCAAAAATTCTACATATTATTATTATATATACATATAGGTAGATATGTATTTTTGTTAACTAAAAATGGAGTATTTAAGATCTGATCCGAGTCTGTAAATTTTTTAATTTTTTATTGAGGTGAAAAAAATCTCACGTGATAATTAAAATCTTTTTAATTCGTCAAAAAGCAAAATAAAATTTTTGGGGCATGTGTAGTTACTAAACAAATTTTTGAGTAGGATATCAATTGATTGCTTCCCTGAAGATGTAGAAGTTTCCCTTTTCCTATATTGTCACTGTTAAATAATTTACTCTGGTAGGTAAATCAGACTCGTAGTGACAAGGACGGTCAGACTAAACGGGATTTGCGCTGCTGTAATATTTAACTGTGATAAGTTAAATATATTTCTTGCTAGAAAAATTCATGATATGACTCATTCCTAGAAAACAACTCTTTAATAACCCTTGACTGCAAATGTGATGTCCAGACCTGGCAAGGTTTTTAATCCTAATTGTAATGGGGATAAGTGTGTTTTATGTATGTTTGTTGGTGTACTTCTCCAAAACTGTTCTAAAGATTTATATGAAACTTTACATTGTTAGTTACTTACTACTTCCCTATTCATTTCAATTTTGAGCATGATTGAGCACACTCTGAGGATTTTATACAAGAAAAATAGATATTTTGAAAGGACAAAATTTAGATATAGATGAAATAGCATCATTTCAATGTTGAACCCAATCACACCCAAGCCGAGTGTGACCGCTAAAGGGCCACCGTACGCTTGATTGATTAAGCCAATAGAGAGTTAAGCCCAATTTTACAATTATAGCTCAAAATTATTACTGAGTTTACAAATTGATTCTTTTATTCTCTAGATCCACATTTTAGATACTGATACTGTATATATATATATACTTTATAGGCTTTTTAGAATACATCGATCAATTAGTGATGGTCAAATGGAATACTGATGATTAATTATTTAGATGTATGGAATTCAATTTATTAATTGAAACAAAAGTAATGTTTTGTTCGTTCTTTTTTAATTTAAATAAAACCCGTTCTATTCTATCTATCTATATACATATATAGTTTTCATTAAAACTTAACATTTCTTCCAATATTTAAAATGAAAAAAAGACTTTGTTCTGAGATCGAAATTAATATTTTCAGCAGTCGATATTTTATAGTTCCAAGTACGACAGTGGCTTATACTTGTAGTTAAGAGACTAGCTGTTCAAAAGATACATATCTTTTAAGGCAAATAAGTTGTGTGTATGTTGTTGTTTTTTAGCAAAAAATTATTTAACAAAATCAGACTATTCTATTTAAACGAACTTTTTCATTAAAAAAAAAACACCTCCAAGACCAATGAATGGATACAAAAAAGAACTAATAAGATAATACCACCTATAAATCCTTTCACAAACAAAGGAAGGAAGCCACACAAAAAAAAAAGTTGAAGGTGTTGGAGGTGATGAAAGGGTAAGATTGATGGAAAAGTTGACGGATGATGGCTTCAAAAACAACAAGACACTTTATGTACCTACATATGTCTGTACAGGAAATAATAAAGAGAGAAAAATAAACAAGTAAACAGAAGAAGAGGGGTGGGGATTGATAATGAGGTTATCTCTCCCTCCCCCCGCCATTGTAAAAATGTAGTATGATGACTAGCCCAAAGGTCCATCGTGTCCTTTCATTCAAACTCATTTCTAAATAATAGAATATCTGAATCCTCCTCTTTCGTTCTTATTTGCAATGTATCTTTGGGACAATTGATTCATATTTCCTTGCTTTGGAAGGAGTAGATGTGTAAGTAAGAATGTTACTCTAAATATGAACCGGAAAATTGGATTTATAGATTACTAGGAATTAGTGGCAACTCTGTAATTACATTGATTTGTTAAAATATAACAAAAGTGTCTTCATAGGAATAGGTACATATGTATGTATATGTACCATGTTGTGATCCTTGGGGGATAATTTTTCAATACTTTATATACGTACATATTTATGTATACATACATATGTCCGTAACTTATTTAATTACAGGGTTGTAATTTTATTATTTTTACTGCTCTTAAGTAGGTCCTTATAATTATGGGCATGAAGGAAGTGTTTGTATTGCTATACATATGTATGTATCTAAATCTAAAATATGACTCATCATTTTTAGGAAAGGTGGTAACATGTATGTATGTAAAATTTGTGTGAATCATTGAAATCATTGAAGATTGAGATATCACGGATCGACAAGGGGCATCGTAAAAGGTTGTCATTTGACAAAATAAGTACTGCATACTATCCACGTAAATGAATTTCCTTACTCCTACTCCTTCCTTATGGCTCCAAAGGCTTCTGTATGAGTTAAAAGTCAGGTTATCAAATATAAAATTATCAACATTTTGTTTTCAAAATATAAAATTATTAAGTATAAATAATGTATGTGGGTGGTTTTTTTTTTTTTTTTGTATACTATAAGTATGAGTAAATTGTGTAATCACTCTTTCTTTTATGCTTCCGTTCCCAGCATTTGATATATCTATCAATCTTTTTTATCTACGTTTAAATAAATGATGTTTGTTTTTTTTTCAACAATAAATACTCAATTAATATTTTTAAGAGTACATAATTTGATATTAATATTTTTTTTTTTTTACTTTAGCACATAAGAAAAACAGTTATATATCGTGTGAAAATCTTTGCTGCCAACAAAAAAAGGGTCAAGTAGGAGTCTCATACAAATGAATTTATATACTAGTTCTTATTATTCTTCCTAGTATCGAATTTCGAAACGTTGTGATATCTCATTTATTTTTGTTAAATGATTAATTGACCGGGTTTTTTTAATTAACCCTAAAAATTACAGTAAAATAATTAGACAAGTTTCCACAACTGTATAATTTTCATCATCGCCCAGGTAAAACAGATAGTTTGCCATGGGTTTGAAAAGAATGGTAGTAAAGTTTTTAGTTTCTTAGTAATAAATGATCTATTAAAATAAACTATTCTAAAAAAATATGACGGTTAAAAGGGATGTCATATCCTTAAAATTTTGTTTTACTTCCATGATAGCCTAACAACTAAATACCTCTCAATATTATAAGTTAAGGAAAAATCCATCTAATAAGTGTAATTGTCTACTAGTTCTACAAGAAGCACAAAGTAGCTATCATCATCAATTACATCAATTTTCCCTTTACGTCCTCCAATGAATAAAAAAATTAATTATGAACTTACATATATATATATATAGTTTTCTTCAGTGTAATACATTCTTAAAAGTCCAAGTTTCTCTTCAACTATTTTAAAGTGTTTTTCGTTACATTCCTTTCGTCTTTTTTTTTCTTTTTTTATGGATAGTAAGAGTTTAAAAAACCATTCAAGTAGAACCTATGTAGACACTATTAGTTACTCTTAAATTTTAGAAAAATGGTAAAGTTCCTTTTTTAGAATCAACTTTTTTTTTTCTTTCGTGGGTGATTAAGGAATAAAAGAAACCATCAGAAAGGATCTTTTATGTATTATAAGGATTGGTTACACAAGAGTATATAATTTAAATGTGGGTAATAAGACCTTTTTTGTCAGTTGAAATGGAAATTCATTAATTTTTTAACAATGTCTTACATTCCTAAAAAAATAGGTAGAATTTTATTAGTATGTAGTGAGTCCAAATTAAACCAATGCCAAATAGTGACTTAAATACAGTAGAATCTTGATTTTAATACATTGAATGACCCTTTAAAAGTGAATACATAAAGGCACATTAATTTATTGCTTATTAGTACATAGTTTGCATTGAAATATTTTAATTTAATTAAATCAGATTGCAATTAGAAATATTGATAATACAAGACCTCCTTCTGTTATTTGAATTAATAAGTAACATACTAAGTCTTCCATGCTATACCAACCTATGTACAAACTTCCATGGATTATGAATCATAAGCACTCTATTAGGAATCACAGATGTATCTTCTCATCCTCTGGATTCTCCGTAAAGTTACCCGATAACAGAATCAACTTATATATATATGTTATATATCCAGAAATAGGAAAAATATAAATAGATGCACTACTATCATTGTATTAACTCTAAAGACGAAAAAGACTTATTGCATCATCCCAATTTTAAACCCATGGATCAATTATTATGATTTAATTGTATTAATCTACTAAACATGAATACAGTAAACCTTGTTTGAAAAAACTTAAGGTGCTTGAGATAGATTCAACTCAAATTGTTTGCCTCTTGTATTGGTTCAAGTAAAAAAAAAGTCATTTGAAGTAATATATACTTTGAACGCTTAGTCAACACATTATATTTTTGAAATCTACATCCAATATATCGTTTTTTGATAGATTAATATATACACAACAATAAAATGACACTATTTGGTTCATATTTTCAAAATTGGGATGAAGCAAGACGTCTAATGATGGGCAATTTTGGTCCAAAAAGTCCCTTCTGTGTCATTGTTATATCAAAAATGGTACAAGTAGCCTAAAAAAATTTAAATGCACACTGGCACAAATAAAAAAGAAGCCTTAATCCAAAAATGGGACACTCAACTATGTTTTAAATCCAACTTTTATCCTGTTTATCTCCTCTATGGCTCATTTTTTATTCGATATTGAAAAGAAAGGCACTCAAGGAGTGTTGGTTTTATTGGGGCCCCCAATTTTAGTAAAATTAAAACTACAAAAATCAATTTAAAAATACATAAATAGAAGATTTAAAGTGTGGTTGAAAATAAAAAAAGTGAGGAATTGTGTTTTGAAAAAAAAAAAAATCCACAACTCGGACCTGCCTAAAATTGACCAGCATTATGAATATTTTTTGATTTTGCATATTATAAAATCCCTTAAGAATCAATCATTTAATAATTGTATTTATACTTTGTTTTAGGGGGAGGGGGGGGGGCTCTTGGTTAACTTTGGGTATGGTTCTCGAATTTTTTGATACATCACTGAACCAAGATCTATAAGATCGAGATTTAGAATTTAATAGGTGTATTAAAGTAAGTTTGAATCAACGACTGAATTATTTGATAATACAAATTATCAAATATGTATCCATGCTACATCTAATTAATAAATGAAGTAAATTCTATTCACCAAATGAGACTCCGTCACTAATTAATTAGCTCTACTTTGTTGTTGAAATCATCTTCTTTTGGGATGTTTAAGCATATCTAAGCATAGAAAACAACAATCAAGCAACAAATGCAGTTTGCCACGTGTCTATTAACCTATAACTGTTATTTATCTTTGTTATTCATGAGTCTACATATTAGAAAAACATAAAAGTACTATGATAATTGTAAACCGGATTCATTTTATGTACGTTTTTTTTTTTTTGTCTACTTAAGATATATTCTTATGCATACGATACAATTCAAATGTTTCTAGGTATAGTGTTTAGATAATATACTTACATTCTCATTTTTGGTAATAATTCAATGCATATGACCCTAAAATCTATTGATATAAAAATGTATATGTAGATATCAGCAAGATGCATCATCATGAATCCATCTTGTTATCTTGGAGCTATAAATATCCAATGTTTTAAGAAGAAGAAGTGCTTAAATGATATCTCTGTTGAGAATAATGGTAAACTCTTATTATGAATTTTTTTGTTCCAATAGTAACAAGGGACAATACGAAAGAGGATCCATTTTAAGTGCCAAATTAAGAACCAATGCAACCCTTGAAAATAGTAGGTATTCTGGTGCTATATCCATAATCTACGATGCATGATCAATCGAATAATTTAACAAAATTATTTTGTAATCTTGGAAGTTTTTTCGATTTTTTTTCTTGATATATATATCAAGAATGTGTGAAATGGGACTTCAATAGCAAGTGGGTTTGATTTTTTGAATGAAAGGACTTTAAATAAGTTCTTCAATTAAATCTATCTCAGCTATTTGGTAGATATAAACGTCCAAAGTTTTTAAGAATAATTAAATACTTTAAATATTACTAAAATAAAAATTGTAACAAATTATTTTAGTGAATTTATCTGGCCAAATATACATAAAAATGAAATGTAATTTGAAAGTAAATAATATATAGAACAAATACAACCCTTTAATTTGAGGGAATGATCATTTCATGAGAAATAAAATATCTATGTATGCACAACATTACAAGTTTGGAGGTAGCTTGCTTTTTATTCTTTTGATAGGCTATGTAATTAATACGAACATACTTACACAGACAAGATCTTATGTGCATTGATACATAAGTAATTTGAAATGACTGTGTACTTCGTAAAAATGGATAAAACATTTTTAAAATCATTCACTCTATCACGGGGGAAGGGGGGGGGGGTGGAATGCCAATCTGTAATGGACCTGAAAGGAAGTTATTCAAAAAAAACAATGATTATCTTATTTAACTCATTGAATATTGAGATTGTATCTTAAGCACATTAATAGTTAAGCCATAAAATATATTTTTTCATTTAGTAAGTAGGAATGTAGAATAAAATAAGATCATAAATCAAGGAAACAGATAGATAAAAGTTAACAGTGATAATAATATTCGTCGAGCTACAATAAATGAAATATTTATTCTATTTTATCAGAGTTGATTTAAATATCCAATCATGTGTAAATTAAGGGATACACATAGGAGTATCTATGTCTCATAGGGCTTACATTTGATTAATGCTATCATAGCAATGTTTTAAGTAGAGTGGTCTATGGAGAGTAACATTTGTTAATTCAAATGTCAAAATTGTATGATTATAATAAACAGAAGTTCAATAGATGTGCGCATCTGAAGGGTCTTGAAATGCTCTATGTGACATTAAATTATAATGTAGTGGTCATTTTTTTACAGTTAGTAGTTAAATTAAAACATATAATAACTTTAAAATGACCAAACTTGGACAAAGATTAGCCAGTGCTAGTTTTAGAAAAAAATACATATGACTGACAAGTTTCTGGTCCCTGAATCCCATATGATTGAATACATCAACTTAAAATGAATTTAAAATTAAAGGTAAATAGAGACAAAACTAAAATTTTGATTTTTTTATTTATGAAGAAGAGGTTTTTTTTGTTTTTTTAAATGTCATTTTTGAAGCTTGATATACGGATACTACTTAATTGAAATTTATTAACTGTAAAGCACAATTAATAATGAAAAAGACCATTTCCTTATTACAATGGTTATGTATGACATGTAATAAGATCTGTCAAACATACGATCTTTGTAGATTTAGTCACAACCATTTTATGGTTTATGATTGATATTAACATAAGTTATAATTTATAACTAAATACTTGAGAAAATATTAAAAGCTTAAAAATACATTGAGCTTATAGTAACAAAATAATTAGTCATTAAATTTTAAAAACTTTGGTAATTTTAGTATTAATCCTTTAGGATCAAATACTAAAAATAATCTAATTTATTCATTGAAACATTGAAAACTTTTTTATGATAGTTTCATTTTGAATAAATATTCAAAAATATTGAAAGATGCTCATTAATAAATATAAATAAAAGAATAAAAGTAGGATCTGGTATAAAATCTGTGTACAACAACCACGGATCTGCAGGTTTGTGTAATGAAACTACTTTGTAGTAGTTTATTCGTACTATGAAAGTGCAGTTGTCATTCCATTTTACACCAGAGCAAAGTTTAATATGATAGAAATTACCGAAAAATACAGCATGAGAAGACTGTTGTATTATTTGAATCATCAAATTCTTCCCAATATATGCTCTTAAAGGGCCAATTCTATCCCTGTTTTTTCCATTATACATATATTTCAAAATTGTTGGGAAATTCAGATTTTTAAAAAACTATAATCTGATGAACAAAAAAATTCAAAAAATAACAGAAGTATTAAAAGCTCTTAAGTTATAAAAAGAGAAAGTTAAAAACAACTTTTTTATTTTTATTTTCAATTCATGATGGGATATCAAAAATTTATCATCAATTGTTTATTAGGTGATAAGGCTGAAATGCAAAGTCGTTACTCTCAATGATAAAAAAAGTTTTTTTTGCCAAATTCAAATTTTATGTTTATATTCATTAAATATTTGACAGAGCATGAATTTTTAATTATTTACTTCCAGATTTTGGAAGCTAAGTTACTTGTTAAAAATCATAATTACTCTTTAGATCATTGGTAACAAATAAATGATTTTTAAAACTCAATTCAATTTCCAAATAAATTAATATAATATCTACTTTTTATCAGAACTTTTGAACTTATACAACAAAGAACAATGATATAACTTTTTCCATAGTTTTTTGTATTTTTACAAGTGAAATGGGCATGGTTTTATGCGATTATTTCGCAGTAGGGCAAGGGATTGTTTGAAATGAAACGTGAAATAGGATTTGTTTTTTACTTTTAAGGAACCCATTTGTTATTAAGATGGCTGGAAGGCATATTCCATTATATTTCTAAGGGCAAATATAGTCATTTTTTTGGCGAACATTGTTTACTATTAAAATATGTTATTATAACGAAATATGTTATACTAATTGAAAATATGTTTTACAAATATGGTCGGTCCGAAGATACTAATAATCAACTTATGTAGGTACATTTGTAGGCAAAGCTATGTAAATATACCACAGGTTGTACATTTATTAACTTCACCATAAAAATTAAATACGTAAATATATCTACATATGTTAAATATTTTTATTTTTGAAAAAAAAAACCCTAATAATTGAAATTTTTATGGGGACGAAGTTATATTATGTAAGGACTTCATCAAAGGGACAAACAAGATTTGATATTATGCATATTTCCCGCTCATAAATGCTTATATGAAAAAAATTAGACAACAGTCTTGATATATAAGGGTAATATTTGCCCAGAAGTGTAATTATATATGACCTACAAATCGATGACATCAAAATCTGTTATCGCGTGCTGCAATATATTTTAATATTACAAATCATTTAACCATGGTTTTGGCACGTCAATTATAACGCTACAAGTTAATAGTCTTGTACCATATATGACACTGCGGTATCCTTACTAAAAAGATGCATTAAGAAAGACAGAAAACACAAAATCACATGCTAAAGGCTAGTGATGTATCAAATAACAAAAAATAACAGATATGCAAATGCAATATGGAGCTTTGACCAATAGAGCCTTATTCTAAAATTTCTATTACCTATAAATAATAGAAAGAATATTTAATAAAAGTTGTTGTTTTTTTGGTCTAGAACAATGTGAAATGGTCCCTTGGAAGTGTTCAAACATTGGGTTATTCTAACGGGGCTTTTTATTTTATTTTTGGAAAAAAGTGTGTGTAAAATTATCGATTATTAAGAGAGGGCAAGTGTTCACCACTTCTGACGGCCCTGGTATGTGGCAGTGTTTGTCCATCAGAAAAATATTTTTTCTTAGAAAATTTATGACAAAAACGTTCGACTGATAAATCCTTTTCCTCGATATTATGAATTTCCTTAACTCCAGAAAAACCATTTTTCAATTAACACATTTGTTTGGTATGGCATTGGATTTTTGTATATCTAAAGGAGTTTTAATATTTTTTTTTTTTTAAGCAAACGTCACCTGTTCATTTAGCCACGAAATATTCAAATCCATAAAGAATGAAAACTTTCTACTCCTTACTTATCTTATGACCTTTTAGGCATGAAAATGGTAAATTGAAGCTTATATAACGTTGCATTGATTTATGTGACTGTAATACCACTTTTATCAATTTAATATGTTGTAATTTGTAGAGTTAGATGAATGACAACTGTTCACTTCATTCTTACTTAAAGAACTATCAACTAGATTCGTATAACTGAATCTACTAGACATTATAAGACCTGAAATATTAGTAAAATAAAAGTTACCTACAAATCTACAACAAGGCCTTACAGTTTTAAATGCAATATGCATTGAGTGTGGGTTGTTTTAAAACTATTCCACAAAATTGAAATTATTTTTTGTTCAAACACATCTGTCGTTAATTAATTAGATTATTTTAATTCATTAGAGTGAATATTTTTGTAGTACTTGAAATTCTAAGACTTTTAAGAAATTGATTCAATTGATTAAACCAAAGGAAATTAATTGATGTGATCAAAAGAGTTAACAATTTATAATTTTCATTCATTTTTTGGATATTAGAAATTAATTACTAAAGCCAAAAAAAAGTGATCGTTTTCACCAAATGGCCTCAATGCATAGCACAATCAACTATAAAATCTATTTATAATAAAAACACGACTTGATGTGAATAAAATTCCGACTCAAATCGATTTATAACTTTTGAGTATCACAAAAGCAATAAAATTAATATAAATGGGAATGAACTATAAAATTTCTTTTGATCTATTTTTCTTTTCTTTTTTATTCAAAGCCCATATATATAAACACATTGTTTACGTAGGAGGAATGCCATAGAAAATGGTAAGAAAAAAAAAAGAAAAAGAATTTTATGAATGTCTATGAATGCCTCCTCTGCTTATAGGTATATATCATTGAGAGGCTCATTTTATGTTTCTACTCATAAAAAAATTGAAATTACACATAAAAAGAGAATGGATGTCTCACAGGTGTGCGAGGCTAAAATACTGTTTAAGTGAGACTAAAGTTGATCCATGATTTGTTTCATAATTTTTTTAGAAATTTGTCAAATAACATACATCAGCAACAATGCCTCCAAATGACGTCACTTTTGTTCAATATGACGTCATTTCTCTCTTATAAGTTACTTTATATTTGTTTCTCACATATAGATGCATATGTACAGATACTTTCCCATTAACACACATCTAGGAATGTCCATTTAAGTAATTTATTTACTCTTTTCATTAAGAGGCATTCATACTTTTTAAGTAGATACTTTATTCAAGTAGAGTCCTCTATGATAACCTCTTCCCATGGTGTACTTAGTATCTCATTTTCTTTCCCATTTTTATGTTAATAAGTCGGTATTATCTATGGCATAACTTTCGAAATTCCCTCCAAAATATATATATAAAAAAAAAAGTACAATGATCCTTTTTGTTGATTAACTGTACATATTTTTTATTTAATTACTTTTTTTTGTAAGCATTCGTCGTATCTTTTAAATACTTTTTTTTTCTTTTCATAAATGTGTTTTTTTTTTAAAACTTTAAAATATCCTGAGAAGGAAAATATGCATTTAAATGAATCGTTAAAGAAACTTGTCAAAATACTTTATGAATATTATTCCCAATACGAATTATAAATAATTGAATTATAAGGAATGCCCTTAGGCAGGACAGTCGTAAAAAAAAGGAAAGTGATGATGAAAAGTATAATTGTAATATCCAGTTAAAGGGACGATAATATTTACATAGTTATGGGTATATCCAATATAAATATGCAAAGTTGATTACACTAATGCATAGTGTAATGGCATGCATAGCTTTTTATTCATTTTTGTTAAGGGTAATTTATACATATAAGCGGACCTTTTTTTTTTGTTTCACTTATAAAAACACGAACATAAATTAAACGATTTTTTATATTATTAATTCAAGAAGGTCCTCATTATACATTAAAAAAAATCCATTTTGTAGTTATGAAAGAAAATGAAGAAAACAAAAACAACAACGACTAAATAATGAAAGTCAACTTATGGAATGAAAGAGAGGCAAGGGAGGAATACCAAACAAATTAATGGTTGAATTATAATTTTTTGAAAATATAAATAAATATTTTTTCCTCTTCTTCTTTCAAATTAGCTCTCTTGATCATTTTTAGAGTGTCCACCAATCAGAAGTTAAGCTTTAATAAAAAGCAATGTATATGGTTGTATTATAATTGTCCAAATGTCTTTAATACTCATCGCATAAGAGCTCCAAAATATATTATTTTTTTTATTAGAGTTTCACTCTTATTTGAGTGATACGTTTAAGAATATATGTATATATATATTCTGCAGAGTTGAACCACCTGTTTATGGCATGGTTCTGCATATCAAAACTATTGAATGTATGAATAATTTCTTTCAGCAATTAACATTTATTGCTTATCATTTCGAATCGAAATATTTTAGGGGTAACCTCTCTCCATATTTTGTATAAATTATAAATTATCTAGTCTTGAAATGGTCTTTGAAAAAAATAAAATAACAGGATTATTTACCCACTACTATGTTATGAAACAAGGTGTATATATTTTGAATAAAAAAATTAATCCACTTAAAAAAATAAGTTAGAACAGTGTATAACGTCATTCTTAGGGACGTTGATCATTTTGAGTATATATGGAAAAAATTGTCTATTTTTTAATAATTAGGTTAGCAATACTGCCTTCATCATGGTTATACTTTGAGTTTCTCAAACAACCTGGGTTGTCACTGAAAACACTTTTTATAGATCATAAGTATTATATATGAAAAAAAGTATGAACTTTAAGTTAATAACAAAATTTGCCCGGTAAAATATGCTAATACCCGATTTTTTCACCAAATTAATCTATGTACATGTAGGGCTTTTCTAAATCGTGATCACAGTCATAAAATTACAATATTGCAATTTTTTTGTGATTGTTCTTCCCTGGCTATAATATCAAGTGGATTGTTTTAAAATTATATAGCATTGCAACTACTGATTATAATTACCTAATTTTTAATACGAGTTTAGTCATAGTGTAGAACTCTAACATATTAAAATTTCAATTATCCAGGCCAAATTTTAGCATTAATATCATATTTTAAAGATTTGTTAAAATTTATAAAATACAGCAGTTGAAAGTATTACAATGATGTGAGTTGATGAATTGATATTGAAAAGACCTTTGGATGGATCCAGGCAGATAGAAGGCAATCAAAGAGAATATATTTTTTGAATGCCATGGCTGTTGTAACTACGTTCAATAAATATATATTAGTATTAATAGGTACATTAACATATTTTGTTGCATACAAAATGTGTTAAATTTGTATGTGGCTAAGAAATACAATTTACTTTGAACTTTAGATGATAATTTTTTAGTATTGAACAATATTTTTTTAAAGTAGATTACTCATAAATCAAGAAAAAAAAATCACTAATCACGACATAAGGAGAAAAATCACGATTTGGTTAAGTAATATCTACAAAAGCATTCAAGGATAAGGCTTAAAAGATAAATTTTTAAAGTATGGTTCTTGCTTGCAAAAAGTATGGCTAATTACATTTACCTGATATACAATTACGAATTTGTTACAATAAATAAATATTGAATTTATTTAGTGGATTGGCGCTACATATAACAATATGATTACTCTTTCTCTGCACACTCTCTCATTAAAAATCATATAAATAGTTATAACTAATAACAGGTGCATAGATCAAGGAAGCACATGTTCTTATCCTCAAAATACAAAAATAAAATGATCATCCATATATTACCCCAGGAAGTCAATGTAAAAGATTACTTATTTATCGGTAATTAAGATACTAATTTGTTTTGTTTTTAAAACATCAGTATTTGCAGGTGGCAATTCACAAAGCTTTATATATATGTATACAAATATAAATATTTTGTTATCCACTATGAGTAAACATTCTGGGATAAACAGTTTCATTAAATTGTAATATTTGAAGGAAAAAAAACCTGGATTCGATTTAATTAAATAATTTCGTGGTTTATACAATTAGTTACGATTCCTTATGTAACTCATTGCATGACCGATGATTCAAATTGGATTTAAATTATTTTTTTTTAAACAAAAATTGAAAAGAGTAAAGCAATCAGTTGATTGCTACAAATGCCTACCCATATGATTGTAATATCTAGACAAATACGTCTCACGATTCTTTGATTATTATTGTTAGAGTTTGAAACAATGCTTTAGCTATTAATATGAATTGAAAGAACATTAATTCTTAAAAGGATAAAAAGAAGCATTGCATATTAATGTATAAAATGTTTTAGTTATTAGTGTCATGTTAAAAATCACTTTATCCGAGATGAAGAAAGAACCAAGCCGAGATCAAAAAATAGAAGTTGATCCTGCTTTTTTTTTTTTTTTTTTTTAAAAAAGGCCAAGACTTTAAGGGATCAATACCATATTGAAACTATATAAAAGAAAAATTATGAAGACAAATACAAAAGATCTGGACAAGATCATCATCTTGAAGAATCTAGACTGAGAACACACCAAGACTTTCAAGGGTAGAGATCATAAAAAACCATGACTTTGAGGGATTGATGCAGCCTACCAAGACTTTCAAATGTCTTAAAACAGAAATAAAACCATTCACACTTCAAGAATAAAAACAAAAACAAGACCAGACAAGGAGAAAGACAGTTTCGACTGATGAACAAAAATACGGCTGAAGAGTTCTTATCGTATGAAGTACTAACATCGATCACGGAACAAACCCAATATTTCATTTTAACTATCCGCTGTTGTACGTAGCAGTCTATATTTTGAATATCGTGGAAAGAACATAATTATAAAAAGGCTGGGAATCCAATCATACATCAAAAGATACCTTTTGATACGGTTGTTTGCCTCATTATCAGTTAAAACCACAACTGCTTCGTTAACCCCTCACATTCTATAACCTTATCCATGTACTATGAAAGTAGTACATACATGTACATATATAGTTATTTAAACCTTGGATCCAGAGAATAAACTAAACAGATTTGTGAAAGCAACGTAATTGTATCGATGGCAGCCCTTGCAAGATTTTTACAAATTCATGTCTTTGAGTGATTGAAACCGAGACTCAGACCTGGACCCAGATATTTATACACGTGGAGGAAGATTTCAATTGTTCTAAGGGAGCACTTGTGTTTTCACATTTTTCATTTTACTTAACAAAGGAGAAGAACAGCTATTTTCAAACCTTTTCCCTTGACGCCATATTTGTAGGGATAATTTCTCGAAAGACTGACCGATCTCAAAAACTACAACACTATTAATAACACCTTATAATTTCTTCTCATTAAAAAACTATTACCAAATATATATTTATGATGAGATAAATATACAATAAATCGACCTGGATAAGGGAATTTTACCCATTCTCAAATAGTACTTTTAGAAACGATCTATTATTATAGTTTATTTATTGCCATTTCAAGAATATGTCAAAAATAAATCAACAATTTTCAACAAAAAAACACTTTTTTATATACATTTATAATTACATTTGTTGGAAGCTAAAGCATATAAATTTTTTTTGTATGTGTTTCATTATATTACTCTGTTATCTGAAAGATCTAAATTTTTAATGGTATTTATACTAATACTACTTTTATAAATACAAAGATACAAAACTTTCTAATAGTTATGTACAAATATCTAGTTTACATGAGTATATATAAATATAAGTAAGTATATTCATGTATGCATCTACAGGAAACATGGATACAAACTTGGATATTTGAACTCTAATGGAGCTCACTTTAGTTTAATAATTTTATTATTATTTAATATCTGTGGGCGTGAAATAATAACATTTTTTTAATATCTCATTAAAGAAAATTTTAAGTGTATCAAAGTAAAAAAAAATAAATAAAAAAATAAATAAAGGATATTTAAAAGCATTTCTATAAAGAAATGACCTAATTGCAAGAACTTGTAATAAGAAAAAAAAAGGAAAGATAAATAATTCAAAGCACGCAGGGGAATTTACTATTTAATGAAAAAAAAAAATCTTGCAAAAAAAAAAAAAAAAAAAAAAACTCGAGGCGTTTTATTATTATTATTATTTTAATTATTACCGATATGAAACTTTCATTTTCAGAGTTGTTTATAAAACGAATAGTTATGTAATAACCAAATTCTTCATTTAAATGTATAAAGATAATTAAATGTTATTTTCCGATTGAGAGGTGATGAAGTATAGATAATAAGGGAATAATATAAAATACTCTCATTTTCAAGGCAATTAATTTTTGAATGAACAAGTACTTGAAAATTTAAAAAAATGGAATGAAATAATAATTTGTGTGAATGATATTTTGAGCATTTTTACAACATTAAACAGATATGGGGTATTCATTTGTAAAAATGGATATTCGTCAATAAGGATAGAAAATGAATTTCTATCCTTATTGAAATATTACAAAAAGCAAACAAAAAGTAACCAAAAATGAAAATTTTACCATTGATTGTCATAGCTAAAGTAAATGCTTACAAATTTTGCAAAGGACTTTGGGAACAAAATTTCATTGAAATGAAGGAAACAATTATTGTAAAAATTAACTTTTGTGAAAGATTAAATTCAATCATTATGAAAAAAAACTTTACGGCAGCAAACTGAGTTTTGAATTGTTGTCTGTTTAAATTAAACTACTTATTATATTATACACAATAGTAAAAAAAAATACTAATCGATTTTTCTTACTTTTTTTATATAAAGGTCATTTTTATGTTGTGCATGCATTGTCCCACATTTATACAAAAATATAAATATCTTTATAATTTGTCATAGATTGGATATTTTAATAGAAAGGAAAGTTATCTGATCATATCATAAAATACTCTTCTCTGTAATTGCTGTACTATTAATAAACATTGTTAATAAAATTTATTTATATTTAGGTCTAATACTGAATACGAGGTAGCTGTATTTGACACGCTGATCACGAGTCTGCAATTATTTTATCTTGTATCAAGTTTTTTCGATTACAACTTTTTGATTACTTTTACACATTTTCTGTTATAGATATCAAACCATTTTTAGGATTAAAAAAATACTCGAATAAGATTGAATGAAACTTGGGGTTTAAAAAAATCTTTTTTTTAGGGTTTTATTTGAATAACATTAAAGTTTAGCTTATTCATATGTTAAAGACCAAAAAATAAAATCTATTTCAGCTACAATAATGAGTTTTAAGTAAAAAATCACTCGATTTTAATACATAAAAAGACTCAATTTTTTCAATAATTAAAATTGTTCCTATACATAATTACATACATATATCAAGAATATTTTTAATACCCTAATTGAATTATTGTAGAAACATACGATTAATAACTCTACCTTTTTACATAAAATACCTCTTTAAAAAGATCTTTTTGGTTTAAATCTTCATTTTTATTTGACACACTCGGTTTTGTCTCCAGCATTTGATTGGAAATAATTGGGTCTTCTTAAATAATGGATTCCAGCTGATAAAGCAAGTCTTTTCTTAGCATTATATCGATCCTACATATTTCTGCTAGGAGCTACTAACTCATAATGTAGTCTCTTCTGATCCCTTTAAGTCTTTGGCAAAGACCATACACGATCGATTAAAGGAAGTGGAATATAATTTGAAATATATTTGGGTATCCAACTATAGTCGAGGGTAACAATATTCGCGGTTCGGTGTATAAACTACGTGAGCGTTTTGGTTATTTTTTGTCTATTTAAGGCAATGGTTATTAACAGGCAAACAGCAGGCCAAATCTGGCTCATGGATGCATTACGTATGACCTACATTGTCATTTCTAAAAAAATTTACCATATTAAAATGAATGAAATATCTTTGGATGTCGAAGGTCATTGTCGTTAATCTCGAGCAGGGTTAGTTTTGCAATTACATATATTTTTAATAATAATTATACAGAACGTGAGCTTGTTTGACATAATTTAAGTTGAACAATGCAGGGTTATTAATGGGAAATGAGAGATTCATAAAATTAAAAGTTGTGTCTCCTTGAACCCCATCAGAACAAACTCCATGAACCTACAAAATAAACTATCGTGACAAGCATTAGTGACCTATTGAATTAATGGGACATTATAACTTGTTCTAAATACAAACAATTGATAACTGCAGATTTAGGGAGTTAGATAAACACGTTAGGAACAATTAAGCATAGAAGTATTATATCAGTATGATAAGTCAAATTAAAGTTATTCTAAATTTTAGTATAGAACCCTATATGTAAGTTGGTATAAATATAATTTGATTCAAGACATTTCATCTGTCTCTCAGCAAAAATTGAGATGCACGAAACCAGAAAACTTTTTATATAGGCATATTTTATTATTTTTTTTCAAAAAAGAAGAACAGTAAAACCAAGTTTTTTTAAAAGAAGTCTGCATTTAATTTTGCACAAATTATTTGAGGTTTCAGTTGAGCCAATCATAAAAAAAAGACACACAAGAAGAGATTATTATCAAATCCACAAAATTTATCTTCCTTAACGTCATACTTGATTCTATTTTAAGAAATATAGTTTTATAAATTACAACTCTAAGGATATTACATTTATAGGCAGGTTCCTGTGAATAAAAAATAACTTGTACATTTATGTATTTACGAAAAATGTTTCTATTCAAATATTAGTCTTCATATCTAATAGCAATCAAGATAATAAAAAACCAATTAATAATACAGCACCAGCTTTAAAAAAATAATAAAATTGAAAGTAAACTTGTTCCCTGGAGCAGTTGAACTAAAGCTCTTAACTACAAGGTTTTTTACACAGCTCATAAAAGGAAGCCAATAAAACATTAACCCCCTAAAAGTATATATTAAAAATATATACTTACTCCAAGAAAAATATGACACATGCCTTCAAGGCATTATTCCTCGACTTAACAACTTGTATGTGCTTTTAATATAAATATCAATTACTTTTTAATAAATGAACTAAAATATGTGTGAACATATGTAAGTATGTATATACCCCTCTAATAATATCACGACTTTTAATCAGTTAACAAGGTTTAATTTTTGTATATATGTACATATGTACAGAGTTGGAACTCATGCTACATATATACAGAGGTATGTATGTATGTTTGCCCATATATTAATTATAAATATATTTTTAATGAATTTATTAGACAGGGGGGGGGGGATGCTTACTACTATACTATGATAAGTACATACTTATTTTGCATTGGTCAAATTATGTATTTTGTTTTTATCTATCTATGAAACAAAGAAAAGGTCCAGATACATGGTGGATGAGGAAAGAACCTTGGAAATATTAAAAAGTGATCGTGATAGATAACTTTTTCTTTATCCAGAATGCTAGTAATAATAATTATTATTATATTGGTTCCTCTTCTAGCTTCAAGGATTGTAAACAAGATATGCCTCTGTATTCTATTATTTCGTTAAAATGTGTTATAATAACTAATGGATATTACAGATTGGTAGGATTTGTAGGATCCCTCAGAGTAATAAATAGACTAAGGCGATTGGATTAATGGTTGATAAATGGTGCATTAACTGCACCATGCCTTAACGTGAAATCACTCATCATGGATCAATTATAATCAAAATAGCTTCCTTCCCTTCGTATGTTTTCTTTTTTGACGATAAAGCTCTAGTAAATGATGAAATTTTGAGTTAAATTGAAACTCATATCTTTGATCAACATTATTGTACTTTTTTCAAAATTCCATAGGTCGAATATCAAATACAAATATTATGTAGTTAAAATCCTAATATGGAAATCTATAATTCCTTTCAACATTTATATCAGATCAAGTTATTGATAATTTTTATCCTTCCAATATTTTACTTTCTTTTTCTTTTTCTTTTTTTGCCAAGTTTAAAATAAATTTTGTGTAAAAAAGCAGAGAATTACTTAATGGTCATTGTAAATATGGGTTTCATGTTATATATATACTCGTATACCCACTATTGTTAGAGCTCCTTATAAAAAAGTTTACATGACGAGAAAATTATGAGAAGCAGGAGCTTTGTAGAATATCGACTTCAACGCAAATGTAAGAATAAATCATCCAACTTGAATGTGAATTTTGGTAACTCAAATTATCTCTAATGAAGCTGTAAATATACCCACTATCAAATAGAAAATAGTCTAACAGTTGGAGAGAAGAATATAACTTACCAATTACCAGCTAATTTTGCGCCTTTCCTTAGTTTTTTTTAAAGGAAAGGTTGAGAGATTTAATTAAACATTGCTATGTGATTTAAATATGTATAATTATTTGAACGTAAATCCAGCTTTTAGCCTAGAGAATAGATATGGCTCAAAAACTCATACAGAGTAAAGACATATTTTTGTTAGTTAAATCTATTAGAATGTTTGATCTAGTTACTCTTCCTAAAATTTAAAAGATAACCAGGATAAGTTTGAAATTTTGAATAAAAAGTATTTCAGAGTCCAGGGATTATAGGGAAATATTTTCCCTATATGTATGTATTATCTCCCCCCCCCCTCCTTTTTTTTTTAACTCTGGTAAGAAGTTCATCATACCTTCATGCCATAGCAAATGCAGTATGAAAATCTATAATTATATTTTTTTAAATAATAAACACACATACTGCGAATATTCGTAATAATATTTTTTACAGTACATTACGAAAAATATGGTTTAAATACCTAAATTTATGATAATACGTTATTAGTCGTGAGTTGCAAAAAAAGAAAAAAGAATATATCCTTAGGTATCACGATTAATCAATGATCCTTGCCAACTAACTAACTAACTAACTATACACATGCTATACTACTTGTTACTTAATAACTAACCAACACGGTTATTAAAACAAATTTATGGTCAAAAATGCATTGATTCTATACAAATTATTTTATTACTAAATCATGAAAAAATATGAGTACATATCCCTTCCAACATTTTATGTACATATATCCAGACCTAAGCAAAGCAAAATTTCATAATTGTGTAATTTGTTATGTTTTACGAATAGTGTCACAAGGTTGTACGTACATTGTACCTTTAGGTAGAGTGGAATTGATTAGCATAAATTGGCAGTGAATAATAAGGTAATAGACTCAATAATTTGGTGGGCATTCCTTTTTGTTATGCAAGATGCAAATCAACATAAATTATGCTAAAAAAATGATCATTGGTCGACTGGTTGTTAATTAATGTCAAAACAAATGAATGATTTTTTTTTTTTTAATATTAAAAAACTCATTTGGGTTCAAGATATTTGATATAATTTGGATTTGGATAGTAAAGGCCTGGGTTGGTGTTAGGAGGTAAAAGGTATAATTGATATATTCATTATTATCATATGACGACCATGGTCTATCTATTTTTAAGGAGCAGTTTCCTCGTTGAGTAAGGAAACCAGGAACAGTTAAAACATATCATTTTACTCCGTTCTGTGTAGAGTCATTATATTCACACCAAAAATATCTTATTTGACAACCATTATTGTGTAAAAAGGTTAAATATATGTATTCTTTACTCATTCCATGAGATATGCTCGAAAAGATGAAACTTGATTTGGTATGCACTTTTATCATTTTAAAATATCATTGACGTTCATAAAAACCATTCCCTATTGTAAATATAAGGGATTCTATCAAGGTTGGAAGAAAAAGGACAGTTGAATAATTTGAATTATGAGTCACTTCATTACAGTGTAGAAATGGAACAAAATGAGGAATATAGAGACAAAAAATTTTTATGTTTTGTTTTATTTTTTTATCTTAATATGCATATCAGAAAAAGATGCTTTAGAAACTGAGAAAAAACAAGAGGATCAGAAAAATCAGACTAAATCCAAAAAATGAATTTGTCAATTCCAATGAAAATTATCGATTTCATACATACATATGTATATATGTTAAAAATTATATTTAAATGAAATTTAACACCTACTAACGAGATGTCAAGTGCCTGATAAGAATCCTTAGCCAAGAATAAATCGTCTATTTAAATGTGTAAATTTTCATTCAATTTTGAGCAAAAACCCACCAGACAAAACCTTACAGTAAAGCTACTAAAAAACAAGTGCAATAGACTGAAGTAGTAACATGCAGACAGATTTCAGCTGAGTTCATACCGTGAGTCTTTGATTTTTTTCACATCCCATCTCACATTTATTGAAGCACTTGTACAACTCTGGAGTATTGTTTAATTATACTATAAATAATTATATCAAAATATCAACAATTTATTTATATTTTGCGTCCCAACTTTTCATGTTTGCAGATATGATGAGAGCATTTGAGGCTTCATGTTCAAACACAAATTGTGAAAAAAGAGCATAAAAAGATACCTTTTAATTAATTTGACTTTTAGTATAGAGATGTAAATTTTTTATTTGGTATGATTAATCCGAAGCTTCTTCGGACATTTGAACAAGAAATCCAAACATATGTTTCAAATGTCCCCGGTCATCCTTACTCCTCAGTTTTATGAAGAATTCAAATTACAAAGGGTTACACATTTTAGTTTCTATATTTAAAGTCCTTAGAGTTATAAAAGTATTTTATACAAAATTAATAGATCTACTCAAAACCATAACTTGTAAAGAGTTTTTATTTCTATTTTTAGAAATAATGTTATGTCAAAGTATATTTAAGGAACTAAAGCATTAATCATATGATGCAAAATAATAAAAAAAAAGACCTAAAGCCTAACATTTTATTAATTAAAATCAGGTTCTTCGTGGTTTTTTCATTGAAGAAAAATAATTTGTTTTGTCTGACCAGGGTATGCAACACTCAAAGACATGAATGAAAATTACTTATAAACCTACAAATATATTTAAAATGTACACATATATTGAATGCATGAAACGTAGTAAAAACTAAATAGTATGGACATAATATTATCTTAGATGCATGATATATGGTTTTGATCGCTAACAAAAACTTAGTCAGTACGTATGTAAAATCAAGCAGAAAATGCACCAAGTCATTATATCTCGCAACCTTTATTTCAAAAAGAGAAAGATGAAATGGCTTAAAATCATTTGGTAGTAGTTTGATGAATTATTCTTATACAATATTCGAAAATTGACACATTTATATGTACAACAACTATTTCAAGTTTAGCAGCCAATCAACGTTTAAAATACAACTAAGGGGATGAGAATTAGAAAAATCGACAGTTGACAAAAGAATACTGTGTATTTTTTTATATTCGTGAGGCATAACTAATCTATTGTTTTCCTTATTGTATTTTATATACATCAAAATACGTCACTGTTTATTTATCAATTACGTCAGATATAAAGAATGATTGGAGCCTATCTTAAAATAAGAAAATGAAGCTGTAATTTAAGATACTTTTACATAAGACTGACCCGTGTAAAAAAAATCTTCTTACGTATATTTCTACTTCTATAAAATAATCATGGCACATTTTCGATCTAAAATGTTGAAAACAAGGTTTAAAAGTTTAATTTACTGCAGTAAAGCTTTTTAATAACAATTGAATAGAGAATGAGCGTTATTTACTAAGACATAGTATTTCTTCACCATCTTGACATTATGATTGGTTTGTTAGTTCGAACATATCCTATTCATAATTTATTGAAACTTATTTTGACAATCTTCATTCTTTTTTCCCAAATTTTCATCTTAAAGTGATGATTCCATTGTATAAAATTTAGTATTTGTTGAAAACCAAGGGTAAAACTTGTCCTTTTGGTTGTTATTTACAGTAAAAAAAAATTGATATAAGGTAATATTAAACTTCTTTCACTAGTTAAAAGTTTATCATTGTTGAAAACATGGGTCAACTCTACGTTGTAGTACTTGATATTTCTTTTTTACAATCAATATGTTCATTGACAATGGCTTGAGATCCATTTTATTATAATTTTGTTCACAATTCTAGTAGTTAATTTTAGTATAATTATTATCTGTAGAGTAATCGATATAAAATATCCGAAAGTTTGAATTTCATTATTTAGTTATGACATAAATTAAAAAATGAAGTTGATTTTTCATTCTTTGAACTTTGTTAGTTACTTTACTGAATTAGTGTGTGCTTAACAAACTCCATATATTATATCGTATAACTTGCTTAAATGCTACTTTATTTTATGTAGCTATTGACAAAATTTTGCAAGCAATCAGAAAACCTTCAATTTATAGGTACTTATATAGATGATAGGTAAGCAATTCACATCAGTTTTAACATCTCATATAAACGAATTAATGTCAATATTTCCATTATATGTTTGTTAAATTGTGTGGGTTTTTTTTTAAATAATAAAGAATAAAAAACACTTTTCATTTTGTCATTTATTTTTTGAATAAATACCTGTATTTATATATGTATGTGTTAAGAAACGTTTCTCATCAATCATCATTTTAAAAGGTTTATTGATGGAATAGCATATTTATCTCTCTATGTATGAACAAAAAGCTACTTGTCTGTGTACTTTATATAAATATTTGTATATGCAATTAATGAGCCTATTACAAAAACATTTGTCTACAAGCATTCATACATTTGATTGTTCTATTTGAATTATCAGTGTAAAATACATGCATATATTTTGAAATAGTTTAATGCAGTGTTCTTCAACCTTTTATTTTATTTTTTTTGGAGAAAAGGCAGATTTTGTATTATTATTACGTAGAGTATAAGAAAATAATTGTTTGCGTAACACCCGTTTTTATAATTTTTGTTTTTCTTACATATTTTTTTTTTCTTTTTGCAGGGACATTAATGTCACATTTAAAACAGTTTGAAAAACAATATTTTAGTGTGCTTTAAGCATTATCTCGCATAAATCATCTTATATCAATGATCTGAATTTAATTCATTTAAAAATAACTAAAAAAGGGTTTGGTTAAGCATGCATAGAATATTGCATGAATGACATTTGTGCATAGTTACGAGTTATTTGTTACTTATGAAAATGCATTAGAAAATGCTTTGAAACAAAAGCAAAAAAAAATAGAAAATATACATGTATATACTTTGTTTAAAGGTCACATTTTGGTTCATTACTTGCTAAGTAGGTAATAGTAGCTTTGTGCATTCAATATTGAATAAAAACTTTTCTTTGATTAAGCCAAAATTTAATCAACTTTTTTTGATGATTTCATATTTTGCATTCAATTTTCTTTTTAGCTTATAACAAAAAAAATTTGGCAACATAAATATAATATTTGAAGCACTCGTAAGGGACCTAGAGTTGAACTATCAAGTCTTTGCACTGGCGTTACAGATTGCATAATAAACAGAAAATGAGGTTATATTGAGTGCATAGTTGTTTATGTAGCAAGGGGATTAAAATTCTATAAATTTTGGTCAACTATATCTCCACTGAAATGGCTGATTTCCAGAATGATGATGACATCGCAGTAAAATGTTTTATTAATTCTAAAAATATTCTACAACTGAATATCTTCATAAGCCCTATGAACCCATATATATATATATATATATATAGTTGGTTCATCTGTCAACCTAATATGCTAGAGTTGATGAATTGTTTTTACAAATGTCTTTTTTTTCATCAAATATAATGAACTCACTATCGTTCTTAGTTAAATAAATTATTCATAAAATAACAAATAACTTCTTGTTATTTGTAACTCATTAACTCAAATTTATATACAACAAAGGACATACAAACTCAACAAATATTGCCTTACTTAGAGTCATAAGAAAAGCAGAGACCAAATCACTTTTCTGGTCCAATAGATTCACTGGTAGTACATGCATAAAGTAAATTTTTTGAGCAAAAATGGTCCAAAGTATTCCTAATAAGTCCTAACTAATTAGTCAGACTCTTTAAAGCCTACGAACATCCTTATTGCTTTGAAAACTATTTTCATATTATTTTAATGTTTTATTGAATAAAATAAAATAGAGTTAATTTATTTACATAAAAGTTGCAGCTGAAAACTTCTACGTTAAAATATTGTAAATTTAGAGGGGGAGGGGGAAAGTAATTATGCTAGGATAAGGTTAAATGTAATACAACTAAATATATTTTTTTATTAATTTACCTATGTATTTCGCACTGATAACGAAGTAATTATTTTTGTAAATTAGGAAGTTAAATTATGTATACTTAATGTGAACAAAAGATTTTAGCAATACATAAATGTACATGAAAACATTCATTTCCTGAATCATAGTTATTGTGAGAAATTGGAAGATTTATAGAGCGGTCGAGGTATTTAAATATTTGTTTTTATTTTGTATTGACTGTTTGATGATGCCTTTTGATTGTTTTATATTTTGTATTTTCTTTCGATATATAGTTTTAATATACTTTGAATAGATCAAACGTACATTTGAATTATTCCTCAGTTTTAAGGTTGGTCCTGGGGTTTGGTACTCTCACGCATGGTCATACTGACCAGACTCATATCTCCAACGATCATTAACTTTGAATAGAAGAAATCTTAATCTTCTCCTCAATACTCTCGCTATGCGAGAGATTACGAAACTGACTTGTGATCCCGAATCAAATATCACTAGCACTGTTCTTTTTCCAAGGGGGGGGGGGAAAGACTATCCTTAAGGGACAGAGCAATATGTACCTCACACTTGATTGAATTCAACAGCGATTTTGAGATATTGTAATCACCATTTTATGATCAGTTTATTATGGGCAGTTCTTGAAGAGTCCTTCTAGATGAAGTCCTTATTTGCACACTTCTAAATAAACAATTCTGACCAGGGAATACCTTATGAGAAAAACCATCTCGTATCCTCCAATTTCGAAATTCATCATAATTCTAATTTTCTGCCATATTGATTCTATGAAATAAGATCTAATGCATTGATATTGATAATTATCAATATGAAAAAAGTGAAAAAGATGTTAATATTCTACCCCCCCCCCTTTTAAAAAAAAATTTCGTATTACAACATTACTTAGAATGGGATAATCCCTGATGAACTAAAACACAATATTTGAAATTAATTTTTAAACTATGTTAAGTTTATATTCAAATATATTTCTGACTTTTTTCATCTTTAGAAATTTTGTATAAACTTTACAAAGGGTATCGAGATATAAATAATAGGTTTTTTTTTTCTACAAATCTTGAAAAACCTGATTAAAAATATATTTGAACATTAATTTTAAGATTACAAATTCTATAACGTGTTGACTACCAACGTGTCTGGTTAAATGAGACTGAATGGTTGTAGGATCAGTGTCAAAGCTTAAGGTGAGAGTATATGATGACTTTTACTAATTAATAAATTTAAAATACCTTCTACTAATCATTCAAGAGTCATGTCATACCCTCCTAATTGAAAGCAGGTGCTTATAATCCAAAACAGTATCAAAGAAAGTATCTCATAATACGAGATATTACATACTGTTATATGTTTTTTTATATTCACAAACAAAATATTTTCCAAAATACTTACTAGGCAATGTAATACGATTCCAAAATGTTTTTCAATGCTACACATTCCAAAGTTACCATCACAATTAATTGATACTTATTTTTTAAGCTCTTTATCCTTCAAATTGGTGGACATTGAAGCGTTAAAAGTATCTCAATTTCTTATTATGGACATAGCATTTTTTTTCTTCTTCATGTTGAATTAACTCAGTAATTGTGCACTCAACTATATAATCTGACCCATGTACCTATATATATATATATATTGTAACTAATATTTTAGACTTTAAAAGTATAAATTCATCCATGGAAATTGAGGAAATTTATGTTTTTAAGCTGTAAGTATAGTTTTGTTATTTTTTAATACGAAATGGTATGTTATTATATAAGATTAATATTATTTTTATTTATTTTTTGCTATAAAATGTTGTTGTTGTTGTTATCATAAAAAAAAACAATTAGTAGTTAATAAGGAAATTTATTTTTAACAAACTATTTGACTAAAAATGAATTTGAGTGGCAATAGTTAAATCTTTTTTTTTTCAAATGCATATTAAAAAGTGATGATAATATTTTAAGATTACATTATGGTAATATCGTGGATTACAAGCACATTATGTGTGGGAGAAGTCCTCGTCATCCCAACTGAGACCTTACACCTTAAAAGTATTTCCACTATCATTCGATTGCAATTATCATCAACGTGTCTTGTCACAATAAACCTAATGGTTATCGCATGAATGTAGACGCCCATATTTTGGAAAAGTGAGTGATGCGGGTAAACTTGCATTGAATTCAAGACAATATTCAAATTGACGATGGGTACTTGGACTCAAAAACACACACTATCCCAAGTGACTCACAATTTGAGATACTATAGCAAATATAGTGAAGTTAAAAAGTCTGTACTATAATGAAATTTTATAACAAATTGAATGATAACACTGGTCATGAGTCAAAAATCCTAAGGGGTATAAGTATAATAAAAGTTATTAGTTTTGTACGCTGATTTCAAATCTGTATTTTTTTTTCGAGAATTGGGACCCTACTTTTTGAGCTAATATGGCCCATTTTCCATATTCAACTTCAATTTAAGCCTAGAAGGATACTCATTTTTTGCATTAAAAAATGATATCCACAAGTGTGTTTAATGCAAATTCCAATTTCAGTCTTTGTTTTGACCTAAATGGAATCCTGGGGGCGTAGGGAACGGGAGTATGCCCTTGAATGTTACATAAAATGGATGAATAAGAAATGCATTATAGAGCTGAGACCCACAGCTTTCGAACGAGATGTCAAGTGCCCAATAAAAATCCTTAACTAAGAAGAAATCGTCTATCTAAATGTGTAAATTTTCAACTTTGTGCAAAAATTCGCTAGAAATCGAAGACTCACGATGTAGCTACTAAAAACACATTTAGATGGTCAATTTCTTCTTAGCTAAGTACTCTTAACGAGCGCTTAACATCTTGTTTGAAAGCTGTGAGTCTCTTCTTTTGAATGCAAATTAAACATTATATTTTCCCTGCACCTAATGCTATTTGTAATTAGCGAATGTCCTCTTTCCCAGGACAAAAATACTATTAATACACTTTCTCTTTCTACCCACCCCAAAAAAATAAATAAATCATAGAATAAACAGCTGATGTAAACAAGAGTGTTAACTCAATAACATTATAAGTTTCGCTCCTGCCTTTTTTTCCTCGCACTATACAAAAGTCGCATCCCTACTCGTGATATATTTCAACACACCATATTCAATATTTATGAAGTGTAATATTATGTGTTGAATATTATGACGTCGAAAATATTCTACCGATACATTTATAATAAAAATAAAAGACTGAAACATCCGAGTGAGCATTGAAACCCTAATACATGCTACATATCTCAATATAGATGTAAAAATGTCTGGAATACCGATAAGTGTAAAAACTACACATGAGATGATGGACCTGCCACAACTGCTTGAACCTCGGAATCTCCGAAGTATAAGGAGTAATTATTATAAACACAAACAATTTACAGGTAGCCAACTAAACTACTTTGTGAAAAATTACTGAAGCCGGGATTCAAAAAATGTTCATACCTTTTACTATCTATAGGAACATGGACTAGTATTTATAAATAATAATTATTTTTCTTACAAAATTCGATTGCTCATGACTCCTCCAGGATGGTCAGCCAACATATTAATGACGTCATATGTAAATGCGCTTATTTTCATTCTTTCTTTCTTTTTTTGGGAGGAGGGTGGATTCAGTCAAATTAAATTTAAAGTTTTATTATTTTCGTATTTTTAACTGGTTTTTACTCCTTGTTATATTAATATATGTATTTTTACCCATATACATATCTAAGAACAATCATTTTTTGATTTTAGATTACTTTATAAGTCATAACCGGTAATAAAAAAATATATTTCCATCTTATGTAATATATATCTGGGTGGAGATAAAATATTTTATTGAACATGATATGTATTTGAAAACTTCAAATAGAAATGTATGAACACACTACAGCATTAAAAAATAATCTAAATAATTTTGTGTTGTACAAACCTTTATGCCTTAGGATATTTTTTTGTAGTTCTTTGCTAAATGAAACATAGTAGATTGAATCAACCCCTGTGTAAATGAAGAAAAAGAAGATCCACACATATTTTTCAACAACTCAACAAAAAAAAAAAAAAACTTTTTTGAAAAGATTTATATCCAATTAAAAATCCATTATAGATTCCTTATCAGATCCCATCTCACACACAAAGGAACTGTGATATAGAAGAGGAAAATATATAATAAAACAACAACAATTGAAATTCAATTGGAGTATCTCATTTAACAAAAAAGAACTCTTAAATAAACACCCATTGCGAGTTGAAATGATGCAATGGTGAGTCGATATTTATTGCATGGCTACAAATCAAACTGTCGAATGATATGTTTATATCTAGTTACATATGTATATAAATAGATACCTATATTATCATTTGTATCCATAAAGATTAGTTGCAAAATCATAATATGTACTTTTTTTATGAGAATACATCTATCGATAAAATTGCATTAATTTAATTGAAAGTAATGGGATAGTCTGTTGACAAATCCATATAAAGCTTTAATATGCCTGCATTACAGATTAGAGTTCTATTTGGTAGTCTTTTTTATAAGCCCATGTATATGTATATTTTCTTTGATAAAATGGTAATGCTTTGAATTTATGAATATTTATTTCAAAATAAAATTGGAAATCATTAACATAAAATTCTTTTAGAATTCAGTATGAATTTTATTTTTTTAACCCTAAAAAACAATAACAAAAATAGTGGGTAGCAATCAAAACCATTTTGGTCTTAAGTTATTCTATAAAAACCATTGCAATTATTACTATTATATATTTATATAATTTTATTATCAGTTGCAAAATGCATTCTTTCATTGTTTGTAAGTAAAGATAGTGGGAGTTAAAAAAATTCATTCGACCACAGGAATTTTTTATTTGATATTTTTCTTATGGAATAAAATATGAATTTCTGCAATTGCTTACATTTAATGTTTGTATAAATGACTAATGATTAACATTTATCATTGAGAATATTATTTTATATTAAAAATAATTTAGATATATACATAAGTGGTTATGGAGTCGTTGGAATGTCACAAAATGCTGCGAGAACATATTTTTCTCAAAGAATAATACAATAGTAAAAAGTTCGTATTTTAGAATTAAATGACTCATTTTTAAAAATGGCTCATAGTCGGTACCTATAAATAGTGTTATCACGACCCTATACATGAATTTGCGGACCCTGCAAGGTTTTTTACGAAACAAACCACGGATCGAGCTGGGAGAAAATCTTTGATAAATATGATCTTTGTCATACTTTTTAAACGGTTAGGGATTCAAATGCAGTATTTATATCATAACACGGATAACAGACAACACATCTATCCATATGCAAATGACCCCACAAAAGAAAGAATTGAAAAAGTCCTGTGTTAGTCATTTTATTCTATTTTTACAATTTTATTTTTCGACCACAAAAATATTTCTAGGAAAACATCTTCACTGTTATTTAAAAGACTAATATAATAACATTAAGTTTATTCAAGGTCATTGCCACTAATTTTTACTTTGAAATCAGTAAAAATTCCCGGGTCGTTGTTAAAGAAGTACTTTACAAGAAATATAACGTAAGTTGGTCACGTTTTCTTTTTTTGAAGGTTTGCGAACGAGGTCAAACACGTGATATCAATAGACTGTCTGATATTTAAAAAGCCACAAGGAGACATCAGAAATATTTATTTTTTATTTTTTGTAATAGCTATTATATTATTCTATTCTATTCTATTTGTATAAAACTGTTCTGCAAAAACAACAACAACAACAATACTATTATAATGAAGGAATTACTCTGCAACTTTTGAAAAGGTATAATAAGACTTTGATACTTGCATAAATACATAAATATCGCATCAAGTCTTTTTTATGAGGCATTTAAATAAAATACTGTTCAAATTACTATACATAGAGCCTTTTCAAGTGATGTCATCATTCTCAAAGTTAACCATCTTACATGAGGTATAATTTAATTAGAATAAACATTCTTGCTTCTAATTCCATATAACACTTTTTAAAACTCTTTAGAAATTGGCAATTTGGCAGGTACAGCTGACATACTCATGAATAAAAATAAAAATGCTAGAGCAACTATGTGAATCATAAAAGTTTGAAAGCAATCCAGGAATTTTGACAGTATTAGGTAAAAAAAGTCCTTTAATATTGGAACTGCTTCCCATTAAATAAACCATAAATGTCTTTCATGAGATGGGATTCATGAAGTACCTGAGAAAATAAGAACTTTAGAAAAATCAATTTGAGTCAATCCATTCTGAAGAAAAGTTCGTTCTCCAATTTTAATCGATGCAAATGAAAGGATCCCAATGCCAACATGGGCCAAGGGATCACGTTTTACTTAGCTTAAAGAGTGATACCCTAATAATATTTTTATTATTTTTTGCAATCAACAAGATAATATTTGGCATATACAGATTACAACATCGAGGAGATATAGGAGAAGAAGTTTGCGATATTCTGAGAAAATTTGAGGTCCCATGAGTCACTTGATCTTCACCATTAGGAGTATTAGTTTTGGTCGCTTATGAAGGATGCAGCCTTGGATAAAGCTAACGCTCTTTAAATGTTTATTATAATAGATCAATACAGTAAAAAAATTCGGGATTGTCTTGAGTTTTTTTGCCATGGAGAATGATGGAAATTATATTAGATGAAAATGTTACATATATCATGTATTAAGTCTTTTTGTTAACTTGTTCATTTTGTTTACAAACTACAATGAATATCCATAAATATGCCTTCAAAATGGCGTCACTTTTGACTTACTATGTAATCTGAGCCATCAGTGAAAACGCTCTATGAAATAGTCTTATCTTCTCAATTGTATTTTAAATTTAACTTTATAGACAAAAAAGTTTATAAGAGTAAGAAAATTGGAATAATTACAAGTTTTACTTCTGTGTGTGTGTGTGAGTTTAAAATAGATCATAAATACTTTACAAATGCATAAATCTGACATGTGAAGTCACTCATCATGCAAGGTACTTTGTCTTACCTTGTCATCAACTGATTTCTCCAAGATTACAATTTATTTTATTACGCTTTAATTTTAATAGCAAAACTAAAATAAGACAAAATGATAAGACAAAAGAGTTAAGAAAAAAAAAGAAAAAAAGATTGAGCCTTTTTCTTACATACGCTTGTGTATGAAAATATATCAATATGTATGTACTTAAATGCATTTCACATGACAGCCAGAGTAATTATTTTGTTAAAATTGCTTAAAACATTAACATTAAGAATATACACATAAAAGAAAATAATCGCATTTGGAAACAAGTTTTTTTCAATTTATGCAATTTCATCCCTCAATTTTTTCTATCTCTTTAAACTTTAATTACTGTAGAAAAGGTGATAATTATAAAAGTTAGATTATTTTATTACAAAATTCAATAAACTACAGTTGTTATGTGAATGATTTTACCCGTTCATATGATAAAATGCTTGACATAAGAACACGGAAAAAGATCATTTTTACTAGTTAGCAGTCCATAACTGATACAAGAACTTAAAATACCAAATAAGATATTTTTAATTGAAAAAAAAAAAAATGTGGCAGTTATAATTAGACAGCTTTGAATTACATGAAACATTTTCTTATGCAATTTCAAAAAAAAAATGGTCTCTTTCATTTGATTGAATTTGTGTATCTTTTGATATTTAATGTTGTTTTGCATATATCTAGGTGTATGAGACTCATCAATGAGATTACTTTTCTCACAGATGAGTCCGTATTGGTAATGGAGTTCTTAAGATCCAATTTTTTATTGACTCCTAAAAGCCCTGGTCTTATGTTCAAAACCAGAACCAAAGCTACTATATTAAAAAGCCAATTGTTTCTCTTGATCTCAGTTAAGGTGAGTCATGACCTCAAAACTTATTTGTATCCTTAATCTAATTTTTATTTTTCGTGGATATTATTTATAATTTATTATGTTTAATCCTCCGGAAGAACCACAAATGACACTTAAATGTCGTAGAAATTCCTGATAACAATGAAAGAAAAATAATACGATAGATTATATTTGAAAGGTCATATTGGAGTCGAATAAAGTTCTATTAATCAAATGAAAGCTCCAGACTATAGTTAATATTACTATAAAGGTATATCAAACCATCCCAAAAATACGAATATAAAGCTTATAATAATTGACCCAAATATGTCAAATGGGCCAATTACATTTATTTAAGAGGTAAAATAATATTTTAAATTTTTTTATCATTTCTTGATTTCTAATTCAAAATTGCTTGTGTGTTTCCACAACATCAATATAAATCCATAATTGATCAAAATTATACATGAATGAAGTTTATTTCTATAAATTTTTAAAAAATCGGGAATTTCTTGATTTTTGTAGATTATGGACTTAGGAAAAAAAAATATAAAGAGCAAATGAAATTCAAACATATGTCTTTTAACCAATGCAAGTCTATAATTATGCTTAAACTAAGTCATTAATCCTAAAAAAATCATTTTATACAAGAGGGTTCTATTTACGTATGAAAAGAAATGGATAATCCGTGATACACATTTTTGTAATAAAATTTCTCTCATTTAACCTTAAAACAACTGTTGTAGAACAAATTGGAATATCGATGTAGGTTAAGTCTAAGTTAATAGCTACAAAATCCCATTTTAGAAAAAAACGAAGTAATTTTGTACATACATTTGTAAGTTCCTTGGAAAATTATCATTTTTAGACTATGAATCATTTCCTAATAATAAATAACTTTTATTTTTCATTACCATTCATTGGAATTGTACATAATTTATAAGTTTATTTTATCATTGGATGATACATGTTTTTTTTGTTATTTTGAAAGATGGAGCTGAGAAATGCCAACATAATATGTAGAGTATATCTCTAAGAGGAAAGGTAAAAATGTAAGACTTATAGAAATAGCTAAGAATGTGGCAAAAATGAAGAACATTACATTCATTCTTTTACATTTAAATAGATATGAAAAAAGAGCTCATTTTCAATTTACTATCCCTCTGTTGATGAATTTAAAAGAAGTTTTTTCATGTGACGTTATCATTCTACCATCTTGGAAAAGCATAAATTGTCCAATTTTATAAGGAAATAAAACAGCCCTCTCTTCTAATGGTAACAGTTCTTTGTTTTTTCTTCAAAAGCAATTAGATCAAGTGTTCTTAACGGGTGAGTTACGGTCCCCAAATAGGGCTGTGTAGCAAATTATTATTCGAACTTTAAAATGTTTACTTTATTCTCTGTTGCAGGAAATAGATGGAAAATGACGCTGAAGATATTTATATGTATTTTCTAGTAAGTTTCTTTGGTATCAAATTTTAAAGAAAAAGGTCACCAGCGCCAAATGGTTAAGAACCAATGCCTTGGATGCAGTTCGTATCAACAACTTTTCTTCTAACATGGCGTCACATGCAGTTAATTGATGTACAATCTGTGGCGTAAGAGAAAGTAAGTTCTATGTGAATAGATGCATAAAAATAAAATGAATTAACTCTAAGTGTTATTTCAATATTTTTCTTAAGTAACTTACTTAGTTTCAATATGTATATACCGTGTTCACATATTCAACTTTTGTTATCTTCATAAAATAATTTAATAGTATTCATCCAAAAGAAACAATAAATAGGCACATGCAATGCTCTTAGAGTTCAAGAACAAAATACGTATGTGTTATGAAAATAAATAAGTACGAATCAAAAGGTATGCATATTTTTTAATGCAACTGTTTTGAAACGTTAAAGCCAAGTCATGATATATATGCATACTATACATAAATATTAGGGTGTACCGAAATGACAAAAGATTGAAATTTGGTATCATAGGATATTTTTAATTTTGCTCTTTAGTCAGTTAATCTTGAAAATAATCATTAAATGTCTACAAGAAATGTTCTTCATGGACGCGTCTTGAAAAAATATAAATTTTTGATGCTCTTAAAATTATAAAACTGAAACGAGATAAAAAGTTTTTATGTTATTAAATATTGTAAATTTGAATTACGTCTTTCAACATAACTAGAACCATATTGTTTTAATTTGCCTGATAGGACTCCCAAGCATACTACAAATAAATAAATTTATATATTTTGGTACCGAATTCAACGCGCATATATTTGATTGTAATTTTCCTTCATTTTCACAATCATTTCTCACTTTTTGACACCATGTGCACAATATATTATGATTTAATATACTTTCATTATTTATTTAAGTAAAATACTAAACTCTATCAGGTTTATTTATCATCCTGGACTATGAAAACTGTATGTTAAACTCTTAAAAACAGTTCTGTTTGGGTATCAAATTTTAAAATTGTTTAAATGATGTTAAATATATATTTGATGATTTTGTTCCAAATTTTAATTTGAACAATCATTACACTGAAAGGTACTAGCTAAAATAATAACCTTATTATATTTATATGTTGTTGAAACTTTTATTAGATATTTATTAAAAGGTTGAATAATACAGATACTAAAAGTTCCTAAATCATACTGGATGAAATAATAAAGATAATTTTTGATTTAGTTATTATTGAAAATGGCGTCCAAGAAACACAATACATCAACTATTTTTAAATATCTTGTTAATTTTTCTGAATAAACTAGATTTGCCAACTCTTCCAGACATTTTGAAATGCTGCAAGCTTCTTCAAGAACGTTATATGGGCCTTTAAATAAGTTTTATCTCGTAACTATGATGTCTAAGGTTCTTTCACTTGTTCTAGCTACATAGAAATAAGGAAATACCAAGCTTTTTTAAGATTCCTAGCCTTTATTATTGGAAAGTTATTGCTAAAATGGAATATCCTTAAAAAAATCATTAAACATTCTCACGTATTACAGTACAATGTACTTTCACATCCCACTCAAATGTAAATTGCAATGCCAAAAAATGTTCATTCGTTTATAAATCCTAGAATTAGTCCTTACAAAAAGTCAGAGAGAAAAGCATGGAACAAAAGGAACCCTACAAATAGAAAATCAAGATGATGGTGAATGAAGATAAAAGTTGAAAGCAACAGAATGTTAAATTGGAGATATTTGAATCCCACAATAATAATGATGGAAAAGCTATAAAAATGAATTAGTCTGCAAAAGAGAAGTAACTAGGTTAATGCAATTCTTCATTTTTCAAAGGATTGTATTAAACAAAGATTTCGGCAATACAAGTCAATTACAACTTCCTATATAGCCCAAAAAGTAATTAGATATGACCTTTCATAATTTTCTATATGAAAAAAAATTACTGTTTAATTAAGACAATGTTAAGTTTTTATAATAAAAGCGCATAAGTCCAGTTTAAATATACCTAAATACATATAAGTCAGCTCAACAAATGCAAGTGAATCAATAAAAGGTTTATTTTTATTCTCTATTATAGTAATAAATACATTATATTTTGACAAATTTGAATTTTTACCGCAAGAAGTCAAATTCGTATTTTTCCAATATATACATATATAAACATATTTGTGGCTATAAAGTTGATAAATAAGTCGTAGAAAATATTTGCCATACAAATATATGTATTTAAAGTTTGTAGCTATGAAAATCGTTAGTTAACTTAATTTCACTTTCATGCACTAAATTAATGCATAAAATGATTCTACAAATTGAATATTCAACTCAAGTAGTTTCATTAATTCAGTCTACATGTAGAGCACATCGAATCATTCACAAACTTTTCTAGAAACTTTTTATTTTTCATATCCTGATAAAGCTCTTATCTACGTATTTTATACGAGACTAAACTTACCTTCTTACAAAATAAATAATAAAATTTATCAAGCACATTAGAGGTTCAGATACAAATCTATGTATCCACGTCCTGCATATGTACATTTCAATTCACACATTTAAAGTCTAGACTCTACATAAAATGATAGAACGGAAGTATGGACTGTTATCTAATAGAGCGGAAATACATTTAAATCTATACCTAATTTTAATGATTTGAATTACTTCTTTGATAAGATTCAAAGTATTATTTTTTTTCTTTCTAGAATTATATATGTATTTATAAAGATTTGAACCAATGTTTACCCTTCCAATGATTCCATTTATTATGGCCTCATTACACACATGCTACTAACACATTTGCATATCTAATTTTTTTTTTTTTTACGGAATCCTTGCTTATCTTGATTTGCTCATGCCATCTTCATGCTTCTTGAATATATTTACAAATTAATACAAGATCTAAATGAACTTACACAAAGTGGGTAATTTTGCAGGATTTTTTGGAAAAAAAAAAATTAGAATTGCTTCGTTATCAGTTAATAAATATATCCATGTAAAAATTTGCGTGTCGAATTTTAATTAACAAATTTATAATTAATCGTTTGACAGATAGTTAGCTATATGCAATAAAAAGGTAAGACAATTAAATCATTTGTCTGTCATTAAAGAATTAATCACTCAAAAATTAATGTTGTATGTCTTATGTAATCAACGAAGGGAAAAAAAGGATCTACATAGAGCAATTAATCATACAAATATTATAGGTACATAGACATATGATGGAATCAATGAAACTATAAATTAAAATAAAAAAGTTCCCCTAGCGGTAGTGTTGAGTTTTATTGAGTTTTCGTGTAGAACGTCATTTGCATAGGCAAGTTCATAATTACTTCATCATCATAGGCAGGTAAGATTGCAAGAAGCCTATAATTAAAAGAAGAATCAGTTTACATTCCTCTGTGGTACTTGTTCCATAGTTTTAAAAAAGAATCATTTGATTTGATTTTTGACAAATAATTTTTTGACAATTTTTAATTTTAATATTTGTTATAATAATATTTGATGTTACAATCGGTAATATTATAGGTGTATGGTAAATGTAATGAACAAACATAAAAGGATACACAAAAAAATGGGAAAAATGATTTTTTACTCACATATTTTCATTATTTTTTTCCTTCATAAAATAAACCCCAAAGGAATATTATTGAAAATAAAAAAAGCATGAATTTAATTATAAATAAGAGTTTATCCTTTGTTTCAAGTCCATTACTTACTAATTTGATGATGTGTCTATTGTGCAATTTGTCTTTCAATGTGAAAAATGAATTTATTTCTTAATTTTCATTAATTGGGATATTTTCATGATTAATAACATTAATCGTCGGAACTCAGAATCAGTACTACGTGTGTGAAGAGTGGGAAGTTAACTCCTCTAACAAAATACTTCTTGTCAATTAAAATAATAATTTGTCAAAAAAGCAGAATCTATTGTCAAAATGTGTGAATTTTAAAAAGAAAAGGATTATATTTTTAAAAAAGGTAATCAAAAATAATAAAAATATTTTGTCAAATTTTTTGAAAAACAAAAGAAAAAAAAGTTGCTTTTACTAAAAATAATGCAATTTCTGGCTGGCCGAGTAGAAATAAAAATATTGCACATATAAATGAGAGAACATTTGTTGAAAAGAGTAGGGATCTGTCGTAATACAATCAACGTTGAGGGTAAAAAATTAAAACTTCTTATTCCTCTTTTGTTCCTCCTCGCTTGATAATTAAAAGCAATGTTATTATTCTAATAGGTTTATATATATATAGGTACCTGAATACATAGGTGGATGATATATAGCCATACATACATACATAAGGAGAAGAGGTAAACACAATTTATGCTCCTATGTATGAATATTAAAGTAATGAGAAATGTTTATTGCAGTTAAGCCAAAAAGTAAAAAAAAAAAAAAATGTGAGAGTTATTTCATTACCTTCAGCATCCCCGCCTGCCACCCACTTCCTCATTGCTGTTTCATGTGAATCATGCAATTTATAGCTAGACAGTCATACATAAATACATACATGCAACTCTTGGTGTCTGTATCTACATTTATAAAACAAATTATTTTATATTTTGTAGCATGCTAGCCCATTGCTTAGTTAATCCAAGGATCTGACATCTGATGAGAAATAGATGAAAAAAAGTGGACGAATCTTTTGGGGCATTAATATTATGTGTGTCTACCTTATAAATTTGATTCAAATGAAGATATTAAATAGATACACTATGTACATAGTGCTATAACATAAAACTGAACCAGGGCGTATATTTATAAAAAAAAATGGAGATCTTTCAACAAGTGAAAGTAAATGACTAGTTTAATAGTATATTCATGCTATATATAATTTTATTTTCTGCAAAAAAAAAAAAAGACGTCAAAGATCTGAATCTTTGGTTTTCTTAGCTAAAGCAAATAATAATATCAGACTTTGAAGCAAAAATTCGCAAAGAATAAATAAGCCAGTTATCGGGATAATTAACTATAATAAAAATGAGTTCAATTGGTATTAAAAAGTTTTATCGCTCTAAAACAAATTTGTACCGTTGTTCACAATATCAAAAGTCAAGAATGTATAATAACTATTTTATAGAAGTAAAAATATAAATTCTTTCTTTTTTTACTAATGTCCGTTTTACCGCTGATGTCACAAATATAATTTAAAAATTAGAATCTATAGGTTATAGATTAAAGCAGTTTCATTCCCGAAAGGCCACATCATCATTTTATACCAATAAGTCAGCATTAAACAATTAGTTTTGCACTTTCAGCCCTCTGATGGTCAGAAAATTGAGTGCAGTTTTTCTTTCTTTGTCCATGAGTACACCAATTGGCTAACAGATTTGAGAAGTTAATAGAGCTACAATGATGATGACGAATCGCCAAAGGGGATTGCCCGTTGGCGACAGCAGTAACTCAGAATTATTAAAATGGCGGCCTTAATAGCCAAAAATACATTATATTATTTACACTACCAGAACGAATGAAAAATCAATATTTCACGGCAAGAAGAAGATGATCAGAGTATTTTTATGAAACTTGGTTATCGTTGATAATTATGTACAAAACTGAACCAGTGGTGTCAATTCCGCCAAAGTTAAGATAATTCAAATTTCAGCGAATAATCTGAAATATTTCCATGGATTTAATTTATTAAAATGTGTTTGGGGGCTAAAGTAAAGAAGCTGCAATACCCTGTCATTCCCAACTGACACCACTGACCAAAACAGCTAATCTCATTTCAAAATTTTACTATTATACATTTACTTTGATTATAATTATGTAGTTAATTTATTCAGATTTTATAAAATTGAATGTTATGCACGAAATCAGTGATATATTTTATCAAATCATGGGTTCCAGAATGCATGTAATTCGCTAATGCTGGTATATACATAATTGTATACATATTTGTGACAGTTACCTTATTTGTAATTAATTTTAATGGTTAAAATTTCATAATATATTCAAAATAAATAAAATAAAATTAGGATATACAAAGCAAAGCTTCATTTAATGAAGTGTCGGTTTCTTTTAGATAAAGTACCTTTTTTTGCACGTAGCAAAAAGAGAAATTAAAGAAACTGGATATCAGATAAATATCAAATACGGCGTTCACCAATCTTTTATTTATTTTTTTCGAAAAAAAAATAAAAAAAGAATTTTTCTACAACAAAGAATTAATTAAAAGGCAATGTTCAAAAATGATTTTTTTTAATAAATTGTTTGACATTTTAAGCTTTGGAAACGGGGGAGGGGGGATTAGTCCCACATATGTATCCATGTACGAGTATATGTATAGGCACACAGGTATGTGGCATAAGAAATAATACATTTTCAAACGAATAATACGCATGTTTTACATCTGTTATCTTGATTGATGATATGTTCTTAAGACGGAAGAACGGGAAAAATCTATGCATGTATATACATAACATGTGTGTCACATTGTCACAAAGACGGCTTATGCCAACATATTATAGGCAGTATTTAAGAGACAAAGTCGTTTACTTTTTGGAAATGTATATGTTATGTACAAATTGGGATTTTGTACCAGTTGCTTTCAAAAAATGAAATCAAGCATTGTATTTAGAGTATTGTTGGGAGAGTAATGTGATGATTGAAATTTCATTGAATAGTGAGTATATATCTCTTGTATTTTTAGTTCTTTAAATGAAAGTTACTCATTAGTGGGTAGTCTATAGCAGGAGTTCTCAACTGATCTTTCAATGAGAACCATCCAAGGCCATTCTCCTGTGACCCATTTTTCTCTCCCATCAAACCAATCAAAAGTAAAGTATCTCATTTAGAGATGGACCGACTTTCGGTCGGCCCTGACATTTGAAAATTTGACGTCTATCACTATCATTCAATAATAAAATTTATTTGATGTATTTTTAAGTGGGAAATGTCTTTATTTATATATATATATATTTCTTATTAAATAAAGGCTGAGTTACTTTCACTTTTGCTCTGCTCTCTGCGACTCATTGGTGGGTTGGGAAACACTGTACTATGATACACTAAAGGTTATGCATACACTTCTACATATTATTCCTAAATAAGTTATTTATGACTGAAGTAAAACTTGGAGACCTAAAGCATAATTGTTCTTCTTTTTCAGTTACTGCTTATATCGCCTACGTCTATATACTTTAACTTTTCCTATAAAAAAAGAATATAAAGACTCATAATTAATTGGTAGCTAGCCAACTACGTCATTCCTTATAATTTTAAAGCTATATTTCATTTAATATGAGGTAATTGTTTACGGATTAACAAGAGCAAAGGTAGTGGAAGAGTTAACATCTATGAAAAAAAAATACATTCGATTCGAGTTGTTAATGTTTTGACAATAATATGAAGTAA
This sequence comes from Lepeophtheirus nordmannii, assembly GCA_963680855.1. NCBI lineage: Eukaryota > Metazoa > Arthropoda > Copepoda > Siphonostomatoida > Caligidae > Lepeophtheirus > Lepeophtheirus nordmannii. Next base: position 28,258,896 of record OY804522.1, on the reverse strand, counting down.
AAACATTTATTTAAAAAGTGTTTTTACGTAGAGTCATCATTCAGAAAATTAAATTAAAAAAAAAAACTGATTTATGAAAAAGTGAATTTCTACTTTTCCTACTACCCATAATAAAAGTCTAAAAAAATGAAATAATAAAATACGGGTTTCAATAATTTGTTTTCTATTTTTGTCAACATTATGGAAGTTGGTCAATTTGGATAATGCATAAACTCTATAAAGATAAATATATAAATACCTTTGCTCCTACACTACGAGATTTGTACTTTTTGTATATTTTTAAAGCAATTAGATATAGGATCCTGAAGATTAGGGTTATTCCTTTTGTTTATTATATCAATGTATATGTATTGATTTCAACATGGCGTCCCTTTTAGTTTATTATAGAATCTATGACGAAGTCTTAAACGCTCTATTTAAAAAAAAAAAAAGAGAAATTTTAAATAAAATTAAGTAATATTTTTATAAGAAAACAAATATCATTCAAATGTAATCAAACTAAATACAACTCAATACAATTACAAATTGATATCAATTAATAATAACATAATTGGATAATTATTGTAGAGTAACGAAATAACGGTACATTTGTTGACCAAATTACTGTTTTAATAAAATGCATTTATTACTATTGATGTATTATATTTTAACAAAATTTTATTTACATTAAAGGCAGACAATTAGAATCAGTGCAATCTGTTCTACATAAATAATTTTTTTGCTTCTTCTACAAGATTTTAAAGCATGCCCAATTAAAGGTAATTTTTTCATGATCAGGAAATACCTTTTAAAAGAAAATATTGTCAAAATCAATAGACAATGTGATCATATCAGGCAATACAAGGTATTTATGCATTTTGGGTTATAACTTGATCATATCTGTGACATCCACACGCCATCAAAAATATATATTCTGAAAACATGGAACAATAAAAGTATGTATTTTTGGATGTCCTTCAATCAGGATTAAGTTTTGAACTCTCACAACAGATTCCGAACAAAGGTATTTGTCTAACTACATACATACATACCTACAAATTTGATCCCTCTGTCACAAACAGAACATTTATAATCAACTAACGGTGTTTTTTTCCTCATATATATGTATAAAGAATTCCAACTATCAGGTTAATAATTTGATTGCCTTTGCAAATCTTTATCTAATTGCAAACACGTGGAATATAGATTAGCAAATTGATGCCCAGTTCTTTTTGTTTTTTTTTGTTTTTGCACATTTAGCTTATGTTACAAATGATTACTAATTGATTTCATAAACTCTGCATTCAATGTAGATTTTTAGGAATGAATAAAAAAAAAATATTTATTTTGAGTGGGGAAGAGAGAATTGAATTTGAATTAATACCTTTGTAATTAGTTATCGGACTACATACATTTGTACGTGTATTTTGTATGGAATTGTACATACAAATGTATATGTAATATGCAAAAATACTAGTAGGTATAAATTTATCGCATTTCATAAAGCAGCCTTAATCTAATGCAGTCAGGAAATATGTGCAGCATCACAGGGTTTCTATGATAAAGCATAGATATTTTTATTTTTTCTTATAAAAAAACCCAACTAGATAACAAGGTATTTAACTTGATGGAAGATCAATTATGGGGTATATACGCACAAAGTATTAAATAATAGTCATAATAATAGGTACATACATCTACCTAAGACGGAAGTCTTATTCATTAAGTTCATTTCAATTAGGTTTCTTCAAAATGTTGGTGTACCTATATACACAGTTCTCGTGTGAATGTATGTACCCATTTATATAGAAGCAGAATATGAATTGACGATGAAGGAAGGTCTATGGTGCTATGTGTGTGCTTGCAAACTATTTAAACTCACATTAAATATGCATGTATTCTGCCTGATTTTGATCTAAAGCATGATCTGTAAATTAGCCAAACATTTTCACTCATAAATCAAATTGAACCTCTAAAAGGCAGAGTGTAGTAATGATAACTTGCATAGATAGATTGTACAAGTTGCAACTCAAAAAATGGAAAGAAAACATTTTTATATAATAAAATGATGGCCTCAATTAATTGTTGCTAGCTAAAATGACGGATGTTATAGTGAACAAATAAAATGCTACTTATGTAACGAACAAAGTGCAACTTGTTGAATCTGCAAGTATATGTTTCAACTTCTACATTGACAAAAATTACCTACCTATAAAGAAAAATATCATAGTACTTAAGAATGTACATCTGATTAGAAAAGGATATGGGTAATTTAGTGGGAAATTTAAGAGGTCAAAAAATATGTAAGGTACAGGTCAACCATTATTTTTTCCTAACGTATACCCATGTTTCATAAAAAGGGAAATAATACAGAGTTCAACCGCTTTTGATATTGTACAATCTACCAATGTATCCACATTAGGATTCACCGACAAAATAAGACTCAAATAAAGGATATTAATGGCCGTGATTTCAGGGATTTACATTTCTTTTTACCTTTCTGTATACGTCTAGAACATTGATGGAACGTAGCCAACGTACATTTAAAGATATAGTCAAGTTCTGAAGTTCATTCAAAGTTTTTTTAATGATTTTTTTTCCTACTTATCCGTACTAGTAACATAAAATATTTTGGGTTCAAACTTCTGAGTGACCTGATTCTATTGTCATTAATAAAGTCGAAAGAGCTACAATTGATTCTACAAGTAATATAAGCAAAATCAAAGCTCTGTTCAATATACTCTTTAGTTAATCCTTTGGATCCGGAGTTCAAGTACTGATACTAATTTTATAGGCCCATAATATGTCGATACCAATAATTACATTAAGAAAATAAATAGAAATGGGCAAACAAAGTATATAGTTGTACGTCTAGCTGAGGTCACTAAATATGTACGATGTCATCAAGACATCACTGATGGAAAGACTTGTTTATTTTTTTTTATATATAAATCAGATTTTTTTAAATTAAATCATAATTCAAGGAATGTCATCGATTGTATAGAAACATTTCTCTGTATTCTTTAGGTTTACAATAGAATTAAGGGATTTGTATACTGTAATAAATCAGCTCTGATGGATTATATCTCGAAAAGTGAGATAAACGTAGGTCTTAGAACAATCTATGTTAAAGTTTTTCAAATATAATCCTATAATCATTCAAAATTGCAACCAATACAACATTTGGCGTCTGAGTAGGTAAAAATCAGTGTATCCGACATGTTAGACTTGTTAACTCTATATAGTTAAATAGGGGAATGCCTAAGTAGGAAACCATCTAAACTGATTTAAAGATCAATTTACATATTTAAGTTAGTGGTAATTACTCAACAGCAGGTACTTTCTTCCTATAAGAGTAAAACTTCTGTAGTCATTAATTACATCAGACTAACAATAATTTATAAAACTTATAAAAATTTACTACATCAATACCTTGAATAACTTGTTGATATAATTGACTTTCTTAATTTCTTTGACCATGCATAGTTATCAAAATATGAGTTAAAAATAATAATTATTTTTTTTAATCACTAGATTTAAATTAGCTAACCCTGGCAATCAAATTTTATATATCTCTTTCCTAGTCACTCCATATTTGCGTTCAATAGCAATTGTTAGCCCAAATTTAAAAATTATATGTTCTATCTAAATATTGTCTGCTTCTTATATTGACTACTGTGTACAACTGATATAATATTAAAAATGATACTTTGATCCAAGATCGATATCTTCAAGAATAAAAACCCCATTTTTCCGTTCAGTTATGAACAAACAAAGGCTTCTAAAATATTATTCGTCAATGGCAGTGACTTTTAACTGGTGTTCTGCAAAGTATTACTGCACCGTGAGAGACTGTTAGGTGTGCTCCAAAAAAAAAAGAAGTAAACCCAACAAAACTGAAAGGTAAATGGATGTAAAATGGATAAAAACAAGACTAAAAAAGCTAATATCATGGAATGCAAAATAAGTGGCGTCCCTCAAATATGGTTAGAAAACACTGATCTATGATATGATCAAAATAATCAAGTGCTAATGACCTAATTCCATTATTGATGCATAGAAAATAGAAGCATACTCTTTATATATCTATAAAAAGAACAACTACATAAAAACATTTTGATGTACATAGATATATTATTTGCATTAACGGACTCGTTCACTTTGAGAAACGAGAAACATAAATAAATTTAAGTGTTAAAGCAAACAACATGACTATACATACATACATACATATTCATAATAATTCATCTATAGATACATAGGTAAACGTTCATTTCTAAGTTATGTGTATGTAGACTCATAAACCTAGATACGTACGTTCGTACCTATGTATGTAGATACATATTAGGATGATAAAGTGGCTCAAATGAGAGCCAATCTAACGGAGATATTCATTAATCAAATCTTTGTTCTCCTTTTTGGTTTTGCATTATGTGTATCTATGTTATGTACATATTACAAGAGAAAATTTTCTTTTGCCTGTCCACGTAAATAGTTTATATATGTACATAGTTACAAAACCCACATAAATAGAATGCAATTAAACGAGTAACAAAAACAACAACAACAACAACAGATGGCCTATAAAAGAGGGTTGAGGCCTCTTCTCTATCTACATACATACTACAAAAAAAAAAAAAAACAGGCCTTAATGATATACATACTATTTTTTTTTATTAATTATTAGACACCAGAGAGATGTAATTATATCTGTTATATATATACAGTAACGAAAGATAAGGAATATATTATTTTTTATAGCTATAGTTTAAATTAAAGCCATTGCATTCCTATGGTTTGATATTATTACTTTTTTTTTTGCTTGATTAATTTTATACATACTATAATAACTCATTCCATGGTATATATATATACTTATATTTGAGTGGACAAGTAATAATTATTTTCATTAAATGATTGGATTTAACTTTTTACATCTAAACATTACTCGCAAATCTTTTAAATGAATAGTTATACATTAGAGAGTTTCATACAAATTAAATATCAAGATATCACCATTTTTAAAACCTTAAAAGTTGTGTGTACAAAATACAAAATGTTTAGAATTGTCCAGAATCCCTCTTCTTTTGTCAAACAAAGGTTTGTGTATGAAGTAAAAAAAATTTCTTATAATGTGAAATTATAAAAAAAGTAAAAAAAAAATTTTTTTTTTTTCTAAGCCATCAAATTATAAAAATATTACGTTATATAATGTTTTTAAAAATAGTTCTCCTGGCTTAAAAAAATAAGCACCCTTCTGCAATAATTATATTTGTCATTTTTTTTAATCATTTATTAAGAAATAGTAGTTTTCAAGTACTCATACCTAAAAATTGATTTGCAAATTTCAAGGAAAAATTAAAGTTATTTTTCAAAATTTATTGAAAAATTTAAACTCTGATTAGCAACATATTAGTACTAAGTCACTTTAGTATATCGCTTTGAAGTACTTTTTTTTCTAATTTCTATGAAAGAAATATTTCTAAGTCATACATGAGGCAATATGGGTCACTAAGGCAAATCGAATTTCAAGGTTTTTCATCTTTATATCTTCATCGAATAATTTTATAGATACGATCGATTGGTCAACAACAATCGTTTCTGTTGTACTATTGGTGTGACCTATAAGTTTTTTTTTGCCATTCTAAGCTTGTAGAAAGAGCTGTGATACTTGTTTATGATACTTCTGCTTGGGTTTATAGATACAATCAGATACATTTATATTATATTTTCTTTACACTGAAATCGAGTAAGAAAACTATGAATATTTAAAACGAAGAATCAGTGTAATGTGTAAATGTTGTTTTCGTATATGATATTATGAAGAAAAAATTTATTAAATTTTAATTTTTAAATCTGTACTAATTGTGACACTTAATAAGTGATTGATAGAATGATAAATTTAATTATTTGAGAAGAGGCGAAGATTATTGAGTTGTTTTTTTTTTTAATTTGAAACTTTTGTATGCGTATTTTATTAAATAGACAGAAGAGGCACAAAAATATATCGCTCAAAACAAACCAGGAAAACTATTTTTAAAAACATATTATAACCTATTTGTATGTAACCTTTAACTATAAAATATTTGAAACTTTTTTTTTTATAGATTTATTTGCAAACATTTTTTGTATCTAGATGTAAACTTCGAGATGATATCTCAATTTTTGGTTTGTATGAAACCCTTTAATGTACATACCACTTCTTCAAAAACTCTGATCATACTGACTACTCGTCCTTATCCATCAATGAATAATAAGGGGAAGTATAGTTCTTACTCTCAACAAGTATTGTCTTCAATTTTAAACTTGTCATTGTTTATTTGCTTTAACGATTTGAGCCATTGGTGAAGGCACCCAAGACTACCTTGTGAGCTACAAAAAAAACCCCTCTTAATTATTATATATATATTTTAAAGTTTTGATTCAGTTTGACTTTTTATATGAAAACCACCCTTTGTACACAAAAAGAATAAAATGTTAGTTCGTATCGCAAACACATGCCTCTTGTCTCGAACTGTTTCAATTCAAATATCTTGGTATATCTGTGGAAACAACAACTCGAACGGTTCTAAATATTGTTAAATACTCGAAAATAAAATTTGTACCAAATATTTTTGAAATATTTTATAAATACACGATTATGGTAATAGGTTGAAATTTCTTCCAATCAACGTAAAAATGTCTAAAGCTGTAGATTTCAAATTGGGGGCGAGAGAGATCTTTCTGGAAGGGTGCCATATTTGGGTTTTTTTGCACCTTACCTATAGTCTACACATTTGATATCAACACGTGTATCTTTTAACAACAATATATAGAGATGTTACACTAATAAAGGAAAATCAAATAAATCTGGACAATGATTGAGAAAGTCAAATGTTTTGTAGGAAAGTTATAAAACATTACTCAGCAGATGGTAAAATGATAAATTTAAAATGTGTATAGACTAATAGACATACCAATGGACAAAAAAAATGATTAAGTGTTTTTCAAGCCATCTAAAATATGGACGATAATAAATTATTAGAAATATTGAGTATTCTTTTTTTTACATGGAATAATAATAATAATAATAATAATAATAAAATAGTGATAAATCTAGCAGACAAATTATAATTAGATCAAAATTGATGTAGAGAATAAAAAAAAATATATTTATTTGGTTGTTTATGAGTGACAAATATTGAGACATCATAAGGGTTTAACACAGAGATAAAGAAAATTACAGAAGAGACAAAAGTTGCTCAAGACTGGACCATTGACTTTCCCTCACATTAACTGTATGTTCAAGGGATGTTCCATGGATGACGTCACATAACAATATAATATTTACAACAAAAGATATTTGAAGTTCGGGTAATTAGTTTTACTGATAAATAAAACTGTTCAAGACGAACAGTTTCACAAACTATCATTTTATTTTGTATTGTATTGATGGATTATATTACTTAAACGGTATTGAAGTAACAAACCATAGTCTAGCAAACCAACAACTGAACAATTATATATATAAATATATAATTTTCCATTTCTTACAATTGAATTAATCGTGAAGGCATGTGGTTTTAGATTTACCCAATCATGTCCATCTGACAATTGAAAAAGGAAATCCCTTTAACATCACTTTTTTTCCGTCAAAACTGATAGTGGAGCTATAAAACAAAGTAAACGCGCCAGTTAGTTAGAAATGACCAAAATTTTTTCCTTGCAGGACGTCACTTTTGATTTAAATGACTTCAAATTTGTCTTCCCTTTGGAGAAAATTCACCTTTTTCTTAAGTGAATTAAAAAAGTAAGTTTATTGAGTTATGTAATTAGTTATAGAGAAGTACATGACATTCTCAGCACCCCTAGCGGACAAAAGAGTAATCTTGTAGTCAACTAAATGGTAGTTAATTTGCCACTCTTTCATACCCTTGGTTTAACGTTAATTTACTTCTAAGTAAGAAAAAAGACGTAATTGTCAAAAATGCCATTTATTTAGGCTGTTTTTTGTTGTTGTCATAATTGATTTAATTCATTAATATCCTTGTAAATATATAACTTGTAAATTGCATATAATAAAGTCAAATTAAGGGAATTATCATGCATTATTCAAAGGATATAATATGCACTCCTACCACTGTGCTTATGGGTGACTATTATTGAAAATGCTTTGATTAATTCTGTAAATATCATGAACACATTAGTGATAATAAATATGATAAATCACTTTGTCTAAGACTTCAATATTGACATACACATATGTACTAGCCTACATGCATGCATACATATCTATTAATTATATCATCTAAATACATAAGCAATAAGCATGGGTACCCCCAAATACCTTTGAATTGATTAATGGTCTTGGCCCTGCATTATTTGAAGCGTATAGTAATGCAACAGATTAGTGCAAAACAAAAAGGCATTTTCATTTTATATATATATATATATGTATATACCTTCAAGTGTATGTAGCTAAGCGTATATATACCAGTCAAGAGTGAATTCCCGTAAAAAATTATTTTAGAAATATTGTATGTAATCTCAGATAACTCGAATTTGAGTGAACCAATTCATTTTGTTCGAGATATGAAAAACAAACAAAAAAAAAATGGTTAATTGTCTATGTATTATTACTTTTTTAATTGTCCTATCTACCTTCAATAATTAGTTTTTTTTTCATAAATTTGGAGATTTATACGTAATAAAATAACTTTTCTTAGCATAACCTTATTTATTTTCATTTCAACATATATGGTATATAATAACTTTAAATTATTTCATGAGCAACACATATTATGTATTTTTTCTCTAACTGATTATTCTATAACTTGAATTGAAAACACTTTAAATATCGTTAAGCTACAATAAAACAATATTTTCTACCTTGTTATTTATTTTAAATAAAAGGGAAGAACTCTACACAAAGTCAGAATTTGACAACTAATTCGAGTTTATTTATATCAAAAAACTATAATAAGTGAATGTATTTTATACTAGATTCGTATTAAAGACCGGGCTCTTAGATTCGAGATATCCAGATTCTACTATAAACTTAAATAGTTAAAGTATACATATGATCAACAAAAACAAAAACAAAAATCGACTGGGGGGGGGGGGGGAGCTCCATAAATCATTTTGACTTTCTCTCCTAAAAAACAAGTATGGGTAGAATTTACTTTTTATTCAAAGTGATATATACGTAACATGATTTTTTTCCTATCCCAACCCGTTATTTAGCAAATATATACATCGTTTGTCATGGACAAAAAAAAAAAAGATTTAAAAAAAATATTTTTTTGCACGTTAAGTTTACCATGAAATCATGTCAGATAAACATTAAGAAAAAGTTACTGAGTTGTTATTTTTTTTTAAGACAAAAACAGGGCAGGAGTAATTCATTTAACCATTTTAAGAGAATAAGGACTCCTGATTAAAGATGAATATATATATTTTTTTTGAATTATATTCTCTTTTAGCTAGACTTGGAGCTAAAAATATTATGAGTCGATTATACATATATACTAAATACATAATGAGGAAATTAGAGCATACATAGTCCAAAGGCAGATAATTCACTCATACATCGATATGATTAAAGTTGTAGCTAAATCAATGATCTTGAGTACTTATCGTTGCATTGACTGTACACACTTCATGATGGAGATATATTTAATATGCATATATCTATAACATATGTTTATGCAGATTGACATAGTTTTTTGTGAATGATATTTTATTTGCAGGGATTAACGAAATGTACTTCTTAAATTACAAATGCCTTATCAGGAGTGAAGGATAAAGTTTTCATTCACGTCATAGATTGTATTAAAATTGAAGAGTCATCATATTTGAGTTATATTTCTGAAAAACCAAATGAATACAAATATGTATTTAAAAATATGTAACTAATAAGAAATATTCCTGCCATAAATTTATCTCCTAAACTTCCCATAATAACCGCGGAGTATATCTACGAAAATAAATTATACATAAATTCACCGTTCAGTAGAAAAAGAGAAGAAATATCTTAAATTAAACTTTATCAACAAAAACAAAGAAAAATAATTGATTTATTAGGCTAAAGATTCTTAAGTTTTATTTATTAACAAAGTAAATTAATATCTATACACACATATATCTACTTTTTTTTTAAATCGAGTTCTATATGAATTTTGAATAAAAAGAACCTTTACTTAGGAATTTAAATATTGCTCCTATCCGTATTTGATTAAATATATATACATGATAAACTTTAATTAAAATCTAGCTCATGAGGTTTTTTAAAGTTAGGCTTTAAGAATAATTTATTTGTAACCTAGCAAAGAATGTTGTGTCAATAAAGTTTCTTCTACAATAATGAAATTGCATTGATGTTGCTAGTAAGTATGTCTGTTAGGAATTATTAGCATACATATATGTTAATAAAGTTATACGATCAATAAGATAATAATGATTTAGAGCCTCTAGCATCTACCTATTTAGTCATTACCTCACGTGATTACTTGATAATTAAAGGACAATATCTTTCCGTCTTTTTAACATGGCTGTTCAAATAACAAAAGATTTTTAAACAATTATCATAATCATTGATTTGAAGTACTTATAACAACATAGAAGTGCTATGTCTAAGTGTTCATTTGAAATCTGAATTGCATTAATAAATTATACAATTCTAAATAAACATAAATATAATATAGTTCACGGGTGATTAACTGAATCTTGGATTCATATCACAACATCCCTTCCCAACCTCATTGAACTCTGTATTCAATATGATAATTATATTTTGCTTTGTTGTTTACTCAAGTAACAAATGTTTCTGCTACCTCCATAAACAAAAATAAATACGTATCAGTATTGATTTGAGTCAAAAACTAAAAGGAGGCCCATTTTCTCTTCGGATTATTATTCCTGCAGCTATAAGAACCATTATAGCTGCTACTAAACGGATATAACCTAATATCGGTAACCAAAAATAAATTAAATAGAATTAAAATATGTTTCTAGAAGAAAAATATTACTCAGTGTATTGTTTTCAGGAAATTTTTTAAGTAACTTTTTCTATACTTTAATCGTCTTTAAATCGTTGAACCCTAATTCATCGGTCACTGATAGTGGACCAAAAATTTGGAATATGGCTGTCATACCTGAGGAAAGAAATGATTTTGATTTGAACATCAAACGATGAACATTTAGAACTGAACTATAAGTCAAACTTATCATGAACTGAAAAATTAGAACTAATCAACTATTATGAGTCAAGGTCCAGTTAAAAGAGTTTTATTGTATGCATAAGTCCTGAAATTTTTATTAAATAACATTAATAAAAATAAAACAATCAATTTGAGAACTCACTTTGATTTTTACTAATTTCATATTCAGAAATTCTTATAAAACAAGTTTAGTTAAAAAACTTGAAAATAAATACTTTTTTAATGATTCTGCTAAAATATAACAAGTCAGTAGGTTTATAATACTAAACTTTAATTATATGCTCAACCGCTCAGACATTATAAATTTGTCACCAGGGACTTCATGCTATTTAATTATATGTTCTCTTCCTGGGACCAAAGGTCCAACTACAACACACAGAAAAACCAGATTCGGATTATGGCCAGCCAGTTCAATAGTCTTAATCTACATTTTTAGATCAAGTGGTCCAAATTGAAGTTTCAGATGAAATCAATCCAAATTGAATTTTTATACGGGACTGATTTAGACCTAATGTACCAGGACCAGGACTGATCCAAAAAATGAAATAAATCGTCATGATGTGATCTTTTTTGTATCTCACAACCTTGAGAATAATCAATAATCAGCATCCTTTGCCCTCCTAAAAGAAAAATAAGGAAATGCTCAAAATTAATTGTTGTTAGTCAGTCCATTCTTTCCAAATGTTGGACTATTCTTCATTGCATGGTAGGGAATAGCTCATACCTTAACAAGAGTTTTTGGGGCTCAATTAATCAACGCTAATGAAGGGAATGAGAAGTAAAAAGATATGCAACTGACTATAAGATGGACTAAAGATGCAGTAATTGACGAGCATTCAACTCAAGATTAAATGAGGAATCCACTTAATTCTCAGTTAATAAGGATCATCTGAGTCGTACTGATAAAAAAAAAAAGAACCAATCTAAAATTTTCAAAACGAATTGCAATACTAATAGTATATGCAATATTGTACTTCAATGAACAACAAATGTCAATGGTTGATGGATAAGAGGATATAAGGAGTTCAATTGTTGCTTACGTAAACTGCTATGTACAAAGAAGGAGTGATTATTCCATTATTTTTCTCAAGGAAAAAGATTTCAATGGGCCAAGGTACTTCTATAAATACCTATCTACCCATAATAGTACACCTATGTACATACATTTATATAAGCAAACGACATAAAAGTCTTGAACGAGTTTTTGAGCCTATAGATCATTAATCATAAAGCAAAGTCAAATCTACTTTTGATTTTATTTTTTTGTTGAAAAAATAAAAAAACTATTTGTCTTTTTTTTGACGACTTTTAGTTCAAGATAAGGTTGGTTTTGATATTCAGTGAAGAACAAAAAAAGACATATATATATATATATATATATATGTAATGTAACTATTACAAACCGATTGTACAAGTTACAGTTTGTCCGTCTCATAGCACATTTTTTAATTATAACACTAGCTATTTTATTACCTACTATTAATTGAAGCTGTTATTTTATTAAGATCTACTAAAATTACTTTTTTATTATATATTTACGAGTTATGGAATTGTTGATATTTGAACTTTAAAATGTGTCACAAATTACTTATCAATTAGTTATCTTCACTGGGAAACCACAAAATTATTCCAGCAGTATATCGAACATCTAATAGAATCATGGCATTATACATATCGAAAATATGATTCACTATTTCAGTTTTTGATTGCAGATTGTAGAATCTGCTTATTGTACAGGTCACAACTTTTACAGCACATAACTTTGTTGATATAAAAAGGTCATAACAAAAAAAATAATTTGATTTAATGGTATATATTTTTAGTACTACAATCATAAAAGTGGCATGGTTACCACTGGCAAGGTCATTGGTATCCTTGATTAAAAAAAGAAGGGGCTTGCTTATCTTTATACCCACTCCACCTGGTCATTAAGCTAACAAAAAAAATTAATTATACTTTTATGAGGTGTTTGCATGAAGGGCATAAAAAAATTACAACACGAATGATTGAGCTACAAATATTTTATCATCCTCAAATTAATGTTACGTAAATTTTTGTTAAGGCCCTTTATAAAAATGTTGATTGGTTCATTAATAAAACGATGGATGGTTTTGTAAAATCTTGATTAAATACATAATATGTACATGTCAATTTTCATTATATAAATAAAAATAAATATTGGCCTACTTATCAATAACTATTTTTATTACTAACTGAGTGGAAATTTTTGTAGAAAAATTATTTTTTTAAACAAAAAAAAATCTGTCTCCAAACATATGTTTTTAAATATTAGTAGTACATGGGATTTGATTTATTAGGACCACAATGAGAAATGATTAGTCTTCAACGTGAGACTAATTCTTAAAGATCTTGGTTTTATCCTGGTTTCGTTGTCCTGATCAAAGCAAATAAATTACAATTTTCCTCTAAAAAAACATGAATTTTTTTCTTAAATCGAGACAATCCCACAAAGTCTTGAACTCGGCTTCTCAAAGTTTTGATTTTAAGTAAGGTGATCTTAAACACAACAATAGTAATGACTGTCTACTAACACGCTCTACATTTTACCTACAAAATAATTAATAGACCATTGTAAGAGAATAATCTCGTAATTTTGTGATTTCATCGTTCAAACGAGTTGTAAAGTTCTGAAATTTAGGTTAAAAAATAAAAAATATGTAATATGTAAAAAAAATTGGACTTTTTATAGGAATAAATATCATATATGGACTGTTTGAGGTAGAAAATTTAATTATCTGGATTCAAAAGTTATACAAATTTCGGGAGGGTGAGGTGAATTTTATTGACCACCATGTAAACATTATGATGAATCCTATTACACATCTGAATATTAAAACTAAATCTATAAAGATTAATCTTTGATGCAACAATTGAAAAAAAGAACCTTTATTTATTTTTTTAAATATTGCACTTGCAACTTGCATTATTTGACATAAACTCAAACTGCAACAACATATCTTTAAAAAATTCTCACATCTCAACGACAAAAAAAAAAAAAATTCTGTATATGTACATATATGATTAATACTTTTTCATTGCCACATATTTCAAATCTGTAATCTCAACAAAAAAAAAATGAAACTTGAATCTCTACATAGAACTGTTAAAAAGACTAATGCTTTAGATGTTGCAAAATGATAAATAATGAAGAATCAATGAATCACGGCTTTTTGGTATATAAAAACGAACTTATGCATATGTGTTTGAGTTTTTAGAAGGAAATAGTCAAGAAATTGTTAGTACAAACGATACAAGTTCCCAGACATTTTCTATGATTAAAAAATGATAGTGTAAGTTATTAACTTATTCCCGGTATTAATGATGAAAATGATTGAGGTGTTGTCCTTGTTCTGAGAGATTGTTCAAAAATTAAAATTTGTACAATTTGTTCACCCTATACGAACTAATCTTGTCTATAGGTCACAAAGTGTAATTAAATTCTCCTCTTTACCAAAAAAAAAAAAAAAAGAACATGAAAAATTCGTCAATCGTGATCGAACCCATATTTTCTACGTCTATATAGAGGACTAAAAAGTATCTGAACGCCATTGGTAATCTGGAGGACAGGTACAGGTTCGACAAACTCAATAACTATGGATAAGGAACCTACATATATGACCACGCAATAGGAAGAGGCTGCTCTTTCAAGAGTCAGACGTACCAAAGAACAAACAAACGATTTTGCTGTATAATTTATTTTTTGAATTATTCAGATGGAGAAGAAAGGAATCCATTCTCATTCTCCTTGGCTCAGAAATAAAAATTCTAAATCATACTTTTGTTATGGATCCAGTATTTGGATACACAACACATTTCTTGCAAATTGCGGACTTTGGATTATAAATCTTGACTTATTTATTTATTTTTTAGAAAATGTTTCAGGATATACATATGTAGCACCTGGTATCTCAAATAGACATAAATTAGTATTATTTTTATAATTTTATTTCTTACAAATTAGTAACGACCATATTAGTTTTTGCAACATCCATCAATGTAAATACATTGAAGCATAGCATGAACCAAGCGAATAAAAAACTTCTCATAATAATATAATTTTAAAGCCATTAAGAAGAAGATTGTAGGTGTTTATTAAATCCGACCTATCTAAAATTTGACTCATTTGCTCAACGGAAAATTAAATGCATCAAGCAAAATATGAATGATAAAAAGCGTTTAGCTTGCAAAATATTGCCTAAAAAATATGAAAAAGGATATAGAAAGAGGGAAGTCAAATATGGAGTCGGAATTAAAGAACTTCCTTCCTAAATATTTTATAAATTTGTTATTATACTACTAAAATATATGAAGATCAATTTGAGATTCTTTGAGCTTACAAATTAAAAAACATGCATTGACAAACTTTTTAATTAATAATATTTTTTTTATAACATCGAATCCAAGGGATATGTTGGAGAGATCATTAAATTAGCTGTCTTTAGGTAATTTTAAAATAACTAATAATAATCTGTCGAAATTAATTATTATTACCGATATTTTATTTCCCTACAAAAAAAAAATCAATTTTTGCCAAATTAAAAAACATATCGATTTTTTTTAACACAAAAGATAAAAAGGAACTTAAATGTTATTAATTATATCGAAAACTCAACCGTTTCTGAGTAATCATAGGAGTTAATACACTATGTATTAATCTTTTTGACCCTGACAAGCAATGCCTGTAATTTAAGGTATGTGACATTACATTAACTGTCATAACTTTCAAGACTTTTTTTAAAAAGTATTAGAGATAATTAATTGTCAAAAACTAAAAGCTAACATAAATCCTAGCTATGAGAGATCACATTGGCCATACATACATAGAATAAAACTGAATCCACAATCTAAAATATGTATATAATGCAATTTCAAAATCAAAAATCTTTGTAACTGATCTGCTTTGCCACGGCAAACGATGAAGGAAATTGTATTTACAATTATATATTGCCATTCTTTGAGTTTCTATTTGATTATTTTTACTGGAATCTTCAAATTATATTTTGTACAAAGAAATCAGTTTACAAATTGGTTTTTTGAACCTTCTTGAATGTGTAGTTTTATGTCTGTTGAATGATTAGTGCGTGATGAAAATAAGCTTTAAAATAAATGTAAAGTTAAAAATAAAGAAGGTAAAAAATATTTTTTTTAATAATGTAAAAACAATCCAGACCCAAAATATATTTTTTTGGAATACACAAGAATCAAAATTTATTTTGTTAATTTCAAAATGTTAATATCTCTCCATTCCTAAAGGAGTACTAATGTGACCAAATGCTTTTTTGGAATTTAAAATATGCTTCCCTTCGTTGTACAATAATAAATTCATGAAAAAAGAGATTTTAATTACAAATTTAAATATGTATATGAAGGAGTTTCATTCATTACGTTAGAGTATAAATATTAAAAATGCATTTATTGATGAAAAAATCCTTTTATATAACATCATGTGAATCTTAAAAAATCATGAATTTCAAAATACCTACCTACATCCCGGTTTTTTTTTAAAGAGATGTTTGAACCATTGTGACAGATTAATTTAATCTGATGTACCTTCCTTTGCGTACCTGAATATATCTATATAAAAAACATCTTCTTGATACAGTTTTCCATGACAAAGGATTCTTTTGTTATTATTATTTTTAAGGAAATATCTTAAGAAAATACTTTCTACATATGTTGGATATAAAAAAAAGATTTTAAGACATTCCTTAAGCCACCACAATGAAATTTCCCTTCAAATTGTACTCACCGTAGTTGAGAAATACTTATGTATATATGTGGCTATTATGTGCCTAGATACATAAGTACAAAGCACCTTGCCTAATGCATATGACACATAAGTAA
Organism: Lepeophtheirus nordmannii; assembly: GCA_963680855.1. Lineage (NCBI taxonomy): Eukaryota > Metazoa > Arthropoda > Copepoda > Siphonostomatoida > Caligidae > Lepeophtheirus > Lepeophtheirus nordmannii. The sequence goes on along the minus strand of OY804522.1, from coordinate 28,241,854 downwards.
ATCTTCCATAGATTTTACTCCTTCTCCATGGTATTTTTCCCATGTATGTAGGTATGTAGTGGAAGAAGAAAAACCACCCCTTTCATATGAATCTCTTCTTCCTAAAAAGGACTGGATTTACCTTTTTCTAAGCTGACTCTTGATAAAAAAACTATTAGACTCGATAATAATGATGGGAAATATTTAAATCAAAGTTACTTTTGGTTTGTTTGTTTCTTGTATTAAAAGGGATGGAGAAAAAAAAATGAAGAACAGGTTTTTTGGTTTGTTTTTATATTTCAAGTCAATTGAATCTAAAAAATAATAATATTAAATAATAATAATTTAAAAAAAGGACACATAAATCAAAATTGGTAGGCAAATATTTTATGAACAAAATATTTATAATCGATTTTTTTCCCCTTCAAATCTATGAAAATGGACCTTATCAAAGATATACACTTGAAATAAAAATAATTCACTTAAAAACTATCAGAATATAGTAGCTTAGATGAAAAGTTCATATTAAAAAATCAATTTTTGAATAAAGCTGGCTACTCAGATTCAAAATATGTAAGACTCAGTAAGATAGTTTTAATTGCAAGTTCTTCCTCCCTTACAACGAGAACTTTTGATTTTGGGTTTTAGTGCGTTTGATTAAGAGTCTGCTACTCGTGCTCACGAATATTTCTTTTCAATAGGATTGAGATAATTTAGAGAGACACTTCTTTTGTGTAGAAAATCAAGGATTTAGAGCTGAAATTACACGTAAGATTCACGAACCCTGAATCAAATTCCAAGTGAAGTAAAATAAATATAAGAATAAAAAAATACTTATCAAGGAGTTGAAACATTTGTTGTACACGCTATTTTATTATGGATTTAAAAAAGGATATTCTTTTGGGTCAAGTTTAGCAGAAATATTACTATACAGTAAATAGTGTTGTCATCAGGATTACATATAACACAGACAGGACCTTTTTTTAATTCACATATTAAGGATCAATGTAATCCTGTAACAATCTTATTAAAAAAAAACACGAAAATAAAGCCATAGACAAATTACCAAGTATGTCCACCTAATCAATCATTTATTTTTTTCATGGTGAAATCAGAAGGTTACTCCTTTCTCCCTCTAAATATATATTATCACAATATTAAGGTACTTCAATTGCTTCGAGCAATTCTCTGATACATCTTGGATAATAGCTTCATTATTTTAGTCCTACATATGTATTATAATCTTATAATAGAAAATGTTCAACTTGGACAACACAATGAAGTCACTTGATCGTTAGCAAATTAATTGTATGGAATTATGAATGGAAAATTAATCACAAAATAACGATTGCAACTCATGTTAAGCGTCCAAAAGAGTCGAGATATATTTATTATCTATATGGCTCCGTAGGAGTGCCTTTGTTGGATTCATTTAAAAAAAAAAAAACTGCACTTGCAACAAAATGACCTTTTAAGCCTATGCACTTGTGATGTGTATTGTAAGACTAAAAATATTATTGTACCATTCTAAGGGTCAATTATGGGAAAAAAAATCATTAATACAGATAAATAGGAATCTCTATTTCCCTCCAATTAGACTTGGGTAAATTAATCATTTTGATATAAAAATAAACATTCAGTCAAAAAATGAACTGTATTAAAAAAAAAAAACACTTAATAACTCGATAAGTGTTTGGTATTTTTTACAGACATTAAAAAGATTAGCTCATAAAATGTTTCATAACTCATCCAACGAGCTATGATAACTATTTAGATACAAACTTAAGATCAAAAGGACATTTAAAAAAAAAAGGTGACTCTTGTTTTAAGAGCAAAACAAACAAAAAATATTGAGCCAGTTTTGAAGTCATTAATGGATATAAAATATAAAAAGGAGATAAGAGCAACATTAAGATGCGTGATTTTGATGTCAACACATTGCTTTTAGTTTTTTTTTTTAATATAATTATATCTATATAAAAAAAATCAATTTATTGGATGGTAAATCATCTTATTTAATTGGTATTATTAAAAAAATTACATAACACATTTATAAAAATAATAATAATAATATTTATTAACTATCATACATTAGGATAACAAAATAAACATACAAAGTAATTGAAACAAAAGTATTAATATGGTAGCAATGGTATATATACAACATTTTAAGAGAACAAAATAATTTTAATATCACAGACTAGTAATAAAGAAATGATTTGTGGAAAAATAGAATAGAGAAATTTGTACTATTTGAATTACGTGTTTGTTTGTTTGTTTGCTTTGTTTCTTTACAATAACTTAGACTTTAAAAAAAGTTAGGATTTGTATGCTCAATGACACACTTTTTGCAACACTTTTTAATGGCATGATAGCCCTCAATGGAAATACCTCCACAGTCTTGAATATTTAAATGTCTCAAATCCCTACATTTAAAAGCAAGTTCTCGTATCCCCACATCACTAATCATTTCACAACTCTTCAAACTCAACTTCCTCAATTTGCAAGACTTTTCCGCCAAATTTCGCAGACCATCATCTGTGATATCACATTTCCCTAAATCCAGAGAGCGTAAACGAGTCCCTATAGAGTCCCCAATGACAACTAGGGCTCCATCACTCACAGATTCGCATCCGCGGATGTTTAAATAGCGTAGCTTATAGCAAAGGCGTGTAATTTGCGATACACCCGAGTCCGTGATGCGCTCACATTTGGCAACGCTGAGATAGCGTAGACTTGGCCCTAGTTTGGAAAGTTCATAGAGACCAAAGTCGGTTATGGCAGCTACGTCGCAGAGGGAGAGTTCCTTGAGTCCAAGACAAAAGGTTGCTATGTATTTGATTCCAACATCTGTAAATGAAAAAGAATAAAAATAAAAATAATAATAATTGAAAAGTCATTAAGTAGAGCCCTTATGTACATATAACGTATGATTCTAGAATCCTTCAGGGCATGAGAGGAGAAGGGGAGGCAATTCATTATTATTCCTTTTTTGCATTTTGAGGTATGTGGAAATATCGTATATGTATATATGTATTTTTTCAAGGCACATTCTTTCATCCTCATTTCGTAGAGGGGTGGAATAATAATGAACTATCCCCCCTCCTTCATATTTTGAAGGATTTAATTGCCCTCATTTCACAATTAAAATTAAGTAAAACCCCTCGTCTTCCTACAACCAAACATTATCACAAAATACATATATGTATATGTACATATATTCATTAAAGATTTTTTGCCCTTTTGTAAAAAACCGTTCATTTGATCCGCTTTTGTTTTGTATTTTAATGTTTTCTTGTAACCAAAAAATAATGTTATTTAAAGAAAATAACTCCTTAAACTGTGGTGAAAAAACAAATATCTAAAGAGCAAACATAAAATAAGTTATATTTTTTCTCCACCAAATTGAATGCCCCATAGGGCTATTCAATTAATGTTCTATCATTTTTATTCTTAAGCTTTGATATAATCAGGGTTATTTATCATAGAAATATTCCAAAATAACTATGTAAGAATTAATAAATGTATTTATCATCACATTTAGACCCTCATTACACACTAACCAAGTGCATTAAACTAGTAATGTTTGGTGTGTGTGTTTTTTTTTAAATAATATTTAATTTTGTATTCCTCGTGTTTCTTATATAAAGTAAAAAAAGAAGAATACAAAAATATAAAAAAAATACATTTGTTTTCATTGTCGATTATAATTTAGTTTATGTTTGTTTGTTCCTCATATTGACTAAATACTAGACTTTTGAACAGTATTTAATTTTCAAAAACCTTTTTTCAAAATCAATTATTTACAGGTTTTACTCATACACCAGCAAATAATTAAATTTAATTTGGTTTTCCACATACAATTTAACTTGGTCTCGTAGATTTATAGGCAAATACTATAAATAATCAACATTGAAGTAAAGTGTTAGAAATTAAATGCTTTTTTATAAAATATTGATTCTTATATTATATATAATATGCCAAGGGCTTTTTTTTTTAAATTATGTCTTATAAATCCGAATTTTGTACTTTAATATTCCTCATTTTTTTTGTTACTTTTTTTTAATGAAGTAAAAAAGGTAGATATATTAGATATAAAGATGCATTTTTCACATGTTCCTTTTTTGAGTACATGTTTGTTCCACACAAATGTTTATAATTAAGTTCTTTGATTCTTTTGTTGTTTTTTGGTGAAGAGCTCTAAATAAAAAACCCGTGCAGCACCCTTCTTAAGTAACTCCTTGAAGTAGATCTCTTTTGATATTAAAGCAACAAAATACATTTATAGAACAAAGGGATCTTGTTGGTCATTTCTTGAACATCATTGATTTTAATTTAAAAACAAAGAAACATAATATATAGGACTTTAAGAGTACAAATTGCTTGTTATGAGGCTTGAAAGTTATTATTATCAGTGATGAAAAAAGATATGGACCCAAACGAGTGACTATAAAGTGCATTTCCTTTTTGTATGTACGCTGTTTTTTTGGCAAGGAACTTAAAGGAACCTATATATATATATATTTGTGCTTTGCATCACTTTGATTGTATCCATTCTGGTGGGTCTTAACAACAAAAGATTAGCTCAAGATAGTAATAATTAAAAAGGATTAAAAAAAAAAAATAACAATTATGAAAATATAACTTGCTGCAGCATGCCTTTTAATGGTTTGTTCTATACATACATATATGTTTTTGTTGAGTATTACCAAGTATGTTCTCACATATTTTGACAAATGATACTGAACCAAAAGATGAGAATAATACAAAATACAAAGAGCTACTACGATGCAAAAATAAAAATAAATTCCTCTGGCAAATTTGAGTTATAAATGGTTGTCTCATCTCATCCATTATAATTGAGGATTTGTTGCCATTGATTGAAGAGAACCTCATACGTAGTAGATATGACGTCAATTTACAAATAATTTATCTTTCAATTTCGAATTAATTATAACATTAATGGATCTGTTAAGAAATAGTAGGGTGATTCATAAATTTTCGTTCTAGATAATTTTGAATCATGTTTTTTAATATAATTACTATTAAAATTTACCCAGACGCAGGATAAAAAAAAAAGAGGACATTTAGCCGTTTTAATCAATGGAAACTATCCAAGGGACATAATTGTAAGGACTCAAGGTATTTTAACCCATAAAGCCACGCCCTATTGTTTAAATATATATCATTGTCATTCTCTTCTCATTTTTATAAATTATTATCTGGAATTTCTAGTCGGAGTCTTTTAATGTTCCTTGAGCTGTACAAAAGCTATGAAAAAAAAGTGATGAAACGTAGCAATTAATTAACTTGGGAAAATGTTCTTGACTCGGAGATACTTTTCTCCCCAGAAGATGCTGTTTTTGTGCTACATAAATTTAGGTTTAAAAGAAGTCGCTTCATAATTTCTCCTCGTAACGAATGTAAATTTTTCTTCCCTTTGCAGAATTTACCCTATTTATTGAATTAATAAAGTGAATTCATTATATTGTTGAATAGTTGGTTATAGAGTAGTTACAGGCGATTATTTTTCTAAGGTTGTAGTTTCAAATAAAAGTGCGATATGTAGATAGAAATATTAAGAGTCTCTTGTGTTTTATTATGTATGCCCAATTGCAGCAAAAGAACTGACGAACAAGGTATGCTGAGTAACGAGAAAATGCTTCTAGTGAGCAAAAAAAGCTTGGTCATTCGATTAATTTCCTTGTTCTTTAACGAGATTTTTTAAGAGAGAAAGATATATAAAATAAGAGAAATCAACATAATAATTTTGATTAAGATCATGGCCAATCATTGAGATCCCTCCTGATGATTTTCATCTGATTTTTATTCGAGAAGCATTAATTTTGAAAATTAACATTCATAAGTCAAAACTCTCAGTCCAAAATTACAATGTCAGCTCTTACGATAAACTTCTTTCAAAGCAGTATTATGAAAAAATAAAGACCTCTGCGCTCGTTAAAAAGAGAAACGCTTTTATTTCATAGTAAATTCTGCGCCATTACACAACGAGGCTTTTAAGATAAGCAAAAATACTATCTCCATTAAGCTGTTTTTCATCAGTTGACCCTTTTGATTTAATGCAGCTGACTGATATACATATATACAACATGTTAAATTAAGGATTGCGCGCCTTTTTTTTGAATTTTTGAATATTATACAAGTATTAACGATTGATTTATATATTGGTAGAACTTATCTATTAATTATAGTATATCTAAATAAAAGTTGGCAACAAGAAAGATACAGTTAACATATGTTTTTCATAAATTTCCCTTTCCCTTTTGAGAGTCGAGGTTGCGAGTGCACAAAAAAGCTCGTTGTGTATGTATGTATATGTATCAATATCCTAAACCCCTGCTTCAGAATAAATTCCTATTTAAAGTATTTAAAAATTCTTATCAACTACAAGGAAATAAGTAAATAGAACCATATTATGTACACATTGACGAAGAAAAAAACATTAATGTACGTGCGCCTCAAGGTTCCTTATTATCAACACAGGACCTGATAGCTAGTAGTACATACATATGTACATAAATATATGTAGTCTTGAAACGAATTATTATGAGCAATTTTTTATTTGTTTGTGATTCCCCAGCAAATAAATAAATAGCTTTGTTGAAGAGTTACATTAACCTTTATTTTTATTCTTCTTATCTTTTTTTTTTCTTCTTCAAATGATTGAAATGAAGATAAAGAACACTAAAACAGTGCACGACTTTTAAAAATACATTCATATATATATATATATATATGTAAGAGATGTGATATAAAACATTTTCATCATTTACTTTGCTGCTCATAAAATGCGGAATTGAATGTGGCACCACCGTCATAGGTGTATGTATATATGTATTATATACAATTACAAAAAGCAAATCATAGTTTTCATTTTATGCACAATTGAGACCTCTGCCAAGAAAACGTATTTTTGCCAGCTCCACCCTTAAAATTTGTTTTTTATTTATTCATGCTGTTATTACAAAAGTTTCATAAATAACTATATAACTCTAAATATGGTTTTTTTTTTAACTCTTAAACACCATATATATATATATTATTTCATTATATTACTTTGATGTGAATATGTTACAAAGTGCAATAAAAAAATAAGGCAGATAATTTTAAACAAAAAGTATGTATTTGACATATTATGTGAGCTATGCAATCACTGATTGACGTTTCATTTTATGTTGAATGAGTTTATGGAGTACTAAGTTTATGGCTCTTATCAATTTTTTTAAAAGTATTTTCTGGATCCACATTAGGATATATTATCAAAACGTAATTTTTATAATAACTAAATACGATATTAATGAACGTCAAAATGAAACTCTTATCATTCTTATATATTTACCTATATTGAGCACAAGTTACAATTTGTACATGCAGATTTTAAAAGTCGCAACCATAATATGAAACGAATCCTTTTCAATGAAATCTTAAACAGAAATTTTAATAATTCAACAAGTGACTTCCAATTATACGGTCGTTATATTAAGGGCGTATTTTTTTTATATTTTTCTGATACATTTCCTAATTAATACCTATGTTTTGGCAAACTATACATTTCGTAAATATATATATATATATATATTTATAATAAAATATTAAAAATAAAATCAATCAAAGTGAAATGATAGCATCTATGAATAGTTGGAAATTAAAATGGCTGAACGTTATAGGACGAACAAAAAATGCAATCTACAATCGTGAACATGTAACAACATATTACATAAGAGACAAAATACTTCAAAGGAATTCCTTTGACTTCATATTGTACTTCACTCTCTAATTACTACAAATCAAAACACAATTACTGCGAACAAATGAGAGGATTAAATATAGATCAGATAAACTTGATTGGGAACACAATGGGTTAAAACGACTTCAAGATTCTTATTATTATTATTTGCACGAAAATTGAGAAACAAATCGTATAAATTATGTTTCTTTTTGTTGTTTAAATAGGATTTTTTTTTAAAAAAAAAGAAAAAGAAACAGAAACAGACAGTTCCAAATATTATTTTGAATACACGTCGAACCAGATAATTATTTTACAGTCGAGAACAATGATCCCTTGTTTGAACGACTAACACCTTTTTCAAATGAGAATTAAAGCGATACATAATCAATATCGAAGCATTGAAAAATACTTAAATTAGAAAAATATATATGTATAGTCATGCATATTTGAAAATAGTTTACATATTATTAATATACTTTTGCTAAACCTTACTAACCCCCCTTCCATAAACTGCCAAATACGACATTGTTCATTCATTAATGACGTTATAAGTATTTGAAACCTATCTACTAAACAAGTTTTTGGGGAATAACAAATATACAATGTGTATTCTCTCTTCAGCTGTTTTCATTAGTTGACTCTTCACAAATTTAAAGAGGCTGACTCTACGTATTATGAATTCACAAGGGCATTCACATTTTTTATTTTTTTTTTTGCCAAATGGTATCATAGCATAGCAAAACTATACAAGGTTATCATTTTTTTTTTTTCTCATTTTTCTGCCAATGTAGTGAGTAGACAAAATTGCTAGTCATGCTAAGAATCATATCAAGGTACTATTCAATTAACTTTATTATTTCGTCAACTGTCGATAACCCTACTACACTTAAGCTATAAGCTTAAAATATCAAATGTTAAGTAGTCCAAAGGTTGGGAAGAAAAGGGGCTGACAATTAACTAATTTTGGAGGATTATTTTCCTTCTTTTCTTTTTGTAAGAAAGAATGCAAGATATAAAAAAGATGGCATCGTGCCGCATATCTCAAACTTTCTTGAAAAGAGAAAAAAAAAATAGGGGCAACATTAGTTGAGAGTCATCCAACGTCGTCATTCTACCAAACCTTTGGACTATGTTATAGTAGGAATATAACAAATTTAACGAGAACTTATTCGAGTTGAATAAATCAAAGTACAGAAAACTAAAAGGGGAGATGAGTGACTAAATTAAAAGCTAACAACAAGATCACCAAAAAAACACAGGAGAGTTGAATGTTTTGAGGATACTACATATTGTGTATTGTAAGTACATAATAATCAATAATCAATCACACCTCGTTATCACGTATCCACATCATCAATCAAATCAATATATGTATTAATCAAAGTCTTAAGTACTTAAATAATAACATTTTAATCTTTTCATAGTCATATTAGTATGTACAAAATGTTATTTACTTACATATGACGTAAATTAGGGTATGCAGTATATAAATTAATTAAGTAGAATAAGACGTAATTGCCTATTCAAGTATGTACATACATAAACTTGGTAAATAATATTTAAAGAATATGTATATGTAGTCAAAATATGCATACATATATAATATATATTCGTAATAAAAATATCCATCAACTAAGTCATAAAATATACTTACACACAATCAACGAATATTGAAATGACCTTTCTACATACATATATAAACATATTTTGATGAACAAATCCATAAGGGATCAAATGAAGTCAAACCCAGACACATTAGCATGTTACTATAATAAATACCCATTCTGAATATTACAACGTCATTCCTCGACGATAAAAAGTCCTACTAATCATTCATTTAAAGACCATAAAACTACTCAAACCTTTTTTTTTTTTAAATAATAATAATATTACAACCAAGTAAACATTTACGATATTGTTCTTATATTATGTACATATTTTTATTGAAATGATATTACATTCAAACAAAGAGAATTACCATATCATTATTACATTAAAAAACATCATAGAAATATAAGAAAAACGAAAAAAGGTAGTAGATACAGTTAGTTATATCAAATTTGTGTATATAAATACTCTCAAACGTATGTACAAACATTCGGGTCTAAAGAAATAAATATCATTTCGGATACACGTATATGTACTATAAAAGAATAAATGATTAAAAATGTTTTAATGAGTTATAAAAACAATCATAGTTCTTTGTAATTGAACCGATTCAATAGCATGCAGTATTATTTCACATATTATATAGCAATTTCCACGAATATCTACCTGCAACTTATGATATTCTATGCACAATGTACATGGATAAAAAAAAATCAAGTTTATTGAGGACAGTTAAAAACGTTTGTTTTATGTGTTTTTATATGGCAATTACAAATACCTTCATTTTTATACATTCTTCTTATTATAAAGTCATGAGAAGACTACTTTAATCATATAACTCATTAAGTCCTTTTTATGTGCGTACATATACACTACCTTTTAATTAGGGTTATATCGGCCCTGTCCCATCCCTATTATCCGTCCTGAAAAACATTCCTATTTCAGACATTATTGTTATTATTATTATTATTACTAGTATTATAGTCAAGTACTTAAGTTTACCAATTGAATTCGTTTCGTAAGATTCAAAGTATATCACTATTCTTCATTTAGATTTGATTAAAGTATTTATTATTAAAATCAACATTGCATGTTCAATGTAGCCGATGTCATTGAACAAAAATTCCTCATGGGAGTGGCTTTTGCATCGAATTTGCGTGATTTATGATTGAATGCGAAATTGAGGGGGACTTCAAATGTTTGGGATCGATACATCCCTACAACCAATGTACCTTTTTTTTGTATTAAACTATGACCTTTTAAGATATGAAAAATGATATTTGCTATCCTTTATACCATTTACGGCGTTAAAATGTCACTATTAAGATGAAATATAGGCATTTTGGGCTCAAAATAAGCAATACATACATATGTGCTAAATATTGAGGCCTTAATATATATCTTATGCCATGTTGAGATCTATCCTTTAATTAAGGAATGAATGTAAATGATAGCTGAGTATAATTATTATGTTAAAAAATTTGTGCTGGACTCCACTCGACCTTTCTTTTTTTCTTACTCTATTGCTAGAAATTTGTTAGAAAATTTTACTTCTTGAACATCGTAACAAGATACTTTTCTGTATTATTTACAGGGCAAGCATCCAAATAATGATCCTTATAATTGGCAAAACATTGAGATATGTGTTTATCCATCGGGTTTTTTTAGATAAAAGAAAGAAAGGAAGGAAAAATAAGTTGGTAGTAACACACGGGTCCAGTATTAAATGACATTCATCAAATATGTAGAAAAATACATTTGTATAATTTCTGCTCAACTTGATGTAAACTGTTATAGATCTAATAATTACAAAATAATAAAAAATTATTATTTCGACAAAAAACAACCGCTATTAAGAGTTGAGACCCAATTTTAAACAACCCATTTCATATTCAACATCTAGGCATTAATATCCTTTAAAAACTTTTCCTTTGTTCAAAAAATCCAAGAAGTTATATAAATAACTAAAAAAAGCATTTTTAATTTTTTACTATTATACAAATATGCCCGAGAAGTAGGCCCATTAGCTCAGTTGGTTAGAGCGTCGTGCTAATAACGCGAAAGTCGCGGGTTCGATCCCCCCATGGGCCAATTCGTTTTTTTACATATAAAAATAAGAGATTTTGATACCCTCGTTATCAGGACACGATTATTAATACTTCTACACCCCATTTGTAAAAACCAATCTTAAGGCCAAGATACTTGGTATTTTATTTAGTTTTTTACAGAAGATGGGTCAAAAATTGCTTTTTTTAAAATCATTTATCAACCTCTTGTGACTTAAGAAAAACAAAACAAAAAAAAACAGAAAACAAATCAATACTGCTTCTGAATTATACTCTATAGAAATCAAAAGAACAATTATTCTTTCTTTAAATGAACTCGTTTGACTTAAGAGGAAGGGGGACAGGCCATATCAGGGGTAGTGAATAATATATGACAATTTTTTGTTATTTTAGGGGGTATGTAATAATCTACATATAAATATATTTTTTATGAAATCAATATCTGAATAATCGATTGCTTTTCTAAACACCAGAATGTAACAATTTTCAGAACTTTAACTTTCTTATTCTCAAATTGCTTATTTTTTACCTATACCCGAGTTAACAATATACTATGTTATGGGTAAATTTGAATGAAGGAGCGATCAAAAAGATAGACTACACGAAAAAGGCTATGAACCCACTGTGTGTCATATCATCAAATGTTTGAATACCTAATACCCATAACAAAATCAGGATTCCATCCATCTACGTATTTTTGTTTCGAATTAATTAGACGGTTTTTTTGTGTGTTTCTCTGTTTGTTTAAGGATTTACCTTGAGTTTGTACGCCTTGATTGATGTTTTTTTTTCTTTCCTTCATTCCTTCAAAGTATACATATATAAAATAAATAAAAAATCATATCCTTCAATGCCGCATTTTCATCTACCTGGGCATGTATGTAATTTATCTGAGAAGAGGAATTGATAATTTTTAGATGTCAATCTTTGGAATGAAAATGATACGTAATAATATTATTAGTATGTAAGGGAGATTTGATTAAAATGATAATTATAATTAAACGCACAACATCTTATTGTTGTTTTAACAGAAAAAATAATCACCTCAAAATGCCTTGCAGGCTTGTAATTTAATTAAAGAGAATAACTGATGGTCTATACTTTTATATCTCTTATTATAAACACTGTTATGAAAGAATGACATGTGATTGTGTTAGAAGACAAAGTTCAAAGAGTCTTTGGTGTAATGAACGTACAATGATGTGAGAAATGAACTGAAGTACCCATTTGTGTTCGAAAGTATTAGTATTCCCAACTAATTCTTTTTAAATAAAATTTCTTCTCTAGCCAAGACAAGAAAGCTTAAAACAAAATGTTATCAATAACCCCCCCCCCCCTAATAATAGATGAATATAAGAAGCTACCTATAGTAAATGAGTGTTTGTAGGTTTTTGTGATACAGGATAGCTAACAATTTTACATAAATTTTAGTTTTTTACCCTCTGTTACTTTCCTTGGGTCATAGAAAACCCCAGTTTTTAAAATAAACTCCTTACTGATCTTCATTATTCTATGAATATAGATATATATAAAACTTTTTATCGAATATTCTACGAGTCATTATCGATTCATTTTATTGTTATGGTTCTTTTTTATCAAGATTTTGAGGGACAAAAATATTGATTATTGCACTAACAATGACTTTGATGGTCTTTAAAGAAAAGAGCTGAATTATTATTAATAATAATATTAGAAACAAGTAAGAATTTTACTCCCTTTTTCAACAAAAAATAATGTTAAAAGGCTTTAACTCATGTAATTAATGTATCATTTTTTCACATTCAAGGGCAAAAATGTAAATATGATGTTCATAATTACTCGATATTACAATCTGAAAAATTTCCAAAAATGAATCAGATACAAAGTATTGTAAGTGTCGTTCATTGAAATAAATACAGTAATTTGTTAGAAAAAATCATTTTAAAGATAGTTAGAACATGACTTTATGTGTTGGGATGACAAAGAAACCAAATAAAAAAAGTTTTTACGTTAGAATTAAAGCGGAAATAATGGAATGTAAAAAAAAAGCTTGACAATCCAGAGTACAAATCAACACCTTCAAATAACTAAAGACAAAAGGATTGAAATATGAAGAAATAGACTCAAGTTTAAAACGAGACTCTTCTTGGTTAAGCTTGAACCATAATTTTATAATATTAAAAAATAAGAGGGGTTCCAACACTTCATAGGTACTCTTAAATAACACGTTATAACACATCATATCCTTGATCATGAAACTAGCTACAGACTTAAAAATAAAATGTACCTAAATACTTTTCCCTTAAGTAACTTAATACTATAAACTACCTTTAAAACTGTGTAGTTTTTTTAATAGTTTATTCACGGTCAAAAGTTGTAGTAAAATATAGGACTAAAAATTCTCTAATTACTGCCAAATAACTATTTTAATAACTACAAGGATGCAAAGGGGGAGGATCAAGGAAATTAAGTTAGTAATTAGTACATCCAAAGGCTGCATCTTCAATGCTATTTATTAGATTTGAGACATAATTGTACCTTCAATATATGTATGTGAAAATATATCTCAAAATACAATGTACAATGGATCTCCTTTCACTTTTTACGCAAGTTAAAGTTCCTTAATTTCTATTTGAAATATTGTTTGATTAACAACCCATTCTCGTCTCCATTCAATGATTAGAACTATTGATTATAAAAATATTTTAATGAATATAAAGAAAGAAATGCTATCATTCAATTCATTTAAAGGCCAATTGCACAATACTTTGTCCATCAAATTGGCAAATAAGTGAGTCAAAATAATATTCGAATTTTGTATTTATGATATGCTTTGAAGGTTCTTTAAAATTCCATCTACTAAAGCTGAATTTAAGTATTTATCTGATTTAATTTATTATTTAAAAAATCCATTTTTCTCGTTTTCTCTTCTATTTCACATATTTATTTAGATCAAGGATTATGAATTGTGATACTCTGCAAATTGAAGATTATATATCTATTTATGTAATGAAAATGTATAACTTGCGTGCTCACATTTAAAAACCAAAAATACTTTTATTAGGTTTTTTTTTTATTACAATCATAATGATTTAATTATGACCATAAAGTTTAGCCCATGGTAGACAACTATTAAAGTTGAAACATTGTATATTACCTATGGAATATGGTATAATCACTCCCCTAAAGTAAATTGTTTTGTTCAGACCTACCACTAAGATGAATTGCTTTGTTATTATATATTATAACATGGGGATGCCAAAAACTATTCATTCAAAAAAAAAAATTAAATATGCAAAATCAGATAGAAGTTATAAAAAGAACTCTGTCAAATTAAATAAAGTATTTTACTTGAGACAAAAAACAAATGTTTTTTTTTTTTTTTCATTTGAGAGTTTTTCTTATTTTCCCAAATGAGATAAAAAAAACCACTTATTCATCAAGTACAAGAACTATTAAACATAACATCATCAATTAAATTTAAATCATAAAAAAAACTTCTTATAAATATTAAATTAAGAAAAAGAAAAAAAAGAACTTGGAATGTCAGTTTTTTCCCACCAAGCCTTTTTGTAACAACTCAAAACAGACGCACAAGAGTTTACTACGATATATGTAAGTTAGTCATTAAAACATGTTTTTTTTTCTTACATGAACAAACGTAGATAAGATTTTTTTAAAGGAAAAACAAGAAGAAAAAAAGCCACACAGATAATACACATAGGATGTCCACAGGAATTTGAAGGGGCAACAACAACAACAACAACAAAAACCTTATTGTTTTGGTTCCATAAAATAAATAAAAAAACTCTTGAATATAAATATATTATTTGTTAAAAAGTAAATTAAAAAGCCTTAAATTAATAACAAATTTCATTATCTCAATTAATAAAAGGTCTCTCCCAAAATGGAATGTATTCAAAAATTAAAGAAAAGACATGATTTGATTTTTTTTTGGCGGAATTGATACCGGTTTTTGATGTTAAACAAACCAGATATCTGATTAATCGGACAGTTATTTTAATATCAAAATTTATTTATGTTTTAATATTTATTTATTCTTTTAAAAGACAGTTTTCATAAATTTTAATGATTTTTTTTAAAAGACCATTTTCATTTCTTCAGAAATTTTTATAACGATCAATAATCGGCAAGATATTCCTGATTACCGATTATTATTGTCAAAAAGCCAATAGTAGGCTAAATAAATCGGCTCTCCGATTAATTGGTTGAGACCTAACTATGAACCAATAAGAGATATCTGACAAGTTGTCAACTGAAAGTAATTAATATATGCTGTACTATAATACAAAACTTCTCTGGGGAGTATACATTGAAAATGAAAATCTTTTAGCATCCATTTTTTTTCTCCTAAATTATGCGCAGGTGAGTTAAATGCTAAAGTATAACATTTGTGACAATTAAAAATTACGATGCAAACATGCTCAAAAAGTGTTTTTAATAAGTGTGTAGAATGTAAATTGACTTTTAAGGCAAATTATGCTAAATTAGTTTGTTAAATATTCCATAAGTTAGACTGTCTAGTTACAGTCCAATAATTTACAACATCTGTTACAGATTTTGAAATGAAAAAATAAAAAGTTTAAATCATAATTCGTGACTCAATGCTTGAAATGATTGAGTCATAAGAAAATATAAATTTATATATATCTTGATAATAATTGATAAAAAAACGGATTGAACAATTCAATAGTGAATTACAATATAAATAATGAGTTGATTGCAAATCCATATTGAAGATATACTCAACCAATTTGCACAGCACCTCCAAGTATATAAGATTGTGTAACAGAATAAAACTGTAAAACAATGGTTCATATCTAAATATAAAAGATGTACTTTTTTAAAGGAGTGTCTTTAAATCAAGAGAATTTAAAATATCAATGAGCCAGAAACAAGATGATTGTTTGAAAGTTTTTATACTAATCTTTGCCGCTAGGTAGACGCACTGATGATAATTATTGATTTTAATTAAATTAAAGAACAAAAATACTTTTAAAAAATAAAAATTCCGTGGAAGTTGCATAGAAAAAAAAAGAAGAAATTAAAAAAATATATATCACATTTATATACTATTAAACCAACCTCCAGTGATTTTTCTTTGAAAAAATAGAAACCCTTCAAATTAATATTACTACTAAACTAACATAGACTCTTAAGAAACAAATGAACAACCAATTACTTTTACTTTAAATAAGTTCCCTTTGCTTTTAATTAAATGAACGTTGTTCATTCCCTAAGAACTTAATTTTAGTCTTACAAATAACAAGTTAAGTATTACCAGGTAAAACTGTGGACTATATCTCATTAAATGGCACTGTCAGACTCGACTAGAACTTGTAATAAATGGCTCGTGAACAGTTCATAGTAAGTAAGTGAGTCTCAATCATAAATCTAAGTAGATTTTATGTTTAATTAAACTGTGACTTTAAACTTGACTCGGGTTCGATGCTAAGCTCTAACATCAAAAAAAAAAAAAAAAAAGAAGAAGAAGAAAAAGATTCGTAAACAGTGAAAAACTGGGGATTTGAATTCAAAACTCAGACTCGAATTGAACATTAAACTGCAATTTGACTCCGACTCGATGTGAAAAAAAACAAAACTATAGACTTGACATGGATATGCAACAAATGATTCCTGAACGGCTCTGCCGTTAGGACTCAAATCCTTTTGAAGTAGATAAAATTGTAGTAGCAGTTATTGCAATATTTTTTAGGAAAGTGCAGGCCAATTTGACTCTAGCTTGGAGTAGAGCAGGGAAATAATCAGCAAATTTTCAACAAAGTTTTTTTTTTTTTCGTTTTTTTTCCTCAGGTTTATTTGCACATGAACGAAATAAATTACACCTCAGGGTAATTATTATTACTTCATCTCAATACCCCCATAAAATATGTTCTTTTTATTTATTTCAAAGATCCTGATCACTATCAGTTTCTTCATCATCATCATCATCGTCTCCCAATAATAGTCATATTAATATGCATATGGCGTCATTTTAAAAAACCAACACATAAATAATACACACACACACATCTACCTATATATGAATATGTATGTACAATGCGCAAGACGTGCTTTACGTACGTTCGTTTGTATCTTTTCTCTATTAATTTTGATTTATATGAATACCAAAGAAAGAAAGAAAAAATCTCTAAGAAGAATCTGCAAAAAAAAAAAAAAAAAATAGAAGATAAGCAACATTTTTTATATTTTTTTTCCATCTCTGACTTCCCCTTCATTATTAATTATATTTATATTATTTAAAGAAATAACAGGTTTGTGAATAGAAGAAAACAGTGTAAATGTTGATTAATTCATTAGCATTTTTTTGACTTGGGCCTTTTAAGTATTTTTTTTTCTTTTTTTTTTTTTGTTAGCATCTTTTGTAAATATTATTTAAATGATTTATAATGGCATCTTCTGTATCAAGCCAATCAGTTAATTATCTTTTTTATTCATAGTTTTAAAAATAAATGAGAACCATTGAGCTCTAATAATAAGAAAAAATAAGGGCTGTGACAACTACTGACTAGTAGACAGTAGTTTGTATAAAGATTTTTATTATATTAGTTTATATAAAGATGTGTCCGGCCATACGTTTGTCATTTCTCTCCTTATTATGACGAAAAATCACAATTTATTTCAACTACCAGCAGTTTTTCTTATTTGTATTACTTGTATATTGTACTTTTGTTACATTAAGAACTACATATCATAACTTTGTCAGCTGTTTCCCTCTCCCCTCATGCGTTGTGCAGGTCCCGGACTACATTTCTAATAACTCTTCATATTTCCCCAAGGGCCATTCCCCTATTTTATAGCTCGATTCAGTTCTTCTACTCCCATTTCACTACTTCATATAATATGATTGAAATCATTCTTAATAAATATACGATTACAAGGGACAAGAATCGAATATACACTTCTAAAAAAAAACATTTTAATTCTTAAAATGGTAATTTGCAAGCACTTTTTTCCTCTTTGAAAATGGACGGAGATCCTATAGTTGTACTCAAATTTGCCTTAACCCCAACAAGATCAAGATATAGGAAAGGAAAGAACAAACAAGATTTGAAGTGAACGAGACTGAGGTGATATCAAAACTTTGAGGAATCGAGACTTGGTCCGAACCAAGGTAGAAAAATAAAAATCTTGTTTGTTTGTTATGGAAAATATTTTTGGTTTTGTAAGATCGAAACAAGGTCCTTCAAAAGTTATTCTCGAGACCAAGTCTCGTAATCGAGAAGTGAATTCGAGTTAAATTTGACAAAGTTGTTGATGATCTCTGAAACTGGACTGAGACTATCGGCTCTATATTAAGATTGACAGACGAGTACAATTATATGAATTGACTCAATTAAAGGTTCCACTAAATAAAATAAAATTTGCAAAAATGTTCAACTCCTTGACAGAGTTGTAACTCAAACTATTCATTATTAGTATGCATAAATCACCCTATGCCAATAATGGAGTGTCTAAAAGTATACATAGATAACAGGCATTTAAAATTCTATAATCATGAATCAAAGCTTCGTTTGGCGTTCAATGTCAAAGATTGTGAGAATAATTCAAAGACTGATAAGAAATAAAATAAAATGCATTCCATCTTGCCTTTAATTTTGGACATTGGAATAAAATTCAGCATAATATTAAAAAGAAAGGCATTAATGACAAATGGGATCTGTCAATGAGTATAAAAAACAAAACAAAAAATAGCCATTGTACATAAAGAACACTCATATTAATATATAATTTATCTATATTTGGACTTATATAATATTGGTTTTCAACAAATGGATATTAACATATTGCATTGATTGCCAATAACTCAAAAAATAAAATAAAAAAACCTACCTACAAATAAATAATATTGATATGGCTTTTTTAAACTTTTGTAGGTACACATTAATAAAATAAAAATATGAGTAATGATTTTATCAGGATATTGCACGTTTTGTTCGTTTTATATGGAAAAAAGTTGAAAATTGCTTCTTTTCCACTCAAATACAAAATGTATGCACAACTATGAAGCATAGTTAAAAAAATAATGAAATATTCAAATGAAACAAACAACACAAAGAAAACTTGATGACTTATCAACTTCACTTCCTTCCTTTATTTCTCTTTTTACACTAGGAGCCTATTTATAATTTGCTTAAATACAGGGAATGAGATTCACGTTTTGGTTAAACACATAAATTGAATATTGACAATTTAAAAAAAAATATCTCAAAACAAGACTTTATTTAAATTCATATAAATCAATTTTTATCTGATTGAACCGAATCAAATTTGGAGCCAAATCGTTTCATAATTATCAAAATGTAACTTGAGGTGGGTAGAAAATGAATATAGACTCATAATTTTTCTTGTGGATGATCAAACTGAGTCCAGAATGTTTGAACGATATATATACTAATTGAATATGCATATATTTAACTCATATGTAAATATGTAAAATTCAAATCCATGCCATTGGGTCAACAAGGCGAGTCAAAATGTAATGAAATTACACATCTGCAAAACTTTACATATCTACCAACATTTCCCCCCTATTATGTACTTGTCGAAAAATCATTAAAATATGTGGTTCCATAGCATAAGTCTAATTTGTGGAAAAATAACAATTCGTAAATATTTTTACTTCTACAATAATAAAAACACATTTTTAATTCAAAATATTGCAGAAGTCAAAAATTGGATATATACCGTTTCACTCAGATACGCTATAAGTCCAGGTATGGACATATCCATCAAATCAATCACAATATTTCTAATATCTTATACATGCAAAATATTTAAAGTAACGAACAAAAAAAATTCACACATAAAATATCGTATCCACACGGAATGTTCAAATTTCCAATTTCCAATTTGACATAAATAATTGGCATTGTCTTCAAAAAGGTTGGAATGAAGACGTAAGCCACTTTTGAGGCATTCAATTATTGAACATTCTGAAATATTACTATTTTTACTTTCTCCATCATTCTGCAACCAATTTGTTTATTTTGCACCACAAAGGCTCTTTTAAAAAAATGGAATCCACGCCCAAGTTGTACGTGATTCTTAAAAAAAAAGAAGTAAATACATAAATAAGTAAACACCATAAAACTGACAATGCATGAGTCAAAGCTCTAAAGCCATGTCTTTAACCTTTTAGATATGCTAGATAAACATTTGATATTTTCGACGACTCTAGAATATTTTATGTTGCTTATAACACTTGCATTCAAGTGACATCATTTCTGAAGGAACAATATTAGCAAATTTTCTTCCTTCCGCATTCAATGTTTTATCTTTATTTTTTTGGAAGTCAAAATATTAGTTGCTATACTTTGAAAAATAAAAATAAAGAAACATTCCAATCTTGCATTAATGCATGAAATCCCTTCCAAAAAAACTAATTCAAGGGCATCTACATAGGATACTTATAACATATTGTACGTATATAATACACAGATGCAGTTTGCTTTCCTTATCAAAGTAATGACTATATACATTAGATTTTGATAATAATTAAAAGTATAATAACCTTCATGCTACACCTACGATTCATTCACAAACAAGCCCAAACAAAACAAAACAAAAAACAGATGGAAAAAGTCAAATTGTTCTTTTTTTCTTGAGCATTAAGTGTATGAATTTGATAATACTTATACATATTTATTATGAAGACCAGAGCTCTACTATTCAAGTCAAGTTGCAAGCTTTTTCACTATGAGTCGAGTTTGAAGACACACTTTGTTATGTACTAATTAAGACTTTAGAAATTTTATTAGTATGATTAAGGAACTCAGTTTTATATTAGTTCTAGAAACTTTACGCATAACTAATGGCAAAAAATATTCTTGGGATTAAAATTATCCAAAAAACTAACACACACACACAAAAAAAAAATGTTTACTAAGTAT
Source organism: Lepeophtheirus nordmannii (assembly GCA_963680855.1). NCBI lineage: Eukaryota > Metazoa > Arthropoda > Copepoda > Siphonostomatoida > Caligidae > Lepeophtheirus > Lepeophtheirus nordmannii. Next base: position 28,220,537 of record OY804522.1, on the reverse strand, counting down.
AACTACAATTTTGAAAGGGTTTAACATAGATAAAAAAAAAAACTCTCACAAACCAGCTGAAAAGAAGTCAGAGATTAACCAAATAATAAGCATTAATACCAAGTATATCTGCTACGCCCACAAAGCCTCTTTTGTTGTGTGTTTTTTACAGAAAGAAATTTTCTTTGCACTTGATTTTTTTTTTTTAAAAGGTAATTATAAATAAGATTTTCTATTCCTCCTGGGTTATTATTATTTTTTACATATTTAAATAACAAATAAACAAATAAGTATTAAAAATGCACCTTTGTACAATGAACAAAAAATTTAAATAATAACAATAATAAAAGCTTAAATAATAATAAACTCTTTGAAAAGTTGTCAAGATAAAAAAAAACATAAATTAAAAAAAAGAAAAAAGAGATCTTGCATCGAAAGAGTGAAAATAAAATAAAATACAAGTCTAAGAATATTTTCAGACACATGGATATTTTAAAATATGCCTTTACACTAGAATTTGATCACTATATTAGCAAGCCAATTAAATTAGCAACTTTTAGGCAATTTTAGACTAATTATCGATCATGATCGATAGTTTATTTCCTTAAAAAACAAGGTGTAAAAAAACTTTAATTAAAAAAATGATTTTTTGTTAAAAATAATTTTAAGTGATTATTATAATAATTACTTAACCACTGAAAACCCAAACTTTTAAAAAGTTCTTTCAACTTTAATTTACCTTTTTGTCTCTGGCAATGAATGTTATTTAAGATATGTGACAAATATATTGCCAAAAAACTAAAAACTTTCATAAAATCAAATCTATGTCTAACAGGCCATGAATAAAGTAACTAAATCTACAATTTAATAATATAATAATTTAATAACTAATTATCAGGAGAAAAGTTCTAATAAATTCTCAAAATCTTGACAGATGAGCTACTTTGCAACAGTTATGAAAATAATTAGTCGAAATAACCTTGCTTGGGACTTTCGTTTGATAACAATGGACAACAACATTTTTGCCCGTGAACATTAAAAGTAACACATTTCTGAAGGTGTTCTTTTAAAAAAATTAAACTTTTTATTCAAAATGAGATTTTAACACCTAAAATAATAATTTTATAAGAAGTTTTAAAAGAAAAATTTCTAGTAAATTTTTCTCCCTTTGTAAGTTATTTGCTTAGGTTCAAAACAGGATACATAAAAGATGAATTCATGATTGAAAACTGAAAAGTAAATTCAGAACTAACCCTTAAAACTCGAGGACAAAAAAAAATTGTTGCAAAGTGTTGTTATTCTTAATGGGATCTAAAAGGTTAATTTGAAAAACAAACTAACTAACAAACACCATAATCGGCACATTAATCCGTTATTGGTTTTTACCCTATAAAATAATCAATATCAGTTACAAAAAATCCATATAGGTCGGGCCCTACGTAATACATAACATATCAGATGACAAACCCATAGTTACTATCAACTTTCACTCTATATATCAACCTATCTAATAATCAACTTCAAAATGACCTTGTGCTCTTTGACCCTTGGACATACATATATTATATTATGATAGTAACTCTGTTATATTTGAAGTAATAACTTTTGGCACGCAAGAGCAGGGAAAGAGAAAAAAAACCACTTATAGAAATTGTTTTAACATATGTATGTATACTTGACGCATGAGGAACAGACACTTTGAAGTTTTTTTTTTTTTTTTTTTTTTTTTTGCTTCATGCTTAATTATTCACTTATGTAGGTGTATAATTAATGCATTGATAGATAAAATTACAATAAATAAAAAACCGTTTCAAGAGCCACACTTTCCCTTCCTTCTTTACGGAGTTATCTCCCACTAACATAAGAATTTAGACTTTATTTATAGGTCAGCTGTCGATTTGTTTATTACTCATTCATGTCCCTTATTAGTGTACGGAAGGTTGATTGATGGAGCAATTATTTACTAACACCGCACTAACAGATTTTGGGACTTTTTCTTCTTCTTTTATTGGAAGAAGAAAGGATGAGAGACACAATAACGATCAAATCGTGTTGTCCCTTACAAGTGTTCTGATCTGATTGATTGAACTCAAATTAGCCCTTGTGAACAAACTCCATTTTTGGTGGAAAGGTTTAGAGATACAGATGACTGCCTGTTTTTTCTTCTCTATTTCTCTATTTAATTCCCAATAAATGATAATACACATAATTGAAATCATTCTTCAATTGCTCAGAAATAGATAAATAGATAAACTATTTGGCAATGAATTAATTGAAAAACAATTAAAATTTTTTATCTACAATAATTATGTAGATATATAGATACATGAGGAAGTAATGAGAGAGAGAGAGAAAGAGATGCATAAAAAAAGACTTCTCATTAATTTGCCTATCTGATGAACCATCATTTCTTCCATCTCCATTGAATTTTATTATTAATTAAACTCTATATAATTTTTTATTTAATCACGCAGTAATTGTTGATTTTCATACCCAAGGAGGTAAGTAAGTACAAACACAATTATCAATTACTCTTCCACAAAATTCTTACTCAAAAAGTGATACAACAAAAAAAAACCTTTCAAGGACGTCATCAATGGTTGAAATTACTTGTTAAAAGGTTTTTTTTTAAACAAAAAAATAACAAAAATAATAATACCAAATGAATTCCATAAAAAGGAGTCAAGCACTGATCCTATAAGGACATAGGCCACATGAGGAACTAAAATATGTATCTATGAATGAGAGTCTATTTTGAAATAAACTCAGATTCCTTTCGTTCAAGAAAGAAACATAAGCTTCCCAAAATTCATAAGCAGATATTTAAAGGATAATATTTGGAAAAATACAAGTGCCGGGGAAATGTTGGGAGATGGATTCAAGAAAATATAATTGCATATAAACCTGAAGAATTGGTGATAATTGAACGGAAAATATTTCAACAGATTTCAAAAGAGGCACTATGTATCAAATTACATAGAATGTAGATGTTGTGGAGGTACAAGTTGTAATTTTTGTCACACCCACTTTTTTAATTCTTAACTAAGTGATGTCATACCATTTGACAAATTAACATTACTTTTTATTCATCTATATTGACAAGAGATGGACCCTTGAATATATGTTATACTCATAACAAAAACTCTACCTCTCAATGAATAGATGCCACTAGAGTAATTAAAGGTCATACCAGTAATAATTATTGAGTTCAATATCACTTTAACCGAGGTTTGATTTTTGTGGGGCACAGACTAAGATAGGGGCAATAATTATGGGATGGAAACCAGGAGATGAAAGTTATCCTTTAGTTGCTTCGAAAAGAAAATTTTTTAATAGGGTTGCTTTGGTCTTGATCAGTGGTTCTAATTTTTTTTAGTACAATTTACCCTCGATGATTCTATAATTCAAATTTATTCCTATTCTCACATAGGACTGTACTTAGCTAAAACGGATAGTCCACTACAAAATAAGCAATTAACAAGCTTATTATTAAAAGATTGGATTTATTCATAGTAAACTATTATGCATATTGTCAACATTTATACTGGGACCAAGACTTTGAGTGATCGAAACCAAGGTGAAAAAAGATCTTCACAAATAAACTTTGAGAGCCACATCACATTACCACCATTGATTTTTCCGAACACATAATCAAATTTTAATCACCTAAGTTACAAGTACAGTAAATTGGTGTTCTGGACTGGTGGGTCTCAAAGAGTAGATCACAAATATTACACCTTCGTTAATTTTCGTCCCCTCTACAATGAAAAAAAAAGTGAAGTACAATCTCAATGAATGAGCACAAATTGAGAACATTAATTAATTAAAATCAACCTAAATATTTTTTTTTATTAGGTCATACCAAAAGACGTAGAAATGTCAGGGCTAACTCAATATCAATTGATCCCTAAACAAAATAATAATTAATTTTCTTCACTTGAATGGCAATAAAAATGGTCGTGGCATAAGGAACATGGATAAATGTGGGTTTCAGTGAGTGAGCAGTTGAGAGCCTCTGCTGTAAATTATTTGTCCTGATTGGAATAACATACTTTTATAAAATCCCCCCTACATTTACAATAAGAAGAAATGAAACAATATGTCCTTTGAGAATACAGATCAAAGAAAAAATCAACAAGGAACCATTATTCCTTCAAGAAATCAAAGGTGTGTTCAATCTTTTACTATGAAACAGATAGAAAAGTTACTCTTTTGTTCATATCGATATGTACAGAATATATATATATATATATATTGTTTGAAGGTTCTTGCTTCCCCGTATAAATAAATAGGCTACAAATAATTGGTCAAAGCCGAGTGGCATGCCAAGAAGATATTAAACAAAGTTCTTTTTATACAAATAATAATAATAATAATTGGGAATAAATAAACTTCATTCCTCTAACAATGGGTTGGGGGGGAGAAGAACTTACTCTCCATAAATCCAATTAAATTCACTTCAAATCCACAACACAAAAAATATACCCATGTAAATATATACTCCTTTGAGGGTTAATAAATACTTTTTTTGGAACACAATTGAGGACATATACAAACAGCAGTAGAACTTGGATAATTTACACTTGAGACAGCCAGTCAATTTTGTTCAAGATAGGAAAAAGAAAGACATTCACTTTTAATAATCAATTTTATAAATTGAAAGATTTATGCAAAAAATGAGCAAAGATACAAAATATCTGTTTTACCTAAGTACAATCCTATGTGAGAGAAGGAATAAATTTGAATTTTAGATACATCGGAAAGGTAAATTGTATGAAAAAAAAAAATTAGAACTACTGGTCTAGACCAAAGCAATTCTATTAAAAATTTCCAATTATATATTTATTTTATCTAATTTTCATTTATTTTTTCTCCTTTATTGCTTATAATTTCGTATCTTAGTTCCTCACCTAAAATGACAACTTATATCTTCTATATATGTCAATTGTATGAATGTCATATTTTATTTATCAACGTAAACTATACACTTATATATCCATGTCTTCATGTACCAATGTTCATGGGTCTGTACAAACATATAGAATTATATATTTAAAAAAGGCACAATGAACGCAATTCAAGGATTAAATTAAAGACACAAAATAATAATAATTAATTTTCAATCTTCCGTTTAGTGAATGAATCATTAACATGACTGACTGAGTGAATGAATGAGTGTGCTTAAATAGGCCTTCTTCATAATCATTATTATATTACAAACATACATACATATAAATATATTTTATTTGTATATTATGAGAGTTGCAAGGTTAGTCACGATATTAATTAAGCTGAAAGAAGCAGAAATATCATAATTCTGCTATAACTTCCTATCCTTTCTTCATCTTCTTGGCCTTGTTTGTCTCTTAAATTACTATTTGATTAAAAAATAGTAATAACAATAGGACAATGAACTAAATATTCCTCAACATTAAATATATGTATATAGACTGGGGATATCACAGTTTATGAGATCTAACTTAGCATTTCACGGGACATGAATATATTATGGTTTTCGATTCAGAGCTTCTTTTTGGATATAGATCGCAGTCCGGTACTTAAAATAGTCTATTACTGTAAAATATTAACAACTAACATTTTTGACAATGTTTCGAGGACAAATCTACATACCTACCTATTATAGCCTTCGAAAGAACATAATAAAAAAGATAAAAACATCAATTTATTTTTGAAAAACAAAAACGTATTCCTTAAGATAGGCTCACTGATGGAAGCAAAGAGATGTGCCCATTTTGTTTGTTATGACTAACTGCCCATTTAAAAAATAAAAAGCAATCAGTCGAAAAGGGCAAAAAGCAGCTTTTTGCTTCCATCAGTAAACCGACCTTTAGAGTAGGTAGTATTTTATGAATACTTCATAAAATTATGTCAGCGTTTCTAAACTTTAGATTGATTTCAAGATCCAATTCCTCACTAAAAAAGTTGTTCCGTTTTTACCTTATAAGAAATTGAACGCGGGTTGTAAGGAGTTACTAACTTTGCAGTTTCGAATAGTGACATCCCTAATATAGACACTAAAAGCATTCTATAGCATCGCTGCTTGAAGAAGGAAAAATAATAGAACATCTTTCACAAACACCTGATAGCGGTAATTTTTTTTTCATAATAAAATCCCTTCCAGAGGACATAAAGAGCTATTTTTCGGCTTATTTGACCCATTTGGTTTCTTTATGAATAAAAAAAAATACTTAAAATCAAGTAAACACATTTGGCAAAAGTACAAATCAAGTATACATTATTAATAGTCAGGGCAGTTTGTTTATGACTGAAAAGTACGTAGTATTGTAAATAACAGAATAATACATGGTGTGAATTCAATGACATTTCAATTAATGATTACATTAATCTCATTATGTTTCCATCAAAATTAACAAGAATTCTAAAGTAAAAACAAAAGCATTTAAGGAAAAGACAAATTCAACTGCTCATCTCTAAATGGGCCAAGTTAAGATAAATCAATCACGTTAGGTAAAATTTCTAACATATTTAGTAGTTCATGATAAAAAAGATAAAAATAATAGGTTACGAAATGTCCTAAAGCGTAAAAAGAACTTTTATCTTATGAACTGTTACAATTAAAAGTATGCACCCTAAAAGGCTAAAGGACAAAATGAAATCATTTTTTTCTTTGAAAACATTTGCGCAATATGAAAAAAAAAACACTTAATAATCAAATATTATTCAAATAAACTTCAATGTGACACATTTTTAACAATATTAATTGGTAGAACAAAAGGTTAAGCAAAATAGAGTTACTTTGGATCTTTTCACAAATCAAGAATAGGATATAAAACATTTACAAATTTTTAATTAAAGGCAATAGCAACCAAGATAGATTATCATAATACAACTATACTATATTTATCTAACATCAAATATCGTGAGAATGTTGCTGTTATGAGAGAATCCATGCATTTAACTCCTTCAAATGTAGTAAAATACATAATTAACTTCCTAAAGTAATATTATTTAAAAGTCTATTATGCCTCATAACCAGTTCTAGGACATTTTCCGAATGGAAATTTGGCCAAAAAATATTATATATAGTATTTTTTATTACTACAGTGTTTTGAAGGTCGTTCAGGAACCTAATTAGAGCAACTACGAAAATGTATTAAATGAATGCAATTTACATCAGTATATAATAAATACATTTAAACTACAAATATGAATCCAGCATCTTTTCCAAACAAATCTTTGCCACATCTGTGAATGAGAAATGCACAGAGTTCCTCCATCACTTAAAACTAAAGTTACAGGTCCAGGAACGTACAAAATGATAGCTGTGTGGCCAATAACAGGATATCGGTCTTAATAGCCTCTATCACCAGAATCTGTAACAAAGTTGATTCTGCAAATATGGTGAAGGACTATTTGGGTTGTTTATGCTTCCACGAGGATAGATGAATGATAACGCCCCGTAAAAAAACTTTATAGAAAGTTGATATTCCATTCCAAGAAACATGAAGTTTATTGGTGAAGTTGTATGATTCAAAAGTAGTTGATCACTCTAGAGTCAAGCTACTCTCCCACCTTTAACCTACATACTATGCACCCCACTACATAGGTATAATTATAATTGATCATTATTACATTTACTTTTTATTTTCGAGAGAAAAAAATGCTTTGTATATTACTTAATGAGCTAAAAATACCGTTCATTAAAGTTTATTTCACTGCTTTTAATAGAGATCATTTATGGAAATTTTACAGTTACTCCTCCACTGCCGTCTCACTCAGGAGTTGGTTCTTTCTACTACTACCAAAAAAAAAACACACACAAAACAAAAAGTTAAAAGAACTTTTAAGGTCAGTCCTTATCATTAAAATTAAGCATAAAAATTACTTAATTTGACATGAAAAGTCCAATTAGTTATTCAATATGAGAGTTAACATAAATGAAAAAAATACAAATTATCTCAAATAAGTTCTAACTGTTCATATATATGTATATATATATATATAACATATATGTATCTACAACATAAGGACCTACTCATATTACGTATATGCACGTAATTATGCAAAAGTACTTACAATAAGGATTTGTCCTAGTTAGAACGATGATAATAAACAAGGAGGAGGAATAATTTGGGCTGGAGGGAACCATGAATTAGTAGATATGTATGTATGTACCCTAAAATATGTTAAACATATGTATATATGTATGTTCGTTCTGTTCCTTTTTAATGTTGATTATTGTATTTACAAATGTAGAATATGTAAATATAATTTCATTGCATCATCATTTAGACTTTGTGAATGAAATAGGTATATGCTTACCTGAAATGTGTCATGAAATGAATGAACATCATTTAATTATGAGGATTTTTAATATTGTCTATGTAACATATACATTAGAGCTGTTTACGAGTCTTTTCACTTCGAGTATGAGTAGAGACTGAAGTTGCAGTATACTACGACTCGAGTGTGAGTACCCCAGTTCATGTTGATATTGGCCTTTAAAGTTTTATAGGAATAAAGGCTTAAAAACATTACTTTCAAAATATCTAAACAGTCTAATCGGATATAATCCGTTCAGAATTAGGTGAATTAACAAATACACGTCTATCTCGAAATATAAAATTTTTAAAGAAGTTTTCAACTTATTAACAATCTAAAGGTGAATAATAATAGTTCCAGGTTTACACTAAATTTCACTCAAAATGACTTTCTTTATTTTTGGACACAGTCAAGAGTCACTCTTTAACCAAGTCACTTCTTTTAAGATTGTCCCCCGTTCTGAAGGAGCCATAGGCGAGTCCACTGTGGGCTCTTCTCAAATTATCCCTAGATAATATGTACACAGATAAGTCCACGATAGACGTATCAGGTACGGACTGGAGCCAACAAGATTTGTTACATATACATATACCTATGTACATACTTTGAATGTATGTGATCAAGTTTCATATATGTAATTGAAAGCAGATTTAGATTCCAAAAAAGATGGCATTCATACAGGTCTCAAATAACTTCAAAAAGCCTTTAAGTAATAAGGCTAAATTATAAATCAGTCCGAATAATTCTGAGCCACCTTGTACACACATATATAGCATAACGTTAATGGTAATTGTTAGGCTCAAGGATTTTCAACTGTTACTGTTTCACGAACCACTATTGTTAAGAAGACGGATCATCTGATGGGCCAATTATTTTTTGACATTAGTATAATTTGTATAAATTTATCCATTATTAAAATCATTTATTCAAAAACTGATAAAAGGAACAAAACAATTAAATAGTGACAAAACTAAAATAAATAACAAAATATTTACTGAAAATTAATTAATAAAATATTAATTGTGATTATAAATTATTATACTCATCAATGACATTATTTCTGGGCTCAATGAGATTAACAAAGCACATCGTAGAAACACGTAACTCAAGTACAATTGTATGTTAGACATAGAGCAACTAAGGCAAGATCCGTTGTACTTTCCGTTACATTCATACCTTCTATTAATTATCGATATATGAACCATTTATAAATGAGATATTCAAAAAATAAATTGAATTATTTCATTGTTTTTTCGTTTCCAATTTTAAAAGCCGTTAAGACTGGGAGTGCAGGCAATTGGAAGGTTACAGCCCACCTTTTCAATACCTCTGATTTATCTTTTGAACAAATATAACAAATGAAACTTGTACATTGAGCAAATGGAAATGTAACATAATTATTCAACTTCATTTACTTAAATGTACCCTTGTTTAGTGTAGGATTAGGTAAATTATCATGATTTTTAAAATGCTATTAATAAATTAACACTTGGATATTGATTATATTAGACTTTATTGTAAGTAACCAATAGTTACGACAGAGTCTTTTATTTGAACTAATTAAATTATTACACGAGTAAATAATGCAGTAGTTGCTTTATCAACATCAAACGACAAAGATGCATGAGCTAATGTGATGATATACACACAATAATATGTGATATAACGACAATATAAAAAAAGTTATCAATCTGTATATAACTCAAAGTTATCAAAATTCCATTATCGCCTCTCTGCATTGCAAAACCAAGTTCCATTCATAAGTAAAATAGTTGACATTGCAAATAAATAAAACAAGTCAAGAATGGGTAGAAGACAAACTTACGTGGGCATTTTGAAAGAGGCATTGATGTATTAATTAATAAGATAAGTAATACTAATAGTATAGATCTTATATATTAAGCATTACATACTATATTAATTATAAGTACTTGAGTGTTCTATATAAAAAAAAGATTTAGAAAATGGGCATACACCTACAGTATTCTAATAAGAGAAAAAAATGTCATTAAGTTCATTGAGCAATTTTGTTCAAGAAATGCCACAGAATAGCTTTGCACTGTTGATAAAGTAAAGATAAATTTAGTTGTAGGAAAATTCCAAAAAAAACACACACCATTTGTACGACTATTTGGATAGTTATCATATCAGCAACAGTTTTTTTTAAATAGGTATGCACATAAATTCAATGTAAGGAACCAACAAAACACAATGGTAAATGTATTATTTTTTGCCAGCCGTGAATTAATCTACTCTTGTTCCTAATTAGGGGTCTGAGTATAGATTTGTTGAATTCATATTAAATTTTGTTAAGTTCTGAATATCCCTACTAGTAAAAAGAGAATAAGTCCAACGGTTGGAGCGAATGATTCATAATGAATTATAATTTAGTACCTTTTGTCTTTTTCTTTTTGAAAAAAAAAAAAAAAAAAAAGGTTCAGAGATGCATCGAAGATTGGATAAAGGAAAAAAAAGAACAAAAGAAGAAAATTAACATTTATATACTATCTGTCTTTTTTGACTTCATAAAACAAACAAAGGAATATTGGAATACAGAATTCAACTCTATTACATATATAGATAGAATTAAAATCAAAAGGCATAACACATAATGAATAAAAAGCTATACTTAATGTTGATTCCCTTACTTACAAATTTGACGCACTGCCTTGTGCCTTATTTGGCTTTAAATGTGACCATAAATAATACATTTCTTAGTTTCTATTTTTTTTTTGTTTATTTTCATGATTAGTGACCCTAATCAGTGGAGCCCAGAATAGGTTGTTATTCAAATTATGTCTATAATAAAAATTAAAGAATTTTATCTGAAGAATAGGGTACATCTACAAGGCACTCAACTTTGATAGGGGGAAAAATAATAGCTTATTTGATTTTTTTCCCCCTCCTATATACCTAACTATATCTATGCCAACTGATAAAAATGCATTGCCGCAAGTAATGAGGATAAAAGGGCATTAGCAAAACTTTGTAGGTTAAACGTTGCTATAAGCTAAAAAGCACATAAGTATGTAGAATAATGATAGTAATTACAATTCATGGATGTATGCATAATAAGTCCATGCTTGAAGTGTATTTATTATCACACATAATATCAAGAGTAATTATCGGGACCTCTTGTTTTTTTAAACTCCCCCCTCCCTCAACCTTGTTGTTAATTTAATCGATTAATTAAAATACTAGGAACAATGGAATACTAAATATGTGGTAGCAGCAGTTTGCTCAATAAGGGGAAGTTCAAAACGCGCATAAAATTCTTATTTTTTCAAGAAATAACGAAACAAATTTACGAGTATTTTTCATAAGGCCAGAAAATATATGTAGACATAATATAAAGAGATTATTTAAAGCCACCAAACATGCTAGCCAGCCGTACTTATGTATGTACATACATAGTAGTGATCTAATAAATTAGATTCTCATTAAAATGAAGTCATAGACGATAGATGATATATCCAAGAGCATAGATAAATCATGTTTTGCCTCCTATTTAAGAGATCCCATAAAATATGTGGATGTACATAATACGTATAAAACTTCTGTGTACATATATATATATATATATAGTATATTCCGTTTGATAGCAAAGCCAATGAGTATTTTATGTGTATCTGTATCACATTTCATTATCATGAATAATTCAATAAAACTTTAAATGATCCGCCTCTCCTACCTGTAAGATTCAAACATCTTCGCAAGTAGAGGAACTGTAGATGTGGAGCATTTCGAACTACATTGTCCAGTCCAGTGTCCGTGAGGCGTGTGCAATCCGAAAGGTCCAGATATCTTAAATACAGTGTTTGACTTGAGGGAACACCAATTAAAGCAGCCGTGGAGCGAGGCGGGCCAAGAGACTTGATATTAACAGTTGATATGAGGGAAGAGCCTGGAAGAGTAAAGGGTATTTTGTAGAGAGTTTGTCGGTAAAATGATTATTATATGTATATTAATATGATGATAAAATAAAGTGCAAAACATGTGGGAGCAGGTTATATAAATTACAAATACGCTAATTGGTGAAAAAAAAACTTATACCTACATTTGGAGAGTCGTAAGATATCAAATATGATAAGAATTGTATTATAATAATAGCAATAGTAATATATATATTATAAAATGAAGTTTAATGTTGTTGCATATTATGTTTTCACGACCTCATTCTGGAAGTTGGTCATCATGGAGCCATATAAAACAAACAAATTTGATAAGAATAAAAACCTTTGCTTCAATCGTTGAGTTTAGTTTTTAGTTAATTGTTATTTCATTATAAAGCCATTCGATGAAGTTTGTTTCGTGTAGTTAGAGTTCAACCTATCAACACATTCAGAGCACTAATGAGAAGCAGGATAAATATAAAATCGATAGCTGACAATTAAGTACTAATTGATAATTGTAGTACAATAGAGCCCCAGAATTCGACACTGATTCGTTCCCAAAGGACGGGTCAATGAAATCAAATTCCGAATCATCGAAGTACAAACTATATTTTATTTATAAAATTCACTTGAGTACGGATTCAAATGTTTTGTTTGAGCTTGGAGGCAGCAAATTTTTATCGACACTTTGCATCGAACTATGAATATGTTGATTACTAAGGTAGTCGAGTTCCAGTGTTCAACTGTATTTTAAACGAAAAAGGTTTGCCCAACTATTCAGGGTAATATATAAATGGATTTGACATTTATTCAAGAGAAAATATATGGTCAAATTTACATATTTAATGTCTGCCTTTTTATTTCATTCTAATAAGAGCACATTAATGAGTTACATACATACATCTGCATAAAAAAAAAGCCGTACCGGTCTATTTTTAACATTAATTAATACAGCAATTCAAATCCTAGAAGTTGGTCATTTGGAGCCATATAACGCAATCAAGCTATAAAAATCTTTTCTATCACACAATCGTCACTTGTAAAGCTATTTGATCAAGTTTTTTTTAACAGTTTAACCCTTAGTCATTGCCTCTAGGTAAGTTTTACCCGGTTACTTAATTGCACTTTGTGCCACATTGGCAGTACTTTTTGTTAAACTCTTAATTTGAACCTATACTGTCAACAATTGGACCGTCTGAAGGAAGTAATCACCCAGAAGCACCCAGCTTTGGCCAACAGGAGAGTAATTGTGTTTAATCAGGACAACGCCTGGCCACACACATCGATGGTGACTCGACAGAAGCTACGAGAGCTTGGTTGGGAGGTTCTTATGCAACCACCTTATAGTCCTGACCTCGCACCAAGTCTATAGCAAATGATTTGGATAGTAAAATTGTCGCCTCAAGAGAAACTTGTGAAAATCAACTGTCCCCGTTTTTTTGCCAATATGGACGAGGGTTTCTATGAAAGAGGGCATAGTGAAATTACCTAAAAAAATACCAACAAGTTATCAAACAAAACAGTGAATATTTAACCTAAATTGGATTATTCTAACTATGCTGAATAAAGCCTTCAATTTCATGCCAAAATAATGGATTTCTTTTTACTAGACCTAATAATATTTAATTAAAAACGTTTTAAACAATATCAAACTTATCTACTCATCTTATTTAACTTGAGAAATTTATATTTTTATCGAGTCACGCTCAAGTGACATCCTCACCTTATTTGATTCTTGCAAAATCTACAAATTATAATCTGAATTTTTAGTATTTAAAAAAAATATCATATATTTTTTTGAAGATCTGGTTCTATCATTCCATATTACAAAGGGTCGTGAAATTTTAAATTTTGTAGAAGAAATTTTACATATATTCCAGTATGTGTAAGGTAAGTTGCGTTAACTTTGTGTTTTTATGTTTATGATACACTTTTTATAAAAAGTATTACGAGATATTTTACGAGATTACTGGAAAGAAGTGGTGAAAATATACAATAAAAAGGAATTGGAAATTATTTTTGAATGTGTGCAATTTGTTTGATTATTATATACCTACATACATAACTATATAAACAACAGGTTTATTTTTATACAATCTGTGACGTCGTCAATTAAAATGTTCTATAAGTTCCGTTCCAATAAAAAAAACCCATAAAAATCATTTATAAGTCGGTATATTTATCTCTAAATGATATATGTATATTGAGTTCTCCGAATGTACAAATGACATCTACAGTTAGAAGAAAATATTGTATCCACATTCTATCTTTGAGTGAAGAAGAAAAAAAAACTATTTAAGGGGATTTAAAAAAAAAACTTAAATGCTTATGTAGACTTTGTTGTTGTTTTACAAATCTAGATACGCGTTGTTGTTAAAGTTGGTTTATAAAGAAAGAAAAAAAAACCTGAATAAAGGCTCAAAATCAATGCATCAACCTTTATTTTCAATGTTCCCTTCAGAAGATAGATAAGCCCATCTCTCTTCTTCTTTATTCTTATTCTTCAAAAAAAAAAAAAAAATTCTTGATGGATTATACATTGTTTAAAGACTTTCTTAACAAGACTCAAAGTAAAACTAATCAGACTAAACAATCTTTTATTATTATTATTCGGTGGCACCAACCAAATACTCTTGCGGCAGATTGTAACATGGTGCTGCATAAATGACGATACAATACACCACTAACCACAATAAAGTAAATGTTTTTTTAGTCATATTATTAAAAGTTATGGTAGTAACAAATACATGCATAATCAATAAGACACAACCTTAAACAAGTCACCATTTACAAATGCATTCCTTCAAACGTTAGGTTTTTTTTCCTGCTTTATGCAACGGCTATCAATAATATAAACAGATTGGAAGAACAAAAAATCCAGATAATGGCATTATATTTCAAGTATCAACTGGAGAGAAAGTTAGTCGATGTATGTACATGTTATTTATATAATAATATTAATGAAAAGTGAATAAAATTCAAATCCATTTAAATATAACTACAATTAATAAGAAATCCCACGGCGATATCCTTTATTTAGATAAAAATGTTCACCGTATATTCTTGTTACCTCTGTTATTTGTCACCTATGTAAATACTTATCATTTTTCTAAACTTTGATTGGTAGAACTCGAAGGAACTTTTGTTGGACATTGAATATTTCCTTATTAAATATAGAATGCCTCGTCCTCCGACAGCTGTGAAGAATAGGGCAATAACAAATCCAACAAAAAATGCATTGCTGGAAGATGGTGCAAATACAGTGGGTTAATTAAGCAAACCTCATTCACATCTTATGGATTAACAACCCCCAACGGATTGTGGTTATTTTCCCCCCTTGAACAACAAATTTGAAGAAGAGAAGGTTGAGAGATAATATAAGGGTTTCATCGTGTTCTCACTTACATATTAGAGTTCTGAACAACGTTGATTGGGTGACTGAATTAATTCTTACTGAACTTTGAAAATGTCCCTACTATATGAAGTATACCTAGTTCCACAGTTGGGAAGAATAGGGCATGAGCAAATAAACAATACATTCATAGTCGCAAAATATTGACTCATAATAAACAACCTACAAAGTAAAAAACACTCAAACCCTCTAGACTAACTATCACCGCACTGATTTTGAGTCTTTCTTTCTTTCTTTCAACTATCTGGAGAGGGAAAGGTTGAGAGACGTATAAAATAGGGATCATATCGTGACCAACTGACAAATGTTTTGAGGATGTAAAACCATGATTTAATGATAAGTGCATACCATTTTATGTGTTATTTTTACTAAAATATAAGACATTTTAGAGGTTGCTATAACTACATATATACACATGTAGGCATGTAAGTGACCAGATGATAACGACTCTAAGGAGGTATTGTGCCAGGTGTGGACAATGTTGATTTATTATTTATTAAAACCTGAGTGTGAAACGCAAAAGTACGTCCCGTTTAATGGATAAGATTGAAAAATTATTTATTATTAGTCCCTTTTATTAACAGATTTTAATTTTTTTTTTCTTTTTGAAGTTGTATGAACAATATACATATAATGATTAATATTGTGAAGAAACAAAGCTTATAAGTCCATGAGTATATATTTTTGATCTTATAATTAAATGAACAAATATGTATATATAAGGTACCGACATAAACACTTCCCCCCCCCCCTTCTTTCCCAAACATACTTCTTTAATGCAAAAGAAAAAAACAATAAAAAAGATAAGAATGAAATATTAGATACAAATATAATTTTAATCAAATCTATGCAAATTGCAAAAAACAAACAAGCAATCAAGAACTAAAAGAATAGCCATAAGTATATGGGGACTTCAAAAGAAGCTGCATATATGTAATTCAAAATGGCGTCATCAATGGATCCAGGCCTGGAGCAAGACTCTTGACCAAACTACCGGGAAAATAAAATACATCAATTTCTGAACAAGGTATGAGTATATTTTATTCATTTTAAAATATCGGCAGTTGCACATAGGGCATTCATGAGAAATATATGTATACTCGTATTCTGAACATCGTCGAGGATAGAATCTAATGGTTAAACCCGGCATAACAGCAGCAAAGCTACGGAACAAAAACATGGAGGGACGAGGAAATAAATAGAAAAAAATATAATTTCATCTCAACATCCAAAAATACATTTTGATAAATGCAAATAGCACCACATCCAGCTCATAATAAGCAAAGAACAAAACTCCTTTGTTTTTTCATTTCTATATATATGTTGAGTATCTTTATATAAAAATATCTCAATTGTGTATCATGAAAATGAAATAAATAGTATTGTGAAAACAACAGCGTTGATATTGCAAAATAATTGTACCCATTGGAACCTTCTCGACTTAATTATTATTTAGCTATAATCTTGTCAAATTACTCAGTAGTTTGACTCCACAATATTTTATATTTAAAGCTACAAGTTAAGCTAAATAGAAGTATATACAAACTATTTATAAATGAGCTTTAAATCTTTGTTAAATATATTTATATATAGAGAGAGAGAGAGACTTCTTACAATCTTGCCAGATCCGAATGACACACAGAGATTACATTCAAAAATCTCATCGAGTGGGGAAAACATCTGTGAGTTTTGGATTATGAACACTTCTTTCTAAAGGATTACCCAAGAAATATATATGTACAAATAGTATAAGAATAGGTTTAACTAAATTAAATTATTCAGATGATTTTTGATGTAGTTTTGACAGAAGAGAGAGAGAGAGAGAGTCTCTAATACGTAGCTATTCAACACTTACATATGCACATAAATAGCCCCATTCTATAAAAGATGACACTATGATGAGTAAGTCATGTCTGACTCATGCCTCTCGGTGTTTTTTTTACTTTTTTGTTAGTTGGTCGTATATATTGCCAACATTTGTGCCTTATCAAGATTAAATTCCTTATTATCTTAAAGAAGGAAGACAATTAAGGAAACTTGGTTAATTGAACTCCTTAATGAAAGAATCTCCCTTTTAAGGAGGTATTTTTGGGTAAACCTCTGTGTGTGTGTGTGTGTGTGTGTGTAGAAAGAGAGGGGGGATTCATTCATTAGGGTGGAGCTCCATGTAGAGATATATTATTAAGTGAACTATATATGTATGTACATAAATACATACATTAATGTATTAATCTGCGAAAAAAAAAATCTTTCTAAATGGGTTTGAACATATTCACTTTCAAGAAAAAGATAATACTGACAAGATTATAACAGCTTTTAACACATTAGTTTGCATTGAGATAAACAGAAGGTAGATGATCCTAACTTGGAGTATACTTTCAAACGGATCTGCACAGATAATTAAGCCAAAATTGATATTGCAAAAATAAAAAAATGGAATGGATCGAAGTAATATACATAGTTCACCCAAATATGCAAATAACCTGTTTCAAAATGTCTTTGGGGATCCCTTGAAAAATCATATTTGATTTCAATAATATGAGCAGAACAAAGCTACAAATATGTAATTTGTTACCATTTATGTTTCAGAATGCTTATTATGTAATTATTTTTACATCAGCTGAATTTATAAAATGATTGGCCCAAATAATGTCCCTAAATAGAGAGACTATATCAACTACCACTTGGGTTATATAAACATATTTATAGATTACATTTCCAAGTTTAACGCATATACCAAAATGCTACCATCCCATGAACATTCACAACTCTATACATTTTTGGTCAGCTGTCGATTCATATACTCTTAATTGAACTCGGATTAAATGTTGTGAAACTAAGAGGCCTTTTTTTAACTGACGAATTGTCATACAGTTGTAGAGAAAGAGAGAGAGATGTTATTAGCTAAATTTCAGGCATTTTTGCTCTTCATCTTATTTGCTGCGAACGAGTCAATTGTGGGCCCTTTTTCTTTCTCTTTTTGGAGGAGGAATATGTTCTGAGTTATATTTTTATTTCTCCATTACAATTACTTTGTTAATTGTAATGACTAGTCCGTCAATGACAGTATAGCACAAATTCCCATCATGTGTATATTTATACCGGTTATAGATAGATAGCATCATTATTGTGGATCCCTACTTTCAAGTGATAATCTTATACATATAGTTAATCAAAAACACCCTGTTTGTTTTGCATTGAGACTTTTTTATCTACTAGTAATTTACTATTAAGTTTGCAAATAGAAAAAAAAAAAGATATGCATGTCGCAAAATGATTGAACGCACAAAAACAACTCCATTTCAAGATATTTTATTCTTGAAGAAATGTATTTTGCAATTAAATGTATACATAGATATACTAATGTCTCCATCGTCGTTCAAAGAATTAATTCAAAGGTACAAAAAATAAAAATTCTCTAAAAGTTTCCATCTCACTTTACTCATTTCTTGAATGTATGTATTTAGAATGAGTTAGGTAACATACATACATACATACATATACATAGGTAGGTATATACATATGTACTTAATTACTTTTTTCAATTGCCCTCAAAAATGTCAACAATGCCTTGACTAAAAAAAAAAAATATAATATCTGAAACAAGCTCATTCAAGTTTATTAGTATGTGTGTGCGTAAATACTCAGGCATTTATTTGAAGATAGATAAAAACCAGACAACGAATAAAGAAAAAGACAATATAAACAAACGTTGAAAAGCCTTTCGTTCAACTATTTCAAGAATGCTGTGAATTTATTTTTTGTTACTTCTTTAGTTTTTCTTTTGATTACCAAGAGACGGAGGAGGATCAGGGAGTCAATGTGATGTAAACAACATGTTTTCTATTGAAATTAGCAAAATGAAAAAATATTATTTAAAAAAAAAATGAGGCATCACTTTATTATATTGAATTTGACACATGCATTTTTTCCCTCATTGAAAACAAGAAGGACAAAATGTCGGCTCGTAGTCAGCAAAAACTTTTAACCAACTGATCAAGTGGTTGTCGATTCATCCCTTTACTCCATATATGTATGTATAACATGATCTATAGAACATTTTTCAACCTTTATTCTAAAAGAAAAAGAAAATAAGCTCAAAATGATGTAAAGGTGTCTTACCACCTGATGAACTATTCTTCATTTAATAGTGGGAAATGATTTCAGTGCTCAACGACAGCTGACAAAATAATACATGCGAATCGCTGATGTAATGAGAATACCATCCTTATTTTCAATTCTGAGATTACTTGTCATTTATACACAGAAGGAAATTGCTTACAGCTTAAGAAGAGCAAACTAGAGTCTGACTAATCTACGTTTAGAACAATGATATGTGGTATGAAAATCGTCAGCTAACTTAAAACATCATGTAAACTTTTATAAAGGCTTCTCAAACTTTTTTATTCGAGGTTGCTTTAATGAGATAAACAAATCCATGGGGCGTACCATTGAATAAAACTTTGGTCTTCTGACCAATAAATTTCCTTTCAAAAATACTAAGGAGCAGGTCAGCTGCAAAAGCTCTGGGCGCACTTTTTGAGAACTAACGTAATGTTTGTCGCTGTTTCTCTCTCTGATAAATGATTAGGACCTAATGTTGCCATAAAATACAATTAATTTAAACCTACACAAATTCAAATGTATGTAGAAGAAAATGAGATGCAGTATTTCAATGGGCTCAATCATGGGCGTTACATCTACATATAAGTATGTATGTACACATATTGTTTATTCTTGATGATCTCCTCAGAAAATCCTTTGTAACTATGGAGTTCTTCGAGGTTTACTTAGTGGGTGTGAATGTAAACCATCAAAAAAATAATGATGATGGAAAAGAAAGAGGCTGTGGACACACTTCTTCACTCCATATCAGAAGTTAGTATTCATTAAATAAATGTTCACATATGTATGTATGTTGTAATGAGTTAGAACCTATGAGGAAACCCTACTTGTCGACGTGAACAAAATATTACTTTACTCTTTAAGTGCAATAAGGTTATCTTAGATGATGTCAATTGATGACATCTATAAGTTTGGTCTATCAATATACTGGATGCACATTAAAGCAGGGATCCCCACGTGATAATTATGCCTGGACCTCAAGCAAAGAAAATGAAGATTGAACATTTTATTTATGTAGCAATTGAACGTTTCTACGTCTATAGGATACCCAATAAAAAAAATATATATATTATTCATTCTTTGTCTTAAACTGAGAATGAAATTGTCTTCTATTATTGTACCGGAGATGGATATTAAAGAGTATAATTTATATTTTCGACCAGCTCTTTGCTACCCACCAGTTTGCAGTTTTGCACTGCATTTGAATGCCCCGTTTTTAAAAATTAATTTTGCGGATTTTTATTTGTATGTCTGGACTAACACATTTTCTCCTGGGAACAATTAAAAAAAAAAATATGTCATCAAACCGGCTGGGTTGAAAATGAAGATATTAATAAAAATTGATTTTATTTTTTCAATAATTTTTACTAGATTAGAAATAGTTATGATATTTTTATTGACAATTATGCACCATTATATCAACACAAAATTATTAGTCAGGCTTTGGATATAAAATTGTAAGCATTATTGAAGAAAAAAAACAGAACTCAATCAATCATTTTGGTCTATTTTGGCTCTCAGTTATTTATTGATATTATTAATTATGAAGTTAGGGTTAGAAATTTAGATCACAACGAGATTACCTTTACTGTGCCTCTTAACCTTTCCTTCAAAAATTGGAAGAGAAAAAGGAGCTCATAATATTCAGGTTAATCAAAAAACATCTCTAATAAAAATGAAAGAATATTTAATGAAGAGGATAGAAATTTGTAAAGTACCCCATTTCAAGGGGGGAAGTAGATAAACACCTTAATTTATTATATGTTGTTGGTTCCTCACCGATAATTTAATTGACATTCAATAACACGATTACTATTAACAACATAGATAATGCTTATAAAATGTATTTAATTAATGAGCATTTGAGCTGTTGCCTCAACTAAAAAAAAAAAATGATATACCTATTGTGAATTGTATGTACACAAGGAATTCATTTATAGTTCGACACACGTATGTACATTTTACAAGCAGTCAATGTAGTGTGTAAACTTTAAGAATAATAATAATAAAAATAATAATAATAGAACAAATTTATGTATTTGCTGTTTCTTATAAATAAGTGTATATATATTACAAATATTAATAGATGTTGTTTGCTCATGAAGAAGAAATACTTTATCTTACATATGTAGGAACAGAAGAGGAGCCATGTTTGCAATTTACATTGAATGTGCCTACATATTATTTATATATATATATATATATATAAATATATACAGAAAAACAAAAACAAGTTTTAACAGACATGAGTATGACAACAAGGGTTATGCCTTAGAACTCTATATTAGTCGAAGTATATATATATAGATATATACGTAGGTATGTAAGTAGTAGCAGTAAGCCAAGAGTGATTAATTGCAAAACAAAAAAATAATACAGTCCATCAAATA
The DNA here is from genome assembly GCA_963680855.1 of Lepeophtheirus nordmannii. Classification (NCBI taxonomy): domain Eukaryota; kingdom Metazoa; phylum Arthropoda; class Copepoda; order Siphonostomatoida; family Caligidae; genus Lepeophtheirus; species Lepeophtheirus nordmannii. Next base: position 28,198,434 of record OY804522.1, on the reverse strand, counting down.
CCAAAGAGTTATGGCAATTTACTACATATTCCATATGAAGGAATTTGAACAACAGTCGTCTCTCAACAAGCATACCGACGTGTACATATACGTACATAAAACCTATGAGCCATTCGTAAATAAAATAACTCATTTATATAAAAAAGGGTGTGATATATACATATGTATGTACAAAGAAGTATACGTCACCCCCCCCCCCATCCACCCCAAGCCTAAATTGGAATTGGACGCAAAAGCTGTTCCACTGAATAATTTTGATTTGACGTTTTCATTCATCTGTCTTGAAGGTATATGTACATAAATATCCAAAGTATCTCAAAATAATAAATATGTACTTGCTTTAAGCCTTCATTAAAAATAAGGGCAAAACATTTTTGTGCATACAAAATACTCAAAAAGTGTTACTGAATTCAAGGGAAGGGTCCTGTAGATAAATTTGCAGCGCTTTTCATTGAGCAGGGATGGAGCAGGATCGAAATTAGGCCCCAACTCAAATTTAATTGACATAAAATAATGCAAAGCAATTTTTCGGATATGATGTAATGTTTGAGACAATCCAGACAATTTGAAACTGTCAGTTATACGAACTCATATTTTATTCTTATTATATGTAAGGAGTGGACTTTATTTTCGAAAACCAGACTATTCGAATCAGGACTAATAAGTACATTTCTGTAACTATAAATATAGTAAGTTGTACCTTGGACTGCGAGACTGAAACCAAGATTTCGGAACCAAGGTTCGAGAACAAGAGAAGATCCAAACCTGAGGGGTTTTGTTTAGTCTTAGAGTAGTTACTTTTGTCTTGGTCATAACATGGAGATTCAGACTTTCAAAGGTCGAGAAAAAGACAGGAACAAAATTTTGACAAAACATCAAAAATTGGTTCAATCTCGAGAACTACATAACTACTAGAGACACTTTGGTAATTACCATTCAATGATAGTAAATTTACACTAAAAAAACATGATGGCATTCAATTTGGGATTACGAGCAAAGCTGATACGATTGATAAGCCGATTATTGACCCAGCTATTCGAGAGTAATCGATATTCCCAGTCAATTTAAGTTTTTAAAATATGAAAAGTGGGTGTTGAATTTAATTGGCTTTTATTAAAGACAAAAGTCATTAAAATTTTAGAAATGGTAACATTATTGTATTATAAAAATCGGCCAATTAATCGGATATTTTGTTATTTTCAACAAAAAAAAAACAGTTTCCACCTATTTATCGAGAATTGAAGGTATTACTGTAAATATGAGATAAAACTACCGACCACTTGAACCTAAATACACAACGCAAAATCAATTCCTTTCTAACCAAAACTATTTTTTTAGAGACACATTTTGAATTGTGCATGTAAAATTATGTCTATCATAGATGTACACATTTAGAACATAATTTTTGCATGTTTAAGTAGCACGTCATAATCCCTTGGATCAAACATGCAAAGTCACTGTAAATTACTAATATACCCTGTACATACATGGATATGTAAATAAGTTCATTTTTTTTGACGAGGAGTATGTTATTTCTATATAGAGAGAAGTTGTATGTAGACGAAGATAACCTTGAAGATATCGATCAATATTATTCTTAATATACTTGATTGTATGTATATTAATATTTGAATATCTTAAGGAAATAAAGGATTTGATATCATCTTTTTCAACATATTCCATGCGGAGGATTCAGTAAATAAATACAGCAACATACTTAAGATTAAAATATTTTTCAACATTACAACATGAATGTAAATTGATTAATTGGGTCGAAGTTGGGTGACTATACATAGAAGTTAAACTACATTTACTCTTAATAATATAGATTATTGAAGTTAAGATACATTTCAGTTGAAAGTAGCAATTTTAATACAAAAATTACCATTTTTATATCTGTTAAGTACCGTGAGAAAAATGACATTAAAGACTATTTTGAAAAAAGTTTTTTATGTCATTCAACAGAAAAAAAAATTATCCCTAAAAACGAAACACTCTAATAACGAATAGATAACTTTTTAGTACTAATCTCGCTCGATAGAAATGATTGCGGATGCATTACAAAAATATAAAAACAATATAAAATATATTACATTATATCAATCTCGAGCATTTTTTGATTCAAATTGCGATTGTTTCAATATTTTTATCAAAATAGACACCCTTAGATCAATTTTTACAAAAATCAATAATTTATGCTTCAAATGAATCCCTTTTGCAATGAAAAAAATAATAAACCAAGATCTTCCTAAAAAGAAAAAAAAATAAAGCAAAATATTGGGGGGAAAAAAATGACGGTAACTTTCATTTTACCAAGGATTGGCTCATTAAAAATGTAAAACCCATTTTTGACAAAAATATTTGATCTTTGCAAAAAATTGGTAATTATAAAAGATACTTTCTGAAATCTCTAAAATTATTCAAAAACTGGAAACATGAAAGTGCAAAAAATATAAAAGAAATTAAAATCAAAAGACCTCACATCAAAAACGAATTGTATGCACGACTGAAATTGTACCTGGATCCTTTTCAAAAATGTAAAATTTTTGCTGATTTTAATAGATATGCGTAGGTATAGAGGACACCACTTCCAAATAGCAACATTAAACTGTTCTTCCACTTATGTATAACCCTGATTAGAGTTTGAAATGTCAATTAATTTAATTTAAACTAGTTTTTGCTAAATGATTGGCTACCCACCAACTTATTTTGTGCTTTTATTTCTCTATGTATTTTTGGAGAAAAAAATGAAAATATCACCGTGAGATACTTCAATTGCAAACTTTAACCTCACAATTAATAAATTCAATGAAACAACTGGGAATTACTTTAAAAGTAAGTTCCGAGTATCAAAATAATCTGGACTTCAATTATATTAGAGTTATTAATTATGAAAATATATAAATAAAAGAACTAAATAAATTGATTCACCGTCGTAAAAGTGCACTCTAGAAATAAAGTAAGGACTTTTATAAGTTCAGTTGTTGTTTTTTTCAATTTCTCATATATATTGAAGGACAAATATATTTTCAATAAAGTGTTAGAAATAAATATTAAAAAAAATCCAGTAATTTAATACAAATAATTCATAAAATGGCCAACTAATTAAATTATCAAGTCACAAATTTATTCATTTTAAATGAAACAAATACTTATGTCCTATATAACTAGTTATTTATCAAAAACTAGTTGAAAAATACCATTCGCTATGCTATATTTTCATGAACTTTGCAAATATTTAAATAGATTAGTTCTAAAAATTATACAAATTTTCAATTTCCTTATCCAAGAATTTAGAAAGTTCATTTAACACGTTGTTTACGAAATATCCGACTTAGCTTCTTTTCATAATTATCTTTATTAAATTAGACCGCCTTGAAAGTAATTTCATAATACATAACATACATATGTAACAAAATTTTGTCTATAATTAAGAGTAGAAGCAATATAAAAAAAAGTTTATTTACATTCATTATTTGAAGAAAATCTTAGTAGGGAGAAATTTTCACTTAATGAGATGAAATTGGGGATAATTAAAATAGAAAGATAATGATTAATAGGCATTGGAGTCGTTTCGAAGAAGAAGATTAAATGCTTTATATCCTTATTTTGTTATTAGAGCACATAGAAATATTCACTCGATTCATTAACCAAGGGGTGTAGTTTGATTTTTTGGGGCCCAATGATGTTCAATGAGGTCCTATCAAAAAAATCCATTTGTTTTTTTAACATCATATAGACGAATAAGGGGCCACACTATTCTCTATTTTTCCTCCAAAAATATAAAAATAAAACCTTGGAATGAACTGGAATGTATTTTTGAACAGTAAGGCTACTAACAGATTAATAAGAAATAGTTTGAGCTCAGGATATCAACGTTTAGAAAACCTATACTCAAGCCTAAACTGAAAGAACAGCATGAAAATTGCTTTTAATTTGCTTTCCTTTCTTCACTTCATTGTAAATGAACTTACAATGTAATCAATATCTCAGCTGACTTGACTTTGCTTCCTCAAATTTCAATTATTGATACTTTTGATCCAAGAGCTTCAATCTAAAGCCTTTTTTCCCGCTTAATTAATATCTACAATTGTTCTTTACCTGTTGTTATAAAGTTCATTGCTAGCGTGTTTAATCCTATCCTTTACTAATCATACAAACAAAATTCCTTCAAAAATCATTAAAATATATATGGTATAAACTCCATTTAGGGAACTCGGATACTTTCAAACATTACTTTTTGACTGCACCACCAATGAAAAACCTTTTTATAAGTAACTAACAAAAAAAATCAAAGCACGCAATGGATTCAATCATAAAATAATCTATTATTTATTTCCTATTCATTTCTTATCCAATCAAAACCAATTCAAAGAACTAAGCAGTACCATTTGCAAAATATGATTCCTTTCCTTTGATTGATACAATACATTATATCAGAATTAATGAAACAAAGAAATACTTGGGCGAATAAAAAATACAAATACAATAACACAAAACATGATATTATTATAATGTCTTAAATAACATTTTTTTTTTTTTTTTGTATCAATCAGGAAATGGATTTGCATCACTTAAGATTGATCTAAAAAACAGAGTAAAGAGTTTTGTTACATGCACAACAACAATTGATCTTCCTCTACATAGTACTTGCTCTTGTATCTAGACTCGAATAAGTTTAAGTCACAATTTAATTACAGAGCAATAAAATTGATCTAATTTATGTTCATTATATGAAAAATAAAGAAGAATGCTTCAAAAAATCAACAGTTTATCTGTTCATAAATTTGAAAAAAGAAAAAAAATTGCCAGAACTTGTTCTATAAAAAAAATATAATAAAAATAACCACTTGAAAGGGTTTTGAATGGATGGTATGTAGACAATTTATTTGTATTCATTTATCTTGATTTGAAGAAACACTCAAAAGAATAATTTTTCTATTTATATCTATTTTGGAGTATTCACAAAGTACAAGGGGTATTATTACTATTATTGAAAGTTCGTTAAAATATTTTTGCCAGTTACTACCTATATAATTAAGGAGATCAACAATGTACGTATAATTAAGCCAAATATTTGGGCAACTCATGAAAATTTAGACTAATTCAAATGAGAAATTTAAAAACCATTAGCGCTTCATTTGATTTTTTGTTTGGGTTTTAATTGAGTTGCTATATTTTGTTTGTGTGTGTGTGTGTGTGTCAATTAAAACATTTTGGATATTAATTCAACAATTTCTAAATAGCTACTGTGTTTGGATATTCATAGTATATTCTATATATTTTATGGTATTTTACTTTAGATACGCCCAATTCAAATTAAAAGGAATTATCTTGAGTTATAGAAGATAATCACTCAAATATCCTTTGTTCATAGATTGTTAAAATCATATGGAGTCCTTGGAAAAAAAAAACACAATTACCTCTTTAACAATATATTGAGGATGCTACATGGATGAATCAATTTATGCACCAAGATATGGAGATTTTATTCCTAATGAGTAACACAAATCAGCAAACATGTGGGTTTCATTTCTAATTCTAGTAGCATATGAAATGCTACTAAACAAGGGAATTGATTTGATTTCAAAAATATAAAACAAAAATCCTTCGAAGTAGATTTTTTTTTTAGATTATGATATAAAATGAAACTGTATTTTTTTTTTTTAATGTGAATAGATTATTTCAAAATCATGTGTAAAACTATCTAAAAATTCATACAAAAATACACTACAGAGTCCTCAAATGAAGAAACTCTATTGATTTGAAAAAATTTGAAGCTACATCAAATGAGATATCATAAATCTTCAACGACAAAAACAAAAACAAAAAATACTTCCTTTCGGTCATAAAATTACAATACTTATAATAAGGTGTTATAAAAGTGATACAAAAAAAAATTCATTGTGCAGTAATTGTTAGAGGAAAAATAAGACTCTGCTGAATTAAATTATCATCAATATAACTTTTATTATCTATCTATTAGTGTTATATGCGTTAATTAAGAAGCTATTTCTGGGGTTTAAAGGGCTTGGAAATTTGATAGTAGCAGAAATTTATATACTCAAGATGAGGTACAAACTAACAAACGGAATACTAATCATATTTAATGCAATTTAATTCCATGATTTTCTTTTATCAGGAATTAGGCGTATAAAAAAATAACCCAATATAAAAATTTCATTTCCAATATGACAAGAATATTCTAGCCTTGAGATCTCTCTTGATCAATAGAGACATCAATCTCTTATAATATCAGTACCATTCATCCATAATTTTATTACCTAAAGTAGTGTTGAGTAGAATTGTTGGAGGGAAATTCCTGGGAGTGGGGACGGTGTTAGGATGTTTGAAAGGGAAATTTACCTATGACTAATAAACCTAATAGTAGAATAGAACATTTCAGCCAGCGATTGTATTGGAATGTGAAACAGAGTACTATAGTATACTATATGTATGTACTGTAGTGGAAAATGACGACTTATATCGGAGATTATAGCTAGATGCAGTTCAATTAGTTATCGACTTATCTCAATAATGGAAAAAAAAGCCCTCCTACTCAAAGGCATAACTTTGATTCAAGTAAAAGTTGTTTTTTAAATAATATCAATTTCACGAAGAGGATTTGTGCATTTTTTAATTTCAATTTTGAAAAATTTGCTTGTTTACTGAATTTCGTAAATGCACTATCATATAAAAGAAATTTCTAATTAGTAGTCATAAGCATTTTTTGAATAACTTTGTCGACTTATAAGAACAAAATGCATGAATAATATTTTATATAACAGCATCATCTATGTGTGTTACCAAAAAAAAAAAATGAAGAAGTGCACACTCGTGTCTTGATTATGCATCTTATTTACAGGCATAGGAAGCCAACCTATAATTATACACAAGCCTTTTTATTCCAGCGTTGTGGTTGCGATACCATTCATACAATATTTTGGGACAGTCATTCAAACAATAAAATACCAGCAATTTCTGCAAGTAATTACAGTAAATTTCCTTTCGAACGAAATTAATTGAGTAACGAGCAATATTAAAAATTCCTTGTGTTTGACTATTATTTCCTTATGCTTACATATATGGTTCGCTTGCAGCCAGGATCTGAACAAAAAGCAAACTGAGTAACGAGAGCATGGTTTTTCGAGCAAAAAAGTTGGGTCTTTCCATAAATTTCTGTGTACATTTAACGATCCTTCATAAGAGGATGGAAAATATAAATGTATGTAATAATTCTGGATAAAAGCATAACTCATGATACAATTGTGTACGTTATGCTTTTCATCTCATTTTCATTCAACAATTTTATTTTGAAAATGGACTTTACAGAAGTAAAGAAGACTCTGTTGCCAAAAAAGAAAAAGAGTTTACAAGATACATACGTTTCAAACAAAGTGAATCACATTCATAAAATTGACTGTTTATACATAAAATGCTTGGTTTTATTCTTGTACTTCATTGTCAGTTATTCAAAATCCGCGTAATTCGAGAGTAAAAGCTCATATGTAAAAAAAAAACCAATAATTCTCAACATGTGGGAGGGACCATGTATGTATGTATGTATGTACATATTAACTATTTGAGAAAAAATACCAATATAAATTTATCTAATTGAAGGTCACAAACAACAAAATTGACGCCCTCTTAGATGTTAGGTATTTAAATAAATAATTTTAATATCATGGCCAAGATGATGTTTCGCTCTATGTTTACACCCTTCAACAGTATCTTCTTTATAATTTGTACACACACACACACGTATGAAGGATCACATTTTCATGACTAGGGCGTAGAAGTATATTTACAGTACACATTTCTTCTTTACTCTTTCAAAGATATTACATACATACATAGCTCTAAGTTTCTATTGGAACTAATACATAAATTATTATTATTTAAAAAAATAATAATTCGCAGTATTTAATATAAATAGACATATGTAATGACAAAGAAATTTTGACTGTATCTCTCAGCCTCTTTTTTTTTTTTCAAAAGAAAAAGAAATAAGTTCCAAAATGAGTTGGTACCCACATCAACAACTTTGATGTATTTTTTATCAGCTGTTCGTTTTCTACTTCTTTTGCTTCTTCTAAGTGTTTTTAACGTTGATTGGTTGAATACGAAGTAATTGTTGTTAAGATGTGGACATAGCCGCATTTTAAGATATTCAATACGTAGATGCAAATAACATTTTCTGGTGTTCAATTAAATCTTTTATAAATATTTAAATATGGAGTTTTCCTGTTATTTGGTTTAGGGTAAAATATATTAAAATTAGTATGGATTTTAGAGTTATGAATTTTTAATGAAAAGAAATTTGAGCTTTTAGGTATGATCTTGGGAAATGGAAGTAATAGTGAATTGAAGAAGATACTCGGATCATTAATTGAGATCAAATATATTTCATGATTAAGTAACCTGCAATATTCATTTAAAAAAAGCACCACCTTCTAATAACATGATCACTTCTTTTGAAATAAAGGTTTGAACTTTATTACACTTGTTTTTCTAATATCAAACTTGCAGGCCATAACTCAGCCTATGATGATCTATAAAAAAATACAAAGAGAGTAGTAGACATTGAATATTTTCAGTAGAAAACCCTGACAAATTGATTAATAGGTGCTTTAATTTATAGACAAGGTATGCAGGTAACTAACTGTACCTAGCTTACTCATTACTCCCACAGTAAAATACAGTAGTAATTAAGAAGCAAAAAGTGTTCGTAAAGAATTCATTTATAAAGACTGGCAAATATAATTCTTCTTTTCAAATACCTATGTGAAGTACAACGATTAATGAAATTATGAGAAAGAAAATTTAAATTTTTTTTTGGGTTTTTTTTAAATCGATCAAATAACAATTGGAATACTGAAATATAAAACTCATAAGATTGAATTTAATGATGATGAAAAAACTACAAAACATGTAATAAATAGGAGTTAATATGTTTAATTTTAAATACTTTGATCGCTAATTTGATGCACTGCCTAGTGCACAATTTGGCTTCAAATGTGACGATAAATAAATAAATTAGACTGTACTATAGAAAATCTGATTTCCCAAAACCTTTATGATCATATAATAATTAACTACTAGGTTTTTTGAAGAAAATAAATGTTATCCTATACTTTTATGTTTATTTTAATGTCCAAAACGTGAGCATAATTCATAATAATGGCCCTTCTACCGATGCCATACACATCAGTAACTAACACTATAAAAAGTTGCTGTTTTCTTTTTTAATTTAGCGTGATTTATATTTATTTTTTATTAATATGCTGATTGAAATTGATTTTTTGCCTTGCTTATATACAATGTTAACTCAAAAACAATCTGAAAGGTTAAATTGATTTTTTTTTATCACCTCTTGATTTTTCTACTATATTATCTTGTACTGATTAGTGTTGATTTGTTGAACTTGAATTAACTTTTGTGAGCAATTCTTATTATCAAATGAAGATAACTCCATACTTGGAAAGAATTGGTCAACTACGTACGTATTTTGGGTCTTTTTTCTTTCTCTTTATGAAAGAAAGGTTGAGACATACAATAAAGATCAGATCGTATTAAGTAATTGGACCAATACAGTAGAAGAATATCTTTAGATGAAATCAAATGATGAGCATGTCGTCACGTGATTCAAGGTATGAACAATCAATATTTAAATTATATTTTTTCACAATTAATTGAGAGAGCATAATGAATAAAAATGTAGAATGGAGAATTGAAAATATAAGCAGTACGGTGGTCTATAAATAAAGAAAAATAGTTACTAAATATCTGGATTTTTTTTAATTATATTGGTATATAAAAACTCTTCCCCATTGTTTGGCCATCATCTTATTTCAATATATTTTACAAACAATGCTAAGAAACAGCCATGTGAAGAGAAAAAAACTCAACTCAATTCATCAAAAAAAAAAATGAATAAATTACAAAAGCTTTATTTAAATAATACATATCAATGGCGTAGCATTGAAATACTTATGATAAAGTATCCAATCAATAGTATAATTAATGCTTCCGATAATTGCTCAACCCTAGTGTATGCTAATTTTAGAAGTAATAAATCATATTTGTACGTATAGATGTATATAAGTGTATGGATGAAAATGGTTATCCAATGTTTTAAAGAATTGCATATACTTGAATTTTAATGGTCTCACAGCGCAAATAAATAAAATTACTTTTTTTTTTTTGCATCATAGGAATCCATAAGGCCTGAGTAAAAATTGATAAATTAGATCATTCTGGAAATGGGCTATTGATGGATTTGAGTTCGTGCCTGTATTGCATAGAGAAATCAAAGCATAAAAGGGTCAAATTTCCATTGGCAAATTCGGAATAATTGAGCAAGAATACGTCAAAAGTATTATGTCTGTACCATACATTCAGCTGGGGAAAGGGATATTATATAGATATAACTTTAAAAGTACATGAATATTGGAGCTACAGTATGTTTATCCACGTAAATAACCTAATACTATTATTCAAAAGCAAATCTGGTATCATCCATTGAGCATAGTCCTTTATCAGGTGAAGTCCATGACTCAGTACAGCAAATGCCTTTTCGAATGACTATATCTTTCTTTTTCTACGACTTTGAGGTACTTACATATACTCTTTTTCATCAAGCAAATAAAAGTATAAAATGATAAAAATAAAAGTAACAGGAAAAAAGTTTAATAAATATAATTTTGTTCAAGAACTCAAAAGTGCATGTAAACAACGACCAATGAGGTAAATAAAAACATTCATACGAATTTATTTTACTCATTTATTTGATAAACAATGTAGCTATGAACATCCATTACCATATAAGTACATATATTAATGCACAATAATAAGATAATACTTAAACATAAATCAAAGAAATGAGGGCAAAGTGATAGGTCAACTTCTTTATGACCCCTCGTGTATGTAGAGCTAACATACATATAGTTTGACATAACTTTAAAAAAGCTTTATATGGACCTTATTAGTCTCTTTAAACATATTTGAGAGCAAAAATGAGATATCTTGAGAGAAATTGTACATAAAATCCTCTAAGCCAATGTAATGCACCCATCGAAACATTGACTAATACATAAATAATAAATAACTATTTAGGGCAGAATCAATCAATCATTTAATATGATATGAGAATAAAATCAAGGTAATTTGCTTACATTTAAAGGTCGATTAGAAGCATACAAGTACGTACAACATACTCATTTATTTATCCATATTTCTTGCACATTTGAGCGTATTTATGTATATTGAAACAATATTATGGAAAACAATAACAATAGTATTAAAAAAAGTTGTTTGCAGGGATATATGAATTTATTCACTTCCTCTTCCACAACAAGCCTATAGGTACATGCATTTTGAATCAACGTACCTACATATTTTGTTCATGTATCCATAAAAGAAATTCAAACCGATTATATATTTATTATTATTGCAATGTTGTAAAAAGATAAAATGCTGTGATATCATAAATTAGTATTCATTTGTAGATAATTAACTTCTTCTTAATTATACACTTTTCATTGTTTTGTGTAAAAAATAAATGAAAGATATTAATCTCTTATGTTTACGTGAGACGACAATATTAATAATTTTACATTATTTTTTGGGCTAATGAAGATGTATTAATCTGATATTGATATGTTAATTCTTATTTCCCATATTCAAAAAAACAAAAACAAGCACATACACTCATCGTTTTTAGAAACAGTGACCAGGAACAACCACCAATTGCAATTACGTATATGAATATATGTTTATAATTGAAAAATATGTCACTCTGATAAATGAAAATCATGATTGAGGAATATAAAAATATAAAACAAAACTTAATGAGTGAACAATACAGAAATAAAAATCTTACCACTCAAATCCAAATGGTCAATGGAGGCACATCGCGTCATTAAATCCTGAATGGATTCATTTGTAATGTTTTTACAATTTTTAAACTCGACTTTTCTAAGTTCTGGGCAACGACTTGCAAGAGTTCGTACACCAGTGTCTGAAAATCTATGGCAGCCAACAATTGAAGCAATTCTGACATATGCATCCAGTTGTTGTCGAAGTAAGGAAATGAGGGCAGCATCCACGTTCACATTACCTTCCGTGAAAGAAATTTCTCTCCAGAGCGCTGGCTCCCACACTAAGAAGTAAAACCTCCGATTGATCCTTGATATGGAACAAAGCTCTTGAGTAGTTAAATAGCTTAGAATCCTTATGAGGAGTTCATCATCTAGTTCGTCAAAAAAGCAACATTTCGGAGGTGGAGGCGGTGGACGAGGACGTGGTCCAGAGGGTGGAACAGGACTTAATAAGGAACTATTTTCATCATTTAAACTCAAGGTGTGGTAACCCATGTCGACAGAGGAACTAATGGATAACTTGGAGGAGGGATAGCGTTTGGGAAGACATCCGTTGCTATCAATTGAGGACTCTCGTGAATGGTAATAGTCATAGCTGGATTGACGCGAGTGATTTGAGTATGAAAAGCTAGAGTTGAGGGATGAGGGATTAGTGCTGTTATTATTATTTGGAATTATTGAAGGACTGGCTCCAAAGCAACGCGGAGAGAGGCGAGAGTCCTTTGAGTTTCGTTCCATATTATCTGGAATGTAGAATGATGATAGATCAATAAAAATTCATGGCATGACTTATCAAACTATTGTGGTTGACAAGCTGTGTGTACATGTTTATAGATATACATAATTATAATGCGTACATACACGTATTTATACATTTGTGCCAATAATAGATAGCTTTTTATGTATGTATATATTTATAGACCTAAAAGGAAGAACACGCGATTGGGATTTTGTTCATATAAACACACACAAACACTTAAATGGAGTTTACCTTTAAGTTCCCATAGAGATGTTGATACTTATCCATGAAACAGAAGACTGTAGTAGTAGTAACATTGGGCTACTATGAAAAACAACACTCATTTACTATAGATGAATCTAATGCACTTCAAAACTGTTTAAATGAATATCAAATTTGGAGGAGATCCGTAGTAGAAACAACACAAAACCAAATACCAATCACAGAACCATTCCTCACGAACATTCCTTTTTTACCTATTTTGTAGTTTTTACTATCTTTACTATTACCACATATAAAACAAGTTGACCCGTCACGACTACATAGCTATTATTATTGTTATTGTAAGATGGGCTCCTTCTCTCTAAGGAGCGTCCGCTCATGGTAGCGAGCACAAGTAAAGAAGGAGGAATGGGTATTGTTAAATGTATTATTATTCCTCAACCTGTGTTCTCTTATTTTTCTACCTATCTCGCACATACAACCATAAAAACACTACTCATTCTGTCTTTTCCTATATGGATAAGTAACTTTGTTTCACTATCATGATGATGACGATAATATGTACCTAAGCATTGATAAATAAATATATTTAGGGAAGACCGGGACTGATTCTCAGAAAATGTTTCATAATGTGAGGAAATGATGGGTCACTTTACACCTTCCTGGGTCAAGAACGTGATGTATTATTGTTTTGAGCTATCAGGCTCTTCTGCTTTAAAATTTTAAAAATGTCACATTATGAGTTCTTCTTATTTATGGAGGGAATTACCGATTGGTTTCTGAGATATTTAAGGCTATTTTTATTTTTCTGAATAATTTTTAGATTCAAACCATGTAAACCCCGTGCTGAGTTTTTTGAAGGGAGAGATTTGGGGTATGTTGATAAAAATAATAAAGATAACAAATATTTCATTGTTTACTATAAAAATTATATATGTATATGAAATAAATAAACGGTAAAATAAAGGAAGCAAACCAGAGGTGTACACTGGACACCACATCAAGTCATAAAATTAAATTTAAAGTAATAAATAGATTAAGATGGTATTTTCTATGATTGACATATTTATTGCCTGATTATTTCATGTTTATTTTTCTTAAAAACTAATTATTCATTAATATTTAATATTATTAGTATTTTAATAAAATATAAACATTAAAAAAATATCGTACTCTGCTATATTGGTTTTCCATCTTTAGTATATCCCTGGACAGGCGCTCAAAATTAAGAAAGGGCACGTGAATGATACACTTATTTATTTCATGATAAATGAAAGAACGTTACAGAGCAAAGGAGCAGGTGCTCAAGTACCTTAAAAGGTCTACTAAATTATTGGTAAAATATAAAAAGTTAATGTATTTTAAGAAAGTAGAAATGCATTATATTTATTTTGCCCATTTAAATTGTTTATAAAAATAGTAGCCATATTTTAGATATGGCCTCATTCTTTAAGCTTGTACCTTGATTTGCATCTTTTAGAATATTATTTATCAGGTTGGCAAGGGAAATAAAACTTTAGCGCTGCATTTTAGCTAAAAAAAATATAAATTTGGAGAGTTTTTTTCTTCATTTTAAAGTCAATGCTATGAGGGCTGGAGTTCTATCAAGAGGAGTTTAGTTTTTGACAAATTTAAAAATATTTTGTTAAAAATCTATCAATTGCTGTCGAATCATTATTTAAAAAAATGTAAGACTTAAAAAATTATTCCTATAATTATTCTCTAAAGATTGATCCTAATAAATACCCATCTCTTAGATTTAGTGATGAATTCAGAACTTTCTTTATAGTAAAAAAAACAAAAAACAAAAAACTTTTCAACAAGAGGTACTCCTTAAGTTGCATTTTATAGACTCAAACATATCTCGCCATGTTTGACTATTGTGTGAGTGCATAAGGTAAAAAAAAAATAAAAAAATAAAAGTATTTTCTCATTTAATCAATATTTATGACTTTTTTGATGTTATCATACCTATTTGTGATGTTTTATTTTCTATTGTTACATGCATGAACTTTTGAACATATCTGACGAATATTAAAAGGGATTATTCTATTTTATGACATCCTCTCAGGCGGGATTTTTACACACGTAGGGAATTCATCGTTTTTTCACATCTCCATTTTGTCCACAAATAGATTATTAGACGTTACCTCTCTCAAAAATTAAAATTCACACTTCCAAAAGAAAGGTCGATGCTTTATTGTTTGTTTTTTTATAATGAAAGGAAATCAATATTATGAGTAACTGAGTTGGATCTTATGACCTAGGTATATATTTTGTCTCTGATGTTGTCCCCAATAGTATTTGACAACTCCTGGTATAAATGGTAGATAATAGTAAAGGGATACTAAAATAAAAAACTGTTCTCCAGTCAAACCCTGACTGATCGAATCCTGTCTATACGACCTATTGTTCCATCTTTACAATTATATGTATTAACCCCTTTCCTCATCTAAAAATATAATGTTGTACATTATAGCAATGAAAGTCCCTTTTACTACCCTATGTGTACAATACATTCAAAGTATCACTAGACATTGGCGGGTAAAAAGTATCAGGCACCTCTGTGCTGAATTGTTGATTGAATTAATGGATTTGTTTTTTTTTTGTTGTTTTTTACACCTTTTTCTCTATAAATATGAACCAATGAAAATGAATTTTATATTATTATAAAGTCTCAAAGAAAAATACTAAATATGACAATCTGCCCCAGTCTCCCCTACTCCTAAAAGTATTCTTTGGCTTGTGAATCATTTCTTCTTCTTCATATTTTTTTTTTTTTCTTAGTTCTCTCTTTTTCTCACAAATTCTTTCAGAAAAAAGTGAATTATTCATCATCACTACAATCGTATAAATATAATCATTTATTCACGACGATAATATGTATTTTTGCATAGAGAATAAGCGAATGGTATGTACTTAGTTGTGAATTTTATAAAAGATTAAAGGAGGTTTAAGAACGTCGTAAACACAGGTCGTCTTCATTTTTATGTATATTTTATAGTATCCATTGACTCTTTTTTTAAGGTTCTTAACGAATCCATTCAACCTCAACTGCAGGTTGTAATATGTAAAAATATATTCCAGTAATGTTAAATTTGATATGATATGTCATTTAAGTGACTTTATTTGGTTCGACGTTAAACATTGTTGTAATTTCGTACAGAAATTCTGGAATGATTCAAGCGAGTAGAATTTTTTTTATAATTTGGTCTCTGAGAAGAAGATTGGTTTAATTTATGGGAACATTTGGTCCAATATTTTAATAAACAATTGATGGCATCAATTGTGATTTCAAATGAGCTTCCATTATACTTTGGACCATTTCCATGTGAGAACTATAAAATTAGTCTGTGGTCCACAGTCTGAGACTTATAAATATTGAACAAAATATCGGTATAAATCAATTTACAAGAAATATCTTTTGACAAGATCTAAAAATATTCGTTTTCGTTAAAGGTCTCAGTACTTGTAAATTATGCGCAAATTTTAAAGTAAATATCAATATATGCACATATGTATATCTTAGCATGACAATACTCCGTTTAGTTTGGATTCAATCAGCACGGAATTTGCTTTTGTACAGTTTTCATTTCGATACCCTTTTAATAAGATCTAACATATGCATACAAAATGAATAAGGTATTTGTTCGTAGCTCTGATATTCTCAAATAGTACGATATATCCGGATAACCAATTATCAGGACTGTTGGGAGTATGTTGGGATTGAAAATCAAACAACAATAATGATTTGTAAATTTTGCTTAAAATTTGAGTGATGTCCTGAATTAATTTTTTACTGGATATATTTTAAGAATTATTCTTAGTAATTGATTTTATTGAAAGCAGTTGTGTTAATTATCAGGATGAATATTATCTTCTAACATCCTGTCCCATCCCATCCTATAACTTAAAGATACGCCTGAATTGGGTGCAAAAGTATAAAAACAGAGATAAACTAGAATTTGTTATTACTCTCCATCAGTAGTATAGACAGCTTTGCATATCAGTGGTTGTTGTTATATGTATATATTATTATCTCCCCAGTTTGTTCAATTTGTTATTACCGTCCATATTTTTATTAGAAAGAAGGGGGGGGGGGTCAGATTTGTATCCCTTCCCCACTGGCTAAGCCAATGGTCCCCACTACTTTTTTTTTCCTCATAAGTTATGTATTCTGATTCTACATCCTTAAATTCTTTCTTATGGTTTGATTTTCACGTCTCTTGTATTTTGATTATCCTTAAATATTTTCAATAAATTGAATATATTTTAATGTATTATGTATAATTCCGAATAACAAAGTATCAATATATTACTTGTTACAGGGAAAAATCATGGTATTACAATAATATGTTACAAAGTAACGTGTTACTACCCAACACTACGATCGATTATCAATTATGATATAAAAACTACAGATATTTTAATTGAAGGTAATTAAAATAATTTGACCAAAAGAATTCCATAGATATTTCCTATAACCACTATTGCACAAATGCTAGATAGGTACTGCAAATTTAAAATACATACATGTTGCTACATATGAATGTTTACCCATGATTACGCCCAAGAATCGTTCAATAACTTGGCTCACCACCACTACTTCTATGTACATTGTACATATTATGTATATAATTATTATTTTTTTTTGCTTTCATAATTTGTCTTTACGTACCCACATATATTATATTACTCAAAATCAGTCAAAAAATCTACAAAAATATGCCTCTACACATGTTTGATAAGTACTGTAGAAGTCGAATAACTCAAATCTGGATATTTTGAACACATTGGCAAAAATCCAGTGGGGACAAATCTCTCCTAGAATAATTTGAGGCAGTTAACTTGTCTAAAATATTATATGTAAATATAAATTTATGAACCTCAAAAGTGACATTTCGTAACATCGTTCAAAATATTTTTTTAAGAGTCAAAATTCAATTCAATGTAGGTGCCCCCTTCGCCCAAACCATGAAATAGGATTTGCTAACATGCTTGAACCTGGGATCCCTTCCCATATAGTCTCGAATGTATTATAAATAACATCCGGAATAGATGATCAACTAACAACATTATACATATTTTTTCCCATATTACAAGTCACAAGGCATTGTTTTATTGCCAACACGTGTTGAAAATTTACTTTTATTTTTTATTCAACTTATACACATACCTTCGTTGAGCTAGAGGTGCAAATTCAAGAAAAGTATTGACATTAAAAAAACAATGCCATAAAATAAATTTTTTAAAGTCGAAATTGCTCTATAAATGTCCCAATTTATAATTTAGTTGATTGACAAAATTTACTGATCTACAGGAGTTGAAGTTATTCAAAATTAACTGCATCATCATTAAATAGAAAATAAAGTCATTGTAAAAAATATCCCAGAAAAGTATTGAGGTATTTATTAAGAGTTATAATTAAATCATGCTTCTAAGTAATACCTATGCCCTTAAGATTAATCCATTATACTAATTGAATCATAAAAAATAATGACAGAAGCAATATTCAAAATCGATGGGAAAAAGAGTTCGGAAAGTCTCACAAGTTTTAAGATTTTCACACATTTATTCCATATTATTACATTAGGCACGCGTTCTAAGTCTTGTTATAATTCTTCATTGCATTTGTTTTTTTTAAATTATGATTTAAGAGATGGAAACTTTGTAATGGAGTTGAGTAGAGCTTTATTTTATATTTCAATTAGAAAAATTCATCTTAATACCCTTATTTTAAAGTATATTGATATGTTCTTATTCAATATTATAGTAGTGTAACTAAATTATAGAGCACATTAAATCGTAAAAATGAGGTCGAAAAATAAAAAGATAGTAACTTATTAATAAAGTGTTAATATTTAACTTTTCTATTATAAAAAAAATACAAAATTGAGTAATAAAAACACAATTTCCAATAATATATATGACAGTTCGGATTTCATAACATGAGAGGTTTGACCAAATAAAAAAATGTGGGCTGTTTTTTTTTCGTTCAAGTCATTAAATTAAGAAACTGATTCAAATTATGTTTAAAATATTTTAATAATGTTAACATTTTAAACATTCCCCTCAATACATTGCCAACGTTTGCCAAATAATTAATTAATTACGAAGAATCTTTTATTTGAAATCAATATTTATTTGAAATAAAAGTCAAAAAATTATATAATAATTATATTTACTTCTATACTAAAATGGATCATGTAATAGTTAGTCCAAAAGACATATTTAATCAAATTTTGGATTAAAGAGTTGCTCAAAACATAAAAAAAAAAACAAAAAAAAAACATTAACTATACGTATAGAACAAGGTTATGAATCATAACTTATGATGTAGTAATTTAAAGAAGGTTAACACAGAGTTTTTCTTAGCCAATGTACATATAACATCAATTTTAGGTGTTTCGTCACAGTTTTCTATGGAAAACTGTTTTAATGTTTTTCTTTCACATTATTGGTAAGCGGAAACAATGACTCCAAATTCTGTTGAAATATATTTATACTTGCCTAAAGTCTGAGTACTCAACATCCCAAATCTACGATTCTATAACCCCCCCCCCCCTCTAAATCTTAAGTGTATGAGATCCAGACACTCTTTAAAAATACTTAATATTCCTTGACTCATGCTTCAAAACAAATGAAATTTAATTATTCATTTTAACAAAATATTTAATCACAGATCACTTTTCAGTGCATTTCTCAATCTTTCCTTCAAAAAGAGAAAGGAAAAGGCCTGATATTAACGGGATGTTAGCCAACTATTAAACTAATTTTTATTTAGTAGTAGGGATAGCCGCAGACTAATGAGCTCTGAAAAGAAAGATTATTATGAGTATGGGTGTAAGGGTTCCAAAATTTTGACGCCCTATCTGGTTCTGTTATAAATCTTTAGAATACATCCGAATTGGACGTCCATGGAACAAACTTTGCTGAATGTCTTCATCATAGATATTAGTCAGTGACGTCATTATCAATATACCATGGCTTTGAGGTTTAAATATTCAATGTTTATAAGAATAATAAATAATAATCTAATTAATACTAAGTTAGAAATAATGGCCAACTATTCCTGTGTGTTTTTTTCTACCTTATAATGTAAGTGAAGTAATTTACTATATGTAATAATTATTAGTCAAAATGATGCCTCAAAGAAATTGTTTTAAAATTTTGAATTGCTTTTCAAGGGTACATTATTGTAATGAGAATGCATACCATTTTGAAAAAAGGAAAAAGGTAGATATATTTGCCTCCAACATCGTCTACATATGTATATTCATGAAAAATAAAATATGTTAAAATATATAAATTTAAAAACATATGAGTATAACTTTTGCACTTCCAAGATATATGTGCCAAATTGGCAATTTAATATATGCAAATCTATAGAAATGTTAGCTATTTTTTTTCTCCTAAGGTATAATCATACCTAATACATCAGAGAAAGGTGTGTAATTATAATAATAATAATTTTGCACTGTCATTGTTATGACGGAAAAAGTTTATTTCATCAAAAAAATTTATGAGTTGCATATAATAAGTTTATAAAATAATAAAAATAATAATACATCAATAGATAGAAAATAAACATAGTTTAGAAAGTTTTGATTATACATACGTTGAATTTGGAAATATTCATTAGAATCAAAATATATCTCTTTGTGTGTATTTGTTCTTAATAAGGGAGTTAAAACCTGTTCCGTCCCGATTCTTCGTCCTTAATAAAATATTCCAAAAATTAAAGCCCCCTCTTTAAGATATCATTATCACTAATACCTATTCTTGTAAAGTACTTCACTTTCAGGGAAAATTGAAGTCTCTTTCATACTCAAGAAAAGTGTGCTATTGTTCTTAATTGAGACTAACATACGGTATTTCTCATGTTATTAACATTAGACCTGCTCATACACAAAAAAACCAAGTATCATCCCATCATATCGTTAACTTTATTGTATCTCACAACCTTCCCTCCCAATAATACAAAAAAAGGGTTCAAAATAGTTGTACAATTTTTTCCAGCCGAGAAATTATTCTTCATTTAATAGTAGGGAATTGCTCATTGATAAGCTTTTTTGTCCACTCGCAACCTCGACTCACAAAGAGGAAAGGAAAAATTTGGAAAAACAACTGGCAGCTACTCTTCTGTATTTTCTCTGTTGCCAACTTGTTAATATTGGGCAGAGTTATTATTTAGATATACTATACATTGATAAATATATCAATGTTTAATACTTGTATATCAAAAATTCAAAAAAAGGGCGCGCAATTTAATATATTTTTTATATACATCAAAATTCTAAATAATAATAGTACTCTATTTGAGCTCATAACACGTAGAGTCAGCTGCTTTAAATCAAAAGAGTCAAATGATGAAAATCAGCTGAAGGGAGAATACAGTGTGTTTTTGTTTATCCCAAAAAGCTCGTCGTGAATTCGAGTGAAACCAATTTTTATTGTATACCTCAACCTTTCCCCCTCCTATAATTGAAAAAACCAGTTGGTACATTTTTTGGTACAATCAGCTTCTACCTACAAATGGTAGAAAATTCTAACTTGTACACATCCTTTACAAATAAATCATATTTATTTGTGATGGACTTATCGAATAGATATTTTCTTTGATTTTTAAAGTATTAGATGCTAGTGCATACTTTTTGGGTGTGGCATTACCTCTCAGTATTAGTGGCATGAAGTCTATGAACATATGCTTTCAGAAATAGCACATTAGTACAATGCGAAACAAAGGTAAAAGATCAGTATTTTTGCCGATTCGACTCCTAATTGTTCCAATGTCAATATTTGAATCAGAGAGTGTCGTTCCTTTTGTAAATAATGGCTTGATTATATTTGTTACAAAAAGGATATAGTATTTCAAGTTAAATAATGCTTTCAATGCTTATTTTATTCTAATTTGATCAGTAGCAAAACAAAACCATTTAATCGTGTTTGATTACAATTAAAATGCACAAGTATACGATTACTCAAACGTAGCCTGGTATACGTACATACCAACAAAAGTAGATCTTACGATATTTATTATTTTTTAAAGTAATGTTTTAAAAGATTTGGGTTCTACTCCTTCGCTTTTAATCTATATAGTAGATTAATTAATTATATGGAAAAACTTTTGTCAGCTGTCGATTTTTATACTACTTTTATTCCTTATTAGTAGGAATGAGACTTTTCTAGAGAGAAATTACAGTTATACAATAAGAAAAGAAAAAATGGTTGATACTCTAATTCAAAATTTTTTTTAAAAAATTATGTTCACTCCTTCATACATCATTGATGAGAACATCTCCCTCGAAACGAAGAATTGAAAAAAAAAAGTTTCCACCTACATTTGCTGTAGATAAAGTTATAATTTACTCAAGTCTATGAATAATATTCTTCCTTTACTTATGCAATTTTAAATGGAAAAGGGTCTCTTCCTTTGAGCAGTACTACATTTTTATACTACCTCCAATATCATGAAACTAACAGCTGATGTCAACAAAAAGTATTCATTCAATAGAAGTAGATATTATGTACAAATTGCTGAAATCCCTATAAACGAAAAAACCACACTTGAGATGATGTAATAAAAACAGATTTGCAAGATCCAACCAAGACTAGTTTGGAATGATATAGCTATAGTTTAAACTTTAAACAGCAGTTTTGGTGACCTCTCTTCAGTGGTATTGGATTCATTAACAAAATGATTAATCATTTGTAAAGTACTATGAACTACAGCAATATTCCAAACCGATAATTGATTCCAGAGATGTACTGGACTGTCAACTATCTTCTTTTTTTTACAACTCTTGTCCCTTATAATTGTTCCAAATTTGAAATCAAATTATCTCTAATTAAGCTGTGAAGAGTTCCCAGGTATTAAATTAAGAATAATAAACAACTGATAATTAATTAAAATTATTAGCTAACTCACTTTTGATTTCGGATATATACTTTTTTTTTCATCTCTCTCTTTTTTTGTAGGATAGATTGAGAAATACAATCAATGCTATGGGCTTACATTTAAAAAAATATATATTACATAAATGGAGATTTCATTATTTTGTTAAAAAAAAAAAAAAACTATTCATACTATGGGAAGACTCTGAATGATCGTATCTGGATGACGCGGTACTGCAATAGTATGAATATTTATATCATTTAGTTAAATGAATTTATAATGTATTTTCTATATCTTGATATACTGTTCATACGTTAGATTACCAACCTGACCCAGAGCAGAAGTATAAATGCACCGAAAATGAAAACTATCAACCTATATAATAGGTCCTAAGAAGCTTAATGATTATGACATGGTATTTTATGAAACTTTTAATGTGTCATATATCATATTGTGATGTCACAATTACCCAACCGATTCATGAGAATACCTTACATTTTCTTTAAAATCCCCACACATCACTACTTGGATTAGAGTCCAAGAAAAAAGTGATATATTTTTGAAGAAACTATGACAGTTAGTCTCAAAAAGTGAACCATGGCACTCTGGTGCGTCACGAGATCATTTGAAGTGTGCCGTGTTTCACGTGACATTTTAAATACTGAAATAAACTGTCTACATATTTCATTTTATTTTAAAGTTCTACATGTATATGATATTTACTCATTTAACACTTCCAAATGTGTCTTGATAATCGTATAAGATCTTTCGCGTGTCATTAGTTAAGAAAATATGATAAACACTGAACTATATAGAGCAATAGATACCTGCAACAAAACCAATACATCACCCAATTAAAAACGGGTAAGCGGTGTCCCAAAAATACTTTCAAAGCAAATGTTTCACAATCCATGAATTTACCGTACATTTGATATATACTTACTCTTTAAATAACTCTGTTTTCTACATATACAATGGCATAACATTTAAGGCTCTAAATGTTGTGCATTTATTTTAAATATATGCACGGTAGATTCTTTATTTTTAATTATTACTTAAAATAAAAAGTATGGGCATTAATATGATGCTTATCTTATTTATACCCACATATTTGATTAATAGTCTTGATATTCATGTTTAAGTGTAATTATATGAAACTCTCTTGAATTACTCATAGTAATATGCTTTTAATGAGCAAAAGAAATTGTATTTTTTTATCATAATAAATTCAATAGATTTAATTTTCATGCATTTACCATAATATTCTCTTTAACATACAATGGAACCTCGATATATAAGCTACCTAATATACGGGTCTTAAATATGCTGTTTTTGACCTTAAATTGCTTGTTTTAATTGAATTACAAGTTGGAGAAATTGATATAGTATAATTAGAGATATCACTTTTATAGAGAAAAAGTGCAGTTTTAAGATTAGAAGGAGTATTTTCCCATTTACTAAAGTGCTACAAAGATGGATGGATCTTTTATTCAGAAGAGCTAATTGTTAAAGCTCAATCACAGAACGGACTAAAATTGTATGACAAGGTATTGCAATAATGTTTATCCTACTAAATTTTAACTAAGGATATCAAGTGCAATCAAATCATAAAGACAGATTATCATAAAAGATAAAATATAATTATTTTATTTATAAAAATTTTTTTGCTTAAGTATTTGTTAATGACATGTTTAATCGACGTGTAATTGAAATAAAGAAGACTCCCGGTAAGATTTGAGAAAGATAATGTTAATGAACTTCAATTGAATGAAGATAAAGTATTACCTTTAAAGTGCTAAAAATTGCCAATGTATGTACAAAGGCAGGGATTCCCAACCACTGGATCAGAATCCCCTGGGGGATTGCGTAACCAATAGCGAGCAGATTCTAAAGATGACATTGTTTATGGCTTTTCTTGAAAAATATATCTTTATTGAATTGAGCGTTGAATTAAACTTGAGCTTTTAAGACACCTGAGACCAAAGCATTGAGACTTACGTGAGATTTTCCAATTAGTGTTCTATCACTAGGCAATTTTTAATTTGTTTGACAAGTTACAACAATATGTTATATTTCTGGTAAAGTTTAATACTCCTTGGAGGCATTTTTAGTTTCAAAATATACAGGGTCTGGTACAATAAATATTTGCAAGGTATCCTTCTAAATTTGAAGGGTGCAGTATTTTCATTTTTACATTTATCCATTCCTAAGATCGGTACTACTGTTTGAAATTTTGGTATTTAATGGGAAAATTTAGGAGATAAAAATAATACATTTTATAATCAATTTTCTTTCATCTCTTTGTGGATCAGTAATATAAGAATTAAAATTTAAATTCATTGATCTAGTAATGAGGATAATTACTCCACTTTTGTTAAAAAAAATAGAGCATCAACTTCCTTTGTTTAGTATCATATTATGTATATCACCTGCAATTATGTTTTTCATTATTTAATAAATATGCTTCTACACAAAAGGGTTTTACCAAATTAATATTTGATGTACATAATTGAGGGACATTTCTTGTCAAATGATTTGAGTGAAATATATGGTCATATATATTACGCCGTCACCTCATTAACATACAAATGTAGGTACATTGTATTCCTTTGTTAGCTGTCAATATTCTAATATTCATATTAGTGTTCTAAACATTGATTGATTGACCCTGAATGAGGTCATGTTAAGCTGTAAACTATTATTTTATACTATATTAATGGTTAGCCTCACATTTGTGACGAATTGGCCATGTAGTCATTGATATTGGAATTTTTTTCCTTCGCCTTTTGTAGAACGAAAGGTTGTTAAATACAAAGAAGCATATTTGACTGATATGAAGTGAAATAATATTTAAATATAGTTTGGTAATTAAAACAAATATGTAATTATTTACTCACAATTTTTTTCTCTTTTGAAATTGGGATGTGTTTTTGGCAATACAAATTGAATTACTTTCTTAATTATTGCATCATGTAATTACTGCTACAGACTAAGTAATATTATTATTCTTATTTCTCAATTACTAATTATATTTGAGGCAATTAGAATATAGTTTCTTCCCTCAGAAAATATGTGAAGAAATAAGGTTTTGAACACTGTAATTTTTGTTATGATTTTTTAAGAAGCCCAAGGATTTCCAGTTGAAATTTTTATATTTTAAATTGATTTAATTAATTTTTTCTGGAGTTAATCAATACAAAATTATATATTTGAGTAATTTTATCATTTATATTAAACATAGCTTATAAATATTATGAATAAAAATGAAATTTTTTAAGTTCAATATCAAATATAAACATATTTTTAACCGTACAATTTTGAAAGATGTAATATATTATATATATTTAGAGAGAGAGAGATAATTCAAATATATTTTGAAGAAAAAAAAGATATTAGGTAATATATACATTAAACAGTAATTGACATATATATATATATATATATATATATAGATATATAATTATAAAAGGACTAGTTCATTCCTTAATTTCCACAAAACATAATTACATAAATATAATCAATATAATATATTTTGAAATATTGTATATTCCACATTGTCAAGAAACATTAAAAACACAGCTAATAAACATTTATATGATAAGGGGTGTATCGATCCCGAAGTTTGAACGTCCCATCCTAAATGTTAAGGACGAGTTCAAATTGGATGTAAAAGTCATCCCAGTGAACAACTTCTCTTCAATGTCAAGTGGAGACCTCATGATGAATCAAGCTTACACATATTTGAGAGGTCACACCATAACTTTTATTGTACCTCGTCATCTCTCCTCGGAAATAAGGAAGAAACCAAGACCCAAATCAGAGTATAGTTAGCCAATTCTTCCCAATTCAGGAACTATTCCATATATAAGAGTGGAACAATTTCTTGTTCATAAAATGTACATAATGTTTTTGTGAATGAATTCAATTGGTTAACTTAAGTAATTGACTTGTGCCTTTTTAAAGGATTAATAACGGGGACAAGACGGGACGGGATCAATTTTAACTTCAATGTTCAGGACCGATACAACCCTATTTTTGACACTATTTCTGAATTTATAGAAAATAAAGTTCGTTGCATAACGATGAAATAATTATTTTATAATTTTTTTTTTTCAGTCTAATATTATTTTTTAATAATATACTTTGCAGCATCTGGATGAAGAAGAGAGACTCCACTAAATCTTTTAGGAGATGCCTCAATACTTTCATCCTTGTTTTCAAAATTGTCTAGATATTGTGAATCAATTGAGCACGAACTATTACGATGTGTCATTGAGATGTCAGACATCGAGGTTTCACATCCACCAAATGTATTTGTTGAGGAAATAAGTGAAGATAGACGAGTGTTTCTTCTACTATCTCCATTATATTCAACATCATTGTCATCTATGACAACTCCCAGTTCAGGCATGAATGAAGTAACAGCATTTTCATCGTGTCTTCCTCGTTGTTCAGCCAAATTACCATCTGCAAAAAAAATATTTTGTAGTTTTAATATTTGTGAAATAAGTAAATAAAATATAAAAAAGAAAACTAAATTAACGGAATAAAGTATACTTGTTTTTAGCGCAACCTCTTTTCATTGTTCAAACATCCTACCAACATAAATACACAATTTTTCTAGAGAAATTTCTTACTGGTGTGAATTTTACAATTATTTACTGTTGCTGACAATATTTTAAATATCATGCAATATTTTGGTCAATCATTTTGTGGTAATATTTGAAATATTTTATCATTATTTCATATAATAGCTACAAAACTGATGGGATGAATATTTTAATAAATGGGTTGCTGAGGCCTAGGGCTACTCTAATGTAAACAATTTCTTAGAAGACATTAAAAATCAGTTTATATTTCATTTTTAATTTGGAATCACTCATCAAAGCTAAATGATATTTATCAATTATATATATATAAAAAATACATTAATTTATCCTTAACAGCATAAATTAGGAGATAATGATTTTTTCAGAGTGACAACCTTAATTTTGCTCTGATATTGACATTTTATATTTGTATCAATTTTGATTTTAGACAATGCACATCTCTTAGTTATGAAATTCTAATTTTTAGTATCCTAAATCAAGGACCACTAGTGTAGGCAGATATTATTTAAAAATATAACTTTTCTCAACATTTACATTAAAATAAAATATTTTGTTATTTAAAAAACACACAAACAAACATTGACAGTCCATTTTATCCATCTTAATGACGTTTTCCCTATTTTTGCACAACTTTGGGGGGTCCCAAATATATTGCTCGAATCTTGGTAAGTTTGCAAAAAAGGAGAAAATTGTCCCCTATGTTAATTAGTTGTTTTATATCTTGATTTATATTTGAATATTATTTTTTTGCGTAGAAGTCTCAATTTGTAGATATATTCAGACTTTAGAGGCATTTTTGCCATTACAGGGTACTTTAAAATAAATTTAGATCAAGAAATGTTTTTTATCAAAATTGACTGATATCATAAAGTGTGTAGCTACAAACATAAATATTAAAAGGTTTACTCTCTTTATAACCAAATTAATTAATTAATATGATTATAATATTTTTTATTTTTTATTGATGAACGATATAGTTCTAATGCTCCTTAAGTGAGTCTACCTATTAGTAACTTTATTTAAATTAAATCGATCAAAATATTCCCCTGTTTCATTAGTACTGTAATACCAGAAATGACAATATTAATTGTTTATCTAATTATAAACAAATGTAAAATTGTCATATGACTCTAGCATTTTCTAATAACAATTTTGTTTAAAAAATAATAAATATAAGAAAATAACACAAACACACTCGTATTGCTCATTGTACACACAAATTGTGTAAATAAAAGTTGAATTTTATCAGTGGAGTGAAAGATGTCATTTATTTCACTTATATTATCTTTAGCATTATTCAATTTTATTCCATGTTATACTACTTTGATTCTGGATTTATCAAATCAATCATGGACTTTATCACAGGAATCATTAAATTTAAAGGTAGGTATGTAAATTTATTGATTATTATTGGTTGATAAATAATAATTATTTGAATCCATATCAAAAATTATAGCTCAAATATCTGTCCATGTGATAACATACTTTTTAGTTCTCATTGATTGATTACAATAGTTAAAATTATATGTGATTAATAATTATCGGTCATTTAATTATAATTTTAAATACTGAATAAATTCATACATTAAGTCAATAAGTCCGCAAGTGAATCAATTTCTGGGATTATATAAAGTCTCAAGACTACCAAGACTTATTTTTTTTATTCACGAAACCTTTATACTGTTGAACGTATGTATGAAAATACACTCGATATATATTTTATCGTACTATCCAACAACTTAGATTATTATTTTATTATTAATATTAATTGGTCCAAGTACTTATATACAATGACTTTATGATGTCTGTTCATTCTTAAAAATCCTAGAAAAAGCTATTTATTCATCAGATAAATAAAGGTTGATATTTCCACCAGGTTCTTATTATTTGTTATTCTGATTTGTAACTGTTCAAACAACCGAAAAGTGAGGATCTTCTTCTGAATATGATAGGGTTCTCAACTGATTTTCCATTGAGACCCACATATTCATAAGTCATTTGATCACAACTTATTTTTATTTTCCTTCAAGCCAAGCAAAAGTTAAGTATTTCACTTAGAGATCAGCCATAACATTTATAATTTTTACACTTATTGGTATCACTCGATAACAAAATGTATTTAGTTTGTTTTAAATTAGTGAATGCCTTAAAAAAAGTCATTCTTATCTCATTAAGGTTGATATAGTCTTTCAATCATTACTTTCAAAGAGATGATAATCAAAGATTATCATCATTTTTGATCACTTCTTTGTAACCCACTTTTAGGTCGTGACCCATCAGTTCTGAAAAACGGCTCTATAGGACATACTTTATAAAATTTGAACTGCCTATTGCTAAATTCACATCACTAAGAATAATTACAAAAAGAAAGAAGTAAAAAAGAGGCTTACTCAAGATATCACATCCAGCATTGTCAACAGGATAATTACCTTGACCTCTAATATAATTAATTATTAATTTTAAGATAAATCTATTTGTCATGTTACTTTGTAGACAAACTTAATTATTCTTAATATATTATTAGTTTCTGATATATTCATGACATTTTAATAAATAACATACGTAATATTAACACAACGACACATATCCCTTAATTTTATTTAAAAATTATCAAAAATACTTATACATTTTTTTACTTAGTTACTAAATATTATTATAAACACAAATATCTTCTCCTTTTTTTGGAAAATAAGATCTTGGATGTCGGATCTTTTCACACTTTTGCGTTCACAAAACCTCTTTTTTATTCCTAAAATTAATTTTTGATAAATGTTATGATTTTTAAAATAGAAATTATGAGTTTTGTAGTGACGTACATTGTTTTAAATTAAAGTTCTTTGATTTTTCCTAAATATAAGCTCCTTTATTCATCATAATAAAAAATTATAATCTAAAATATGTTCAGTTTTTACCATTTTTACACAATTATTAACACTAGAAGGGTCAATTTAAAAAAAATATATTAAAACAACCATAGGTGATTATTTTTAAAAATTTTAAATTTAAATTTTAAAAATAATTATTTTGACCAATTTAGCTGTTTATGAGTTCAACGTATCCTCGAGATCAGGATACCTCAAGGTGAAAGTTGATATTGAAAGTTGTAAAAGTTTTTTAATAAAATCACTCCGTAAGACAGGGGATCTCAAGTTATTATGATCTGGATCCCTTGATAAGACTAAATTATTATTCACACTATCAATGAATAATGAGTTAAAATAATGAACATCATATTTGAAGGTAAATTATTGTTTTGTAACATATTATGAGCAACTTTAATATAATATTGTTGTTGTAACATCACGAGGTATTTTAATAAACATACTACGTACAATAGAACCTCTAAATACGAGCAACCCAATTCCTTGATTTATGAGTCCTAACTATGTTATTTGTTTTTTACCTTTAATTGTGAGTTTTATTTAAATTACGAGACAGGGATGAGCTGTGCACATAACCATGTTCTAAATATCATTTTATTTTATTTACGAGCTAATTGAGTTGTAAACTCGGTCACGGAACGGATTAAACTCATATATCATGGTTTGTATATGATTGTTTTAAAATTGACCGGGTAAATATGTTAATAAATTAAAAAGAAAAATGTTCCGTGGAACCCCTAAGATAATCTTTTTGTTCCTAAAGTCCACGCACAGAGTACTTGGGGAGTCATTGCTGTCATTTTTTAAAGAGTATAGAACCGAGTTTAGGGGCTTAAAAAGTCATTTTCCTATTTTTCTACCTTGCCAGAAGGAAATTAAAAAATGCAATAGTACAATGACAAAAATACCTTAATTGATGCAACTTTGCTCATATTTTATCATAAAGATCTACCAAATTATGATCTTTGTAAGTAAACACCTTTTGTCCTTGATTGAAGGGTCCAATGTTTTACAAAACATCATAATATTTTATATGTATAAAAAGCGATTCAATTTTATCTATTTAGGATATAACAGTCATATCTTTATAGTTTTATAAATGATTAAGACAACTCTGTCAAAAAATGGTTAAAAAAGGATGAAATGGTGACAAGGGGCTTTTATTTCAATTTCCTGGATATCATAACTGTAAATGATTTATGAATGATGATATGACAGCCATCAGAAAAGGAAAATAGTAATATTTATTTTGATGAAAATAAAAACAAAAAATAACCTTGATGCATAGTATAGGGCGTTTTCACCTACGTCATAAGTCGAAGCAAAGGCATGTTAGGGGAATATAGCTGTTATATTTATTAAATAAAATTGATAAATTTCTTCAAAAAATTTTGAAGGCAACTTAATCAAATGTCTTTAAAAATAAAAAAAAGACATCTGTATTGAATATAATTTGATGCCAAAGAAAAACAAGGATATTTGAATCGAATCAAATTTATACATAGGTACTGAAAATCCCTTTTGTTTTGATTAGGAACCAAAAAAGTAGGATAATTGGAAAATGATCATCTATCCTTACAAAAGTGGCTGTTCACTCATTGACTACACCATGTTGGTGTTTAATGCATATTAAAGTTTATATATAATAAGGAAAAGTCTTTTAAGTACACTGCCTAGTTACGTTATTATATTCAAATGCACGGTAATAGGTAATTCAAAAATTTCCTTCATCTTGAAGAAACAAGGTTTTTATTCTTAAAAAATTTGGTTCTACAATGGTGTGAAAACATATCGTTCATCATCAGAGGGAAAACAAAATTAATAATTAAAAACCAGTCATTAAAATTAATGAAGGTCAGATAACCATAAACTTGATGATTTAGAATACAAGTTACGACATGGTAAAAAAAGAATTTGTTAACTAATGGATTTGTACGTGATTGTAAGCGAAAAAAGTTTATTAATATCAAATTTAGTACCTAAAAAAATATTATTTGAATTCTTTCTAATCTAAAAAAAACCTCTCTCCTCTAGAACAGAATATGCGTTTGTGTTCTCTATATGTAAGAAAATGAATACTAAAATTCACAAATAAAAAGGAATTAGCAAAAAAAAAAAATGTATTTTATGTTTTTAATATATTTATGAATTTAGTTCGTATAGGCCTCTATACGAACTATACTCCCTTCAATCCTCACTAGAACTCGATCATAAAATGATTTAAATGTATTATTTTGTTTGCTTTTTGTATATTACATATGATAATTGTTGACTTTCCTTTCGGATTAATATTCATATCTCAATCGTCAGGTTTCAAATCTTAGAGTCCCCTCAGGCATTTACTCTGATTTGATCAAAGAAAACGTTCTTCCAGACAATCAGAATATATATTTTAGATTTAATGATGAAAAGTATCGTTGGGTTTCGTATACAAATTGGACTTATTCCATAAACATTGATCTAAGTAAGGAACGACACTTTACAAATGCGTTTTTAAATATTAAGGGTATGTAAATAATGGCAAATTAATTATCAAATAGGCAACTCATTCTAAGAATATTTTTTTAAAGGTATTGATACTGTATCAAATATCAAATGGA
The DNA here is from genome assembly GCA_963680855.1 of Lepeophtheirus nordmannii. Lineage (NCBI taxonomy): Eukaryota > Metazoa > Arthropoda > Copepoda > Siphonostomatoida > Caligidae > Lepeophtheirus > Lepeophtheirus nordmannii. Next base: position 28,165,607 of record OY804522.1, on the reverse strand, counting down.
ATAATCAAACCATTGGCACTACTCGAAATATGTTTAAAGAATATTACTTTCCAATTAATAATAAATACATGAAAAAGGGGGAAAACAATCTTAAAATTCAATTTGAGTCACCCATAAAGTATAGTCAAAGAATGTCTCAAAAATATTATTCAAAATATGGCTATAACGTCCTTCCTGAGTGTACGCCACAAGAGTATAGAGGTGAATGTCACGTGAATTTTATTCGAAAGATGCAATCCTCATATGGGTATGATAAAACTATACTAGAATTATAAGACAATCTCAAAATAAGCTTTGCTTTACAGATGGGATTGGGGTCCAGCCTATCCTTCCATGGGTATATGGAAGCCGGTGTATTTGATACTTTCGAATTCTTATACTAGCATCAATTCCATCAAATGGAGAACGAATTTGAGAAAAGATATATGGAAAGTTAATATTCAAACAATTATACTTACTCAATCTCCATACATCATGGGTAAATTACAGTTAAAAATGGCTGAGTTGGGAATTATTAAGACTTTAAATGTCGCTGGAAACACGGATTCATCCATGTTTGTAGGTCAGTATGCTTTAAATAAAAGAAATATAAAATCCATAATATTTATAAATAATGTTTCATTTATTTTTAATAAAAAGGTTTTAGTGAGCTCACCATTGATACAACGATGGAATTCGATGAAAAGTCAATTGATATGTGGTGGCCTAATGGTTATGGTCAACAAAAATTGTATAGCCTTTGTGTCACATTCATTTCTAACACTTCAATGGTTTCAAAAGAGATAGATGTTGCATTTAGGTGGGTATAATTTTATACAACTTTATAGTTTATAAAGTTGATATCTAAATCTTTAGAACAGTCAAATTAGTGCAAGAGACTGTAAATCCCAAAGGGCTTTCATTTATGTTTCGAGTTAATGGTCAAAATATATTTGCTAAAGGATCAAATTGGATTCCTTCACACATTTTACCTGGTTTGAATTTGGTTTTTTAATATTATTATACTACAGGTGGTAGTATAATTTATTTAATTACAGAGAACCTTGAAGATGATCGAATAATTACTCTTCTAGAGGGAGTTAAAAAAGCAAATATGAATATGCTACGAGTTTGGGGAGGTATACATACATGCGTGAGTTTCAGCCTTTTTCATCATATATTGTAAATATAGGTGGTGTTTATGAATCAGATAAATTTTATAAATTGGCGGATAGACTGGGTATTCTGATATGGCAAGACTTTATGTTTGCCTGCTCTTTGTATCCATCTGATAGCGAATTTCTCTTAGACGTGAAGGAAGAAATAATTCAACAGGTAATATGAAATATTAATTGATTAATTATCTTTAATGTGTATACTCTTGATAAGATTAATTATATTTGAATGGGTATAATGTAATTATTTTTTAATATTGAAGGTACGACGACTTCAATATCATGCCTCAATTGCTATTTGGGCAGGTAACAACGAAAACGAGGCTGCTCTTTCAGGGAATTGGTATAATACTCTTTCAAATTTTAATACATTTAAAAATGACTACAATAAGTTATATGGTGAAACAATTCAAAAAACCGTTAATCTTGAAGATTCTTCAAGGCCTTTTGTAGTAAGTGATTTTGTTCATTTACATAAATAGTCTCTTTAAAACCTGACGATTTTTTGAATCCATGTAGAAATCGAGTCCTTCGAATGGTGATGGACCATCCAGTCTTGACAAGGAATCCGTCTCACCTTACAGTCCTATTTATGGTGATACACATTTCTACGACTATTATTCACAATTTTGGGATTCCAAGTCATATCCCAGCACGAGATTTGCTTCTGAATATGGGTTTCAATCCCTTTCCTCATTAGAGGATCTCAGTAAAGTCTCTGAACCTAATGTTGACTTAGAAAATTTGAATTCAAACTTTTTCATAAGTCGACAACATCATCCTGGAGGTTTAATTCAACTTAAAAGTCAAATAGAATCATATTTGGGGTTAAAAGAATCCCAGCTCAAAGACAGAGAGGGTGTGAAGAGGTTTATTTACTTGAGTCAGGTATTCATGCTCTTGGATTGCATTCTCAAACAATGAGACGACTATTTTGTTATAGATATATCAAGCCATTGGTTTAAAAGTAGAAACAGAGCATTATATAAGGAGTAAGTATACATTCAATGAATCTACGGGTGAAGGTAAATTTAATTAAATAAAATATAATTGTGGAGCTTAAACTAACTTTTTTTATATCACAGGATTCACAATGGGTGCACTCTATTGGCAATTGAATGATATATGGCCTGGAATTTCCTGGTCAACAATAAATTTTGAAGGTTTGTACAAACCAAAAAATAATTCTCTCAAGGCACTAATATCACTCTACGCAAATAAATAAAATCAGGGAATTGGAAGATGAGCCACTACTATATCAAAAAAGCTTTTGAACCAACCTTGATTTCGCCGCTATTAGAAGGAAGTCAAATTAAATTGTTTATAATGGATGAAAAAAACATATTGGACCCACAAAAATCTGTTGTTGAAGTGATTGTTCAACGCTGGGATTCATTCCATGCCTACAAGTTTCATGTACCAGGTAATGGAAACATTTATATGTAGATTTATAATAATCCTAGGAACAGTTGAATGATATGTTCAGTCATTATCACTTAGTGCTTACATTGTATCCTCAATTAAATTTATAAATAAACTCTATGAAATCATAAAGTCAAATTGAAATATCTATGAGGGACAAACATGAAATAATTTGCAAATTTTTTCCCCTTTAAAGTATCTCATACCTGACAAATTCTTATGGTTTAATTAATGCTTTTATTTTTCTTTATTATAGACCTTTTTTTGATAAATCAAAATTCAAAAAATGCATGCATTGTAACATTTTAAGCTAAATTGGGCACTAAGCAATTATATCTAGTAGAGATAATTTTATAAATCAATAAAAATTCCCCATGTTTTTTATGAAATAAAAAAAAAGGTAATACTTTTTTAATTTTTTTTACCTCTTAATTTACATTTTTTAGTAAAATCTCGAACTCATGAAGTTAAAACATTCGATTTGGATCATCTATTAAATTTAGGCAATTGTGGAGAGAGTGGAATATTTAGACTGAGCTACTGTTATATAGGGTAAGAAAGAGTCTTACTATGCTTTCATTACGTAATGAATGAGTTCAAATGATGTTACTAAGATATTAACATTTGAAAGACTATGTTGATACTGACCTAAATATCAATTATATGTATGTATGCGCAATACTCTTTATTAAAATTATATGTAATTTAAAAACTTTTCATGCTCATTAAGTATATTAAAATATACAATCATTATTTTTAAAGAGACATTTTTTTCTTAAAAAAAATCTTAAAATAAGTTAACATATGCAAAAAGTTTCTCAGAGGAATTCCTTTCAATTTGAGAAAAATTATTTTTTCATTTAATTACTTTTTTTTTTGCCTGGGGAGTTGGGAGTGAAATATAATATAATACTTTGATATGCTTTCATTTATAATTTTTTAATATTAAAAATAAACATAGCTATCCTATTTATATTAGAAATAAATTATGACTAGTCAACGTGTATGTTTACTTTATTTCTCATCTGAAATAAGGTAACATAATGTATGTATAATTGATTAATCAATTATCACATCCTTTTATAAGTAGATGTTATGTATGTATAACAGACTTTTACATCAGCACTCTTAAAATCATAATTAATCAATGCTGTAGTACTGCTTGATATCTACTAAATCTTATTAAAGTTGTATACATATGTACATATAATCCTTCGTATCTGTGTCCTTATATTTATTCACAAATAGGTTTACTCTAATGCAAGATGAGAATATTTTATCATCCAATGATTTATATACAATTCCTAAACAAATAATGGGATTAAGCAGCAACCCTCAGATTACTATAGTTGATATAAGATCTAATATCACTGATTTGAGGAGTGTAGAAATGACGGTGAAGTCCAAGGCTCCCAGCATATTTGTGTTCCTTACAGCTAAAGGTAATCTAATTAAAAAGTTCTCTTATCGCTAACGATACTTTGTCAAAGAGATGAATTAAATTCGCATACAAGTACAACATTTTTCGATCCATACAAAGCAATAACTTGTAACCAATCAGGTCTTGACGCTCATCTAACTGATCGTATGAAACCACTAATTTACGTTATAATTAAATAAGTTAATTCAATTTTTGACTAGTCATGAGTAATAATTATAAATAAATAATATTGATAGCTTGGTCTGCACAAGTCTTTTAATCAAAATGAAATTTAATTTAAACAAATTTCTTGCTATATGTATATGTACATAAGGGTGCCAACACTACATATGGGTTGGCACCCTTATGTAAAAGGCTTACTCTTTTCATAAAAAAATAATGTCGTGCCTATAACGTGCATTCTTTTCTTTTTATTTCTTTCATTTGACATACTAAATTCAGCATTAATAGCAACAAAACTTTATACATTATTATTAGAGTAATATTTATCTTTTATTTCAAACTTGTCTTGCTTTTTTATGATAAGAAATTAATCAAATTTTTCTAATCTTTAATAAGAGTTAAAATGGTCCTTCACGATTGTCACAGAATTGAAAATCAAGGAATATTTTAGGGAAATTTATTTTTAGGGGCTAGTTAAAAAATTTGATTACTTTTTTTTTGGCATATTATAAAATACAAAACCTTTCACTTTGGGATCGCGGTCCAACAGATGAGAAACACAGCTTTCTAAATAAATATAAACTATTACAACCGAACCCACCTTACCTAGTATCATAAGTTATGTGATAATTTTTATATTTGGCAAATAGACAATGAATATTATTGCTTAAGTAAACGGTTATATATATATATATATATATATATATAAAGTACTTTGATACCTATTTACGACTTTAATTCATTTAATTCGTAAAGTATGATTAACGATCTGGAAAACCTTTAATGTGTAATATATTTTGTCTATTAATAAATATAAATAAAAAAAATTTTCTTATCAAGGTTTTCAAGGGGAATTCTCTGATAATGGATTCTTTCTAATGGAAAAACAAGTATCCATTACATTTGTAGGTCATCAAAAAATTATTAATTTGGTTGATTTTGAAAATTCACTCTCAATTCAATATTATAGCAAGAAGTGAATGCTTTCTATAAAGAAGATGTGTGCTCAAACTATTTTATTCATTGAAAAAGCTTGTACCTAAATTTGTTCTATTTATGGATACTTTATATCTTTATGATGGAAATATATTATACACTTTATCATTCATCCTTTTTGCACAATTTATTCAAATTACGATCTTTCTAAAAAAGGAGAAGGGAATATCATATTACATGGTGGTTTTGAAACGTAGAGTATAGAATTTGAAGCTAATTTGAGATATGAAAGCAATATATTTACCTCGTATAATTTTATTTTATACAATGATTTAATTTTCAAATATGGTAGCTATTTATGTTTTATGTTCATTGTTTGTACTGGTACCAGAACATACTCTACTTGATGTACACCTTCTCACCTAAAATCAGCTCTATGCGGGAACATTATGATTTATGAAAATATACATACTAAACATACATACTTTGGGATTTCGGTATATGAGCTGTAATTATAATGTTTTTTATGATTATTATTTTAAATTGTGGGCAGGGGAAGAGCCGCAAATGCATACACTCTGATCAGTGGGAATGTAAAAAATATGTAAAATGCCGCGTGCAAGATTTTGTGGAGTTAGCATTTTTAACAGTACTTTTTGCTCTCTTAAGCTGTTATCATTTTTTTTATGACTGAGGGGAGAATATCTACAATAGCAAATACAATGCTAGAAAAGGGCTCATGTTCTCGTAATAATTGTTAGTTTACGACTTGTAAGCTAAAGATATATAATTTTATGACATTAATTTGAGTTAATTTTCTACCTCTCATCTATGGTATACATAATGTTATTAATTATTATTGATGTCTTAATTTGTGTATATAATGGAGAATAGCAGCTCGTAGCTCAGTAAAACGTCATGACAGCTCAAGCTGCTTTCCCCTCAACATTCATCAAATTGTCAGAGTTACCAGGTTGATTTTCTCTTTCTTTTTATTTTACACACCCTATTTGCATATTTTTTACATTCCTACTGATCAGGGCTTATCATGTAATATACCACAAATTTGATATACGAACTCATTGGGTCAGGTGCTCATTCATGTAATGGATAACATATATTCTCATACATATATAGGTACTAATGTACTTGAACGTGTTGTTTCATAAATTTAGAAAATGTATGTGGGGGAATTGGACTCACACAAAATCTGTGGCAATTACACCCCCGCTTTAAATGATTTAGATTTTTTTTAGATATCATGAAAAATCTTGTTTTCATTTATTTCCGAATAAAATTTAAAATCAACAACTTACAACAGATTAAAAATAATAATATAAAATAAATTTGAAAATTACTGTAAGTCTGACTTGATATGAAAGAACTATTAATTGAAGTTTAATCAGTTTTACTATTTACACGGTCCTTTAATTAAAAAATCTGGATCTAAACTCCAATCAGCACTTAATCAACGCTCTCAAATCTTCTCTTCTCATATGGTTCTTTAACTCTTTATACTCAATTTTCTCATAATTTAAAAAAAAAAATCAAATACATTAGGAAATCATAGTTTTCAATTAAAGATCATATGCATCTATAAGAAACGCCTACAATCTGTGCTCATATTGAAAAAGGGAAAAAAAAGGTATAAATATCTTGCTAATTTGCGAATAATTATAATTTATGCCTATAAGCAAAATGCATATTATCGATTACTTTTTATATAAAAAAATCATTACACATTGCTCCACACCCAATTAAAATAAAACCAAGTACCAAAGTTATTAATGAAGTGTCAGGAACCTTTACTTTAACAATCCAATGCTGCTATTGACTGTATCATTAATTCAATAACTAAATAGGAGGCAGACTTTTTTTTCTTCTATTTTTTTGTTAAAGAACCGTAGAATATGATTTAAATTTATTATACTACTTAAAAAGCTATCAACAAATAGGTTATTTTTGTTAGCAAACTTAATGAATTAAAGTTAAGGCCTAGGTAATCTTTGTTATTAAAGTATGATTAATTAGTTTAAATAAAAATGAAAATATTTTTTTAAAATTATTATTTATAATAAATAATCTTTACTTTATGTATCACAAGGGAATATGAAAGTTCCTTGTAAAGAAACTCCAATCAATTTTTTTAATCAGTATAAGTAGTTACAAAACTACACACGTGTAAATGTGTCATGTGCTGTTAATTCATCACTAATTACATTAATAGAATTAATTTATATTTAATGACAAATTAATTGGATATAAAAATTACATAACTATCATTACATACGACAGCCAAAAAGGCAACACTTTTCAAGTTCCATATCATACTCTAGTGGTAGGACTTTACGTGTTGATCATGAATCTGTCTTATGAAATAAGACTAGGTACTTATGTATATAAATTGACAACCATATTTTTGAGTTTCTATACACCACATCAAATCTTTTATATAATATTTTATTCCTTGTTATATTTTATATATATGGTATGTATATTAGGCATGCAAAAAAACTGGGTCATACTTCTTATTGTTACATGCAATATATATTGCGAATATACAGATTGTATGCGAGGTTATGTGAATTTCTGCATAATTTAACATTTTGTAAAAATTAATTAACACTTGAGTTTCATGAGCTATAAACTATTGAGTATAATTTTGGGAGATTTATTTATGTTCTTAGTTGAATGGTACAGTTGTAACTTTGCAGGAAATATAACATATATGACCCGTTTTATTGATAAAATGGTAATCATGTACGAAGAAAAAGGGAGTCAGATCACTTGTACCCTGCTCTGGTTGTGGATAAAATTATGAATAGCGATATAAATAACATACACAATAATGTTATACGTAATAAATTCAGTTGGCGAACACTTTGTCGTTTTTCTTCTTCTTTGATCTAGATCAGCGTTTCTCAACCGGGGTTCCGCGGAACCCTAGTGTTCCGCAGACGGTCTTTAAGGGTTCCGCGAGAAAAATGAGATTATATAAGCTATTACACTTTTCAGTCTTTTTCTACAGTGTATGGTATTAATCATTTTTTGAGCAAGGGTTCCTGTGAGACATGGGATATATTTTGAGGGTTCCGAAAGGGAAAAAAGGTTGAGAAATGCTGATCTAGATACTCAAATTGTTTTTCATATCCTTGTTACAAAAAATAATAAAACAAAAATATCTACATAAACACAGAGATACACCGATTGCCAACTTAAATTTTACACGAATATATCTCTTAATGGATATTGTTGAGTTAGGAGGAGTACATATTTTTTGATGGTACAGGAGTGTCTTTCTTAGGGATTAAAAAGGATCCGTCTTCGAATGACAACATCAAGAGAATCTTCTGTCAACAAAATGCTGAATCTGGAGGATCTTTGAGATCAAGAATAGAGCATTTGAGAAATTACTACTATCAAGCCGATTTATCGATTAATTATTCTTTTTTATTGAATGCAGTCATTATTTCTTACAACAATAGTGTTAAAATCCTTCCCTTGCATAGAAATGTTAAGTAAGTAGAAGTGATTAATATAATAATATAATTACATTCATATAAATAAGTGTTGTAAGTTTATTATACACTTTTTTACAACAACAAAGACAGCCGGGAATTCTTTCATTCCTCATTTATATAAAAGGATATGTTTCCAACAGCATGATCTAACAAATAATAAATATAAGCATCAATCGTTTTGCCTTTTCAAATATCAAAACTTTAATTTTCTCTAGAACAAAGCCATCCATGCAGTTCCATCCTTTAGCCTTTCGCATCCTTATGCTACTTGGACTCTTTCAAGAATCTATTTTGTCACATTATTATTGCTAATTGGGATCTTTTCTTGAGTGAGTCTAATTAGCACCAGTCAAACATCTACAAATTAATGAAAGAACATCAAATTACCTATGTATGTAGTGACACTACAAAATATATAGGTGTATAATAACTGACAGCGAAAAGTACTCAATAAATTAATCAGCCTGTCCATTAATTAGAAGTCTAAAAAATGAATGTGTCCAACAGTTGAAGGGATGCAAAACATAGTCTATGTATATATAATTTGTAGTACTTATTATAAATGCATAGTGACATAGATATTTCACCATCAATCACTCTATAAAAACAACTGCAAACTCTACTGCACACTTATAATTACATACACACAGTGTTGCCAAAAACTCCTTGCTAATAGTACTTTTCAATTAGGTAACAACACTTACGAACATATTTTTGTTTTTTATAAAAACGATGTGACTGCTGTTAGATAATAAATAAGATGAAGAAATAATAGCAAAAAAATTTAGGTACATGGTAATAGCCAATTACTTTTGAATCAAATTTCATTTTTTTCCCCTGTCCCTAGATAATTATAATTATTGTTATCCGTGGGCATTGTAACCTACTGTAATGAAGATTCATTTTCTTTCATTTGGAAATGATTATTTATGGTAAGCAATTTAATAGGTTATTTATCAAGGAATAAAAAACCTATCAAGACTTTTATTTAAAAATTAGTTTTATCATTCAAAATTTATGGCCTTTATATATAAAGCAAATTTGACCTAATTTGTTAAACATGCAGGAATATTTGCAGATAATGTTTCTATTTCTTGTTTATGATCATGTGTATGTATATATTTATATAAGAGTACATTTTACATAAATATGTTTTTTTTCACCAACCATGTAGCCTCATTGCCGTTTTCTGTTGAATTTGTTTTAAAGTATGCAGGGAAATACTCAGGATGCTGTGATTTATTTGGAATATAATGGTCTTAATTTTAAATGTAAAAGTTACTTGACAAAATATTTCATGATTTATTTGACTTGTTTAGACTTTGTTTATGAGGACAATATAGCTCTTAAAATGTATTTTTTTTTTTTTGCGATCTTAATGCTGAATACCCAATCAAAAGAGAGCAAATGCAAACTTTATTTGTGTATATGAAGAAAGGGGGAGGGGGTTATCATGGAAAAGCCAAATCTAGATATCACAGATCTAGACATATCCAAAGTTATCAAAAGAAAAAAACAATGGAAAAAAACAAAAAAAAAAATAATTCTCAAATATCAAATTTAACACAATATAAATATATGTATCAAAAGGATTTTGTTTAAAGAAAATGATTGTTTTGTGTTCTATAAATAATTATAAATGAAATCCTTTGAGTATACAATGATAAATTCAAAGGATAGTCCGTGTATATATTCATATAGTTAAAACTAAAGGTGTATTCACTTGAAACAAGGAAAATTGTCTACAAACTAACTTTTTAGAATGATGATAGTCTTTTATATACAGACCACAATAATTTTGACTAAATGCTATCTATTCTTTTTATCCGATTTAATATGTTTTAATTACAAGTCTTAAGTCTTTTACCTCAATTCTAAGTAAATTCATAAGTTGCTTTTTTTGTCAAAGTCTATGAGTGCACTTGTTGTAGGACCAGAACCAGTTGATTATATTCAAAAGTAATCAATGACAAAGATCAATTAGTTTTAAGTTTTTTTATTTGGAACCTCTGCTATCTAATTTGATGTGCTTATCTCATGCCTGTAATTAGTACTTTTCCATATCAGATTTGATTCTTGAGCATTTCTGATGTCATTTATTTTCATAACTGACATATTGATTATCTAATCTTGAGAGACGTCGATTTTAGTCTTAAATGTAAACTATGAAAGCATCACTTTTTGTGGTTGCCTGCAACTAAAATTTCAAAGTAGTCATTGATTAAATAAAGGTTGAAAACCACAAAGTTGCTTAAATTAAGACATCTTCATATAAATAAAAATAATTTTTTTATGTATTAAAAAAGTGCAAATTTGTGCTCAAAGAAGTGACTTTATACCAAACAGAAGTTTAGTTTGCTTACTCACTAAAATATATTACCGTGTAATGACAAGGATCAACGTGACAAGAAGCATAAATTACTGTCGCATTTGTTTTTACAATTTTACGGTCTTTTAGAAAAAGTTATAGCAATGCAAATATGTAATGTGCAACGTACCTTACAACCCAAAGTAATATAAATTGTTGATCTTCTATGTACATATATCACATTTTGAAAATTATAGCTGTAATACAATTTGCAGTTCAAAGCAAAAACCTTACTCGTACAAAAAAATCATTGATAACAATTTAAAAGTAGCTAAATGGGGGATTCTCTGTAAGTGCCAAGAAAATCCAACTCATACCAGTTCGTAAACTGTAATATGTACAGTGATTTTTGTTTTGTTTTGTTTTTAAATGAACATATTAATACTTTCTCCTGTTTTGAAGGTTCAAACGTCATCAGTGGACATCCTGGTTACAAAATTGTTATTTTTTTGATATACTCCAACATGCTCTTTTTTTTTTACAAATATGCCCATTAATTTTGATAAAGTAAGGTAGCTGAGGGTTTGTAGATGTGGCATATGGCATACAGTACATCTAGAGAGAGAAGGGGGGGGGGGAATTATTTATGTACTTATTTTCTAAATCCATGGTAATGTAAAGAGTAAACATATATGTATACATACGTATATGTATATACTTATATTGGTTTAATTTATTATAGTTACAATAAATTTAATGGGCCTACGTCCCTTATTTTCAAATTAATCATAGATGGTTATATTTTTATAGCATGATGAATTACAAACATAAATTTCGTAATTGCATGATAAAATAATAAATATTATGATGGATATTAAAAATTAGGACAATGCTGTGTAAATACATATAAATTATTATTACTCAAGTTGTAACGTCCAAGGCTACTGTCGTTACAAACTAATGCAAAAAAAAACTCTGCAATTTTTTTCTTATTTTATTAATATAGCCTCCAAAAAAAGAAGAAAATGAGTTAATTAAGAGACATAAAACCATTTTGAAATGGGTATTTTACTCTTTCTTTGATATACACTTTTGTTGCTTATTTTCCATGTACATATGTGAGATGACGTTAGTATAATGGAATAACTTTGTATACACCATACAAAATTAACTTACTTTCAACTGATTAAAGTTATTTGTATTCAATTTACTCAAAGGGCTCATTTTAATGACCACGTGTATACAAATGGCAGATTGGCATTCCTAGAAAAAACTTAATTTGAAGAGCTTTGGACTCTTCTACGTTAATCCTACTTATCATTTATATATATATATACATCAGTTGAATTAATAAGCTTATTGGTCAAGACAATTTCCCAAAAGGGAAAAAATAATCTCAAATTATATATTATATCCAACTGGGAGTTAATTTGTTCAATACCATACATTTATTGCTTGCCTTCGAGTACCATGTATGAAATAAAACTTCATTTTACAACCAAACCCCTTACACCAGCTACACATATCAAAATTCTCTTTTTTCTTTCTTTCTGTCCTTATTCTCCAATCAACTACACTTTACTTTTTAATCAACTAAAGTCATTTTTTTGCTTTTTGCATAATTTCTCGCCTCTCTCTACATTTTTCTAACTATATGGTCACAACTCAAGATTTTAACTATTTACGCATTGTAGATGGGGGTATAAAGGGTCCGAAACAATTTGTGAACCATGAAAATGGAGACTACGAATACTGTGCACCCAGCTTCTTATCAGATAAATAAAATAACTGCAATTTTGATTATTATTACTCAAAATTGAATAGTCTTTTTTTTTCTTTTTTCATAAGTTATTTTGAAGGCTATATCTACTTAGATGGGTTCTCATGATGCCAGTTGTCAGTGCCTAATAGTGGTATAGTATTGTTATTACTATATTTGAGCTGTAACTCCATGATAAAAAACACCAAAAATTTATATAAGACCTATCCTAACCCGTGAACTGCAAGTTAAAACCTGTGGCATTTTAATATATTAAATATGCTCTATATCCTTCCTCCAGTTATTCTTAGTGAACTTGTATTCAAAAAGTAAATTTATTTTGATTTGGTATATTTTAACAATAAAATGATTCAAAGAAATTAAAAATGAGCTATAGACCTAACCAGAGAAGAGAGTCCATAAATCTTAGCATAAGTTTATTAATTACAATATTGCTCAAGGAGTAATATTTTACTTGAAGAACAGATAGTTAGAATTGGAAAACCAAACTATGTACCTATAATAGTATAATGTGGCCTATTTTTCTTGTTGGACTTTTAGAAAATGAGGACGTTCTGGAGATATTTTGATTTTTTCTAGAGCTTTGAATTAGAAATAGTCCACACATGTGATTTTTATTGTATCTCTCAGCCTTTTTTCTAACAAAAATTGAATGAAAGAGTTCCTTCAAATCAGTCCGTAGTTGATCCATTCTTACCAACTGTAGGATTATTCTTCAATGGGATGTAGTAGAAAATGATGAATAGCTTAGCAACAGCTAGGTCGAGTTTATCCAGTCAGTCAACGTTCAGAATACTGATAAGATGCTATATGGGTGTTAAAAGAATTAACTGCTGCAAAGAAGATGTTGTGTAGATTTTTATGTTGCTAGGAAACACGTTGTATGGCACAAAGAATTGTCTAATATAATTGTAGTTCAAATCATGGCTAATAGTGGTAAGGAATTATATTTGATCTCCCAGATTTATATAAACACAAAAACCACTTTTGTTAATATCAATGATAATATAAAAGGCAAATATATTAAGACCAGATTCCCTACGCAACAAATAAATGGATTTAAATTTTGATAATAGACTTTTTGACAAATATCTGGTACACCTATAACGAAAATGATACAAAATTCATTAACAAAATTTCCTACTACGTCTATTTGTTTAATGGAAATAAATTACATACATTTATCCATTTTGCATTTTGTAGATATTTTTTTATTGCTTATCTACGTATTATAAGAACGTTTACTTTGGATTGGGTAGAAAAATATCTTTATCCATTAATATATGTATTTTTAGGCATTTCTAACAATTTATCAAGTTTACAACTGAATAATTATGCTAATAAATGTTATATCCGACCAATGCATTATTCATAAACGATTCCTTTGAATGAGCAAAAACAAATGCAAAAAAGAAAAAGAGAACAAGTAGTTTATGCATAGAAAGCTGAAAATAGTTTAATTGAATTAATTAAATTTTTCGTTTGTCTTTCATCAGTATGATTATTAATGCAATTTTGTGCTGTATTTTTATATTATTTGCAAAACTCGTCGGCTTTGAAGAGATTGTTAATTCTTTCTGCCTTGGAATTTTATTTTCATCTTATTTTTTTTTTTTAAATAATTGAAATTTATATGATATAAATATATATTTTTACTGTTATTAAATGAGGTTGGATAGAGAAAGCCATTCATCTCTTTATCTAATCATGTATTTATGGCTTCTTTTTTCCCTCACATAAATAAATTGCTTGTCTTCATATAAATTATGAGATAAGTATGATTTTTTGTATGCATGTAATAGCTTTATTGCCATAACGGAAAATTTCCCAATTCTCTCTTAAACCTACTTGTATGAAATACAGTAAATGTTTGAGGCAGAAAATTTAGTTACTTATGGTCATTTTGGAGACTAAGACGTATTAAAATGTTTTCTTTGAGAAGCTGGTGGGTTCAGCTTGTATCATATAAAATCATTTTTATAAATATTAACATTCTACCTTTTTGATTTCAACTTGCAACTATATAGAAAAATAGTAAAAAAAAATTTTTAGTATTTCAAATGAAGTTCACAGTTGCTGTAAGAGCCTCAAAGTAATAATAGACAATATAGATTATACCTCCTCAAAAATATTGTTACTAAATGATTCAGTAATCAATTATAGGGCCTTCATTTTTAATTATATAAACATTTATGGTTACTTAATATTATAATTAGAAAATTAAGATGAAATGTTTCCTCATTCTTCATGGTAAAAAAGTTCCGAATGATAAATATTCTTCAGTTTTCTTAAATGAGCTCGTTTCCTAACTCTTTTATTTCTTGTTGAATGATTCAAGATCTCAAAATAATTGTTTTGAAAAGAATTGACTTGAATGTATGGATTTGTTGTCCTATATAAAGATGAAATCCCAGTGGGAACTCTTTTATGAACTCATCAAGAAATTAATGAATATATAAAAACAAATAACCCCGTTAACAAGATTTTTTCGTTTCTTGTCAATTTCAATTTCAAGAGTGTCAATTGTAACAAATATACTTTAAATTACTATGCATACAATATTATGTGCGACTCTACTAAGAGTGAACAATAAATCTCATCTGCAAAAATTCATCTCTTTTTCCAAAGAAAAACATTTGATGTGGTTTTTAATGCTAACATCTAATTAGCTAAGAGGTTTGCGAATCAGAACATTAAATATCTATTTTTATGTCAATTTTTCCTTAGAGCAGTTTTCCTAGAACCATGTAATATGTATACGGATCCATTAATTTGCTTGTCAAATTGGTAAAACCTAAAGTTAAAGTTTGATTTGAGGTTTCAAAACGTTCAAGATACAAGTACCAGTATTTGAGAATGAATATAAAAGGTACATTGTCTGTGACTGTTTTATTGTAGATAATATGATTAAATTATTTAGAGAGCGTATCAAGAGTTGATACATAGTTTCAATGCCCATGTTAGAATGACTTGTGATGACATAATCTCCTTTACAGTTCAACTACTTTAAGATAGGTCATATTATTAGCAAAGTGCTCAAATAAATCAAAATCCCTGTAACCATCGACAGACTCCTGGATCGTACAATGGGCTTTATAATGATCTTTGAAGATGATGAATTTCAAATGAACATTATCTACAAATAATCAGACAGACTACCTTTCCTTCACCATTTTCTTCATATATACTCTTTATATAACATAAAAATGATATTTATATTTATTAATAATTAACTTATATGTATAAATATCTGTATTTTGTTTAACTAAAATATTTGTCACATTTTTTGGATTTTTATATGATTGTTAATTATAAATATTGGTGAGATCCGTTCAAAAACGGAGTTTTTACTTAATAAAATGCCATAAATTATAGCTAGGTTACAATTAAATTCATCAAAATAGCTTTGCATTCTGATATATGATATTCTTGTATGCTTGATATATGAATACTTTCATAGATTTATATTTTCTATATGCAAATAATTTGTAAATATATAAATGTTCTGAAAAGTTTAATTAAATAAATTTAAATATTAAATAATAGAATATTCGTATGTACCTACACAGAACTAATGGTTTATAGGTCAATATTTGATGCTCTATAAAGATTTGCCTTAAATGTAAATAAAATAAAATAAATTAAATACATCAAATATTGAATGATTTTTATCAATATCACAAACTGCTTTAGGTCTTATTTAACTTTGATAAAGTCTATTTTTAAGATAGGGTTCTTATTCAAAATTGTAATAAATAAATATAAGTTTCTTATATTCTCATTCTATTTGCATAACAAGGAGTATGACTCTAAAATTCGTAGTTATTTTTCTATATTTTTATTCAAATTACATTAGTTAACAAAATGAGCCTTTTTTTAGTGCAAAGATCGAAATAGGTTGAATTTATTAGAGTTTGATCCTTTAATTACAAATATGATTTTAAATTTTTTTTCATCAGGCTCAAATTCTTTAGGTAAACGCCATAAAGTTTCTTAATTATATTTTTCGATATTTTTTTAAGCTTAGTTTTATTAATAGCGATCCAAAATACATGTAATTCAAATCTATATCTCTATTAAAAAGGTATGAAAAATTGATTAGTCCGTTTCAGACCCAAATTATTTACCATATGAAATTCCTAGTCTGTTTTATTTTAGGCTCATATATACAATTTAGTTTACTTCATTTCAAAAAAGAAACTTTCAGAAACTTTTTACTTGACACCATTGTACTTTTTGGAATATTTTTCTTTTGTTACAGCTTTTACAAGGAACTTATTCAAAAAGACTTAAATGTAACACCATTTTGTGGTTGTTCTAGTTAGTTGTTAACTCATACATTAGCTAATTAGCGGGGTGTTTCCATACCAAAAGGATCAGTGTTTCTAACATTAAACAAATGTTACGGGTACAAAATCTACAGATTCAGTTGCAAATGACTAAATTTAGAAAATTGTAAATGCTGATACTTTGCAAATGGGAATGCATGTTTTCGAATCACCACTACAATTTTTATGTATGTCCAAATTTCATATTTTTTCTTTGGATGATATTTGTGATCTTACAAACTCAAATAATTTCCCTTGAAATACCTAAATGTATAGTATGATCAAATTAAATTAATAATAATGAAAATAGACCCTCTAGATAAGTTTTTTTACTTTTTAATCTAACAAGTTGGTTTTTATGCTTTAGCTAAGTTTCTTTTGCTCTTCAAAAAGAAAGACCTAAGGCTTTATTCACTTTTCAAGATAACACTTAAAAAATGATAATTATCATCTATTACAATGTATTTAACTTTTTCTTAGTTGAGACTAATTTTATATATAATTTGAACACAAATTTATTATCAATATTTAATTTTAAATTAAATATTTATGAGCTTTTAATGGGTAATTTATTTATTCTGACTATGCCAAAGTACTTAACAAAGTCTCATTATACGGGTATAAAACTATTTTAGTCACGATACAAACAACATTAAAAATTACTCAAAAAAATTATTGAACAACTCTCTTGAATTAAGAAATTGATTGAGTAGCAAATATTGAATTCTCATTTTTGATGAGTGATTGATTTTACACAGCAAATGGCAATTTTGATTTATTAGTTTCTAAACATATTTCAAAATAAATAACTTCTAAACTTTATTATTCCAGAGGAACATTAAGGAGAAAACCAAATCCATTGGGCGAACCACTAGTCCTAAAAAGTTTGCCACACTGACAATACCACGCAAATTCATAACCATTGTAATTTGATATTTTATTACAATACTGAATTAGGAGAAACTAGTTTTTGTGGAATTGTCGGTTTACCAAATAGTTTTTTGTTAATATTGTAATCAATATCTATAATTCAATAAAACTTTTCCTCTTCATCAAGGATGAAAGTAGTTATTTAATTGCTACTTCCATATACATTAAATGTATTATATGATTGTATCTTGTTTTTAAGTACTTTCTTAAATATTTGAGTTTCATCTTGGGTAGTTTTTTTATCTTCTCCTATATTCGGACACAGACATCCCTTTAAACTCTCTTGAATAAAATTCCCTATTTACTTGGGTACAAAAATAATAAAATGCTAGTTCGTAGCACCAACAGTCTTTAACAGTCCAGATTTAAAGAGTCTGGTATATCCATTGAACCCTGTACATGGAAATTTTTATATTAAGAATTATCTACTTTTTATACAACAACCTAAAAGGCAACACGACAACCCGATTTACTTTGTATATGTATTATTTAACGTCTCAAGTTAAAAGTTATTCAAAAAAAATGTTTTTGCTCAGATCTTTTATAGACCCTAATCTACTAAAAAACAAACATTGTAAACCTATTTCTTTGATATAATACTTGTAAAATATGGTTTTTTTATTGTCCAAGTTGAGAACGTGTTAGCGTGAGTACATTTTTGTACAATGCTTTGCTTCGTATGTATACACTTTAACATATAGAATGAACATAAAGAATGAAATGAACTTTAACATAATTTTCCCATGTAAATACATAAGTAAATTTATATACAGAATAAGTAAAAATCATTATTGGATCTGTATATAATGTTTTATCTTAGATTAAAAAAGAACCCAACATGGTTGGACTTAATTGATAGATATTGCTCATCTAAGTGTGTATAAGTTTATATATATGAGTTGTTAAAACTAAGCCATTGCTTAGAAATTCCGGTCTTTAAAAATTCAATTTTGATGTTTTATGACGTCATATTTCCATTTACATTATTTAAAGTCCGATGACGTCATACGCTTCTTTTTTAATACTTTTTCAATTTTTTACGCTTCAAATGAGTTTGAAACTTTTGATTTAAAAATAATGAAAAACTAAAAAAAAAAAAGACTCTAAATTGCAATTTCTAAAGATTGGATTATTTTATATGAAATACATATGAATCCCTTTATCGTATTAAATTTTGTAAATGACAGTTTTTCTTTCATGTTGTTGTTGATTTTCCTTTTCTGCACGAGTTAAACTAATAACAAATGTAAAAATACTCAAAAAAGTTTAATTCGAAAAATCTCAAAATCTGGGTTTGAAACGAAAAAAAATAATTACTGATTCCTAATACACGAGTCAATTACTACTACAATTAGATATAGATTCTAAAAAATTCTCAGAAAAACTAAAACTTTGTTGACTTGAGTAATTGATCCATATTTAATTTTCTCAAAGGATTCTTTTAAATGGATACTCACATGATCTAACAAGTTGTTATCAAAATATAATATTGCTCTCTTGAGATTGAATCGTAAATATATAACATAGATATATATATGATAAATGAATTGGTAGAAATAAGCCGTTGCTTAAAAAATCAGACCTTTATTTTTGTTTAAAGTCTGATGACGTCATACATTCAATGTTCGTTTTCATGTTCAAGCGGGTGGCATATATTTTCTATTAATTTAAACGGATCTTTCGCCGTAAGGACCGATTTCTACTCAAATTCACCCTCTTAAGCCTTCAAATTGTTTTTTGGTCACAAAATCAGCCTCAACATGGGTCAAGTTACCATTAGAATTAAGAAACAATAGCTTTATTTTAATAGATACTCCCTATTGTTCTTTGTATGTATGTACATTCCATTTTCTCAATAAATCATATATTTAAAATAATAGATAATATTATTTAACTGCTGGGGGATGTCTATATATTTTTATATTTATATAAAAACATAAACATTGAACAAATTATAACAGCAATTATTTCTTTTATACAATATTTTAGTTTATACCAAAAAATTGATTCTTAGTCTTTATTTTACAAGCCTCTATTCTCTTATTGTTCTCGTTTGACTATAACAGTGGACTGCAATCCTATTCAAGATCCAATTGTTCTCATTTAGGACCCAATGTGCATATGTTGACAAAAATGTAATATAATAATCACAAGTCACATTCTCGTGTTCGACGTTATAATAATAATAATAAAGATAGTATCCTATATGCGAAATGACTTTTTGGTAGAATGTCCTGGAACCATATATCTATTGCAAAAAAAGATCATTAGTATTCTTCTCTAGGAGCAATATTGATTTGGCTATGACTCATTTATGATATATATGTACATAATTAATCATATTGTGCCTAGTGTTGGTTGATATACATATATTTTTAATGAAGGGGGTAAGTAGAAGTCAAATGTGGAATCCCATTTTGTATTTCACATGGTTTTAATTTTGTCTCCCTGTTATTGATACATCAAAATCGTCCAGTTAAGTAACTTTCAAACCATTTATATTTAACTCCTTGAACACCATTATTTTGGGTTCAATTTTATTTTTAAAATATCTGTATAATACAAGATGGAGAATATGAGAAACTACATCAAAAGACGAATGAAGAATTAAACCAAATAGAAGAATGAATGAAGGCTAATTCATTAAGAATTTTATACATTTTAATAATAATAATAAAAAGAATAGTGGTAGACCAATAAAATTTTATCTCGATAAGACGGAAATATGCCATGTTGAGGAAAAACACAGGGAAAAATCAATAAAATATATCAATTTTCAGTCATACTATAAGTAATTTACTATATTAAAATTAAAATCTGTGAATTACATCATAAGAAAATAAGAAAAAATAAAAAAAATTAGCAGCCTGATAACGAGTTTTATTGTACAATTCACTTTTTAGATACATTCTATAATATTGAAATGGAGTTATTCAATTACTGAATAAATTAAATATTTTGCAAAGAGCTAATACCTACAAAACCTCTCAGACAATAATTTAATTAAATCATTTATAAATTTTAATCATGTTATATCAAATGACTAGTATGTATGAGTATATTTATTACTTTAATCAAGATTTTACTCATAGAGAGCAGTCATTTTGATTTGTTTTACTTTGATAATTGATTTATTTATTTTTACCATTTTATGTTTTGATTCTCTAAATAGAGTTGATCTTATTATACTTTATCTTGTTCTGCACATAGTATTTATAAAATTAATTTCTATCTTCTCATATTACTAGCAAATATTAATATGAATAGCTATGTAATATGAATGGTTCTATAGTAAGACAAACTATGAAGTTGATGGAGAGCCATTGCCCAAGGATATACAAAAATACAATAATAGTTTAAGGATTAATTCATTCTTTCCAAACAGTTAAACTACTTTTTTTATAGTAGTGATATGTTTGCTACATACTAAGAGAATCAGAGCACTAGTAAGAGCCAAAAGTGGAGAAATCAACAGATGACAAAAAAGATTCGTGTTTGAGATATTATTTAAATGAAATCAGCGTTTCAAGGGAGCGTTTTCAATGACGCTATAGATTCCATAATATGTGTTCTGAAAATGTGTACAGCATAGGCTTTGGAGGCAAAATTGTTGAGATAGCTATAAGACAAATTGCAAGAGAGTTTTATGCTTAACATATTTACAAATTTGATAATTTATACTTCCTTCAAAATGACTGACTTTTAGAATGATGACGTCACGTAAAAGCACTTTAATTAAAGCCTTTATTAAACTCCTTAATATTAAATATAGAAACTTTCTCTGACATTAAATGCATGTTGGATGAATTGTAGTTGAAATGGCTATTAAATAAAATGTAACAATTTGCAGAAAAAAACATCAAGGAAATTTCATTCATTTCTTTAAAAATAAACAAGAAACTAAAATGTTGGATGAATAGACGCAGAGGTTTTTATTCTTATAAAATGTGATGGTTTACGTTACATTCAAAATGGCCAACTATCAAAATGATGTCGTTTTGTGTAATATATAGATGATTTTATATAATTTTTATTACTCACTTTCCTTACCCATAAGTGTATTTGTTAGCAACAATTATACACTAATTACAAGCATTGACGTATGCTTCGAATATTTCCTTATGTTTGAATTATATTAAAAGAGTTATTCCCAATTAAGAAAGGAATAACTCTTTTAAGGGTCGATATCGAATGCAAAAGGATTTTTCCACATGAAGAAACAAACTGATTGTATAATCTTATTATTATACCCTATCATCTTATATGAGATACTAAATAAATTTAAAATAGCATAAACCTATAGATTCCCTATAAGCATATAAGTTAATATAGCCTTAAAAATAAATTTTGATGAAGACCTTATCCTACTTTACCTACGGAAATTACTCTTTATTCAAGTTGATGGAGAAATCGTTTTCATATATGTTATGTAAGTATTATATACTCTTAATGAAAAGAGCCTTTTGCTGTTACATACACAGAAATGTATTTTTTCTCTATTAAATGCAAAAGAAAGTTTCAAATACTATATGTAGGCAATACCAAGTTCTACCAACAAAATAATATAATACTTGAAATGTGCAATAAACAAACTTTTATAGAGAAATCTCTCATATTACGTTATTCTCAACAAGTGACCCTTGTGAAAGGCCTGTATCATTTTTATGAATAACAAAAAAACTATTAAATGAAATTTCCGCCCTGATATCATGAATGCAGAAATATTGGTGACAGTTCAAAATATATGAAATCTGATATTGAAAACAGAAACTGGTTAAACCAAAAATTAAAAAATATCTCCTTTTGGACCACATCAGGACCAACTACGTGTCTTCACTTAATGCCTAAACTCTCTTAAGGAAATCACTTCCCCTTATGATCAATCACACATAAGATTTGGTCCAAATTATAATTTGTAAGTATAAACATCAATAACAAAGCTATGACGAAACAGATATTTCTTTGTAAATATTACATTTAGGCGAATCAGTGCTGAGGTTTTATTTTTTAGTTAGGAAAATATTTTACATCAGTCAATGTTCAAAAAACATTTACGAGATATTTACTGGATGTGAACATGAAGAAAATAGGAACAAAAAGAAATAGAAATCAACTTTTCTTTAACTACCTATAACTACTCCATGATAAGAGATATTATAATTAACTTTAGTTTGCGTATTTTACAAAGGGCTAATTTAAAAATTTATCTAATATAAATTGTAGAGCAATCAACAAAAAAAAATATTCTGCTCATTTTTGAAAGAAATATCTTGTATTTATTTCCTGTAATCATCACACATATGGAATATTTATTTTTAGACTTTATAGTGTGAGCCCTGAATCACTTTTCTTCATTACTTCCTACCCAAAAACCGACGGCAGGATTGAATACTTGCTACAAAACAAATAAAATTATGACGAAACGAATGATTATGAAATAGCTCAATGAGTCTGGCTAGGATTTTTCTAAAGTATGGATCTTCATTTGATGAACCTTTTAGTAATAATATAAACCATTTACTTGCAAAATGAATAAAATGTTAGTTCGTAGAAATAACAAGGCTTTTTAATTTGGGTTATTCATGTGACTTGGACTGTTTACAATGTAACAAAGGGCTAATGATAAAATTTATTTATTTCTAATCAATAATCTTTTCAATACAAATTATAAGAAAACAAAAGACTAATCAACCATTGCTCATTTGTTTGACATCTAAATGTTATGCTTCAATGGGATTCCATCTAGATATATTCGGTTAAGAATGGTACATAAAGTACTTTCATAACATAGAAATATCTTAAATTTTTGGATAGTTGTTACAATGTGCTCAGAATTAACACGTTATTCTTTTTGTCTGTAAATGGCAAATTTTATTACAGAGTCTTAGAATATAGCAAAACTCTGACTGATCGAATCCTGACTGACTGACTAGAATATTTCTTCCGTTGAAAGTACTAAGTTTTTATAAATGTTTGAGACTATTAAAAATAAATAGATGAATTATGCAATTCAAAGTTTGTCAAATAATATTCCTCTTGAAAATTTTTCTATAATGTTACAAATCTTAGTTAATTTGTTTTTTAAAATGTGGTAAATACAGCATAGTTATCATAAAAATTGGACAATTATTCTATTGAAAATTGTACCTCCTACTCTTTTGTGATCCTTTTTTCTAGGCATCCCCATTTTTCTAAAAGACATGCATTGTCAATCGATAAAAATCTGATACTCGGAAAATTGTACAACAAATAAAGCTTACATCATACTATGTTTTACTATCTAATGTTTATATTTAATCTGTAATGACAACCAATTTACAAATTGTGATCCCTTTTTCAAGTGTTGTTTTACATAGTTACGTCATAATAGTGCATCATTTTTTCTTTCATGACACATAAGCTATAAAAGAATTAATAAGTCATTAAAAAAAGTAGGAAATTTAATGTTATCAATATTAAAAGACCTTATGAAAAAATGAAGTCGGTCTTGCTACAAAAATAGATACAAAGACCTTAGAATAACTTTTTAAGTCTCTTTTTGCATCATCGTGAGTTTAAACAAGAATTAAGGCTAGTGCATGGAAATATATATTATTTTTATGATTATTAGCCTTTCATCAAGCAAATGAAATGTTATTTTCATGATATCAAGTTACATTTATCCATTTTGTCTAATTCTAACTTAATTATTTTTTCTTCAAAAAAGTAATTCATTTCTTAAAATTGTGACATGAGTTCGAGACATAACATTAAATATTTTAGAACCTATAATTCTACTCAACTTTATAAATAGATACCTATTTAATAAGTGTATGTTCTAACATTAGAAAAATAACTTTTCTCCAATTTTATGTCCTTATACGAATAGTTGAATACTTATTTCATCTTCTACAATTTTTTACACATTCATTTAATTTAGTTCATTGTTTCATATACTTTTTGTACACAAGTTAACCCCAAAGGACAATAAGTTCAATAAGAAAATAGTTTTTTGTATTTAAGTTTTATGTTTTTATGTGTGTAAGATTTATCTATTGTGTATTGAATAATAAAAGATAAATGGTAAATAAAATTTATTTGGCTCTAGAAACACAATCAAGATATATTCATTCATATCAAGGAGAAAATTATTTTTTATTTTTTATGTTCTTGGTTGATGCTGATTATGTCCCCACATAGCTCATATTTCTTATAAGGTTCTTAAATGGATAATAACTAATGTTAATCATTTTGTTTTTAGTAAATATTTGAGTCTGAATCATAGTAATACTCCATGAATCATGATTAAAAATATATAAGTATATTGGTTTATTTAATATTTTTTTTATCAAAGTGTCCATTCGGCAAGGATAAACACCCTATCATATGGCTTTTAGAGAAATATTTTTCGGATAAGTTTACTCTGGTCAACAAATTTAAACTTTCAAAAATCCTAAGGGGTATAAGGGTAATAAAAGTTATTCAGTTTTGCTCACTGATTTCAAATCTGTAATTAGTTGTAAGGAGTTATTTAAGTACGAAGGATTTGGCCGAATTTTGGACCTACTCCGGTACCCTACGCCCATAGGAGTCATTATAGGTCAAAACAAAGACTGGAAATGGAATTTGCATTAAATACACTAGCGAATAATTATTTTTTAATGCTCAAAATTTGTATCCTTCTAGGCTTAAGTTGAAGTTGGAAAATGGGCCAAATTAGCTCAAAAAGTAGAGCCGATTTCTCAAAAACCGTCGCACTCTGGGGAAAAAAATTACAGATTTGAAATCAGCGTGCACAAAACTGAATAATATTTATTATATTTATACCCCTTAGGATTTTTGATTGTTGACTTGTGTTAATATTGGCGAAAGTTTGATAAGACATATCGAAGAGAACTTCATAACTTTTGAGTAGCCGGTATTCATTCAAGAATACTTATATATGTATAATCCATATTGAAAAATTTAAATTAAGGAATAGTTATATAATCTCGAAAGGCTCAATAAAAATAGTTGAACGTTATTGTGCAGCAATTTAGTATAAGAATTGCCTTACATTACTCAAAAAAAAAAGTTGTGGATGAAGAACCTCGTTCCTTTTTACAAATAGTCCTTTACATATTTTTATGTACGTATACAATGTAGAATATTACAATTTTATCTTTTGTTTATGTATATACCATATATATATACTTATAATTTATTGAACCTCTTTGTTTACGACGCTTTATCCACATACAGACAACTCAAGAAACAGCTGATATATATGCATGCATAGAGGGCTATAATTTGAAAAATAATATAAATTACAAACTTACTCATATTGCACAATTCAATGTTCTGACGTCGTTTTTTTCTTTTTTTAGTGGAGTAGGGTGACATGGTTCCCAAGGATCCTTTTATAACATAACAACAAAACCGTGCAAAGCAAATGATTGTAATGAGTACAATGGCTGTGAGTAGAGCCATAAGAATGTAAGCTGTGCTTTTACTCCGGAGCATGTTGGACTTTGCGGTCTTCTCTTTGGTTAATGCAGATTTTACTCAATTATGTTTTGCATATACATACATATATATCCATTCTGTAAAAAAGAAATCGGAAAATTGCTTCACTTAATTTATAATTATTTTACATTTTTTCATTCGATGTTAAAACGTTAATAATATGTCAATAACCATATTGAGTTTGAAAAATTGTATTTATAACAGCTTTATATGCTCTTTATTCTCTCTCTCTCTCTCAACCTTTCCTCCTCCATAAAGAAAAAAGGCCAAAAAAGTTATATGGTATGTATTTAACCAATTACTTTTTTTTTCCAACTGTAGGGAACAATGGCGTAATTGAAAATCCAAGGCCTCTATGCAAGACCCACCAGCCCCCCCCCCCCTCAAAAAATATGTAATGATTAATACATAGTTTGAGACAATACCAATAATGTGAGGTCCAGTCAAAGAAACATTTACGTTATAAGTGTCGTATCCCGTTCATGAATACTTCAGTTGAATCAACATTGAACCCATGTTTGAGACTATGAAACTTCAAAAATATTATTATACGTGAAATAAATATAAAAGCGTGATATAACGTCAATAACGCTCCAGTAAAATGTTAAAGCAACGTTACATCAATACATTATTGATGGTTTTTTTCGTTGTCATGGAAAATATTTTTTCTTTAACTCATTGATCTATGTAAATTGGTTCAAAATTACCTTTGTACTTAATTTCTTTTGATTTTAACCCACTTTGTCTATCTAAAGGACAAAATAGATTATTTTTCAAAGGGCAGAGTTATAAATTATAAACGATATTATGTTTTATATATTAAAACTTATTTCAAAAAGTATAGTCTGTTTTTTTACGCTGACTATTAGTAGTCAAAATGGGGGCTAAATTACGCATTGAATAAGGTATGTATGGCTATGACTAGGTCTACTTTCATATTTCTCTAAGTCTTGTAACTATATATATATATAAATGGTTTTAATAGTGCAAAGTTATTTAATGCCGTTTTTATGCGATTTTTGTATGATAAATAACCGTATATATTATAGGTTTAGTAGATTATGATGAAGGCTCAGTTGATAAGGATATGTGTGGTTGTATATACGTATACAGTATACATCCATAAATAATGCTCTATAACAAATGTTCATTTATAATATAAAGTAGTATAATGTAGAATGTACATATAAAAAAACATCCGATACGAATATGTATGTAAAATGTAACACAGATTTAAAAAAAATAAAAATATATGTATATATATAAAATAAAAATCTAACTCGTTTCTATTTATTCTATATAAATATTGCCGTTTCGTAACCTTTAAAACTATCTAAAGTTCATTCAAAACTCAATTTAAAAAAAGGTACAACTGTAGTTACATACATATGGATGAACTTAGTTCCTAAATCAGTATTAGTCATATTTTAGCCGTATAAAAGCAGTCATTTAGCTTTGTTATTGGTAAATAAAGTGTAATGGATTTATTTTTCCTCTCATTTTATCCGAATTAATGAGCCAATTTTTGTACCAACAATCTATAGAATAATTATGAGCAACACTGGAGAGAAATGCATGGCAAGAATATGGTCAAAAAATATATATTTTATTAATAAAAACTGTGAATTGGAGGAATTTTGTATGCCCGAAAATATTTTTGGAATGAAGAAACTGTAACATTAAACGTTGTACATATTCAGATAACTTGTATTAATGATGCACTTATTTACGTTTGTTGTTTATGAATTATGTAGAATAATTGTTTTTGAGAAAATTTTGATTTTAGTCTAATTTTGCTCATAAACAGGGTCGACTGTAATGGTCAAGATCCTCAAAAACAAGATTTATTACAAGGCAAGTTAACTTTTTATGGATTTTCCTTCCTATTAATAGTATTTTAAATTGTGTTGGATTCTAAACCCCATTATCCAAGACAGAAACAAAACTTAGAAGAGCCGAATCCAAGTCAGAAAATGATTAGAAAATAAATATTTTGAAAAAAGGAAAATTTTGTTTGTTAAAAAACAGTCCTAAAAATCACGATGTGACGCTGAAAACACGTGGTTGTTAGTCAGCTATTCCAGTTCAGCAAAATTTCATTTAATTGTAGATGATCAATGTCAAACCATTAGTTATAGGAAGAAACTTCTAAGCATAAAACAATCCAAATTTCTATTTTGTCTTATAATTTCTTCCCATGGCCAATTGGTTTAAAGATTTTTTAAAATATAGAGCAGGTTTTATCATTTGAGTATAACTACTTATATTCCTTAAAAAAGAAGAATTTTCAGTCTTGTTTTTTTTTCTTCTTTTTTTTTTAAAAAAAAAGTTAATTTTGATGTAAACTTTTCTCACACCCCTAAGAGATACTCTAACCTTTCCTTCCCCATAAGATGCACATTTTAAATTATTTTAAGAAAATGACACTTAAAATAGATGGAAGTGATCTATAACTATGTTAATATGAACTCGAGTTCACACTTGATTCTATTGCTTCAAATCATTTAAAAAATATTTGGATTCCTAAATGTTGTTATTCCCATCCAAATTTTACAAATATTATTCTTTAATTCATGAACTTCATACATATGAAAATATATAATAAAAAGGTCAATAATTTTATTATTCAACAAAAATTCTCCCATTTTTTCAGAATATATTCCACTCTCTCTTTCTCTCATATTTCTTTTCAAATCATGTCATTATATATTTTATAGCCACACTTTAATATATGTAATGACTTAGGAAATGTCATATATATATATATATATATATATATATGTATACATATTTTTTCTTCTTTATAGGGTTGAGTTTTTGTGATGGTAAAAAGTAGCAGAAGGTTAAGGAAGATATAATAAAAAAGTTGTAAGCATTAAAATTGTTCTCAAAAGTTTCTTTTGGTATTTTTTAAATTCATTTTTCCATATTATATTACATATACATATATTGTCATATCATTTTCAACTCTTTATTTCCTTTGAAATCGCTTGCCATCTTGAAATACGCATATATATATATATATATATATATATTTAATCCCATTTTTTAATATTTGTATGTAGTCATATATAGGGCAATGGTTCAACTTTTTTATATATGTACATAGCATATTCAAATAAATATTAATGATAAAAAAATAAATAGAAAGAGTTGAAGTAACCACAATAAAAGTTATATTTAACTATGATTAATCAGACTTTATGAATAGGTAGATTATAATTACGTATTCCAACATAATACTAAGAATAATCAATATATGTATAACTGAATAAAAAATGTTTGATTGGGAATAAATAAGAGCTAACTTGTAGTTCAAAGTATTCGACCCTTTCGATTGGTATTTTTTTCTATATATAAAAATATAGAACATTTATGAAAAAAAAGAAGAAGAAAATTGTTCAAATTGTCTTTAAAGTTAAATAAAAAGTTGTAAATGAAATCATTATCCCCTTTGTACTAGTTGTAGTCTATAGCACGATGTGATCTGTATTGACACTGCCAACCTTTATTCCCCTCAAAAATATAAATTAAAAAGATCATAATATGTACAATTTGATTGTTAGACAATTCTTTCCAATCCTTGAATTATTGTTCTTGCTTTCTCCTCTTCTACAAAAGTCGTATCCCTAATCATGAGATGTGACAATAAATAAAAGAATGGATTTAAGTACAAACATCCTAAACTATTTTATTCATTTTGTTCAATGTGAAATTTAAAGGTTTTAACGTACACCTTAAGTAGCATATATTGCTTTCATAGTAGTTAATTTATGAAAATGAGTAAATGTAGATATGAAAATGACATAAATGTCATTTTTTAAACTACAATTTATAAAATACGATTAACATTCCATATCTCTTGTCATGACAGCCTATATGGCTTTATAAGTACCAAATTTAAGTCAAATATGCAGTATTCTATTGAATTTATATACTTAATTTAATCATAGTTGGAGAAAATGAAGGGATTATGCATGTCTTTTGTTTTTGTTTTTAAATTGCTCAACATCAGCGATTTTAAAAGGTATGAAAACTTTGTGGCATGGCTCAAAAACAAACCAGTATAAAAACAATTTATACTGAGTAAATATTTTTCACTTATTTTTACTTATCAGAAATATGATATAAAATTTATCTTTCTTAAAAAGAGCAAGAATTTTAGAAATCAATCTTTTAAAAAACAAAAAACAAGAATAATAACTTCTGAAATGCACTTTTTGGTATGGCCTTCAGCTCTTCCTGTGATGTGATATTTATCTTGTCAATTGTATCATGACGTTTTCCTTTTATGGGTTTCTTTAGTTTTGGGGAAAGTATAAAGTCGCAGAGCACCAAATCTGGTGTCTGAAACATAATTTGTGTTTGGCCAAAAAATTGAGAATAACCAATGAAGTCTGAGTAATTGTATTAACAAAGTGTATTGCTTCACTCAAACTTGACATTCTTTTTTTGATCTTAGTAGACCTTTCTACTTTCATTGAATTAATTAATTTCGACGTCAAAAGCATATTACCACCCCATGTTAAGTCACTAGTTATTACCCTTTTGAGTAAATCTGAATCGTCGTATATAGATTTATGTATCTTCTCTTTACAAAATTAACCTTTTTTTATTTGAAATATTCAAGATAAATTCATAGAGACTGTGTAGTTAGTTATGATGGGATTAATGACACCCTGAGCGAACAAAAAGGTCAGTTTATGGAGAAGTGATTTTTTTGTTTTTCTACTCTTTTGTTAGTTATTGGTGTTTGCTGATTATATTTACAATATTTTTTTATGGTTTGACGCCCCCTCTCCTTTGAAGAACTCTCACGTTTTCCAGATTGAAAGCCACATACCGGTGATACATCATTTTCACATCTGTCTTGACAAGAAATGAAATATTCCTTCCAGTAGTTACTAAACAAATCCTCGATCAGCAATGTATTATGTACTATGTAATAGGTATATAACCATATAGGTATTAGAGTTGACAATTAAAAAACATTTTTATACAACCTTTTATGTCGTAGTTTATTGACAGAACTGATTCTCAATTATTTAGAATGATTAGAAATCAGCTACTTTACATATAGTACTGTTACTTAATGATATTCATTTGTCATTTATTATATTTCACAGAGAGTTGTAGAGAAGAAAAAGAAGAACCAGATGCTCACTCTTATAAATTCAAACATTATATTTTTTTAAAACTTAATTTAACGACTTATTTAATGTATATAAATAAATATACTTTAAGTTTATTCCCGTGCAAACAGGGATTTTTTTAACATCAAATTTTATTAGACTGTTAATCTTAATTACATTTAAACGCCATTGTTTTGTAGTTTAATCTAAAAACGTTCAGTAATAATACGCGCAATTATTTTAATTAAGTGATAAAGTGTCTTTTTTTAAGAAATGATTCTTATATTTTGAAATTTCCTTTAGGTTTGTTGAATATCATTTATTTGTTTCATTTTTAGTCATTCTTTTCTTTTGTTCTCAGCATTATTTGTTGAATTTTTACTCTTTTTATATATATATAAAGTAAGGCATACGTGTTGTTACTAATGTAATATAATTTGTCATTTAATAAATGACACGCAACATTATCAAAAGTAATAAAACTTATTGCGTATCAAAAATTCTTTAAAAGTAAAGGAAATATCATATAACTTTTATCACAAATAACAAATTATGTCCCTATTGAGACCCTACAATATTGTTGTTAAAGTTAATTTTAAAAAAGGATGTATATTTTTCTCTATGTTTTAACAATATTTTTAGTATTTTAATTTGTATTTAAGAGTGCAAATTGGATGAAATACTTGAAACAATTGACGAAATTGAAATAGTATTATTATTATTATTATTGCTTTTTAACTGTGTATCATGTAATTCAATTCGTTTTATTTTCACTAATGACGTAAAAAAATGAAGATGTTCACTTGATTAGGATTAATAAAAAAGAACAAATTAATTTCTATTGCAATTTAGTAGTAAATGTTTATCAACGGTTCACAAAAAAAGCTTTTACAGGACTCAAATCAAATATTTAATGAAACAAAGGTTGGTTTTAAAGTCTTTTAAGTTCTTTTTCATTTAAAAATTGAACTCCTTGGGGTTATTAAGATCTACAAAGAGGCATTCATTATATTCATATTTACAAACTCTTTCACTTTGAGCTTACTACAAATTTTCATTCATTAATAAAATAAAATAAAAAGTCAAAAACACAATTACATTACTATTTGAAGACTTTGTTACGCTAAATTGGTAAATTTATTAAATATACCAGAGCAAGAATCATGCAGTCAGGTATTCACTAGCAAAAGTGTTTGGCTGATGGGGCTACCCATTTGCCCACTAAAATGAAAGTATGATTCGTACAATGGTTTTCATTAGTTTTTATTAGACTAATTTCATATAAAACATATTGATAATCTATTTACAAATAAAGTATTTTATGTTAATATAAAACTAAAATCATGGTATATAATCATAAAAGTTCATTATTCCACAGTTTTTCCTTATTAAGATTTATGATATAAATATATTTAATTGATATAACTATGTACTATATAGGGTACTTATATTGTCTAACTACCACCGTAACAACTGAATTAAAGATAAAATGATAAATCACTGTCATAAATTATACCATAAAGTTTCATAAATGTGCATAAAATTAGAAAGCCTTAAGATACTCCATCTCTTTCAAAAGATTTAGTATCGATAATGATACTTTTATACTTTATTTGAGAAATTGACTCAAATTTCAAGGAGGATTGAATATAAAGACTGTATATCTTTTTTTTGCATAAATATGAAGTAAAAAAAAAGACCTACATAATTATGGCTTATTAAAAAAATTGTAATAGAAATTTATGTACAAACGTATATATGTACTTTAAAAAGCTGTTTGAAGTTTCATTTTTTGTGTGCATGGGCCCTTATCAGTTTGTATGGCTTTACAAACATTGTTAAGTTACTTGAAAAAGAATGCTATAGAATCATTATGTTCAAAATGTCCAGAAATTACATTAATTATACCTATAGGTCTATACGTGACATCATAACTCTAGAAGCAGTCCATAAATTTTTTTACGAATGAAAACTTTTTTTCCAATAGGACATCAGTTTATTTTTATTTTAATATATTTATTAAAGCCATTAGATAAAGTTTCTTTAATATTTTTCAGAATTTTTCTCTATTTTGTTCGAAAAAATACGAATCAATACGTATGGATACATTGGATAACTTTTGGTTGATTATCAGATCTTTGATGTCAGTCAAAAGGGTTTATATTTATTGTCCTAAATGTTACACAAAATTACTCCCTACAAAGTAATAATTTTGGATTTTTTAATGTATTTTGACTTTCCTTTGATAATGTTATATCAAAGTTAATGCACATTACTTATTAAAAAAGTACATTTATCTAAAAATATTTGTATGTTTTGAAAAGGGGTACATACTACAGCTCACTAGTTAATCCCAGTCCACATTATCAATTTATCCGGCCCACCATTTGACTGGACTTGCTAAAACATAAAATACTGTTATTTTTATACAACTTAATAATTCATAATCTTCAAAAATTAGATATATCTTAACTTTTTTTATATAGACTCCAATTTGTGTTATGGAAATTGGGATGACGTTACAATAGTATATTAAAAAAACACATTTTAGGGTTCACCCATTACATACAATAAGTTAGTTAATTAATACTTCTATAAATAAGTATAAGCTTTTCGACATGCGTACCAAACTATTTTATGAACTCCTGTTCATCTGTTGATCAGTATACTTAACTAAATATTGAGCTGAAAAGCTAAAAAAAATTTGTGCTTGAATCTTACTCTATTTCTGTTTTTAGATTAAAATGGGACTATTTTTTGCTCCAAATATAGGGCTTCCAGGAAAATATTTATTTTAGAAAAGGGAATTATTTTTATGTAAAAAAATTCAAATGGAAATGTTTTTTGTTCCTTGATCTTATACAGAATTAATTTTTAATAATTTTATTCATGTTTCACATTACTTTTCATTTTGAAATTCAGTGGTTAACTAATTAACCTCTCGCCAAGAGCAAAATATAATACTTTTTTACAACATTAAGGAAACAATATTTTTGTAAATAAGACCTTAGATAAAGTTAACGTAGACTATGTCAACTTAGATGATGAAAATGGAAACTTAAAGGAGTAAATTAAAGTTATTTTGTATTCCTCAATTCTTAGAAATATTGCAGAATATGCTAGATACAGTACACCTCATGAAAAATATCTTATTGAAGACTTCACATACTATTTTAAAAGTTTTTGGAAACCAAATGTGAACTGCATCCACAAAAATTGGAGTTAAAATGACTTTGAGGTAAATATTTGTGGAATGCTAAAAATTTCAAATCCAGCCGTTAAACAAGTATGTGGAGGAATTAGATCAAAGATAAATACATAAATATATTGATATTGAAAATGTTATTGAATATTATGTTAGATAATTAGATGCAGGAACTGGTGGTGGAGAGCCTGTATCATGTAATTTAGTCTTTCTACTGCCCATACATAGGAAACTAATTAAATTCACCCCTATAATATTTCAAATTTATTTTGCCAACTTCTCCAAGAAACCATAAATGTACATAGACAGAGATCCTATCCCAATATAAGGCTAAAAAAATTGTTAGGGGCACAATGACCCCAACCTTCTTATATTGACTACTTCAATACGTAATTGATGGATAACATCTGAAGTGTTTTTATAGATATCACACATAATAACATATTTATTTGTAACTCTAACGTATTTTTTCAAAATTTCGTTAATGCAACAACAAAGTTAATTTGATATTATTGAAAACTTTCCATTTATTTAATTTTTCTTAATAACTTCCGTACAAAAAATATTAATTCTGCTTACAAAATCAAATATCTTCTCCTCCATTTAGATGCTACTGGGGATATATTAATTAATTAACTGGCCTCTACCAAGATCCCAGGGGTCTTTTTTTATTACATAACTATACCATTTGCTTCCTATATAAGAAGAAAAATGAAGTCATTGACTTGTATGTATTTTACTGTCTTTAATGATTATGACTTTAATTAGGTTAATATAGATGTAAAAGATAAGGAAAAATAGATATAAATATATTCTGTTGGAACTTTGGTAGTATTTGTAATTTTCTCTGATGTCATAGAATGTTTATTGGGAAATAATAGTATGTAAAACATAAGATTACATATTATCAAATATTTGAACATTCCAATTTCTTAAATTATCCTCAACACATGCCGAGTAAACTATTGATTGCACTTTGAAAAATAAGATTTTAATACTTTTTGGTGACATTTAAAAAAAGAACATATTCAGCCAGCGTTTTTCACATCAAAATCATCTCAGTTTGCAATGTGTATTAGTATTTTTTCCCCTCTCTCTTATCATTCTATCTAAATTCTTATTTATAAGTTTTGAATTAAAAAAACTTAAATCTAACCTTTGCAATGAAATGGTACTTTAAAATACAAATAGTATGGTAAATAATTTTTTTTTCCTTTTTCGTAGAAATGTGCTCAAATTGCTTGGAGATAAAGCAACAGATAATAACAGCTTATTCATTACTTCCTTTATTGAAGAGTCGACAGTAAATCAGCTGATATCATGTCTCTTAGTGTTACTCAATGTTTTATGGTGTTATCACAGCCGTGGTTTTTACGCTCACTGGGAAAGCTCTTTTTTCACATATTCAATTATAAAACTCCCTGATGCTATGAATAAATTTAATTCAAAGCGTGAAAAGATAGAAAATAATGATGATATATTCTTTAACTAGACTTTAACATTCATTTTTCTCAGGATTAACAATTCAGATTTAAAGTCACTTTTATGAGTTTACACATATTCTAAAACTTCCTTAACTAAACCGAGGCTTTTAACATTATAATCAATATAAAAATTGGAATAGAAGAAACACAAACAAAATAGCTGAACATGTTTTGAAGAGA
Source organism: Lepeophtheirus nordmannii (assembly GCA_963680855.1). Classification (NCBI taxonomy): domain Eukaryota; kingdom Metazoa; phylum Arthropoda; class Copepoda; order Siphonostomatoida; family Caligidae; genus Lepeophtheirus; species Lepeophtheirus nordmannii. The sequence continues at coordinate 28,129,140 of OY804522.1, read as the reverse complement.
AAAAAATACTAATCATGCATAAGTAACTTCTAAAAATTAAATGTTCAAATGAAGAAGAATTACTTTTCAAAGTCAATAAATACACGGTCGTAAGTATACTTTTCTAATCAGTTGAAATAGTAAGCCAAATGGATATTAAGATTATATATGTATATGAGTACAAGGGCGCTTCATAAAACATAATTTCAATTTTTTGACTTAAATTTTGACAAAACAAACGAACAAAACAATGAATAAATAATATATTATATATGTATATGGTAAACATAAATCAAAGTATATACATAAATTTATATATAGATATTTATAGGTCATGCCAAACAAGTTCATACAAACCACAAATATTTATCCCTAGAAACACTGTACAGACCTACATTCATTCCTTTCATTTATTGAAAGGAATAGGAAAAGTCATTGAGTTTTTATTATTTTAGCATTTATTGGGGGCTATAAGCAGAAATTTAGACCAATACACAACACAAATAAAGCAATTGACATAACTTAGAGCCAATGTGTAATGAGAATAAAATTATTGTTTTGAGATGTTGACAGATATTATTACTATGTCACATTTTTTGCAACATAGATACTACTACTTGTAAGACAAATATTTCCTAATATTATGTAATTGCCAAATAGGGATAATATAATATATTAATGTGAGTCAATAACCTCATTTTTGACAAAAAGTGACTTTTTCTCTTAGCCCACGATATATATACATACAAATGTAAATATATCAATACTTTAAAAAAACCAAATCATTATTTTTGTAACTATGAAACAAGACTGAACGAAATACAAGTCTAACGGGCATTACATATCGAATTTACGAACAATAAATAGAAAAGTTCTTATCGACTCCAAAATCAGATTGTGTTGTATTTTGTCATTATTATTAAAGAACACATTTTAAATATATGTTATAGTTATATATTTAATACTTATAATATTCTGAATTTTTTCTAATTATTTTTTTATTAATTACATTAATATTAAATTTCATTGAAAAAAAAATAATATATTAAAATTTTTTGAGAGTTAAAACAGTAGAATAAAATTAAATTTAGAGTAATTATATATTTAAAGGTATAAAATATAAACATATATTTACTTTGATATTTCTAAAACAAAAACAAAAACTTGAGTATAGATTCATTTATCAAAATTTCAAAGAAACATGGTTAAATGGTATACCTTAATGTACATATATAAATATTTATTTACTTAACCCATAATTACATTTTAGGCATATTTACTCTATAAAATTATTCATTTTTCTTTGTTTTTTCTTAGAAAGACTTAATACGATAATGATCTTTCCAATTTCAGTGAATAGTGAAATTGTTTGTGGATTTGCTGTATGGCTATCATGAGCAATATATGGTATATAGCCTTAATATTTTCTACAAATTTCTATTGAATACATACATATTTTTGAATTTGAGTAAATTTCCACGTAGATCTTCTTTTTTTTTTAAGTCTGTTATATTCCCTAATCACTGATTATATTGGATAAATGTGTACGAACAGAGCTTTTTAAGAAAAATGTAAAGAGTAAAAATAAAAAAAAAGGGGGAGGGGAGGGGGCGTCACTTTCCTTCACTTTCACCTTTGATATAAATCATTATTATAATATTTTATAATTAATATACTTATCATGTAAGGCTTAATATTGTTGTAGGAGTTTAAAAAAAAGTACGCATATATGTATATATCATTAAAAAAAACTGGGATATTCCGGGAAGGAGTATAAATGTTTATTACGCAGCCTATTCATATTTTATCCAATTAATTATTTCAAGTAATTTTATATTTAAGACTCAATTAAATTATTAATATTTTTATTGCAATAGACATAGGCAATAAAGTTATATAAGGCTCATGAAAGGAACATATATGCACATATATTAGAAATATAACTAATTAAGACATACTTTCTTATTGGGAAAAATAATGATTAATTATTATGTTGTTTTGTAAAAAAATGTGCTTTATTTGATTTGCAGAATTCTCAAGCTTCTCATAAAGATCTTTTTATTGCTTTTTTCTCTCTCTCCCAATATTACCATTATCACATTAGAATTATTTCCTCACTTTAGAGAGAAATTATATTGAATGTTATTATAAATACTTGGAAAGGCATATTACTTCAAGAAAATTAGTATAACTCAGATAGATTATTGATAAATTTATGTACATCTAGGACAAATATCTTTCTACGTTTTAATAATATCTTCATTTTGAAAGCTTTAACGATGTTTTAAACTCTTCAGTTTTAAAAATAGTTTTTAATTTTAATTATTTTTGTGTGTGCTCTACTTAATTGATTAGAAAAATACATTAGTTGAATTTTATGTGCAGTATATGTGCTAAAATACAATGTATTACTAAAGATATTCATGTACATTTTTATGATGGAAGAAAAAGCAGTTTACTTGAATTAGCCTTATTTATTTCGAACTATTTAAACAATCTTAGATTACAAACAGTATGGTTTAAATGTTAAAAAGAATAAACTATAATATTCTTCAAAATTGGAATATGCAAATCACATCATTATGAATTATTAGATGCTAAGAAGTGACCTACATTCCATTTACGACACTGACTACTAGGCCTTTTCTGACATCTTTAACATAACTTTTTTTTTCTTGATGACCAGGAACATATTTCACATTTACATGTTGTATTGTCTGATCCAATTACATTGTCCAAATCCTCAAAATAATAGTTCAAAGCCTTCAACTGGAGTTAGAACCCTATATTTGGCATTATGAAACACTGAGTCAACAAGTGGGGTAGAAGCACAATGGATTTTAAAAGTTGAAGACTTTATTTGTACGAAGTTTGTCAACAAAAACAGCTTCAGCATTACTAGTCAGTTGTCGGTCAGAAAAATTATAGATCAATCCACTATCGTCTACCTCAGCTGAGTCTTCATCAGTCAATGGACTAGAATCATTAGAATCGATATAAATTTCTGGATGGGCTTCATTTTTTTCTGGTACTCCTATTATTTCATGCATAGTCCAGCATCTAAGAAGGCAGCACAAAAAAAGACAAAGACCATAAAAGTATTCACGAACTATGTATGTAGTGAAAAAAGTGCAAACATTAGCTCAGTGAGCCATGCATATATGAAGCAACAAAAATAAAACGATTCAAGAATAATATACACATGTATGTTAGCTAAGAAGGTCCTACTATCCCTTGACTAACATATAAATTAAAAAATTGCCAAATAGATTTCACAATATATTTACATTCTAGAGGAAGTCGTTTTTGTGTTCTTCCAGTGAAGAGTGATTTATCTTCTCTCAATGAGAACAAAAAACAAAGGTTGGCATATTCGAGTAACTAAACTTTGCATGAACACGTTGTAGGTTGTACCATAAGTAATAAATTATAAATAGACTTGTTGAACTTATAATCAATCCCAAGGTTTTTATCATTCAATAAAGATTTATGCTGTATATGTGTCATAGTTGTACCACTGATCTGATACTTAGGATTAGGTTAAACTGACTTTATTCATTGGATTAAAAAATATTCCTTCATTTAATCATGGAGCTAAATTTTGTAAGTCCATTGTGGCATTCGAATTAAATTTAAAATAATTTCATTGTTTGAGAGTGCTTTATTTTGAAAAATACTTGCTTTGACTCGATAAATTATTATGTTCAACTCATGTTGAAGCTGAATTGAGTTGATAATAATTTTCGACTTTACATTAATTGTGAGTCAATTTGTATAAATAAAATATTTACTTTTTTTAGTCGATTTGATATTTTAATGACTTTACCTCACAAAGAGTAATAATAACTCAATACACATCTAAGTCTTAAGATTTTGGATTGAAAATCCTATCAATATAAATATTTGTTGAACTCAAATTAAATTTTATCTAGGAGTAAACAAATCCTTGTTATAGATGAAAAAAACAAAACCTACAACAATAAGTGAGACTTGTATTCCTTTAAAGTTATTTAAAATAACTTTCTACATGAACTGATTAATCCATGCTTGAGGCCATAAAGTTATTACAAAAAAAAATTGCAAATGTGATCAAGTTGTAAACATTTTTTCATGAAATTCAAATTGAATTGAATTTGTCTAATTCTTTCTTTTTAATTTATGTTATCTCCTTAATGTTACACTTATAATTTCCTTTTTCTAATTACTCTTCACTTCTACTTCGTACTTATATGTACATCGTCAACTCAAATTCTGATACCGAATATTCTATAAAACACTGTTTGTTTTGCAATGGTGAACTTTTTTCTTTAATAACTTGTAAAGGTAATAAACAGAAAGCTTTTATCATATTCAAAGTATTTACTTTCTAATTTCTCATCTCTGCCCTAGACATATTTTTTTTTCTCAATAAAATATTTATGTAAAACAAATTACAGATCCCATCTAAGAATTATATATTGGAAAATATATTTTCTAATAATGAAGTAATTTTTTTCCCTATCTTTGACACAATATTTTTTTTTCTCTTCTACCAAACATACCATGAATTATTAATTTTAAATGTCTTATTTTTCCCCTTCAAAGATATACAAACTACCAATTGGACATAAACTTAGTTTTTTTAAAAGTATGAAACTTAAAAGAGTTCATAAGTTTTCAATGATGTGAGTAATAGTTAAAATATTGTGTACAACTTGTATAAGGAGATTCTACAAGTTCAAATCTAAAAATTAGATGAAGTATTTTAAATACTGAATTTAATGTACATACTTGTGACGTTATGACAAGTACAAATTACAGCATATACAAAATCCTAACATGTACACAAAATATATAATAACTCTAAATATGAAAAATTAAGGCTTATTTATTGGTTTATCTAATGTCTTTTGTAATTGTATAGTGAAAACAAAGACATTAAATATTTATGTTTTGCTCATTAATATAAAAATGAAAATATTTGAGGTGTGTGTTTAAGTAGACTTGAAATGAACGTAAATACTCTCTCTCTCATTATTTTTTTTTTAAAGCCAATAATTTTAGGAGTTTTTTTTAGTAGACTTTAAATGAACAAAAATACTTTTCTCCCAAAATTTTTTTTGTAGCAAATCAATTTAGTTTTTTGTAAATATATCTATTTTTAAATTTGACGAACGCCATATAATATGTAATAGTATATAGTTAATGGCTTTATAGCGCTGTTGAAGGTTTCAAATTAAAGGCTAATTTAATTAACTGTGAGTAAATTTTACATGTCTGTATGCATTATACATTGTACGCAGTATGTCTCATTTGATGGGATTTGTAATTTATTGACAAAAACATACATACATAAATGTGTGTAGTTGCTTCTTTAATGTTCTAAATTGTTTTAGAAAATCTGTTTCTGTTTTTCTTTAAATACTTTTGTACAATAATGGCCACAAAATATTAGAAAAAAAAAAAAATATTTAATCATCAAAATTTATTTCATACCCCTTAAAATAGCTTCTTAAGTAATAGGTGGTGTATCCCGTGAAATAAGCCACAAACTTCAAAAAAATATTGTCTTGAATATTCATTTGAACTTTTTTGGCTTCTACAATTTTTTTCTAATTTGCGTTTTAGTCAATATCTTTCAGACATTTTACAAAAGGAAAAATTTTATTTTATCTGTTCACAAAACAACGCATATCTCAAACACTAATGACTTTTTTGACGCGTAATTTGGAAAAGATGTCAGATTATTTAAAAAAAAATAAAACATTTATTCTTATATGAATCCCCCAAAAAATTAAATTCAAATTTCTAGGTATTATTTGCTCATAAAAGTTTATATTTTACATTACCTGGAATTCAATTGTATTATACGTTCATTTGTATTTGGAACTTTATCATGGGTGTTCAAAAATGAGATCATCTTCTTTGTATCATGTTTTATTAAAAAAAAAGTATATCAAGTTTATCAGCTTTTTACTTTTTTTAAAAATTTATTCGCTTGAAGGACACAACAGAGCATAATATACGAACAAAAAATCTTAAATGATGTTCTAACTCAAGAAAGCACTTTGATATGACATCGTCATACTGAAAGTCAAAAATTTTGGAAATAGAAAAAATCAAAGTTTGTAAAAATAAATTTTCATACTTTTAATCCACAAGACTTTTTTTTTTTCATTTCACTTGTATAGGCATTAGATTATCCTTTACTCTTTTAGAATTTGTCTATTTAGTTTAATAATTATATAATGAATATGTATAAATATCCACAAATTGATGTCCTTTTCAGTTTATTATATAATCGTAGACGTCAATAAAAGTATTTTATTAGTATTAATAGGTACACAGCTGTACTAGACATAGCAAATCGTTTCCAATTTATATGTCGATATTACCAAATATACCGAGAACCAATATTTATAAAATTTCATTTTTTTTTTTGCATCTTCTTTTGATAATTTATAGCTGAGCAATTTTTTACCATTGGAATGGTATAAATTCGACTTGTTCATGATTAGAATATACATATGGTAAATATCTATAAAGAAATAATAATAAAAAAATTGATAAAATATCATGAGAAAAGAACTTGAGTCAATTTATTGAAACTCTCCTCAGACATAAATTTATTAACTCTTTTATTATAGATTCGTTGTCTATTCCTTTGTAACTTCAAAACCTTTTGCATGTAAGCCTTTCAAATATTGTACTTGACGGTTTTAAAGGTTGAAAAAAGAAAATACCCATTCTCCTTTTTTCTTATAGTAAATGGATTTTGAAAAATAATTTGACCTAACATCTACAATTTTGATTCTCTATAAAAAAATTGTCAAAACCCTCCATAAATAAAACTTTGCCTGGTTCTCTCCTAAGAATATAGGTGTCATTTTATATATAAAAAAGGCTACTTTTTTCTAACTGTCAATGTGAGTTCCTTGTAATGAGCTTCTTCTTTCTTTTTTTTTTGTTGTCAAAAATGATGTGATTTTGTTATAATATTTCTCACTCTTTTAAAAGGATGGGGTAGAAAATTACATGAATTTACCTTAAATGGTTTCAAAATTATAGAACCTATGTTCATAAGGACATGTATTTTGACACTCTTAAATCGAAGGAGGATTTCAAAAAAGGACCCATAGCTCGTAAATGTCTAATATGGGGAGCTAAAAATTATTTCATGTACTTTCTTCAAATGTGAAAAAAAAGTAAATCTACCAAAAAAATCATCAATATTTTGTATTGATCGAGTGACGTTCATTTGTTGTTGTTCCTTTTCTTATTCTTTTTTGAAAATGAAATGACATTCATATTATGTTTTTGCAAAGTAAATTAGCATATTATGAAACCTTATTTAAAAAGTATAGGCAACATTTGTGTGAACCAATATATTTATCACAAAAATTTCTTCATTTATTAATGTAAGATGTCATATATGTACCTACATATAAGAAAATAAAAGTCGTTTGACTTTCCTCTTATTAATAAGGAATGTTGTAGAGTTTTTCATGCAATATAAGTTCTATGTAAATATTTATTTATATATTTTCATGTGATAATTTTCAATATTAACACTATTTTTCTTCTGGATATTTTCTTAAGGTAAGAAAGTTAAATGTTGTATACATTTATGTATGTGGCATTTACCATAATTATATTCGTTCATTTTATATAAAAAAGTGCTTATAGCTAGGTAGTTTATTATTCGATATTAAATTTAATACACATAATCTTCTCAACTTCTTTTCCATTAAAAAAAAATGAGGAAAAAAATCTTATTGCAAATTTCGTATTACATTTTTGCATATAATGATAATAGAAAATATGGAAAAAATGAAGGAATGAGTAGAGCTGTACAAAAAGAACCTATGGAGGTAACGTTTGTCACTACAAAATCATTCTAGTTGACAAGCTTTGTTAGGTGCTTTTTTTTTACTGTCATTATTGGTTTTTTATTTTCATACAAGACAAACATATTCTGTCAAATTCATAAGTTTTGCCATAATAAATGAGTTAAGGTTGTCTCAGCCATACGACTTCAATGGAAAGGTTCCACAAAATACACACTTTATTAGGTTTCCTAGTGATGTGCTCAAATGTACTAATTAGGTAAAAGCTGCATTGGAAGCAAACAGCAAAGTCTTAAAAGCTTCGAAATTCCCTCTCGTAATGAAGATTTGACAGTATATTAGGAGACATGATGTATCTTTGTGTTGTCCCATGTTTTATGACGTAATCTAAGCAGTGACTGCCTCACCTGTTGGCAAGGCTCTTTTTCACAAGTCTATTTAGTAATGAGTCAAAATGATACTCTCAAAACATCAACCCTTTGTATATATTATTTGTTAGCAGTTGAGTTGTATGTATATTCACTGCCCTCCCCCCCCCCCCCCCCCATAATGTTGATGTGTTCACCTCAAACAATGTCTCATTAAACTCTGAACACACCTCAATATCATATAAAGAAATGTTCTAAAATTGAAGAGAAGGATGTATTCGGCTAACTAACTTTTTCTAACGTATCTTTAATTTCGTGGGAACGATTGAAACACGTTCTAAACATTGCAGATGTGGAATGTTATTAAATTTGGGATCAAAAACTTTGATAAATATTTAAAAAGACGTTGTTTCTCATTCTTTAAGACTCTTGAACTCCTAATATCAATATTTTTTCATTCTTTATAGATGAATAAATATTCATACATTAGAATTCATGGAATGGATCTTTAACTATTAAATATTTCATAAATGTACGATAATCTCAAAAATACTTAGTGGGTATTAATAAGAAATATAAGGGTCAAAATAAATTTTAAAAAATAATACACATATTTCCCATCTAATGGTATCCCTTTTAACAAAATAAACATCACAAGTTAATAAGAATATAATTAACTTTTTTTTTCACTACTTATGTTGACAAAGAATACACAAGTATCCAATTAGATTATTTCTGATACTTCATTTTTAAAGTAAAGTATATTAATAACAGAATAAAAAAAATATCTAAGGCAATTTAAAATGTGTTTTTTTTTCATTTTGAATTAATTTTAATTAATACCAATTAATAATGAGTACAGGAAATAATTTGTATAAGTTAGAGTAAAAAAAATACAAATAATATATTATCGATAATGCAAAGAAATTTTTTTTACTTTTTCGAAAATATTGGTTAATGTAGTACTTGACGCGTTGATCACAAATCTGTAACTAGTTTTTTCGTATCAAATCTAGATTTGATAAATTTTTATTGGATTTTTTTATTAGTATTTGGATATTGGATATAAATTTGAGCCAACTTTTGTGTAAGAAAAAATCTATAATCCACATGATAGAAAAGTTCTTTTTCTTAAATTTAATGTTAATTTCAAACCTGGGTAAACACTTCACGTAGAATCTTTCAATCCAAAAGAAAAGAAAATGTAAATGCTAATAAATTATTTTTTCTAAAGTGTTTTTTTTGTTTGGATTTGAATAATGTATTAATTCTTTTGTATTTCTTCTTAAACAAAAGGAGTGCATTTAAAACGTAAATAATTGATCTGTTATTTATAGGAGATATATTTATTTTTAACTTTCACTCAAAGTTCATTTATTTAAAAATTACGCGATAATCAATGGTAATGTTTGTATCAAAAAAGAATAAAAATAAATACGCACAAATTTAAAATGTTAATTCTTCCTTAGTGAACTGGGATTTTCTGGAGTTCTAACTTTATTAAATTGCTTCTAATGCCATTTTATCGCTTTTACTTTTCAGTATGCTCCTAAAACTTTCAGTCAGCAATTCTTTTAATGAAGTGATAATGTACTTTTCAAGAATTATTCGTATATTTTGCAAATTTCTATATAGGTTAGGTGAATATGATTTATTTGTTTAATTTTAAATTATTATTTTCTTTTGTCACATTTTTGTCTTTTTTTTTTTTCAATGGGAGGCCTATATGTTCCTAATATTTAATGTTTTAACTTTATTAATAACAAATTATATATATGTATATTATTGAGACCTCTAATAAATATTGGTACGATTATTTACAAAAATATGTGTAATAAAGCCTTGAATTAATACACGTTTTGATATCAATTTAATTGATATTTATGTGTGTAAAATAAATGAATTACTTTTAAAAATATTACAAAATTTAAGCTGAGTAATTGTTAGTATCTTTCATGTGAGAATCATGTAATTGAAATCGTTTTATTTTTGGGGTAACTTTTTGCATTAGTTCTCTAATCACATTTTACAAAAAAGATGTTCAATAATAGAGGGTTAAACAATTAACTTTTGTTATATTATCTATTGCATCAGTACTGAGTTATTTTTGCCTCAATTTAGTTAAAAAAAACTATAGTAACTTTTAAGCGGATTATCAATTTTTTTTCTACCATATAGTTGGTTCAAACTTAATATAAATATGTTAAAATACTCAAAAGGTATAAATTGAAAACTCCAAAAAACTTATTACATGTATGTAATTAGCACTTTAATTAGTATATGAATATGATATGAAACATCAAATATTTTTTTTCTTGACTTGCATTATTAATTAATAAGCAAATTATAAAATAATTATCTTAAAAATGTCTCAAATTTGTTCGTTATTTCTTTTTGATCTCATGTTCTTAAATTAACTTGAAATTTACTTTAATTAAGACTGTATATATCTGTATTTACTTAAAATTAATGATGTCTTCACTCCATTTGTAAACATTGATGTTAATCATAATTCAAGTTATTAATAACTTGCTAATAAATGTAAATACTATTGTATATAGATAGACTTCAAATAATTGTGTCTAGTTTTCAAGTGCTTGTTTTTACAAAGTGAAGAGCTTTTATAAAATCAAAAACCTTCAACAATCTTTCCTTTTCTAGAAATGAAGTTCACTCAGAGAATGTTTCTTTATTTTCTCCAATAATATATTCAGACACACTTTCTTAGTATTGATACTTTTTTCCTACAGGGTGGTAATTCTTCAATATTAGATTCGTTCAAAGCAATTGAATTGCCTTTAACTATAAAAATACTGCTGTACCTTTCCAATTTGAACAATTTTATACCATTCTCATAACAATTTTAATTAAAAATCAAACGTAAAAAAAGACAAAACATTTCTTAGAATTTCATTTATTTTATTTCAATTTCAACCTCAGATGTTGCGACAACTCATTCTCTATATGTTGTAAATCAAAAAGACTTTCTAAAACAAATTCTCTTTAAAAGTAAGGTAACATTGGATTCTCTTTTAAGTAAGTTTCTAGAAAAAGCCTCTTCATATACAGATCAAAGGTAGTTTTATAATAACTAATAACAGTCTAAAATGTGGCACCATTTTCTGATGTAACCTTTAAGTAAATAATTATGAACCAGGTTTGACAGGGGTTTTTTTTTAAGGGGGGGGGGCTTTAAATTATTGTAAATCCTGCCCCATGGGTCTTTAAGTTTTGAGGCTAATTCATACTTTTGATATAAAAATAATGTTAAATGTTATTATGACAAGGGAATAAACTGAAAGGTAGAATTAAAATCAAACTGAATTTATTTGAATACTATCTTATAAAGATGTTATTCTGTAAAAACATGACTTCCAAGGTTATATCAAGGAAAATATGCAGGAATATACAGTTCACTAGTTGTCTTTTTACAACATATCTTCTTCTTTTTTTTTTTTTGGCTGCTAAAAAGTTATTTCTTTTCAGTACAAGTATTTGTAGCTAATTTATTTAAATTTGTCATTAACTAACAATACATTTAAAATCTATTTCAATACCATTGACAATAATATTATTTTTTTCTTGTGTGTTTAAATACATGTAATTTATAAAATACAGGTATTGGCTAACAAATTTATGCATGAATAAATACATTTTAATTCTATTTGTATCCATTGTTTTATTCAAATTATCTTTTTTGAAACTATCAAAGCATTAGAACACAGTGTAAACTCAAAGTCAAATTTAAGAATTTACATGTGATTAGTTAAATAAGTTTTGGAGAAAATAAGAAGAGTTAGTATCTAAATATGTATAATATATATTATCCTATATGACACATGTAATTAAATTGATTGTACTTATGGCTCACTTTATGTCAAAAAAATATAGAATTTATGAAGGAAATGAAGTGAATTAATAAGAATTTAAGGCGATTTTTTCTTAGAAATATACATATACTTATTACGCACTAACCTCAACGTGTGACTAATGAATAATTATACTTACACATATATACCATAAACATGTTTGGCGTCAACGCACGATGAGAAATGTCAAAAACATTTTCGTTTACCTACGTCATATGGAATTAATATGAGGGCCTACATTTTTCTCTATTTACTTTATGCTCTGATTATATTCCGTACTAGTAATTAGTTTATCTGCACCTGATTCCCTCAAAATGTTTACATAATTGCCTCGTCAACACAAAATCAAGTAACAATTATTTTGTTCTCAAAATTTTCTTCATTTTCAATTCATAAACTATTCTAATGTTCTCATTTTGAAAGGTTATGCGCTTTTGTTCTAAACTATAATTACTATATTATTTAGGGATATCACAACTCATCCAAGAAATTTAAATACACAGTTCATAATTGACTAAAATATACCCACGAACTATTGGGTTTTTTATGAAGTCAAAAAAGTGGGAATTTCTTATTTTCGTAATTCCTTTTCTAAAATATTTTTATAATGAAATCAGTGACGGAGTGGGATATATAATTGGGGGGGGGGGGACTTCTTCAAGTTTTCCTTTGATCTTATTATTCTCTTTCAAGACCCTAAGTTTTTTCCCTCTAACATATTCATTAAAGATGTAACACCTGCCACTCTGATACTGATTACTGTTGATTAAATTATTTTTTTTTGCAAAAAATGTTTTAAAATCAGATTGGAGCTTTAAATATGATATTTTTTTTTATTAAGTACACCATTTAGGGATGGATTTTTACATAAAGAACAATAAAAGTCTAATTTTCTCAGCCTTTTTTAGTCCACAACAAAATATGTATTCACAAAAATACTTTTTATTTTTTTAAGTCAAAGAGAACGAAACACTAATTCAATGTTTTTAGGTTGACTGTATCCAACATGTAAGTAATTTTATTTTAATCTAATTCCTTTGCCAAAAAGTATTTTTTTCTTTCTATTTGTTATGATATATGTTCTTAAATTCTTCGAGTTACATTTATTATCAAAAGTCCATAAAAAACAAGAAACATTCCTGCTCAATAACTTTCTGAAAATAGTTATGTAGTTGTATGATTAAACTTATTTTTTCATGTTTGTACTATATACATATACTACTAAATAGATACATCAAATAATTTCTTTTCAGCTAAGCTTACATTTTTATGAAATATATATATAAAAATCATACGCCTATGTATACCTACTTTATGTATAGTTTACAAAACCAATTAAAAATTGCATATAGATTAATCATAATACGCTTCAATATATATTTCTATAAGTTATTCCTTGCTAATTGTTTAATTAGCAACTTCTAATTTAGTTTCAAGTATGAAAAGTACCTATTGAGTCTTTTTTGACATGTTATTGATGAAAAAATATCTATTTACTTTAAAGTTTTTTTTTTTCTATTAACAGAGAGTCAATATATGTCTAAACATGAAGAGTTTGCTTTTTATTTATCCGTTATTTTTGCTTTAAAACCCAATATTTTTTGCCCTTGAAAAATAGATTTTCAGAGTTTAAATGTCATTTTTGTGAATGATTCTTGATCTTACACAACAATTTAACTGCATTTGATTGATATTAACATTAGTATTAGCAAATCATCAGCTCATTTATATGTAGGTGTATTTTTGAATGGTTTCATTTAAAAAAAATATCTCTAACTTATTAGACAAATTATAAAAATAATATATGAAGAAAATGAAATCAACAAAACTCCTCATTGGATATGGAAATCACACATTACAGCTTTGGGACAAAAGCTGTCAAGTACTTCTTGCATCAAAATAGAAATCTGTTGTTCATATGGATTGCTATATAAACTTTAATATGGGTACAATTTTAGAAATTAACTTGTATTTACTATTTTCCTCAAGACTCCTCAACAATTATTATAAATATTTCTTAGAACCATTCTCTGGAGCATTGATGAAATGATCCTTATGTACAAACATTAACTTCAAATCATTTATGAAAAATCAAAATAACTTACATTTTAAATACAATGGGTCCTTGATTTTTGTAAGGAATACAATTTTTATTTTATGTAGCTAAGACATAAATATCTATTAAAAACACACATGAATAGTCTTTATGATCCATTTTTTCTATGATACAGCTTTAAATAATAATTCGTGATGTGAGTTTTATTTTGGAGAAAAATTCGTATATTCCATGCGCTTTCTTTCAACTAACTGAAGTGTACATTTTCTTCTTTTTACCATCATGTTGTTACTCTAAAAAAAAAATAAAAAAAACGCCTAAGAGTTATAAAAAATGAAAGGGAGAAAAAAAAAAAAAGGTTTCATGTTGGTATGAAATATTACAAAGAGTACATATATAGTGATTTTGGGATACTTTTATGATGCTTTAAAATTTTATTTAACCCAAAGGATGAATAAGTGTTCAAAAGATCCATATATTTATTAGATGTGCATGCGGAAACCTACAAAATTATTTTTAAATTTGCCTCAAATAAAGCTCATTAATTATTATTTTTTAAAGATCAATATAATATCTCCATTTTGAAAAATTGATGTAATCTGTATCCTTCATATTACAATTTTGTGTCTGAGTTCTAAGAATTATTGTGTATTTATATATATGTCAAATAATATGAAAATGGAAATTTTAATTTCCATTTTTTTTTTTTTTTTGATTCTGTGGTTTACTTATCGATTTTGATTTTTTAAAGTGCATAGGAAGGAGCAAAACTCATTTTTTAACAAAAAGAAAGGAAGTAAACAAAATAAGGATTCACCAATGATTACAAAAGAAGATATCCGGATATTAAAAATAGTCTCAACCTTTTTGTATCTTGTTATAAACTTATAAAAATCTTTTATAAGTAAAATGGCAAAAAAAAAATTTTTCTTAATTTTGAGCCTATGTATGTATATAATAAAACACATCTTAAATTGTAAAAAAGTTCATTTTTAAAACAGCTTAGATTTAATATTATGAAATATTTAATTTATGAAAATAAATTAAAAGTTTATTAATACATCAATGTATTTATTTTTAATATCGGCTAAAAAATCAATATGTGGACTGCAAACGTAAAACTTTTAATGTAGAACTTCCCTTTTCCTGTCATTTAAGACTTGACAAATATAAATACAATAACCAATAGAACTCAATCACAAAAAATGTTGATATGTTGTACTTAAGTGTAGCTACAAAAATCAAGTAAATGGAACATTAATGAAATGTTTTGATATTATTCAAACATAACTTTAATTTGAATATTGAATTTAATATCCGGAGCACGAGTCTTGGATTGTTTGTTTTTTTCATAACTCAACATCAATATTCTTATCATCTTATGACTTTCTACAGACAATTACTATGTACAAATGATAAAATACATAATTAAAAGTACTTTTGTTCCAATTAACATTAACAGTAACTTTACATATAAAACCTATTCCATGTAAAAGTAAAAAAAAAATTTCATTTTTAAGTGTTTCTTTTGTGTGGAAAAAGATTAACATCTATTTAAATTTTTTTCATATTCACAGAAATTTATTTTATTTGAAGTAAAATTTACTTAGATTTAATTTTAATAAGAATATATTATACAAAATTTTATGAAGGGTACAGTTCAATGATATTGCAATGTTTTTTTTTTTTAAGGATATTTATAAAATATTAACGTTATAAGTCTTATCATTAATTTTGACTGTTATGGGCAGTGCTACATACAATAGTAGACTAAGATTTTATTTTTATTATCGTAATATTAAAGAAAATAGTGTGCAATGCAGATATTTTTTTAATATTTTTTTAATAATTCATATTTAGTAAAATAAAGTTTATTTAAAATATATTTTTTAAGAATATATTTCAACAATTTGAAAGCATTTTTTTAATCTGAAAGTTGTTCTTAAAAGAAATAGTGATACTAAATAACAAAATGTCGGTAAAACACATTGCCAATTTATCATTAGAGTATTTATTTTGTATCCTGATAGGGCAATAGATGTTTTTGAGTGATGATGAAAGATGTTCTTGCAACTGACAGCATGTGCTCTGGGTCCTAGATTTTCATTAAATGTAAGTAAAATGATTAATCCATCAACTTGGTGGACTTTGTCTAACCAAAGACAGAAAAATATAGTTTTTGACAATTTTGGTTATATCCATAAACGAAGTTATTCATTATACGTATATACATATATTTGTAGAAGTTTATTTGGACTGTTACGTATAATTTTCAAAAATACCATATACTGGATGGATGAAAGTGAATTTTGGTATTTGATTCCGTTAGTTCATTACCCTAAGTGCCAGAGCGTCTTTTGGAACTTTAAATTCAGAGTCTTTGTATATCTACCTTAATTTCTTGATGTTTATCTAAAAATATATTTTCTATAAAAGTGTTGACAATACAAACTTGCACTTTATCCTAAAATATAATATGAAGTATATTGATTAAAGAATGCAGTCTCTAGGTCTTGATAAGTAATTACTTTTTTTTATTAATTATATTTGTAGGTATCTTAATGTTTATGAAATAATTTATGCCATATGATAGCAAGATAAATGATTACATTAACAAATATAGTGGACGAGTATATGTATTTAAAAAACTTTAAATTTATATAATATTAGTGAGTTTCATTGTAGTATTATTAAAGGTATAAAAAATATTTAATTATTTCAATATATTTTGAAACATTACTTATTTAAGCAATAAAAATTCTTTATAAACTTAATTTATTATTTAGAGTAGGGAAATATATTTTATTTTTCAATATAATTTCTAAATATGTTACAAACCGTACAAGATACACCTAGAACTATGTGAAAAAGTTAATGACACCAAATACGCCAAAATGAATACATCCAATCGTAAACATAAAAAGAAATATTTTTACAAATAAATTATTTTCGTGGTCTACAATTTGTTTATTTTTTAAATTTGATCTATGAAAGATTTTAACTCATTTTTCAAAATGAAGGAAAAAAGATCCAATAAAAAACTATTAATAGGAATTATAACCTGGGATTTTTAGCTATATTGTCATATACTATATTCCAATTAACATATATTTTTGAAGATGCTTATTCAAATATACTCCTTTATTTTCAAAAATGCATTACCTAAAATAAAAAAACTAAAATATGGCTCTAAAGGTATAATATTCGGATATATTAGAATCATTATTCGATAATTGTACATCATTTCATTCTTCTAGCATTTTAGTGAGGTAAAAATGACAAATAAAATGAGGTTTTTACTTGAGTTTGCATCAATTTCTTCAAATGAACTTTTTAGTTGCTATCATACGAAATGAACTCTTTCCATTCCTAAAAACCAATATATATATATGTATATATATATATATGTTTTAATATAATATTGAACAAATTGTCTATATTTCATTTTTTCTTAATATTCCATAATTTGTAATATTAAAACGAGTATATATTTTTACAGGACCCACTTTAGCAATTTGATGAGATTTCTTAAAATGAAATTTGTTCGATAATTATTTCATAGCACTAAACATCCACTCAATAACAGTAGGGAATCATTCACATCTAAGTAAGAGCTAATTTGAGTTCAACCAATAAACATTTGGGTAAGAGACAAATAAACATTGTATAAAAATTAAAATTTGACAAGAAAATATCATGTTAGTCTCATTTGTAAACAAATAATGAAACTAACTAACTGAGAAAGTTGCACTTATTTTGTCTAATGTATAAATTTAATTACTATTTACTTAATATATATATTATTTTTATATAATGAAGGAACTTGAAAAATAGAAGTAAAATATTATTTACTTTGTAACTGTTTGATAAGATTTGAATATATAAATATGATTTAAAAATTAATTAATTATTTTGATGAATGCTTTGGAAAAATTAATTTTTATGAGATTAATTTAAATAATATCTGAAAAAGTTTTTTTTTTTAAATATCATTTCAAAGGAAATAAAAGAAGATATTGTAGCATTAGAGTAACTTTCAAATTATTTCATTTAAAAAATTTAGATTAAGTTGGCTCAAAAGTAATTTATAGTCTAGAGAGAGTCAAAAGTAGAGATATAAAATGAATGAATGAATGAATGAAAAGTTACTTCAAAATGTTGGACAATCAAAATAAATAAATCTCAAAAAAATAAAAATATTATTGTCCTTTTTAATGTATGTACTACTATAGGCAAAAAATATCGGGAATAAAAAAATCTTATATCAAATAATCAAAATTCACTTTATTCGCTCCTCCCCCCCCCCCCTGATGCAATGCACATGTATCAACTTTTTTTCCAATTTTCAAAATAGTTACAAAATTTTTATTATGACAATAGTTACAAAACAATAACTACTGAGTTTATATATGCTATTAAATTGAAAAATCGGATGGTCAGTTTCTTAAGTAATAGGTTGTGTATCTCGAAAAATAAACCACAAACTTCAAAAGAATATTGTCTAAAATATTCATTTGAACTTTTTTGGTTTCTACAATATTTTTCTAATTTGCGTTTTAGTCAATATCTTTCAGACATTTAAAAAAAAGAAAAATTCGATTTTAGTTGTTTACAAAGGGACGCGTATTTCTAACACTAATGACTTTTTTGATGTGTAATTTGGAAAAAATGTATTTGACAATTGTATAAACTTAAGAAAAAGAAACACTTATCCCCAAAAAATTAAAATCAAATTTCCATGTATTTTTTTTTCTCATAGTAGTATGTTTATACAAGTATACTGACAGTGTTTTTGTTCAAGTTTTGACGAACAATATTCAACATAATGGGCTATAACTATATAAATAATACTATACAACACTATCACATTCAAATTTAGTTTGAGTACAACATCAAACATATAAAGTAGTCATAAACTATTTGCATTTTGAGTCCTACGGCCTATAAATACTCAAACAATATACTAAAATATATTCCTAGAAACATTATTGAGTAAGCTGTAAATATGGACAACCGGTTATTTCATATTAAAAAATATTATTTGTTGCTGTTCTTTGTTTGTAATGAAACGATTTAATTAAAAATTTAACAAGCTGTTCATGATATGAACAAATTAAAAGAAAGCCTATAAAAAGCCTGTTCTATACCAACATAGGGAATGGTTCGTATAAAACTTGGTAATATGAATCTATAAAGATCTGGTATGGCAATGCAAACAAGTTCTTTACATGAGAAGTTCCATTCAGAATAGAGTCAACTATTCGTAATTCTGGTGAGGTATGAAAAAATTATTATTTAAAAAATGAGTACACTAAATTATAACCTGATATTTTAGAAAATGATGTGGCTTCTATTTTTAATTAGATATTGTCTATAACATAATTCAAATGTTTTTAGATACTAAAAAAACAAAACATACTTAATCATCAATATGCTGTCGAACGAAAAATTATTTGATTGACATTTACCTGAACTTGTGCCATAGAAGAGTTGACATTTTGAAAATATTATACTTTGAAGCATCAATCATCCACTCTATTGCGTTAAAGGTCATTTTATATAGAATAAAATATAATTTTAAGCCCTTAAAATCCATTGAGAGAGAGATAAAAAAATACAAGATATTGTTTAATTGTACTTTTAACCTATCATCTTACAAAGAAAAGAAAAAATTAGACCCAGTATCAGTGGGCCAATTCTTCCCAACTGTTAGATTCTTCTTCTTGTTACAGTGGGAACAGCTCAAAAAGAGCAGATTTGTGTTCTACCAATCAATGTTTAGAACATGGATAAGGGACAAATATAGTCAAAAAATCGATATCTGACAAGAAAATATATCTTTTAATGCCAACAAAATAACACATTGTGTATGGACAATAGATTCTACAAAATTATTCTAGATTTTTTATATTTTGTCAACTACATTTTGTCCACAAAAATCAACTCTATCCACAATTTATCTTTTTAATGATGCGTTTAACATGCATATAAAAAATATTCAAAAGCTGTATTTCGTATCATTTGAAGTAAAAGAGCTGAATTACCTTCAATTGTTAATTTTTATATAAATCAATGGTAGTAATATAATTTTTCCAAAAAAAAAAAAATCATTTTATTAGATAAATTATGAAAATGCTTTGTTGAACTTGTAAATCTTTTTATTAGAAGTAAAGAAATGTTGAACACTATGTGTTAATACAATCTATCAAACAACTCCCAAGGATTTAAAATATTTTTTGAACATGTATTCATACAGCTATTTTCGTTTCAATCATTCAATAATGGAATTAATATACGTGCATAAATATATGTAAGACATATTGATTGAATAGTTTTACATTATGCTAGAGTTAATCAATAAGGTAATACAACTAGGTATGTATGTATTACATATCTATGAGAAAATATCGATAATAATAATTAGAATTATCCAACATTGACAAATACATTTTGAAAAAGTCACGTTACATAATATTGTTATAAATGAATTAGCATTAAAGGCGTCCTTTAAAGCCTATTTCTTGAAATAAAGTATGAAAAAGGTCTTAAAATGCTTCTTTGATAAAAAAAAAGTCTAATCCAACATTTGTGTAAGATCCATAAATATTTCGAGGTAACAGATCGACTCTCAAGTTTCTATGTTTAAACTTATTGTTTCTTCAAAATCTTCAAAACACGTGGTAAGCCAGTATTATCAATAAAAAGTCATTTGAGATGATAACTTGATCATAAAAACTATTGTAGCTACTGTTCCATTAAAACTAATACATTTTTTTCCAATAAATCTATAAATATAACAATTTTAAGGCACTTTTGTTTTCTAGGAATAGATTTTTGATGAATAATATGTTAAGGAATGTTTTTTTTTTAATTTTACGAGAAAATTTGTTATAAATATTTATTTTCAAAGTAAAGCATGAATAACTTAAACTGTTTAAAAGATACATATACAAAAGTTAGAGATTCAATTGTTTGTTATTGTTATTTTTCATATGTTTATGTATTTTACATGAATCAGTTATTTTTCCAATTTATGTATATACGCAGTTAGAGTGACGGCCTTTAAATTGAACATTACTAGTTTTTATTCTTTTTAGAGTTATTAAAGATTAAAAAAAATCAATTAATTACATACTTCATATGCTTATAATAGATATATATATTCACATATTCTATTTAGAAGTTGAAAATTGATCTCTGCTTAATACATATATTCATGTTCTGTTTTTCTAGATATATCAAGAAGCTGCAAATTCAATCACAAATGATGAATTACGGAAATACATATCAATTCATATTATGTATTTATTTATGTTAATGCATTAAAAAGGATGATCAGTATTACTGAAGGGTAAGTTCCCTTCCAGTTTAGGAATAATTTCCCTACGTTCTTAAACCTTAGGAACTGCTAACGATAGTTGTAAGGACATAGTCAGTTTCTTTACATCTTAAAATTCTTTAACAATGAGAATGAAAAAAAGCGAATAGTTAGTTGGTAGTTAACAAAAATAAAAGTTCAAGTTCAAAAGATAAAACTTCAAAACACATATAGGAGGAGGAGGCAAGAGTAAGGAGGACGAAAGAGAGAGAGAGAGAGCTGAAAATAAAATGCATTGTCCTTATTAATGTAGTAGGAAAACCAGGGTAGAGCAATATTTAGCCATTTTAATGTTTATGGTATTGCAGTACGCTGTTTGAAGTTTGTTGCGAAGCTCAAATTTTAACATTTTCCTTCTTAACTGAAATAGAATACTTGCAACTGCTTTAAAATAAGTACCTCGTTTAATGTGTCACAAAATAATGCTAATAAAAAAATTAGTAAGAGTGACTTTGTGATGCTAATAATAATATAGCTATTCATTCCCCCCCCCCCCAAAGCATGTAACTAAATAACTGTGTTCCTTACACATCATCAACAATTCTACAATTCCTATGTCATTTTTGCCTGCTACTGATTAATTTGCTCTATGTTGCTCATATTAGTG
This sequence comes from Lepeophtheirus nordmannii, assembly GCA_963680855.1. Taxonomy (NCBI): domain Eukaryota; kingdom Metazoa; phylum Arthropoda; class Copepoda; order Siphonostomatoida; family Caligidae; genus Lepeophtheirus; species Lepeophtheirus nordmannii. Next base: position 28,107,057 of record OY804522.1, on the reverse strand, counting down.
TTATTATCACTAATTATCTGAACTCGAACTATATCTTGTTAACTAGTAAGTATCACTATTAGCTAGTCTAGCTATCCTCATTACATTTCTTTTCTTAGAAGAGATAAATAAACAATAGTCAATTACTTTATTTTCTCTAGCTATTGAACTATTTGCTATTTAATAGTAGATATACGTTCACTTTTTAACGAGATTTAATATGAATTCAACAAATCCACGCTGAAAGCGCTAATAAAAGAGACATATTTAGCAATTCCCATTGCATTTCTTCACCTTTTCTCCTCATAAAAGAGAAAGATGAAAGGCTCAAAATTAACTGGTGGTTTGTAAATTATGACTTTTTCTTCAAGGATTGACCTTTTTATATTTTTTAGTAGAAATATTCATAGCTCAAAGAGAAATCTGAGAATTTGAGTTCAACAAATCAACATTGAAATAACTAATAAGGTGAATGGATATATGCATAAATCAAGAGTTGTATAAGAAAGTACGAAGGAATTGTGTTGATGTTTTTTTAGGGATACCATATTGTAGATGATATGAGAATGTAGTCAAATGGAGGAGCTGACAAAATAATACCTAGTGACTTTTGATATTGTTGGAATACCTTTGTGTTAATTAAAGGAGAGTTTATACATTGGCACAGCATTATTCCACTATCATACACATTTACATATTCGTTGTTTGTCAACTGTCGATATTTCTTCTTCTTATCTTGTCAATTATTATTAGTAGTGTTCTAAAAATTGATTGGTTTAACTTGAACTTTCTCTTGTTCAGTTATGAACTATTTCTACTATTAATTGATGCTTACATTTTTTTCATTGTTATTATTTTAGATTGCTCCCAGTATAAAGAATAATCATAACAAAATAAAAAGAAGCAATACATTGGAACATTCAAAAATTTAGCAAACACTTATTAGTATTACAATATTTGAATTGATAGTTGAAATAAAATTTATAACTCTTTTCTAAAAGGAATATAGAAGCAGGGATGAGGTTCATATACGTTAATATATTATGAACATAGTTGAACTCTATTTAAAATATAAAAAGTAAAAAATGACTCTTAAAAGTAGCTTCATTTTACTATAATTACGTAATCCATCATAGAACAAAAATACGAATAAAGCGTGAAAGAGCTTTAAAACATGGCCAAACTGCCCTCATTTTAAAAATCAATTGTTTAAACTCCATATGAGTCCCTTTTATCCTTTCAAATTATTGAAAAATGGAGGTTTCATTCATTACCTAATAAAACACTTAAAAACGTATGATTTTTTTTTTTTTTTCAAATCTGGGCTTGAGTGTTTCCACATGAAGTATTATAGCATTTGTATGTGAAGTCATCATTAAATTTGTATAGTAAATACATTTAATTTAATTGTATTTCATTATTTTTTCTTTTGGATCCATTATCTCAAACTTAGAAAAAAAATTAAAATGTGAAAGCAAAAGCGTAGAAACGGATATGATTGAATCAAAACAAATTATTCATTCGTATGGAAACTGTCAAGTACTATTTACTAGAATCACATATTGAACTTATTTATTTATTTTGCTTGAAAAGTTGTTATCATATTTGTAGGAAAGACCCCTGGGAACAGTTGGAGTAGGTTTTTTTTTCTATATCATCAAAAAAGCAATTGCCACAAAATTCATATCACCACTTTATAATATAATGAGAATTTATAGCCAAAAAAAAAATAAAAAAAAATGACATTGCTGTCTTTAAGATATTTGATTAAAGCTGATTTTCAGGGGTAAAAGATATTTTTTGAAGGAATAATATTTTTGTAATAATGGAATAGATTTTAAATTCTTTTCACTGTTACTTATACCTCGCTTTTGAATTATTGATGCTTTATCTATCAGATGATATATGTATCAAAATTATAAGCTTATAATATGTAACGTTTATTACGAAAAAGTCATTTGCAACAGCTGCTACAATTGTTCATATATTATTTACCTCTATTTATATTGTTTTATATATAAATATTATAGCAATTGAATGAAGTTAATGAAACTTAAAAAAGATCATTTAAATTAATTTTCTTAATTTCTTACTCGAACTTGATGTTTAACTCTTACAACCATTCTAAAAAAACAACTACAAGGGTTATTTTGACTTTTTTTCTTCATTATATGTTTATTGATTAACTTCTGCCTGGTCTGTTTTATTTGATACTTGATGACTTCTTATATTTTTTTATTGTCTATTGAACCTGTTATTTTCATAAATTCATTGATTTTTTTTAAAAAGTAGTACTTTTAAAGGTATTATTGGTTGTATGTACAAAAATGAAATAATGTAAATTATTTATATTTATCATTTCAAAAAACAAAAACAAAAACAATGAAATTTCTAGGTGATTCATGAATATGGCAATTTTAAGGTTAAATTGTATGGTATACCAAGTATTTTTGTTGTGTTTAGGACCATCTTGCTGATAACTAAGAGATTGGAGACATAGGTAGACCAAGGCAAATCCAAGACCTTAATTTGCAACAGCCAAATCAATCTCCAAATTTACATCACTACCAAATTTGTTTATTACTTTATTGTCTCCATATTAATTAATAAGAACTTTAAGTTGTCCGAGTTCTTCAAAGGTTCAATGAACTCAAATAATTTCCCTACCTCACCCTCTATTGCTTCCCCTTCAAAGTATAAAGAAAACTTTCTTGGCATTTTTCTTCACTTTAACATATTAATGTATATTATGATAAATTTTTAAGGATATTTCCTAACAAAATATTCAAGATGCTCGTTTATGTATTCATTAAAAACTTGTAAAAATTTTGTTTTTCAGATTATAATACTGATAAAATATAAAATTCATTCTCACAATGGCCACAAATTAAATTTTGTAAAGCTTTCTGATAAAATAAATAAATTATTTAAATTACCTAATTTTTATATATGTTTAAATAGCAAATAAAATTGGATGAATCCATGAATAATTTGTGAATCAAAAAGTACTTTCTCAATTTATTAAGAGGTTTTACAGTCATGACCTCCTTCGACTATATCCTTCTTCTTTTCTCCTTTCTTTTTTTTTTATTTCACTATTTATGCTCCCCAAAACCTTCATACGAAAGTAACATGAAAAACTAATTTTTTTATAATTTGAATAATTCAGATAAATTAAATTTACGTTGAAGAAGGACTTTCACATGATTTTTTTTGAGGAAGAAGAAGGATTCAAGCTAACTCAGGAAAGTAACGAAGGCCAAGAGTTCACTTCACATGAGTATAAGCATAATGTTCCAACCTATAATAAATAGTAAATTCATTAGTGGTATAAATAAATAGTTAATTATCTCATTCAGGCATTACCATACAACTTTTCATTGTTATCCCTTTTCAAAAAGTGAGGGGGGGGGGGAAAGGGAATGACAATGCTTAAATATAATTATCGCAATAAATATCTTCTATTTGCAATATTTCGTATTTTTGGTTACCCAATTTATATATTTACTTTTTTTACTTGCTTCTTCTTCTTTGCTATACAAATACTGTCATTTAAAAATATACATTAAATGTGCACTTATGTACGAATTTTATTTATCTATATATATGTATATACATATTTAGCTTTTATTACTTGGACACATATATGTATACGTATATACCATTTCCATTGACTATGAAAATGTCTACTCTTTGTTATTTTAGTTTGGGAATGGACGTTTCCTTTTGTAAAATTAAAAGAAAGGTTAAATTTAATTCTTTTAAAAACATGGCAAAAAATTAAATTAAATAAAAGTGTATACATTGTATACTAATTAAAAAGACGATGAAATAAAAGGCTTCAGATTAATAAAAAGGTACCATGTGTAGTTAATGCCAATTCATATATAGATTTATACATATGGGAGAGAGAGAGAGAGAGAGAAAGAAAAAGAAATTATATGTAGGAAAATAGGTTCATAACTAATCGTAAATCATTCATTTATTTGTTTTCAATTCGAAGATACACATTTTTCTTTATTTTTTTTCAGCTTACCTAAAACTTTGTTGAGTCTAATTTTCAATATTTATTATCAAATTTCTATAGATAAACTCTCTCCAAAAATATTTTCCAGTTTATATCATCACACAAGTTCATAAAAAAATATTTAACCTCAATACCTGACTCTTAGGGAGATATTAGCTCTATAATTCTAGCTTCGTCTTGTCTTTAGGGTGTGTTTTGAATCGCACGATAAAGATGACTTAAGTTTTTTCTAGTCAAATAAATTCACAATGTTTTTGATAAGTGTAATAATAAGGCATAAAACTGCATCATATTGACATAAAGATTGAACGTCAAAAAATTAAGAAGAAAAGTAAACAACAAAATGATTCAGCCATTTCAGAAAGTAAACATTTCAGCAGATATAATGAATTAATTTTTGTCTAGATCAGGGTTATGACATTATGGAAAAATATTTGTACAAGCATTCAGGAAAGTAAATAAATGTACCTCTTAAATTAAATTTTTTCAAACTTTAACATAGATTATTCTTAAGTCTTTCGAGATTGTACAAATTTTCATTCAATTTTATTTGATTTTACATCACTTTGATAGGTTTTTACTATTGAGTTTATTGAGAAAGATGAGGGAAGTCTCTTCTTGTATAATGGAATCAAAATACTCAAAAGATGATAAATTTCTTTTACATATAAATAAAATTGCATTGAGATTGTATCATATTTTTTGGCAAAAGCTCTGTAGTAGATGCCAACTGCAAGACCCATTTAAATGAATAAAGAAAAAGTTCAACAAGTACAACTTTTTCCTTTCAAAAATTAACAAATTTTATAAAAATATTATTATAATTTATTCATGGAATAATATATTTTTGGTAAGTAATTATATGACTAGGATAATTCTAACTAAAGTAAAATGCATCGCATAAATATTTTTTTAGATTACATTAATAAAATTACATACTTACTACATAACTGGTTTTACACACAGAAGAAAAATAGTTACATTTATACCCTTATTCATTAATATTGTGAATGTCTATTTTGTCCCAAATGTAGAAATATTATAAAAGATGGAACTTCAGGTTTGGGGCAATGGTAAAATAATGGAAAAATAAAAAATATCAGCCATAACAATGAAAAAAGTTATAAAACGCGACTGATAGATTTAAACAATTAATTGAATTAAAAAGGTGAATCCGTGGGGCCTGTGTAGTTAGTACCTCAAGTGAACAAAAAAGTTGTTTTGTGTAGCCAACAAAATTTCTAGATAAACTGATCACGAGATTGTCGTTTCATCACTTATTTTTTAGCTTTGATCATTACATACGCTAAGAATGCACTTTTTGCACTGATAAAATACTTCTTTAACCAAATAATAAATACTATATTTTTCGAATCAGATGGATGATATTTGACATAGAACATATTTCTTAAAATATATTCTGCTCAAGTGTTATATCATGTAGTCTAATAAAACAAAATTAAAACTGTATAGGTCAAATTCAGTTTGTTTTTTCTTTAAGCTTTTCAATCAAATAACAAATATATGTAATTATGGTACTCACATGTTAATCCCTAGTGAGTTTTTCAATTTCTTGGAAATAATAATCCAGTTCCTAATCTTTTATGCTATAAAAATATCATATTATATTTTATTTTATACCATCAATACTAATCAAGACTCATCAAAAATAAAACTTGAGCAAGAGCAGGAATTACCAAACTGAATGGTGTAGATTTTTTATAACAAGTATCGATATAGTAAGGGTACTTACTTCTAATAAAACCAAAACTTTTTCTTTACTTACTTTGAGTACTGGCAATGCGTTGAAGAAAAATACAGTTGCAAAAAACCATATTTTTTTTTTATTAGAGAGATGGATTCATTATCATAAAGTTTGAATACCTATAGAGACAATGGTGAGCTAAATTATTATATGTAATAACTATTTTAAAATATTGTACGTTAGAAAAAAAATGGATGAAAGAAGATAAATCTCGTATCATTGGCTTAAATATGTGAGCATTATTTAATGAATGAAGATACTTTATTTAAATTCATAAAATATACTCAAATGATCATTATAAATTTTTGAATTACGGAGACATATATATATATATAAATATCTTGATGAGAAACCATTATCTTATAATATTACAGTTACAATGTATAAACTGTTCTTCTACGCCATGATATACAAAAGAATATGATAATGAGTGTTTAGAATAGCTTTTATAAAAAAAGAAAATAATGCGAAAAACAAAATTTTAATTTAATTTTTAACGAGCTTATCACGTCGAGCTTTTTTGTTCACTCGCAACCTCGACTGACAAAAGGGAAAGGAAAAATTTGGAAAAACAACTGGTAGCTACCCTTCTGTATTTTCCTTGTTGCCAACTTGTTAATATTTTGCAGAATTTATTATTTAGATATACTATATATTTATAAATTCTATCAATATACAAATCAATCGTTAATACTTGTAATATGTTCAAAATTCAAAAAAAGGGCGCGCAATCCTTGATTTAATATATTTTTTATGCATCAAAATCATAAATAATAAGAATACCCTTTTTGAGTTTATAACACGTAGAGTCAGCTGCTTTAAATCAAAAGAGTAAAATGATGAAAATCAGCTGAAGGGAGAATCCATTGTGTTTTTGTTTATCCCAAAAAGCTCGTCGTGTATATGTATATCTAGAAGTAGTGAATTAAAGTTTTGTAAAATTTTAGCAAAGTGTTTTATGAGACAACAAAATATTAAAACTGCTAATTTTGGCATCCCTACAACTAAGAGTTTAAATTTTTATTCAAAAATTAATTAAAACACTTGTTTATATAATATGAATTTGATATAGTAATTTTAGGAGCAAACAAAAAGTTTCAATATCGTATGTAATTTAATTTATTATCTGCCACGTGAAAAGTAAATTCTAAATATGGGATTATATTTTAAATTGGATTATCAAATTCTGAAAAAATGTAATGTATGTTAAGGATTAGAAGATCTAATTTTTTATGGGATTTTTTTGAAGAGAAAAAGTTCATGCCTCAGTTTTTTTATATGTTTTTAATTTGAATTAGTTCATTTACAACATTAATTTCAATTTTATTACGATTCATAATTGCTCAAAGTCGATAAAAATACTACATATAAATTTCCATTTTTATTAATTTATTTCCTTTTTTTTTTTAGAACAATAGAGTTCATCATCACGGAACTTTAAAGTTTTTAAAACATAACCTCGAACAATTTCCTCCACAAAAAAATATCAAATTAAGTTAATATATCTACAGAGCTGGATCTAAAATAACCAGTAGTAGATTCGTAATAGCTCATCAATACTATTAAAATTAGGCATGTAATCTAAAATACTTTTGAAAAGTAATATTTCATTGAATTAGGTTATTGAGTGAAACGTATATATGACCCTATTATTATTAAATTTAGCAAAATAAAATATATAATAAATGAATTTTATTTTAGGCTACAATTAAATATTCACTCAATTATTTTTCAAGTCATTTTTGTCAGTAGTTTGTAACTAGACCATCTAAAAATAAATATCTTTATATAAATACGTAAAATGTAATATTTATAATCATAGAAAGTAATTAAATAAGTAGACAAATAGAGTTTTGAAGCAACAAAATAAAATTTGGTATGTTGAAATTTTTTTCCATTAAAAATCAAAAGATATGTTAATAAAATATCACATCACAAAATTTGGTGAAAGAGATTGCATTGCGTAAAAAATTTTCTTACAAGTAATTTTTGACTCATCTTTTCAATGCCCTTTCTTTAATGTTTTCCAATAAATATCAAATAAGTATTATATTTGAAAGAACAAACTTTATGGGTATCAAAATCTTAGAACTTAGATGAAATGAAGAAAAGCAGTTGTAGACTTATGTTAGAATACATAAGAATATAATATATACTATTTAATATGATTACATGTTTTGTATTAATTCAAGGTTTGGTGAAAATGAATCATTGAATATTCCGTAAGCCGAGTTTGGCTATTATTTTTATCGAATGAATTTCAATTAATGTTAATGTCAATTCAGTCAATGTTCCCATATTTAAGACCAAGAATACAAATTATATGATATTAGTTCCTCTGTTTCCCTCCAAAGGTTAAGAACTATCGACTTTCATGCAGTTTATATATCAATAAATACATTTAAAAACATATCAATGAATATCTTTTTAAATATAGATTATTATATTTATGAATATATATTAAATCAAATTAAATTCTAATAATGTACACTCAAGAAATAAAAAATTCAAGTTTTTGTTTTGTAAAAATAACAACACAATAAAATTATAAGTAAAAAAAAAAATACTTTTTCGGGAATTATATTTGCTTGATACCTAATTCAAATGATACTTTGTTTTTTTTCACTCAAACAAGTATATTGTACGTACATTGGTATCTGGAGTAGATTTTAACAAATTATTTGAATTAAATATTACTATCCCTGAACGACTAAATATTTACAACATTTAAAACTCATTTATAATTTTGATTTTGTAGGAAAAAATAATTATTTTTAAGAAAGGAAACTTTTTTTTTTAAATATTGTTCTTTTTTAATTATTTTTTTCCTAATTTAACACCTCCCAAAATATGCTATCCTTAAAAGTAATCACCTTAGTTGATTTACAACCCCTATACCTTGTCTTGGGCTTGCAAAGAGTAAAGAATAAAGTTACGTATCAAAAACAGTAACGCTTAAATTTAATAATATCCTTGCTGTAATCAATGTTTTTTTTTAGTTTTTATTCCATAATAAAAAATTCAAGTAGAAAAAAAGAAATTTATAAATTAACAAATGCTCAATTAAGAGTTTTATTATACACAATTGAAAGCATGGCTATGAATTAATGACGTACGAGACTATTAGAGTTAAATTATTGAATTCATTTGCTAAATAATAATGACTCATGATAATTACTAAGAACTATTAATTTTCTCATTTATTACATAAGTTATTAGGTGAATAAATTATGAAAATAAAATTACTCTCTTCAAAATTGTAAATTCATTTTAAATATTTACGTGACATCACCCAATCCTGAGAAAACGCAATATATATAAGTAAAAAAAACAGCTTTTTTATTTATTTTTAAGTAAAAAACAATTCATTCGAAGGATTAAAAATCGATATTTCGTTTTCAATGTTGGTCTAGCTTAGGAGTAATATTATATTAATTTGATTTTGTGTATGGTAGAAATTGCTTGAGGTTACATACTGGAATTTAAAAAATGTATTTATAATCGATAATATTGTACAAAAAAAGGATATTAATGTTTAAAAATATAAAACTCTCAACAATATGATTTTTATATATCATTACATAAACCTCCATCAAATTAAAAACAAATCACTTGTACTACATTGGAATGTATCTCTATACTTTATATTTTTGAAACAGATTGAAAACAATCAAATGCCTTAAAAACACTCAAAATAAAGCACTTGAGTATTTTGTACGTTTTTAAATTGAATTTACAAATAACGAACTCCTAGGAAAATATTTGATGAAGATTAAAAAATAAGGATCGAACACAAGGAAGTACACCCATGGGAAATTCATGTTTTGCTATAGCATATCTACAGACACATTTGAAGATACGTATGGTTTTTTACAAAAAAGTAGAAATTTCATTTAAAAAGAAATAAATTGATTTCAAGTGTCAATATACATACTTAGGTATACTTAGAAATGTATATTTTGATAGATATAAGAAATATTCATTACTACGAGTGCAAACTATTTAAGATGCAAGGATACGAATTGACACGTTGGATCAAATTAACTTGTCAAGTAAAATTAATAAATTTCTATTGAAGCCATTGAAGCGCGTTGTTGAAGTTTTATGCAAATAACTCGTCAAAGAAAGGATCTATAGTTCTAATGTCAAAAAAGCCTATATATTATTATTTATCAGCGGCTAACTATTTTACTACTAAACATTGTAGGATTCAAATTTTTCGTTGTTTTTGTTTTTTGAGAAAAGATTGATGTTCAATAAAAAAATCTAATCGATAGATGTATAAGATTATATGTTGAAGGAATTGCATACCTATAGGAAAGAAAACCATTTTCCAAAAAGGACAACTCAACTTAAAAAAAAAAAACATCTTTATGTTTTTCAAAAAATTTTACAGGTACGATATTAGGTATTTGTGATATTTTATAAATTAATTACAAATCTGCAATTAGTATTTTTGTATAGAATTAGTTTCTAAAGAACATGAATTACAATTGAATCTATTTTCTATTTATTACTTTGTAAGTTTGAGAAAGAAATGAAATATTAAAAAATATATTGTCAAAAAGGTTGATTTACTTTTCAGTCAAAAATCACTCGAGGTTGATATAATATATACATATAAATATCATATTTTACATAATTTTATAAATTCCTTATTTTCACAAAATTTTATAACTTACAAAAATTAACTTAATAATGTTTGTCCGTGGAACCGTAAGCAAAACAACATTACTTGTTGAATAATGGCCTCTAACGATACATACTTTCAAAAAAAAAAAAAGGAAGGATTAATTACTTATCAATACTTTAAATGAGTCCTTTTTCAATTGAAATAAATACAAAAATTAGGCAATATTTACATTCATTAAAATAAATGATTTTTTTTTTGCCTTATCATTACTAATTTTCTGAATTTGGTGATGTCTCTATGACATTTAACTACATATTAGTTAGAGTAAACATTCAATTTTTCTACTAAATAAGTCCAAAATCAAATGTATTTTGAAAAGTTTTCTTTATTAAAAATATCCTCAAATATTGAAAAAAAGAAGAAGAGAAATAACTCAAAAGTGAAAATAGCTTAACACTATTCAAATATTTTGATTGCTGATTTATCAGCACCACAAAGTAATCCATATTTTTTATTTATCTCAGTTTTTCCTCCATAAAGATGGAAAAAATGCCCAAGTTTTTCCTTTAACTGTAAGTATTTGTTTACAGCTTAACAAGACTTAATTATTACTCAACCAAACAACGTTTAAAGCACTAATAGGTACCATGAAAATAGAACACAAACAGATGGCATAAAATAAACAGCAGATTTTCATATTTGACGAAGAACACAGTGGATCGTTAAATACAACTAGAATCCGGTATGTAAACGCTTAATTTTTTTATTGATATTTGCAATTATTGAGATAAATTACTTCATTTGTATAATTAGTCAAGCTCAAAGAGAGTTACAAATGTGACACACACTGTACACATAAATATATTAATTAAAAGTAAAGTTTTTAACCTTAATTTTGAAAACAATTACATAGACAAGCTTCACTAACAGTTTTATGCAAAGTACTTTTTAAAAATGTGTTCAGTTATGCAAATTAATAAATTTGCATAACTGAACATCACATCTTAATTATATGTGCATCTATTCAAAGAGTTTGATCCTTGACACATTTAATATAGAAATATAAAAAGATATCTCAATATATGTATGTATGAATGTATGTATATCATTCAAATGACATTCATTCTGTATTAAAAAATCAATTTAAATACGATTTTATCATTTAATAACATCTATTCAAGCAACTATGGAACAGCTTTAAAAAGTTGCAAAGACAAAATTAAAATCTTTTTTCTTCATTAAAATGAAAAATATTTTTCTACAAAAATACTTATTTATTTTATTAAATAATAAAGCTGATTAGAAGTAATTTTTTGAAGAAATAGCAATCAAAAATTTATTGTCAGTCTAAACTTTTTTTTATTTTTCATATTTAACGTAGTGTGTATGTGTGTATCTTTTTTATTATTTTTAAAGAAGAACAAAAGACAAATGTGGGCTTGTGAGGAAATGACCTAAGTTTTTTTCAAAGAATATACAAATGCATGTATCTCTAATCATTTCAATCCATACACCAAAAAAACAACTAATTGCTTTTAGGAAATCCAAAGTTGTCAAGCAGGAATGAAAATTGTAAAAAAAAGAAGAAGATATTTCTGCAATTTGAGTTGAATGCACATGATGATAATTATAAGTATAAAAACTAATACTTTTTCTGCATAATTTAATTTTTGCAAATGCAATATAAATAAATCAACCGACTAATGGTTAGGATATTAAGATGTTTTAACAATGAGTATGGACTCCCTGAATACTATTGTTGCATGTATTTATGTAGAAATTGCATATGAAAGTGCAACAAGTGCACATACCTATGTAAAAATGTTCATCCTCTCTCAACCATAAGTAAAATTGAATTATTTATGCATTAATAAGTGAATTCTTAATTATACATTATCATTTTTTGTACGTGACAATTTTTTTTTCACGTTTGAAATATCCATAATTTATAAAATATCATGACAAATCAAGAAAAAAATATTTTGAAAGGACTTCAAAAATAGAATAATTAAAAAAAATTGACTTGGTAGTGTATACATTAATGCACTTTTCATTTCTGATTCAAAAATGCATTTTTTATATATATAATTAGATGTATTGTATGATTTCAATTAACAAAGAAAATCAAAGAGAAAATCTACAGAAAAATATAAGCGTACAGATATGATTTTGAAGAGTAAAAAATACCTAAATTATAAATCAATCTCACTACCACTTACTTTGTTATGATTAATGTGAATCTGTCTACAACTATTGACTAAAAACACTATTGTTACTTGCTATTTTATTATATAGTATATACATATATAACAACGGTTATTATGAAACATGATTTTGTGTGAAGTCTACAAATAATTAAAACAAAATTAATTGTGCAAAAAATGTGACTATTGCGATAATATTGTAAATATACGTCGTTTTTGAGAATTTAACTCTATATTAAAGACCTACTTCAACGTAAGTTTCTACACTTTCTATTAAAAAGTCTTGATCTATTATTCAATAATTTCAAAAATCATTGTAGCTAACCCTAATGATATTATATTTGACATTTGAAAGGGGTGTGATATCCTATGGTTTATTCATACAAACAAAATCTTCTTTTTTCCTAATAAAAACAAATCTAAATCAATGATATCTTTTTATTTAGCACAGTCAATATCTATTATCTAAAAATTGCCAAAATCCAATGGCTCTAAAAGTTTAATTGATTTGTTTTCAATTTTCAAAGAATTTATGTTTAAAAAGTATGACTATTTTTGTAACAATCAAGTTCAACTTCCAAGCATAAATTAAAGTTTATTAAAAATTATATCAACCTCAAGTACGTTTATTATAAAAATAAATGTTTTCAGTGTGTAGGATTGAAGCACTATTTTTCAAACATCTATCTATGAATAAGCCAAATGTTTTTATAAAAAGGAAAATACAAATTAGAGTTAAGATTTTTTTAGTATGAATTTGTGTTGGTTCAAATTATTATAAATATATATGTGTATATATAAATTAATATAAAAAGCATATAAAGAAATTACAAATTTCTCTTATTTTAGTTTCAGAATTTCATTTTTTTAATTTTTAGTACTTTATTTTTAAAAAAATGGTTTTAACTAAAATTCGTCAATGATTTCTATACTGATTCTATTTATTATTATGTAAATATATTTTGCACAAGTTTTTTTGATTTTTTTAACAAAACGAAGTTAATCGTAGACTAAAATATTTATTTATTTTTGTATTTTAAAAGAACTCAAATTTCTCTTATTCTGTTTTATATTTATAATTATGTGTAGATAGGCACTCGTTTTTTTAAACTAAATAAAGACCTTGATAAAGAAAGAAAATAGGGTTTTACGTATTGTACTTACAATGTTGTGTGCATGTCTGGATTTCGTACAAATGACGTTCAAAAAATGAGATGAAGCAATTTAAATATCGAATTTCATATGCATAGTTCAGATAGAGTAACTAACAAACTGTACAAAATTTCAATACAAGATATGAAATTTGAAACGTAAATTCTTATTATTTTCTTTGAAATAAGTGGTTTTTTTTTCTAGTCTGTATTATGGAATTAAATTTGCTACATGCCTTAGAAAATATCTACGTATAAAATTGAAGTCTAATTGAGGCATTGGATGTTTCATTTGCTATTTCCTTCATGTCATATGTATTGCCTTCAATAAAGCCAATAACGAGGGTCTCAGCATTGTACTTACATATAAATTGAATACAATTTAGTTTGCCAAATACCCAAGGCATACATTATAATTCTTCACTCTATAGTTCCTTGAGGCCAATATTACCACCTTTGTGCTATTATTATGTGAAGAAGAAGAAGAAAATAACTATTTGAATAGAATCCCTTAATCACATCAAGGAAAGTGAATTATATAAAAAACAGATTATCTCATTTGTCAAATGTTAATACATCAAATGAAAAATAACCTAAAGGAATTACGATTGCTTTATTCTTCTAAATGAGGATCAAATGAAGTTAAAAGGTTTCTGACGTTTTGAAGTTATCATTCAGTATTCGTAGAAAGTTATTAAATAATTTTTTCTTATTTAAAACTTGTAAACTTTCGTATAAAAATTATCTACCCTCAAAACTATTCAACTAATATTTAAATTTACAGACATTATATTTTAGAAAAATCATATTTGAAAAAGTTGTATCATTAATTGTTTCACAATGTGTGAAAAATTATCAATAAAAATATGACTATATGACTTGTTTAGACTTTTATCAGCGTACTGAATTCTAAGTTTAAAATATCTTTTAATTCTAACGAATACATTATACATTATTCAAGTCTAGGTTTCTTGGAACACAAGTGTTTGAAAATAGTTTTTTTATTATTAATATATCAATAGAAATTGCTTCATAAAATATCACATGTAAAATGCACATAACATTTGATATATATTTTTTTTGCTTAAGATTTTCCAAATTTTTTGTCAAGTAGAATATGAGAATAAATAATAAATGTATTTAAAGATATAATAAATACAAAAAAGTACTGATAAATGGATGTGCTCCATAATTTCTTAGAGAAACGTGTTGAGTTGCAATTTAATTATAAAATCAAGTTAGATTAGTATGGTCATTTTGACCTTAAAAAACACAACTTCCAGTTAAAAATACTGTCTGATATCTCACAAGGTTTGAAAGGGATAATGAATAAATGTCCTTTTTAATCAATATTGTTTGAAAAGATTCAAACTATGCACATATACATATAAGATCATGAATAGAAACGAAGACTGAATTTTATCATAATGAGTTGATAAATAATAATTATAAATTTCCCTAATTTCAAAATATAATACCCTACTATTTGCCCAAGAGCATTTGGGAAACAAATCAAAACTAAACAAAAAATTAAATTAAAATAAATAGATTTGGAGGTAAAAATGAACTTTAAATTGCATAAAATTCTCATAAGATGGAAGCTAGAGCTATAAGCAATTGAGAATGACCTTGTGAATTCTATTTAATTGAAATACTAACTTACATCCGTGTCTATTGATATGATGAAGCGTCTAACCTTTATTTATAGAATTTAAGGAAAATACTTTTACTTACAGTATACGTGCAAAAAATTATTTAAGAAAAAATGTGATAAAAATCCACTTAGGAGATTTTTTTGTTTTTTAAAAGTAAGTTTTTAAATTCAAACACTTTCAATATGTTGACTTAATTATTCTTAGTTAGTATATAAAAAAGTTTAATAGATAAATATTTTTTTTACATTTAGTTTTTTAAATAACTTACAGCTTGAATTATTTTCCCAAATATACTGCATTTTGGAAATAAAAATGCAATAATCGTAAAAAAAAGACGGATATATTGAAAGTATATAAAATAAACGTGCTGAACATATGCATTAAGAGAAAATTAAAGTAAAATATTAATAGGTTGGATAATGTTTTGCATTTATTTTCCTATATGACTGACAAAACCTTGAAACCCTTGAATAAGAGGAGTTTGAAATTGATTTTTCGGAGAAAAAAAAACAGTATGTATTTTTATAAAAAACTATTATTATCATTATATTCAATTCATTTCATTTATATTACTTTTATGGGATTTTTTTTATGTATGTATGTAATTCTTTCTGCAATTATTTAACTTAAAAACTATCAAAACCATCATTTTGACAGTTCATAAAATTGAATAGTGGCTAATCATTTTGTTAAAGTAAATTCAATGTAATTTGTAATTTTTGACATCTCATTAAGATTTTGAAATTTAAATTTCCAACTATAATTTAATTAAAGTCAATAAAATGGTTGTAGAGCTAAATCTATCTGGAACTATTAAAACCATCTTTAATTTAAATGTTATTTTTGGAATTGCTACAATTACATTGCTAGGTAGTATTTTTATTTTTTACAATACAATTTGTACACGAGAAGTTGTACATTATATTAATCAGAAGAAAATAAAGGAAACAAACATGAAGCAATTATATTATAACATTAATGACTTTGTATTTTTCTTAATTAAAAATCATATTAAAACATAGGCAAATTAATAAAAAAAAGAAGCTACAAATAATAATTTCTATTACAACACAATAGGTATGAAATGACGTCTAAGAGTAATAAAAACCTTGTTGCAAGAGGAGGAAAAGTGTAGTCAATTGTAAATTGTACATAATATCTTTAAATATTTAGTAAGAATTTTTTTTTTGTAAGAGTAAAATATTCTTTTGTAAGTCTCATCTCTTTTTCAGAACTCCTTTCATAAGTACATTAATGTTAGAAGAGGTCCTTAGCACTCATTTGTAAAGCTACTTCCTTGCTTATACACAAGGAAAATATAAGTATATATGGGTTGCTTAAATGGGTTTGTATACGCAGTACTTTACATAACAGGCAATTATATAGAAATACTTATATAATAGGTATAATTGGTCATTTATTGAATCTATTATGAATAATTACTTTTTTTTTCTTTTTAAATAGCTAGAAACGTATATCTACAAGTACAATCATAGCCCATAAGATTATATATCTATTTTTTTTTTAGAAGGAAGAGAAATCTTTCAGGTTTTAAGTAGATAATTACTGAGAAGGTGTGTCCACTTAGCATTTCAACGATCTACATACCTAAGTACCTAATTTATTTCATTTCATTTCACTTCCACGACAGGATAAGTTCACTCTGTGGAGCACGCAGATGTTCCAGGGATAATAGAAAATATAGATAAAAATGCCGAAAGGATAAAGTTTTCAATAGTAATGAAAAAATGGAAATGCATGTTGAAAACGTAGTTATTTGGAGAACACAATGAATAAAATAAATAGTCACTATGGTCCTCTATTAAAGAAATGAATATAAAAAAGTAATAAAACTTTTGATGTTCAATGCATTTTGGTTCATCATACGTATGTATATGTATACATACTATTATAGATATCAAATGCCCACAAATCTATGACGAAAATTTATGTGAAACACAAGGCTTTTGAGACAATGAAAATTATTATAATAATATATTGTTATTTCAGTATAAACAAGTTAAAATGAAATACTTGGTTAAATCAACAATGAGTTTGTTCTTTTTTCTCCGTTTCCGTGTGTTTTTTTTTGTGTTTTTTGCAACCCATTAAAAGACTTTTCAAAATTAAAATGAGGCAGCAGATATCAAAGATTTACTTCATACTATATAAAGGAGGGGTTAATTGTGTGTTAATGTAGGTAGTTTATTTGTGTTTGGTACTATTTTAAGCGTCATATATTTATCACCTCATACCTATTTGTAGAACAAATGAAACTTTTTTTTTCTTCATTTTAGTGTATAGTATAAAAGATCTCTAATCTAGATAAGATCAGGTCGATAGATCTCATCTATTTTCTTCGAAATGACTTTTGACTTCAGCGTTTCATATGAAGAGATAAGATCAACGGGCGGTATTATGTCCCTCAGAATATGGGTAGGAGGCAATATTTAGTTCATCATTCCGGCTTGAACTTACTACATAAGCTTTAAAAACGCAATCCGTCCTCATGAACAAGGTATTTGGGTCATCTTTGAAAAAATTTGAGAGCCGGACGTCCGAGCATCATATTAAGTGCTTCAGTCCGAGGCTGCAGATATAGCAGAAGGGCTGCATTCTGAGATTGAGGATCAATAATGCTGAAAGGAGGAATCCTTTGAACGTGTTAAAATCATTTTTGTTCGGGGTCAAAGGAACTTATCACTCTGTCTTACTAACATCAACTGGATGTATTTCAATGTTCTTTCGATGTAAATAAATAAGATATATATTTAAAAGATATTAGCTGGATTCTAGATCCTATATATGTAGATATCATAGATTATAAACGACGTAAATAGCAGAGTAGTGTTCGTAGATTGACTTAATACTATCTTTTTAACGTTATATGATATATAGCTACAAAACAGGCATCATTTTGAAGGGTTTAAAAAAAGTTTAACTTACTACTTACATTGTTAGAGTAAACTCAATGTAATACTATGTAGACTACTTTTCAAATATATTTTAATAAAAGTCCACAAGATGTTTGTAAATAAATCTACTTATGATTATACTGAAAGCCACCATTTGACAGCTCTTATTAATATCTTATAATAAGGCCTACTTTGGATTAATATGACTATCAAGCAAAATATATTCCTACTTTTTACAATACAATTAGCTCGATTGAATTAATACATTTTGATAAATCAGAAGAAAGCTTAGGAAAAACATAATTATGTAGCAATTATTTTATAAAAACAAACGTTTTAACAAAAGCTCACCTTTCTTAAATGAAATAAAAACATGCAAAAGTAGATCCATATTGCAAAATATAAGATTTCTCAAACAAAAGTAGGATATCAAATAATTGCAGCACTAATAATACAAAAATTCTGGTATTTCCATTATTAAAAAATAATTTTATTAGCACCTGATCATACCAACGAGTCCATATCAAGTATTTTTATTTAGATATAATTTTAACTTTTCAACATCAAAAAAATTGGTTTTAAAAGTTTTGGAAATTCAAATAGAAATTAAATTCTGGGCTTTATAGTTTGCATATAAAAGGAAGTACAATGGTTCTCTTATGAGTGTTCTAGTTTAAGGTATGAACCTTTTTAGAAGAAGAATTTAAGCAAGGAAATTTGATTCTCATTCTAAATTCATGATTGAATATATGTATTAAAGTGCATAAGTCGAGTCTCAAGAATTGAGAGACAGTATCGAAATAGACTATATTAATAATTGAAATAATCTCTTGACAAAAATAAATATGTTATATTGAAAATGACATTTTTGCTGTATAATCTGATTTTATTTTAATGCAACGAACTGAAAATCAACACTAGATAATTTATAATAGTGAACTTCCAATAATCAATTAATTTTTGATAAGAAACTGCATGGTTCTTTTATTCTATATCATCATCTACTTTTGTAAGAGTAAGTAAAGCAAAGAGATTTACCTAGAAGTTTAAGCATCTTCAAAATGAAAAACGATCCTTTAATATCCAAAACTCACACAAAACCCAATTCTTGGAAGCACAAATATTCCTAATTCAAAAAAAATTGATGCCCCATGACGGAAATATTCTTCCTACATATGTATATCTACTCATTTACTTACATGGCCTAATGTATGTATGTATATTACGTTTTGTGCCGGGGGAAAGGTAAATAATAAAATAAAATAAGTTTGATTTTGGGCTATGATTTTCATTTTCTTCTTTAGTTCCTAAGGATAAGGAATGCATATACAATGTAAAATGTTTGATAATAATGAGGCATACAAAAAACGAGTGAGGAGTTAAATAATGTTGTTGTTTTCTTCTACAAAATGGTTTATTTTTTATTCTTTAGAACAAAAATCTTTAGAAAAGTACTCACATCTCTTGTGGGAGTGAGATAAGACTTAACAATAATTTTCAAAGATATAAATATAAAAGTCCATGAGTACAGAAATACATTTCAACTTTTAAAAAAATGAAAAAAAAAAAGAAATGATCCCTATGTAATTGATGGCTAAGAATTGTATCCAGTAGTTCAAATTGTGATTCTAAAGATATAATTTTGTATGTGTCAATTTAAGGAATGATTTAAATCTTAGGTAAGATTGAAACATTTCTACTAAAGGTCAAGGCAACTAGAATACTCTTAATTTTGGGTAATTTACAATGGAAATTTACAATTTATTCTGAAATAACTCTGTATCATAGCTTAACAAGAGCAACGTTAAATACATATAAAATGATATCCGTTTGAGAACCACTTTTTATATTATTGTTAAGAAAAAAATGAATTTAAACAAGTCCAATAAATAATATATGTACCTGCATATTAATTTGATCAAATAAGCTATGCTACTAATAAAATAAAATAAAATAAAGAGCCTATAAACAATTTTTCAATTAGTAAAAATGTGCAACTACGTACATATATGTATATGAATATTTCTCCATAAAATAGGTATTTGGTGTTTAAACTTATGCACATGTGCATATATTTATATGTGATCAAGGACTGACCATACGAGTTTGGTGACTTGTGGATATAATAAATAAGAGATTAAAAAAACAAACATTAAAGGAGATATTGGATACAAGTCAAACGATTATATTTCAACTTTGCTTTTCATTTTTGTTGAATATTGTTAATATATTTTATAGGTATGTATGTATATATACATACATACACATATCTTTGTAAAATGATGTCTACCTTAAATATCATGAGTTATTATACCTCAGTAAGCATTGCATCTTTAAAAATATGCACTAAACTATGAAAATATTAATTACAGAGCAATGCATTCTTCCCTCTGTTTTCTTCTTCGTACCTACTTACAACAAAATTTTAATTCATATATTTTATTATTTTTTTGACAAGGTTACTGAAGCCTCAGCTGTGTTCTTGTCTTTGAAATGATCTCAAAAAATATATATATATATAATCGTTCCAATGATTTTTACATAAAAAGGTAAACCTTGAAAAATAATATGCAGAGGTTTGATTTTATGATGAATGTTGGTAAGTATCACGTAAGGTAAACATGCTTTAGAAAACGATGAGAGCAATTAACTTAGACACATGGACCCATGTAATTAACGTGTACAAGAAACATATTTCGTTTACTCTGTAACCCCTCATCTTTTTGGGGATAATTGCAAAAGGAATGCATTTTACAATGACTACATTATTAAAAATTGAGGCTACATTATAATTTATAGTAAAATGTTGTCTTTATTATCTCTAACAACTTTTCCTTCAAGAGAGAGAGAGAGAAAATAAAAATATACAGCCCGAAATAGTTGGCCAGTTCTTTCAAAATGTTGTAAAATTATTATTTATTCTTAGTAGTAAATTGTTCAGAGCTTAAAAAGAGATCCTTCCTACTCAACCCATCAATGTTTTGAACAAATTGGCAGTTGGCAAAAAAAGTGTAAATTTTGCATGTTTTGTGGAATTACCCGTAGTCAAGACCAAGAAGAATTTCCATCATTTGATCATTTCTCTCTCTCTCTCTCTCTCTCTCTCTCTCTCTATATATATATATATATATATATATATATATATAATATGTACATATTATTTTGTTTAAGCAAAATGCATGGTCAAAACAAATACTGGTTTGATATTTTTAAAACCTTGATAAGAATAATACCCATACCCATAAATATATGTACGTACAACTTTTTCGCGATTAATGGTTGCAACGCTTAAAATAATGAATAATACTTTAATAAATTATACCCCTTTTCTGATTGAGTAAAATGATTATTAATATTGTGGAGGAGCTATAAGCTTTTCTTTAGGGGATTTAAATATATGTATGTACATATTTAGAGAGGAAAAATAAATACATTTATGTAAAATATATATTTAAACACCAATAAAATTGACTTTTTCCTAAAATGGATATGATTTATACCCAAATACTCACAACAATACTGGAGATATTTTTATCCATGAAAAAGTTCTTTTTTCAAACCTTTATGACATGATAAGAACTCTTCACGTCACTTTGTACAGAGCAAATAGGAACTTTTGTATTTAGTGGTTCCTAATAGATTACATACAAAGATAAACAAGCAGGGTGAACGATGTAGAGTTCTAAAAAAAAATATCTAATGAATTCCAAATAGGAAGAGAATTTCATAAATGAAAAAAAAATGAAGAAAAAAAAACATACGAAACAACCAACTTACAGGTATGATAATTGATTTAAACCACATGAGTAGTGTGGTGTTCAGAGTAAGTTCGTACATACACTATTAGAATGAATGACTCAACAGAAATGAGGCTGTTTGTTAATAATCAAAAAAGTGTTTGTTAAAATTAGAACTTCCATTTTATTGATCTTTATTCTGGATGTACATATTTGTTGTTCAACACACTTTGAAGGTAATGAAAATGAGGTAGTTGTAATAGTCATTAATATTATTTACACTACCTACAAGGTAAAAAAAAAAGAGAGTGATTATATATAAATGCATAATAATGTTGCGAAAAATAACCCAAGCATTTATCTATGTAGATAGATGGAAAATTAAAATATATATTGTATGGAGTAATTACCAACAGTTTTTAATTTAAGCACATTCAGGTTTTTTTTAAAGACTTATTTTCTATAATATCTATTTATCATGCATATTTTTTTTTTTTTTTGCAACTACATACTTGAATATATAGGTATCAGATAAGTTAGACTTTAGTTTTCAAGGACGATTACGCTCTATACGGAATTATACTATTATGTGATCCTTCAACTCTATGTATCCTAATAAATATTAACATAATATATAACCCTGAAAATATATAGTTTGATAAAATTATGCAAGAACTAATCTAATAATCTATTGCAATTGTGTTTCCTCGGGTTTCAATGCTAGATATATACATAAGTTCCAATCAGAGTATATTTTTCCTAATTATATATTAATCTGGGATTCGAAATGCTAGCGGCTAGATGAGAGTCAAGTTATAAAAAATGTATGTAGCATACATGTACAAAGATTCAAGGAATTCACGAACAAAATGTCTTGTCATGAAGGGTCCGATACACGTTTGGGATAGGATTTATCGATTTGCATTATAATTTAATAATGACATTACATATGAAATTCCTAGATAAATTCTTGATGGGAAGAAATATTTTTTACCTTTACTATGGATTCTAAAGTTCGACATATAAAAATCCTTTATATTAGATAAGTGAGCAAAAACGTTATATTCATTTGATTGACATTTATGAATGAATAAAAGAAATATTTATCTAAGTTCAATTCTAATGTTAATGAAAAAGACTAACGTATTGATTTTAACTATATTTCAACACAAAAGGTATAGCAGTTGTGGCTTGTCAACATTCAAGCAATCCAGGTTAACTTTTTCTTAAAAATCAATTATTATTTTACTAATCTTTCATTTTTATTT
The DNA here is from genome assembly GCA_963680855.1 of Lepeophtheirus nordmannii. Classification (NCBI taxonomy): domain Eukaryota; kingdom Metazoa; phylum Arthropoda; class Copepoda; order Siphonostomatoida; family Caligidae; genus Lepeophtheirus; species Lepeophtheirus nordmannii. The sequence continues at coordinate 28,083,723 of OY804522.1, read as the reverse complement.
ATAAACTATTCTGATTAATCCGCCATGATTTGAAAAAAACTAATGTGCCCATGTATTTACCACAAAAGATCATAGCGGAGCACATACAATGTATGTAAATCAAATGAAGATTTTACATTATGGGTAACTTTGCAAAAAAAAAAACTGTGTATAAAGTTCATAATTGACCAAAATAAGTCAATGAAATATTTTTTGTCCTTTATATTTACGAAATCAAAAACGAAATTGGGAATTTCTCATTTTATTAAATATTTTTCAAGATTGTTTTTATGTTGACATTAAACTATTCTTCATTTGAATTTATCGAGAATCCACAAAATTTAAATTGTTATTTAAGATATAACTAATTTTCAATGTGAAGGAGTATCAATAAGGGATTTAAAGAACTTTTATTTCTACTCGAATCAAATATCGAATTTCTCTCTTTATCTATCAGAAATGTAATTCTCGACTTATATTATATTGTTAATATTTTTATTTATTTGATATTGAATGGATGAAAATATTGATTTATGAATTTAAATACTACTTGCTAAAAATGTTTCCTTTATTAAAAAATTATTTTATTGGTATTTTCCAAGTAAGTATTCATCACTTCTATATATTATTTGAATAAAAAAAAATGATACACTTATACACGGAGAAAAAATTATTTCTAATTGTGTCGTATTAACTATATCATTTCAGAATTATTTAAAATATTAATAACAGGATTTTAGGGGTTAATTTGAAGATAAAAAAAGGATCGGCAAATCATAAGTTATAAGTTTTTTCTCAAAAAAAAAATCAAATCCTTATGAGTTCAAAAATCAACATCATTTGGGTGTTAATTTATACAATAGAAAGTTGAGAAATTTAATTTGCACTCCTCAAAGATTGTTTTTATTAAACAGTTAAGACTTCATACCAAATTTGAAGATGATAAATTGATATTTAGTCTACTGCATCCCTTCTTTAGTGAACTAAGATCTTCTAGACTCCATTTGTTCTAAACAACTTCAAAAACGTCAAGTCAGAATAAATGCGATTCTTTTAATGTCGTGACAATTTCTTTTTCTAGGAATTATTCGTTTATTTTTGCACTCATTATCTAGGTTTGATGAATATAATTTAATTATTCCCATGTAATTTATTCTTTTCTTTTTTTCATATAACTTCATGTATGTTCTTTTTTCAATGTGTGAAGAGAGTTTAATATTATATCAATACTGATAAAAAATGATATCTAATTGAGACCTCAAACTAATGTTGGTAAAATTCGTTTTTATCTTTCTTTCCATCCCTTGAACTCATACAAATATTTTTAGCATTTCAATTCATATTTACAAGAGCAAAATAAATAAAACACTTGCAAAATGTTACTAAATTTAAATAATGTACCTAGCTATTAGTATCTTTCAACAGTGTATAATATAATTAAATTTGTTTAAGTGTGTTGATAACTCCAGTTTACTAACCAAGTTAAATAATGTTCAGTCACGGTTTTTAAATTGAAGTTATAACATTAAATGATTTTTGGTACTGTAGGTCTTACATATTCATAAGAAAAAAAAACATGTGCCAAATTTTAGTTAATAAAAATGCAGTTGTTTATTTAATATTGACACACTATTGAAATTAATCAATATGCAACAAAGTAATTTGGTCTGAATTGGCTTGAGAGTTGATGCATATGTTTGTTACACATATAATGCCTTAAAAGTGCAAATTGCTGATCATAATTTTGATTTTTAACACCTTCCCAAAGTATATACATAGATTTGTTGGTACATGAATACTTTGTACACAACTCCCGCCCATATCAAAGAGCTGTTTCTAAATTAAAGTTGACTTACTCAGAAACACCAAAATTACCACAGTTTTTAAAATTTGCTTAATTTTGTAATTTTAGCTAGAGTACAAAAATAATTTGTCTAGAAGTTGATGGCAATTATCAACATGAGACCAATTGCAAGATTTTTGCAAGGGTTTTGTTCATAATGGTTTAAGAAGTGCTTCTCTAGCTGTGAAATAACTGCAGGGGGCTAAAAAAAACATTTTATTTTTGAATGTATCAAGTCCAGAGTTTTCAAAAAATATTTGATATCTAAAAAAAAACCTAGATACATAATTTTCTATTAAAAAGTGCTAAAACAAAACAAAGAAACTACCTTTACTCATTCGCATTGAAAACATTCATTTATAGCTCTAAAACACTTTTTTAAATCTAGTTACTCACAATCCATTATATTACTTACTGTATGTATAATTTTTTACACAAAAAAATAACCTATTTTTTTTTACATAAAATGACTATGCAATTCATATTTATTCTCTTGTTGTTACTTTTTGTGTTGTGCAAAATTTAACTTAAATATAAGATCTCTGCCATTCAGGAAGTAGCATCACTATAACCTTTCTATGTTAATATGAATATGAGTACAAAAATTCATGAATTTATATGCTTTATTCATTGTATGTATATACATATATTGGAAAATATAAATACACATCCGAGTCAATAAACCTTTTGTCAGATAAAATGAATTTATAACAGTAAATATCAAAGAAATAAAGAATAAAAAAAAGCGATTGTTAGATAATTTTTTTAATTTATTTATTACATTACAATTTCGTATTTGTTTGACAGCTAATTGATATTTAGGCAATAATACCATGACAAGGTTATGAAAGGTAGCAGTTTTCATTATTGTTTGATTTCATTTGTATATTAGAACAGTTTTTATGTTTACAAAAGATATTTTTGCTTCATTCCTTTTGACAAGTATTGATGTCATTGTCAGTAAAAAAAAGTTAAAAACATGGATAAAATTTACAATAAAATATCAATGGTAAAAAAAAATAACTAAAATGCAAGGAATTAAGTTCAAGTCTGCTCTAACTTAAAAGTATGAATAATTTCACAATTTTTTTGCTGATATTTTGTCACAATTAAGTTATTTCAAACTGTTTTATTCAGGGTTTTTTTCCGTTATGTTTTTTGTCTCTATTTGGGTTGCATTTATAAATTCCTTGTGATGTTATTAATTATTTAATTAAGAAATTTCTTCTTTTTTTTTAAATGTGCTACGAAAAAATTTATATATATATATATATGATGTCAAATTTGTATTAAGAGATCAGTAACCGCTTAGCGCAGATGACCTCTTAAACCAGATTTATCCTTTTTTAAACAGTCATTAATTGGAAAATAAGAGATAAAAGAATACATGATTTGCAAAATAAACATGTATATATTTAAAATTTTATTATAAAATAAAAACTCAATTAGAATAATATTTACGGAAATCATAATAACAATATACATTTATATATGTAACAAAATGAAAAATAATAATTTACAAAAACATCACTAACAAAGGTATGAAATTTTCATTTTGTTCCAGGGATCACAACTGTGCTACATTTTTCTTCGGGAACAGGACAATACTACATAGTGCATTGATACGCTTAATTCAGGTGACCGTAGGACAAGATGATACAAACCGGGATATAGGTTTGATTTGAGGTTTTAAAACTTTTGAAAAAAGTTTCATACTCCCAATAGATATGATTTTACGTTCAAGGATGAATTAGGGTGTTAAATAGAGACTTTACAACTTGTTTTATAAAAATTATATGACAGCTATTTATTTCATAGAATTTTATCAATAAATATTGAAGATTAAAGAAGTTACAGTTAATTTTGTGACTTATCATGAGGGAAAATTAAAAAATGTAGTCAAAGAAGTAGGTTTTTTTATAAGAAATCAAAAAACAAATTCAAATTATTTAGTTATACACTAAAATGTAATAAAGTAATACCTACAAAAAATGTTTTATAGACTTCCGTAAAAACATATATCTCATCTCTAAAAATGGAAATAAAAATACTGGAAGAGAGGAAATGTACTACATTTATTTATTTGCCAATTTCCTTTAAAAATTGATGTTTTAAGGCTTATAACGCATTATTCTACAATTGATAACAAATAGCTCTAATTTATAACAAATATTTTACATAAAATTAGCAAATAAAATTTGACTCCATACCCTGTTTTACATCAATTAAAGTTTGTTTTTCTAAAAAAAAATTCCTAAGGTTTCCAAAATAACATAATGTTACTATATAACTGTGTTAGTGGATGATTATCTCCAATAATTCAGTGCTGTTGAACTTAAAATTCTACGGGTAAATTTTGTGATTCTGCATATCTTGTATAAAGAAACATTTAATAGAAATTTGGAATCGGTCTACTTTAGATGAAGTGGGATGCTACAAATACAAATAATTTGACAACTAATAACGATTTTGGACATTAACTTTCTTCTTTTTTTTAATGAAAGTATGACAGATACAAGAAAGATCACATCTTGTATTAGAAAGGAACATGTGTAATTAATGATATATTTGTTTGTACAAACTTATTTATTCTTTTGTAATACAAGCTGAACCTACCACCTTCACTCCTTTACTATTAGACAATTCATACAGTCAGTTCACATATTTTTTCTTTCGAATCGAGTAGCTTTTTAAATTGCTTTGTGTGTAGGAGAGATGAAGAAAAAATGTTATAGACTACAGTTTAATAGAATTTATTGTCTTACTAATATTTTGATCAGAATCCCTTTTCAGATCCAAAAAAACTTAGTTAACACAAAAATATTGGCCATAAAATCTAAAATTTGATATGACTATCTTGGAAAAAAGGATATTGATATCTTGATTACTAATTACTAAAACTTTCAATGTATCAATTTTAATTTTGTATGTAATGATTTACACCAGAGGAGAGGGTTAATCAATAAATAAATTTTGCCAAATATAGGAGAAGGGAAGAGAATGGATTCATTTTTTATTTTTTTTGGCATAAGTGCAAAAATATGCATCAGTTTCACCCGTTGATTGTTGCAAATTGTATATCCATATCTTAAAAACAATTGGTACTTTGTTGTGATATATGTCAAAGTATGCAAGGTAGAAGTCGTTAAAAATTGTCAAATGTATCAATTTTCCCTACCAAAGGGGGAGGGGAGAGTTGATACATTGCAATATGCACCATTTCATAAAAACAAGACAAAAAACAAAGTGAAGTGTTTGTATATTTAAAAATAATAATCCATAATGTTCATTATTTTACTTTTCTACATAACAAGTCCCTTCTTTGATTTTGGATTTTGCTTTTGTCACTGCTTCTTGTGTGCAGAAAGTTCATGGAGCTTGTACACTGATTGTACACTATTGCAAAAACAAAACAAAATATTTAGACTACAACTGTATCAACTCTCCTTTCTTTGGCTTTATTTATATGGTTTGTTTACAAATGTATGTGTTATTTCATTATTTAACGTATTTCTATGGAATTTTAGTTCTTTTAATGTATTATACATAAAATAAAAATATTCTACGAAATCCTAACAGTATAACCAAAATTAAAATTCTTACCTCACTTTGATTTTTCACTTTTAGAGTCCAAAATCAGTTTATATATACAAGATAATTTGTAATCCTTTTATTCTATCCTTCACAATGTGATGCACTATAGAAAAGCTCATATTCATACATCAATTAGTAAATCAACTCATGAAAATATTCATTAATAAGAGCTGTGGAGGGAGTGTATCCATTCTTCCTCTCTTCCCTACTCTATAGTCTCAATTCAGCACAGGAAACTGAACTCCGAGTGGCAAAGAACGTATGATAAAGTAACATTAAAATTTTATATAATGTTTGTGAATTTAGATTATGCTCAAGTTTAGGCGACGATTGGCATATACATAAGTAAGAAATTATTCTATACATACATATTGATCACAGAGATGGTCACTCTTGTCTGAACTTTGTGTTTTACAGAAATGCCAAGAGTATTACATAGAGTAAAAAAAAAAGAATTTACAGACGCCCCTAGGATATTCTAACCCTCGGGAAATAGAATTGTACTTCCTTTTTAGGTGTTTTAAAAAATATTGTGTCACAAATCTATTCAGTAGTTTTGGAGTCTATATGTCTACAAATACAAATATTTATGTAGATTCTATAATTTAAAAAAAAAGTATTTTAACTACTTAACACACTTTCAATATGAGGAATTTTTAATTTTCATACACCTCCTTATTACCTTTGGAGAAGATTACTATGATAAAGTATTGCCAGGGATCATACTATATGTATATCCATCAAACAGAATGGCAGCAATAATTAGCTAGAAAATGATTTAAAGCCCTTTTATTTTCTTGTTAAATTTTATGTTATATCTTTTCATTTACTTAAAAAAAATATTTTGTCCCTGAAATCCCTGTAATCAATCATGGGAATTACAAGAGTTTAAAACTATTTGATGAGTATATAAAAAATATAATATGTACTTGGTTTATACTTATGCAATGAGACTTTATTTTTCAATTTTCAACTTTTGTTGTGAAAAAATGGTGACAAATTTAATCTTCAAAATAATAACCATAGCTAACAACTCATTTTCCTCATCCTTCAGGCAATTTGTGGAAACTGCACCAAAAAAAAGTATTTACCATCATTTATACAAAAAAAAAAACGTATGATTTGGCTGTAAAAGACCAAATTTTTATTTATTTTTGTTGCTTCTTAAATTTATCAAAAAATGAATTTAATGTTTTTTGTTTTTTTTTTCAAAAAGAAACGGAAATTTAAAAAAAAAAAAATATTTTCATTAAATACATTTTAATGGGGTTTTAAATTTAATAGGCAGCATCAAAGAAAAAATCCGAACTGAAAAAAGAAGAAGATTACTATTTAAATATAACTTAGACATTTATGTGTGTCTATATTTGTCAATAATAAATTACTAAATTTTAAATTAGTAATCTTTTTTTTTCTTCGATATTCAACTCAAAGTTAGTTTCATAACATATATCTACGTAAAGCATATTCCTTAATAAATCGACTTTATCTAACATTATATCAATATGCATAAACAAAATTGTATCTGACTAACAGTGCTTGATTTAACGATGCTCCCAAATAATCAAAGTCATTTGATATCTCCTGTATGGCGAATACCATTTTGGTATAAGTTGGTATCCTTGAAAGTGAAAAATAAGCTTTAAATCTCTATAAGCTTCTTCTTCTTTTTCCTTATTGAAGGACAGTTTGTGACTAAATAAATATTTTTAATTATTATTTAATAGAAATTTTGTCAAACATTAAGTTATTACATATTTACAAGGCATTATTTATTTACAATTTGCTATATCTATTATCGTTAAAACGTTGAAGAAGAACATACTAAAATAATTGTTTTCCTAGAAAAATTTAAATGTCAAATGTAGTTATATGAATATTTTACGTTCTAATCACGAATCTACAATTTAGTTTTTTTTATGAGATAATAAGTTATCACTTTTTAAAGATTATTTTCTCCTGTCACAGAGATATTTAAAGCCGAATTGAACCTTATAGAAACAAATACTTTTGTATAATTGAAGGAGGTCTTAGGAGCATCACCAATTATAGTTCCCAGGGAAGCTTTATTAGAATTGGAATGAAAACGTTACCAAATGAGAACGCAGTACGTGAAAGGTTGAGAAAATATAAAGGTAGTTAATTGGGAATAAAAATTCAAGTAAAAGCAATTTTCGATGCCTCTTAGTATACCTTTTAAAATAATGCAGCCAATATAGAGCAATATGTTTTATAAAACTCCATCAAAAAACTCTCTGGGCCTGAAGATGTATTTCCTTTCTTATAGGACAAAACAATATTTTGAATTTCTTGCATAATTAAAAATCAAATGGTTATTCTTTCACTTTTAAGTAGATGCAAAATCGAGGGATTTAATCATCCCCAAATAAAATCGCAAAATATGGATAATTTTTTGGTATTTATAATCATTTTTCTCAGAATTAACAAATTCTACTTAAAAATCAATCACATTTTTGAAATGATCATTAATTTTTGCCAGAAAAAGTCTATTTTTATGTCCTATCCTTCTTGTATTTTTTTCAATATCAAAAGTAGTCTGTAAAAACATCATTTGTACTTTTCCATATGATTTTTTTACAGACCATTATATGGGCTAATAAGAATAAAACCCATTTTTGATTAGTAAACACTAGAATACTGTTCTAAACTGTAGAGTTCCTCGACATTTTATTGGACACACCTCATTTTAAAAATACGAGATAATATAATTCTAATTCTATAATGCAGCACCCTGAATCATATTTTGGGTTCTATGTACACAAGCCTTATTCTTTAAGTAACAATGTAAATTGGTTCAAATAGGGATGATGGGGGTTATGACTGATGACTCTATTTAAACATTGGTTAAAATACCTTTCCTTCAAAAATAATAGTTTTCTAGTCATTTATAAATATTTAAATTACTTATTTGGACTCAACGAATATGGATTTTTTGTGGGTTAAAAGATTAATAACCAATTAATGAAACAAACTATTTTTGAACTAACCTCTTAAATTAATAAAAGTACAAATAATTAAGTAATAGCCCAGGTATGACCATTGCATTCATTTTCTCTTTTCGATTGCAAGGCAAAGAATCATTGGCGTCATTATATTTAAAAATTATATGCGTATTACTTTTTATTATAAAATTTATTTAATGAATGATTATACTAGATTATTCTCCATTTATATTTAATTAATTTATTAAAGGGAAATACTCCCCCCCCCCCTTTGGTTAAAAATGATGTTACATTCCTTAAATTTTATAGACTCTCAGAGTCAAAAATATTAATAAAGGCTAAAAAAACTTTCAGAGATTTTTAATGGTTAAGTAATTAATAACTTTTAATCTCACATTTTCAGAAAAATGTTCTTGTTTTCTGTTTTTATTTTTATTTTCTGTTTTATATAAAATTGGCCAATTTAATGTCCTTATAGATATATTGGTTATGTTATAATTTGTATAAGGCAGATAAAAACTATGGTCGTTATTGTTGTTGAACGTAAGAAACTTCAATTCATTTTTTATTAGGCTCTACCACAAAAAAACAAAACAAAAAAAACAGCTTAATTAGACGATTATCGATTGAAGCTACAATATACATTTTTGAGTTATATTCAGGGATACTAAAGTTTATCTAAAATTTAATAATCAGAACAGAGAGATGAAAGGTATTGAAAATAAACAAAAATCTGATTTAGTTAGCTTGATCCATCTTTGTTCCTACAATCAAAAAATTTATAAGGGTTTTTTCCAACGATGATAATATTTCTAGTGTAAGTTTGATATTTATTTATCTGGATATATTATAATCAACAAAAATGTGACTTGAATTTGTTCATTTTAGTTGAACAAATATAATTATGAAGAAACCAAAAGAAACTTTTTCTAATCGATCTTTACTTTTTAAATGTTCCTTTCCTCATACAAAAATTATCTTTTACAAAAACAGATTGTTGATAATTGCATATATATTTATTCTGCCTATAACAATACAATAATAAATCATTAGAAAATTATGTTTATATATGCACCTTTATATAGAATACTAAGAATCCTTAATGATATATTGAATTTACAATCAAATTATATTTACAAGGCTATCATCAAATAGGTTTTACGGAAGAAGAATTGATTTATTAAAATGTCCTTTTGTGACCAGTTTTTCTGCAAGGTTAAATAAATTTAATTTCTTATAACTTTTTTATTCCCGACATTAAATATAAATTAATAACTTTAACACCTCTGTGTATGTAAAGTAAATTTTGTCATACAAGTTTAAATAAAGAATTTTTCATAGAAATTTCATATGAAAAATTTTCCGTTTCATATTCAAAATATGTATTAAATATTTTTTTATAGAAAAAAATTCACTTAAATAGAATTACTTTATAAACTAATTTTATTTTAAAATATACAAATATAGCGCTTGAATAAATTTTCATATAACTAAATTTCTATTTCTAAAACTACAACAAAAAATGGGATTCATTCATCAAAAACAATATAAGAATTATATTATATTGAAAGTAGTCGTAACTTAATGTGAGTAATTCGGTACTCAAAGGGTGTCCCCTGAAACCTTGATCACGGTTTTTTCCATTAAATTACTTATTTTAATTTAATGAAAATTATAATTAGTGACAATATTGTTATTAATACAATATTAGTCGGATAGCTCAAACATGAGGGGATAAGTTAATTTTGTTTCGAACTATGAAAAATAAATAAAAACTTTTAAATTGAATATTATTTTTTATATTTTCTTAGTGCCTTCAGTAACTAATTGTGTAAGGGAATTTATTTAATAAATCAGCAATAATGACTTGTTTAAAACGTTATTAAATCTTGTAACAACTTTAGACCTACTGAGAATCAAAAGGAACTTTAAAAGAAAAAGCTTGAGAACCACTATCATTAAGTATATATTTTGATATTTTAATGGTTTTTTAATGTTATACATATTTGTCACCATTCCAAACAAATATAATTTTATCAGGGAGGATTTGAAATTAGTTCATAGTTATTATTCATCCTAGCAACACACACAATTTTTATGCATAGTGATTAGTTGTATATTTTTATTATTCTATATAATTATTTAAAGCATTACCCCATTAATTTTGATTAATATCTTTCAACTTTAATTTAGATGTAACAATAATAATAATAATTAATGAAAAATTTACTTCCTAATTAGTTTTTTATTGTCAAGCATTTAATTTTTTTATGTCTTTATTTGAATTGACTTTATTCGTTTAGAGAAGTTACATATGTAGAAATATCTAAATAAACATTATAGTTTAAAATTAAATCCCTTGACAAATATCAAACATCAATTAATAGTCCATTGGTAACTTATCTCATTTCATAGAACAATTGTATGAAATCGATTAAAGGAACTGGTAGAATTTTTAAAATAATATTTAAAAAAGAAAAATAAATTAAACTTTTACATCTCGAATGAGCAAACTCCCTGGCACGAGTTTTTGAAGGCAAACTTGAAAAATTTACAATTTAATCTTTTAATAACCATGTTCATTTTTTTTTTTTTTTTGTATTTAATTTAAAAAACATGGGATTAATAAATAATTTAAAACAACATTTACAACATAAGTGTAAAAAAAAAGGCTTAGGCTTGATTTGAGGTTCCAAAAAATTAAAAATATTTTGTTATATGTCCCATAGTTATTCAAAAATTACGAGTTCTTATTATATTTTTCTCAATTACGCAGGAACAACTTAAAAATAATCCAAAAATAAACAAATAACTTTATTGATTAAATAATATTTTATCAGAAAATATGGGTTTTACTGTTTGTTTTTTATGTCAACATAAAGAATAAGTTCCAAGGTAAATCAAAAAGTGAGATTAAATTTATTTCTATTTATAAAAAATAAAATTGATATAAGTTTAAAAAATGTTGTTTCAAAATTCAAAAAAAAAAAATATAAAAATTATAAAATGACATTCAATATTTTAAGTTTATCATTGAATCAAGTGAAAAATTCTGTCGAAGAAGTAGATTTTTGTATTAAAAATCCAATAAGCATTTATATACATTAATTTTTCAAAGAAAAAATATTTTACAAGTTGTTCATACAAACAATTTTTATTTTTTTATTTAATAATTAATATAACACTGCTTTGGCAATTATATTTTTTTATATGGAGATCTTTTCAATGAAAGAAAGAAAATGAACAATACAGCGTTATTTTATAGGATTTTTTTTTTTTTTGCAAAACATCAAGTTTATCATTGACAAGCAAAAAAGATTTAAGCTTCACAGTTATGATTTTGATACAAAAATTTGCAAAAGTTATTCTATAAATTAATAGTAAATAATTATATAAATGCTTTGAAAAACTTTACTTTTATATAAATTACCCTTGTTTTTAATATTTTAAGTAAAAAATGTTTTATGATTACTTTATTGAAGCTGATTTTTCTTTTCTTTTTTTTTTTTTGTATTATCATGTGCATAAATGGTATAATACATTTGTATCTGTTTGAATTGATATTTCTTTCAATTCCAAATAAAGCACGAACTCAACATAATTCCATGATGAATACAAAGCCAAAATATGAATAGCCTTAATATTGTACAAATGCAAATGACAAAGACGTTCCCACGATAGCATTAATAGTTAAGTATACGTAGCACATTGAACATATATGCAATTTGGCAAATTTCAATTCTCTTAAGGCAGTTGTAATAGTTTTTTTTTTTTTTTTTTTCTTAAGGACACATTTTCTTTGGACTGAAGACCCTTTTTTGAGTTTACTGTCAAATTCATCTCATTAAAAAGAAACATTCCATAAAAACAAATATATAATTAATAATATTATTATTTAAGTGATCCTTTGATGTTCTGTGGGAAAATAAAGTATCCCCCGGAAGAGGTCTAAATGATTGGTTCTCTCATGATTCGAGACATGCTACCGTTCAGTGGATATTGGTTTTTATTGCAGGATCCATTTATTTCCATGAATTGAGTTGATTTTACATGTACTACATACATTCATAATTATGTACGTTGTATTAAAAAAGGTAATAAAATGTCAAATATCATGACGTTCAACTCCTAACAAAGTCAATTATGTACCCACATACTGCGAGCTCATACTATTTATTTTGATATGTAACAGGTATTTAGGGTTGTAATAGGTATAAATACATATATGTTATTTAAACTTGGTATTTTTTTTTTAAATTTAATTTTTTGGTTGACAGACTTTGTTTTATATTAAAAGTGAGACTTTATTATTATTCATTCTTATAAGAACAGAATATGTATGTATAATTTTGTACTTATATATATATATATATACTACATAGATATTGAGTCAAAGATACTTACAAAACTACATACAAACTATAAACTTTATTCTTCCCATTTCTTATTCAAGGACAAAAGTGTGCTACTAACAATATATATATATATATATTCAATTCATTACGCACCATAAAATAGCTCACAAATTATAAGTAACTTCTTTATACTATGTATGACTATATGAATGTCTATTACTTCATGTATAACATCTTTAATTTAAGAAATAAATAATGGAATTTGAATGTTTGCTTCCTATTTTACAAAAATCTCGTGCAGTTTTTTATTCTCAACTCAATAAAATCATTTATTATTGACTTTTATTACTCCATTACGAATGGCATTTGTTTTATGAGTAGATAAATGTATCACTTTTACTAGACATTACATCAATATAGGTGAATATCATACAATATGTGCATAAAAGGTTGCAAAAACAAGGCTTTAACTAGTATAATAAAATGAAGAAAAAAAAATATTATATGTAATATATATATTATATGTATATCCATATAACTTCTAACAGTTAACAATGTGCATTCATGGATTGTTCTTTATGACCAAAATTTTTGATGGGGAAATTATTCTCTAAAATATCGTGGTTTTTAACTTGTTCTTTGAACTTTTATTATTAGTTAAAATTGACAAGTAATGATTTGAATGGAAATATAACTGCAATTGAATCTATGTAGGTGTAACATATTTTTATAATATCAAAAATTTACTTCATAAACAAATACTCCTAAAATTATGTAAAATCAATGGAAAAAAGCGACTTTAAAATTTTATTGTACTGTAATCACAAAAAAAATAATAATAATAATAAAGCTCATGGAATTATAAGCTCAAACAAATATTTTGAGAACATGTTTCTGACCTCAAACTATCTCCATACTGTCAAACTACTGTTAATAATAACTTTAAAAAGACACTAATCTTTATTATCCTTTGCAAATTGTGCTCATTCAGTGTTCTACTTGTCTAGCAGATAGCTAAATTGCTCCCTTAGAGCATTCCACAGCTACAGAAAGCCCTTTTGATGAAATAAATTAAAATTAAATCTACATACCAAATTTATACATCAAATAAGAGATACAAAAAACTTCACTGAATATAAAGAGGAAGCACACTAAAAATATTTGCTATAAACAAACATTGTCATCAGAACTCTAGGGCTTACAGAGCCATTCAACAAGTCACAGAGTATAAAATTTCAAACGATCCTTGAACACATGATTTGATTCACCTTCAACATACATTTATCCACGAACCTGGATTTGATGATTTTACATTTGATTAAAATGGAAAGAAACAACTAACGAAATTAAAGTTTATTGAGAAAAGCAAAGAAAAATTATTCATTTTAATGACTAAATTATAACCTAAATACACATGTACACATTGTTTTAAATAAATTTAGTTTTTAGAAACACTTCAAATATCAGAACCACTGATTTGTTGCATCAATATAATCTGAATTTAACATTACTTGACAAATAAAAATTTTCTTTTAAATTTCCTCACATATTCTATAAAAGTATAGGGTATTTAAAATGAGACTCAGGTTATACAAGAAACAATGTTTACATAACAAATTTGTAAAGGGATTCTTTTATTTATCCCTATTAAAAGTTTTTAAATATGTTTATAATCAAAAATGTTTATATAATTGAAAAAACCTGGGGACAACCAAATTAATGCGGTACATATTAAAAGAATTAAATTTGCCTAAAGAGCTCTAGATCTAACAGAAAATTGTATTCACTTTTTTTATGGCTGTCAAGTAGATATACATATAAATGCTCTAAGTAACTGATTAGTTTTATTTATTCATTGTACTTATAGCACAATATGCCTTTATATATTGTCAAAGTTTCTGTTGATAAGGAAAAGATCAAAGGAGGAGAATTGTATTATTCCTTATCCTAACCATAGTATTTTATGCATGGAAGGGAAAGAATAAACCACTTTTATAATGTTCAAAGTATTTAATAGAAAAATAAAATATAGCCATTTAATATCTTGATAAGTTTTATTAAGCATATATAACACTAAATAAATTAATTTAATAATAGAATGAATTTATCTTCAATTTTTTATTTGTAATATGTTAAATTAATATTATTTTATACTCTGCAACAAAAAAAAACACAAAAAACAACAACACATAAGACCCCTTGAGAAATTGCAAAAAATTCAAAGAAAAAATTTGTAGTCTATTCAAAATATTATGTAGCTAACACTATTATATAAATTCCCATTATGCTTAGAGAGAATGACAGTATGTGAAAAATAACATAATGTAATATATAATTTTTTCAAAGCATCATTAAATATTTCACAAAATAAGGGACTAAAATATTGTATGCACTATTTTAATATTGTAACTCTAAGAAATATTATTCATTCTAAAGACTTGAATATTGACTATTGTAAAGAAGAAAAAAAATCAATTCCTTGAATAAAAGATTGAATATATTTGAATGTATAAAGCTGATGGATCATTATGACATGTAATTGCATGCTAAAGCTTTTATACAAAGACGGCTTCCACATAAATAACCAATTCTTTATTTTTTAGATACTTCCATGTTATATAAGTTTTAATTTATTGTAAATAATAATCTTCCTTGGACAAAGTAAAATATATAAATAGGATCATTTTAAAATGGTTTTATTTATATATTTTGTACAATTTTTTTGATCTATTTTCAATTTGGATATTTTTATAAAAATAGACTCTATATTAAAAATAGTCAAGTGCTCATGTTCATTTATCATAATTGAAATACCTTTGTTTTATTTATAACGCTACAATTCATAAAAGAACCAAAATAACCTTGAAATTTTGAACAACTGACAATCTTTACTCGCAAAATTTTGAAAATTGAACCACTGACTATAAAGAGTTTATTGTCGAAGTAAATTGTTAATGTTTATAAATTTCTGCTCGAGTAGTTGTAATATTCTTCCTTTTCTTATCAAAGTTTATTTTTATATAAGACAAGTTAAATTTAAAGCTTTTTTATATATCTACATATCCAGTTGTAAATTAGTTCCTTAATATAGAACTTAAAACGCTCACTACATTATTAAGGTAAAGTACTTAAGTTGACCATTTGAATTTGTTTTATAAAACTTGAAGTATCAATTATGAGCTAGAATAGTCTGTAATTGCCCTTAGCTTATGACTTATTTAAAGTATTTATTATTTTAAAAAACATTGGATGCTTAAACTCCAAATATAGATTGAGGAATTTCATTTTGTGGGATTTAAAAGGGATAAATCCATGTTGCTAATTCTATTGAAATGATGACGGTAATCTTGAAATATTTCAAGCAGAAAAGACCTAAAAATTGCATAAATTATGAAATGACTTTGTAAATGAATTACTTATACACTGTACTGTCAGTCTATGGCACACTCATTCCATTTTCTAAAGATGTACCGGTCCTTAATATGGGACGAGAAACTAAATTCCTGCACTAATATTTTCTTTTGTGGCAGACAAATGCAGAAAAAATAGGCTGCATATACATCTATGATGTCGAAATCATTGAAAAAAGTTTGTTTTGATTGTGATTTGAACGTGTTCTTGAAAATTGGGACAAAACCGGATAGTTTTGTATAATATTGGAACCTATGCACCCACCAGGATGATAGATTTATATATCGAATATTTTTGTGTTTTAGTCCCCTAATTAATTAAAAAAAATTGCTTAAAACAAATAATAAATCAATTTTTGTACCCATTTTATGAATAAATATTTGACAAAGAATGTTTTTATTTAAAGTATACGTGCTAAATTAAGATAATACTTAATTAATTATATAATAAGGAAACACAAATTGAAGTGCTTCTACAAACATGTACTGACAGCACAATAATTTTTTCCACTAATTAAAAGGTTGTTGTACACATAATAATAATACATGAATATTAATATTTTTTTGCAACAACGCTTTTTTACAAAATATTATGACCTTTTTTACTGTTTAATACATAAAAGCAATAATACAAAGGGAATAACTTATGTGTATATATTTTTAGGATCTGTCCCTATAAGTTTAATGAAATATTAGTTTATCTCCTTTCAAAATATCTATGTATTTTAATAAAAAGAAATAGAATGGAAAACCATTGTAGTATCACTACAATACAGAAATTAATTATACATGCATCGAGTCAATTGGCAAATCCATCAATAAATATTCAAAGCAATATATTTCTTTTGTTCAATTTTTTCTTTAGCTTATTCACATTATTAAAAGAATATTCAAAAAGGTTTGCATATTCATACAAAGTGAATTACAATTATTTTTTATTCAGTTAATAATATATTTTATAACTTATTTGACTATTAATACACATACCTTGTGTCAATAAAGTACTTGGAAGTTGTAGATGAAACATCAAATATTCAGTTATTCACCAATATTTATTTTGTCGCCTTCAATGCATCCCCTATTGGATGTTATTTATATATGCCAATTTCAGCCAATAAGACTTATTATTACACCATTTATTTATTTATAGTTAACTGTAATTATTTTCTACTTAGAAATTATTATTTATCTATTGGCTCAGACCTTGAGCTAAAAATTTGGTGCAACTTCATTAGTAATATCTCTACAATAGAACAATTTATTGTAATGTTGTCATCTTGAAGAATAAACAACCAAATTTTATATGAATAAAAACCCTTACTTCTATGTCACTAAGTTTAGTTTAACCCTTTTTTAGGCAATTAAATAAATAGTTCTTCAATTTTGTATAGAATTAGTCATTAAACTTCTATATTATGACCAAGTATTTCGGTTAATTATCTAAAAATTGACATCGGTGATAATGTTTGATTTATAATAAAAAACAAAAATCCAGTCATTATGGCTCTAAATGAAGAAAATTTGAATGAATATTGGAATGATTGATGGAATAATTATTAGAAAGGATTTTTTAATATAGTACTTTTTTTTTCATTTATTTGACATCATTTTACTAAATGATTTAGAAGATGTTATAAAAATAAACTAAATATGTTTAGTCATTAAATAAATAATTAAATTCATATCAAAAGAATTGAAAAAGGTGACTTACAGTGAACATCAATCATTCAAAAAATAAGTTTTTTTGATGAAGCATGAATGGTGTTCGTGATATTATTAATACATGTAAAAATAACTTTGGTTTAAAAAACCCCATATAAACTATTTAGGCTAATACATTTTTAAAGCAAAGGAACCTGATTTGAATCCTATTTAAATTAGCACATACTTATAAATTTTCACATATTTTATTTATAAAAACAACAAATGAAATGCAGCATGCCAATATAATGACAGAAGACTATAATTAAAAATATTTTGGTTAAAATCAAAATTAACCAGAGCTATTTATTTTTTTTTCAAAAAAATATTTTAATCTAAATTTAAACAAACTGATTCCTTTACCCATAATATTTTTCATTTTTCCTACCTTAGTCAATTATCTTATAAAAAAAAAGAGTTATGATGAAGCGTATTTTCTAACAATGGCAATAATATATTATTGCAATGTAATTAGCCTATCCAGAAAAAAACTTGCCAAAAAATAAATAAATAAAAAATCAGCACATACAATAAATATAAAAAAAACTTATTCCGTATATGAAAAAAAAATCTATAATTGAACATAAAGTTTCTTCATTAAATTGTAAAAAAAAAGTTTATAATGACTAAAAAATATTTAAACTCTGTCAAAAAGTCTTAATAATTGAGATCATTAATCCCTCAATGAAAAGTATTTTTCAAACTTTTTTGAGCATGCATATATGATTATTATTAAAAGAGTAATTTTTTTTGTATTTATATTTTTTGGATTTTTTTGTTTTTTTTAATAAAATACATTTAAAAAAAATCACGTTTCACTCCCCCTTATCAAACATTCCAAACAAACTGAGAAACACTGACTAATGAATGGGGGATAAATGTATAGGGTTAATTACAAGAGTAAACATTTCAAACTTTTCAAATTGCATATTTAACTACAATAGTACTCGATCACGAATTCGTAATTCGTTTTCTGCTTTTTTTGTTGAGTGATTTTTGTCTCAATTGAAATGAAGTATTATTTCACCTGAACTATGTCGACCCTTATATGTGCATACTCTATTGAGAAAAAAAATGTATTTCTCACGCTTAAAATATGTACGTTTTTCTCGAAAAATAATAAAAAAAACAGCGCGATATTCATACCCAAACCAAAATTAATATTTTTGGAATATTTACATTACTTTTTCTATGAGATAAATTGTTTTACATTTAGATACATGCACCCATATTTGATATTAATATATGTATGTACAATTTTGTGGGAAATAGGTTTTTTTTAATGTAAATTCCTAGTTATTTTCTCCATTAAAAATTGACACAAGCCTAATGCTTAAAAGTAGTTAAAAAAAGCCTCAAAAATTGAAAAAAACTGTAAATTAGATTTGATAAAAAAAAACTATTTACAGATTCATGATTGAGTCACCATATGTTACCACAATTACCCAGAAATTAAACCTAAAAGATATAGTATCCAAAAAATTACAATTTTGTTGACTTGTATTATTAATTAGATATGAACTTTAGACTTTCAGTTAAGGTAGGATCCACTGGCTATATCAATGAACTAATTAAATTGACCCATTTTAGTGACTCTTATATTAATCATTTATCAGCTTAAATTGTCAATAATAAGTGATATTTTAAAGATCTAATTATTATTAAAAATTATATATATTCATAATTTTTGGTAAAATTCGATAAAAAAAGTTTTTAAGTACTTCATCATTGAAAACCTAATATGGTCGTTGTAGCCATTTTGAAAATTATTTCTTCCTTAAATTATTATTTTTATACTTCTTTTGAAAATTAATCATAATATATTGTCGCCACAAACAAATAAGAAAAAAAAATTTAGTATGTAACTTCTCATAGTTAAGAATGATGATTTGCATAGCTACAGTGATGCCAACAATAGTCTGGCTTTTGTTTGACTTTAGCCCCACAGTAGGTATTTGGCATCAATTTCTAAAAAAAAATCATATTAGTTGAGCTCTGCTCTTTGATATTTTTTCCCTCCTCCCCTTAAAAACCCGCAATTTAATATTTTGTGAAACATGTTTATAAGAAAAATAAAGCAACAAGTATCAACTATTTAACATAATCCAAGGGGGGGGGGGGGGTAAAACTTTTTTGATACATGTAAATTATTATAACAGCCCCTTCCAACATAATTGAGATGAATCATCTTTCAAGGATTTAGTTTATAACGAGGAAAATACGACAAATTGCTTTTATTATATTTGTAACACGTAAGTAGATTTTACTATAAAAAAATCATTTTATTCTGTGCATATATGTACATAAATGAGTACATTCATGCATCACTTTTTTATAACTTTTTTGGGGGGTAATTTATAGGTACCTATAACAAGAGAATCTATAAATCAATTAATTCCATCATCATTATAAATTATATATTTTTAAATAGTTTTTGCATAATAATATAATCTTAACTTCATTGCAGTATAATTTCATTTTTCCTAGTAGAAAAAATTGGTAAGGCTCAATACTTTTCCTCAAAAAATTAATTATAAAGAGATGCTGGAATCTATATTTAGTTTTATATACAAACTTCTCAAGTTTTCGTTTTTTTGTCACCATTTTTTTTTTTTTTTTCAAAACTCAATATTATTTCATTTTGAGTTGCTAAAATCCAGAGTTATAATTGTGATTTCATAGCAAATGTTGTAATCTTTTGTGAAGTTACTTTAATTGATCCTTTAACCTTTCTTTGCCTTTTTTAAAAATATATTTATATAAAAAAACACACAATAGAAAGCAAGAAAATACCGATTTTCTCAAAAATGACTTGATACAAAAATTTGTTACTTTTGAACATACAAAATGTAGACTTCATTGTTTAGGGAGAAGTTTTTCAAATGTTTAATAATGAATAGTTTACAATAATTAGGCCAAACAATTAAAAAGTGCTTTGTTTTAATATTAAAAATTGCAATTGGATTCGTATGTTTCTTTATTTTTTTAAATTTGGTAGTTACAAATTTGAACTGCTATAAATCAAACTTATAAAAACACGGGGGGAAAAAAAGTTGAAGTGATTTTTGTACATATGTGTGTTGAACTATCATAAAATTAAAAAAAAATTGTGTTTTTCTTGAACAATTCATTTAAAAACACACACAATTGTACAACCAATACCAATAAAAATCTGATAAAATTAAAAAAATAAAATTTTTATTTAATTTAATTTAAACAAATTAGTTATGAAATCATTAAGAACTTATTTGATTTTACTCTTGTTCAAGAACAAAAACAAACAAACAGATGCTCTAAGTCATAAGAAAAATATGTTACATAAATAGACATAATTAAATGGTGACTATGTCCTCATTTAAAAAAATGAACTTTACAAGATACAAATGGAAATAGGCTCCTAATTAAAACCATTTGAGAGAGATTAAAATGCAGCTTGAGACTACTCGAGTTGGACTTGAAGTAAATAAACTCAAAACTCGGAGTCGAAAGGAAAATACTATAAATTTGACTTGGAGAGGAAGTTAAAAGCCTCATAATATGTAAATAAAGACTCAAGGCTTGAGACTCAAAAGATCCATCATTTCAAATTATATTCCATATAATCTGAACGCTATTTATAATTGCATATGACTGACTCAAGCCACAATTAAGTTTTTATAAAACTGCGACTTTAGACTCGACTCAGGCCTCGAAGTGAAACGACACACGACTCGACATGAACTCCAGCTCAAAGACTTAACTCAGACTCATAAACAGCTCTGACATAGATCTAAGTATGATCATATGAATAGACATACATAACATGTGGTAATAAATTTTTTCAAGCTACTCTTATGCCTAGGATACATAAACTGTATGATCTTTCCCACATTTTATGTACAAAGACAGTAACTATACTACAGACCCTTTTCTTTTTTAAAAAAAAGGAACTAAATTTATCATGCAATTAAATAGAATTGTTTATACATTTAAATGTACATGCGTTTAAGGAAGTTGTAAAACTTCTATTTTTGAATGAAGGTTCTTTGAGTTAAAATTGTTAAAAGAATAATATTAATAATGATAAGAGGTCAAAATTGGATCACCTTAGGGCACAAAATAAACCTTTAACAGCACAATATTGTTACATGAAAATAAGGAGTCTATGTATATTTTTTATAAAATGAACTTTTTTTTTTACGTAAAGTGCAAAAAATAAATGTATCAAGGTGATAGTAAAAAAAAAAGAAAGAAAATTAAGGAATGCATATCTATTGTGCATGGCCTGTTAGACGTACGTAGATTATTTTTTAATGTAAAAAGTCATTGACTCCAGGACAATAACCTTGAAAAATAATTTTATAGTTTATATTTTTTTTATACATATTAGGCGATAAAAATGGTAGCCACCATTTTGTCATCATCCATGATGACAAAAAACTCATCATCAATCCTTTGTAGGCACAAGCAACTACTTACAATATTTTGTAACAGGAAGGTTCAAACTTTCATTATATTCATACATAGATTGATGCACATCTACTGGCTTTTTTATCATCTTCCTCTATTAAAAAATTGAACGAAGTACCACGTAAACACAAATTTAATATATAAATGCTTATTCATTTGAAACTGATCAAGTGACAAGGAAAAAGTGCCTATTTTTTATAGTATGAATTTATAGGTGTACCACTATTAAACTTTTAGAGTTAATTTCAAATAAAGGACGGATGATTTTTGAATTTACATTATAGAGGAAACTGACAAGGAAAAAATGGAATAAATTAGTTTTTTCTTCTTGATATTTTTTCTTTTGATTTCTATTAATAATATTTTATTATTTTAAGGTGTATAGTAGAGGAAATAGCTCAATTTCTTCATATCAACATCACTAATTATCTTTAAACTAACAAAAAGGTAATGAAGGTTGCTTATTGTAAGCACATAACACCCGAATATGTAGCTAAGTAGTACGGTTTTCCAATTGCTATGGATTCTTGTGTTGTTATATACCAGAAATAATAAATCATCCAAACATTATTCGATCCATTACGCTTTTTAACCAATCATTAATTTAACCAATAACGTCTTCACATTGTTTAATCGAATTAAATAATCAAATTCTTGGATTAACACACCAAATTCGTGAATTGACAAATCAAACAATTCTCACTGAGTGTATCTACAAGGAAATGAAAAAATAAATCAATATTATTTATTGATAGATAGTTTTCAATCACTTTTCAGGATGAGAGAGGCTATAGTAATGTTTATTGAACAAGCGTTATAGATAAAAAAAGTTTTCTTGAAACAAGTTCTGACATTAGAAACTTTGGGACCATGTGAGAGAAAAAAACTATTCTTGTGACATGTTGATAATAATTGCTTCCAAATGTTGGGTAATAATTGTATATACTTTAATTGTATATACATACATATAGATATACGAGTATATAGCGATATTAAATATATCCATTTATTTCAGATTTGTACTCTCTACCATAAGTATTTATCCAGATAACATAAAAATTACAACTAGGCTTATATATATATGATGATGATGAATTTAAAAGTATTTCTCTGGTACAAATTATGCCTGCAGTCCAAGGACTATCTACAAAATCAAATAATTATTTTAGAAATTATTTGTTAAATTGTCTGATTACTATTTCATTGATTGTCATCAACAGAATTTGTAATACCATGAACAATTTAAAAACATTCAAATGTAAATAAAAAGTTTGTAAAAAAATCATTTTGATAAAAGTTAAATATAGAAACATATTTTGTGCTCAAAGTTTGTAGAAATATAACTTTAATTTTTAAAAAAAATAAAAATAACAAAAAAAACATCTGCACAAATGATCATTAACCACAAAACTACAAAGTTACAACTAACTCCTTCTTGTCCATAATTAGTATCATAAAAAATAATGCACAAAAACTACGTTCCTTTATGACTCAATTTTTTTTATTAAATACATAGATGTCCTTCCTATGCGTTAATTCATTTATAAATAAAGACTTTTTTGTGAATCACGAGTTATTTAACAACTTGTTAACGTGATTGTTGAATAAATGAATGAATAATTCGTTAAATATTTTATCCTCAGACATAAAGAGAAATTAAATGATTCAATAACGAATATCCATGTAACATTTTTTTTTTAAATGTACATTGAAAGACAAGCTTTGGAAAGTGACTTTGTAATTCATAACCATTTTTGTAAAGACCTATTCAAAAGTAAATGCAAATTTGGGTCAAAATAATGCAACTTGATTTTGATGTAATCATTGGATGTAAGTAAGTCTTCTTTTTTTTAATGTCCTTCAAAGATGAATTTACTATGATATTTCAGAAGTGACTTTATAAATCTTTTTTTTTTTTGTAATTAAAGTCGTACAATTTGTTGACACAATGTTAAATATTTTGACACTCATTTTATAATTTGAGGAAGGAGCTCATAAATTATGATTCCTTTTATCAAAAGACATGACTTCCTTATGCAATTAAGAGACTAACATAATTATTAGTAAAAAGAGAAAATCATTCTATATAATTTGCATCTAGTGGTAAAAAAAAAGTATCATAGCGCTACTCATTTCAATGATACATTGACTGCAGCTCTTAAAAATCCTTCCCATTCAAATCAATGCAAAATTTAAAGTGCCTACACATATATTTATCTATTGTTATTCCCGGCTCAACCTTGGATCATTTAGAATTCATTGACTTTGTAAGTAGTAATAAGGAAGGTAAGTTTTATGATTCAAGTTTTGATGACTAAATTTATTGTTTATCTTTGTTTAAATTAGGAGGATAAAAAGTTATACCATAGATAGTTGAATATTTGATGTAATTCCTTTACAAGGCTTAGATGGACATAGAGGTTGACTCAAAGAAAAAGAGATCTTAGATATTCCATCATTTATCTTCAAATATCTTTCATATTTTTTTTAGTAAGATTCATCATTTTAAGTTTTATATCTTTTTCACATAGTTGTTTTATTTTTTTGATCGATAGCAGTTCTTTGTCAAGAACCTGAAATAAAATAGTATGTACATATATTAGTGAAAATATTTTCAATCGATAGCGTTTACTTTGTTATTTCATAAAATTAATAAACTAAATTAATCCTCTAATTTACTTTATTTACAGATATTTGTGTACTAACGCCATGTCAATTATATACTTGGTGTAAAATACATCGAGTATGTTATAGATTCGATAGTTTTTGATAGTTTCTGTGATATAAATTGATTAATACCATGAATACTTTTTCCTATATTATTTTAGAGGAAAGGTTGAGAGATAAAAAAAGGATAACGTTAAAAAAATAATATTAATAATTTGGAAGATAAACAAAGTTACAATTTTTTTTAAATATACGCGATAAATCGAAAATATCGTCATACATCTTTTGATTCATTTAAGATATTTGACAAATTTGCTCTCACAATAGGATGCCCCTTCATATATACATAATTAATTATCATTCAATCATGAAATTAATATTATTTATCCATCTACTTACATAATTAAGTCATTATTAACAAATTAAAGGTAATTAGTATCTCTACTAATCCATGATCATGGACGTTGTTGATAAAAGGGGTATATGTAATTACTTTCCTTTTAAATACGACATTGAATTCATAAACTCAGCCTCTATACCGATTGAAGTATTTGTCATTCTTTTTTCAATCATACACTATGGAGCTCATTGAAAAAAGTTGTCAGATGCAAAAAAAAATAAAAAATGAAAATGGCAAATATATGTATACTTTATGTTTGTGCAAATATAAGAATCAATTTTTATTATTATTATTGGACATACATATCATTTCACTTCTCACAAAATAAAGGTAATAGCACAAGCACAATAATAGCACAAGGACAGGTAGGGAAAAAAATTGCCTCAACGAATGACGAATTTGTTAAAGGTTTATTATAATTTTATAGCTTATGAAATGTGAGTCAAATGATATTTTTATCTAACTTATGATTTATATATAATTTTATATTGAGTAATATCCCAAAGTGTACAGGTAATTGGTTTAAATTCTACTAAATTGCTACAAAATTAACATTTTTTTGTATTTTCACATCCAGGGCAATGGTCATTTTTATTCATAGAAATCCCTTGAAACGACAAAACCTGGACTGATTCGGACCTAATAGAGTAATTATGTTTTCAAAAAGCATAGAAATAATAATATAATTTGCAAATTTAGTTCTGAATATTTGTTTCACTAAAAGACATGCTCAATTAGAGAAGTAAAAAAAAGTAATTATATCTGACCTCTTTCTGTGGATATTTTGTACCTGAATGATATTTTTTTTGTATTTTTTTTTATGCTAAAGATTTGTTAAATTCCTTACTTCTCTTTTTGTTTATTTTTTGTGTTTTTTTTTATTAATCAAAGTGTCTTGAAACAAAAAATCGCATTATTGAAAATTTTCAAACTCATAGAATCTAGACTAAATGAAGCATCACTCTGCTTGTATTTTAAAGTTTGACACATCAAGCATCATTATTTATATGGTCATATCAAATTATCAAATATAAAATTTGATACCCTGTTAATGACTCAAACGTAGTATGTAGATTGTTGAAACCTTGTAAATTTTCCCGTTTTTAATAATGGCTTTATTAAAATCCAAAAGCTACTTTTTTTTCATTTAAATATGCAACTGTTTGGCCTTGTTCATTTAATACAAGTTAAAGCTAAAGATTGATCTTCATCGTGTTGTACATGTTCTGAACAAACAAATATGGAAGTACATAGGGTAATATTTCCGTAAACTTGACCCTTATTTGATCATATATTTCTTCATGATAGAGCATGTTTCAAGCGTGAAAAAAATATGCTAAGAATGAAGGAGGCAAAGAATAAGTCATCCATTAACAATGAAATAAATAATACATGAGCATCTATTGCTTTGTGGTCCAAAAAGGTATATCTATTATTATTTTTTAATGAACTTTTAAATGAAATGAATAATCTGTTACATACATATATACAAATTTCAATAACTAGTCTAAAAAATCTATTTGTGTCTGTTGTATACAAAGCTATTAAATAAAGTTATGAAATGCAGGAGTTAACTTTGGTAATATTTTTTTAGCCATGATACGACGTTTTTCCACAGGTTGTACATACTATATTATATTTAGAGATGTTACTAACAATTATGACGTATCTTTATTATTTTCCCTAGTGAGGTATACAAATTTTTTTACTTACTCAGTTTTCGTTGAATATCCATTTCTCATCCCAAGTCACAATACCGTCTAAAAAACGATTTCTTTGTTGCCTTTGAATGAGCTGCATGCAATTGAAAAATCATCTTTCAACGTCTCTCGGTTTCAGCTCATAAGGCACCCAATTGCCTTCCTCGCGAATAATACCCATGGATTTATATCGCACGGAAACGGCTTCTTGCGTAACATCCAATGATTATACAGGTTCCTCTAGTGTTTGACTTGGATCTTCATCGAGGAAGGCCTCCAATTCTTCGTGCTCGATTTTTATGGCTGTCCACGCTGAAATCACGATTATTAAAACGTCGAAACCATTCCTTACATGACTTATCACTTGGAGCATTGTCACCATAAACTTATACATTCATTTGATGCAGTTCAGCTTCACTTTTTTTCCAATTAAAGCAAGAACATAAAATTTCCCGTAAATGCTGCTCAATTACCACAAAATTTGATATCTTTAACAAAGTTTGAATGATCACTAAATAACATGATTAGCGAACTGGTGTAAAAAGTTAAAATGAGAGACATGATCGACAGTTGAAGGACACTAATAATTACACTGTTTAAATTTTAAATATTTTTGTAAATATATCATCAATTTTACACACGTGAATATCAACCAAAGTTTTAAAAATACTTGTAGGAGATGGAATAGAAAAGTACAACCTTTTTTAAAATTAATCTTAACAACATTAATTTGGGGTCTCAATAAAATATAGTCTGTTATTTATATAGTTCAAACTTTAAAATATATCAAGGATTCTAAATTTACTGGATTAGGCATTTTATTGACTAGTTAATATTTGTAGACAAAGAGTAAAACTCCATTAAACGTAGTAAGTGCTAGAATTGCAAATTCTAACTATTTTTTCATAAGCCATGTTTTTAGTAGTTGGCAATCTGTATGTATATAATATTATATTTTCCAAATATGTCATCATAATTTCTTCATTAATGAAGGGAGAACATGATTCACTATCCTCGTATAATGGAATAATACACACCTTCAACAAATAATAATAATTAATCAATAAAATGCCTAATCGAGCGAACTAAAAATCCTTGATATAATGTTATCTATTTGTGCTTACTTCTTCTTAAAAACTGTCATATATTGTAAAATTTCATGACAGCTGAAGTATTTGTACTCCTAAACATTCATATTGTCAGGGTTACCAAATCAATTATCGCTTTCTTTCTTTTTTTTTACATACTGTTAGAGTTTAGGGTTTACAGATCTCTAGTCATTGCTACATGTTCTCCCCTCAATAATTAAGTAATATTTGCAAAATAAATTTTTTTGTATAGATTACTAACCACAAAATGCATTGCATGCGAAAAAATGCTTAGGTTTTACTGCCCTACTTATAGTACATTTTGTAGTAATGCGTACGACTCATTAAAAAAAGAATAATTCAGTCTAGGGATGTGAAAAAAAGCCAATTCAAATAGTACACCTGAGA
Organism: Lepeophtheirus nordmannii; assembly: GCA_963680855.1. Classification (NCBI taxonomy): domain Eukaryota; kingdom Metazoa; phylum Arthropoda; class Copepoda; order Siphonostomatoida; family Caligidae; genus Lepeophtheirus; species Lepeophtheirus nordmannii. The sequence goes on along the minus strand of OY804522.1, from coordinate 28,055,166 downwards.
TGACGTCATCAAAGATATGGTGCCCTTGAGTAATGACAGTATATCTGAGGATTAAATTTGAAGGGAAGGTAATGTAGCTGTCATCATTTTGCTGCTTTACTTAGCAATGAAAAGAAGGGAATAAAAATTATTATGAACAGAAACCATAAATCAGCGGCTCCTAATGTCAGAATAGTGGAACGCGAGTCATTTGTTTAATACTTCCAACTCTATCCATCAAGTTTGTAGTTGTATTAACAAAATTTCAACAAATAAAATATTTTTAGAAATAAAATGGCTATTAATTGTGATATTTATACAACAACTTCAGGTTACACATAACATATTGAAGTGGTCAATATAACAAATCTCAATTCATCTATAAATTATCATTAATAAAGTTTTTCAAAATATATGTATTATTTTCAAATCCTTGTGTCGAGTTTTATTATTATTATAAAATTAGGTTGTTTATAGTGACTTCCAAAATGATGTTGTAATATTTTAAGCATTCTATAATTTTTTAAGCTGAGCGTCATTGAAGCACAGAAAAGTTAACAGACACAGTTTCTGTCTTGGGGGACGGTAGAAATACAAGAATTTCTTAATCTATCAGAAATTGTGAAAAAACTACTAATTAAAATACTTTTTATTTATCTTGACTTTGTATAGAAAGATATATGTTTGTAGTTTGGGTTCTTCAATTAATTCATGAGTAATGAGGAAGGGGGAAGAAATATAATGTATTTTGTTAAACAACGTCACATATAAATGCTACCTTAATTATTCAACTTTTCAGTGTTATTGTTTTTTAAACAACTTTTAAAATTGTTCTTATCGAAGCCAACTCCTAACAATTACTCTAAAGTGATTCTATTGTTTATCAAAGGATTTATTACATGTATGTATTACCTATGATTTGACTAAAAAATTTATAAAGATATTTTTTTCTAATTAATTATGCAATCAATTTAATTATTTCTTTTTATAAGCTGTATCTATAAAGATTTTAAGAACTTTAATTAGATGAAAACCTTGATATGCACATACATATATATTCTTTTAAAAAATATTTAGATTTAATTTAATTTCTTAACAAATTTTCTTATTAAAAAAAAGGAAGGAAAAATTAATTTCACTTTAAAATGTATATATACAATAACTATAAGAAAAGAAACAAAGGACTTATTTTTACGAATTGAAGGCACTTTTGTTTATACATTAAAACAATGCATGAGCTAAAAATTCGCAGAAAAAAAGAATTGAGGAAAAACTAATTACAAATTATATTATTATGCTGTCTGATCCGACGAATACTTTTTTTTCCATAATTGTTATGTGTTGCTTAAAATAAATGGCTTTTCATGTGTGCAACATGCATGAAAAATATATTAGCCACGGTACTATTATTATTATTATTATTGTTCTATAATATATTTCTTTCAATAAATTTAATTTATTAAAATATGTATTATATTTATTGCAAAACCTAGATGCTCATTATATGTCTGAACATTTTAATCTTTTTATCCAAGTTCATCGAATCAATATCGTAATTAAGTACCCACATACCTGCTGCACCTATTTAAACTTGGCTATGAGATAATGCTAAAGCTTTATTCGGATGAAATTACATTTTGATTCTTTTTAAATATTTTTATTCACGAAAGCCAAAATATTAAGATCTGATGACAAAATGATGATTAATTATCATTAGATTGAATAAATTAATATAAATTGTAAGATTCAATAAAATTCTTTTGTTTTTTATCATAGAAATAGAGAGGCTACAATTCCAATTATAAATGCAAAAAAAGAAAAGGGCTCATTTCAACATAATAATTAAGTATTAAAAGTAATTTTCATAGCATAAGTAAAAAGAGATGCCTGATCAGAGATGGTTACTTTTTTCACTTTTTTAAATTTTTTGTATTTATAACTTTGATTAAGTTACGCCTATTTCAAAATGTGTCTTCAAATACATGTTAAAATAAAAAAGATCACTTTGTATAAGTCACTTTTGAGCAGGATTTCTATGACAATGATGATGGGGAAACAAGAGTTACAATACTACACAACTCAATGAACATGGGGAAAGCTTAAAAACGTGTTGATCATGATTGTTGAATATATACTTAACAAAGCATACCAGTATTTCCCATTTTTCCAAAAAGCAAGTATCATGTTATAAAGTTTATTTTGGTCTTTGAATATTTTTGTTTATAATAAACACCATTGGTAGTAATCAGTAAAGTTGATCAAAAGTAAATATTAGTGAAACTTGTAGGTTCAAAGACGAATGAATAGCAGTACTAAGACAAGTAGAGGAAGAAGGGTACTTTAAAACCTTTTACAAAATCCTCTTGCGCAAATTCTCACTCTTGAATTAACACAGAGTTTCATTTCCGAGATTTCCTTATCAATTTCCTCCATAGAATGAATCACAATATTGATCTATATGTACATTTCCTCAGTATGAAAATTTGTTATGAGAAAACTAAAGTCATAGCTCTCAATTTTTTTCTCCGAAGAACAATAAAATCTTCAGCTCTTCTCAACATAAATTTGATAAATTTACTGCAAATTTTGAATCATATTTTATAATTGTTCTAAAAGACAATTGTCAACATTTGTGGAGCGATTTTTTTCCAATATTCAACTCAATTTTTCTTACAAATTTTTTTAAACACTTACGGAAATATACCTTGCTTAATACATTTATGATATATCCTGAATATTTTTTATATTAACATTTTTATCTTTACTTTTTTCCTAAGGTTAAACTGATATTTTTGAAGCAACAAAAATTATAGATGTGACAATACAATGTTTTTCTCACATAATTCTACAATAATGTTGTAAGTTTCGAGTTTATTTATTTCTATTTTGGGGTACGTTTGTAATCTCATCAGTATTACAAACCATATACAAATGTCTAAAGAATTTGTATGAATTCTAATTTTTTTTAGATCCATTTCATGACAATTCTCGAACATTAGTCAACAATAACGTGCCTAATGACCTACATGACATTTTATGGAAGTTAGACTTATATGTATATCATTGAATGTACTAATTGAAAAAGTGACTCCCCCTCCCAACTTTGTTATGACTCCATTAACAAATTTATATTTAAAACTAATAATTAATTATTTCTTAGACTTTAAATAATTTCAACATAAATATATAATCAGATATAAAATTACTATATCATCAAAGTTTTCATATTAAATAACAAAGAATACAAATCGGCTCTACAAGTCGTTGTAGAACTTTTAACTGCTTTCAGTCATTCTGATGTTAAATACCTCTAAAATGCAATATGACTAATATTACTTGTAAAATATTATACTAATAACTTTTTAGAAAAAGTATTTTGACTCAACTATTCTTTTTTTTTAGTGAATCCTGTTGTATTTTTGCCGAGAAAAGTTTTTATTTATTTACTTGATGGAGTCAATAACTTAGATAATATCTTAATCGTAGCAAAATACTAATGTAGTAATGTCTAATATTAGGGTATAACATTTCATGATAATAACTTTTTATAGTGGGCGTGGTATTATCTTTCTTGGTGTAGATATGTACACATAATATATTTCATACATCGGTACTTTTCTGTATCCTACAACTATTTCCTATAAAATTATTGAAGGTTATAGCACCAACAAATCCAGCTGGTGAGTTAATTTACTTTTTATATCTATGTTGATGTAGCGTATGTACACATAATCAAAGGGTTTACGGAAAGGTAATTTCATCACATTGTTTATAATGATACCTAAGTACCTATGTAGTGTGATTATAAATGTGTCTGTGTGTGTGTGTATTTATCATACTCAATCTTCATAAAAATAAGCCTTTGAGGCTTAGATTTGAATCAAATGACAGTCATTTTTATAAAAAAATAAATAACATGTATATATTATCCTTATAATGAATTAAATAACTACATACAATACAATTTAATGATGGAGGTGAATTAATTATATACACACATACACCTGGAAGTGAGGATGTCAATTGTCCGCGTAATTTTTAATTAGACTAAAAGTAATTAGGTTTGTTAATGTTCCTCCATTGAATTCTAATATTTCCTATCTACATGAAAATTAAAAATATATAGGAGGGTGAGGTGGAAGTGTAGGTCCGACTCGAGTTATGAAATTGATTACTTGATAATTGACTATAACCCTAGGATTTGGATTGTTTTGTTATAAAAGGAATTTATGCAGTAAAATATTATCTTTATTTAATATTCTAATTTGAAGGAAAATATATTTTTTAATATGAATTTTTGAAAAGTTAGCTTTGACCAATTATATTAACGCAAAAAAAAGTTATTTTATGAATTAAAATAGTTTTTAATATCTGGCTAAAGATGAGGCCACTGGACTTATCTAATGAAAATAAAAATGACTCAGACTTGATAATATTCGAGTCTTAAAAGGTGATATAATATATATGTCAATAAAAAATATTCACATCAAAAGATAATTTGTTTTTTTAAATCGTTGTTTGATTGGGTTAGAGCTCAAATAAGTTTACGGACATTGTAGCTTATTTAGTATCGACAGTACTGTAATATTAGATATTTACTGTATCCAGTAAATACGGTCTGGACTAATTTTTAAAATTATTTTTTCATACAGGACCAACAAAAGACAGTCAGAAAACCTAGTATAGAGAGTGAATAGAATATGTTCTCCAAATCTTGTGTTATAAAGTTTGAATACAAAAACCACCAGGAATTCAATTGCCCAACTTCAGGCAAAAGGAAATATTCTGCTTTACATATGTAATTTCTGCAGACGTATGATCACATGATGGCCTTGGAGTAAGTCAGTCTCGAACAAATCACTACTACTATGTAGTGATCAGAAGCATTTTGTCATAGTCTGAGATCACCCAAAAGAATTTGGAGAATTGAAACCAATAGTATGATTTTTCTTCTTTTTTTTATAAGAAAAGGAATGTAATTACATTGCTCTTGGTCATGAGTCATGACACACTATCCCTTATGGGTCCATGTCATTCTTGTTATTCTCAAGATGTATATAATTTTTTGGTTGTAAGAATAAAGACTGTTTGGCCTATTTCTTTATTTATAATTAAAGAAAATCTTGTTAGTAAAGACTTACTGAAATACAAATAGGTGGACCGTATAATATATAGATAATTATCTAAAGGGAAACTTCTTGGTATTAACTCAATAAATTAATACCAAAATATTATATAAGAACAAGTAATTAATAGATGTTAAGGATCTGGATCGGTCAAAATTAACCATTTTAGTTTTAAGCCCTTAAAGCAATGGCAATGAAAATAATTTAGTTAGTTTAAATGGTTCTATTTGGTTCTTTAATCTAAATTGAGTAGTTTATATCTTACAAGAAATGATGTATATGTACTGTATATACCCCCGAATAATTATGATCACTACTGGATAATTGTTTGATGAAATTATTCTATTTATTTTTTATAACTTATTAAATGCATTAATTCCTAAGTATTATTCATATGATAAATTTATGCATTTATTGTGGGTAAACATGTGATGCATAGAAGGAGCTCAAGGAAGAAAAGGATTTGACAAAACTGTACATAAATTAAGTTGAGATAATTACAATAAATTACATTATTATAAGTCACTTTTTTATTAATTAAATGAACTGAGGAAGAAGAAGCTACAAGGGTCAATATTTACATCGTACTACCTGGCTTACGGAGTACGGAAGTTAATTTTTATTTCCCTTTAGGATATCGATTTGGGACAGTTCAACTCAATTAGTTCAGCTGGTATAAAACCATCTGCTTTACCTTGACGCTGTTATTCAAGATTTTAAAATTACGTTTTATCCACAATATTCAAAATATTATGTACTTATTTCTCATAGCTACTGCTTCAACTGCCGATATTCATTCTGATATTGATATACAATTTAATATATAAAAAAAGTAAAGGTCGTAAGAGCATTGTTTAAAATTTTTTCTCGTTCAACAGTCGAAAATGTCCTGAAGTAGGTCTAACATTATCTGGAGAGCTGTTTTTAGTTCTAGTCGAAGATGTGTCCTGATGGTTCCGAACCGAAGAATGAGTATATATGGTTCCGAGTTCAATTTTCTATGGGTCTGATTCACGTCTGGTTCTATATGGATCTGAGTTCATGTCTACATATTCCATACAAAACAACTCAAATCTGAGTCCAGACTCAGATAGTACGGTATTGCATAATAGATAGCAAATTAAGTACAAATTTGAGATGTATTTGAGTCAATAATTTGTTAATTATAGATACCACCACTAAAATTATATAAAGTATAGTTGAAGAGTTAGAGGAGTGTTTCTTAACCTATTTCTTAGAAATAATACACTAATAATGCTTCAATTCAATGTGGAGTCCCAAGCCAAGTAAGGCTAGTTTCAATGCTTGTGTACATTTTTATGGTGTCCCATTACAATATAAAGCAGTACACTTCAAATAACATCGTGGATCACCAATGTGCCCTCGCATTTTGGTTGAGATTTTATAAGTTTGTGTTTAAATGACTGTAAGCTTGAGTTCTTAGAAAAATAACTCGAGTACTACGGATTTGACCAATTGTTTTAAAAATTTGTTAAAAAGTTATGAATGACGTGTTTTTTTTTGAGAAAATATATAAATATGAATTATTATCAAAATGATAATTCCTATGAATTGGAAAAAAATAGTAATAAATCGTTGTCAATAGGAGTCAATTACATCATTAAGTTAATTCTACTGTACATATGTATATTTTCAACTATTAAGGTTATACTTAATCCTTATATAAAATAACTAAAATAAAAATGGTCATTTAATAATAATAGTATTGTAATAATTTATGTAAGGACTTATTTTATTATCATTTTTTGGAAAATCTGTATGAATTAACTAAATGATAAAGGCTATTATTTCCTCTTTTAAAAAAAAAAATGACAAAATTGTTATATTAAACCGATAGCTTCTTTACCTTCAGTTGATTGATTGATGTCTTTAAACCTGTTTAATTATGCTCTGTTCTATGTACCAGAGGATGAGAGGGAAGCAATGCAAGGAGCAAACATACAATAAGTTGTGGTTTCTTTTCCTCAAAATTAAGTACCCAACGCATCATTACTCTTCAACTAATGTTCTTTAATTTTTATCGGATACATTTTTTGATTAATCTTTTCTGGGCTCCGATGATTAGTGTTATTAATCATGAAAATGTCCCACAAAATAGGAATCAAACAATGCATTCATCGTCACATTTATATGCAAATTGCGCACTAGAAAATGCATCAAATTAGTAACTGAGGGATTCAAAATAAACTCTTATTTACAATATGCTTCAATCCGTTTTTTTATTGATATAATAATGTTGAATTTTTTATTTAAATATTTCATTTGTTTTTTATGATATCACATGTCATGTTAATTAATTTTTTGTACTTATAAAAATGGATACATTTACAAACTTTATCATATGTTTTTAAAAAATGAAAGAAACTAAACATTTGTATTGAATACAACATGGTGTCAAAGAGTAACAGTGATGTTTCAATAACAGCAAATGAATAATTACTGAAAATTCCTTTGAAGTGTACGAGCTTTTAAAATTGATTTAGTTTGGGATTGATTATTGATAATCAAAATAGGGTAATAGGAGAAACATATTCAATTCTTGCAAAAAAAAAAAAAAAAAAATATGTAGGGTTATAAATAATGACATTGTACACGCTACCACTCAAAACGACTAGAGATGTCAAAATAACGTCACATGGTCTGCCAAGTTGATTTACAATTGCAATTGCTGTCCTAGTGTTAAATTTTTTGGGACATCCAAATCCACGGTGAAAATTCGCTATTTTCATAAACCTTAAACAAATAGGGTTTTTTATTTTTATAAAGTTGATTGCTTATGTCCCCAAGATGATTGACTTTCAGAATCGTGACGTCACGGACTAATATAATCATAGTTTTTTTTATTTCTTTTTTTTATGTTTACATATGGCTCTGGTACTTGATGGTCAACTTATCATCCAAATGTATTATCCACCATTTATCATTATGATGAATCATTACCTACTTTAGTACATTTCTAAATCAAATGGAAAACATCTTACTTATAATTTTAATAAATCATCCAGAATAGTTTTTTGAATGGTTACACAAATTTCAGCCAACTTTACTTTGTATTTATGTATTTAATTAGAATTATTTTATCAATTTCATACATAGATCTTCCTGTGCAAAAATTGCTTTGTCTGTCACTTCTTTTTTTTTTTTTAATTTATAGGGCTTTAAATAATTTATGATGATTTTTATTTCTTTGCTACTGTAAATAATTACACTCATATTTCTGGTATTTATTTTTGGTATATGAATCACATTCGTCCCACATGAGTTAGTTAGGATATATTTTTTCAATTTGTACTCATGACCGATTGTGGACCTATAATTATTTTTTAGAATTGTAGCACAAAATCAATCTTGAAGAAAAATAAACAAAAATGAAAAGTTCGAAATTTTATTTCCTAAATATAATCGTCCCTAAATTTATTTTCTATATTCTGTTCAAATATGGAATTCATATGCAAATTATTTGATGTGTTAAATTATGCAAGAATGTTAACTAAAGTTTGAAGTCTACATTTGATTTAAAGGGCATTATGGGACTCTGATATAGTTTTTCAATTAACATCATATTTTTATGTGAGGGACCAGAATTTTTTGAGATATTTAATTGAAATTTGCAGCACCTCCAAAGGATTAATCTGAGTGATTAAATTAAAATAAATGTAAGATAATTATAGGCTAAAGAATATTCAATGCTATATATTCAAACTCTTTTTTCCTTGCATTTGTATTAACGGGTCGCAATTAGGATGTCAACTTTCATCCTTAATAGTTTTGATCCTCATTATAGATAAATGAGCACATTACATCAAATACATTTTATTTATGACTTGTGTTTTCTTTTTCCTTTTGAGAGTCGAGGTTGCGAGTGTACAAAGAAGATCGTCGTGATGATAAGAGTAGCTAATATATAATATTAGCTTAACTTTTGGAATATGTAGCTATATTTTGTCTACTCTCTATAAGATCAACAATTTACATACAAAAAGAATAAATTGTTAGTTTGTTGGACTAATAGTCTCGAATATTAGGTATAATTGCAGAACCATACTATTCTGGGTATTCCTACATAGTTTTCTTTTTCAGAAATGTTTTTTTTTTTTGATGAACAATATGTGTACATACATAAAGTATGAATTGCCAAATATGTATTTACATAGTAATAGGATTTGATATCTTCCTCCTCTATTACAAAATATCAAATGTTTTCGTCATGTACTTAATCTTTTAAAACTATTTGAAATATATATAGGTACATATACATATATAAATACATAATAGCGTACTAAATAGCATTTACACATTTATATATAAATATATTTCGAAATAGTGAATTTAAAGTAGACGCAGATTTGCATATTGAAGAGGGAATGGGATAAGCTGAGTAGTATATGAAAAAAGTTATTAAAATTTAGAATTTATAGAGTGTTTTTTTTGGCATAGGAATAGTAATTGATATTTTTTTTTTTATAAGAGAGGGCATGTGGAACTTTCAGCAAAAAAAGCTTATTTTTAATTGTTTGACCCTTAGACTTACAGAAATATATATTTAAGTAAACATTTGTGGCTATAAAATACCATGGATTGCTTATATTATATTATATATATGAACGTTGATTTGTTGAACTAAAAGTAATCATTGAAGATATCCCTACTAAAAAACGAAGAGACTATTTTTTGAACAGAGTAACGTAATTATCATTCAACCGAGTAAATTTTGGATCTTTTTTTTTCTCTCTATCTCTCTCTAAAGGAGGAAGGAAAAAAGTATGCAATGAAGATATACTTGTGATGGGGGTAGTTTATACTATACAACTATGTTTTCATATCTCTAATTTATAGCAATTTATAGGAAGTCAATGAATTGTCTAAAATATAATGTATTTTTGATCCAGTGGTCAAGTGACTTTTCTATTTTATTTAGTGGAGTCATGGAGCATTCCCTCAAATAGTCAACGATAAAACATTTTTTTAAATTTTGAATTTTGTAGTTCTCATTTCTGATTATGGTTCGTATTTTGACCACCTGTTGTTGTTGCTTTTTTTTTGGAGTTGTCGTCATCTTTTCTTCATCCCAGATATAAGGGATGAAAATTCCGTTTATTGTTAAAAATGTTAATAAATATTTTTCTATTCAATATAGTAAAGACAATGCAGATCTCACAAAACCAACCCATGAGTCAAAGTTGACAATCCAAGAACTTCTAATATAATCATTCTTTCAAATAAACTATAAATTTTTACTGTAGACCAGTGGTTTTTAAACTTATTATTATTGATTGAAGGATTAATAAGGTTAGAGAATATATAATAATTTGATGTGTGTTTTCTAAAAAATTGTGATGTAGAATAGGGCACTGATTTGATAATTTTCTACCTTTCCTTTAAAACATATTCATTATATTACCTTCGAATTGTTTAAAATTAATGTTTTTAAGGAGCCAAGTCATGGTTGGTATTAGATTCCTTACATTTTCCTGACATTGCATTTAATACCTTCTATTAAAGTACATTTAACTGACAAATTGAATATTTATATCTAAAAAAAATTGTCTTTTCAACATTTGTTTCATTTATTATTTAAAATCAATTATAAGTTTTTGTGTTTTATATTCCTTGACTGCATATTATATTGTATGAATAATACAAATTTGGGTATCAAAAGAGCCTCTATACGTATATTTCGATTAATTTACTTTTACTTTTAAATAACGACACTCATTCTATTCTGAAAGTTACCAATGAAAAAAAAATGCCCTACAGTGCAAATTAATGGACTCATAATGAAAACATGACTCAGCGAATATCATGTCGATTTATGAAATTCATTTGAATTTTGTTATCACTACTTTTTATCATTAATCATTTATCTTGTAATTGGGATTCTGTATTTATATATATATATATATATCATTTCTCATCTAAGTTTTATTACGTTTTGAAAAAGAAGAAGGAAAAGAACCTATCTTTAGTCGTTTGCAATATTTATGCAAATTAAAGTTGGTGAAATTAAGGAATGATGCATTTCCAATCAAGATATATGTATATAAAAAAAATACATGTTAACAGCAAAGGTTTTTTTTTTTTCATATATAATGTTCTTGAAATTTATTAGAAAACTTATCGAGTGATGTTGGGATATGATTTTTAATACAAAAAGTTCCAAGTACTGATTTTTCAATCGGTATCGTGATTTTACATTTTTGGAAGTCTGCCATCTTGTATAAAGAAGCATCAACAACAAAATTAAATCCCTTTCACCCCTGTACCACAACAGTTTATATATATATATATATTATAACCCAAGATGAGGTTTTCTTAAAGTACTTTTGTGTTGAAATTTTTCACATTTTATTTAATGACTACATATTTCAATAAAGATGTCTTTAACATGGCGTGACTTTTAATGTCTCGTTCAGTGTGTGACATTAGTGCAAACGCAGTCTCGTTCAGATAACTTTTCAAAATAATTTCAAATAATATGTTCTTTTTAGAGGAAATGATTTATTTGCTTAGCAAAATCTGAAGTCAATAAACGCATAGCAGAAAGGTATTTTATGGGATCAATAGGTCAAAGAGCAATAAGAGGTGTCATTATTCACGACCATAACTTATTTTCCTTCTTGGAATATGATGTATTTATTATTTAAGGAGTGTGAGATATAAGTTTTCATTTGACATCTCCTTTAATATTTATCATTGTAGGTAGTAGTAAAAAACCCATCTAAAACCCTAATGTGTTGGAATTGACGTATTTAAAAAATGTACAAAGGTAATCAACTTTTTAAATGCAATTTAGAGGCAAAATCTACCAGGTGCTTTTAAAGATGTATCTGCATATCTGGTTACATAAATCATTAATTACTCAGGTGCGAGAAAAATATTATGTATAATTATGAGCAGTTTAAAAATATAATATTTTCTTCGAGATTTAAATGTGTCTTTGTTCAATGAAAAACAAAGTAAGAGCCATAATTTAAAATTAAAAGACAAAAGATACCTGTTAGAACTATAAATTATCTTTTTTTTTTGTGCTTTTGGAACGCCTTTTTTTGTACAAGAAGGTATTTAAGATTTTCTTTTCTTTAAAAGAGGCTATTCTTACAACGAGTATTTCTTGAAAACAATAATACAATAATTTAATAGCATCCATAACGGGGAAAAAAATAAAATAATAATGTTATTTAAAATATTTATACAAATTTATGATCAATTACGTTGCTCATTTTGCAACTTTTTTTCTTCTTATTGACAGAGTACAAATAAGTTTATTTTATTTCATCTTAATCTTAATTATATCTTTAAAAAAATGATGTAAAAATTTGCTAATAACAATTTATTATTTGTCAGTAAATAAATATACTATATCTAGTTAAAATATAGATAAATCTAACTAAGTTATTTGTGTTCCGCTTTTACAAGTTATTATGGACCATATTAATCAATCATACATTAATAACCCAGAATTAGAGTGTTGTGTATTTAGAGACTTAATTCTAATTATAAAAAAGTCTAAGACTCACGGTAGAGCTACATACATAAGTAGAAGCGTGGAGAAGGTGAAATCAGATGAAATTCTTCAGCACGCTACTACTTCGGTCTATTGCACTTTTTTTTTGTAGCTCTACCGTGAGTCTTAGATTTCTATTGTATTTTTGGTCGAAAATGAATGAAAATTTATACATTTAGATGGACAATTTCATCCTATTTAAGGATTATTATCGGACGTTTGACATCTCGTTTGAAAGCTGTGGGTCTCAGGTCTGTAATACGTTCCTTATTAATCAATTTTATGTAATATTCAAGGATTATTTAAGTACAAAGAATTTGGCCTACTACCGTCCCCTACGCCCATAAGAGTCCCTTTAGGTCAAAACAAAGACTGAAAACAAAATTTGCATTAAATACACTAGCAAATAAATATATTTTTAATGCACAAAATGAGTATCCTTCTAGGCATAAGTTGAAGTTGGAAAATGAGCCAAAAAAGCTAAAATAGGAGGTTTCGATTTCTCAACAACTATCGGACTCTCGAAAAAAAAAATTATACATTTGAAATCAACGTGCAAATATAAATAACTTTAATTATCCATATACCCCTTGGGATTTGTGTCTGTTGACCAGTGAAATTAGGACCAACTGAACTGAAACAAAAATTTGCCTGGTCGTATATTAGATCACCAAATAATAGTTCCAAAGTTATCTAAAAAGAGTGCCGATCACCTTTGTAATTTGTAAAATTTTTGTATTTAAAAAATATTATTATTTTCTCTTTCTTTTTTTAGGATCAAACGTCATCAGCAGACATGTTGTTTCATATGCCTATCAATTGTTGTTAATTCGTCAAGGGACAATTTTTTTACACGTTCGGAATTTTTCTTATTTGAACCTCTATGCTGATTAATTTGTTCACGAGTATGAATGATTTTTTATGAGAATTGCTGGAATCTTAATTGGAGTAAAAATCACACCTGAAAGAATTTCAAAGAAAGTATGATAATAGCATTGACAGACACGACTATATTTGTAAAAACTACTGATGACATTTGAATCTTTAAAATAGGAAGGAACAATAAATAAAAAGACAAGCAATTTACAGGCTGTCAACTGTCATGCTAAATCAAAAGTAGGAACTGTTTTTTTTTCTTCATAATAAAAACGTATTTTTTCCATAAAAAAGTATCATCCCTAGTGATACCATATTTGAAATTAATAGTCACCGAGATTCCAGCAACTTTCACATCTCTTTAATGAACTTATACTTGGCTACTCTCCTAAAAAGATTCAGACTTCTAATTGCTTCCTTCATACATCCTAACAACGAAACCTATACATATGTAGAAAAAAAAGCTAAATTATATTAGTGCGTCAAAATATTTTTTCTCCATCAATTTCAGTAAGTAAATATTAATTTAGCTTCCATAATTAATATAAAGTTCATACAGAAATTTAAGCGTGTTACTAAGAAAAATAATTGATTATGTTAATAAATAAAAATTATAAAATTGCTAACAGATTCAATGGAAAATGGTAATAAATTGATGAATTAGTTAGTTAGCAACACATTTCCATCAGTACTTGTACATATATATGGGAGTAAAAATTCACAGAAGCTTGAAGAGGAATAGAAAGCCATCCTAGATATATGTACAAACATGAAACTAGTCAAATTACATCATTATATCATATTCCAAAGCTAACAGCTCCACTTCAAACAAAATAAATTACTTGGCAGTAGTATAATATATAACGTAGGTACATATATTTCTTTCTTTACTATAAATGATATGTGTGAGAAAAAGCATCACGAAATTAAATTACAAAAAAGGAAGAAAATATTTTCATCTTTTTTTTCTGTATACAAAACTCAAGAGGAATATTCAAATAAAAAATTCATCTCTATTAAATGGATTTTTAAAAAAGGCATAAAAATATAATATATGAAAGTAAAGGATTTTTCAATAAGAGCGACGCATTTTCTTTTTTAAATAAAGTTAAAAGGGTTTTGATGCTTGAACGAATTTCTTTTTTAGTGTTGAAGTACAGTTAAGTATGGAATTCAATTTCTTTTGCATGAACACCAGAGGCCCATTTGCAAAAGTTAGTTTTCCACCACTTTTTCGTATAAATCCACCTAAATTGCAGGAATTTGGTGTGCAATATTTGCTTTGAGCTCCTCTAGTGTTGCTGGTTTGTTGCTTGCTTGACCAATGACTTTACATGGCCCAATAGAAAATAGTCTAAAGGAGTCAAATCGCATGAGCAAGACAAACAATAGACTGATCCATTTCGGGGAAGTAACACGTTCACCAAATTTGCTCTTCAATAAATCGATTGTAATATTTGCTGTGTGGCACCGTCTGGTTGAAACCACATGCCATTTAGGTCCATACTTTTATTATCATCAACAAAAAAGTATGGCCCAATAACACCACTGGCATGAAATCCATACCAAACAGTAAGTTTTTGGGACGCAATGGTGCACATGAAGCACAGGCTCATGTTTTATCCTGACCAATAGACGTTCAATTGTTCGAATGATTATGTGGACCATAAATTTGCTGCAAGCCTCTTAAAGTTGCCACGACTGAACTTGAATTTTCGTAGTAAATTTGGATAATTTGCAAACGCTGCTCATGTTTGTACTGCTCCATGATGAATTATAAGCTATTTGTTAGTAGAAATGTACAAAAAAAACCAAAAAAAAGTATGGTGTAGTTCGCCGTCTTTAATAAAATAAAAATGTGTCATGCCTATTGAAAAACCCTTTATATGTTTTATCTTAAATCCCTTACTTTCAAATTTATGAGCTGCCCAGTAAATTGTTCTGTTTTAAGTTTCTTTATTTTTATTTTTTGAAATATTTTATTGATGAATAATTCAATATTTGAGGGTAAAATAAGCTAATTGAAAAATGTATCTATTAATAGTTAAAGAACATGATTTGGTGAGAGTTATGACGTGTAGGGCACTTAATTTTGAGGATAAAAAGTTAAAAACTTCTTCAATGTTTTTTCTCAAATATTTAATATATCTAGAGAATAAGAAAGAAATAATCATTTTGTAGCACATGGTTACATCCATTCCGTCTATATAAATATATATTAATGAATTTTCCTAGATGATCACCATTTATTTCACTTATTTACATACATTTCCTAATACATTTTCTTACAGATTATGTAATAAAATTTAAACATTTTTTTTTACATTAAGTGTAATTTATTATATACTTGTTCCATTTATATCAATTACTTATATGGTCCGTAATTTATAATAAGTACTACACACTACTACACATTGTAAGAAAATCTAAAAGATTTGCGTAGTGCAACTTTTGAGATTATCGTTTACTCAACTTATTTTATTTCTTCTCCCCTGATGAAAATCAGCAATATTTT
Organism: Lepeophtheirus nordmannii; assembly: GCA_963680855.1. NCBI lineage: Eukaryota > Metazoa > Arthropoda > Copepoda > Siphonostomatoida > Caligidae > Lepeophtheirus > Lepeophtheirus nordmannii. Next base: position 28,039,145 of record OY804522.1, on the reverse strand, counting down.
AATATTTTTATATATGTATTTGTACATACACTATTTTTCCTAGCAAACCATCTAGTGAAAGGATCAAAATTTTGATGATAAAACGTTATTTTGTGCATGTAGAACAATTTTAGCAGATATATCTCAAAGCAATATATGTATGTACTTACAAGCTATCTTAGCAAAGTATCTAGAATGAACACTACTGCAGTATATTTTGTATTTGAGAAATTTACACCAAATACGCATACTTTATATACTGCTGGAAATATTTCATTTCCCACTGTATTTTTTATTTGCAATTTTTAAATTAAATTAAGATATAAATCAATTTTAAATGATATTAAAATGTATAAAAATAAAAAAGAAATAACTTTTAAGCAATAATTGTGAGAATAATAAAGTTAAATACAAAATTGTATGAAATATATTATAAAAAACTAATTTATTTAATATATAAGTTCTAAAAATATATCGGTCAGAAAATTTTGAACACACTCGAACTTGATGCAAATGCTCTCCCAACAAAAAATGTTTGTACAATGACGTCAACATTTATACATTTGAACTTTCTTTGAGGTAAAAAGTTGAGTTTGATCAATGTGCATTCTTCAGGGTTGAAATTGATACGGAATATTTGACCGATTTTGTTCGTCAAATTAACTTTTGAAGTAATTGTGGAAATGGCCCTACAAAAGTTCAAATAGAGGCACTTTGGCCCTTGCATGATTTTTTTCATAATGATTTCTAAATAACCGAAAAAACGAGTATCAAAGTTGTAAATACAAATATAGTTTAACAATTTTATATTATAATTAACAGAAGTCAAGGAAGTCGTGGGTTTCATTTCATAGTTAGATCGTTATTGTGATTGCTCATACAAATCCAAAATAACATATGTTTTTTACTAATAATTATTTATATCAGGAGAAACACTAACAGAGATATTAGAGAAGTAGTTAACAAGAACTTTCTGGGGTCTAAGAGAGAAAATGATTGGATGCAAAGTATTAATTTTATACCTAAATAATAAATAATATGTCGTTTATTCTCATTTTGTTAGTTTTATAGCATTCAATCAATATTTATTTTAACCTTTGGTCAGTCCAACTTCATTTCCAAACATGATTAGTTAATATGGTATTTTTTAACCCAGCAAAACATGATTTCTGTGGATCATAATACATTGTATTTGATTCAAGTTTTTATAACTAATCTATCTTTACTTATTGAGGAACATTTTGATTCTAACTTATGTATTGACTAATATCAAATTAATTATTGTAACATGATGAAACTTTTTGAGCTTTTAAGTCATGTGTCCATATTTTCTTTGTTATATTTATTTTCCATGCTAAGACAATAATCTTAGACCTGAAGTAGCTATCACATAGGGTAATGCGTAAGTACTTTTAAAAAATATATAAATCCTCCTTTTTTTTCAAGTCTAGTGATCTATCCAAGATATACGTTTTAGTACTCCAACAAAAAGAAAAATAAGAATGGTGGCGGGAGAAAAACAAAGAACCCACACTATTCAAACTAAAACTTTATTTTTATCTTGTGAAACTTTGAATTAAGGTTAGTAAATCGCTTAATAACCAAGTATATAATCATGTAAATTTTTCCAAACATTGCATATCTCTAGGGAATAATTAACAAAGGTATTCCAAGTTTTATGAACTGTGGGGTAAAAAAAAAATAGTTCATTGGACTAACAAAAGGTTAAATAAGTTTTTTAATAAAAGTCCTCAACTTTTTTATGTTCATCTTTATTGTCTTTTGCAACCTTCCATTCAAAAAAAAAAAAAAAAAAAAAAAACTCGGTCGTCAGTCAGTTCTGTTTCCAAGCAATGGAGTTATTCTTCATTTAATGCATACTTTATAAATATTACACCCTAGCAATACCCAATTTGAATTCAATCAATCAACGTTCAAAACACTGATGAGGGGGTGGAAAGTTAAAAATTGATGGATAACCAAATAAAATGTAAATTTGTAACTTAGTGTGATAACTTCGAGTTTTTTACGGATATGTTTTTATTATGTTAAACTGTAAAATTTAATAAAAATTAAATTAAATGTATTTAAACAATTACGACTATATGTTTATATAGTAAATTTATTAAAGAGATTTTTGTACCTACCGGGTGTGAGTGTGTGTTCCTTAGAACTTGTATAATCATCTTTTATGCATATAATACCAGAAAATTCCTTTATTAGGTGTTCTGAAGATTATGAACAGCAGTACAAATATACGTTTACATATATCAACCACTTTTTCAATTAATTTTGTTGCTGAACACTGTCCTACTACTCCAAATATTCACTCAAATTAACTATATACATACATTATTGAATCATAATTTGCCTTACGTTATGAATAAATATTATATAAATATTTCCTGCTTATATAAGTCAACAAAAATTTATGAAAGAAATGAATATTTTCTTATAGTTTCGTAAAGAAATCTGCAAAATCAACATTTAGGAAACTAAATTATCAAAATATTGGTTAATGTTAATAAAAAGCATTAAACATATATTAAGTAATAGCCTACTCTTTATTTTGAATCCCTTATTTATTAATTTGATCCACTGCCAAGTGCATCAAATGGCTTTCAATTTAATGATTAACAATCTTAGTCATCGGATCCCAAAATAGGCTAATTGAAAAACATATCTATTAAAAATTAAAGAACATGATTTGAAGAGAGTAATGATGCATTGGCCAATTAATTTTGAGGATAAAAAGTTAAAACTTCTTCTATATTTTTCCTCATATATTTAATATATGTAGAGAAAAGGAAAATAATAACCATTTCTGAGCACTTGACTGCATTCATTTCCTGTATAATAAAGAACATTGCTAGAGCATTACACGTATTTACATATAAGGATTTACATAATTTTGTGCAGCAATTCCACTTTTGTGCTCCTTAATTTAACTTAACCTCAAGTAAATTATTAATACTTTAGTAATTTTGTAATTATCGTACTTATAATGATATTTATGAGTTCTTGCCTATCTTGCTGGGCTATTCAAAAAATATATCCAATAGGAATTAAAGAAAAATGTATTTAATGAGTAAAGATCAGTAGGGAACTCAATTGTGAGAGGTGGAAATAAGTTATACTTTATTTAATGTTTGTTCCTTACAAATATAAGAAGAAGATCTTTTTAGAAAATCCAAGAAAAAAAAAAGGAAAAAAAAATACTTTATAATATTTCTCATCAAATTGCATGTTAATGTCCCAATTAGTGTTGATTGATGCAGCATAATTATTTTTGTTTGTAACAGACTATAAAAATTGAATACTAAAGCTACTCTTTTTATTTGGGAATATGGTTATTTTTTTAAAACCATATGATACAAATATCAACTTACTCTACCTATTTGACCATAAACCATTTACAGAAAGTTGTCATGGTAAGTTAAACGCACATTCTTTATAATGCTTCAATAGCAATTATAATTACACGCTATCATTTGTTATATCTGTCGTATCACATTGATTTAGAATAGCAAAAAAAACCACAATTTTTCATTAAAAATAAAAAAATAAATCCACCATTTGGCTATTATAGCTTGAAGGTAAATTAAGAAGTGATCAAAACAATATGTATTTCCTCATTAAACTTTTTTTTTCTCAGTTGTAAGGAGCTAAAAAAGGAAGTTAATTTAATTAGTCGATAGAATGCAATTTGGTAGTTATAGCAAATAAAATTACGTACGTATGTACATAAACGTCGTGTAGAAAAATCGATTTTGAAGAGGACGCAATAACAAAATGAGATATCGCTTTTTAAATTATGGATTTTCTATGTATTTATGATTTGTGAATGTAATTATTGAAATTCCACTCTATGATGTGCAATTTATATTGAATGGAAATGGTGAAAAGTAAGAAATTATATACATTGTCTAGATATACATAAATGGACTTTACAACATTCCATCCATAACTCATGTGAAAAAGGAAATATGGAGTTAATTGTATCATCTACTCATGCATCTATCATATATGTAGTATATTGCTTCCATGTGTTTTTAACGAATGCAATGTGTCAAAAAGTTGAGTACAGATCCGTGTTAAATTAGGTCTATAACACGAAGAGCTCGTTCTCAGGTTATTCCCCTCATTTAGTCTTCAAAGTCATAGGTATAAATTATCATTTTTTAATATGAGTCCTGCTTTCATAGCCTGTTCTATCTGCTCTTATAACTACAAGCCCTTTACACAGGCGTATGGAGTTAAGAGTAGCTTGAATAGCTTTGTAAGAATAAAGATATTCGTATCTAAACCAAATGTAAGAGTGAACTGTACATATATGCTGTTTATAACTTTTTGGGTAAAAATTACTATTTGATAAGCATTCTGTGAGAGTTGAATCACTTGTAGAATTATAATATAATGTCTAAGTAAGTACTTTTAATCGATAAAAACGAAATGAGAGTATTAAGTATATTCTACTATTACTAGTATTATAATAGTTAATAATTATAATTATGATAATTGGGTATTTTGATACGTGTAAAGGTAAATTATTAACTATTCACAATAATACTTTCTGAAGTATTCAAAGATATATTCTCCATCACTTTTTGTTACTCTTTTAACACTTGAGATATATAAAATAATTGAATTTATTGTCTCGAGTTTATTGTTTCATTGTCTAAATTAAAATACTCTTCGTTAAGTTGATATAAAATCTCATATACAAGAATATAAATTTCTAAAATATTATCCATGTCCTATTAGATAATATTTTTGGTATATTTATTATCATCGTTTTTAGCTCATTATTTAAATAATATTTGCATTTGAAATCGAAAAGCAACAGATTGAGTTAAAATAATCAGTAATCTACTAATGTTACATGATTATGCATATAACAAATTATAAGCACAAAAATGCATGAAAAGCATTGCAAATTAATGATATTTCATATGTATGTAATGAAATGTACATAGATGCAAATTTCTAAATTAATATGCATCAATTATTTACACCAGTCAACAAAAACAAAATCTCTTAGGTTTCATATCTAATTCAAGTAGAAGTTGATACGTTGATGAATCATTTAACTTTTTTAGTAGCAAATACGATTTTCAAATAAATTCTTTATTTAAATTCTTAAGTGTTTTTTTATAATTTTTGAGCAATGTTTTGAGTAAAAAAGAAATTATTAATCCGCATAAAAATGAATTTATTATATGCAAAACTGTATGCATATTTCAAATATGAGCTTATTTTTCATATAAAGTAATATAATTTTGAGGAAAATGCAATGTAAAGGTTAAAAAATACATCTTTAATTTGTTTTTTAGCTTTTTTTGGAGAAGAACCACACCTTGGTTTTTTATTTGTACAGACAGAGTTCATTTTAAACCTGAAAAGTGTGATGTTTTTCTACTAAAAATTCAATTAAAACCTATAATGTATAATAAAAAAAATTCTCAAAATCCAGATATGCTACAGATTTGTGTGCAATACGTCAAATATTTCAAGAAATAGTGGAGCCTAGACGGTTTTTGAAGAAAAAAAAATCTTGACTTATACTGATTAACTTCATTAGATGATATATTTCTCTGTTTATTCAATCAGACTATGTCATCACTTTTTTAGTATCTACTCCTAATGATTTCTAGGAAGGGACTTTAAACAATAAAATATGTAAATAAAGTATTTATATAGGTAGGATATCTACAAATTGATTTGAAATACTGAATTTAGATGTATCTTCATCCTATTTAACAATTATAATCTCTCAAATACTTGTAATAAATTTCATACCTTGACGCATATTACGAAATATGGGAAGCCCATAGGAGAATTTACATTTTCTCCTATACGTATGGTACCAAAATACTTTTTCAATAACCAAATCACACTTATAAACTACTTAAGCTATATTAATGACGCCTTTTTTTTCTTGCTTTTAAAATCAACTTTAGGCATATTACATTTATCAAATTAAAGATATGTTTTGTCATTACCAATGATTGATTAACCGTTATATTTTAGTTAAAAATGACATTTTCTTATATTGAGAGTAGATAAATAAAATGTTTACAAACGTGAAACGTAGGCCAAAATGGTACTTCTTTTATTCAAGTTGGATCTGAGATGTATAAATTGACCTGTCGCTCAAAGTAAAGAATACTTCCTTCACTTTGTGGCCCCTTTTACAGTTTACACAATTTAGCATTTGGTACTTTTTGAGACATTCAAATCGATGACCATTCTAAATAGAGACACTCCATATTACATATACTTTGATGAAAGCCAGAGCTTTCTCTATACTTTACACCTTTCTATTTTCATCCACTTAAGACAAAAATATATCCTATTTTATATGATTTGCAAGAATAAAATTTTAACACATGGAATTGAGTAATCTTTTCTTTTGGGTTTTTTTATGCAGGTGAGATTGAATCTCATGGCTTGTAGGTCCACAGTAATTGAATTACTTAATATGCTTATCTCTTTATAATTAAAGTTTTATAGTAAAAAAAGTGGTTATAATATACTAAGGTTGATAATTTATTACTTAGAACCAGTGCTGAAGACTTGTACTCAATGTTGAAAAACCGAAGCTAATCAAACTCGAAACTTGAAACTAAAAAAAAACATCCATTATTTCAAATTATTGTTAGTTAAGCGTCAATTATACTTTTTAAATTGATATAATTTTAATAACGAGGATGATTAAATCAGAGTCACACTTCAGTTTCATGAAGCTTTGACATTATAATCAAAATGAAAATACTTGCAAATGGACTTTGATTTGAGCTACAAAACTCGACTCAGACTCGTAAAAAGTGACTCCTGAACAGCTTTGGTTATAATTATGTACACCTCCTTCGTATTTTTTTTTCTTTCTCTCATGATGTCCTCAATCCTATACACATACAAATGTAATTCAATAATACGCGAAATAGATTTGAAAATAATTCCATTGTCTCCGTAAAAAAAAGACAAAAATTATAAGATTGCACTGATCAATTTATTGTATAAAACCTTGAGAAAAAAAAAAACACTATTGTGAATTTGTTCTAAAATAGTGCTTCTTATATCATTTTTTTTTCTTCATTACATACTTATTTATCATTGGACCACACACATACCTAGTTTCAGTCATGTAATTGAATAATTGATTAAGGAGTAAGGATTTTTAATTGTTATGTGCTTCTATAAGACATAGACAATAAGGTCAATAAAGAAGGAGAATAATTTCCAATTCCAATCATCACCCTGTAGATATATCACTCTACATTAATTAACGTTGGAAGTTATTAAAAAAATCTGATCCTTATTTGTGGTGTATCAACAGAAAAGTAATCATTAACCAAAATCAAGAAAAATGAGAAATTCCTCTCAAAAAACTATTTCATTGTAAAAATAAACAACCCAATCGACGTATTGTGTTAAATTAGGGGCTTTACATTCCAATTATTGGGATGTGTTGAGATAATCAGGAATGTCTTCTATAGTCCATTGTTATTTTTCACAATAGTTTTTAATTAATTGCCAAATTATATCTTATCATTCCTCCAGGAGCTCAATAATTTTCATGATTTGACAAATTATTTATTGTGGTTACGGAGCCCACCCTGATGTTGTCAAAAGAAAACATTTTTTTTTTTAATTTTGGGATATTGCAATACCCATTTCTAATTAAATTTCTGATTTTCACCTTCTGCACCATCTCAATTATGATGAGAGACCTGATAGATAAATTGTTTAATCCGTGTTTTACATATACTTAATAAATAAAAAGAAATTTTCATTCTTATTACTCCTCCCCCTCCCCCTGAGCTAACTGTTGAGAACCCATGATTTGGGGCCTTTATTTAATTTATCAGTTTTAATTTGACACCATAATGCCCTTTCAACCATAGAATCCATGCTATTGTTTCTTTGTAAGTCTGACCATATACATAAATTTAAGGGCAATTTGCGGGGCTAACAAAGGATTAACCCCAATAATTTTGACATAGAAATAGAAGAGAAGGAATTGATGAAAAATAAAAATGTATTGAAGGCTCATTTATTAGGAAAGTCGTACCTGCTTTCTTTTGTGTTGACGGGTTAAATGCAAAGAAAATCATTTAATTAAAAAATATTGTGTTAAGAAAACCCTAATTACTTGTTTTCACTGACGTCATAGATTGCATAAGTAATGAATCAAGAACGACGTCATGTTGAAGGTATAGTTGTTGAAAGTGCAACTACAAGTTCAACAAAATTGACACATTTGCCAAAAAAAATCTTACTTTATCTAATGCAGATGCTCCTACAAAGTCCAAAAAGGTTGATCTAATGACTTTAAAATGAAAAAATTAAACTTATAATCCTATTGATGCAAGGGGTTTATCCTAATAAAATTTGTGTATTTTATATACCTAACCTATTTGGCTCCAAAATGTCTGACTTATTGATGATGATGATGTCACTTGTAAAAAATACTTTAAATATATGAAACAATACTTGTGAATATTAGTATACCTATGTTATATACCTAATCTAACAAAAGGATTATCCTTTTTGATACCCAATGATCATTTCTTCATCAGCAGTGACAAAAAATAAATTAACATTTTATTATCGAAACATACACACTATAAACATTCAACGCCTCAATAAGTTTACCTATCCAAATTAATCCAAAGTATCAAAATTATTTAATGATATTGTTGATGTTTTTTCTTGTAATAGTTACAAAAGTATACGTAAGAATATTCTTTTTGAAGTTTTTACTTTAGTATGTATTGTAGGTTGCCAATCCATATGTAGTGAACATTAAATTTTGAATTTCTTGAAGGTTTTAATCCATTTTTTTTAAGTTTGTCATGTAGAGCAATGTTTATTCAAAGTTTTTTGATATTAAAAGGTCGCTCAACGCCTTCAAAAATCTGGCAATTCACTTTTCTTTTTTTTTTGAAAATTACATATTATTCTTTCATTATCTGCCAAATAAATTGGGATATAGTGCTTGTTAATTTATACATTTTTTAGTTGAATTAACAATCTTTAAAATGTATTATTTCAAAATTTCTCTAAAATGTATTTTTAGTGGCATTAAGGAAGAAAAAAGAATGAAAAAAAATAAATTTACCATGTGGAACTCGCAATATTTTCTTCTTATTTCTTTCATTTGATATAATAAATTCTGCATTATTTACAACAAAATGCCTTTAGAACGATTTCATTAAAGTCTTATTTGGTACTGTATAATAAAAAACTCTTATAATTTGAGATGATATACATATGTATTAAGACTGGTATGGTCAAGGTTGTATTGCAGTTGGGTTCTCAACAATCTTTACGGTTCGGTACTCATATATGTATTTATAATCAAATATTAAATATTTTGATATTTTAAAATTTTTGGTAATTATTTTCTAGAAAATCTCACAATACCAGTGACAACGGACTATGCCAAAAATATTGTCAATGCCATAAAAGATACAACTGAATTAGGCTGCATACATTCAATCTCTCTTCTAAAGCTATGATATCTCTAAATAGTGTTGCGTGTTGCAACTCCATGGTAAGGTAAGGAGAGTTGTAACTTTTTTTTCATTGAAGCACAACTGTCAGTCAAATTTTCAAAAATAAACAAATGTAATTAATGCTACCTCAATACAAATTAATTTACAATGTTTCAACTACTTATGATATGTTTGAGCTATACATCCCTAATTTATTCAACACTAATGGAAACAGATGTCCAGAAATATTCGGTGATACCGACGAATCTGAGTCAAAAGATATAATGTAGATAAAGAGATAATGATAAAATGCAACTCAGAAGTACAGTAGAAGGATAATTTAAATAAATTTTCGAAAGTTTCCAAGTTAGCTTCACCATACCTCGCAACTACAGATACGTTTGTATCATGCAAAATAATTTTTGGACAGCTGTTGATATAGTGATTGCAGATCGGCCTTGTTTATTAACGGAAAATGTAGACAAGCTCTTCCTTTTGCATTTTTTATATAAATTTATGAATAATAGTATTAAATAACCCGTGTATATATTAAATCAACCTGTTTGTTTTAGTGAAGTTGTGTATGTTTAGAAATAACTTATTTGTACAGAAAATAAATTATATTAAAGAAATTTTTTTGAAAAAACTTGAAAATTACATTAATTATCTTTAAAAAACATTTTACTATTATACCTTACCGAACCGTGTAACATAACGGCGTACCGAATCGAGGGTTTAGTGTACCGTCTCAGCTCTAATATGTATATCAATCTATTTAATATAATGTACTAATGTAATAATAAACTTAAGAAACCAAAAAATGTGGGAATATCCAATACTAACCTTAGAAAGGCTAAAATATACATTATGACTATAAATAAAATCCATCATTCATTTCAAAATAACTTTTATTTCGTATGATAGGGTATTAATAAAGATTTATTTTATATGTAAGGTCAAACATTAATACAATTTTTTTTTTTCTCTCTCTCTCATATTTCTACCTTTGAATTACATTTTTCATAAATAGTAGAATTATATATAATTATAAATATACATAGTTACATATTACATACATAGGTTATATGAAAATATATAACTACTTTATAATTTTGGCATATTTTTTATGGATGTGTACTATAGAGAAAAAATGCTGTATAAATCATAGCCACAATTATGTATGTATATAATTTCACATCATCTCCTCATAGAAATAAAAAATACACACTACCCACCTATAGGCTTAAAAGAACGTTCTTCGTATAAATCTGTATTATTATTATTATAAATTATATTCATTCCTATTTACCTTGTGTGTACCTATATATGTATACATTTAGGGGAGTCCTGGAATACAAACATAGAGAATCAAAAATGAAATGAAATTCATCATTGAATGAAAGTTACTGTTAAGGTATAAAACTATTTTTTCATACACAATACTTTTACTTTCTTTCAACTCATATCATTCGCCCTCATCAAAATCATTGCCTTTAGAAAACGCAAAGGACTTGATGAAGGTCAGTACGAAAGAGACAACACTTGAAATATGTGCATTAACATTCACACTCAAAAAAAGTTGTTCCTTCTTTATGAACTGTAATTTTCTGTAAATATCAGACGTGATATTGCAGCTGTTACATGATATGTATTCAAATTTATTATTTATGATATTATAATTTCGAACTGTTCCTGTATGGGAGAACGGTTGGATATTTCACACCCAAATGCAAATTTTCAAAAAATAGTACTTTTTGTAAGTACATTCTAGGGTTGTGATTCTCAAGATCAGTTAAATTCTTGTTTAGATCTTGTCTCTGCAAAGTCGAGGACAAGACCAAAAAACTAGGTTTAAAAAATTTTTTCCCCAAAAAAACAAAACAAAGAACCATTTCTTTTCTTGGTCTTGCGTGAAATGCTATTGACCACAGCATATTTACCTTCAAATTAATTTGACCTTTGATGTAAGTTTGTTATGTAAACATTTAATAAGTCGAAATGAGTAAAAAGGGTTATAACTCTCCACGGACTCCCCTATGTACGTCACTTGAAATAAGCTTAAGTACCTAATTGATGCATGCATTTGTACGATTTCTATGCTTGTAAAAGTAGAAAATAAATTTACCCAGCATTCAGGTTGAAATATATATATTATATCATGTATCTAATGATGCATAGTCTATATTGTCTGCATAAAGAAAAACCCAATTCGTATTAAATTTGTAGGTCACGAAATCAAGAAAAAAAATTATTCTATTAATTAATGATTTTTAATAATGTACATAGAGGAAATTGAACTTTGTAAAGACTTCATTAAAATTGGCTATTTAATCTCTGTCAGACTTATATATAATTTTTGCACTTATTAGGCATATAAAGCATGTACAAAATAAGTCCTCCGTGTAAGTAAATTCATACCTGCGTAGATCGTATACAGGCAGTAATTCGTTTTTCCCACAACATTTTATTTAATTATAACATTAAACATTTCAATTCTTCTAACCCAATGTGTGGAATCCCGTCCTTACTAATAAATTATTAACATCTTAATCCATTACTGTCAAATTGAGACTTCTTCAGGGTTTTTTTATTATTACTAAGAAAAAGTCTTAATTATCTGGTTTTTCCATCTGAATATAAATATATAAAAAGCAATTTGTAAATAACACAACAATACAAAAAATGTAAATTAAATTTTATCACAGAAAGTTTCATGTCGGAAATACTTAAATATCAATTTTTAATTGATTAATATTCATTTATTTTTTTAAATTACATATTTATTATATATATATTTTGTCAGTATGAGTGGTACAATTTCCTTTTTGTTATGGATCAAAGAATACTTATCAATTAATCACTCTGCCCAAAAAGTAAAAAACTATACCAATAATAATTCAAATTTATCTACATAATATATGCTTTCATTCATTGCATTATCTTCATCTCATGCTGTTTAATACAATATATACAAGCAAATGGTTTATGTTATAACTCATACACAACTTATATTTGTGACGCTACAGTGGCTAAGACGACATTTTTTATTTGTGTTATTAGCTTTAAACGATAATACAATTGTGGGATGTGGGAATTTATATTTTTTAAAGTGATTAACTGGGCTAATATTATTTTTATAGATGTATAAAAAGGGTCCAGCTGCAAGGCACACCCAAGATGATGTCATACAAAAATATGGTACCCTTGAAGTAAGGCAGAATTTCAGCCGATTACATTTGAAGGGGTGGAACGTAACTTATTATTTTGATGTTTTACTTAGGAATAGATTATTATTATTATTTAGTGGCATTAAAAATTTGTAAAGGATAGAACCCTAAATTTGTAGCAACTAAAGTCATGACATGAGATCTGAGTCATTTTTGAATGGACTCGGACTTGACTCGAAAATTAATTATTATGTAATCAATACTGATATAGTATAAACCTCAATATGTATTTGCCGGCATTGCACCTCAAAATGACTACACTTTTACACTTAAGTGAATCCTATAATTCATATTACATATTTAAGAAATACATACAATTAAAGGAAATAATTTTATTTAACCATCTAGTGGCTATTTTTTTTATTCAACAATTATCATTTAAAACTATTATAAAAACTTCAAACAGTCAAAAGTAATACATTTTGTAATCACTTAAATTTTCCCATAAAAAAATAAAATAGGATGAAACTTCATCCTGATTATCCCAAATATATATATATAGTTATATCAGAAAAACTGAATATGGATTCGGAAAATCAATTTGATTCTAATTTAAATTTTCATAAATAAACCCAAAAAAGTAAATTAAATTGATAATACGATGAAAATGTACGTTATAATTACAATTTTAAATATAATATTTCAGATACAATTTAAAAGGAAAAAAGTAATTATTATCAGGCAATTGATTACATTGAAACCGATACAGTGACTACTATAACAAGTCACTGAATCGATTGAATATGTTCTCAAAAAATAGAAACACCAAAAAGAAATAAATAAAAGAATATTACATAAAAATGGAATAATCAAGTTCTTGAAAATCAATATACACGTGAAGTCAATGCTTATCATGGCAACAATAGTCTTCAACTGGATGTATTAGGTATTTTTTATACTATCCACTTTTGAATGTTTTAAGTGGAATATCTTTTCGACTATTGTCACACTTGAAGTCCTTAGTCTCGTCCATTGTTATAAATCTATACTTTTCGTCAATTTTCTGTTTTACTTTGAAAATTCTGACTCGACTTAAAAGCTCCAATGATTGGGTTACGGGAAAACAAGAAAATACGGATTTACCGGCGTATTTCTCCATAAATAAGATGATGTGTATGAAAGTGGGATAATGCATGATACAAGAAATTAAACTAGGTCAGGCGTGAAATCAGATGTACCTGAATCATTACTAACACCATGTTTATTGAATGGATCCGGATTTCTCTTGAGACATCAGTGATTTTAAAGTCTCATGATCCGAAATTTCTTCGTTATAGAAGTCGAGAAATGGCATGGCTGGAATACCATCACACTCGTATCCATTGTCGGCGACCCAAGTTTCTGAATCAAATTCTCAGGCATTTTTTAACTTAATTTAAATATGGCACTTGTTGTTTTTGAGTTGAATTGAACTGAGTCATAAAGAAGAAAAAGAAAGAAGAAGAAGTTTGAAAAAAAAATGTTGCCAACAACCGTCCATTGTGTGCATGTCAGCTAGACCCTTTTTATACATCCTTAATTATTGTACATCGTAGCTACAGAACATTTTTGAGATTTTGATTTTTCACTGAGATTTTGTTAAAAAATCATTAACTTTAGTATTAAATAAAAAATACAAAAAACTTTTTCTCCTTATATTTCTGTTTATGAATTTATGCTGAAGTGACATATATATATATATATATATTTATTTATTTATTAATATTATCAATCTTTTAAAAATTATAAAAGTTTTGAAGCGTATTTCCGGGAAGAATAATATCAAAAACTTCTCTAATTCTCATAAATTACCTACATATATAAAAAGTAAGGTGTTTTTTTTAGGATCCAAGGCATGATTTTTTTAATACGATTATATAAATCACGAGTTTTATACTCATACGACTCTCTTAATTCTGATTTGTCTTACATAGTCATCAAATAAAACGATCTACTGGGATTTATTCATTTGTCGTACTCATACATGTGTATGTAGAAATTAAGTTAAAGTAACAAAATATCAATTCAACGTATGTTTTGTATTGTGGTTATACCTTTGCAAGGTCTTTAATTTTGTCATTGAACTTAATTAAATTTTAGTGTATAAATAAATGCAGTGGTCATATTATTGTAAATATATGTATACAAGATGCACAAATTTATTACAATTTCATGATAGGCCTTGACAATTCTAATTTATTTGATTAATAAGTATTCATAATATTATAAGTCTGTGTTTTAGGGTTACTATTGCTCCAACAATATAACATATAACATCTATAAACTGTTCGTAACACTAAACCAATAGGAGCCCTAAGCTTATTTCTTTGTAATGAGATTCATTATTTTATGGTAAAATTGTCTATCAGAAAGGAATTTAAAATGATGGATATTTGTTGTTGGCACACAGGCTGCGTTCTCTATTGCTGTGATCCCCAGCCTTTTTCTATCTGCGGACTGGTCAACGCTTGACAATTTTATTGCAGACCAGGGGGGAGGGGTTCAAATAATAATAATAAACGTGTATCCATTGCGTACTCATATGGAACTTTATTAGCACATTGCTCCAACATTACCATGCTACTAAACATTAGGAAGTAATAACTTTATTGCTCCAACAATATAACATATAAGATCTATAAACTGTTCGTAACACTAAACCAATAGGAGCCCTAAGCTTGTTTCTTTGTAATGAGATGCACGGAGAACATGTAGTAGGCATTGTAGCTTGTTGTCCGTAAAATCCGATGAGTCAATTAACCCCGCACAATTAATTATCTTTTGTAATTTTAATTTATACATAATATTTTCTTGTTTCACCTACAGTCTGTAGATGAAGTAGTGAGTCCTCCTTCAATATCTTACCAGACTTAGATAATAAATTAAACAGAAATAACTAATTAATTCTTGTGTGGTCCGTTACTGATTGATCCACGGACCAGTACCTGTCTGCAGCCCGGGGGTTGGGGACCATTGCTCTATTGCATCTCTTAAACTTCTTACTCCAAATAAAAAAAAAAAAAAAAAGACCCTGAATGAGTTGGTGGTACAAAAACTCAACAGTTTGAACACATTTACTAGTAAGGAATTGTTCAGAGTGTAACAAGAGCTAATTTATGTTCAACACATCCACGTTTAGAACACGAATAAGTGATAAGAGCCACGACCTTTTCCCAAGAACATACATTCGAGCAATTGATTTCTTTCTGGTTTTACATCTTATTAGTGTGATGACAACGTCAGTGGGTTGAACTCGAATCAGCTCTTGTTTCACTATGAAAAATTCCCAACTATTGACATTTTGTGATATTGTTCATTAATGATCGCATCTTAAGTGCAGTAGAAAGCTGATACCTGCTGAAAAATACATTGTAAGTAAATAATTATTTGAGCCAACGCAGTGTACAATATATATTCATTAATTTGTAGTTTTTTGCTGGAATGTGATGATATATTGATTTTTTTTTTACAATTATATTTATAAGTACTTTTGAGTTATATGTTCAAGAAATGCATTTATCATATCAAGGTAATGTTTTCATGATTAATTTGATTCAAAGAAAGTGTTTTTAGGTTAAAACGATATGCTGCTATGTATGAAGGTATTCATACATTTAACAATAATTTTTCTTTTTAAATAATGGTTGTCTAGCATGTTTTTGAACAAGTGGCATTAGAGAGATATAATAAACGTAAAAATAAATGGTACTCTGTAACGCGAAATTTAAGATAATTTCCGTGTCATTTGCCATAAAATATACTCATAAATTAAAAAATAATTTTAAACTGCCACTTTAACTAGATAATTAGAAGTTTGCTTATATAAACACAAGAACTAAATGCTTCATTTCCTTCTTACTCTATCCTTGCCAGAATGTAAATGGATAAAAATTCATAGCATATGGTTAGATAGCTGATTTATGTAAATCAGGGTACATATATATAACACATAAGTCATAGCTTTTCAGAATGTGATGAAATTTAGTGCTTCTTTTACAGGAAGGGTTTATTTTTTAAATGTTTTTGATGCGAGAGGGGGGGGGGGTATGGTCCATATTGAGCATTTGTTCAAAACTTCAGGTATAACAACAATAAAGGAAGGGAAGACGGACCCGTAACTATTAAAACTAAATTATAATTTGCTTGTTGATAAAATGACAAAATAGTTGTGTTTAAAATGATCGTATCTCGAAAGTTACTTTGGTCGATAATAATTGCTTGACCCTCGAAATGTTAGGATTTAAAGATATCCATTTGTATTTTTAAACACCTATATACATATAGTTCACTAATTCTAAATAAATGTCTTTGATCTCAATATTGACCTTGCAGATATAAATATAAATTTCTAACGATTATTTCATATAATTTTCTACGAATAATACTGATTAAGGTCGTTTATCCATATTTTCTTTCAGCACTTGAGAATACATGTCTCGCTCCAACTCTGTTTATAATAATCAAAAGTCATCTATAGTTAATTAATTTAAATAAGATATTGTTAAAACCATTACAAGGTTTTATTATCAATTATACTCTATAAGATAAGTATTGTGCACTGTATATATATCTATAATATATGCATCCATACGCTTATGGAATATCAATTGAATGATTGATGATATTATCAAACTAAGATTATAAAACTATCAACTTTTTTTTTTAAATTCCTTCATGCTAAATTATGTATAATTTATCAAATGTGTCATGATCGTACCAACTATTTCTTTGTATAGGTATTTTATTGGTGGAGCAAAAGTTTGGTGTAATCACAATTTTTTAGTGATAATTTTGCAAATACATATATAACTATTTGATTTTTCAAATTTTTTTTACTTTCAATTATTTATTTGTAAAAAAATATTTTTTTCCCAATTGTAAATGTAATTATTTGCAATTACAATTCGTAAAATTCCATTTTTTAAGGCATCTTTGAAGGAACGTAAAGTATAATTTGATTTTAATTGCCTTGAAATAAGTATGTAGGGATATATAAGCAAACTTCTTCAACTAAGGGACTAGTAATTTTTTTTTTACAAACGTGGGTTTTTATCTTGGATGTCTAAAGTATTATTTCAACGATTTTATGAGCAAATTTCACACACACACAAAAAAAAAAATAATTACTATTGTTTTGGATATACATAGAGTTGTGTTTTGGTGTAAGACCACCATTTAAAAAAAAAAGAAAACTTTTAATACTTAGTTGCTTTGGTCTTTGTCATGACCATAAGATCTAGGGTCATCCAAGGGCCAAGATTGAAACAAGATCAAAACCAATTTTGAGAACCACATGTATTTATAGATTGTTCTCACTGACGTCAGAGTTTGCATAATAAACCCAGTGCAACGCCATCTAATGGCTTTAATAATAGTTAATAAATAAACTGCTCTTTCAGAACAAGATATTTATTCTTAAAGCACTATAACATTATAAGATTATCATAGGAAGTATAAAACCATAACCCATTTGTACTAACAGTTACTCATACCTAACATAATATTATATGTACGTAAATAGTAATTTCTATATACTTAAGATATGGATTAAATTTGATTTATAGTTTTGTAGGAGTCTAAGTAGAACCTTTTCTACTAATTGTTTGTTTGATTATTTCCTGATGAGTAGACGAATACTACATTTTGATTATTTTGAATCCACTTCATTTTATCATTTTTCATCACAACTCCACTCATCATTCGAATATGTACATATATGTATACTAGATACATCACATTTATATTTAACTATAACAATAGATGCGGAAATAATGTTCTTTTCATATTAACATTTAGGCATATACATATTTGCTTTAAGTTGGAATATAAATAAACTCATCATTATTACATTAAGGGTAGTTAGACTTACTTTTATATTATTACATTGAGTCTTGCCTAAAATTACTGGCATCCGTTTTAAGTTTTTTCTTCATACAACTACAATTTAAGGTTCAAAAATAAGAAGGTCTGACAAAAGTGTTTTGAATATTTTTTCCCTGATGATGCAAAAATATGAAAATCAATTATTATACTAACCCTTTACATACAGATACATCATTTTATTTGTGTATATTAAGTTTATTTTACATTTTGGCATTTTGAGAGATTATGCAAAAAAATTTGGATTCTATAAATTCAACAATGGCTTTGCCATTGAGCTTGATTATTAAGAATCTATACTTAAAAGAATTTTGATTTCTTTTTATAATTATTTTTTTGTTTTGTTTACTGATGCATATAAAATGATGAGAATCTTCATATATAATTAGAAGACTGTTGCTTTAATAATTGTAAATATTTTGTCAAACACTTAGTGTTTAGATTTGTGCTGTGGTATTTTGACAAAAAAAATGAGAGGAATGCCAATAGTTGTGGAAAATATTATCTCAATGTAACAAATATTAACCAATTTGACAATCTTTGATTTGTTAAAAAATGAAATATAGTGTCATTCAATAAAGGTGAAAGGTTCTTTCTAAGCAATATATAAAATGAGTTATTCTATTTTTAGTACGAGGTCAAATTTTATGAATACAAAGTAATAAATGATGCTGTCATCAGATACTGAAAAACATTCTCACATCTTTACATAATAAGAATTTTTTTTATTTTTTTTTTAAACTGAAAAAATGTTTTTATACCCCTGTTATGGATACGTTTATCAATAATCTCAATAATTTTTGGCTAGGTAAGTCGTTATTTTGACATATTTAGGTTCAATTCACAATATAATCATAATTTATTGAATAATGTTTGTTTTTTTTCGGAAGAAAATCAAGATATGCACATTTGGTAAACATACATATATTGACTTGAGCCCATAAAACATCATCATTAATAACTTAGACGAATAAAACTTATTTAGAAGGAAAATGTAAAATATAATAATATCCTTTTCATAAGAAAATTCTGTTTGTGTTCAGTGTGTTGCTTACTTTATTGTAAGATATTTAAAAAATAAATCATGAACTATGTTATTTTTATAACTATTTTTTTTTTAAACTAAATGTTATTTTTCTTCTGTCAAAATAAGTAAATTTTATTTCATATATGGTGTCTGTACATATATTGACATTTTTATGTAAAATCTACTATAGCAAAAAAAAAAATCAACCTACCGAACACGCCTTAAATCATTTTCGGCGCAAAGTTGTAAATATATTCATATCTTACTTATTTATTAGACGCTTTCATCTCGCTCCTTATATCAAAATTAAACTTGAGTTATTAATATTTTGTAATATATATATGACGTATAGAATATAGATTATTATAAAAATTTTACATTCTATGTAGATAATTATTAAATGTATACATTGTATGAACAAATAATAGAATGTAACCATTCGATGTGCGAAATCATGTAAAGTATTAAACAAGAAAATGGAGCAAAAAATCAAATCCTTTGATATTACTCCAGAGTCATACGCATCAATTTTAATATGAACAGTCAACAAATGTATAGTTTTTAATTCAATTTTTAAAATAGCATAACAGCAATTCAAGCTCAAATTGTGAATTTGAGTACATAATTTAGGGCTTATTCCCAATCTTTGCTCTTCCTGTCTTTATAAGTTTGTTATACATCTCAATCGAGAGAAATGAATCATATTAAGTTATTTTTCCTTGCAATGTAATCCAAATATCTACGTGTGGCTTCCATATTCGATTCGATTAGTTGCAACGGATCTTAACCTGTACCTGGGTAGACTAAGTAACATTTATAATGTAAAAATTATTTAAGTATAACGTATCTACATATTTAACAGGATTTTTACATAATCGACGCCATTTTTTTTAATATAGGGGTAGTCAGCGAGGATTTCTAGTTGTTGTTGTTTTTTACCACCTTATATAAAAAACATAAAAATTTTATTCCTAATAATCATTTTCTTGTTCAATACTTTTCCATATTCTATAAGATTAAATTTTGAATGTACACATTCTATGATTTAGCCCATAGATTTTTTACATTATATGGTTTGTCCATGGAATGTAAACATTTTTTAATAATCTACATTTTATACGACATATATAAATATATATATATAAAGTTACACTAGAACTTATTTTGATGGCTACTAAAATTTACCGGCTATTTTTTAACTATGAATACAAAGTAGGGATACATTTGTAACATTCACTTATAACTAGACTATAATTTTATACAAATCACAAAATGATTCTGACTATACCTACCAAGAGCCACAAAAATCCTCATTTTAAGGTCCCTTATAATATATATTAGACATATAAATATTCTTAAGATTTATATGATTACAATGTAAAAACATGTTTATACTTTTTATGTATGTATGTATAATCCAATTAGTAATCTAAGTCTATTATGTAATGAGTTATAAAGAGAAAACAAAGGATAAACATACCCATTGATTAGTTATCTAATAATCACAAACTTTTGGACAAAGTCTCAATTCTTTTATTCAAACGATATCAAAACATGGCAAAAGTAATGAACAAAAATTGCTTGGTTAAAGTTTTGATTATTTATTGCTAATTTATTTATTGATGACAATGTAAATGACTGATATATGTGATGATATCATTGAGCAAAGTTTGTTCTCAAGTATGGCTATTGCGTCTGATACAGGCGTGTAGTAAGGATTTTGGCCATTGAATATGATTCTTTGGAGAAAAAAACCTATTGATATAATATATCTATAGATTCAATCAATAACATAATATGTAAATATTATGTGTTAATTTTTTTTTTTTACATCAAGTTATCCATGGAAACAAACATATTTAGCACCACTTCGTAAAAAAATAAAAATAGGTAGACCTAGTAGGACTGAGTAACAAAACATTAATATTCATTTGTATCAGCCATGAAAAATTAGATTAATTAACTTGTGCAATTTTATTTCAAATCTGGGGAATGTATCCTTGTATGTACATATATTTTCTGCCCATTGAGCTAGATTCAAATATTTTTAATTTAAAGCTACTGTAACTTTTTTTAAGATTGAAACAATGGATTTGTTTTTGTTTAAGGTCAAGTAGAGTAAGGAGCACATACGCATCATTGATTTCATCATTATTTTATCTCAATTTGACATGTTCATAATAATATAAATTTCATTATGATACTGAATCATTTCATTTCCTCGAACTGTTAATATGTATTACATGGGAGACGGAAAATGTTCCTACCTATGCTGTTGTTATGTAATTAGTTCCAAAAAACTAATTACAAGAGGGATATTCAATTTGATATAAGAGTAGGGAATAAATATCAAATTTTTGTGTCAAAATAATTTCTTAATTTATTCGAATTCGTGTGATAAAGCGACTCCATAAACATATAAATATAAAACGATTTAAATAAAAATGAAAACAATTATGATAATCCTAAGAGACGAATGTTTCCATTTTGATTTCTTAAGGCAATACTATTTATTCATTTGACTAAAATTATTATATTTCAATTCAATTACCTGTATTATAATTGAGAAAATATATTATTATCAAGATTTATTAAAAAAAAATTCAATTGTAACACTTCTGTGCTTTCATGTAGATGACTTCTACTGGATTTCTTAACTATTTTTAAATCTAGCTTATCCTTTAGAAACATATGAAAAATATGATTGGTCCGATCATACAATAATCTTTTCACGTTGTATTTCTGAATCAAATTTATTCTTAATTCCTTATTTGATAGAACTTGGCTTTTGTGTGAAATGTATTTGGTGTTTGTACTGTCACAGTCAGAAGTAACTATAACGAAGTAGCCTCATTGCACAAAGTTGAGAAAAAAGTAAAACAGGAATCTAAATAAGTCATAAATCAACCTCATTTAATTCGTAATATGTATAATAAATGTATGAGAGATCTAGGCCTGTACGATTGATTTTTATCTACCTACTGACCTTGATAGCCCTTTAAGGGGTAGTGGTGATATTAATTTGCACATTAACTATATTTGTAAGTGGTTGCTCTTAATAGATTTTATTTTTAACCATGTCAATCCATCAAAGCAGATAGATCACTAGATAGGGATTATATACTTTTATATATATTTTTTGGAGTATCCAACATTTCCATTTTAGAAATATACTAAAGTTATATTATTTCTAGTATCCTATTTTAAAAGGTTAAAAAATATTCGAATATCAATTTGGTTTACTCCCAAGTTAGATCTTCAACCTTTGTTTCTCCAAGAAGAGAAAGATAAAAGGTCAAAAAATAGCTAATGACGTCACTCTCTCTTTCTAACTGCTCTAATATTCTTTAGTGATTAGTTTGGATATTCACAATTATAGAAAATTTTTTTAGAGTTCAACAAATCAAAATTCAGAACATTACCAGAAGTAAAAGTAAAAAATTTAATTGGTAACAAAACTAAATAGTAGATTTTCATATTACTGGGATAATCAGTCCAAGAAATATAATTACTTTGTTCTTAGCCAACAGAGAATTTACAAACTATTTAAATTAGTTTATCAATAAGAAATATGTTGCTTCATCTTCATGGTCAAATAGAAATTATTTATCAGCGACTGTCCTCTCCACATTTCAAAAACAATGTAAAGAGCCTGAGTAGGAAAAAATGTCATGGAATAGCAATATTCAATGGTATTTAAAATAGGAGCTCCAAATAAAAAACTGACTCAGGCTCAGAAATGAAAAATGAAAATAAAGATGATGCTGATTATATGGCTAAACAAATCATTTTGGAAACTAAAGTTGTTGTTTTTTTTTTTACTTAATGATCATTTTTCTCATTTAAGATACTCCATAAATCGTCCCTCTTTTCTTTTCCTATTAATATTATGTCCCTGGTTATTCCTGCTCAAGATGTTTACAGTGAAAACCAAATTTATTGTTCCATTTATTACGTAGACAAAAAATAAAACTAATTTATTCGTAACTCTTCTAGTGAGTAGTAACAAAGTATTTTATCATTATTATACGTGACATTAGTAAAAATTTTATTCGTTCTCATAGTACATAGACAGTACATACTTGATTTATCCTTTTTCTATGATGAAATCATTAATAACTTAGCAACTAGATATCATTGTTAGAAATATTTTAACTTTGTATGTAAACAGCTGATTTTGGAGATAATTTTTAGTTTATTTATAGTCTTTCAAAGACAATAAATCATCTATAACTTTTTTATAGTAACAACTTTTAGTAAACCAAGGCATCTATTAGATGCATTGTGTTTTTAAAACCACATTATCTTAGACCTAGACTATGTAGAACCCCTTAAGGTATCGGTCTTTGGTAATGTAATCTTAACTATAAAATTAATTTAAAAAAATCAATTGTTTAAGTTATTGTTACACGTTTGTTTTGAAGTATCTAAGCTGTTTACAAATTTCTTTTTTTACAATATTGAGTCAAGTTGCAAGTCTTTTAATTTCAAATCTGTGTCAAATATAAAATCACAGTTTGATTAAACGAATGTGTACTCGAGTTTAAGTCTTGATTACATACGAGTCCCCTAACACTCTTTCAGTAATCATCGCAATTGTCATATAAAAATATAAACTACTCTTAAATAATGATACGAATTGATAAAAAGGATGGATGTTTCCGAGTCTCAAGCCTAATTCAATCCTGAATATTTTAACCCAAATAAGCCCAAATTAAATCGCAAGTTTTTTTCATTTCGAGTCAAAGTTGCAGTTTTAATGAGACCTAAGTGGGACTTGAGTTCGAATGAGGGGTGTGAGTTCCAAGTTCTGTATAGAGTCGAAACTGACTCAAGACTCTGACTTAAATCATAGTCATGATGACAATCATGCAAATTTTGAATTTATTGTTTTTCAAAAAGTAGTTATTTCACTAACTAATTGGTTCGAGCTCCTTGTGAGAACTAACTAGTTATATCACCAGGTATTAGTATAATGAACTTGAAACAAATAAGTATTTTTTCATGCATGTATTTATTAACACCAAACATAATTAGACGATATATTAATTAATTTATTATTTATAATATGTATATATTTGAAATTAGACTTTAAATATAGGAGTTTTTTATTCTTAAGAAGGCTATCCATCAACTTTTGATTCGACTAATTAATCATCATTAATACTTGTTTTGTCTTGAATATTATTGATTATAAACATTTACTAGAATTAAAAGTCTTTTTTGAAGTCCCATCCATCTTTACAATGACCCGAAACATAAATGATTTTCTACTTCAAGATTGAAATTAGTCTTATTATACATATACCGAAATAATTCAATGTCTGAAATAAGAATGGCAAATAGGGTAGATCAGAGTCAGTTGAAACACTGCTTGGTTGTTGTTTTTTTCAATTACACATGGGAAGTTTGACTTAAATACTTCAAAGTTTAAGATATAGCATACCTATATCTGTTATTATTGATTAAACATGTTAATTGAGTATTCTGGGTAGTATTTTACACCTGAATTGCTGTTGAATTCAATTTGTCAAATGTTGCAATTACTTTCTTAGCCATGGAGGATTGTACACCTTAATAAATCAAACTCTAGTAATCAACTAAGAAGATTACACTTAATAATATTTTAAAGTAATCAATCACTAAACTTTTCAAGATTTTACATTAATTAACCATTAATTTTCAAATTATTATTGGACATTTAGATATTTTAAGACGTTTACACAATATTAAATATTATTATAGATCAAACAAATTTACTCTACTTTAGTGAGCACATACACTCTCATACAACCCTATTTAGGACTCTCTAAACATTAAAAAAAGTCCAAAATAAACTCTTCCATGAGTTAAGACCGAATTACAATAAATTACATCAAGTAATCAATAATTCAAATTTTATAAGTTACAGCTAAAACAATGAAAAATTGACTCCGTTATGACAAAACTATTGTGGCTACGAGACAACTTTTCCCCCTTAAGATATCAATTTCAATGTGAGAGAAGACATAGAGCCATTCATTTGCCTACTAACTCCGTTTTTTGGCTTTAGGCTTGAATGACCTTAAAGAAATGAGGAGGCGTTGTATAAATAAATCTCTGAGACTGAACAGTTTTAATTAATGTGGAAATGCAGAATATTACACTGTTATATTTTAAGGATTTAAATTTCGATCAGGCACCTAAAACAAACACCTTTATCTCTTTACAAAAAAGAGGCAATGTCTCACTTTTACTCCTCAAAATCTGTTTTTATCCAATATCTCAAAGAAAAGTTGACAAAAATATTTGATTTTTTTAAAAAATATCATCATAATTTTATCTAATTGTTTCATCTGAAGAGATAATTTCACAATGGTTTTTCACAATTTGAGTATGATTACATATATGATGTTGCGAACAACACGGAAACCTCCTTGGTCTCAATTAAAGAAAAATGAAATAATATATTTTAGATCATTTCTCAAAATAATAGAGTCTCATTAACCAAACGATGTTCTTAAACTTTAGTTAACATTCTTGGAAATCTCAACATCCCTAAAAAATTCGACTATAAAGTATATAATTGACCCAAATATAATATGCTTATGAAGTTTATGAATATTGAGTCATTTTTATTTATAAAGTAAAATATAAATTAGGAATTTCTCATTTTATTCATTCTTTTTCAAAATTGATTTTGTGTTGATGCTTGTACATGCTTAGAATTAGAAAAATAAAAAGTTTTTTATATTAAAATGTATACAAGCAGACATATATAAAAATTAAAAAATTTGAATGTCTGAAATGTGTCAACCTTCTCAATAGAGGATGTTTGATGAACTGAAATGGTCGAACTCTCATTATTTGTTAATGATAATTATTAGACTTCAAACATGAAATACTTTTTGTTCTGCTTGCTTTATAATTTTAGCAGATTTGTTTCCCTAATTCTCTCTTTAATATCAACACAAACATTCCTTTCTCTTAGAAATACTTTTTTTCTTTATAAGAGCAATACATATATTTTATTTATATACGAAAATTATCAGAAGAAATATTTTTAGGAAACACAAAAGTCATTAATATGTTTCAAAGATTTCCTTCCTTTTTTGTTATGTTTTTTTCCATTGAAGTAACTAATCCATTGTTCTTACAAAACCTCTTATTTTTTTTTGGAAAGAGGGATTTTATAGAATATTAAGAGTTGTTACACTATGATATGACTATCAATCCAATTTTAATGTCGTACTATTCAATTGGCTGTTTGCATGCATAATTCAGCCATCGAGTGAAGAGGATTTGTATCAAGGGAGTAGGATTTTAATAGTTATTTATATGAAAATACTCTATTTAAAAAGATATATTTTGATTATTACGTCATTCGTTACTTATTGAACTAAGAAAGAATTGCCATGGATTTAAATATGTAATAATCCTTAAATACTAATTTGAAAATTAATATACATAGAATAGTGACTGTAAGTTGAATATCCTCAAAACATGGAGAAAGTTTTGTTTTATATTATGATTATGACTGACATTTATCGAGCATCCTGTTTGATATTAGCATTCACTATATGTATATTTT
The DNA here is from genome assembly GCA_963680855.1 of Lepeophtheirus nordmannii. NCBI lineage: Eukaryota > Metazoa > Arthropoda > Copepoda > Siphonostomatoida > Caligidae > Lepeophtheirus > Lepeophtheirus nordmannii. Next base: position 28,011,983 of record OY804522.1, on the reverse strand, counting down.
GTAAGGAGAAACCACGTGTTAAAAAAATACAATGAGTCATTTAAAATATGAGTCCAATCTATGAATCTACACCCATTACAAAAAGATTAACAATGGCATATGCATTAACAACTACTGTATAGGGATATAATGATGCTAAAAAATGCATTAATCAGTGATTTTTTATGCATGCCTATATATGACAACTTCACATCCATAATGTTCAAATATACCTACATACAAAAAATTTAGTGTTGAAATAAAGGATCTAATCATGCATGATAAACAAATCATGCAAGACAAAATATTAGCATTATTTTGATACTAATCTTGTTTTGTTTTATGTTTATATTTATATAAATAGATGCGTTGGTATTTTCAACTCTGATCAGATAATCATCGTCCTGAAAGGAAGAAATTCAGTCTTTTCCTGTAATTTTTTGTTCTTTGCTTATATGTATACCTCATTCAATCTCTCAATCTTTCCTTCATTAAAAATGGAAAGAAAATCTCTTCCAAGTGTGGAACTTTTCTTTATTTAATATATAGGAGACAATTAACTATTCCCATCTGTTCAAAAACTAGTTGGTGTCCAACCAATTCATGTTTAGAACACTGATAAGTGGCAAAATGAGTAGACGAAAAATTGACAGCATACAAAAAATGTATATTTTTGTGTTCGTAGATACTTTGAATTGTTATAAGTTTTTTAAAACAATTGCAGTATCTTTTGAAAATTGTACATCCGAATTCATTGAGCTCTTTAATGAATACTTTCAACTGGGCTGGTAGGTAGAAAAAAATGAGCTTGATGATAAGATAAATACTATTAAAAGGGTTTTAAAACAATATTATAATATATGCTTTTGTTCATACATATGTATGTATATGTATACTATATGTATTCGAACAAGTCACATGCGTAATAATTTTACATTCAAAAACACAAAACAATTAGTATGAGAAGGAATGTGTTATTTGTAAATAAAACATTTTTATAATTACATTTTTGTCAATATGGTATAAGTTGAATATTAAATATTTAGATTCTCTTTCATATGAATAATTTTAAATTATGTATGTATGTACTCATATACAAACAATTTGATATTAATGTTTCTAAACAATATTATATCCACAATTTAATTGTCTATACACTATATAACAAATTTTTCTATGTGTATATTAATACAAATTGTTGTAAATAATGTATCATTAGGCCCTGTAAAAAATGTGGGTTTTTTTCAACTAAATTTCCATACTTTTATACACACATGTATTAAAGTATCTCTGAGAGACATTTGCTTGGTAAGTGTTTTGAAATGAGTATCAGAAATGCTTATACAAATTCTAAGCAATTCTAGAGCCAAGAACCATATCTTTGATTCAAGTTCAAGTCAAGTTGTATGTCCTTTAATATGAATCCAAGTGGAGTAATAGGAAAGTGGCTCTACTCAAGTCTTATATTTGATATAAGAGCTCAAATCAAGTACCCTCTATTATTTTTTATACGAGTATTTATCAGTTTGATTATACAAGGGTCTGTCAACGTATATTTTTATACGTTTATGTTTATTTTTTGGGTCATTTTCAAATTTCAATTGTATAGATGGATAAATGGTTTTTGAAGAATAATTAATATAGTTCGAAGTTCAAGATGCTTGTGAGTCTCAAGCCCCAAGTTTATTCAAGATTGAATCTTTTAACATCAAGTAATATAAATCATCATTATGGAATCAATAAATATAAACATTGTCCCTTTTGAGATAAGAATCAGTTTAAATAAAAATATCTTGAATTATTCAATGAAATCATCTTTCTTTCATTAGTGATACTAAATTTTATCTCCGTTTCAGATATATTATTTTCAGAATCACTAAAAATATGAAGATTCTCTATCTCATTGAAGTAAAACATATATAATTTGGTTTGATGTTAGTTATCAACAAGTTTTCAAATGTTTGTAAACTAGAAACTGGAAATTGTCAATCAAAAGAGTGCATATATGTATTTATTTTGTTTTTCAATTAATACCAATGGACATATAAACTGGTAGTTATAAACATAGTATTAAACTTTGACAGTAGAGGGACTGCTCAATTGATTGCTAAGAATAAAGTTATAGAATATAAATTGTTCAATATATCATGTTTAAGGCTATTTATTGTGATTGTCAGGTGTCAACAAACATTGTTCGTGTATAATAATGCAACGTTTAAAGAGTTTATAATTAATTTAAGCTTCAAAATATATTTAAATATATTTTACTGATTCACAAAAATGACCCCAAAACCTAAAGTATCAAAAAATGATTAAATTGTATTTGCTAAAGTACCCAAACAAGGTCATGAATGGACTCAACATCCAAACAAATCTACATATGTATGTTAAACTTACCTATACATAATGAGACCCAAATATCTTTGGAAGGTTATGTGTGACATGAGAACCCGTTTTTAATTTGAATGATAGCGAGTCAAGTCTTGGAATATCTATTATTTTTCCTTCTTGTGTTTTACTCCCCAAAAAGTCAAATGCTCTCAGCTTAAACTATAACATTTATGCAAAAAAAAAAATCACATACAACTTCTTGTGACTTTAATAGGTGTTAATTTATATGAGTGAAAAATTTTTATGTTCACTTTTAGTTTACGAGCATTTTCCCCTCAAAGATACTGTTTGTAGTTTATGTACTCTATGTATATTCAACGTACGGAGTCACTATTACAAAATTAAAACTTTTTTTAATACTTTTTTTAAAGATGCAACTATTAATGCATAGTAAGTATTTGGTTTTATGTAATACAAGTAATGCATCCAAGTAGTAGTTATATGCTTAGATCAAATACATACATGTTTATAAGTATACATATGATGTACACCATAACTACTGACCTTCGCATTTTATTATTTTTGTATGAAGTTCTGCTTATTTTTTTCGATAAATATACATTTATTTTTATTTGCAACGAATTGCAATATATATGTACAAAATATAAAAGTAATTGCAATTTTATTTACTATCTCATAATTGGTTGATAGCAAAAAAAAAAAAGATTCTTAAGCAATAATGACGCCTCATTTAGAAGTGTGTCGAATGGGATGTCTTTCTACATTTTTGAGTTATGGAATGTTTGATATATCAATGTTTTGTACAAGCTGTAACTTCTTCAAGCAAGTAGATTATATATATGTACTCACTGAAATTTGTACAGGCATTAATATCTTATTTCGTTAAAATACCAAACATATAGTTGAATTACTATATGACTACCAAACATTAATTGATGAAAAGAACTAAACAGATATGGATTTTTTTGAAAAAACATACTGATTATTTGGGGGTTAAAAACCGATCACTGATTAATCGACTGATTTTCTTTCTTTCAAATTAAACTTGGGCATCCCAATAATAATAACCCATCAAAAGCACAAGTATTGTCTCTTTAATCACTATGTTATTATCACTGCAAATAATTATCAGCAAAGCAGCTGAGTCATTATCAAGATTGTGAGAGAAATTCCACCCATCCAATAAATTTTAAATTTTGGGTTAGGTATTATTTAATTGCCGATGCGGCCATTAGTATTCTAGTGTTGAGTTTTTAATAACAAAAGACTGTTAAAAGTGATGTCACAAACTTTAAAATTACATACCTTGATTATCAGGATCCAGAGTATTAATTAAGGGTGGAATAAGTTTCAGAAATGGCGGCACTGATCAGGTTTAGATTTTGAGTGTTTAAAAAATTTAAAAAAAAATTAATCTCATTTTTTTTGGAATTATTTTTATGTTACTTTGAAACACTTTGATCGTTGATCCTGAAAGTTAAACTGTCTCATTGTCAAGTTGGATTTATTTTGAAGCCCTGAACTTCACTTACAATTTATGTAAATATATTATGACTTTAATCAGGAATATAAGATTGATGATGAGACTCTGGGCCCTTGGAGATTATAATGTCAAAAATTAGACAATTGATATGTCTGCCATTTATTGAAGTTTATTATTTAAAGTGTTCCATCGTTGTTGTTTTTTCACTTCCTCAATCTTCTCTGACAAAATTCCAACTTGTACACAACATACATATGTATATATAATTACTAATAACTCATTCCAAATCTACTTAGTCTATTCAAGGTCATTTTACAAATGTAAAGCTATTTTCTCTATGTATGTACATCTATTTGTGTATCTTCAATTGAAGACGATTACTACCTTTTTGCAAAATATTAACTAATAACAATAAAAACAAAAATAATAATTGTCTAGACCCCCAACAATTTTCAATAAGATAATAAATACCCTGAATTATCCATACATGCACATAATCTAATCGCTGTAATCAATGTAATTGACCTTGCAGGAAATCCTACATTGATATGTAATGTAAGTTAATGACTACCTCTTAAGCAACACAAAGGTTTATTTTACTCTATGATAATGAAAAAAACGGATTTCAGTCTAATTTAAAGGAACTCAATGGGATGAATATTTTGTAATGTTTTTTATGGTTTGGTTTTGAATTCAAAATTATTTGTGCATTTATTTTTACTTAGTCACGATAAAAATAATATAAAATGAGCATATCATTCATGCCGATCATAATTTAAATTAAAAGTATGGAGTTAACCTTTTGACAGACAAAATAATAAATATTTTCTCTAGGGTTTTGATACAACTTAAATATTATACATATATGTATTTATGTAAATAAAGGCAACTAGGTTGCTCCAATATCTTAATCAAAAAAATATTTCGGAAAAAAACAATTTTTAAACTATATCCATCTCTTGTTTCATGAAGAACCCATTATTTCGGAGGTCAATTACTGTTACAAATCATTCATTTTTTAGTGCTAAGACTCTTTTTATCTAATTAAATAATTAAATCGAATCAATTTATTTTGAAATAGATACATATTATCTACATACTTACTTATAAGTATTTGAATGTGATAGCATTTTTTTTAAGTATATGATAAAAGTTGTTGATACTTCTTCCACTTACATAAGTGCTATAAAGAAAAGTTTCAAAGAGTATCTGTTATTACTTTATACTCTAACTATCGGTTGTTTAGTTTCTTTTCATGCTTTGTTATTTTAATGTTCATTTTGTAAGCATTTTAGTATATTTGGAGCGCTTTTGCTGACGTCACATATGACGTCACTTAATAACCCAAAGTGATATCATGATTGAGACATAGTTATAATATAATTATTAATCGAAATGGGCATATTTCTAAATAACTTTAAGTAAACTTCCATCTAGTACTTTCAAAATGAAAAAAAAAAAGAGTAAAAACTGCTGTATTTACTAAATTACAGGAAAGTTTGTCGCAAGAAAAATTCCCTTTAAAGATTTTAATGTAAATAAATACTTGTATTTCAAGATCCTTATTACTGAAAAGAAAATAATTCTCTCAGATTCAAAATATTCGCATATCAAGATATTTAAATCAAAGGACAGTAATATTATCTAAAATGCTTAATGATATTATTTTTTCTTGATTTTTTTGATTTTTTTTGGTAAAAACCTTGCATTGGTTTGTTTTCCTTAATTACAAGATTTTTGTAAAATACAGCTAAAAATATAGTATCGATTTAGAATTGAAAGAACAAAAATAAGTAGTCTATAAACTTATAACTATAAATTATTTTTCTGAAACTTGACAAGAAATAAAAAAAATCTAATATGTGTATTAAATGTATGAATATTGCATTTTTAGCTTTGACTACTTTGTAATCATTAGGAAGTACTTAAAACAAAGGTAATCGTTTCTATCAAATAAAAGGATCAACAATGACCACTTGTGAGATATACATATCTAATTTGCTTGTCTCTTGAAGCAATTGCTACTTGTTATGTAAAAGAAAGTAAAATGTACTTGAAAAATATGACGGATAAAAAACGAAAAAGAAAAGAGAAAAACAAGTTCTGCCTTTTTATACTAACGCCTATACGTGGAGATTTTCTGCAAATAAATTGATGGTAGATATGTATAGTATATAACATATATATAAATGAGCATATTTTGAACTGAATAACGGTCATATTATGGGACCTTGAAAAAGAGTACATAGAATAAGTAAACATAAACCTTATGCAAACATTGTTCGCTAAATTATTTTCTCAGGTATTTTAGAAAAAACATTCCAATTTTGAATCAACATCCCAAATATACAAAATACACAAATATGGAATTCAAATAATTTGTACCAAAAGAAAATTGGAAAAAAACATATATATGTATAAGAAAAAGAAAAACCGAATTTAGTTTTTCAATCAGTGGGTATTTAAGGAATGCATTATACATAGATAATTATGGGTGGAAGTATTTCGGTATGCAAGGATTATGAGTATTTGCTAATATGTATATAGATGAAAATATTTTTACAATGGAATCAATGTTTGTACGTATACATATCCACAACAATGGGGGTTCACGCCCTACAGAAATTAAATTAGTTCGAAGGCTAAAAGTATTGTTAGGACATATGGACCAAATACAAATCCTTGAGTTTATATATTTTATTTTGACATGAGGTAATGTGATCAAATCTAGACGGTGTGTCAAGACAACAGTAATTGAGAACACAGATAAAGAAAATGAAAAATTTCTATTACTGTAATTTATTTTGTAAATATTATGATCCATTGGCATATAATGTAATTATTTGAATCAATTATGATCTTGTTATTCAAATTTCTGGGCCGGCTAAGAATGCTCATGAGTATTGGCAAACGTCAATTGAGCTAAATTTTTAATAACCAATCTACAACACGTTATGTTCGAATATGGCTAAAGTTTGTTTTTCATTACTATTTTAAGTACCTGGAAGAAATAGAAGCCACCATTTACACACAAAGAGGATAAAATGTTTGTTTGTAGCATCAAATGTTTCGGACAGTGGTGTATATCCACGGACCAATTACCCAAACTGTTCTACGTATTACAGCATGCAGATTAAAGTAAAGGAAAATATTATTGAATCTATGTAAATAGCATTTTATTGAAATGGGGGTATCATAAAAAAATTAAGTGGACTGCAATGTACTCCGAGAGACTCAGATATGAAATCCAGAGTCTATAATCTACATCAGATTTATGAAACTTTATTTGACAGAGATATAACCTTTTAAATAAGTACAATTTTCAGTGTCTACAAGGGACTAATCACACTAATTTATTAAAAGAAAGAGAAAAGTATAATTTGCTTACGAGTGCATATATAATTTAGACTAATTTTTGTTTGGATTTCTGTTGACAGGCCAAATGCATATGTTAATAAAACTGATTTTATTATGAACTTATTTTGCTACTTTTTCTATGAATTTTGGCCCATTCCTAGAACATAGATATCTTGGCATGATCGCATACGTAGATTAGATTTCTTATACCCTAATAAAGGCCATTTTCCTTATTAATAAAAAAACGCATTTCTCTTTAAAACATAGATCAAACTAATGCAAGATGCAAAAAGAGGTTTCAATACTTTAGTAACCTGTTATTTCAATATGTACCTATTTATGCTTATCCTTGAGCAATTATTTGCTATTGCTAAAATTACGCAATTTTTTTTAGTCAGCATTGTACATATTTTTCATTAATAGTTTGCATTTTAGTTGCTAACTATATAATTGCAATTACTAGATGGTAAACTCAATTAATAAAATGCAAGACAAATAATACAATTGAAATTTGTAAAAAAAATAGTATAAAAACTAATATCAATAGAATAAAACTTTGTGTATCTTTTAGCAATCATGATTTTTTTATTTTAGAATCTATTATTATGATTTAAAAATGTTACAATATATTTATAAAAAATGAAACCATGTTGTTTTATTTTTTGACCTTCACCATATCAAATTTTCTAACTCTACTTAAATAACATTATTACAAAAACACTTATTTTATACTAAAAAACACGTATTATATATGTTACATATATTGAAAAAAATGTACTTATTTAAAAAAGTTTAAATTGATCATTAAAACAAAAAATATAATATGTTGTTCAAACAGTGATGTGTTTATAGATAGTAGTATTTAGTTAGTTAGAAATTTTTTTCATTAAAAATACAGTCTTTTTTGAGGACTTTCATAACATGCAAAAAAATGAACCTTTGAACCATTTTCAAATTAAAAAATGTTTTATTCAATCAATTATTGACATAGATTCATTAGAGTAGATTTAATTTACATTTTTGATCAAACATATACTATAACCTGTTACGATTATAACTAAAAAAAGAGTCGGACAATAAATTAATTTGTACATAAATGCACTGTTGTTTTTTTTTTTTTTTTTTTTTTTTAGTACCCCTAAGGGTACAACTTTATTTTATCATTTCTTTAGTTAATTTCTATAATATTTGATTTCATGACATTGATTATAATCTAACAATAAAATACTGGTGATACATTAGAGAATTGGGAATAGACATTGCTATGGTTTAGTGATTAGTTTATAGATAAAATTTGTTAAATTTGGAGGGAGCGGTGTTTTAGTGGTTCTAAATTTGTATAAAATATTCTGAACTTTGGTTATGATAAAATTAATTTCATTTTGATTGGGGCCTATATATATAAATGAAAAATGACTAGATTTAAGGATTACTCGAAATTTTTTGAAGGCTATTATTGTTAAAATATCTCTTATCTCTTTTGTGACACTGCATTCTGCTAGGAAGTGGCTTGATGTCTCTTTTAAGCTCTTGCAGAAGAAGCAGTGCCTATCTTCTGGTGTTCTGCCATGGATGCTACCAGTAGTTAGCGTGTTTGTTATAACTCTGTATTTGAACCAATATAGTGAGAAGTCGAAGTATTCATTGGTTAAGCTTCTGATTATGTTTGCTAGAGGAGCTTCTTCTTCAAATTTTTTCCTTCTCCGCTCCATCTGTGTTAAATACTGTGCTTTAACCACGTCGTCTGTTAGGATGGCCCGAACATGTTTATTTTTTATGAACCTTATAAAATTGAAAAAACAGTCCCTTGGTCCTATTTCTCTCTCATGACTAGTGATATAACTTAATACTCTCATCATTTCCAGTGTTTCATTCGCGGATAAGTTTTTTTCTTCATTAAAAAGTTCGCCTACAAAGTCTAGTCTTTTTTTGATGGCTGTATTGTTTAGAAATTCTAAACGATTGTTCTGTTTTATGGGCTCCTGCCATCTCATCAGAGGGAGAATCCTTTTGATCAGGTCTTCGTTAATTGCAGCAACGTTATTCCAAAATTTACTAACATATTTCAAATTTTTTATGATTTTAGAAGGGCCATTTCCTCTCATTTCTGCCATTGATATCCCTCCAGCCTCTTTCAATTTGTACTTTAGTATGTCATAGTATGACGAATTTTCATCTAGGAGTCTTTTAAGCCAGGTAAAAAGGAGAGACTTCCAATAGGTGTCTATTGGTAAAAGTCCTAGTCCTCCATATACTTTTGGACATGTGATTCGATTCCATGTTATGATTCTACTTTTATCATATTTAAAAATAAAGTTCTGGCAGATATCATTTATTCTTTTTGTGAGAGCTTCATCAAAAGGAGTAATTCGTAAAATGTGAGTTGCTTTGGGAAGAATTAGGGTGTTCCACACGTGAATTCGTCCAGGTAGATTGCTTCCAATTAGAGAGGCATACTTGAAGGATGTTTTCTTTAATTTTTCTTCAATTTTTTTAAGATTGTTCTCAGAGTTTGGTTCCAGTGAAATGTCGGCTCCTAGAATATTTGCTTCAGACAGAATTTTTATTTTTGTTTCTTGAAATGAATTTGTGAGGTTTGTAATTAAGCTTGTTTTTTGGATATTTACTGTCAAACCAGAAATTTTGGAAAACCTCTCAATGATTTTAAATGTTACCTCCATGGACTGTTTTATTTCGCCAATTGTTCCTGAATAGAGAGTCGTTATGTCATCAGCATAGGCTTCCACTTTGCTATCATAATCTCCAAATGTAATTCCCTTTATTTTTTGAGCCGTGTTAATTTCCCTGATCAACTGGTCTACAGCGATGTTAAAAAGGCTTGGAGCAAGTGGATCTCCTTGCCTACATCCACGTCGAATTTGGAATATTTGATTTCTTTTGTCATACTCGGTGTTAAGGTTACGAAGGCAAACTGCAATCATTTTTATAAATTGCTTGCCAAAATTAAACTTTTTCAGGCACTCAATGATATGACTATGAGAGACACTATCAAAGGCCTTTCGGAAGTCGATTGCCATTACTGATATATTCTCACCTCTTTTTTGAGTTTCCCTAATGGAGTCGATAATTCCTCGAATTGAGTCTTCTATACGCCTTCCTTTAATAAATCCTTTTTGTGAATGATGTATCAGAGAAGGCAAAACTAATTGGAGTCTTTTGCCTAAAATCCCACTGAATATTTTGTACGAACAGTTAAGCATTGTTAAGGGTCTTAAGTTTTCGATGAGTCTGGGGTCTTTGCCTTTCTTTGGGATTAATATTAGGTTCCCCAAGGTGATGTGTTTTTCAAAGTTTCCATAGTTGATTGCTTCTTTGTATATTTTAGCTAATAATGGAGCCAGGAGGTTGCCATATTTTTGATAAAATTCCATGGGAAAACCATCAGGACCAGGTGATTTGTTTATTTTTTTGTAGTCTTGTAAGTAAATTTTGATCTCGTCTATTGTTATATATGTTTCCAGGGAAGCTTTCACTTTGTTGGTTAATTGAGGTTGTTCCGGATCTCTTGTCCCGAAGTTTGTAGAGAAGTTGCTTGCAAGTGTAGAGGAGGCACCATGCACCTTACACATGCTTGATGTAGCTTCTTTTCCTTCTTGGCATTCTTTACAGTTATAAAAACTTCCATAAAACTCAGTAACCATTTTACTAATTTTTTGTCTATCGTGAATCTCCTCTCCATTTGTATCAAGCAGTAAATTTATGTTTTTGTTTTCCATATTTCTCTTTTCTAAATTTTTGACCTTTTGTAGAGTTATCTGTTCCTTGCTTATTTTACTCAGACCAGCTCTTATTAAGCAGCCTCTTCTTGAGTATTGAGAGATATTTGCCAATTCTTCTTCGGAAACAAATTTTTTGGAGCCGTCTTCTTTCAATTTGGACAGTTCTTCCATTTTCTGCTTTCGTTCGTTGCTTTTCTCTACCCCGATTTTTATGTAGCATCTCCTAGCACAGTCCAGGATTAATTTTAGTGCGTGCGAAGCTGTCCCAATTTTTTTATCTTCCAACTTCTTGATGACATCAGTTATTATTTCGGACACTTTGAAAGTTGTCTTATCATCTTCCAGCAAACTTGTGTTCAACTTCCATTTTTTCTTTTCTCTTTCTCTGAAAGGAATTTTAAAAGTTGTCAAAATAGGGCAGTGATCTGATTGTACCCCTTCTATCGTTTTATATTCAATAGTATTAGAAACTAGTCCCGACGTTGCGAGGACATAGTCCAATCTAGAGCTCTTAACTACGTTACTTTCCCTTTTTACAAAAAATGTGTGGGCTGGACATTCACTTAGTCTCGATGCCACATCTATCAAGCCTTTCTTTTGCATTATTTCTAGGAGAGAGTTTTTGGCATTCTTATTATTTTCATGTTTGTAGTTTAAAGTATCGCGTTTTTGATTCAAAACAAGATTCAGATCTCCGATGAGGATGACTTCCTCATTTTGCTCACCAGTCAAAAAATCTGTGTATAGCGATTCAAAAAATTGAGGACTGTCCCGATTTGGCCCATAAATGGATATTATTTTCAGTTTTTTCCCATTCCAGTCCAAATTTAAGACTGAATAATTTCCATTTTTGTCAATTGATTGTAATTCCGGTTTAAATTTTTTCTTAATAGCAACCAATAGTCCTCTCGAAGGATGGCTTGATTTTTTGACTTTTGCAGGAACTATGAATATTTCATAGTCCATGGGGAGATATAGTTGCAGTTTAGATTTTATTAAACGAGTGTCGCAAATAGAGATAAGATCTGGGTCATGTGATAGAAGGTTACTGATAACTAACTTCCTCTTTTGCCCATCTGAGATAGAATTAACGTTAGCAGATATAATTTTCATATGCATTCTGCAGCTTTAAAGGTTTTGGGATATCTAGTCACATGTTTACATTTCAATTTTTCCGCTTTGTGATTAGTGTTTGAAACAGAGTTATTATTTGTATGAGTATTATTTAGGTTCATTTTCAGGTTAAAAGTTATAAAAAGGAACTTTAAATTAAAAAAAACAAACAACGCAAAGGAAAAAGGGGCCAGCAATACAGAACCAACCGTACAAATCTGGGATAAAAATGAGAGAGGTAAATAGTCAATCAAATTAAATATAAGTAAAAATAATGAACAACCTTGTTGGTGCTTCATAATAAATATGTATGTATAATGGATAAAATAGATGGTAAGGGCATCACTCACGTTTCGGTAAATTGGCCTCACAAGTCTACACAGGGATCACTCCCATTTCCATGACACTTAACTCCCGAGTCCTCTTTGTGTCTCTCTCCTTGTCTTCAGATTTTCTCTTATTTTTCTTCTTGGATTTCGTTGTTTTTTGAGCATCCTTTAGAGGATCTGGTCTTTCTCTTAAGACTTTCGCCCATTCCTTCGCTTGATGTGGGTTTTTGACTTGATTGGATTTTTCATTACGTTCTTTTGTAAGAGGAGTATCGTTTTGATGGGCGCTTTCGGCGTTGTTGATATGATCTTCTTTTCTTTCTTGTCTCGGAGCTTGTCCATCTTCTTGGTAATTATCTGATTGTTCGGTTTCTTCTTCACATTCTTCCTCTCTTTCATCCTCTCCCCCCGACGTTTGATCCTCATCTCGCTCCTCTTGATGTACCTCCTCTTCGATAAGCCTTGTCTCTTCCCATCCTCGAATTCGAATTGGAAGACCTAATTCTTCCAGAAACTCTTTTTCGAATTCCCAATAAGGTGTTCTTCTTTTAGCTTTACATTTCATCTTTATATGCCCAAATTTTAGGCATTTAAAACATTGTATTCTCTGAAAAGTTGAAAATAATTCGACTTTTTTTCCACCAATCGGAACTATTGAAGGCAATAATCTAGTAGGTTGAATATAGAATTTGAGTTTCCCGGACATTATTTTTTTGAATTTCATCGCAAACTCCTTTACGTCTTCTTCATCTTCCGTGAATTCCATCCTGTGGGGTATATCTTCTATATTGCTTTTTATTTCTCCGTGTATTTCCATTATTTTCCTCAGGGCGCCAAGATTTATCTCGGACCCGTTCTTAATAACAACTTCTACAGGTTCTTGTAGCATCTTAAGGTTTTTTAAACCTCTGATTGAGAAGAATATGCCTTCTCCCACTTTTTTATTTCCTTCGATGTGATTTAAATTTTCGATTACATTTAAAGGAGTCTTCAATGTTATGACAATGTAGCCGGCTTGGCTTTTGCAGTCGTTTATCCTAGTTATGTCATCCTCTTTTAAGTTTAGAGTTTCCAAAATTGATTTGTACTGTCTAATAGATGGGCTGAACCCCCTAAGGGGGTTACTCTTTTCGTCTTTCCAGTCCAAGTAAATTTTACTCCAGACTGGGTTTCTGTTTAGATGTTTCCTTTGATTCTTGTTTTTTGCCATATAAGAGTAGGATTTTTCATTGGCCTTATATTCCTTTAGTTGCAACTCTGAGGATTCATTTCTTTCTTTCCTTATAATTTCTTTTGTATTTGTTTGCTTCGCATCGATAGTGTATGTTCTTTCACCCTCAAAATCGCATTCCTCTCCCTCTTTTGTTGTCTCCTTTGCTAATTCATTTCCTTCATCAGGTGGTTTATCATGAGGGCGTGCTGACATTTTATATCTTCTTATGAATTGATGAAATGAATTTATTGAAAAACAAACTAGGAACGACTACGTCACTTTTACGCCGATGATATCAGAATCCTTGAGAATGAATTAAGTCCCGATCCCCCTCAAATCCTCAAATTCTGGCGGGACCGAGGGTCTAACCGTTGATTTGCGTATTCCAAAAGGGTCCTCAATATCTTATCTACACTTGGGTATCCAAAATTTTCACAATAAGACACTAGGACACAGTTGAATTATTTTTTTTTTCACCACGAGAAAAAGACACTTCCTTCCCTCGTGACAATATACATAAAAACTCCCAATAAATTAATTTGTACATAAATGCACTGTTGTTGTTTTTTCACCGAACATTTTTAAATGCCTCATAAAATCATGTTTTTTTTTCTTCTTCAAAACGTTTTATAGGGACAGTTTCTTCAAGGATTTTATTTTTATTTTTCTCCTAATTTGATTTTGTCATCAATAATTTTATGTGCATTTATATGTAGGCTGTTAATACCTTAAAAATTATTTTGGGGTATTAGTCATTGGGTAAATTGTAAATATTGCATTAGCTAATGGTGTAGATTTACAGACCAATTTTTAAAGGTCTTGCTCCAAATTCCCAAAGTCCTGTTTTTATCTGAATTTCGAGTAAGGTATTGTATGTATGCAATACCTTATTTTTTTTTAAAAAAAAAAAAAGAATAATTACTAAATAGTCTAGTTTGTTAAGAGATTTTATTAGCGTTTTAAACTAGTGTTCAATAAATATTGATTTTTAGGGACAGATATCAATCCCAAACACTTAGCAATTAAAATACCAATAAGCAATTAATTGAAAAAAAAAATTTCCAATCAATCTTTAAAATTCCAGTAAAATAACCATAAAATATTTCCATAGTATTATCTTTCTTCATCACATTTCATCTGCAATGAAGATTTATCCTTTCCTAAGTATGAAAAATGGCATTCTTATATTTTTTTTCTTTGGATTTTAAATTGTAAATTCAATTTTAGTTTAATTAATGACTGTTGTGGCCACATTTAGGAAGAAATGTAAGTTTTTAGACTTAAAAAGAATGATAGTTAAAAGTTATGTCACATACCTTAAATTACATTAATTAATTATTAACAGGGTCAAAAATATTAATAAAAAATAAAAGAATTTTCAACTTTTAATCACAATTCTTTTGGAATTTTTTTTAATTTCCTTTCTATATAAAAAGATGATATTTTAGGGGATAAAGTATCACTGATAGTTGACTAATTTAATTCATTTTCGATCAGTATAAAAGTGTCTAAAATTGACATAATTAATTATTTGATTTATCTGTCAAGCTCTAAATAAATCTTAAAAAAACACTTTGAATCTGTGAGAATAACTATTTATAAAATAAAAAACTAATAAATTTAGTTGGAAAACTAAAAATAATACAGAGGGATCTTATACATATATATTTGGTCCATAGTTGAATAATTGAGATTCACTTCTCAGACGTCTAAAATATATTTTTTGGTAAAGATAAAATATACAAAATTCATGGAGTTTCTACAAAAAAAAATGACAAAATTTGAGAGCTTATACCAATCGTTAGAAGAAAATATCAATTCTTCTTTTGAATGAATGCTACCTACCTCTTTCTACATTTATAGAAAATAACCAGTCCCAGATCAATAACCTTAGGATTGTAAGCTTTTTATTCTTTTAAAAAAATTTATTTGTCTTTTTTTTTAAATTAACAATATATGACTAGTTTATAGTTTCTTTACGTCCTCACTTTTTAAATGGTTGGGGTTATTTATAAAAAAAAAGGAGATAACGACCTGAAATTTTAAACTCATTTTCACGTTTAGAAATTTGGGTACTTTAATCAGTAGTCTCGTCGTCTTGGTCAAGACTAAAACAAAAGAAACTTGACTATTCGATGACACCCTTTCTTTGTTGAAAGATATGGAACAACTCATGGCTAAATTTATATCAATTGGTAGTCGATTATATTACTATATTTAGATACATGATTTATGAGTCATAAGTATTTGTCTCTTATAGTATGTCTATATGTATGAACGACATACATGTATATGTACATTTTCCCTACAGGGTATCAGAAACCTTTACATAACGAATATTTGTAAGCCTCGGCATTTATAAAAAAATGTATAGTATATTTATAAAGTACATAAACATCCTTCAAATAATTAATAATTAAAATTATATAAGATGTACTGGACTCAATGAGATATAGAAGTTGATATTTATTTTGTGTGTCAAATGAAGATATTTTATTGAAAAAAAATAATCTACAAAATATGTTTATGATGAATGAAGCAGGAATAAATTTATATTTCACAACTCTATTACGTCTAGACTCCTTCTTCCTAATGATGATTTATGTTACATACCATGCTACTTAAAAGAAACACACTATGATAAATGTTTGCAAATAATATAAGATTATATTGTTACGCACTGTAAGAGATTAGATACATACTACCTTTATCATTTTGTAATTGTAAAATCATATCTCAAATGAAAATAAATACATGAATCCTTAACTTTACGTATTTTTAGTAGTACCAAATTTTTGTTATTGACTTGTTATTTCATGCTATGTAATTATCATTTTATCAAATTGCCAGAGACAACCTCCGAAAAATATTGATCCATCACGAGTTATACAAATGAATAATGACAATAAAAGATCATTTTTTTTTTCAAAATATATTAACTATTTAACATTTTTTTTCTTCCAAAGCTCACTTTTTAAATATTAGAATAAAAAATATGTAATGAAATATTCCTTAAATATTTTTTCTAACGCAGTGATAAACTTATGTATGGTAGTTAGTTAAGATTTTATTACTTCTTACAATAGATATACAAATAATAAAAATGTACATAGGCTCAGGTAAAGAACAGAACCACACAATGGGGTATCTGAGTTACCATAAGGTGATCTGCACTCTGTGGCTCTTCCATGTAAACATCACATGTGCACTTGTGCTGTTCTTCCATTTAAACATATGTATAAATGGTATACAAAGTATTTATGTCTTGAGAAAAATTTGTAGCTTGAATGTCCAGTTTTTTAAGAGGAGATGTTGAAACAAATAATACAGAGTGGGCATACCCTTACCATCTTTGTTAAGAAGTCCTTCTATTACACAAGAATATCTGAAACGTATAAATAAGCGATTATGAATATAAAATATACATTTGAAGCAAAATGAACACAAATGGAAAATTCTTACTGTCGAAGGTTGTTGAATTGTGAAGATTATGTTTGCTTTAATAAATAAGTCATGAATTTATATGAAATATTGTTATAAGCATAGGTAAGTCCATATATATATATATATATATGTACGAATTGAACAGATCACAAGTAGCTTTACGCTTTATTTCTTCGTTTGAAAAGTTATTCTTCCTTATGATGAAAAGTTCTTTTCAAAACTGACGGAGAATAATATAATTTGCAACAACAACGTGTAAAAAACGGAAAAAAAAAAGTTTTCTTTTCCTTCTACTTATGTATATAAAAAAAAAATCTTCATCTCACTCGTAAAGAAGAATAAAAAATTGACATTAAAACAATTTTTATCAAATAATAAAATATTACTCCTTTAACACATCCCATTTTGCGTTCGTTGAGTTGCGTACGTACGTAGATAAATGCGTATTTGCGTCAAGGAGACCGCTACTTCTTCCACATACATAACCATGTATGTGTACATATCTTCCCCCTTTGAGGTGGAGAATAATTATCTCGGATGTTCCTTATATAAATGTCTTGAACCTATGAATGTGTAGTATAAGTCTCAAATCAACATTCGAATCGTGGACTTGAATATTCAGTTGAGTGTTTCATAACAATATAATTTCATAACTTTGTCATCATCATCATCATATTTGCATAGAAGTAGAAGCAAAGATTGACTTCAACAACTAGTGAATTTGAGAACTCTTTAAGAAGTGTGTATGGAAATATGAGTTTTTCCAAGGTTCGTAAGAATTGTTGTCTCCATTCGTTTTTTACGTGTGCTTTAATTTGTTAATTTGCTTAATGGCCCATAAATATCTTTGTCACGGAAAAATACTTCTTTTATAATTTTCAATGTTATAAGAAAAACTTGTTTTTTCGTATTTTCTTTACTCCGTTTTTGGTTGCAAATATAAGGTTATGTGGAGTAATCATTTGGAAGTCACACCCGATTCAAGGACGTTACTCCTTAAATGACCCTCATACCTATATATATATACATATATGCATATACCCATTTGAAAACTGGATTTCTCTCTATTTACAAACATAATCAACTGTATTTTGACCCTCAATTATATTCTGCATTCTTTTTTTATCCTTAGTCTTTTCTGTTGGCCATATTTGGCTTTTCTCTGGTATATTCTGATATTCGCTTACCCTCCTATGGCTCTGATGGAAACATTAAAGCTGGAGGAGTCGACTTCTCGGATTGTAGACCTCAGCCTGATGGAATGTGCTGTGTATATCAAACCAGTCAAGTTCAATCTCTCTCCAAGGATCCCATTCTAGAATGTAATCACAAACAAGTTGAAAAATGTCATTACACCTACGTCACTCAATTTGAGTCTTCTCAAGAGGAAATCTGCGATGAGAACTTTGAAAAGAAGTGTCAAATTACCTTCAAGCAAGTAGCTGTCAAGGAAAAGATCAAAAAGTGCTACAAGCCAATGATTAAGAAATGTGGAAGAGAGGTAGCCTTTGAGTATAACAATGAGGTCAGTTCTTTTGGAGATTTCTTCTTTTTTATATTTTTTTTTGAGTTGTTAAACAATTATCATTGCATTTAAGGTGGAAACAAAGTGTGAAACTGTTTACGAAACTTCTTGTACCACTCGCTATGTACAAAAACGCAATGGAAAATTTGTTGGGGACACTAATTGTGAAAAAATTCCCATCGAACTTTGTGGAAAAGGATGTACCATTACTGAGGGACCGGAAGAATGCCATGACAAAGTTCTTGACTCACTGGTTGATGTTCCTGAAGAGGTAAGAGTAGAATTAAGGGGAAAAAGTTAATCTTCTCATTTTTAATTATCACACTCTTTACTTACCTAGGCCTGTGATTTGAATCCTCAAAAAACGTGTCGATTTGCAACAAAATTAGTTCCCAAATTGAAACCAAAGCATGAATGTACAACTATTCCTAAAGAAGTATGCGCTCTTAAATTCTCTCAACCAAAGCAAACCCCTAAGCCCCTTACCACAAAATGGTGCATCGACCCCAATGGACAGACTATCAAGGACACTGGATCATATGCTGAATCTGAAGGAGCTCCATTAATAACTGATTTCAATAACGCTGGAGGTTTTGGATCAGGTGTCAAAGGCTCTAGCTCATCAGGATTCGGAGGATTCGGTTCATCAGGATTTGGAGGCTCTAGCTCATCAGGATTCGGAGGCTCTGGCTCATCAGGATTTGGAGGTTCTAGCTCAACAGGATTCGGAGGCTCTGGTTCATCAGGATTTGGAGGCTCTAGCTCAGCTGGATTCGGAGGCTCTGGTTCATCAGGATTTGGAGGCTCTAGCTCAGCAGGATTTGGAGGATCCAGTTCATCAGGATTTGGAAGTGGTTCCTCTGGAGGAATTAGAGGTAGCTCTTCTGGTGGATTTGGAGGATCCAGTTCATCAGGATTCGGGAGTGGTTCCTCTGGAGGAATTAGAGGTAGCTCTTCTGGTGGATTTGGAGGATCCAGTTCATCAGGATTTGGAAGTGGTTCCTCTGGAGGAATTAGAGGTAGCTCTTCTGGTGGATTTGGAGGATCCAGTTCATCAGGATATGAAGGGCCTAGTTCATCAGGATTTGGAAGTGGTTCCTCAGGAGGAATTAGGGGTAGCTCTTCTAGTGGATTTGGAGGATCAGGAAGTAGCACAAGTAGTTTTGGAGGAAGTGCAGGCAACAAGTTTGTAGGAGCCGGTTCTACAGCTTTCGGAGGCGGTAGTGGAGCTACATTTGGCAGTGGCTCAAGTGGATTCAGTCAACAATCAGGAAGTGGAAGCCTTGGAGAGCAATTTGGTGGATCAGCCTCTGCCTCTAGCCAGTATTCTTCCCAATCATCCTTTCCTACTGGTCCCAGTGGTTCCTCCTCCAGCTCTTCGTTAGCATCAGGAACACAATCAGGAGGTGGGAATGGTGTCGCTTCTCTTGATTCATACGGAATAAGTCAATTTCCAGCCTCAGATTCATCAGATTTTGCATCTCAATCCTTTGATGCAGTCCCATCAGCCTCCTCTTCATCATCCTCTCAATCGTCTTTCACCAATGAGATTCCAAACCTAGCTACAACCAGTAGCTTTTATGACTCTGGCTCCCTTCCATTCCCAACAGGATCCCAATCATCAGGTAGTTCTGTCTCTGGTTCGCTTGAAGGAGCAGCCTCTGCTGCTTCTGCACCTATTTCAGAAACATATGGTATAGGCCCACAAGAGAGCAGTGGAGGAGGAGAAGCTCAAGCTCCTTCAACCAACTATGGTATTGGCTCTCAACCTCAATCCTCTTATTCATCCATTTTCCAATGAGTTGATCCCTGTTGAATTTTATTGATTCTCCTACAATTGTTATTTATTTTTAAATATTTATTACCCAGTCATTTGAATCCCCTTTTTTTCTTGGAGCAATGTCTTCTTGTTTATTCAATAATCTCATGTTATCGTTGTTTAATAAATCATAATTTATTGAAATAAAAATTATTTTGAATATGTACTGTTCACGAATGATTTCGACTATGTATGTGTACATATGTACAAACTCAATCAAGTTCATTTGTCGGTTTGTAAAATACTTCCTCTCAATTTGTTTTGCTAATTAACATGTCTGCGGTTTGAATATTTGTTTCCATAATTGATTTAAATAACTCACTCGAAGATCACTGTTTTTAATAGGCTTAATTGTGGTTTGATGGCTATTTGTCATCATGATAATATAAATATTGATTTCTTTTATGGAAGAAAATAAAATAGTTCCTTCCAAATAAACCCCTTACAAATCCAGATATTTCTTATCGATGAAGGACAATTGTGCAAAACGTGTTGTGTAGATTGAAGGACTTTTTAGAAAATAAGAAAGAAATAGACCTTAGGACACTAAGTTTTTTTTTTTTTTTACCTAAAGGATCTATTTTTGCAGTCGGCCTTAGTCACTGTAAGAACTAGAATAATCCATAGAATAATATATAATATAAGAAATTGAAAGTACATAATACTATTTTGATGCTCTTTCAATTTTTTCAAACTACAAGAATTTTCAACTTTTTGATTTGGGATTAAGTATGTTCTTCATATTTAGTGAGTACAGTCAAAACATTGCTAATATTTTGTAATCAATAGACCATATCAGTTGTTTTTTTATTTATTTATACATTTACAAAAAAATTCTGACAATGTTATGAATAGTACAATTATCTCCGCTATAAAGTCACACAAATATAACTTAGGCCTGGACACGTTATACATAGGTAGAGTCAAATCCGGAAGAACTTTGTGTTTTGTAGCATTATTAATAAATAACATATTATTATTATTGAATCCTATGAATGAAATTTTGTATTCATGTAAGTAGAATATTATATTAACTTCTAATTAGTGTACATAGCACTTCTATTAACTCAAGCATTACATTGATTTATGCATACATAAGTCAATGATTATTGAGATATGTAAGGGAGGATAGGGGTAGAGGATTTTAATGTCCTTATAATTAAAAATCCATAGAAGTGATCAAAGCATTTCTTAGAAGTACAGTCTATTCCCACTCTAACGAGAGCAAAGTTGATTCAATTCTACTTTATTAGAAACGTATTTCGTAATTTTGAATTCTATGTGTCCATTTAAAAAAAAATGTTTGTCAAATGAAAATGAGATGAAAAACATTAATAGTATATGTATTGATTGGTCATCGTGATCTTAACCAAAACTTTTATTGTTAACTACAAATTTCATTAAAAGTAAACAAAAACGTATCTTGGAAATAAATATTTTTCCTTGCTCGAAGCCTTTTCTCCCTACTTATCTTGCCTTGTTCTCTCGCTCCAAGCAAACTGCATACATGAATAAGAAAATAATAGCAAAACACAAAGGACTAATGTTGTGATGATACCAATATTTTCGAACCGGTTCCTGAATCAAAATTGGTATTTGTATTTCGATACTTTTTTTACTAAAACACAAAATTATCGTGAAGGATAATTAAATTAAAATGCATTTTTTAGGGAGGGGTACCCCCCTCCCTAAAAAATACTTAGAAATTTGATTGACTCTTTTTTTTCGTTAACGACAGAACAATATTTTTATGACTTGTGAACTACCGTTTCTAATACCATTTTACATAGCATGGTACCGTGCACTGAACAACACTACATACAAGGGACATTTATTATTGTTCGTTATATAGAAAATTTACTTAGAACCGACCTTGCTAGAAATAAAATTGACTCTAATTGGATACGGTATTAAAACGGAATAAAAGATGCACTATGCACATTAAAAAATGTATAGGTGAACATTACAATGTTGACATGTCACAATGGCGTTTTATTTAATTTACATACACTTTATCTAGTGCATACGGATTAGAGCGCAGGGTTTAATGAAATGTCTACATCATTGCCCCTATGAGGCTATAAAAATGAATAATATCGATGTAAGCTTTGTGTTGCATGGTCAAAAACAACTTATTAGAATAAATAGCATATTCATATATTATTTGTCGAAATTATGTTAAACGAGATGCCTTTCGAATATAAAAAAGATAGAGCAAAAATTTTCTGCAATTTGTATTTTGAAATATTATTATCAAATATTCAATTTGATCAAATTTTCAGACCCAGGGGACACTGGTGTCTATACATTCAATATTGATTACTACGCTTGTTTTTAAAACGAATTTTTTTTTTTTTTTTGATAGCTAAAATGTCAAAGTATATTTCATATTTTGTGTATAGTGATTCATCAAAAGTGTATTTTGAATATTCTGTAAGTTTCTGAATATTATCATTTTTCCATATATATGAAAATAAACTTTTTTCTATTTTTAAAGGAAATGATTAGTTAGCTAATGAAATATATGTAGCTTCCCATGTTTAAAATGTCGTTTGTTTTATTGTATGCATACATTAGAAATTAATGTTTGAATCTTATGGAACACTGATTTTTCAATTCTGTTGAATTACATGTACGTGATGGAAAAAAAAGTAAATGGTCATCTTACTAGTGAATCAATCTGTACCCATCTTGATAAAGTGGATAGATTGTAATTTGATAAATGATTCAGATAAGGAATTGATTACTGATGAAGAGATTCCAACTACAAAAGCTACTGATTGCAATTCGCTTTTCATCCCAGGGATAAATATTCACGTTATTTTTGAAAAAGCAAACACAATTTGATTCAAATGAAGCAAAATTAGAATTAATCCGACTATCTTTAGGGGATATTAATGGAAATACGACCCATATTAAAGTCTTTGAAATAATTACTGGAATACTATGGATGACTTAATTAACATAATGATGAAGGACATTACGACTAATGCACAACAAAATGTCAAAAAAAAAAAAAAATAGCACTAACCAGGACAAAATGAGGGTATTTATTAAAATAAACTATGTACGATTGCTGAGTATTAAAGATAATAAAAAACTCAAAGCTTTGTTATTTGAAATCGTTTTTGCTTGATAATAAGAGAGAAAAAGCATATAAAATTAGACCAATAATGGAATGTATTGACAAAATACTAAAATAATATGTTTTTATGTCAAATTACTACTATGTATATTGTATGTAGCATTATGATCTATAATTATTTTGTTAAGTAGAATATAAAACAAAAGTACTCAAGGATAGAATAAATATTAAAAACAAATTAATTTTTGTATTAATTTGAATAATGTTAATATGTTTCTATAGACCTAACAAAAAACAACATTAACAAAAAATACTTTTGTATGTCTTATAGGATTAAAAAGTTAAATTATAGATGCATTTTTGATGATGTCATTGTTTATTAGGTATTTATTTTTTAGAAAAAAACCTGAATACAAAACAGTCTTATAATCACGGTCCTCGTATGGAACACACTCCATACTTAAGAAGTAGAGATTTTAAATAATCCAAAAAATGATTTTCTCTAACAAAATTCCAAAAAATTTCTTTCTTAGAATTAAAAAATCGAAATATTCAAGGTCTTCTCCTTTTCATTCTCATCCAGTCTCACCTAACATAGACAAGGATAATAAACCAACAATTCAGTTTGTAGTGACAAGACACATACATTTGCAATTCAGCTGTGATAGTATATATTTAAAAATCACAATTATAGTCAATTATAGATTGCAAACACAACTCTGACATGAAGATTGTTCTGTTATAGAAGATAATAGTAAATTTTTCAACTATTTACTTTATTCGAATGGTGCTTGTGAACAAGTAAATAGATCATAAGTGCTTTAGACAAATCTAAATATAAGAAAACAATGTAAATTTATTAACTAATACTCCCATAATAATTTAATTTTACTACACATGATACCAAAAAGTCCAGGTTTTTTATAAAAATCCATCTGCATTTGGTTTTGTTAAGAAGAACACAGTCGAAAGATACTAATAATAATAACACTTTTTAAATTTTGTAATGTTTTAAAATTATTGAATTCATTTTGCACTAGTAAATATCATTTAAAATACAAAAAATCCTTTTTTGAATACAAGACAAATAGAAAAAAAAACATTTTTATTTTGGGATCTCAATAAGAATTTTTTTAAATTAACTTTTTATCTTTGATAATAATTTCTATTAAATATTAATTACTTTAATTCGATAGATAATGATAAGAAAAACAGAAAATAATGACAAAAAAGAGAATAAATAAAGAATATTCACCAAACGTTGAAACAAATTGATACAAATAATTCCTTAGAAATCATTATACCTACATTAACGAATTGTATTTATACTGAATGAACGTTTTAGAAGCATACTCTAGGGTGATCAATTTATCTACAAACCGTTCGTGTTAATCTGATATTATCAACTTCCTTGTATTTTAAAAAACAAATATAATAGAGTCCTTATACCATGTAATGTATTGTCACAAAGAGACAGCAACAAGTAAGCTACATCTAAGCTTGAGTGCTATTAAATTAGCAAAATTTATGTATTCAATATGTTGGTAAATAATGTATTTTTAGAGCGTAATGAAATTAGAGACATTTTTATAGAATGATAAGAGGGGACATGACCGATTTTAAGCTCCATATTAAAGTCTAGTTTAACTTTAATCGAAACTTTTTCTTTAAAAAAAAATTATAATATACTTAATATCTAAAAAAATAGGAAAAAAATAATTATCACGTTAGAACTTTTGTAAAAAGTATGTCATTGACAAGTCAACACAAAGTGTTGTCATAAATTAAATGAAGGTAAAATGTGTTTTATTTGCAATGTGGTATTATTATTCTTAAGAAACTAAACTGCATATTTGTTAAAATAGTCACAGATGAAAATAATAACTTTCTATTTATATATTTATTCCTGATTTAATTTGAACTGGTTGTTGTTGTTGTTGTTGGTACAAGAATATTATGTATAAAAATGTTCTATAAATTAGTTGCTTATTTTGCAATGGGAGGAGGCGTAAATACATGGCATCAAGGATATGTGTTCCTGATGGACTAAAAATGATATGAAAAGAGGAAAAAACGGTTGAGGGTCAACGCCCATACTATGATATAACAACTGGGCAAGTCCTTCAAATTTAAGAAATAGTACAGCTCTATGACTTCTTAAAAACGTAGAGTAGTTATTATTCATATAGTTAGGTCTGTAAAAACATAAAGCTAATGGTGCACAAGTGAATTAGTAATATAGTTATATTTATATTTATTGCTTAATATACAACAAAACAGGGCTTTAGAAAATCAACCAATAGGGATATTGATGTTTCATTCTAAAATTGTCAAGAGAGTCTTTGTATGTATTTAACTGTTATAAAATATATTTTTCAAATTGATTTAATTCCATGAAAATATTTTATAATTACCTCTGCTTTTTTGAATGAATAGATATTGCCACTTAGTAGCAGAATTAGATGATACTTATTTTATCTGTATTCAGATATGGTACCTATATTATATCAGAAATAAATAATAAAATAATGGATCAACTCCCGATTGGCTTATAAGCTACATGGGTAAGAAGTAATATTAAAACTTATATTTTCCAAGGTGAATAAATTTTGTGTGCACACAAATAACATATATAGGTATTAAGAATTATATTTTTAAGCCTTTTATAATGAAAAATAGGGATTATTTTTTTAACACATAGCTATAAATTTATTAGCAAAAGCTATAAAATATCTTTGGTTTCTATATAATTATATTATTGAAGGAAATTAGAGCACTGCAATGACACAGTTTTTTTTATACAAAAATACAACTATTTGTTTTTGTGATTTGTTAATTTTTCTACTAGTCTCGTCACTTGTAAATGTTCTAAACGTTGATGATTCGTTGAACTCAAATAAGCTCTTATTAAGAAGCCAACAGTTATCTAATAGTCCATATGAAGACCAATAAATGACAAGAGTTGACTAATTTTGGTCCTTATTTTTTTTTCTCCTTTTGGAAGAAAAAAAGTTGAGAGTCAGGCCTTTTATATGCATTAAGGTATTTTTCCAATCTCTAAAAAATATTCCATCAACTTCACTTCAGCATGTATGATTTCAATCTTATCAAATGACTAAAAATATTTTCTTTTTTGAAGTGTCTTTTTGCAACAAAACAAAAGGGGTTTCTCCAAATGCCCTCCTTCAAAAACATAAACCATGATATCAATCAAACTAAAGAAACAAAAATTGTATAAAAGTTTATTGAGAACATGCGTATATTTTATTTTAAAAAAATGTATCATTCAAAAACAATCTACTTAATATTCCATTCTTTGTTTATTTTCTTAAGGGCTTGATATTCAAATATCAAGATATGTAGATCTAGGAATTTGTATGATTTTGTCAATTATATTTTAATAAATTAGTAACTTATTCAGTGAAAACATCATCTCTGGCTCAATTCAACTGATGTGTACATATTTCTAGTAGTTACTCTATCTCAGTAAACTGAAGCAAATAAACTTTGAGAAAAAGGGGAACAATGGAAAACACGGTTCAGATCAAATGTGATCAGGTTACAAGTTACATATTAAAAAGGTATGCGTTAAATGAGTCATGAATTGAATCACCTAAGTCCAAATCAGATCAATTTGCAAATTAGTTGCTTGAATCCATTTTTATCCGGTTTTATACATTTTAATTCAAATGAATCAAGGCCTATCTTATAAGGATCCAGTACACAGCATTTTTATAAAAATTAACCTCGAATTGGATGTAATTAATTATTTGAAATTGATGACCGGGACGTTCAAACAAGTATGCTGATCATTTGAGAATAAAATTATTGAAAAAATTGAAAGCAAGGACAATTAAGAGTAATATGAATAAGGAAAACTTAAATCCAAAGGATAATCAAGCAACCACACAGTAAGATCACCATGGATTCAAGGTCACAATGAATTCTATGATTAGATGTCATAAGTATCTTATGGCTATATATTACAGAGTCCCAAACATAAATGTAAATATTGGATATTTATCTTTTAAGCATTCTCAAAAGAACGTAATAAATATAATTATCACACCAGATGACTAAAAAAAAATAACAGCAAGATTGCCTGATGCAAAGAACTAAGTTATGCATTCATATAGGAGCAATACATAAATTTCGATTATTTCTAGTGTTTATCTATTAACTAACAAAGTATTAAGACTAATTACATAGACTACAACTAAAACAAACATGCCTTAATCCATTTCTTGCTGTATCGGTAAATACTGAAAATAATTGATATTCAGGTTCAAGTGTTTGAAATGAAAGGCTGTTTGAAATTCGTGTACTTACTCTATTGAGAAATTAATTATAAGATTATATTAATTATATAAGGAAAAAGTTACTTATACTTTGAACTTCTAAAAATGATTTATTTGTTCCAATTTGAGCAGAAGATACAATTTTTTTTTGTTCCACATTGCTTTTTTAAAAAAAGGACATTTATTAAAAAAAACTTTCTGCTGACATAGAAAAGTAGATTTGTAAAAGCTAAAATGTGGACTAAATTTCCCGCTAAATTATACGAGTGTGAAATTAAAATTGATTTAGCACAAATAACTTTTGGTATAATTTATGATTTTATCAAACTTATTTTTTGGAATTTACTACAACCAGCGAATCAATAAGTTGTTCCCACTTAATGTCTTCATTCTGAAAGAAGTTAATGAAAGTTATTTGATTTTTTATGTTTTTTTTAAATTTAACCATTTTGTTTGAAAATTATGTACGTATATAGACAAGATAAAAATTAAAAATGGTATCATTTTCGGTTTTTTATACCGTCTGTGACGTCAGTGAAAAGGCTTGTAAGTTTTTCCTTTCGTATTTTAACTCTGTTATTGCTATTCAAATAATAGTCTATCACTTGGATTCATAAAGAGTTGTGGAGATTTTATGTTTAAAAGTTATGTGACAAAAGTTATTATAAATTATTTATATATATATATATCTACAGAAAACAACAGAAGTTCTCCAATTTATAAATAGAAATTGATGATCAAGTAAATTTTCTTGCCGAATTAAGCTGTTGAAAAAAGCAAGAGTGATATATTACACTTTAAATAAGTACCAAAGATAAATCTGAGAAATTGTCTTTCTATAAATATTTATTAAAGTAAACAATATTTTAAACATTAACATTCTTTTTTAATGGAAAGTTAGATTAGCTTTCCATGATATACTTCACAAATGTGTGTATAATTTTATAAAGATATTTTTTGCAAAAAGTATGAAAGTTATGTGCTTTAATAAATTAATAAATTTTTTGTTTGCATAGCTTATATTCTCCATTTGGAGAATTATCCTTACAACAAGGAACACAATCAGAGTTGAATATATTTATTGGTTGCTGACTGACTTATTTTACTCAAATATTTCTTTAGATAATCAATAAAACATGACATTTATCAAATGTTGTTTATACTTAAAATATTTACTCATATGTTAGGATTAGTTTTTACTCTCCATCAGTTGTAGCACAGTCTGCTTTATAGATCAGTGGGATAAAATACATCATATATTATTTTCCCGGTTGGATTTATGCACTTAATGTTTGCATACATTTTTAGGAGAAGGAAAGACGTTACCTTTTATTTTATGTTTTATTTAACATGAATTGAAAATATTTCTATATAACATAGTTTTTACTTTATATAAGAAATCCATGTAGTTCTCTTACTAATTACTCAATAGGCAAAGTAATTTCATTATATTACTCGTTACTAGGTGAAGTAAAAATGTTGCACTAATAATATATGTATAACAAAGAAACAAGTTCCTATTCAACACTGTTTATTAATAATATAATTAATATTACCCGTAGTTCTCGTGTCAAATACAGCTAAATCATGTCTTGAGGAAAAAAGAACCTTTTCTTTGTAGTTATGCATAATATTAGTTTGTCATCGATCACCAAAATCAAACCAAAAGTATACATTTTTATATTCTACATAGAAGCCATGATTAGATACAGTCTCACAAACCAATAAATACTCACAGCTCATATAACACGGAGACAAAGGTGTATAGAAACCTCTGAAACACATTTGTACTACACCCATTCAGCTTTTTAAATAATTGGGAAAATAGTTGAGAAGGAAGTGAATCCTTCGAACAATAGAAAACATGATTCCATAAGATAAGATCCTTGTTAAATAAAATGACATAAAATCAGTTAAAGACAGTCAAGTTTTTTTTTTTTTTAATCTTTGCACAATTAAATGTATTTACCAAATTGATTCATAATGTCAACATGAAAAATTTAATAAGTCACCCAACGTTTTACTTATGATAGTTGTTAAATGAACAAATTTAATTAACATGTCATTTACTATACACTTTATTTCAAAATATAGGACATAAACTATGTTTACATGCAGATGTTCAGTATGAAAAAACGTGACATGTCTATAGATTACCCAGAAACTATTTCTGTATTTATTTTTGTACTCATCATTAATTAAGAATCAATATAAACTCAATTTTATAGACATCTTAATTACAAAAATGTTATTGAAGATTCTTACTGTTTACCAAAAACAAAAGATGGTCTTCATTTCATATATCTTGATTATAGAAATTAAAAAAATATTACTAGGAGTCACCAAGCAAGTAATTGATTCTAACCTTCAAATACGTACAAAAGTATTGACCAAGGACACAAATTGTACATATTTTCAAATCAAATTAAATTAATGTATTATATCTACTTTCATAAATATCGATAATAACATTAATACCTCTTTTTATGGGACTATTAATCTGGTTTATCTCTGCATTTATAAGGGTGAATTTGTTCAAGCTTCAAGGGTATGTTATGAAATTGTATATCTATTTAATTGGTGTTATATTTTTTTTTCGTAAAGGATTCAAAGGTTTTTAAAATAAAGGTATAATCCATGATTTCTCAATGGTACTACAGCTTTAATTCATAAACTTCCCTTAATATCCGTAAACGTCATTGAATTTTCTAAATGTTTTTTTGTTATATTCGTGGAATCTAGACATCATGAAAATAAACTTTTTTTTGTACAATGATTGATTTGTAACTATATCTAATTACACATGTTCATATTTGACTACTATTGGATTCATTTAGACATTTTAAAGTCTACATACATAGATGAAGTTGGTTTATGCTTAGTATTATAAAAAAAATAGATTGTTTTTAAATATCAAATGTATAACTTATAAAAATAAGATACTTTTGGGGAACTCTTCACCTTTGAAAATGTGTCTGTGGAAAAATTTATAATAATAAACTTCTTCCATTTTAAGACACAAAGATGGGACTGTCAGTGAAATGTTACTCAAAAATTGGACATCAAAAACACTTTGATAGAGCTTTTATTTTGTATAAGTATACTCCAGACCTGAAATACCGTTCCACTACAAAGGATATAAAGTTAATTGATTATAAATTGTAATGTGACATTGAACATCCACATATATTTTTAGCTGATATCATTTAATTATACTCAATTATTTTATATTTTACTCCTTGAGTGATTAACTCCATGTAAAAGACCTCTTTTTGTGTATATTTGTATATTTCTATGTTGTATCTCATGTATGGCTGAAATTTATAATATAAAATATGCTTCACGTTAAGCACTAAAATACGTTGACAATAATTCAAATTTGACTAAAGTGTAGGTTATATTTAAACTTTTGTTTAATGTAGTTTGTTTTATACTGATATCATTTTATACAATAACAAAATAAAATATGTGTTAAATAGAAAATTGTTACACATTTGAATATAATCTCATTATTTGAGTAAATTTGAAGGTGGATTCTTTATTGAACATATATCAGAGTTCTTCTTCAAAGAGAGGGACGACAAAAAAGGCACAAAATTAACTGGTAGTTAACCTATGACGTCATTTGTTCCAACTGACGGACTATTAAACATTGTTGTTTAGTAATAGTAAAATATTTTTACTACCAGTTGTGTTAAATAAATCAACGTTAAAAAAGCTTATAAGGGGTCAATGTACATAGATACATTTTTAAATATTTAAAAACGTATTTTTAAAAAAATATTTACTGCTTAAATACTTTTTTAACTATAGCTGTACAATTATCAAACTATAAATTGAATACATATATAGTGCGTTTCCATGTAATGTCATCATTCTGGAAGTCAAGCCTCTTAGTGAAACCTAAGTAACCAAGTTTTATATGAACAATTACAACCCTTGCTTCCAAATAACAGTTTTTAAGCCATTTGATGAAGTTTCCCTAAGAATCTTCTTCTTTTTTTAAAAAAATGTTTTGATTTCGTTAAATAAATAGAATATCAGCGATTAATATATGTCTCAAACATAACTTCATTTTTTCTTTAATATGTTATCTGAGACGTTAGTAAAGACTGTTTTAGTTCAAAAACTATCAGTAAACGAAGGTTATTTACATTTCAAAAATTTTACGCATAAAAGTCCAAATTTTAATGAATGAATGTCATTACTTAATGCATAAATACATTTGTTCGTTGACTTGAGTCTGTAAGTAGTTAATCCCTGTCAATATGTGATTAATATGTTTATTTTGAGGAAGGAAAAAGAATGACAATGAATGTTAGTATGTATGAAAATATAATAACACATTATCAGCACTTTAATCATGGCTCATACATTTTCATAATATGATCCTATAAGGAGACATTAACATACCTACATACGTGATCATTAACTAAAATTAAATCCAAGTCGTATGTGACTTAGAACACTATTTTTCAAGGAGGTAAACTGACATATAATTATATTTTTTATATCTGATCAAAGTGATGTAAATGACAGGTAGTTTTTTTTTTCTTCACTTTTTAATATATTAAGGGGTAATCATGAAAGCGTTTGCAATGATTGACTTTTAATTTTATTGATGTAGTAGATTATGTGATTTTTTTTTCCTTTAAAAATAGAACTGATTTTCGAGCTTACCTATAAAATGTGTTTATGTAATCTGATACTCTTATAGTAGAAATTGTATTAAGAAGAATACTCAATATTGATCTTAATATGAGATACTTTATTAATTACTAATAATTATGTAGAGTATTTTTAAATGACGTAATCATTTCAAAAGTTTGCTAACATGGAGGCATTAATAAGTAAATTTTATATACATAGATAAAAACTCTTTCTCCGATTGATTAAAGAAAGTGGTGAATTATTGTCTTACTTTTTTATATCATTATTGGACTATTTTAAAAATAGGTTAATCATAAATAACTATCTTTAAATAAATTATCCTTTTTTTCTTGCTCTTTCTTCTTTTAACAAAAAAAAATATTATAAGCATTTTGTCTTTCCAAATTTCTAAGGTCATTAGCAGAGTAAGAGCTCTGTGATACGACAAGATAGTTTACTACATACCTATATGTTAAATTAAGTTATATTCAATAAGTTATTACAATAAAACAGAGTTTTTCTACAGGTCGGTAGCAAACCACTTATATACATGTATATGGTGGCAAATACATTCACTATTTAGAATGACACTATGTAACCGAGGGATATCGATAATTATTCCATAAAAATTATTTGACTGAAGGTCATTAAGAATTAGTGTCAATATAATAAATAAAGAAAACTGTTTCATATATTTTTATTTAAAAAAAGGCAGAGAAAAGGGGGGAAAACGATTGAAAGGAAAATAAGTTTAGTTGATGTTTTTTGTTATACTCTGTCTCCAAGTGTTCATAATTACTCGAACTCAACTTGACTCAATGCTCAAAAACATGAACTCAACGTCACTCTATAAAAGTTATAACTCAAATCCAACACTAGTTACTAGGTATCCACTATACTCAGTAGACAAGTAAATTGATTGCTGTCGAGAATATAATTGGAATCCTTTGTAAAATAACACGTCTGTCGTCAAAGGGATTTCTCCACCTATTGGTTTGATTTTATTCAATTACAAATGTTTTTCTTTGGGATTAAGTAGATCCCAATGGCTAATGTTATTTAATTTGTAAAGCCTTTGAGCAAAGTTGTCTTATAGTTTTTTTTTAGAAATTTCTCAACTTTTATAAAACAATAGAAATCAACAACTATGGCCCCATTGGATTTATTAAATCTACATAATTTCTATATGGATTTCATTCTACTTGGTCTATTCTGAAATAGGCTGATTTTCCAGCATTACATATGCAAATAAAAAAAATCAGTCTCATCTTTTAAATTTTGTGTTTGCATTTCTATTTGGAGAATTATCCTTACAGCATAGAACATAATCAGTGTTGGACATACATATTTGTTGGTTGTTGCCTTATTCAACTCAGATTTCTTTAAATTATCAATAAAACATGACATTTTTCAAATGTTTTTTATATTTAAAATATTTACTCGTACGTTAGAATTAGTTTTTACTCTCCATTACGGGTGGTAGTCAGTATTAAAGCTCAATGGAGTCAGTTACATCATATATTATCTTCCCTGAGTGATTTATATACTTACTGTTTACATATATTAAGTTTATCATTATTATTTATTGTTAAATCCTTTATTAAATATTATTTATTAAATAATGTCTTTAGAACATTACAATTTCATAGTTTTTAGTTTATAATATATTGTGAATTTTATTAAAGTTCACCATCTGTCTTAGAGGGAAAAGTATTTTGAATACGATTTGAATAAAATATAACCACCAAAATATGAAGTAGCTTATACATGTGAAAACATGCATGGTATAAATTTGTATTCAATATGGCCCCTTTCAGCAATTATGATTCCCGGGTTAAATCCTTCTTACCACTATACTATTTCATTGATTTAAAGTAACACACTCTCATTCAACATGAGTAAATACGCACCTAGTTCACTTGAACTTCCTTTTCAATGTTGATGAAAGAGATTTTCTGACGGTTGAACGTTACTTCTGTCCATTCCATCACGGACAGGGCATTTGGCAGTATATGAGTCATATTTGAGGTCATTTGGATTGGTGCATTACATAAATTTTTAAAAATATCGTTTAAACTCGAAATTGATGAGTGCATTATACGGTAGAGCTACTAAAGTAGTGGCGCGCAGAAGGATTACGAAATCAGCTGAAATCCACATCAGTGTAGTTGTTGATTAGTATCTCTACCGTGAGTCTTTGATTTCTAGTGATTTTTGCTCGAAATTGGATGAAAGTTTACATATTTAGACGGATGATTTCTTCTTTGTTTATGATTCTTGATATCTTGTATGAAAGATGCGGTTATCAGCTTTTGAATGTATTTCTTATTAATCCATTTCATGTAATATTCAAGAAGTTATTTAAGTAAAAACGTTTTGGACGACTTTTGGGCCTACTCTCGCTCTCTACGCTCCTAGGATCCCCTTTAGGTCAAAACAATGACTGGAATTGAAATTTGCATAAAATACACTAGTGAATCATTATTTTTTAATGCACAAAACGAGTATCCTTGGCTTAAATTTAAGTTGAAGTTAGAAAAATGAGCCGAATTAGCTCAATAAGTAGGATCCGATTTCTCAAAAACTGTCAGACTCTCAAATTACAGATTTGGAAATCATTGTGTAAAACTGAATAATTTTTATTATACTTACACTAGAATTTTTGACATTTCAAATTTATTGATCTGTGTAATCAAACAATATCTTAGTAATGTAGATATTGTGTATTATTGTGTTGTAGATATAACCATGTCAGATTAACAATAAATCTAATAGTTACTGATTCGAAAATTATTATATAAATTAAGAAACCATTGCTGGTTTTCTTAGTCTTTTTTTAATGTTATGGAACTTTTAAATAGTACCAAATGCTTATTATTGGTTTTATCTACATATATAAAATGTAGCTATGAAGCAAATTTGGCATTTGAAATTGTGTTGCATATGCCATAAAGGAAATATTTTGATATTAAACTCTCAATAGATGGTTGTTATAATAAAAAATCCATAACTTGTGAAATTTTTCTTGTTGTATATTCATTAAACACATATTTATTATAGAAAAATATTTTTCAAAAATTATAAATATCACCTTATTTCAGTAACATTTTAATCTAATTTTTTGGCTAATTTATATGTATGTATGTGAATTCAAATTTATTGTAGCAAGATTAATTAGACAAACATCAATATATTATAAAGTATTCATAATGGATAAATGAATCAGTAAAATAACTTTCCAAATAAACTCAAATTACTAAACATAAATTTATGAAATAAGGTGTATATATAAACATAAATATTTGTTGTTTTTTATCCACTAGGGAATGTAACGTTAAGCCCTTTCAAGACACATAAATAAAAAATCATAAAATTTTATACTCATTATGTTAAAAACAGAGAAATATAAAACTAACATAAAATTATTACCCAATAAAGCTGATGGATCCACAGTTGAATAAAAATTATTTTTTACAGACACTGAGAAAATAAGAATAAAATAGCTTCAATTCATAATTTTTGGGAGTGACTATATTTAAGGGCTTTTTGGATTACAATTGAAACTTCGTAAAATACATGCAATCAATGTATATATATATCAGTAAAAACATTTTAAATCGATTAAAAGTTGGTTTACTAGAAATATATGAAGCCTTATTTTTCCCTCTAAATATCTCATAATTAATTTGTGAATGACGTCAATAAGGGAGAATGTTTGGAGCCCATTTATGTACAAATCAACAATAATAATAGTTATTTTTATTACTGTAAATGGGACTCAATGAAATTTGGTTGAGGTTTATTTTTATTACAATCTAAGCCGTTATTAATATTATTTTTTAGCCAATATATAAAATTAAAATTTGAAATAAATAATATTTGATTAGTACATTCCATGAAGCAACGTTAAGACGTGATTAGTTAAATTAATATTTAGTGTACAGACGCACATTAGGTCAAAAATGTTGTCACTTTTAGGTTACTCTCTATATATTTGATATTTGGCAATGCATTGCGAGTCATTATGCAAATGAATTTTGAATTTTTTAGAGAATTGTTAACTTGGTATTGAAATTTATTTTTATTGTATACTTATATTTATATTGCAATGTAACAAAGTCATGGTCAGCATATTTATAAAATCTATAAACAAAGCAACTATATATACATATATATATATATATATATATATATATATATATATAGCTGATATAAAAGCGTATCTTCCCCTTGAACGACTTCAAAGATATGTAGATACAAGTTATTCATACCTTAAGGTCAAAGTAAAACTTTAATATCATAATTACATCTAAAAAGAAGATCAAAGCAGTAAAATTATAAAATTATGAATATATCTTTGTTTTTTTTTACGCTAGGAGTATTTTACACGTTGAAACTAAGGTTTTTTTTTTATTTATTTATTTTTTTAAAAAATGTACTACGTACATGAGTGAATTTTAAATGAACTTCATATGACTTGATTATATGCTTTGTATCCATCTTTCTCACTCTCTCTGTATGTGTGTATATTTAATATAAATATATAATTCAGAGTAATTTGTGTTAAATAATGACTATGGCTTCTTTACTATGCATTTCTTGACCTACTCAATTCAGAACGTGTTCTTAATTTGACCCATTTATATACATATATATGACATAAATAGAAGATGAATTGATCTTTGACAATTTTCTAAATGCAAACTAATTTATGCATTTAAATAAAATGTATCACTATCCTCTCTTTCCCTTACTTATTCCATTGGATATAGAGAGATTTACGAATTCGAGTTAGTACTTAATAGTACACAACAATATTGTTTACAGGAGCAACCACAAGAAATTGAATAAACTTGAATAAAGCCAATTAAAGTAGACTTTGTTAAGTACAATTACAACAAATGAGTGGTAAAAAGTAACTTTAATTTCTCTCATAACTCACAATAATGAAAGAAGTCAAGTCAAGTACTTTTTTCACATCTATATTTTGGCAACAAGGGATCCTGACAAAAGTTAAAGTACTACAGTGGCGATTTTTAGAAAGCAGTTTTGTTGAATGACATTACTTCAAACTCAATCATTTATATATTAAAATGACGATTAACCTTCATTATTCTCCATTAAAGCACTTCATAAACCATTTATTCTATTCATGTCAAATACTTAATAGATTAAATTCTGAATGTACCATTTACTTTGAGGGGAGGGGAGGGGGAGGGTAAAAACTGATCAAAAGTATCAATAAAGGATAAAATTTTAAAAATGGATGAATGAACACGTTTGAGTTTTCAATGTTTAAAAAGTTAAATAATTTTAATCTATTTTTGTACAACTGCCGATATTTAAATTGAATAAATTACTTTCTTCCAAGATTGATATTGTTTTCTCTTATAAAAAAGGCAAATCTCCCTAACATTTTTTTGATTTTTAGTAAATATTTTCTTACTTCAAATATAATTTTAACAATAAGCTAAGAAATGGGTTGTCTTTGAAGATTCAATTCTGACAAAAATTTACATTGACTACACAGTAAGAGGGTTGAAAATTTGCATGATGCTAACAATAATTGTAATTAATTAAAGTTTAGATAAAATTTCTTTTCTTCTTACTAACTTTATATATGTTTCCTTCGTTGGTTACAGTATTTCCTTTATTTTGTTGGTATAAGTTATACCCACAAATGTACACTCATTTATCAAAAAAAGAAGAAAACATATTACTCATTTTTCCCAAAAATAATGAAAAATATAAAAATGATGTTCTCTAATGTCTTTAAAAAATATATAACATATTAGGGAATTTTCGTTATTATTTATAGTTTTTGTTTCTTTTTTATTGCTCTTAGTAAACACTGTTTACTTAAGATTGTACTTGAGAAAAAAAAAGTAATCTACTGAATGAGACTGGTATAACAGTACTTCTGTTTGTAACAAATAAATAGATCATTTTTATGAGCAGACTTAAATAATGTGAATCAAATTTATACAAGTATCATAACTTTATATTTAAATTCATAAAAATGGATTTAAGGATCATATGTACATCAAATCAGTCATCTTACCTAAAAACCCGTCTAATAAAGTAATAATAACTACACAGAAATAATGTCAGAGTTCACCATTCTAGTCACGCACTACTTCCATTTATTACAGTGTTTGATATGAAAGAAATCAAGGCAAGAGCATGGGTTCATTAGAACATAAAAAGGTTCTTTGGAAGTTTAACTATGTAGATTTGAAATATTTCAATTACTTATATAGTTATCTTTTTTGTTTATAGATGGTAACAGTCATGAAAAAACAGTAGGTGACAGATAATGTAGCTGATTCAAGTTGTAACAGTCAGCTTGAATGTTCCTTACATATTACTTTATATATATGGTATATATATATATATTGAGAGTTTATTTGAAGAGAGACTTTACGTTCTCCAAATATAACGATTGAATTCAAATGGTAACACCTTTAATTAATCATGACTTCAAATCATTTTCTTTATTTTTAACGTTAGTTCAGATAACGTTATGTAGAGGAAAGCCAACTTATTACTCGACAAAGTAAATCATAATAGAAACAATAATTATTTTATAAATAGATTTGGGAATATCTTATTATAAGAAAAGACTGTTAAAATTTTTTTACTTAATATAGGTACCCAACCCCATTTTTGGTGAAAAAGGCTCCGTCTTCCAAATTAAAGATAATTTGAATATTTTACTCCTTCAATACTTTAAAATTTAAAAATCAGCTTTTTCTAAAAAATTGTCCGTAAATATATTACTTAACTTGATTTGCATAGCTCTTGGGAACAAAGAATTCTTCTATTGATGGACCAAATTTACAACACAATTTCAAATTTTCACTTACAAGATTAAATTGTATTATTCGAAAAAAGTCTGTGGTTTTATTTCAACAACACACTATGTAAGCTTTTGTCAACTGTCCTCCTACTATAGGTGTTCAAATATTTTATTCAATTGAACTTCTCTGAGAGGGAATATACATCTTCCAAATTATTTAAGGGTAATATTTTTTCGAAATGTCATTTAATTTATTCCTATTCGATATCTATCTATATAATATTTGAGACTTGTGAAGTCAATAGTATCAAGATATTGTTGTTTTTATTATCTACAACTAAATAATGAATACTTTTTGAATCTAATTCTTTGTTACTTTCTCTCTGAATACTAAATATGAATTGCATATAACGTTCATTAATGTTTGTTTTTTAAATAACTTTCCTCATTGTATTTTATTTTTTATAATAATAAATTTATATCTAAAAGGATTTTACATTCTTTTTATTGATTTGAGCAAATTTTGAGTTTTGGAAAATACCCAGAATTTCACATAAAAATTTACGTACTATCTAAAAAAAAATTATGTTTATTCAAAATATTTGTTTACATTTAACAAGGGATGAACACATCTCTTTCTAAGTTCTTTCATATTTTATTTATTCATTCTAATTTGTATGTTAAAAAATATCTTCAAAAAATAGAAATTGAAAGAAAGTAAAATTGGCTCTTCAATTGTTCTACAAATTAGTAAAATCTCACGTTTAAAAATATAAGCTCGACAATAGCCAATGGGAGTTGTCTATCAACTTCATATTATTGAAATTTATTAAATTGGTTTTTTGTATGTAATTATTTGATACGCAAAATGTGTCATAAAAATTAGTTCAACAAATAAACTTAAGTTCGTAGTAAATAAAACAATTTTCAAGGTCTATAAAGTTACATATTATCACCAAAGGATTCTGCCTAATTTAACAGCTACTCATTATGCGTCAAAAGAAATTTACTTGAAAAACACAAGTTATTCTTTCTTATGTTATTTATAGGAACCACTAATATTTAAGTGAAACTCAATAGTTTTTGTATTATAAATAAATAATTAAATTCCCTCAAAATTTATTTATGTATTATTTTAACATTCAAAATAAGGTTTTTTATACCTAGGGAGTATTAATACAAACTCATTACCCAATAGTTTTATGGCTAAATAATTTAATCTACAAACTTTGATTCAGGTACTCTGCAAAAATTCTTTTCATAATGCAATATAAACCATGTACTGAAATGGTAATTTACTTCATTTTGTGTCTATATAAGCACTTTAGTATTTATCCTGGACAATTATGTTAATAGTTACTTAAAATAATTTCTGAAAATGTACAAAATTCTTTAAAAGTTAGTTTACACATTGAACATCATGTAGAATTCGGCGTTACGTCAAATTTTATTGTTTCCTTTCTTTATTTATAATATTTGACACTACGTCAAATTTCAGTTTGGGCTCGTCAATGCTTAAACCTATCTTTTATTTTTGGGGATATTAGTTGTCACTCAGTAGCTGAGACGATTACAAAATATCCTGGGCTCAGAAAAATGTGTAGAGTAATTTACCATTTTTAATATTATAAATATTAAGGGCATGGGATCTGGACATTTATCAGTAGTACCCCTCATTAAAACTGACATTGAATGTGACACAAGCCAAAAATGTATTAAAGTAAGCAAAAATGTAAATAAGACACTTGGTAGAGGAACCCAAAAACTCACAGTAAAGACTAGTTTTGATCTAAATATTTTTTTAGTTTTTTTTGCTACTGCTCTGAGAAATTCTAAGTTTTTTCCTTTATACAAATATTAGATTTTGTGATAACCTAAATCATGGAAGAAAAAATTTAAGATGTTTTTATATTAATTTCCGTCGAGTGACAGTAACCTTCAATAGGCAAATATTCTTTGTTCTTACAAAAGTTATTTTAGTTTTAAAGGATATAGTTTATTTTCACAGTATATCATCATTTTGGATGACAAGCATATTGGAGAATGTATAAACTATTTAGTTTCTTAAGAATAAAAACCAATGCTCTTATACAGCAGCTTAAGTTTATTTACTTTTAAAGCCAATAGATGGAGTGTCTTTAAATATTTTTTTAATAAACATAAATTCATTATGATTATTAATTATATGCATTAACAAATCACTCTTAAAATTTGTAAATTTTGTCGTAAATTTACATTATATCTAGAATGGGATATTCCTTTAAATTCATGTCCTTACATTAATTAGTTAGAATAATTAAGCAATTCAACAAAATAATTTATATATTTTTGAAGTAAATGAGAAAGTTAAATAATAAAAAGATCCTAAATTAATCTTTGGCCTTAGTTGGAGCCGGTTAATTAATGTATAAATTAACCAATAACAGTGACAGTTAGATATTAAAAGAGAAGTATGGTTTTATAAGTATAGCTCATTAAATATATTATATAATTATATTAAATAATTTCAAATATTAAACTTTATTTACAAATCAAATGGCTATTATTAGTGATATTTTAAAAAAAACACTGCTGATTTAATTACTCATACAAACAGCCGATATAACTAAATTGGGTTTATTTTACCCCTCAAGATTATACTAAATACTCTTTTTATCCTTAATTTCGAATCAGATCTCTAAAAAAAAGGATTTTTTGAAAAGGCTGACAATTATATTATAAACAGTGTCAAGTGTGAACTAATATTGATAGGAGAAACACTTAATTATCAATTAAAGACTGTCTACCACCATTTCTTACGTCTGATTATCCACCATAAAGCCCTTGTTTTACTTTCATCAAAATATAAAGAACAAGAATTGTATATACTATTAAGGTGTTTCTTTATCTTTGATCTGCTTCCTCCCAATTTCCATCTTATCATTTGGACTTGTATCTGGTGTCGTCATTTCAAGATCTCCCTCGAAGTCATTCTAATACAGCTCACTTTCATTCCTCAAAAGTATACAGTGAGGCATTCTTCATCATA
Organism: Lepeophtheirus nordmannii; assembly: GCA_963680855.1. Classification (NCBI taxonomy): domain Eukaryota; kingdom Metazoa; phylum Arthropoda; class Copepoda; order Siphonostomatoida; family Caligidae; genus Lepeophtheirus; species Lepeophtheirus nordmannii. The sequence continues at coordinate 27,969,769 of OY804522.1, read as the reverse complement.
TATACTATTTCGATTACTTTTTGCATACAAAACATCTTGTATTTCTTCTTTCAAGCTTATATTTTTATAGCCTTAATATCTAATGTGTGATACGATTCATTCTAAAAACTTAATAATGTTGTCTAAAAGTGTTTGCTTATGCTACTGGTGAGTGGTTAATTTTTTAATTACCAAATTTAAAAAAAATAATTGAAATGTAAAATGAATATCAATGACTCAAAAATGATCCCAGACAATATCAATGATCACAAAAGTAACTTTATCCTATTAGAAACTAAATTATTGAAAGACACAAATATATACATATTAGCTAAGCACAGATGTCAACAGATGAATATTAATTAAACAAATTGTGTAGTATACAGATTGAAAAAAGCACATTTATTCATACAGGTAAATTAATTAATCTATTTGTCGACGTAACTGAAATAGTTTAATTTCAGAAACATCCCTTGAAAAAAACATGATCTTCAAAAATATGATACTTTAAATTAATTTAAACGAAAAATATCTCACAATAAACCACAAACTGTGATATACTCATTGTTATAACTACTGAGATATAATTTCATAGTATTACAAGAGTAAGTTTTAAAAAAAGTAATTAAAAAAATTTGAAAGCAAAGACAATATTTACAATTCCCATTATTAAGTAAACAACCAAATATAATTTTTTTGATAATTTTATATAAAATAAATTTATAAAAATATATACACTTTTTCTTAACACAAAAATTTACGTGCGTAGTTCTGTTTTTGGTTATTATACGTAAACTTTTTTATAATATTAATTAATTCTTCTATTGAAAGTAAGTAACTTTATCCAGAAAAAACATTGAACTAAATGATATTTTTGTAATAATATAAAGTGAAATTATAAAAAATTGATCTGTTCATTAATAGTTCATGTAAAATATAATAATTTAGTATCCATTTGTGTATTTTATGGTAATTTAATTATTTATTTATTTTTAAATTTTTGTTGATGTTGAAATGATTCCTTATATATATTATATTTGTAAGAGAAAAAAACATAGAAAAAGTTAAAATGGGTTCCCTCTAAATGGAGTATCCAACAAATTCCTTTTCTACTTTCACCGATATTTTTTGAAATTTACTAAAGACTTTTTTGATTTAAGAACCTTTTCTCAGATGTTTAGGGTTATTATTAATCGTGAAAATATCCAAAAATTGCACATCTTTACGTTTAAAGTCAAACTGAGCACTAGGCAATGCAATAAATTAGTAGTCAAGCCTTCGTAAGTAAACTCCCTGTTTTAACATGGTTAGAGCATTAGGATAAAAAATTACCCCACAAAAATAAAACGAATTTGATTACATAATGCAAAGTTACAAAGTACAAATAGCTGCACTTCTTAAATTTAAATTTATGTGTACAATTACACTCTCCATAGTACATCAGTTGACGTATTTAACAAAGATTTATGTAACATATATTCCAATAACATTATGGTAATATATATTTTTATATTAAACGAACAAAATAAGAAAGTTTAACTTTGAAATATATTTATAAAATCAATGAATCAACACTTTAAGCGAATGAGAAAGAATTGTGCAAAAATGGCATAAGAAAAATATTAATTTAAACTATAGCTTATATTACTTTAATCAAAATTTTATAAATAAATGATTTACCTTTTGATTCTTCAATAATAAGAACCAAATATTCTTGTACTGGTAATAAATCACTAATGTCATTTCATTTGATCAAGACAAAAATTTAACAGTGACTATATTGAATTAGTACATAACATGAAAATACTAAAAAATTTGGTTATGTTTTCTCATAAATAGTTTGATTACTTAACTTAAATAACAAACCATACCCCATTTCGTAGATGGAAAATATATATTACTATTTTTAGAGACTAATTCTTGGGAAAAAATTTTAAGGTCTGTTTTTCTTATAAATAAAAAGTTTCATTCTTGCGTTTTTATAAAAACTAAATTTCGTTCTGGGTTTTTTTTTATCATTTTATATTTGATACTAATCATATCAGATTTATTAGGAAACTTGTGAACATAGTGTAATAGTGCACATAATATCAATAGACCAAAATATAAATATTTATGTTAATTTGAAGTAAAATTTATTTTAAAAGATTTTTCATGTTAATTCTTTATATAGATGAATTGATTTCCTTAAGGATTATCAATTGAACATTTTCAATAGTCAAGATATTTATTAAAACTCACAAATTTGAAAATATTAAATAGATTTGAATAGTTATTTACATTTTATTATCCCAATGAATCTTTTAGAAGAAAATAAACTAGAAGTTATAATTGTCACTAAATTAACGCAACATTCATTAGAGCAACTTTGCTTAATATATATTTTGATAAAAATACATTTCCCAACGTTTTTTCCAATTTTCAAAACAGTTACAAATATTTGTACTAAATTAATAATTACAAAACAATAACTGCTCAGTTTAGATATGCTATGAAATTTAAAATCGGGTGGTCGGTTTTTTTGAGTAATAGGTTGAGAATCTCGAGAAATAAATTAAAGATTCTTAAAATTTTAGAAGAATATAATCTGAAAAATTCGATTTTAGCTGTTCACATAAGAAGACATATCTCAAATACGTGTAATTTGACAAAGATGTTAGTGACACTAATGCCAACTTAAAAATAAAAATATTTATCCCTGTAGGAATCCCAAAAAAAATTAAATTCAAATTTCTTGGTATTTTTTGATCATAGGAGCTTATAAATTTAATTATGATCCATGGAACAGTAGTTTCAATCAATTTGGTGCCTCATAAAAAGTTTATTCTATTGCAGTCATATCAATAATTAACTAAATCCTGAATGAATCACATACTTCTTCAATCGCAAAGCACAGATTACATAAATGATTGACGATGGAGCCATGAACAACATTAACCAGGAAAAATGAAACTAAATATGTGTAATATTTTTATATGGAATCATTTCCATCATGCATTGAATCCTCAATGCAAACTCAATAATATCGATTCTGTCAAATAACTAAGTATAAGAGCTTTTAAACTTGGATCATCATGATTGGGACTAAAAAATGCTTTGTAATGTTCTATTAATCATAATCAAATTGACTACTTATTTTTGTGAAAAAATACCCTTCGATCAAAATGTACATTCGGTAAAATGGCTTTGGAAATACGTTCCTTGGCAAAAAAAAAAAATTCGGTTAAATGTCTTTGAAACTTTGATTCCTACAACTGTCTTGAATATTATAATACTGTTTTACAGTATAACAGTGGTATTAAACACTTTAAAATAGTTTTTAGGAGAGGATAAAATAATATTTGACAATATCATCACAGTTGTTCTAATTTCTTCTGAATCAATTGCATACTGAAAAAGTTAGTTTATTCTGGATGAAGGGTTGGATAGGCCTTTGTTTTTATTTGTTATAAAAAAATCAAGTAATAATTTATTAAAAAAATCGCCAATAAAATATCTACAAAAATCTCCAACTTATAAAGAAATAGTAATAAAACTAAAGCAAACCATAATATTCTTTGAACATCTCTTTGAGAATATGATTCTATCTTTTTGTTTCTTCTTTTTTTGCTTACTCATAAACGCTACAAAACATAAGCTCTAACATACTATATATATATATATATAATCTTATTTGCTAAAAACACTCACACTTCATTAGGATAGTTTTCTTTGTATTTTAGTGTTTAACATCATAGATTAACTGCTATTATGTTTTCATTATTCTCATATCTATATTCAATTGTATTAGAAACCATGGAACTCACAAAAGGTTGTACCACATTTTATCTTTATTGATATAAATTTCCCTTCACTTTATCTGGAATGACCTTTCTCTTATTATGTAAAACTATTATGGGGCTGTACGTCTAGATACTTATGTAATACAAAAAAGTTTTGCAAAGCTACTTTTAATGATGATTATTATATTAAAATATTAATGCTGTTGTTTTGGCGTTAATACTTTGCCATCTAATAATTACAAATACGTTCAAATCCTTACATAAAATGAATTATTATATTTTGAATAAAAGAACTTTATCAATTTTCCTAGAATTTAAATTTTATTTTAGACAAATTATATTTGAAGGATACAAAGCTCAAGTTCGAGAAGTACAAACTAAGAAGAAAAAAAAATTGAAGACCCGTATACACATAAAGGGAAGAATGGCAAGGAATTAAAAAATTAAAGGTTCATTCACATGGACGACCTCACCTTTGACCAAGATTTAGATCTAGAAGATATCAAAATTTTAAGGGATCGTGACTAAGAGGCAAAAAATGTTCTTGTTATATTTTTTGAACATACAGATATTTATATAGATAGTTACTTTGTTGTTTGTTTTGACAAAGAGACTAAGATATTGAAGGAGTCGAAATTGATCTCAAAAACAAGACTTATCTCGAGAACCAAATAATTAATGCATTGTTAATTAATCACCATAGAAGAGTTTGCTAAATGAACTCAGCTAAAGTGGTGGGCTAAGGAGAGACAAAGTGATCCATTATTCACAATCAGTTTCTGCAGAATAAATATTTCATTGACTAAGAAACAATGAAGTATAAATGAGTAGTAACAAAATGGTATGGAGTGAAAAATTTCGTATTACTTTTTTTTGTTTATTTGATCAAAGTACCTCTAGTGATTGGAAGGTCTTTTATGTACTTTAAATTGTAAGTTAAAAATATTCCATAAAATTCTTAAGAAACATGATAATTTATTGTTTTTCAAAAAAATGATATTGTTATGGTTATATTCAATCTTTCAATAATCATCAATAAGAACAAGATACTTTTTTTAGTAAGTAATTGAAAATATTTATTAAATGCCTTTTTGTGCAAAAAGGGGTATAAATTTAAACCATCTATTGATACTTATTATTATTATTATTTGCTTTTTATATAATTAATTATTTAGTTTTTCAAACTACAAATAAAACATAGCACATACATTGAATTTAATTAAAGAAAAGCGTTCCTTATATAATTTTATATATATAATTTTTTCTTATGACAACTCTTTATCATTAATATACCTATACAAATATAGGTATTAATTGGTCATTTATTTTACCTATATATAAATATTACATATATATATATAATTCCTTAGAGAAATAAATATTTTGTCTACTTAAATACATACTATTTATTGAATATATATTCTCAAGACTACAATGTATACTACTCAAGTGATCAAAAATTTCTGGGTTTATTTTAAATACCTCATAATGTTATATATTTCCCAGAACGAAAAAAAAATAAATCTATTAAAATTGTGGATAAATTTTTTTGGAAATTATAATTTAATTTTTTGTCTCAACCACTGAGTCTATTCTAACAGTTTATTATTTAATTCATCATTACTACCCCTTCAAAATTTTCCGTGAGTTATAAACCCTGGGTAAATTTTACTCAATTACTAAAGTGCATTTTGTATCATATTAGCATACAAGAAAATAATAGCACATGACTTAATTCATTTTTGTCATCTAACCTCGCAAGAAAAAGTAGAATTTAATTTAAAACATTTAATAATTTGATGATGAATGACACTAACTTATTTTTCTTTTCTTTTTTTACAAATAACAAGGTATAGATGATTTAGAAGACTTCCCTAAGAACAGATGAAAATATGTAATTAAAAAGAAATTAGAAACTATTTGATGACTTAGTGGATAAGATTTACCTAAAAGAGTAAAAAATGAATTGATTTTTAACTTCAAAATTGTACACATTTTGAAAAGTAATTTTTTGTAAAAAGGTAATATTCGATGAAATTAAACGTTATTAACACTAGAAGGTCCTTGAACAAGGAAATTACTTGTTGTCTGTTTAATGATCCTTTGAATACATTATTTTTATTTTATTTGTGAGGTTCTTGAGTCGAATAAAAGATCAAACTATAATAATAATCGACTAAAATAATAATATTCCCTTATTTGTTACAATTAAATGAATGTATTTAAATTATTACATACATGGTTTAATATTCCGTTTAATTTGGTAAAATTATTGTTATATTTTATGATTATGATTTAATTAATATTTTAACTTGGAAATAAAGAAGCATCATTCAAATAAATTATTTAATATGCATGATCTATAATAACGATATCAAATGTTAGTATTAAAAATTTAATGAGTAAAAATTATTTTAATTTTTTGATTTGTGCCTTAGATGTATGTATTTTTAAGCATTTAACTAATTATCTGTTGTTAAGAAATTACTATAAATTTTTTAATGGAAATAAGTTAAATAATTTAATTTATTTTTCTTTTATTAGAGTAAAAAACACTTTCAAATTAATTGAAATCTAGAAAGAATTTATTGATTTTATTATTGTTCTTAGTCAAACATTTGAATATCCTCTTGCCGCTAAAATATAGTGTGCTCCAAGAAGAATGTATGTGCCTGGCAAATAGATTTTTTTATATATAATTCCAAATAATTGAAATGAGGTTCTATTTTGTCCAGTACTATTCTATTTATTTATGTCAAAGCTGAAAGGGTATATTTAAAGAAGTCCTTTCAATATTTTACTAAGAAATCTTGAAAAAGAAATGACCATGGAGACAGATTATTAAAATTCAATTTTTTTCTCAGGATAAGCCTCTGATTTTGGTGTCATATTAAGCATATACCTACTAAATGCTTACATTATAGTGATAGATTGTGGGTTTTATAATTAGAACTCAGTTCCTTGCGGAACTCAAAACCGAGTATCATAAAAATTTCGATCCTTGAAAACAAAATTATGCCCCCTCAGATTAATATTAAATATTTTAAATACTGTTCAATAATAATGTACAGTTATAAATATCATATTCCTTTCAACATAATAAGCAGTTTAACAAAAAAATTTATCTGGTGTCTGGATAGTAGGTAAATGAGAGAGTTTCTCCAATTTCATAAATGCATAAACAAGTGGTACTTAATTGTCAGTATGAATTTTCCTTTTTCAGATTTGACTTAGTTTTGATAAACTGCTGCACTATATTTTTTTAAAGTTGCCAATTTTTATTTTAACAAATTCAGGAACCTTCCTTGTGATAAATATGATCTCATTTTATTTTTGAAAATTATTTCATGAAGATAGACTCAATATTTGTTTTCATTTACTATAAAGACTCTTTTAGTCCCTTTCAAATTCAAGCAAATTATAATAACAGCATTATATTGATATATCTACTGAAATCTTCTTGTTGCGCACCATAACGCCCCTAATATATCATTTCTTCTTAAAATTGTATGGACTTTCAAAGTACGATGCTGCCAATTCACATAGATTACCGTATTTTCCGCACTATAAGGCGCATCTCAAAGCCTTCATTTTTTTCAAAAACTGAACATGCGCCTTATAATCCAGTGCGCCTTATATATGGATCAATATTGAGTCTATCTATCTATGCATATCTAGTGTGTGCATAACGTAAACCCAACATATATTGTAGCGCCTTATAATGCGTTACGCCTTATATATGGAAAAAGTTTTAAAATATGTCATTCATTGAAGGTGCGCCTTATAGTGCAGAAAATACGGTACTCAGGTTTATAATTAAGTGAGTATAAAGAAATTAGGACAGTCTAATTTATTCAAAAACTAAGACAATTTTCCAAGAAATACTCTTCCCATGCTGATAATATTTAGGTGACTAAATTCAGCAGAATTCTTTTGAATTTAAATGCAAAAAGATTTTTATGCACTCTTTTTTTAATGTTTTGTTCCTATATAAAATAATTTTGATAATTCTATAGCTTACAAATAATTGGTATATATTACATTGAAGATTAACAAATTCATCTTATAAAAAAAAGATATGCCTTATTCTTGCATCCCTCACGAAGAAATGTTGTTTTTTTTTCTGAAAATGATAGGAAAATGATTAAGATATTCTTTGATAGAATAAGTATTCTAATTCAACAAGTATTATGTTACTTCCATTAATACTGTGGTTCTGTCGGATTTGAAACCAACATTTTGTTTCATTAAGGTTAAGAAAAAACTTGCAACTGGAACAAATCTTCGGTATAATTATATTTATATCAGAGATTCATCATTAGTCTACAATCTGGGTTGATGGTCTTATATTACGCTATGATTTTAAAAAATAGGACGGGGGAGATACTCTCATTCTGTTCTGCTCTGGAGTGTAACATGCAAACTAAAAGTTTAACATATTAACTTTTCTAATTATAACTATTTTATGAGGTCAAGACTTAATTATTAATGAGACAAGAAGAAAACATTGTCAATTTAGACAATGTTTTCTTATTGCCTCTAATTAAATGTAGACTATTAAATTATTTTTAAAAAACCGCATTACTAAATATTACATGTATAAAGATTAAGATTTTAAAATGAATGAAATATTTCAATCCTTAAAAATAACTTAATAACACCAAAAAGAAAATACAATAAAATATCCAGAAACTAAACAAAATTAATAATGTAATAAAATATATTGATTTGAAAAAAAAGAAGTCACAAACAGTTAATTATATCTTCATTTATGACGCCTGTTACGTTTATTAAGTAACTAAAAATTATAAAATGCTTCAAGATACCCACTCATTAAGTCATACCTACATGATGGCCATAGTATTTCTAGCTCTGCTGTAAACATGACTTATAGACAGAGATGGGTATTTTTAAAGCTGTCAATCCTATGCTCTGCTAGTATATAAAAAAAGTATAAAAAACGAAAAATCAATCTGGTAATCTGTTATACAAGCTATGTTCTTACCCTATTACAGGGAAATACATTCAGGATCTTTGAGAGTGGAAGGAAGGAAATCAATGGAAATTTATACCTATCAGAATATTATATTATATCAAAAATTCTATGTTCATTGGGTTAGGCATTTTATTCATTAGTTATTATTTGTACACGGCGTGTAAAATTACATTACATGTAGTGAGTGCCACAGAATTAAGGGATAGTGTTGACATATTTAGAAAAAAAAAGTGCTTTTACAGATTGCCAACCATTAAAACAATACAAGGAAAAAAGTACATATGATTTACAACTCAAGACATTTTGTTGTGGTGAATGAGCGTGTCTGCAATTAATATCAGTTACTTCTACATTTTATCGGTTGATTGTTATTTCACAATATTAAATAATGCTCTAAAACTCATAGAAACTGAGTGGACTGAGGATAATTTGAATTGTCAGCAATCCAGGGGAAGGGCTAAAAATTTTTTAACATGAATTCTTAATAATCGGAAATTGAACTACTTATAATTATATTAAGTTCTTGCCTCAATGATAGAGAGAAAAGTGAATTAAAATAGATTATCAAGGTAGTCGTACCAACTGATATTTTTCTTTCCTACTTTAATCTCAACACTAACTAAACTTTTTGCCCATGTTTAATTATAGATGACAGTTTCTTCTTTCTTTTTTTACAACTTTGTCTAGGATAATCATTTCTTGTTTTTTTAAAAAGCCATTTTTGAATATAAGTAAAAATATCTGCTCCTTGCATTTTAGTTTTTTTTTTACTTGCTCCTGACTAAAGGTCATTCCTATTTATGGATAGACAAACAAACGTTCTTTTTTGATGAACAAAGAAAAACACATTTATAAGAAAAACTTCCCATCATTGTAGAAGACACCTGATCACCCTACTTTGAGGTTACATTCAAATTCAATGTTTTTCCTTTTCGATTTATATTCCTTTTATATAAATATTCATTTTGAGGACATCAAAATTGTGTTTGTATTATTTTTACAAATGTTTTAGGGATTTTAATCAGAATTATAAATTATATATTATATGTACTTAAAATTTAAGTTGAAAATACTAAATAATACAGTTATTTATTTTTGAGCCCAAATATGGTTCATCCTTCATAGTAACACTTTTTTTTATTTACTGCTTCGAAAAAAAATACAATATGATCACTTTATAACTTTTTTTCGTTAACGATGAGTCGTTATCAAAGCTTAATATATATTTATTTTGTAAATTATATATACACACTTTTTTTTCTTCAAAATAAACAGTAAAGCATTGGATATGATAAACATATACTCTGAGAAGTAGATACTCTTAGTCAATAGGAGCCATTGGTGAAAAGTATTAAAAATATTCATACGATAAAGAATCAATAGTTTCTGCGGAATTTGTCAAAGTACATTTGTTAAATTGAATTGACCACATAAAAAAAAGTCTTTCGTTAAAATTTTACATAAATCTAATAAATTCAACATGTAGTAGATGTCGTCTCATTTTTCTAGCCCCTTTACATTGTTTGCAATCAAAGAGCTTTCGTATTCAGAACACGTAAATACATGCTAATTGTAGCTTTAAAAATGAATTTTAGCAAACACAAGATATACGAGGAGGTAAAGTAAAAGTTTTTTATAGCCTTTTGTCAAGTAAAGTCAGGAGCATTTTGCAGCAGAGCAAAACCTAGGTCCATACATCCAAAATCGTTCAAAAATGAATGGATGAATGGCTCCATGAGCTCATTCTTACTAAAAACTTTTGCCCCAAGAGCCTAGATATCAATCCAATGGATTAATCAATTGAATTGCTACATTATACATTGAAAGTAAAGCCTCTGAACTTAGACATTCGAATATTGATACTCTGAAGATCTCCATCCACATGAGATGTAAGATCATGAAGAAAAAGAGTTTGTACTCAACATGTGGCAAGGGCTCTATAGGAGTGAGATTTTGCCCAAGGCTGCACTCATTAGAATTCCTTACTTTCAAACATTTAAGACTCTATGCCAAACCTTAAGCTGATAGATTGAGTTGCATTCCACTGTATTTTCAATTTAAGCTCTAAAATTTAGCTATATAATAAATAACTCAACTCTCACAGAATTTGATAAATTTTGGTATATAAGCAAATTTTATTCACCCAAAATAAGTTGTTCATGAGATATGGGGGCTTTATTAGAGTTATATTACTTTACTGAACACAAATACTGAGCATCAAGTCAATCAATATGCTGCTGGTTAGATAAATCTGAAATAGCCTGAAGTATGCCACTGATCCTTGTTACAACCATACAAATAACGTCATAATAGTGCAGTTTGTTTCTCATAAATTCATGTTGTTTTTTTACTGCAACTTAATAGAATTATACTTTTTATTTCTTATTTTCTATTTAGCTGATCTAACTTTAAAATATTCAATGAATTCAAGCTAGTAACAAATTTTTTTTGTATAAAAGTTTTTTTAATAAAATTAGATTTTGAAATTTAATAGGTTTCTAAATTTGTATTCAAAGTCATTAAAATGCTACACAAAATACATGCATAAATATACATATTAAAATAGGTCCCTTAGAAACTAATATATATATTTTTTTTAGAAAATGTATAAAATCGCTGATTGAGGATATCATTTTCTTTAGGGATTATTTGTGAAAATTGAGTTATCATTTGAATTTAACAGCTTGAAACATGTGCTATTAAATATTTGTTTTGAAATTTCTGCTGGTTTTGAAGTTAAAGTGTAAAGCTATGTCTTCTCATCTAAGTGTTTATCAATTGTGCACATGAGAATAAAACTGTTTTAATTAGATTTGGAACAAAAATTGGATTTTTTGGCGTTTTTTATATCAACTACTTCTAGATTGACCCTGGAACTTATCAAACAAAATACAAAACATAATTAAGTACTTAGATATAGCACATTTATGGGACAACTAATGTTAACTGAGTAGGCAATAGCAGTGAAACAATTGATATCCGACGTATATAAAAGCCTCGTTAGTCTGAAAACAACATTTAGTCATTCTAAGCTATATAGAGACAAAAAGAAAGACTTAAAATTCATACTCTGTAGTAAAATTATATAATAACTTAAACAACTATTGTTTAGCAACAGCCAACTAGCGGCCCAGTTAAGGCTTCTATGAATCTTCCTCTTCACTCAAATTATAATTATTTTGTAGAGATTTTTTCATTAATTTCCATATACTTTGATGAGAAACAAATTTTTCATGCTTTGTTTGTTCACATATTTGTAATTAAAAAATTAATTTACTTTATATGAAATTTTCAAAAGTTTAGTTCAAAGACTGCCCTATGCGGGTAGATTTGTTTTATTAATACATAAATATCAAGGAACTGAGAACTTTGAGCTCATTTTAGACATTTTAAATGTAAAGGAAATAAGGTTTTTACTGTAAATTAAGGTTTATAAAACATTGATACTACGATATTTGACACCATAAAGTTTAATTGAAAATGGAACAAGTAATTTGTTTCTGTTATTTTTTACCTGTAAATGTTTTTTTTTATTATTTTTAGATGAGTAATAACATACTAAAAATTGAACAAGAGGTCTGTTATTTTGTTAATATATTCTTTATATGCCTACCAACAAAAAATATGTAAGTTTAATCAGAAAAACACTTTTCAGTCATGCAATAACTTTGTAAAGAGCTATCTAAAAAACTTTTCACTGCCATTTACTTTTTATATTCATTTAGGTATCCAAGTATCCTCTGGAATGTACACTAATGAGATTATTTCTATCGTAAGAATTAGATCACTATTATATAAATTTGATAACCCACTTTATGTTGATAAAAATGTCAAATATACTTTTCAATTTTTTAATTCATATCCATGTTTGGAGAATTTATTTATTGAGTTAAGCAATAAATATATATTTACAAAAATTATAAATAACATATCATAAATATAGACCTCAAAAAGTCAAGAAACTATGTCAAATAGTTTCTATCATAAGTTCAAGGTTACTTCACAACTTTTTTGAGTTTTTTTTTCATTAGTTCGTTTCTATCTCAACAAACTAATATTAAAATTGATGGTTGTTGAGTTGTTGAATTGAAACTTGCACATTGAAGAGGGTTATAAATGACACTGTTTTGGTAATGTTTGTATCTGGATTTTTCTATACTTTTTTGTTGAGTCTCCATTTTGTTCTGTTATCTTGATCCTTATTATAAATATTTTGATTATTTTAATGTAAAACAAGCAGGTGTTATATTTTGAATTACGTTAAAGTTGTATTCGTGGTCAATTTGCTTAATTTAAGCAAAGAGCACTAAATTGTCTCGTCATATTTTTTTAATAATTAGACTGTATATATATTTTATAATAAGCCCTAATTATTAAATTATAAGTATGACTCAAAAAAGTTTTAGTACTCATAAGACAAGGGATCTTGTTGAGAGCATTCATATGTCGATATGAGGATAAAGAGATATGACATTTATATAGATAATAATAATTGGTTCATGAAAAATTCTTCTTCATCATTATGCTTTGATTTCGATGAACAGTCTGAATACTGTTGTTATAAAATTATAAAATCGAAAAATGTTACAGTATGGAAAAAAGTGTAACTCTTTAGACCAATGTTTATTGTGATTAAATTAACGTATTTATTATATAAGGAGGTCATAGAAACTTATATTTATAAAGGGAAGTGTAGAAATGAGTAATAATCTATTCATTTTAATGTATGACACAAAAGTAAATACTTTCTTTTGATAATCCTGGGGTTAAAAAATGGCCTCGTTTTGAGTGACTGAAGGTCTGAAAACATTATGGGTAGAGGAAAATCAATTATATAAAAGGCTATAAATAACCATGTATTTATCATCGACTCGTCCTTTATTTAATGGGTCAGTCAGTAATGTGATATTCATTTTTATTAATGAATAAGAAACTAAAGAATTGGAGCTTCATATAAATAAATATGTATGTTAGAATACTCAAAAAGAAAGTTCGTAGAATATATTTTTTTAAACATACATTAAAACAAATGAGTCGAAGAAATTAATTGTATAATATCTCGATTATGGCATATAATTCTATTTTTACTAAGTTAATTTGTGGAAAATAAATTAGGTTTTTTTTTCACTGAAGGTAAAAATTAATTGGTTTAGGGAAATCTGTAAATTTATTATTTATTCAGAAATTAATTAATAATTTTATTGAAAAAGTTCATATATGTTCTTATTTCTTACATGTTAATTTTTTTTTAATGGTTACATTGAAAAACCTTGAAATATATATTAAAGACAACCAAGGACAGCCCATGAAATCTACTATTGTTTGAAATACTAAAATTAAATTGCTAATTTGTTTTTTTTTAGTATGATACAAGGCTAAAATGGTACAAAGAATGACTTTAAACACACAAAAATGATATTTATGGTAATTGTTTAATATTCAATGTGCAATGAATTTCTAGAAATGTGCAAATTCATACCGAGTATTTTATAAGCTATTTGTATTGAAATCAATGATTTGCACCTTCAAACATCTTTATCTTGGTTTAATAAAAGAAGTAAAAATCAAAGACTGTGATATTTGATATTAAATCTAGCTTACGTTAACCAAATATATATGTTAAATATAGAGAAATGGGTTTATGTTTCAACTGGAGGAAAATATGGAGGGAATAATTTATTTATTTGAACTCAACAAACACTTTTACCGAATACAACTTGTCTTTTTGCATTTTAATTACCAAAAAAATATCAAAACAACAAAATTCGATTCTTTCAAAATTCAATACAACTTTTTACATGTATTTAGTTTCATAAAATTTAAAAAGATTAAATTTTAAGATTATGGGAGGATTTGATCTATGTAGAACAAACCTATATAGATATTAGGTTGGGAAAGGGGGGGGGGGAAAGTTGATACAATTCCTTTTTAGTTCTTATTTATGGATAATTTCATGAGTGGGTCCGCCCATTGATAGACGATTAATACTTTCTATATCGTACATCACTTTGTAAAAGATATAACAAAAGGAGTACAAATTTTCTATTTAAACTAATTTTGAACTCTAAAAGTAAAAAATCAAGACGAAGTATTCGTTTTATTTAATTTTAGTTAAACTGTTTAGATTTCACATAAACTTTTTATTATATGTATGTAGAAAATATTGAAAGAACTAAACTTCTATAAAAATACTTTATATAATAAAATAACGTATACCTTTTAAATAAAGTAAATAAACAAAAAAGTCATAAAAGGGAAAGTTGATAGAGATGTAATCTCCCTCCAATGCAATAAAAGCAATTTATAAAGATGGTAGATTATGATAAAATATTTTTTTGAGTTCATCATAGTAAGCCACTACTATACAGACGCAATGAGCTAGCTGTACATAAGGAACAAAAGACAAAAGAGACAGAAGCAAAATCCTTTTTTATGTAGAAAAGTCAAATACTAATTATTATTATTATAAATATATTAGCACTATATATATTATAAAATGATATCATTATACATATAAACACTTCACTTTATTAAAATAATAATTACGAAATGTGAGACGTATCAATTTCTTATTTTACAAGTTGAACTAACATAAAACAATCAAGGGATGAGTTGACATTATTTTTCAAATATTTTGTAAGTAATTTCATTACTATAACTAACAAATCCTATAATTATTTTTAAAAAACCTCATATTCAAGCCAATAAATAAGTCATCTTCCCCCACACAAACAGTTTCAATATTCAAATTTCATTATAAATAAAAGGTTCATTTTAAACATCATTCGAGACTTGAGGATTTCATACTTTGTTTATCAAGTACATTTGTTTTATATACATACATTTTTGGCAAATGCTTGCTTATGAGAGAAAAATAATAAATAAATAAATAATGAACAATCAATATAAACTATTGGTTTTTATTTTTAACTTTAAGTTTTACACTTTCATTGCTCGATGACTCATCCAATATGAACAAATACTTGCAAAACTAATTGAAATTTACTTTAAATATTTATAAGTTCTAAATAGAACTACACTCATTAAAGGAAATCCATATGACCCTTATAGTTAAAAAACAAAAACATAAATCATTTATTAATTCATGTTTATCTGTTGACTTGTGTTTTGTTTTTTTCAATTATGAAATTAGTTTTAGATTGACAATTTTTATCAATAAAACCATAAATACTTTTTGTGGTTCCTGATGTTGCTTGGGATATTTTATTTTATTTTAATATTTCTATTAATTTTTCTGATTTCTTGGTTAAAAAAATAATTTCTCACAAATAGAATACGCATGGTTTTATTCAACATTATTGACTATTTAGGCATAATCTTAGTGTAACTTAGTTCCATTGAACATCTAAACTGCATTTTTTTTTTATTTACATATATTGATGACTACGTTCTTTTAAATATAGATAACATAACATTTATTGACCCTTTGGATTTCCAAGAGACATTCGGAATGAAGTAATCTATAAATTTCTTATAAATTTGCCTTTGGTACAAAATTCAAGACACATAACGTTATACAATAAAAATAACATTTTGAAAACTGCTGCATAACATGAATTGGAACAAATATTTCCCAATAAAACATCTTCTCAGTCATTAGGTAAAGACATTTACACTCAAATTCCTTCTTTTTCAATGAATGCTTTCTTCTCAATATCATTTTCTTGTAGAATTTTGTAATAATTGTGAAGCATTTTCCTTTAAATTTACATATATCCAAAAGCCTGTCACTGTTTTCACCTCTTGCTTAATAAATTGTGATCCAAAAAAAAGCAGACGGATTTATGCATTTTTTGTTCCATAAATTCAAAATTCACCTATATCACTTATAAAAAGTTGTAGAATAAAAGGGAAAACATTTTTAATTTTGCTAAGACAACCTTAACCAAGATAGACTAAGTGGCTATTTTCTTTATTATTTTTTTCAAAATATCCTATATTCTTAAAGACCTGATAATGTAAATAGAGCTCGTAAGTTAAAGGAAGTTTAATCACAATTTTGATGTTGTTAAGGAGTTATGGATTTCAGCTAAGGAGAGTAACGAAGGGTTAACAAGAGCTAATTTTAGTTTAATCAATTCACGTTCAAAATAAGTGGCATGCATAGAAGATAACTTCATGGTTGATAAAAGAAAAGGTACACTTTAAATTATCATTTAGTGAAATAACGTATTGACGAATAAAGAAACTACCATTCAAATAGAGGCCAAATACCTTTTACAATCTATTTAGGCTTAAAATTAACAAGAGTTCTCACATGGTATATCATAACATTTATGCTATCAAAAAAATGTCTTTTACTTTTTTTTTAAACAGGATGTTTTCACAAGATATAACTTAAATTTAATCTTATTTTGACAAAAATGTATGTCATTCTATGTGTCACTATGCAAAAATGATTTTTAAAATTGAACTTTCTGGCTCATTGGCTTCATATAAAATATTTCGTTATTATTATTATTTTTCTTTTGTAATTTATAAGACGAAATGTGAATAGCTCAATCATATTTTATAATAATATTCAATTCAAGCTATAAATATATACTTTACACCACAAAAATAAAAATGAATATTTATATATTGTGATAGGTATTGAATTCCTTATAACCACTTAATTTAATTTATAGTGACTAAAAAGTAAGCTCAAAAATATATTTGAAGACCTCAAATCCCTGAATAAAAGCTTTTACAATTATAAATCTTATATTCTTTCAACTATCTGATAAAACCACAGGTTTGTCTGCAGAAAGGACTTCTTTTACGTATGAAATAAATTTAAAAAACTCTTTCAATACAGAATAACAGCCAAAAGCCACATCCATATTCATTTTTAAAATAAATTTTTCTTTTGAAATACATTCTTTATATACAGACTGTATTATAATGTAAAACTAATAATACCTTAGATTACAACTAACTTGGTTACAGAAAGTCTGTAGTCAATTTTTATAGCAAGTGGTATATTGGATAGGGATCAGGTTGCTTTGCTTTAGTCTAGGCATTTCCAAACCTTTTTTATCATCGACATTCCAATAAATATATTAATTAGTGGTAACATGGTTCTCAAGATTCATTTTGGTCTCAAAACCATTTTTTAAAGATATCCGCCTTGACCCCTTAACGATCTTGGTCTTGTTTAGGTCTCTTTAGTAACTGGGTAAAATTTACCTTAACTTATATAAATCATTTTTTTCCTACTTTTCTATTGTACTCAAAAACTCAAGTACTCAAGTTTTCAATCCATTATGCCTTGAAACATTCTCAACAACGAGTACATCTGTACACAATTTGGTTCTGCTTACATTCCTAAAATTAGTAATAAATTTCTCAACATTTTAAGAAATTTTGCATTGTCTACGAATTATAATGTAGAAAATGAATGAGTAGGGATCATTATTCATTTAACAGAAGAAACATTTTTATAACTAAATCTAAAATCCTTCAAATATTTTGTACTTATTTTAAATTATTTATAAAAAAAAGGTTATGTTAAATGTATAAAGAAAGTTGTGTAATTAATTATTGTTGTAGTTTTCCTGGACATAAAGATAAATTATTAAGGTAGGAATGAATATAATAGAGGAAAAGTCAACTTTTTAATTGCTGATTTTACATTTTCACTCGATGGAAACTGAGAAAAAAAGCAATGGAGACTCATCATGAGTTATTGAAGGTATACGCGGACTTAACTCATTCCTTATAGACCATTGTTTGCCAGAGAGTCTTTTGTAGTGGAGAATAAACTTCTTTCTGGAGACACAAAAATCAATCGTTCATGCACCATTATTAGTGAAGGTCCAACTATTACCCTCCTCCGTTTCCTTTCTTTGGAACTTAATATAAGTATTATTAAGGGCAATAAGTGTCTCAAGTTATAAAAACTGCTTTATCAGAATCAAAAATGTTCTTTCACCATGAAAATGCACCCTCTCACACGGTACGACTCATTGTTGAATTTCTAATCATTAGAAATGTCTCCTAGAAAGTATCCTCCTCTTTGGGACTTTTGAGCATTCCCAAAAATTAAGCAATGAACATAATTCTAGAGGAATTGAGGTGTAGGAAACTATGAAAGAATGTAACCATATTTTTAGCTATATTACATAGTTATATTTTCTCTTATAGGTGATGAATGTGATGACGAACTTTGGAAATTTATCACTAGTACATTTTTTTTCTTTTTTGGAAATACTGGGTATCCATTATTTTGCATACATAGTTACTCAATTCTTTTGTTTATGTATAGTTACAAATTGTTAACCCTCCCAGGTTATCTCTGCACAAAAAATCTATTGTATACTGTTTTGATAGCAGTCTGTTTTATATTATCAAAGCTATGTTAAGCTACACTTAATTATAAAAGCGTAAAATAAAGGGCTCATACACAGTAAGAATACACAATTGCATATCAAGAGAGTATTTATGGAGCTATGAAGGGTCATTTATAAGTTGGTGGATCCGGCTATTCTCTGGGACACATAATTTTAGAAAGAGGGCCTAAGACTATGACCAGGATGTAAGAAGCAGTCACTTTCTGTCACTAGATGAACACATGTTATCTGTATAGTTCACGGATATTACTCGTAATCAAAGAGTTTATTGTATGTCCTAAACAATTATATATCCTATAAAATTGTGCTTAAATGTATTGATTCATTATCATAATTTGTTAATGAGAGGTAATATTTTATACAACTTCAAATATTTGTGTGATCGCTTTATTGCTTTTTATCTTTATGTGTTAATTATATTGTAGTATCACAGGCATAAGTCACCTATTACAACGAGTAGTTATTCATTAATTACCTACATATATGAATGTACATTAGACCTGTCCAAAAAAACAACTACACTTTTTTTGATATTATTATATGTTCGCACTTTTTCTGATACTTTTAATACATAAAAAAATTGTAAACATTACAATAATAATAATATAAGCTTCAGTAATTTTTCATGGAAGACTCTTTCCTTTTAGAAGTATGTAGTAATGGGCTCGAATAAGAGTAATGAAATGTGTTAATAACTATATATATATGTATGTTCATATATATATGTAGATAGTACTAAAGCCAATAATCTTATTAGAATGATTCAACAATAATAACAAAAAATAATAACCAAGGATTACTCAAATTTAGAATGAGATTATCTAAGTACATACTTTAAGAGATGTACTTTAATTCGATACTAAAATAAAGCTTTCAGAAGGAGCCTTGGAACAACGAGTACAACTTGATACATGTATTGTGTAAATTATATTAGTACAAGTAAGAACAAAACTATAAACAAAGAGACGAAACAACAACTAATTGAGTAATTTTGTGTCTTAAATATGTCGACTACAAGACAACTTTTTTATCCTTCGGGGTTTGAATGTAACAAAAAAAAATTAGTAACTAACTTCACAATCTCCAATTTGAGGATTCACAATTTGAGGAAAATCCTGGCTTCTTGACAAAAAATGATTAATAATCTTTTTCAAATAATAATAATTAAGCATTCAGAAAACCTTTTTATAGTCATAAATCGTAATTAACTATTCTGATTACTACATTGAAGAAATTTTTTGATTTCTAGTTACTTATTTGTAAATTTTGACATTAAAGATACCGAAGATATGCCTCATTGATATTGACATGTGTACTCATTTATTCATTCATTATTATAAATAAATTCTATTAAATTTATGCAAAACATTTTTTGACGATTATTATTTATTTGCATTTAGACCCAAATCACAAAAATTGCTCAAGTCTAAGAAAAGACTACTTTTTCCTTTGAGAATAATAAATTTATCATTTTAGATAATTACAATTATAATCTAATCTAATTTTGAACTAAAGAAAAATTACACATCTTCACTTGAAGGATATGCCAAGATTTTGTAGAAATCCAGAAAAGAACGTTTTGAATGTACTCATTTGTATCTAAAGTATATTGTTTTGATGAATACCTATATTTATAAGCCGCATTTTATTATTTTTTCAATATTAACACATAATTTTTAATTTCAAATATACATATTCGTGTTGTTTTTTTTTTGACCTGAAAATAAAACCCAGGCACAAAAAAATGTTCAAATTTAATGGAATAGCGTTATCAAATTCACTATGGGATTGAAATGACGATTAGATAATTTTTTTAATATACTTATTTCATTTGTAATGGTAGATTTGGAAAAAATATGTTATTTGTTTTGACAAGTTTATTATTGGATTTTAAATATAGAATTTAAATTATATTTTCTCAAGTATTGGTGGTGGCTTCTTGTAACCAAAATATTAGAATACAATACATGATATATACTTGTCTTCAGTTATTTTATTTAGTCCAAGAACATTTCCCGATATTTTCTCAGGAAACTTTGATAAACGCAGACTTTTCCCCTAAATCTAGCATGCACATAAAATAACTGTCTCAAATAAAACTTAATCTTTACTTTCCATTACTTTAGACAAAATATTGAAAGACTTGACTAAGATTTGAATTAAGAAGACTTTTAATAAAAATTATTGATGTAGCAAAATATCTTTTTTTCAATATTTAGAAAAATATTATTTTTGGCACTGACATTTTTTTGGAAGTTGAATGCTTAGTAAACTTTTTTAGTAGCTCTTTATATCTAATTTATCCATAAAATATTAGTTGTACCTGATCTTTTGAATAAATTCCCTCATTTATCAAGAACATTTTATTGGAAAAAATGGTATAAGTAAATATTTCTTTAGGTCCATTGTTTGACTAGATTTTTAAAATATGTTAATCATTCTATTCTTTAAATAGAAATGTTGTTACGAGTTGCAAAATCTACATATATATGTGGGTTATGGAGCAAGAGTAACGTTAGGAGCTCACGTTCCTTGAAAATATTTAAGAAATTACTTTACCAGTTGTATATTAAGTATTTAAATATAATTTAAAAATAAGGGATAATTATCCTTTGAGACGAGGCATATCAAATGTATCCTACTGTTTATTTGAGTCTTTGCTATATTTACAGACTTAACAAATCTTGAGAATCAAAGACTTGAATCGGACTTGGAGGTTGTAGACTTGAAATTTAAATGATATTCACTGATTAACATGAAAAATACAACAGCCGTCATTTTGAGAGTTTTTTTTAAGTTCACTAGCTAATAACTTTATTAAAATAAATCCAATGTTGGTGTAGATTTTTCACATTCTCTAATTCCTTTTGTTTTTAAACTGTAATATAAAAACTTTGTTTGTACAACTTCATTTCCAAGCATGACTAGTCCAATGGGGAATGTTTATTACAGAAAAAATGATTCGAAGGAACAATAATAATACATTGTATTTGACAAAGAATTTAGATTTTATTTAAATTTACTTGTTAAGGAAAATTTTGAACTGCTTTGCTCAAACTTTCCTACCCGTTAATTGATTAATTACAAATTAGTTATCGCAATACAATTCCACTTTTTGATTTTCTAATTATTTTGCTCGTATTTTTTTTAATAATTATTTGTCATCGTCATTAAATAAGATTTTGTTTTCAATCCTTTGACAATAACCTTAGGCATAAAGTAAGTATCAAATTAGAGTAATTAATTAAGAATTTTTAATTTCAAAAATAATTATGCCTTCTTTTTTAAGAGGTTTGGTGATATATTCATAATTTTGCTGTGATGCGTAGTTTTTCATGATAATGTTAGTAAATTGCTTTATAACTCAGTTTTTAATTACGCTAACTGATCCAAAAAATGTACCTTGGGAGTTACAAAACTACGCATTCAAAACAAGCATAAATATATTTTTATGAATTGTGGGGTAAAAGATACCCCATTGGGCTGACAAAAGATTAATAAAAATCATAAAACATAAGATGAATATGATTAAATGAAGCTAAATCTACCAAAACATTTCATTGTATCACAAAAAGTACCAAATTATAGGCCGTTAAATTGACGGCTAAGGCAGTTTTAAAAGGAAAAAATTATGATAGTTCTTGACTTTGTACAAACTATAAACTTCTATCCTAAAAGTATACTCAATTATTATTGATAGTCATAGAAAAACGCTTTATTTCTAACTAATTTCGCTTTAAGCCTTGTTTTGTATTCGCAAAGGCTAATTGAATAAATTGTAATACGTACTTTTTAACATTTTCCTCCTTCAACTTTCATGTATTGGGATATAAAAAAAAAGGATGAATCATGTTTTTGACAAAAAAGAAAAGAATATAAATACATCAATAGATGTATATAGCTATATATTAATGATCTATTTACTTAAGAAAATAAAAGAAATGCTTTTGAGAAAGCACCATGCAATAAATTTATATTTTCCCTCTATATAAATATATTGCTGTGTTTATTTTTGTATCTGCCAATGATTTACATATAAATTAAAACCATTAACTTTTTAGATAAGATGATACGAGTACAAAATTACAATAACTTATATTATATTTTTGACATAGTATAATAACTTTTGGGGTGTGTTTTTTTACAAGATACATTAGGAATGGCTTCAGTATATTTGTTCTTAAATGATGATGACATTAAGACAGAAATCTTTTGGAGAATATCACTCTCTAATGGCTACGTAAACCCTCAAAATGACAAAAAAAACGATGCATGGACCATCCACTTCGTCGTAGGACAACACTTCAAAAGACAAAACGTTGAATTACAAAATAAGGAATAAGAAAGCTTTGAAATAGATAAATGAAAGTTGAAAAATAGTTAGTTTTTGTATAGCTTAGTGGTAATATAGCTTATTTATTAATACAAATAGATGTATCTTAAGCACCCTTCAAATTGGGAAGTATTTTGTGATATTAGACCCTATCTTTGAACCAAGGACTCTCAATCTGAAATATTTGCCACTATGTTGAGGGGTCTGTTGAGAGTTTGAAAGAACAATATCAATAACAGTCCCAATTAGGCCATCAATTTAGCTAAAGTTATGGGGCATATTCTTCTTTTTTTTTTTGTTCCATGAGAGATCTCTAACTCAGGAAGTTTTAAGGGCTTCTGCTCTAGAGATTAGTTATGCCCAAAGCCTGCACATTTTCTCTCTATGTCCTTAGCCTCTATTTACGCCACTGCACATGAGAAATACAATTTTAAAACAAAGAAAGTTGTGAAATCAATGAAAATTATAGTACTTCCATTTTTATTAAATAAAGAAGTTCAAATAACACATATAAAATTATTTTGTAATTTGATACATCCATTTTAGCACTTCCCTTCATAAATAGGAATAAAGGCATTTTGTTGGTTTTTTTTAAGTTGTGTCCTTTGATATTTTGTCTACTCACCCATATGGTCTACTTAAGTTTATAAATCCAAATTCTTGAATCAAATATCAAAGATTTTTGTTCAATTTTTTGATGAACTCTTAAATTTATGATTATTTTGATTTGTGATTCATGTTCCAATACTCTTAGTCAGGAAATAATTCAATATCATCATACCAATTTAAAACTAAGTATATGAGGGTCTCTCTTATAACAACAAAATAAGATAGAAAAACAATGTTGAAGTGAAAATAAAAACAAATTAATTAAGTTTCTTTTAGAATAAAAATACTTTTTTTTATATCTGTAATAAGTTTTATCAAAGAAGAAATATTATTTTATTTAACAAAGTTTTAAAGGTTCAGATTTTTGTATATATATTTTCAGAAATTTCACATGTGACGTCAATAATTCATATTTATGAAATATTTTGATTTAAAAAATCAGGATTTTTTCTGAATAACTTTTCCAGTGATAAGAAAATATAATTATTATCTAACTGGTTTTTTTTATTGGAAAGATAATATTACCTTTTGGTAGAGTTGCTCTTTATCCATATATTTGTTACACACCTTTGTACCATAAATAGTTGGCTTTCCATGGCAATCATCAATCACCAGCATTATTTAATGACAAAAAATTTTATATTTGTAAATGGGTTAATATTTATTTTCATCTATATACATCACGGAGGCTTTGATTAATAGATCAAATTATTCTTTGAGAATTTCAATACTATAATAAATGTTTATTTACCTCTGTTTGCTTCAGAATTAATATTGTATGATTGCTAATTCATATTTACATAGTATACCA
This sequence comes from Lepeophtheirus nordmannii, assembly GCA_963680855.1. Classification (NCBI taxonomy): domain Eukaryota; kingdom Metazoa; phylum Arthropoda; class Copepoda; order Siphonostomatoida; family Caligidae; genus Lepeophtheirus; species Lepeophtheirus nordmannii. Next base: position 27,944,907 of record OY804522.1, on the reverse strand, counting down.
AGGAATACATCTATAAAGATGCATGTACAAACAAAATAGTTCTCAATTATATGTGTACATGGGTAGATATTTTACAATACACTACTAAAGGTAAGTTTATTTTCTCTAAATTGTACTCAACTCAAAAGTTCCTATAAAAACTATTTATCTTAAAATCATATTAATAAATTGTAATTTAAGCAACAGAGGAGATAAGATCGAAAATTAATGTACATATAAATAAAATTCAGGGTAACTCTTCTTCCAAAGATTAATTTTCTATCTTATCTTTCCCTTACGAGAGAGAAACTCGTCTGTTGCTTAAATTACAATTTATTAATCTTATTTCAAGATACATAAATAGTTCTTATAGAAACTTGTAAGTTGCATACATTTTAGAGAGAATAAACTTAGGATAATTCTTTAAAAAGAGCATTTTACGTGAAAAATCCATATCAATTGTATTGAAGGATAAAATAATATTAGAGATGTGAAAAAGAAACATTCATGCTATGTATAAAAACTCGGCCTTAGATGAACAAATAAAAAGTATAGTAACCATACATTAACAAATACTACTGTGGGCAAGAAATTGGGAATGGAAAAATATGTATTTAAACATCAAAATTCATTTTCATCTCCCTCAAAATAGGTATCCCCCTCCCTTCCTGATGCAATACACAAGTGTCAACGTTTTTTTCCAATTTTAGAAACTGTTACAAAATTTGTATTAGGTCAATAACTACAGAGCAATTACTGCTGAGTTTAGGTAGGCTAGTAAAATTTAAAAATCGAGTGGTGAGTTTCTTGAGTAATAGATTATACATCTTGAAAAATAAACCACAGATTATCAAAATTTCAAAATAATACAGTTTGGAATATTCATTGTAACTTTTTTGATTTCAACAACATTTCTCTAAATTGCATTTTATTTATCATCTCTCAGACATATTAAAAAGCGACTAATTCGATTTTATCTGTTCACAAAAGGACGCGCATCTCAAACACTAATGAATATTTTGACTTGTAATTTGGAAAAAAGGTAAGTGACAGTAGTACCAACTTAAAAAAAATAAAACATTTATTCCTACCAAAGAAAAAAAAAAAAATTCCGGGTTTTTTTTGCTTATAGTAGTATTTTGTTGATTCTTAAATAAGGGAGAGAATGAAAAAGTTGCTATTAAATAATCAGCTAATTTATCTTAAAGTAGCTTTTTTAAATCCATTTGAGAATATTACAACAAAAAATAAGTAAGGAGCAATTCAATATCTACTTTGCAGAATTTTTGTATTGGATAATATATAATTGAAGCACTTTTTAACTCATTTGAAATATCAGAGTATGTCAAATTAATAGATGAGTTTATTACATCAATGAAGAAAGAAAGGCAACAATTTAAAAAAAAAATCAAACGTCTAAAATAGTTTTGCAACTGACAGTATTCGGTAGTGATCGACGCACACCAGAAAGGACTCTTCTTATATTTTAAATATAATTAATTATATTTAAAATATAATTTGTGTATGATACGTTCAAATACAAGCAACATTCACCTTTGAGAAAAGTATTCATAGTATTCATTAATCAGGGTATACAAAATTTCAACATTTTCAAACAATAATATCGGTATACAGGGGTGAAAATTTTAATTCATATAAATAAGAAAAAGTATTTTACTATTAATAATTAACTTTATATTTCTTTCATTGATTATGTCTCAAATTATATTTATAGATATCCGAGAATGTCAATATATCATTTTTTATATAATATTTGTTCTAATTCCAAATCAATCTTTATTTCTCCACGGTTACCTACATCACATTTTCTTTAGAATAGATTCCCATGAAGTCATACTAGAAGTCTGCTATCTAGGAAAAATTAATAAACAAGGTTTTATACGAATAAAAACTCTTGCTTCCTTTTAATTAAAAGAAAATGACGAATTTATTTATTCATCATTGATCTCCCTTCTATATATTTATTATTCTGTAAGGCTAAGTAGATAAAAAACAACTTTTAACAACATTTTCTAAGAATCTATTTTAGTTCATTAACAATCTGGCTGTTTAATCAAAGTTTTAAAGACTTGACGTAGTAGTATGAGTAATAAATTTTGAATTAAGACAGATTGTTTTATATTTTATCAACGTAAAAGGTTATGTTTACAGTCCTTGGTATAAGAACATTCTTGGAAAGTTTTCCATCATAGACAGCTGTCTTATCAACTATTTTATCTGTTCATTGTACCCAACAACTTTCATAACATTAAGCTATATGAAGAAAAGATACTGAATTATGTTTACATTTTCTCTCTCCATATTTTATGGTTCAAATAGAGCACTTTCATTGTATTTCTTTCCAAAAAAAAGAAAAATCCAATCCCTATGATCAGAAGCATAATTAGGAATGAAAATCATATGCAATTCGGGCGTGTGATAAAAAAGTGGAGTTGGTTCTTCAAATAGGTCTTTTTGTTTTCGGAAGCTGTTATCATTTTTCCAATATTACTGAGGGGAGAACATCTACCTGATAGTAAAGATGTTGCATGAAGGAATACATACATTAAGGTTAATAAAGCAAATAAAATGTAAACAAAAAGGGCTCAAGTCCTCGTATAACTATTATTAGTTAAAAATATATAATTTCCTGACATTAATTTCAGTTAATTTTCTTTCTCTCATTTAAGTTATTATTTGTTGTTGTATATATAATGGAGAATAGCAGCTTGTAGCTCAGTAAAACGTCATGACAGCTCAAGCTGCTTTCCCCCTCGACATTCATTGAATTGTCAGGGTTGCCAGATTGATTTTCTCTTTCTTTTTTTATAACACGCCCGAATTGCATATGATTTACATTCCTAAGCATAATACTCTTCGTATTTATATGCAAAAAGATTTACGTAGAACATTGCTGCATATAATACTACAACGATATTACAGGGATTAATGAAGTTGAATTGGGCACATATCTATGGTTTAAATAAAAATATGTCATTGCTTTGATGAGAACATTGATTTTTGGGACAGACTAACGCACCCAGAAAAAAACAGCATTACACACAAAAAAAAACTTTGTCAATTTTTCTTTTAATAGTTCAAAAATGGATCGTTAAAAAATAAATCAACATGACTAAGCTCTAAATATTTTGGTACATTATAATCAGGGAAAATTGTTATTGGATCCTTGCAGCTTTCTTATTTCACGACAATTCTTTTTTTTTAATGTTTGACATTTTTTTATTTGTTTCTAGGAACTTTATTTCTCATTATCTTTCCTAAGTCTAATTTCAACAGGTGGTATATGTTTATAGCTTGATAAATGATAATTTCTAATAGTTCATTTTTTTCAAACCTTGAATTTTCAGTTGTGTGAACTCGAAACTTTGGAGGTTGAATTTATACCTTTATCACAATATACAAAATCTCCTTTAGACTCGATCCTCTAAATAATTATATATGTTAAAAAGATAGTAAATAGGAACAAAAAAGTGTTTTAGTTTCTTCTGAGTGTTACATAAGGTTTTACAACATATTGCGCACAGATAATTTGGCTAAACAGTTATGATTTCCATCCCTGTTACACCAATTTTGTAAAATGAAATGTTTGAATATTCGCCACGAATTGAGATTATTGGCCATTAATTAATTATGATGGTTTATTTATGATGAAAATGCTTTAATAGTTAGTTTGAACCTTTGTAACAGCTATTGTTGCTTTGTAACTTGTATACTATGAATAAACTGTTAAAAGACTTGTCAAGTATATTTTTTACATTATTTATATTTGAATAATATGGAAGTTTAATAATTGTGTATAAAATGGTTGAGTCGGATACAAAATATAAATCTAGATTATGTTACTTATATTATCTGAATAATTATGGACTAGAAATGAGTTTAATAGAAATTTGAGACTCCATAAAAATATTTATTCTATGTATGTTACATTTAAAATGTCAAACATATCTAAAAAGTATATTATTAGAAAAAGGTGTAAGCAACAATATTATAAAACTGTGTTGGTCAATTGATCGGTATTAATTTATAATCATGGATAATTAATTATTATTGTTCCTGTGGGAGGAAGATCAATCAATATTCCCTTCAGGGTTCTAAAGTAAGAATAAGAAGGACTATGATACATCAGACCTGAGCTATTCACAAGTCATTTTTTTCACATTCGAGTGAAATTTTGAGTCTAAGTTGAGTTATGCGTCATTTTATTTGGGTTTGATTCTAATCTAAAGTTACAGCTAATGGGAATAGTTCAAGTCCGAGTCTTGAATACAAGTAATCAGCTCTAAATCATTCATCATCGATATTAAAATGAAATAATAACAATTAGATAAATGCTGCTTAGGTAAATGATAATTATAATTTGAGATAAATGATATTTTTGAGTCTGATGGTTCGAGTATAATTCAAGTCTGAATCTTTTAGCTTCAAGTTGAATTATGAGTACTTTTACTTCAAGTGCTATGTTAACGTTTATGGAGGCTTAATTACGACATTATTTCGTGTTGCAGGTGTGTGTCTCCCGATTTGTATTCAATAAACCAAAAAATATTAGAATTTATGAACAATTTTATTACTAGCATATATATTTATCGTATTTATAAATCATGGACGAATACAATTCACAAAATGAATTGTAGTTGGAATTAAATTAAATGTAATTAAAAAACATAAATTTTTTGTTGTTTAAGCATTTTAAAAGTATTTGTATGTCTGGTTATACAAAGAAAATGTTTTTCATGAGTAACTAATTTAATAATATTCATAACTCGTTATATTTGAATTGTAACCATAAATTTTTGTTTTCTTTGTAAAGACTATTTCAAAGAGAGAAGAAAAAGTTTGTAGTTTTTTTTGGTATTTTTTTTTTTGAGTTTCATATATTAATTTACTCGTTTACAAGAACGGATGAGTCATTTGAACTTAGAACAATTACTTTCAAACGGTTACATGCTTAGAAAGAAATAAAGACTGGAAGGTTTAAAAAAATTATAAAACTTTTGTCGTAAGAAAAATAGGGGTTTTATGTAAATTATTCAGGTATATGTACTTAAAAATATCTTCAACTAAATCTTCATATTGAAGTCAATCATTAATCATAAAATTGTCAAAAAAAAGTTTTATCTTAAAAAAATATATATATTTTAGGTGGTAACAAAAAAATCAATACTAAAAGGCTTGTTGTACCATGCTTAGAGAATGTGCAAATATAGAGCGACTACTCCCATTCTTGGCTGACCGCACTAAGCACAATATAATAATCATTGTTGATACTCCTCGACTAGTGAGGAAAGAATTCATTAACAATAAATACCCAGACACCTTTAGAGTCCTAGATTATATAGTCGGCTTTACTTTATCAAACTTTGATTTTGAAATATGTATTTTCAAAACATGGGTAAGGAAAGAAAAAAGTAATCAATACTTTGTTTAAAAAATTCAAAAAAAAAATAATTTAATTCGAAACAACAGCAATGCATATGTGACCTGATAATTTTACTTATAAAATAGAAAAAAAGAATTATTTGTAGAATTATGTAACTTGTATTAGTAATAAAATAAAAGCAAAGTTAGTTTTTACCGTTAAATCCTTCTACAAATTGATAAATGCTCGGATAACTTTATTCGTATAAGAATAATATTGATGTCTTGCGTATTCATATTCAACGAGGTAAAGAATAAGTTTATGATAAATATTACAGTGCATTATCCCAACAACTGTACAACGTATTTTTTGTAAGCAATTTGTAACTCACATTAATTTTTGTTAAATAGTGAATATTCCTACTATTATTTAAAAAAGAGAAAAACTGACGTTATTTCTATCTTTTTTGAGAGAACAGCTGAGAAATACAATGGAAATCATATCCTGGTAAATAAATAACTATTCAAGTTATTTCAATGAAATGAATTTGTAAAAAATCCAATTTGCTATTAAGTGCAGTCACAAATTAATTATTCATTCACAGGCCTATAAGTTTCTTCATAACTACATGTGTTAATATAATTCTTTTAGTTTTTCATTATAATAAATGTCATCATATATGTATATGTACAAATAGAAATGACTCTTTATGTAAGGATAATATCTATTTGAGGATGTTTTAATAAATGGGATAAAAATATGTACAATTAATTAAGTAATTTATTCGCCAAAAACCAATCAACAATAATTCGGAGCATAGTAAAGTAAAAGCAAAGGATAAATTATAATTATATTTCTTTCATTCCTTTCTATTGGCTTACTCAGTTCTCATATTTGGAATTAGTTGGTCATTTAAATAAAATTAACGTATTTTTTTGTTTTTTTCCAATTATCAGTGTGTGCCTTCAAAAAAAAATCATTTTTATTAGAATTTTATCTTTTTTTTTTCATTATACAGGTTAAGCCCCTTTATTTAAATTGAAGTCTCCATTAATTTTCCTGATCACTCAGGGGTATTTTGAAATAGATTCTTCAGGTTATTTACTATTTGACATCTTTACTTATCAAATATGTACAAAAACTCTTCTTTTTTTCAAATTTCCAGTCAGGACTGTAACAAAAAATATTTATTTTTATTGTATCAATTCGAATACTTTCTAAATTAACAAAATTAACTAAAATGTCTTAAATATTAATTTAAAGAATTTGTAGGTCAAATGCATAAGGATTGAACATAAACATTAATAAACTAATGTATTTATTTTTCTATGGTTTTATCTATGGTATAAAACTAATGATGACGTCACATAAGTTTGTGACGAGTATCAATTCAACAGGCCACTTTTACAATTTTAAATACATCCGAACAAAAGACCAGAGTTGTAGTTAAGAAAATGATTATTTTTTATTTAAAAATAATGAAATAAATTGGTTCTACGATCCATAACATCAATAATTGTAATGCTATATTAGTACAAAACTACATATATTTATAGCATACTAGTGCATCAAGGCCATATTCATTGAAATATTATTCAATATTGGAATTGGTGATGTCACAGGTACCTGAAGATACGTGGGTCGTGCAGGATCTTTATTCGACAAATCATGTAAAATAGTGTGTCTTAAGAAGGTTTTGGGTGGTTTTGATCCGGTACTTAAAATACAGGATCGACAACAGTCACCACTTACATGAATCTATCGAAAAATAAATAAATTATCTATATTTGAAAACAGAACGGATAATTAGTAAAATAGTTTGTCATGGGTATCGATTCGCCAATTATAGTGTTGACTTTTTAAAACGAAAGATCCAGCTTGTAGTAAAGTAAGCACTTTTTTTTTTTTACATTTTACAAGAAATAAATCGGGAGTTGGTTGCAAATACGGTTTGCCTGCAATCCGTGATATCAATTATTATAACATTGTGTTTTGTGGGCGATTCAATTTTGACGATGAACGATGTAAAATCTTGTTTATGGTCTTAATATCCAAGAAATTTATTTCTGCTCTAATATATTAAGTGACTTATATTTAGTCATAAGCTAAATACTGCTACAAAGAGAATATAATTTCAAATTGCTTTAACAATTGTACGTTACCTATAAATGTGTGTATATGAGAATGTTGACAATAGAAGGTATGCATCAACTTAAATTATGATTATAGCTTTGTTTAAATAAATTGCATTAAAAAATAAGTGAATATTATTTCAAATAATGCAAATTTTTGCCTCAAAAGGATAACCATCAAGTCAATATTTTTCTAAACTACTGTATCCTTTTTTATTAAACATTTCCATGCAAACAAATTAAAAGTTATATGCTTCAAATTAGTTTCTTCTATCCTTACAAAAATGATATTAACTTCTAGAACGATTATTGTTTAGAAAAGCCAAAAAAATATTATACCTTTCTGTTTATTTTTTTACGTATTCAACATAATCATGGTTATTTCATAGTGAATGAATTTGGGCAAAAATATTAAACCAAAGTATTTTAATCCAAATAGTAATAATAACTATTACTTTGTGGTAAATAATTCCTAGTACGTATATAGGTACCAATAGGAACAAAACGAAGAAAAAAAAGTTGTTCATTTGTTTATTTTTGTCTAATTCCCGAGCTGGGTCTCTCTAAAGTTGTTGTTGTCAAGTTCCTAATTGAATAAACGAGTCCGATATACATTAAAAAAATACAAAACTTGAAATTAGCAAAGGTTTCTTCATATTCAAAAAAGGTATCAGATCTATATAAAAAAAATGCAGAAACTAAAAAAATAACTAAATGTTTGGTCAATTGTTCAAATGTGCATAGTGCTAGAATGACCTATAAAACCTTTGGATTTTTTTTAAAAAAAAGCCTTGGTTACATCTAGTTTAACGTTGTAAATCTTTGGAACTATTTAAAGAAAACAACTATAAAAATTATCATTAATATATGATTTACATATATAAAATAAAGTCCTCCCTTTAAAAAAAACAAAAAAAAAAACAAGTTTCGTAAGTATAAAAAGTTATATTGCATAAAGGAAACCTAAGCTGTAGACTTATTCATTTTCATAGTATAAAGTTTGAAAAGAGAATTAAAAAAAGACGCAAAATAAACTGGTAGTTTGCCAATTATTGTTATTATTATTATGATAATTATATATATACATATATCTTATATATTTATTACACGAGTACACGATATACTCACAGTTTAACAATACATAATTTGATTCCTAAATATTGACGTATAACATAGTTATAATAGCCCCAAAAGTTAAACGAATATTTTAAGTTATTTCACAAGTTTTGAATCATAGAACTTATTCATGCTAAAATTTAAATTTATATTTAATGGGTGTTAAATGTAAAACAGAACAAAAAGTTTACATTCTAATTAAATTTTACAATTTTGTTCTACATTTCCAAAGGAATTTTTCAATTATCACAATAATTATATTTATTTTTTTGCAGAAAAATAAAAGGGAAATATCGAAAACTAATTGAAAAGCTTAATTAGCCCATTGATACATACATTTTATTTATTTTTTACTTTTGTGTATATTCAAAAATATCAAGCACTTTGTCATACTCAACAGAGATTAAATTTCATTTGAATATTGTATTTATATGCATAAATTGACAGTGAAAAGCTTTTAAATTCCACAAGGGAAGCAACTACCATTTTTCAACAAAGAGAGAGAGAGAGAGAGAATTAAAAATGTTCTAATATATTTTTAATTTAATAAATCAAAGAATGCATTTACAAAACAATATCGAATGATTTGCATTTCAGTTTATTTTTTAAAAAAAAAACAACAACATTCTTTTATTTTATATAATAAATAGTTTTTAAACTTTTTTTATGTTCATACTGCAGTATATTATATTAAAATGATTTATCTTTTCATAATATACTCTACAAATGTGTTTTTAAGAACAATTCTTAATTCATACTTTTATGTGTTCTATGAAAACCCCATTTAAAAAAAGTAAATTCCTAGTTTATTTCCATAATTCACTATTTATTTAGTTTTTTTTCTGGATTTTCTCAAATATTCAAGGAACTATTGACGATTGTTAATTGTTTTGCCTCTTTATAATTTTAATTTTGATGCAAAAAATAGTAAATGGTACATTATAGTTGTCTATGGATGTTGTAATTAAAGAGCAAAAAGAATGATAAAAACAAAGGTAATAATGACCACGAAATCTCTTAATAAATGTTGCACTCATTTCACATACAAATTAAGTTTAAAGACTCTGATTTAACCGAGATTTTTTTATTTCATCAAAAAGACTCAAAATATTAAATTTGTAGCCATCTTAAAATTGAAGTTTATATTAAAACCACAAATACTTTTGAACTGTGGTCATCAGTTTAGAGTATCTTTTTATGCATAATATGTTACTCATTCAGCTACAGTTGTTGGCATTGGAATTTTGGCGGATTCTGCTGAAACTGAAAAGTTATATGAAGAAATTATTTTAGAAACAAAAGAAAAAAGATTTATATTTTATAATAACATCACTTGACACGATTCAAAAGGCTGAATGCTTGGGATATCAATGTCCTCACAAGGGTCTTCTATTTATTAAGATGTACACGAGAGATGATCTGGAATGAACTAACTCAAAACCATGTATTTTGTGAGCCATATGTTTGAGGTTAGGGCATTGACTCCCCTTGCAATATATCTGTGTTTTAATCTTTTAATTTCTCCTGAATCAAAAACAAATTTCACAATAAAAATTTTTGGGGTATGAGAATTAAAGACAAATTCTTAAGGTCCATAGGTCCGTTGGAATTAAAGTATAAAAGAATGTGGACATTATTGAAAAGAAATGGGACCTTCTTGAGACTTTGTATTGAAATTAATTATTTTTTCGGCCCAGAACTTATGAATCTGTCCATTTTAATGTCAGGAGCGATAAGAGGAACGAGTTTTTAAAGAATTCCGTGTCAAGATGCAAACCTTCCATTGAATAAAGTATTTATCAGCTCAGAAGTGGCTGGCCCTGTTTCTATTGACTTTACACATTTTTAAACTTTCTTTTCGTTTGGTTAATGTGTGTAATAGTTGAACCCGCCTGCTTCGTTCATCTAATGCTAGATGAATAAATTATACTTCTTTAATATGAATAGGCTACATTTCTCCGCCCCAAGCAGCAAGATATTTTTAAGTCGTCTAAACTCAGTTTTTGAATAACTTATGTTAAATGCTTTCAGTTTCCATAAAAAATTGTTTGGAAGAAAATCTTGGTCATATAAACGCTCTGGTGCTTAGAATAATAAATGACACTATAGACTTGCCAACTATTATTGCATGATGGACCCTTCTATTTTACTTTATTATGACATAAATCCCAAACATTGAACGCAGTTTAATAGTCTCAAACAGTGAAATTTATACATGGAATCAATTATCCTGACTTTTCGAGGTAAAACAAAATAAAATATATTGTTTTATTATCATAATTTATTTAAAAAAATAAAATAATATTTTATTTACTCATTAATTGACATTTGATAAATTTGAAATCTTAAAATTAAAAAGCAAAATGAAGCTGTTTTATCAAGATCTGGTGAGTAAAGGCTATAAAATCATTCTAACCGTATATTTAGAGTATAAAAGTACTCACATGTAGGACTTCGTATTAAGCTTAAAACTGTTGACAATTCATAAAAATATTTAAAATATAAAATAAAGTCTATTTGTATAAAACGATGTCTGTTATATCACTGTATATATATAATAAGTACACAGGAGTAGTTTTGTATAAAAAATACCACACAACTACTCACCAACCCATATTAAATATACAATATCAAAAGTTAAATATCGATAACATTGCATTAAAAACACACTGCTAATGAAATATTTGTTCTAGATGTTTATCAAATTGAAACTAAATTGAGGCAATATTTCAACTGTTTATGATATATTTCATAGACGTAGCTGTAGTTTTGAATAAATATATACCTACATATGTATATATTTTTTACATACTTTTGTTGTCTAGTATGTAAAGTATATCATACGACAAAAATAGTTGAGCTTCTTTCAAGCCAATCGATACATGATATAGATAGATTATTTTTTGCCTAGAATGATTTATTTTTATGTTTAGAGGTTTTTTTTGTCATTTAATTAAAAAATAAATTCGGTTGTATGATTTGTATTTTGTATAAAAAAATATGTGGACTCTTGAATATTGGTTCGGTAAGAAATTGTTTCTTCTAATATTATACATTTGAAAAGTACATTTGTTTTTATAATTTTGAAAGTTGTATAGATACTTCGTAAAAAATAAATTACAGAGATTGAAATACAAAAATGGAGACTCAAATGACTTATTTCGAAGAATGAACTAAAAGAAAGAAAAATACGTGCAAAGTACATTTCAATTAGCTTAGCTAAACAATCCGCTATTTATGGATCAAGCAAGTCCATTTCACATAAAAAATAAATTATTGTTTAGATTTGTTTTTTCAAAATAAACTGCTTAAAGATATTGAGGTTTTTTTTTTGTTTTACTGGTACATATATTTTCTCAAAATTAATCGATTTTTCACACTGTGATTACTCAGATTATGATGTATAGTGAGTGTTTGGATGCCGGATTACCATTTTGATGACAATTAATGTCTTAATCATAATGAAACACAAAAGCTTCATACTAAAACGACCCATTTTGTAATTATAGACAAAGTTATTTAGCTTATAAGAAATCTTTTTCTTAAATTGAAAAATTTGATTAAATATAATTAAAAATGAAAAGGTTATATAATAAAGTTCTCAATAAAGGTGATAATGATGAAAATCTAACTTTGTATTCAAGAAAAAAGATATACAGCTTAATTTTTATAAAAAAAATAACCTTCAAAAACGAATTACCTTTAAACTTACTTAAAAAAGTTACTTCATGGAAAAATAGATCATGTAATAAAACAATTGAGGTTTTGTAAATCAAGTGATAAAATGTTCCGGTTATAAGTAATATTTTATAATAATACTAATAATGAAACAAGTATTAAATATACTTAATATATGTCGTAAATTAACTAAAGGAATGAAATGATTCAGTAATTTCAAAACGCATTATAAATTCATTACTAATACGTATTGGAATACTACTAATCGTTGGATTACTTTAGCTTTTTAAATTTACAAAACCTCGACATCATCAATAATGATAAGTTTTTTCATTATTTAATAATGTTTTAAATATTAAATATTTGATAAACTTATAAATAAAACGTTTTTTGAGTCTGTTAATTTTTCTTCTTCAATACAGAAATTACATTTGAATCATTATCTCATCTAAAGTGATAACATGAACATTTTATTTCAAAAATGTTTGGAAAGGAAATTTTAATTGATGATTATATTACAATGATATATTTTCTTTTACGATTGAGAATTGTGATATTTGTGCAATATTTTTTTTTAAATTTAAGCTTTTGCTTATCCTCTAAATCTTTGTTCTTCTTTTTTTACAAAAATATGATTTTTTTGTTAAATCTCATTGTAATGACTATATTTTACTTTTAAATATATCTTCATCATTTTCACAATAATTATAAGTGGAACTATTCTGTTTATGACTCATTAAACAAATGACTCAGATATACAAAATCAAAAATTCCCGCTCCCTAAAAAATGACTTTTTTTTAAAATTCTTAAAATAAATACAGTCGCAGATACTTTAAATTTTATAAACTACAAACAGTAAGACCCTAATCATATTGAAATGTAACCGATTTCCTTTAATATATAAATATTAAAATAATTTATATTTAAAATCTAAATACATACATAAATGAACTTATTAATTATTATTATTTATCATGGTCTAGAGACTCCATTTTTCAAACTAGACAACTAAAACCTCATAATAGTATGTATTTTTACACGTTCAACATTTATGAATAAAATAAATTTAAACATGAACGACAAGGTTATAGAATAAAGTAGAACAAAAGCTTAATTCAAAAGTTGTATATGAAACTGTAATATTGCTATATTTTATGCCTAGGAAGTAAGCACTCAAAAACTGAGGTATTAGTATATTCATAAATGAAATTGATTTGACTTAATATTATACAAATTTATTGTCTTGAGTATTGGAGTTATTTCAATGTGAATACAGAAATTTGTATTCTTTATCCTGAGACCTCCACATAATACACATAATGTTATATTAGTAAAGATAAATTAGTTATTAAATTCCTCCTAAAAATTCGATTAAAATATAAAATGTTATATGAAATTTAAAGAAAAAACTATTTTTCCATCGAAAAGTTATATTATTGTCTCATTTCACTTTATCAAACAATGACCACAGCTCAGAGCCCATTTAATTGTCAGTTTGTAAAATACATAGTAAATTCTAATGAAAAAGGATTCAACATTTGTTAGATGTAATAAGGGTAAGTAAGGAAAATAAAAGAACACATTTTAAGAATCATGGGGTTAGTCAAAGCTACTTAACTAATAGTGAGAAAAGTTCAAGGATGTCAGTTTGAAAGCACTCTGAGCAACAAAATATTAGCTTAACAGCCAAAATTTATAAAATGAAAGCCGACCATGGGATCAAATTAAACATAGTCCATTACCAACAATTTTTATTATAAAGAATCAGGAATGAAATAAATAAGCATTATTGAAACTGCATTGCCAAGCCAAATAGTATATTTCACAAAAGTCTGGCAGAATACCCATTAGATGAAGCCATGTATTAAATTTTATTGAAGCAAATAATATAAATACAACTACTTAAAGCCCTGTTGTTATATGAATAACACAAATGCTACAACTTTTTTTTTAAATTTGTATTTTTGTAACAACTGCTTGTAAATAATATTTAATATTTATATCGATAGAGACAGATGAAAGAGACCCCCCCGGGTATTTGCATCCTTTGTTTGAAAATTGAAAAGTTATTTGCTGACTACTATGAAATTTAACTTATCCTCATGATAGTTTAAAGTCTTTTGAGCGTTATGTGTAAAAATGGTTCCTGGGATAACGACATGACAATGACATAGGATAAAATTCTTTTAACTCAAAAGTAATATTATAACTAAGGTAGTGAAAAAGATGTATTCTGTAGCACATTATAAAATAAAAGTACCCAGAGTTATTTCCTTCGGTAATATGAAAGTAACAAATGAGTCATATTAAATTATCAAAATAAAATAGTTTATTATTAAAATGGCTGGTGTCATAATGAATTAAGACGTATGAATCTTGTATAGAAACATACCTATATCTAACATATACTGCTACTTTATGTTAAAATTGTGTTATTTGGTTATTTTGGCTTCAAGTGTAAATATAAAATCAAAATTGACAGCCTCAAAAATATTATTTGACTAATTAAACTAAATATTCAAGTTACTAAATCTCATTATAATGACCTTAAATGTAATGACTTATAAAAAATGTCATATAAAACTTTGCTCTTTTGAAGTTATGTAAAGTTATAAAAACAAATATGACTATCACTTTTTGACTGTCAATTAATTTGATGCGTTTTTTGTCTTATTTGTTTTTTGTTTTTTTTTATAAATGATGTAAATTAAGCAAAATATTTTGTGCTATTTATGTGGTATATTTAAAAACTTATCAACATTTGTTTATATAGAATACAAATAATATTTAATTAAAAATTTGCTTTTCATTCTAACAATGTGGCCATACTTTTTTGATCTTTTCCCGTCATAAGGTAAATCAAGCCACTAGAAAGACTTATATTCACAGGATTTTAATTGTACTAATACATGTTAGTGATATAAATATTAACATATTAAGTTTTCAAAAAAAGTAAGTGGCTACACAGGTCATTAATATGATTTAGTAAGTATGAAAATTCTAGAAAAAATTAGTTATGTATATAAAAAAATTAAGGTTTTTTAAAAAAACTAATTTTAATTATGTGATATAATTAATTCCAAGGAGTTGACAATTTCAACCAATTACTTTAAAGTTATTTTCTTCGAGGGTTTTTTTCAACAGATAATTTTTTATTGTAGGGGCAATAAAGAGTTATTATAAAATACATTTAAAATGTAAAGTATCTAATGAGTTTAGTATTATTGTTCCAACTCTAGATAGTCATGGAAATCAATGATAGGTTTCGAGCTATTTTCTAAAGAATCAATATTTTCTACTCACGTAGGTACATAAAAAAATATGCAGAAGATATGTGAACAATAATTTAGGTTAACATGCCATGCATAAATTCAGATTATTTTTTCTCCTAGTTATCCATACGTTAGTCGTGTGGTACAAGTTGGGACTCGTATCGAATTCTATACATGTAACATGTTTCAAGTATTAGTTTCATGTTGATTTTCTAGTATGAACTATCTCAAGTTTAATTAGTACAAATAATCATCTAAAACTTTACTGTTTTGAAGTTATGTGAGGTTATAATTACATATTTGACAATTACTTATACATATAACAACAACAAAAAGTTTTTGGTACAGTTTTTCAAATAGTACATTAGATATTCTAATTTTAAAACGGCCCTTTCTACTCAACAATTTTTTCAGATCAAATCAACTTCTGTGGATTTTCTGATTTTTCTTTCCTCAACTTCAATTTACTCTTTTTACCTTGAGACATTTCTTATTTAAAGACAAAAAAATCAAAACAGTTTATAGGGAAATTAAGAATTTAATAGTAATTTAGAACACCTAGTATTTGTGCTTTTATATAAAGAATCGTTAAAAGAGCAATTTTAAGATTAAGATTTGTATTCATTCATTTAATGTGGTATTGATTTTTTTTTAGTTTTTTTCAGTTTTGGGCTATCCAGAATTTCATATTGAAAGATACTAATATATTAAGGATAATTTAATTGAAAAACAAAAATCAATATTTTATGTACTTTATGCTTTGCTGAGGATACGCTGCTATGCCTTTCGTAACATATCATGTGTACATACATACATAAAATCATAATATATACATACATTTATACTTATTAACACACATAGTATAAGTACAGAGAAGCGTTGAGACGGGAGTCGTTCTCTGACGTTGATTTCTTTCTTCTTCTTTTTTGAAAAGCAAAAAAGATATCAAGAGTTACAGAAACTTCATTTTAATTTATCAAAGTATGTAAAAGAGGTTTATTGTAATTCTATAAGAATAGCTTCAGAATTATTAGTGATTAAGTCATTATTTAAAATCAATAAGTGCTTTTATAATTCATCACTATAACGATACTGCGAATGAAAATCCATATTTAAATAATGTTTTAAAATTTTTTCGTTTTTTTCCTGCAAAATAATCGTTTCATCTACTGTTTTTTTTATAAAAAAATATACTAGTCTTTACAAGACCTGTCTAAACAAATCAAGGTAATTTTTTTAATATTTATATACTATAACATTTACATCAAACTGAGTTTAAGAAGCAAAAAAAACAGCTGATATAATAATAATAAGTATTTTAACCTTATAAATATTTTTTTGTGTGCTATGAACTACGTTTTAATATTGATTAATCCGTAGATCTAATATTTGAATTAAGTTATTTAAAAAGATAATACGATTCATAGCTGATTGGTTAGGAGATTCATTGTATATGTAAAAATATATGTTACACATCAACAAAATACCAAATTTGTAAAAAGGAACCATTGACTAATCAAATTGAATTAGTGCCAAAAATATAATTTACTTATAAATTGGTTATTTTTTTTTTGTTTGTTTTGAAATAGGATACCTTCAATTTAATGAGCGTTGGATATTAAATGACTTATATTCTTGAATAAATTAAACCCTTCCAACAAATTTGATAATTATATTTATATATTTTTAGAATGAAAAAATGACAAATATTCGATTAAATTGTGTTTCTCATACTGAATTTTTTTTTATTCTTCTGTATATGGAATTTTTTGTAAAAAAAATATTTATGAAAGCAATTTATTATTCTGTGCTGTGATAGACAGCGATAGGATTGACATGTATATTCTAATCACTATACTTAGTCCATCATTGATTGAAATGAAGTTTTTTTCAATTAATCTATTTCCGATTAGAACAATAATAAAAAATTAAAGCGGCTGTGTGATTGATGGCTCAATCTCACAAGAAAAAAAGCTTAGTACATAAAAATATTAACACCCTATATTTAGATATATATATATATATGTGTGTGTGCACGAGCTGATAAACTTTTTCAAATTTTGAAAATGGGGCATCCGTCTAAAAAAGTTGTGTATTGATATAAAATAGTTTGTATAACATGTGCATTTGATAGAAAGGGTTTTAAAGCTTCTTCAATACACGTATAAATCCTTAAAAAATATATTTTGTTCAGATAATTGGTTTTTTTTTTTTTGTGTGTGTGTGTGACTGACTAAAGCAGATCACTTTTGAGAATGTTTCATTCAAAAGCGTCCTTATATTTTAAACATATGCAAAAATTTCAAATTACTAAAAGTTTATCAAAAGGGAAAAGGGAAAATAGTTCAAAAACAAATAATATATCATAATTTCTGTTCCCCTAAGTGACATGTAAAAAAAAAACTGGTTTTTTAACATAGAAATAAAGTGAGAAGAAAGCATTTTTATACTTTTTTAAAAGAAAAAATTCCTTTCAATACAAAATGTTTTAACTGATGTATGTACAAACAGTACAAGTTATAACATATTTTTGAATCCAATCATGGAATTTGTTTCTTTAAGACTTATTAATTGTGTATTACACTATTTCATGATGCTTGGTAGTAAAATTGAAAAAAATTATTAGGTACTTAATCAATGGTATGGTCCTCTAATTGTTGAAGATACAATAGACATGGATACACTTCCTTACTTTCAATATTAATTTCTATATTTTTATTAAAGGGGGTTATTCTGCATCTTTTTTTTAATTGGTTAAGTCTTTCTAATCTTTGAGTTCCAAGTTTATTACTCAAAACTTGAAATTTTGATTTTTGTTGACTACACGTACAACATTTAAAATGTTGCTCCATTGGAGATCTCTGATTTGAAATTTTTCATGATTTACTATTAGACAAAAAAAAAAATTCCTTAAAAGAAAAATTAAGCATATCTTCTTGATAACAGGTTTTACAATGTCTTTAGAAGGCTTTCTAACAAATTCAATTGTCTTAGTAATGTTTCTTAGTCCACTATGTAAATAAGAGTTAAATTTGATAACAAACCACAACGTCTGGAGTGTAAACATTCATGGCAAACTAATTCAATGGTTTTCATTTGTAGTTATAACCCATCGTGCCTGATCCTGTCTTCTGGCATGATATGAAATATCTACAAAACTTCTTATTAAACAGATATGGTATATTTTCTTCCCAATGTATTGGCTCTCTGGGGCATTTATAAATCCATTTTTGGTGCAATTATATGTTATGTTAGATTATCTTTAGTGTAGTGCCCTAATGGGGTCACAGGCTAAAAATCAAGTCAACTTATTTACTATTTTTGAGAGCAAATTGGCAGATGGATGCATGGAAATATCTCAAATTTCCCAACATCTTAAATCGTTGACTCCCAAAATTTAGAATTTTAACCTACCATAATAACATATATGTAGTAATGATAAATTTATTAGGTGTTCTATACATAGATAATGACGTGTCACCTTACAAAGAATAAAAAGTACCCATATAAAATTTAAATTTATTTATAAATATTATACGAACCGACAATATAAATATTTTAGGTTTCAGATCGAATTGTTCAAATAGTTTTAAGCTTTAGAAAGGTGTGAGTCAGTTTTTGAACTGAAAATAAAAGGAAATAATTTTACATGAAAATATACATAATGTCTGCAAAATGCTATGTGAATTTTAAATAATGATTTATATTTTATGTTGAATCATTATATCCGCCGAAAAAAGAAAAAATAGATCTATATTTTCTAAGGTTTCGTTTGGGGATGAAGAGCACTTCGGTTTTTCTATTTATTTATAAGTAAAATAAACTAATTTGAAGTGTACACAATTGTTATTTGATTTTTGAAAAAAGAATTCATTTCTAGAGGGTCTTCCTCAGCAGTAATATTGATTTGATTTCCATCATTGTCTTGATTAGACATAAAAAAAAATTATAGCTTCGTGACTACTATTGAATTTAAAAGATTTTCCAAAATGTAAAATTTTGTTATGTTTTTTCATTAATTTGTCATTGATTAATTTCTTAGTCACAAATTAGCTATTCTTTCTGCATACACTAAAATTTAATTTGATAAAATAACATGTTTATCAGATTTATTAGGAAAAAATATATCATTATTTCACTTATCAAGAAAATATTACATTTTGTAAAAGTTGTGAGATTTGTTGAAGAATGTATTTGAAGTATTATTTAGCAATTTATTAGTTTTGTACTTTTAGGTATTTCTAATATTTCTTTAATATTGTTTCACATTCAATGCAATTATGAAAATTTTATATAAATACAACTTACATATATTATATAAAATTTGAAACAAAGTTTAGAGATTTGTATTGCACGTCAAATCAACAAATTTAGAAAAAGGGGGGATACTAACGAGAAAAAAAAACCTTTTTTAACCCTCCCATACCTTTCCTATAGATTTTAACATGAACATCATTTTATATTGTCATATTATGCACATATTTAAATAAAATTTATCCTTATACAATATTCTAGACCTATGTGAAAGTATTGATGAACAGTTTGAGCATTTTCTAACTTTGTATCTCATCACTTTTTCATTAACATTATTTTTTTTACATTCTAATACCAAACACATATTTAAACATCATTTTACAATGGCTTTAAACTTAATATTTTTGCATCCTTTTGAAGAAGTAAGTAAATGTTATTTTTAGTTTTTATTCTATTGTTTTAATTTATATAAAAATGGGGGCAAAATTTGATTAATTATTTATGAATTTGTAATTTAGAAAATAGTTTCTTAATTTATCAAGAGGTTTATGGTCATTACTTCCTTTGTGTACATTATCCTTTGTTCCTTTTGAGTTCCTACTTTTTCTTTTTTTAATTTTAAAATTCAAGGTCAATTATAATGCAATGCTCAATATAATTTTCTGCAAAAACCTGAATCAGAAATATAGTAAAAGAATGAATAATCAAGGATAACTCCTGGAATATTCTAGAAAAAGTAAGATTATATTATATAGAATAATCAAGATAAGTTAGAAATATACTTGAACGAAGTAGCAAAAACATGTGTTGCACAAGAAAATGTACACGTTAAGTAATTTATGCGTCAAAGCTTTCCTGAAAAAAAAAAAAGCTTGACTTGCGTCATGATTTGATAATAATTCAAAATATCCCCCAAAATATTTGTAGTACGTAAGTGAAATTAAAATAAATATAGTAAAAGAAGTAAGATATTGGGAATCGAATGTTTAAAACTTTCGAATATATTCACTCTAAGATCTCGGTCCCTTTCTCCAGAGTATTAGTAACATGACTTCACTTCACGGTTTACTTTACATTCCTAATTTTAATCAATCACAAATCCCTTGCATAAACATGTGTTGAAACTTCATCATTGCTTTTTGATACTCAACTTCAAGCTATTATACAAATTGAATAAGAGTATTGAAAATTAAAAAAATGAATTTGATAAAGAAAAGAGAATGTCAGATGATGATCTTTAAGTGTATTGTATGCACCTGAAAGAGTTGCCAAGAGACATGTCACACAGATTTGAGGATATTTTGTGGCTAAAAGTACCTAACTGGGTAACGAAAAGCTTCTATCCAGTATTATGGAAAAAGGTGAAGATATATTTTATTGCTTTTTCAAAATTATATTTGGTAGAATAGGCGTTCAGTACAGTTGGCTTGCTTTTTTCTAAGCCAAAAAAAAACAGACATATGTATAGTTACCAAAAGGGGGAGAATCTAACGTTTTTTTCTTTGTGGGCTTTAACTTGATGTGGAGAAACTAATGTCCCTCCACCAAGTACACCTTTATCAGTCATCGTAAAAACCAATTAAAATGGTTTATTTATTATTAAAAAATATATCTTATGATTAATATCTAGTTGTTCTCATTTTGGAAATAAAGCTCACAGGGGTTCTCAAACTTTTTCAGGAGGGAGAAGTTAGGAGTTTATATGGAAGCATGGAAAAGTTTGAGATTCCCACTGAGCTTTATTTTCAAAATGAAAACAACTGCTTTACATCATATAGAACACAATAATAAAATTGAAAGGTTTTTTTTATTATTGTTCATATCTCAAACCAAAATGCCTGGTCCCTTGAAGTTTGAGTCATCTAACAATCGGTCCAGATATTGTAACCTTATTTTTGTATAGATTTGAATCTATTAAAAAACTCACAAACCAACCTTTACAGTATTTAGAAACTCTTTTTCAGCTTGTCAAAGAGGGAATGAAA
Source organism: Lepeophtheirus nordmannii (assembly GCA_963680855.1). Taxonomy (NCBI): domain Eukaryota; kingdom Metazoa; phylum Arthropoda; class Copepoda; order Siphonostomatoida; family Caligidae; genus Lepeophtheirus; species Lepeophtheirus nordmannii. The sequence goes on along the minus strand of OY804522.1, from coordinate 27,923,107 downwards.
GTACAAGGATATGATAAGGCTAAGACAAGCGTTTGTTACAGTTTGTAGGAATGATTCCTTTCTCGTTGTATCCATTGTTTTTACTTGTAATTGAAGGACTACACAAAATTTGGTGGATGCAACTACAAAGTTAACTTAGTATAAATTTAACTTTTCAAATTACTTTCCAGGCAAAAAATATAAACTTCGCCCAGAAAATCATAAATATTTTCTTACGTCTATAATATATACTTCTTCTAAGTATCGATTAATTAATTAACCAAAACTAAAAGGGATCTCTTGAGTCCTTTGATAACTTTTCTGTAACTTAATTAACTCATTTGCTTCTTGTATAGATACATATATAAATTACGTCTTTGAACTGTTTTTAACTAACTAAATAGTTATCGTATTTAATGGGTCATGAAAAGTTTGACTACTTTCAAAAGTATACTACTCAAAACCATATACCTTATTGATGGACACTGTAAAATAATATATTATGCATCAACCTTTTAAATGGGAGGGGATGATGCTTATTTACTACCTCTCACGAACAAAAAACTTGTTTACAGACTATAGTCAAATGACTATTTGGTAAGAAAAAACATTCATGTTAAAAATCAGTTTCATGACATGTTCATATCGGTAGTAGATCTCTCTCTCTCTCTCTCTCTAATCTAATCAATAAAGTATAAGACAACCATGTTATTCTCTGATTTAGAGATGGATTACTTAAAAATATGTATTTTGTTATTCATAAGTGATTTTTTTCATAAGCACAAAGCATTTAAAGATAAAAACTCATTGACAAAGAGTCAATGTTTACGAAGATAATATATTTTTCCAGTTTTTAAGAAGTTAATTGAGACACTACATTACAAATTGTACCAATTGATACATTAATCAAATAAATTTCACTCAAATAGGAGCCTTGAATTTTATGTTTATTCAACTGTATAATTTTAGCAAATCCATGTAATTTCCTTAACTCTGTAGATTCAAAACATTTATTATGTTCAATGAAGGAAAATATAACATTACTACATAAATGGTACGAGGATGAATCTACTATTTTGGCCTGTGGTTATTTCTATTACTTTGAGTTATTGCCTATTACTATGGTTTATCTTTGTCATTTTATATTCATTCTAATATTGGAAGCCAAACTAATTTAATGGAACTCAAATTGTTTTTGTTTTTTTCGTTTTTTTTGATATATTAGTTTCAAATTTAAAAGCAGAGCCATGTAATAGATTTGATTTAGTTATATGACATAACTAAAACTTTGTTGAAATAAACAATTTTGACAATCATTGAAACACAGAATGTATTCATTTATATATAATTTCAATAACTTCATGAATTATGTATAACTTGAAAACGATAAACATAATTAATTGTATTATGTTATGTAAATGTTTACCTAAATATGTATTTACTATTGTAAATATCAATCAATCAGAAACATACATATATCAATTCAACAGAAAACTTTAATTCAAGAGATTTATTCATTTAATTAATAATTTATTGTTGCGGTGATTTTTAATAAAAGTTTGTTTAATAAAATGTTTAAAAATTGGTTTTATTTTTTAAAGGATTGTAAAAAATAATTTCAATATTTTTACATCTATAGATGACTCCAAAACCCCTCATCTTAGCATGTTTATAAATAGAAAATCAAATCAATTAAAGGAACATAATTTAACATAATTTTTATTTCTGTAATCAAATATATATATTTTTTCTTTTACAAATCAAAATTATAGTATATTCAGATAATTAAAAAAATCTTTAATTTCTACATTCAATGCAACTACTCCAAACAATGTTAAATATCTTGAGTAAATAAAAAACTAATTATTTTGTTTATTTGAGTTTTAAAAAAAATATTATAACTATAGGTTCAAGTTTTATGGCCCTAGGATTTAGGATATTTAATATTATAGCTGATACAATGATACACACTTATGTTTATTTTTTATGTATTACTAATTCAATATAACCCCTGTCCTTAGTTGTTACGTTGAATAATCAGGTTTGAAATGAGCTGCATGCTGTATAGACGTGCTTGCTCGGATGTTCCTCCCATGATTCTTCGATGACTTGACAGAGAGATTATAAATTCTGGTAGGGAATAAACCTTAATCTTCGACTCTATATAACCCAACACAAAATAGATGAGGGTGTTCAAATCTGGACTTATCCCTCTCTATTCATCACGGATTCATCACGAAATCTGGTCTACGACAGAATCACGAGGGATTCTGAAGTAGCTAACCCATTGGTACGTGTAGATGTTTAAAAGAGACGATGCGATTGATCGTAAAGTAGAGAACAGTCCGTTTAAATTATAAACGGATATAAAATAAATTAAAACTGCCCGCTTAAAATTAAAAAATGAACATCTAACGTCATCTAATTTAAAATAATGACGGAGGAAAGATGAAATCATTGAACATTGAACTTAAAAAAACCTGATTTTCTAAACAATAACTTAGTTTTAAAAACTCATTTATACATTTTCACACTCAAACGAGCTATAAACCATCGATTAAGGCCAACTTATCTGACAATGCAGGGTTCCCTTTAATAAGATTTTAACATCACTATATAGCAATATATAATTCTGAATTGAACCTTAAGTATTTATAAGTAGAGGCATGTTGATAGACAGAATATGATTTAGACATTTGCATTTATTCCTTTGATGTATAGTTAATTTATCATAATAATAGAAACAACTTGCTATATGAATATTTTATATTTGTATCAAAGTTAATAATTATAACCACTGTGGAGGAAACAAAATATGTCCTAGTATTGATACTAAGTAATTTATGATATTTAAATCATTCTATTTCATGTGTGTTTAACCTTTATTCTAAGTTATGAATATTTTTTTTTTCGTATAAATTGGAACAAGCAAAAGTAAAATACACTGACAAATTGAAAGTCCTCCCATCAAGCACTTTAAAAGTTTTATAAGTACACTACTTTATAGGTCATTCATTCTTGAAAAACATACTCGTGGATTTGCAAAACGTTGCAAACGGCAATCTTTTTTTTAATGAAATCATCCGTGAAATTAAAAATATAGCTCATATAGTCATTAACCAAGAAATCTTGATCATTTTAATTAATAGGGAATCCTTTGAGGGGAAAAACAATCTTGTGAGTTGTTTATGTCTTTAAAAGGACTGTAGTTAATGAATCAGTAATTTAATTCTCGAAGAACTCTAGAGAGGGAAAATAGTAAATTAATTTTTACATGCACAATAGTTAATCAAACCATTAACAGAGTTCATTTTTTCAGATATTTATTTTGACCCGTATGCTGTAGACTGCCAAAATTATTTGAAACTTTTTGTTGTTGCTTAATGATACTGATGATCGGCAAGCAATATAAAGCAAAAATTATTGTTACTTCAAATTTAAATAAATTGAGTTGATTTACATTTGGTCTTGATAGCAAATGGTATTTGTACATTTTAATTATTTTTGTCCCCACTCAGAATGTAAGAAGAAAAAAAAACTACAGGTATCTAACTTTTGGACTAGAAAGCAGATACTTGATTAAAAATGGTTTACTAGTGATATCCTAATCTGAGATAATTCCCTAATATTAGTATATTATGATATTCTAATGAAGGAATATCAATATGATCTAGAAATACTAAATAATAAGGATTTTAAAATATTTGTGACGAGTTTTTCTAATATAAAATAATTTAAATGCGTCAATTTGAGGTAATTTTTTATTAAAAATATTAAATCTTATATTTTTTAAATATTCTTAGTGAAAATTACTAAAACCTTTTCTTGAAAATATAGAAAGACATACAAGAATGTTTATTAAAAAAAGTTAAAAGTGGCTTAATATATGTAAATAACATAAAAAACTTGTGAATGAATAAAAACTTTTTTTGACTGCATCTTTTTGATAACTAAGCTCTGTTTTTATGGGTTATTTCATTTATTTTTTCCCTTTACTTCGTATGTCGGTATTTTTTTATGTACATAGTTACAATTACGTATGTGCATAACTTGTGAGAGCATGGTCATGTGTAAATACTTTAAGGCCACATTTTTCTATGCTTTTATTACTATTAAGTATTTAATAGCTGGGACGCATCAACTCCTAGATATCAAAAATGTAATGTAATTTTGTTCATAAATCGTAGGATTTATGAAAATAAGTGGGAAAAAAATATTAATAGGTATGTGAGTTTAATTTATGATGAAAATAATGCCACTACTCATAATGAAATTAGAACATAATCAGTTTTAATTATCATCCTTTGCAATATTATTATTATTATTTACTCTAAAATTAAAAAACCCATAGAAAATATCTTTAACACTAATGATTAATGTCATCGGTATACAAATCGGCTGTCTTATAAGGGGTAAACAATCAAATTTTATACATAGAGATAAAAACTTTACTTCTATACAAGTTTAGTGGTTTTGCTTTTCATCAAAGTTTGGAAAAATTTCTATGTATATTGTTTAATAACTATGTCTCTTCCATGGTGTCACTTTCAAACTATTCATGCAATCTGTGACATCAGGAAAGACACTTTTTGAACCTCCTTCTTTACATATGTACACCTATTCAAAAAAAAAAAAGAATGTTCAACAGAAATTTTAGAAGTAACAGATTGTAAAAAAGTTATAATAAACTTAAAAATAAAAGTAAGATTTTTTATTTATCCCAAATTTGACTTTTTATCCCTCAAAGATATCCAATAATAATGATGACCTCACATAACATATGGCTAAGTTATTTTTTAACTGTTTGAAGAGACTTTAAATAGATATATTTTTTAAATGCTATTAAATCTGCCTCCAATATCTTTTTTCTAATTATTTGAAATTTGTCAATCAATTATTTACAATGTGTATGTGCTTGGTATTGTTTTTTCACAACTTTTTACAGAATTTGTTATTACAATTCTGGTTAGTTTATACTTGAAAAGCTATTTGCAAAATAAGTACATCATTAAAATATTATTTCATGCCAACATTAGAAGTCATATACAATCACATTAAAAAATAATATCGATAACATGAAATCAAACCAAAAATACATTTGAGGTTAAGTTATATCATACGATAAATCAAATTTACTACTCATGGGATAGTTTTTATTACTCATGCATCCAGTTAAAAAAACATTCAACAAAAAAAAACTTGAAGCCATCAGTAGGTATATCTTGAACGACTGAAAGTCAAATATCATGAAAAAATTTGATTATGACAGTTTAAGAAATTTTACACATTAAAGTATGTATAACTTTATAGTATTTCACATGGTGATAACGAATTTCTAATCATTATTTTTTTCATAATAAATCATTTTTTGGAGAACATTGATTGCAAATTTTTATAGGATTTTATTGTTCCTCTTGGGTTTGAGACAATTTTTAAGAATGAGCAAAATTCAAATATGTTATCTTAGAAATAAGATTTCAACTATGTATTTCCTATGGAATTGATCAAATCTTAACATACAAATCCATGTTTAGGATAAAAAATAAATGCCAATTAATCTCTAAATAAAAATAAACTCTTAATAGGAAACTAAAAGCAATTATCTTACGACATAGCATTTTTAAAAGTTAATAATAATCATGCAGAAAATTTGCCAAAAGCAAATGTAGATTTTGTGAAAGTACATTTTTGTATAAAACATACTAAATAGATATTTACATTTGATAATGATTCATAAAAAGTTACTTTTAGTTAGAAATAATAATCTACATACTAATATTCGATAATTAACCTTCGTTTTTCTCCAACTATTCAATTCAAAAACCATTTATAGTTACTATTGACGTCAAATTCTTAACAAAGCAAATGACATTCTCATAAAATACAAATTAAAAACTATTCACAGTAAAAGGGAGAGAAGGAAATGATTGACAAAGTGGCCATGGATTACTTAAAACAAAAACATATCATTGTTAAAATATGTTGATTCTTTGTCTGAAAGCATAGATAGTGAGAAATAAAAAAACAATTAGCATTTATTAATTGCAATAGATATAATAAATATTTTTAATGAGTGGATATCCGGATTGATAAATAATAATTATGCACTGCTACATTGTGTATCACATTGTGAAGGATAAAATAAAAGGAATACAAATTATTTATAAACTCATTTTGGACTCTAAAAGTAAAAAATGAAAATAATGTAAAAATTATAATTTTGGTCAACTGTTAGGATTTCTTAAAAAACTTTTTACATTATATGTCAAAGATCTAAAATTCTAAATATTATAAATAGGAATGAAAATCATATGCAATTCGGGCGTGTGATAAAAAAGTGGAGTTGGCTCTTCAAACAGGTCTTTTTGTTTTCCGAAGCTGTTATCATTTTTCCTTTATTACTGATGGGAGAACATCTATCTGATAGTAAAGATCACACATGAAGGAAGAATACATGCATTAAGGTTAATAAAGCAAATAAAATGTAAACAAAAAGGGCTCAAGTCCTCGTATAATTATTATTAGTTAAAAATATATAATTTCCTGACATTAATTTCAGTTAATTTTCTGCCTCTCATCTATGTTATTATTTATTGTTGTATATATAATGGAGAATAGCAGCTTGTAGCTCAGTAAAACGTCATGACAGCTCAAGCTGCTTCACTCTCAACATTCATTAAATTGTCAGAGTTACCAGGTTGATTTTCTCTTTCTTTTTTTATTACAAGCCCGAATTGCATATGATTTACATTCCTAATTATAAATCATAAAATAAACCATACCTAGTAAAACAAAGCAAAATGTCAAAGAAGGAAGAGTTGCTACAGTTGAAAAGGGAGATCTGATACAGGTATACTTTCTCTCCTATGCAATAAAAGCAATGTCCAAAGATGAAAAATTAAATTAAAATATTTTTTTGTGTACAATAATACGTTGTTAATGTATAAACACAATGAACTTGCTGCAGTGAAGGGGCAGAGATAAAAGAGACAAAAGCAAAGTCCAAAAACGAAAAAGGGCCTTTGTATGTAGAAAAATACAATGAAATATATTATTTTATATATGTATTTTAATTTATATTACGTATATATATATAAGGGTATAATTATATAAACACTTCACTTTATTTTTTATTTTGAAATGATGGAGATTGGAATGCATTAAATCTCCCTAACAGGAGAGAGAGAGAGAGAGTTCATACGTTTGATATATTTTTTTAACAACCTCTTTCTCGTTCACTTAAATATATATATACAACAACAAACTATTATATTATATCAAATTTTCCCAAGATATTGGTTTACAATTTGTAACAAGCAAAAAGTCCAACTATGACATATTTTTGCACTTACGCAAGAAATATTAAAAAGTGTATCAACTCTCTCTCTTATCTCCTCTAACTATCTCCCTAAAATTAAGTTTATGAGGTCTATTAAAATTCTTCATGTTTATACCAATTAGGTAATTAATTTGTCCATTAAGGATGAAAGGTATAATTACACATGTGGGCATATCTTAAAGAACTTAAAATTTCATATATTTTTTCGTATTTCAAATGTTTTGATTTCATAATCACAAAATGAAAAAAGCTTAACGTAATACCATTAATCAGAATTTCGTTAGTAAAAAAATAAATAAGAATTATAGTTTTAAATTATTCAACTAGAATGGGCTGAATATCAACATCGAACACCATTGTAATAAAATGCAGACAAATTGAAACACTAAATAAAGGGAACAGAATATAGACTCAAAAACATCCCAAGAGGTTTTGTTTGAATACAAAAATAAATTACACACCTATGAAATGTTCAAGGTTTGTTATTCAAGAAACACCAAATGCCAGAGAAGGCACTAAAGCACCTTTCATATTCAGGGTAGATAAAACACAAAAAGAAACCAAGAAAGAAATTATCTTGGCCCATTAGTAACGACAGCGTATTTTATATCTGAAATATCTTAAAAGTACATTCATGTAAAAACCTGAAAATCTGTAGAGTATTTCTTTGTATATTTGTCATTCTCTTCTTTTTTGGATGAATTTGTCTGTACTACATTGTGAAATTTAGTTAGATGTTTGATTTGTTACCGTAATAGTGTCTCTAAAAATAAGCTCAAAAAAGTCGTCAGTTTTATTGTTTTTTCTTTAGTTTATTTGAATAAATATTGCTAAAAATCATTTTCAATTCTCTTATGGTGTAGGTGAAATTGTGTGTAAGTTTTCATTGAATTTAGAATCATATTTATAAAGTAAGTAATAGCTATTTGAATTTGAGTACATACGCCTTCGGCTCTACAGACACATTTTTTTTTTCATTTTTTTTATCTATGTACGATTACTTACTCTTTTTGATCTTCTACTCCTCACTTCACATTGACAACTAATGAAATTCTTGCCCTGCTAAAGGAAATATCCGGTGAAGAAAATAAAGAAATCCATTGTGGAGTTTTAACTGACATGGATTCGGATAACTATGACGATGAGGGCTGTGATACTAATCATTTAGGGAAATTATTATTCAAATATGGGTTATGCTTACATAATGGATAAGAGATTTCAACTTTTAGCATAAAAATGTGTTAGTTGAAATGCTAGTGAGATAACTTTACTCAACAACTTAGTAACAGTAAATAGTCTTTAAGTTATGATGTCAAATTTCTTAGAAACACAATAGCACAAAGATATTTTGATAATCATATAGATATGCAGCTCAAAAGGCTATAAGAAACTCTTAGCATTTTATAGATGCCATTGGATACGATCATAAAGGTCACCTTTCAGTTTATGAAGAAAATAGTAGTAAAAGATGAAGAATATGTGATATAAATACCAGGGCAAAAATGTGAAGTTGCTTTACTTTCAAAATGTTTTTATAAATGACATAATCCATGATTTAATTATTATGATATATGTTTAAAGAAATTATCGTTCTATAATAATATATAGAACCATTTTTTTAAATACATAAATATACAAGAAATTATCTTCCCTCTTGTTTCTTTGAAGATATAATTATATTTACATACACAAAAAAATGTTCTAAAAGATCTTTGATCATTTATTTATTCTGATGCTTGAAAATTCACCAGATCCACTGAAAACAAGCAGCCTACGTCGAAGGCATTTTCACTAAGAAATAAGTACATATGGTGGCTGCAAAAATCATATTCTTTTCTACAGAGACTTTTGTTCTCATCCTCAGTCATTCTTTTAGCGGTTAATATTATGCAGCTTTTAATAGCAAAATCCAGAGTTTTTGAATGAGTATCATTTCTGAGTAGTCTAAAAAGGATCTTTTAAAAATATGGTATCATTTCTTTATAGTAGAGATGGGGAGACCGAAAACAATTGAAACACTGGCCTAATTTTGACTTAAGCAACAACTTATTACATTTTATTAATAAAAAGTAAACTTATCAAAAGGCACTTGTTTGCAATTTTCTTATGGTCTGGAATTGAGTATCAAACTTATTGGAGTCAAGGGTTCTACACTCATAACTTTTGATTCGTTTATTCCAGGAGTTTTTCTAATAAAATAAAAGCCTTTTCCCTATATTTTTTATTCTCTATAGTCCAGACTGTCCCGCTCCAGGTTTCATTCAAATTATATCTAACTGTCTCATATTACGGTATGAAATTCAACAATTAACCAAAATTACAACATTCCATGAATGTCTTTAGCAATGCAGACACAAAAGCTTAGTAACAATAACTAATTATAATTATTATAATCCAATTTTACAATATACATATAAACAAGAAAAATTTGGCTCACATGAATGCATAATGAAAGTTAATCGATGGAAATTATTTGTGGGTTACACATATTTATTCATATACAACACATATATTAATCATTTATGTATCTTCCTTCTCTCCTTTATCTAAAACGTAATCGGAATGTTGTTGTATATTAAAGTTCAAAAATGACGTCATTTCATAGTAATAAAAGAAAAATACAAAATGAGATTTTATTATATATTATGGTTAATCATCTCCACCTATGTAGTATGAAGACATCATAATCAAATTTTTCATTTTTAGGCTAAACAAAAAAAAATGTCAATTTTTGAAAGGCTCTATTTTTTGTAAACATTACCATCCATGAATATAAGAAAATAAAACTAAATATGCCTAAAGCATATATAAAAAACAATAAGATAAATTTGAATATAATAAGAATAAAAAGTAATGTTTTCAAATATTACTAACATTGAGTATTGCTTTATAAGAATATTTTCAAAGTTCAAAGATTTATACCATTCAAGGGATTTTTGTTTTATTTTCGAATAGTTATTTATGAAAGCTGCTGTAACTTACAATCAATTTGTCTCAAAATCCAAATGTTTGTTGATTGTCCATCTAGCCCAGTGTTCTTACTGTTCAAGTAGAACTTGACGTTACGAATCATATGAGTGGGATGAACTAGATCAGCGAACCCTTGGGGTTCAATCCAAACCAGGTTAAGAACCACTGATCTAGCCCCATTGAGTCTCAGTACTTTCCTCAAAAAAGAAAGAAAAAAAGACTCAAAATTATATTATGTTAGTGAGACAATTACGTCATTCTCTCACAATGTTAGAATATTTATATTTATAGTACGAATATGCTTATGTTACTCCTTAACGAAAGTTAATTTGAACGTTAATAAAAATAACAATGAAAAGTTGTGTGATTATCATAGCATAACGTATTTTTCTTTTCTTTTTAAACTATCCCCCGAACTTATGAATTGGTTCCAGTGTCACGCACTTTACAAAAGGTTGTTATAGGAATAAGGTGACTTTGATCAATGGAAGAGGAGGAAAAGGAACACATTGATGAATTATCGACTATATTTTTTCATCCATTCATTCGTATATTTTTATTTTTGCTCATATATCACTTGTTTGTTCAGGTACAAAAGGTCTACGTTTTGCTAAGCTGCACTATACAAATTTTATTTTCAATCAAAAGCCTTAAAAAAGTCAATAAGACTATCTTTAAATTTCTTTTTTCAACTATACATATTTAATTTATAATTCAATCACTTTGCTTCTGCAGCTCAACTGTTTGGATAGAAAGCATGAGATTTTGGCAATGGTTTTTTTTTTATATTAATATATATATATATATATATACACTAAAAATATTTAATACATTAATATATGTAAAGTCTTATATTTAAAAACTGTTTGTCTTGCAAATTTTTAAAATGTGTTAATATTAAATTTCACGATTCATTTCCTATTTTTGAATAAGAAGTAATAAATTAAAATTGAAATCGAATGGGTTCTATAAAGAAAGTAAAAACCATTTTCAATATATATCAATTTTTTGAAATGCTCAAGAGATAATAATCTATTGATTTAAGAGTACATTAGATTAAATTAATAAGATTTTGAAAAAAGCTAAAATAATTTTTTTTTAGAAAAAAAAATCCTTTGTATAAATGACTATATTATGTGTCTATGAATGGGTTATTCTTTAATCAATTCATATACAATTTAAATATGTTAAGTTCAAAAGTCTTAATAAATGTTAACCAAGCGTCATGATTGTACTTTGTACATATTTTTGATAGGCCAATCAAAAGTTTGTTGTACTTTTCTAATTGATGTTCTTCTAAAAGATTCAAAATGATTGTAAATTAAATAAACTGGCTAAGGAATAAGTCTTGAATCATTTCCTATAGCAAATGAAGCATTTTTGATTATTTTAAACAACCAATTTTGTTTTAAATATGTATTGAAAAACAATCATAACTGAAATTATAGATTTGTTTATTGTTTTCAAGGACAATAGTGAATATTGAATGAATGCAATCGTTGTTTTCAAAAGAGACAGTTTATGTAGCTTAAAATGCATGTTTAAAGAGAAATATTGATTCAATATGAAATATTTATACTCAAGCACTATTAAATTCAGGTCTTTTAAAATTTCAATTTTGTTCTATTATGATCTCTTTATTGACATACACATAAATGAAAAAATATTGGTTATTTATAGCTAATTAATATTAAGTTTATAGCTCAGCGCTTAAAATGTATGTTTAAACTAAAAACATAACAGAAGTCGAAAAATAAAACCTTTTAGTTATATAATCTGTAATTAGTTTTTTGTTTCAATTTTTCGAGAATTTTTGATAGAATATTTTAAAAGTATTTTTCACTTTTTATAAGCTGAAGACAACTTTTGAGCAGGAATCAGATCGATCATCTACATAAAAGAAAACTTATTTATAGCAAAATTTAACTTTAATTTCAAATAAGGATTCTCAGATTTTTGAGATGTTTAAATCCTCAGAAGATGTAATGTTTAGGATTAAACACTTTGTTTTCCAAAGAATAGATCTTAATTTATAAGGATTATTGACTTTTTTTTTTCTTTTCAAAATGTTTCTTGAACCGTGGCTAAGATTTTTTGCAACCTTTAAACGCAATTTGTGGTACTTCCGAAAGGTTAATAATAATAGTTGATTTATAGAAATGTAAGATAATAATTACTTAAAAAATTTATTTCATTCTTGTTTGTTTTTCTATTTTAAAATCTTATAGAAAAAGTATTATATAGTTTTAAAAACCCAAAATATTAGATGATGTTACTACCCACAAAAATATAATAATCTGCTCTAGAAAAATATTTAATAACAGAAATCATAGTCATATGAGAAAATGTGCGTATGATTACGTTGACTTTTTTTAACATTCCTTGTATTTTTTATTTTCTTAAACATTTGTGCTTATGTTATGACCATTGTTATTATAAGGAAATGATGTTGAAAACGTAGGAAATGTTAAAAATATGTAGTAATTTTATTAAATAAATATGAGGTAGAGAGAATCCAGGGACATGTAGTCTAATAAAACCTTAGAAATGGAGATATTTTCTTTCTTCTAATTCTTATTTAGAAACTATAGCAATAGCTTTTACTTTTATTCATATATTACGTGAATGCATGAACTGTAAAATTACTTTAGGAATAAATGTATTTATGTATTCAAGTACAAAAGACTCTTGGATGATATTTTTATAGTACAACAACAAGAGGGAATGAATGGTAATAGAACTGTTTTACACTATTAAAGCTTCAAATATTTATTAGAACGTCTTCATAAATTCAGTTTCAAATTTAAAAAATAACATTGATGATGTTAAGAGTCTTTCAAAAGATATTTAGAATGTCCTTATCCTTCTATAAACTTCATATAGTCATGATATATCATACTAAAAAAAATGGGATTAATACGAGGTTTGGAGTTAATACTGTTGAAATACGTCAACTTTATTGATTCACAGACTAGATGGACTCATGAAATTGGCACTTTAGTTCAGGGATATCAAACATACGGCCCACAGGGAGGTTCAATCAGGCCCGCAGGATAATTTGAAAGTGGAAAAATATACATTAAGGGTTAAATTTTTTTAATTAAATGTAATTCATGAATTATCCGCTAGGGACACATGATAGTCCTTCTTTATAAGTCTCATGTTGTAATCTCATGTAAAGTTCATTATTATAACTTTCGATTTTCTAGTTACTTGAAGTTTATGCAATTTTGTAAAATCTTTTATAAAAGTGTTGTTCAATAAATTTTTAGTTACATTTAACAATGTCCTTGTTCTTCTTCAAATCAAAACAAAGGGAAGACATGATATTTTAGTTATTTATTGCTAAGTATACTATAATTTTAATTGTCCGGCCCACGACGTCTACCTAAGGGCTGTATATGGCCCGCACTGTGAAATGAGTTTAACACCCCTGCTTTAGTTGCTTAATTTGATGTTTATTTGTTTGTAGAAGTATTAAATAGATCCATATTTGTTTATTAAATATTTTGTTCCTTTGTTCTTTTTTTTTCATTAGTGTTCATCAAAAACATCTCCTTCAGGAAATTAATCTACAAAAAAAGTTTTTGATAGTTCCATTACGTAAGTAATAAAAAATATTTAAAAGACTGTATTATTTTTTATTATTCAATTTACTACTAGGATATTCATTTTTGAAAGTCGCCCAATATAAACAAACAGAATAAATATTTAATTACCTATTTTGAAATTATTTGGGTTGTATGTTTGAGGGAAATTAATTAATTCTTCATATTTATCGTAAAATTTTTGGAGGCAATTGCATAATTAATCACAACTCATCATCATTTTCTTCTTTTTTGTTTTGTTTATAGGATGTCAGATCCATCTACCAAGTCACTGGAATGGTACTCCAATGCCTCCAACTACAACAATTTGAGTATTCGTGAAAACAACAATAATATTTCTGCTCATTTAATTCCGAATATCAAGCCTGATTATTTGATTGCTGTACTTACTACTGTAAGTCTATATTTATATTCTTAAATATCCTATGTATACATATTTATGTAACTTTTACCTGATTATGGAGTTTTATTATCATTGAACAAATGAGAGGAGTAGAATTATATTTGAATATAAAAGTTGGGTTTGTAAAAATGATAGGGATATTAGAACAAAGGGGGTTAGATGTGCTGTCAAACTGGTAATGTCAATTAGAAAATATTTATCCTGCAATATCAAATTAAAAAATTTCCCAATATTCTGCTACATATTTTATTTTAAACGCAATAGAGCCTAAAAAAACGTATATTCTTTTTCTATTTGTTGATAGTTCTTAAGCCCTATCAATCTAACTATGAGGAAAAATTAGAAATTATCATCACTTTGTTAGATACATAAAATAAGGTAGTGTATTAAAAAATCGATATATAGCGTTAGCTTACTTAACACTAAAATAACCAATCACGTCTCGGTATTGCTCTATCAAGTTAATTTACCAAATTTATGAGTTAACCGATCAAGTTCATCAATTGACAATGAATATTATTAATAATAATAATATCTACCTCAATCCACCCTCATTACTCCTTACTGCAAATATATATAAATTATTATTGATAGTTAGGTTCATTGCATTTCTCAACTTTTGTAAAAAAATAAAAAAACTTTTCTTCATTTTATAGTCGAAAAAGGTTTTCACAACATAACAAATGCTTATTGAAGTTTAACCAAGCAACATTTAAAAAAATAATAAGGGATAAAAAAAAGTAGTTAAATCAACTACTGATAAAAAAAACATGTTTTCGTATGTCATTTACTATGAGTGTTTTTGAGGTTACACTCGCAACCTCGACTCTCAAAAGGGAAAGGAAAAATTTGTAAAAACAACTGGTAGATACCCTTCTGTATTTTACTCGTTGCCAACTTTTTAACACTTTATTTAGCAGAGTTATTATACAGAAATACTTTATATTGATAAATTCTACGAAGATACAAATCAATTGTTAGCGCTTGTTATTTGCATTTATGTTGTTTTTTGTTTTATATAGATATTATTTTGATTGTAAATGGAAAACACAGTATTTGAGTTTTTTTTAAATATTGGTAATATTTAATTGTATTTATAAAGCATTGTGATCGATAAATTTGGAAATTACCAATGATCTTTTGATTTTAATTGATAAAAAGCACTTGGAATATTTTTTTTGAAGATTCTTTAAATTTATTAATTTGTTATTTTGTCATCTAAAATAAATTATATCCAGATATTTCACAATAAATTGACTAAAATGATAGTTCACCCTTAAATGTTACAAGAAATAGTGGACTCATCCAAACAGGTTTGACTTCAAAAAGTATGTATGCTGTAGTTAAAGGAAAAAATAAATAAAGGAAAAAGAAAAAAAAACAGTTTTTGTAGTCTTGAAAATCTCTAAAAGTTAAATCCAAACTACTTTAACTAACTCTAAAAGAATTTATCACTACGTTAAATAAATTGATGTATGAGTCAAATCTTTTGTTCTTCCATTTTTGTAACTTTTTTTTTATTTCATTGTTCATATAAATTATGTGTCCTATCTAAAAAAAAAAAAACTTTCCTGGTAAAATAATCTTTTAAATCCTTTTATTTCTTTGTGTGAAATTTAAGACTTTGTTCACATTTTGAGGAAGCAAAAAGTGTGATCGAAATAAAAAATGATCATACAGTACACGTTGTAGAAAACATAACGTACTATTTGAAGGTCAATGTCATTTCTTAGGTATCTGCAGTTCAACCATTAACATTTTTTACATGTTTCTATAGTGCAATAGAATATGAAAGGGTCCACAGTTACACTTCTTAAAAATTTATAATAAATATCATATTGTAGTATAGTCGGAGAGTTCGCATACTTTATTGGAGCTTCATTTTCATCGATCCTAGTGCATTCAAAAATACTGGATGCATTTCTCATGAAAGTGCTTTCGAATATAAATGTGTTCGAAACATTAATTTCGAAGGATCTTGTAGATATCAATGGTCTTTCAATAAACACAGCAAATATAGTGAACATGCAAGCCGCAAACAAAACTGGACTCATTTGCTCTGGCTCCACGGATTTCGAATTTTCCCTACAAAACAAAAAAGAAAAAAATTTCAATTACAGCTTTCGTTACTCCTGATTTACAGGATGAATTATTACTTTCGTAGTATCATTTGGCATCAGTGACTCTATAAGATTTTCATGGGTTGATTTTATGAAACCCTGTTACAGAAAGTGATTTGAAGAGACGTAAAGTCAAATTTGCCGATGACATTGCAGAAATGGGTTATTCTTTGCAAGATTTTACAGAAGTTTCTAATGATTCTGACAAATACCTTCCCCTAAACAGCTCACCAATGAAAATATACCTGAAAGATATGAAGAAAATTAGAGCAATTCATCAATTAATTAATCATTAGTACAGTCCCTCTTGCATACAGAGAAAATTTAAAAAATGAATTGGATTATATGATTAAGTCTACTAATATAAAAACAGTATACATATCAATAGAATGGGTCAACCACCTTTTTAGTTGTTTCTTCTATAGGTTTGTTGAATATACAAGCCTAAAGAAGTTTGTCAATAGGCCTGAGCATCCTTTCTTTCTCACACTGATATATGTACTTTAATTCCTTCTTCTACCAAGAAAAAGACAGTTAGAAGGATATATTTAATTATTATATTAATTATATTATTGTTATTGTTTTTGCATAAGTTACGTCTGATGTCCTTACTCATATTCTTTATAAGGTCAAGGTACTATTCATATCCTTGTTATATTAAAACATATTTCTTTTTTGATAATCATAATTATTTATTGTTAAAAACTTTTAGATATAAATTTATTAAATACAGAGTTGTTCACACTGTTGAGCTAGACCAGCTAAAACCCCGAACAAAAACCTTTAAAAAAAGCATTTTTTTTACTTTTGTGTAGCATTTTCTCAAGAATGTCTCAAATTATCCCATAAGATAAAAATTGTAAATAATATGTATTTTACATGTGAATTAATGATTTTTATTTTGCTCTTAAGCTACCTTGAACTTTAAAAAGTGTAAAAATACTCAAAAAATTATCAAAAATTCGATTTGATACTCAAAACTAATTAAAAATTCGTGATCAGTGCTTCAAGTACAACTAAATTACAATATGGAGCATATAAGATATTTTTTTTGTTGGCTTTTAAGCAAGTCATTAGTAAGAGTCACCCTTTTCTAGTCATTAATTTGACAGGCTAGTCGAAGTTGATAAACAATGTTCTTTTGCTTTAAAAATGATCAATGATTGTTGAAAACAATAAGTTGAATTATTTTTTCAACTTTTGAATATAAACAACTAATAAAAAAATGGGGTCGTAGAATTATCTACACTTTTATTCATATTTAAAGAGCTTTCTAATGATGCAAGAAAAATATCAATATTTGATTCAAGCATAAGGAATGATTCTCATCAAATATATTATTTACTCAAATAATATTTACTGATGAATTATATTTATCAAATACCTTTCATGAAGAAGTATGGATAAATATCTTTTTCAATAGTATTCTAATTAAGGAAGGATAGAACTTATAATTGGTTTATGTGCATATAGAATGTGGTAATATAATCCTATATTATATAAGAGAACCAGATGAAAAGGAATGGTATTATATGTACGTAATATATATACATACATAGTCAAATATCATTTTGATGACAATTTTCCGAAATGAATTTCACATTTTGACGAATTAAATAATACATAAATTAATTTGATGCAAATTTATGAAGCATCATCACTACTTATCCTTTTTGATTCCCATCCATATTGCTCCAATTTTGAAAGAACATATGTTTATTTATTAGAATTGAAATTATTGAAAAGACATTGCTGATTTATTTCAAAAGTAGTATGAAATGTAATTTATCCGATTGAAAGGAATATTTTACTAATCATAACTAAATGTAAATATGTTATCATACATACCCAGTACTTTTTTGGCAAAATAAAATCTGGCAAAAAGTCATACAGCGAAATGGATTTATATTTCAATGAACAAAATTTATATCACTAAAATTGACTCAAACTGCATGTTACCTACAAAACTTGAAAAATGTTTCTTGAAGAACATATATGTGATTTGATACATCCCAAACAATGCAAAGAAAAAAGTAACTTTTTCACAAAAAAAAATGGCTTTTAAATAAGAATTGCAAATCTATTTCAAAGTTTTTATTTACACCACGATCACAAAAAAAATCATATAAATAAACTATACGTAAATAATTTATTATGTAAGCACACCTATGCAGACAAGAAAAATTTTCCTTGTGTTGAATTAAACCTTTTAATAACGTTATTATATGCTGAAAAAAGTTTTAATATGGATTTGTTACTAAAAGGCCTCTAGCTATGAGAATGAGAATAGACAATGAATAGAATATATATTTTGATTTATTTTCAAATTGGATTAAGGGATATATATTTTAAATTATTTTATTATATCTCGTTGGATTAACAAATTAACCAAAATATTTAGAAGGTATCAACAGTTTATGTACAGGAAAGCAATAGTTTTTAGCTATGTATCCAATAAGTTCTTGACCTAAGCAGTAAGTGGAAACTTTTTTTGAAAGTTAAGGAATTATAAAATAAATCTACAAATATGTTTATATATTGAAATGTCCGTTTCATTTGCCAACCATAAATTCTTATTTTTTTTAATCAGCAAATTTTGAGAAAAAAGTAATCAAACTTTTTATTTAACTTATTTAATCTTTACGTGTTATGGACTTAATTTTTTTTAGAAATAATTGGGTTTTTATACTTTCATCTGGGTATGAATAGTTCTTCTGCAGAAAAAGCTAAATATATAACCTCTTTGTGCTGGGGTCACAAAATACAATGGCTTACAAGCCATACATTGGAGAAGAAACGGAGAGTTGATACACTTGTTGCCTATTCTTTCATAAGTAGAAAAATATGAAGTAGTTTCAACTGTTGCTTGTTCCAAATTGTGAATAAATATCTTATCAGAATTGATATTTTAACTATATTGCTATATATAAAAGTCTTCGATATAAAGGTCGTTTTAAAATATATCAAATGTATCCACTTTTACTACCCAGAGGGAGAGCTGATACATTTCAATATGCATCATTTCGAAATGTAAAGTGAATTTTTATATAATTACAACTTTTTATAATATAATATATAATTATAGTACACATAAAAAGAACCCCTTTTCGTTTTTGGATTTTGCTTCTGTCTCTGCTTCTTTTGTGCAGCAAGTTCATTTCGTTTGTACAGTAGCAACTTACTACTGTAAAAACTGAAGAAAAAGTAAGGTTAAATTGATCTTTCATCTTATAAGGTGTTTTTATTAGATAGAAGTGAAAGTACAATTGTATCAAATCTCCCCTTTCAACAGTATTAACTCTTCCTTCTTTGGCTTTTTCTTTATTTTATTTGTTAACAGAGGTCTTTGTTATTTTGTGATTAAACGAATTTTATGGAACTTTAGTACTTTCAATGTGTTTTTACTTATAATACAAAGTTTTTTAAGAAATCCTAACAGTTAAACCAAAATTAAAATTCTAAGCTTTTTTTTATTTTTTCCTTTTAGAGTTTTTTTAGAGTCAAAAATCCGTTTTTTTAAGAAACTTTGTACTTTTTTTTTATTTTATCCTTCTCAATGTGAAGCCCAATGGAGGTGTACATAATC
This sequence comes from Lepeophtheirus nordmannii, assembly GCA_963680855.1. Classification (NCBI taxonomy): domain Eukaryota; kingdom Metazoa; phylum Arthropoda; class Copepoda; order Siphonostomatoida; family Caligidae; genus Lepeophtheirus; species Lepeophtheirus nordmannii. The sequence continues at coordinate 27,903,102 of OY804522.1, read as the reverse complement.
ATCTATCAAAGAGGGGATCCACATATAAAAATATTCATTAATAATCCCTATATGGTTAGTATGTTAACTGTATCTAACTTTATGATATTCATCAATAATATTTAGTACATAATAAATTTTTTCACACTCATGAAAGGCTCCATTAAGTTTTCATTGATCAAATAACAACAAAATTCATTTGCAAAACACCGCAGTCTCAGAAGTCATTTTCTTCATATTAGTAAAAGTATTTAACTCATTCCTATTTAACTTTTGTACGATAAATTTTACAACTCAACATAGACGTCACACTTTTTCCTTTTATTTTGATTAAGTTTCCAAAAGAGGCTCTTGAAATTCAATTATCACAAACCTCTTTAATAGTTAGTAGGAAAAAAAAGAATGGAGAGATAAATACATTGATGGATACAAAAAAATATAGCCGTAGTGAAATGAAAGAAATATTCTCTTCACATGTTCACAGATCGTTTTGAGTCCTCTTGATACTATATAAGAGACAAATTTTCATAAGATGCTGAATCTTCAAACAATATTTAAATTTAATTTTACACTTCTGTTAACGGCTAATCATTCATTTAAAAAAATTTACAATACATCACCTTTTTCTTCTAGAATTAATATTTGTTTAACACCAGGGCCGATTTAAATTTATTATTATTCATCAGTTACTTGGTTGTAATTATTGAATATCATTTTTTTTCTTACATATTTTTAAATGACCATGGAGTCTATAATAATGAGACAGAAAAATAACGCATAACGTCTTGGCAAAATGATAAACCACACCCTACCAAAATTATTTAAAATAAAAGTTGATATAATAGCAAATTGGTTTTACTGTCTATATGAAAAAAATATTATTTACTCCTGTGGCTTTCCTTTCCTATAAAATGTATTTAACAAATGGAATAGTTATACAGTTTTTAGTATATTTAACAAAAAATGAAAAATAAAGAAAGTAGTGAGGTAACAATTTCTCGTTATTGTTCAATTTCTTTCATTCCATCATTTGAACAAAGTCTCTACAGGAATGTAACCTTGTTATATATGTATAAGTATATATACACGTACAAAATCAAGTAATCAATCAGCCCAATCACAAGCCTTAATCAAACTCAATCATAAGGTAAAGGTTCCTTCATTCATCCTCACAAACAGTTTTTTTACCATAATTATTACTACATATATGTTTCAAAGATTAAACAATGATTGTCTTCTTCTTTTTGTACCCATAGATATTTGTACCATTGGTATTCAGCATTATCGTCATTGTTGGAACGATTGGAAATGTTTTAGTAATTCTAGTAGTGGCAACAAATCATCAAATGCGAAATACAACCAATGTTTTGATACTTAATTTGGCGGTTGCAGACTTTCTATTTATCACACTTTGTGTGCCATCCACGGCCACGGATTACATTCTTAATTCATGGCCTTTTGGGTAAGTTATTTGTATAAATAAGCACTTCTATTTATTGATTATTTCAAGAAATGATCAATTTGTATACACTCAGGTATTGTTTATCAATGTGTTGAAAGTTTGAAAAAAACTATTCAATCACGGGTTCTATTGTCTTCTTATTCCTGTTTTGTTGAAAAAAGAGACATTTTTTTTACTGTATGTACATAGCTTCTTCTACTTTTTTCTCAAAAAGCACGAATAAAGAGTATTCATTTATATAATATTTTGTATTGAAACAAAATAAAACGCCTAGTTACAATTATGAATAAGGTTAAATTATGGCTTAATAGCACTTTTTCTTGATAAAAATGAGCTCAACATTTCTGTATCTTCTTATAAACTTAAAAAAACAGTTTACATATGTGGAACAAATATTTTCTTTTTCTTTTTGGGTTGTAAATTTATAATTTCATATAATGGCAAACTATAAATTTATTTTGAATTATCATACCTTTAGGATTAAAAATGAACATGTTCATCGAAGCCTTACTTTCAAATTTATTAAATATTTAATCCTTGGGAAAAAAAAGTTGTTTTGATACTGTTAACCAAGATACAAACTTCCAAGGGTAAAAAGGGTTTGAATGAAAAAAATAATGAATCGGTTTAGTAATTAACTAAATCAAATATACATTTATAAAAAATTTCAAAATGTAAGCACGACGACTTTTTTTGAAGCATTTACAACCTCGACTCTCAAAAGGGAAAATAAAAATTTGGAAAAACAACTGGTAGTTACCCTTCAGTATTTTCCTTGTTGTCAACTTGTTAATATTGGGCAGACTTATTATTTAGATATACTATACATTTATAAATTATATCCTTATACAAATCCATCTTTAATATTTGTATAATATTCAAAAATTCAAAAAAAGGGTGTGCAATACTTGATTTAATATATATATTTTTAAATATCAAAATGATAAAATAATAATAATACTCTTTTTAAGTTCATAACACGTAGAGTCAGCTGCTTTAAATCAGGAGAGTCAACTGATGAGAAACAGCTGAAGGGATAATACAATGTATTATTTTTGTTTATCTCAAAAAGTCTCAAAAGTTTATCTCAAAAAAGTGCCTCAATCCCTTTAATTATCGGAGTATTATAGCCTTAGAGCCTACAAAACATCAGCGTTCTCGATAATGTAAAAATATTAACTTTTTAAACAAAATCTTTAAGGCGCCACTATGCCATACGAAAAAAAAATTAAGTTAGTAAAGAAAAGGATCATTTTTTCATCATTTTTACTTTATTTTATGAAATTATTCAAAAAATATATATATAATACAACCATTGGCATTTTTTGAAAATAGTTTCTTATAAGCACATTAAAATATTATCATCCAAACTTTTCCGTTTCCTTTAACATAAGACACATAAAAAAATAAATATTTAAAATTAAGACAGAATTTAATAAATTAGATATATAAATAATGTATTTGAAGTAATGAAAAAAAATATTTCATTTTTGTATGCAAACACATTCCTTTTCAAAAGAAAATCTCTTATACCCTTACACTAAGTCAATAGAAAAAATATGAAATTAATATCTTTTAATATAAAAGTTGATGAAAAAAAAATAATAATACATTTTTTTTAAAGTATGTAAACAACCAGTAATTTTCCTTGCAAATTAGATTAAAAAATGTGTTGCATAGCTATAATTGAACAAAAGAAACCATTGTATCATTTGACATTTGACAAGTGTTTGATAATAATTTCAAAAATCTTTTTATTTATCATGTATGCTGTTCTAAACTCAAGATAATGTATTTTTGTATTTTATGAAAATTATAAAAAAAAGTAACGCTATTATTTAGGGTTTTATAACCTAGTCATTATTCATAGCAAGTAGGAAAAGTATTGCCCATAAAATAGAAAAATTTCTCATCTTTAATTAAAAAAACACAGACCATTTAGAGTTTATTATTTTTCTTGGGGATATTGAACTTATGAATGGATCAGTTCATGGAGTACGAATTGAATATTGATTGGAGTGAATAAGAAGCAGAATACAATTATACAAGGCTTGGTGAAGACTAATCACTTGACTTTACTCGACAAAAGGGATATGCTCAAGTATTGACGTCACATTCCTTCTTAAATAAATAAAATTTAGTTATTTCAATTTGAATGTAAGGAATTACCACATTTAGTCAATTTTTGATCAGTCCAGGTTCCACTCAATCATTATTTTTTCTTTTTTCAATGGCCTTTTTTAATAAAATCACCTTTAAGATACAAATAGAATTAATTCTGTGTATGTAACAGAGATAGTCTCAAATAGTCTGGAACATCAGTGGAGTTTGGAATGCTTGGGGTATTGCTTGTAACTAATACCCCTTTCCCTTACTGAATTTATGGCGTAGACATAAAATTTTAGATCTAATTTTACTTGATTAGATTATGCCCCAACAACCAACAGAAACTCCTTTGAAATCTCTGTTTTCCTTTCTCTATGGATAAAATACTTACTACAAAAATCATGTGACGTCATTTAGAAAAATCTTGGAATCGAAATCATTTAGAATCAAGTATTAGATTATTACATACTACGTAAACTACATATTTTGAGAGATTAGAGCTTGAAAAAGGTTGAAAATCTACTAGTGTATTTGTATAGAACAATGAAAGTTTAGCGGACATCAACTCCCTAAAATTATATTATATTTAAGTCCATAACTAATACAAGATGTGGCATCAGATGAGATGATAATCTCTGTGCCAGGAGCCTAATGTATGAGACTTTATGATTCAGTTTTTAAATAAATTAAATACCAAATATGAAATCATTCTCCCTCCCTAGAAAACCGTACCACATAAAAATGAATAGGAGCTTTGTATAAGAACAGAAATAAGATATATAAAGATGCATGTATCATATTTATGTAAAATCCATGATATGTGCCTTCCTAAAACCTATTTAATACGTATATTTTATTCAATAAAATTTTGTTTAAAAATTATAATTAAACTCCATTTTTTTTTCATTTAAAGCCAAACACTTTAGTACAGCAACTGTATTTTGTGTAATTGCTTTTTTAAAGAAGCATGGCTGGAATATATTTTTCAGTTTTTTTTTGTTTTTTTTTGCAAGGCACTTCAAATTTTGGAAGAATGGTCTTAATGTCTTATTTAAAATATTTTTGTAAAAGATATTTTCTTTAGAAAATATAATGGGAAATACATAAGAAGACACAAAAGTTTCCTTTGACTCTTGCAAAAAGAAGACTCTCTGGTGCATAATATAAAACTAAAGGTTAAATAACTATTTATTATTGTATCTGTTTCCATTTAGGGGGAATCACTTACTTTAGAGAGCTTTCAATTTTTCATTAGTATATGTATGTACACATAAATATATATATAGAGAGAGAAAGAGAGCAAATACATAGGTAAGTAATGGATGTATGAATTGAATACATTTGTTTTGCAAAATAATATAAGTAGAAAGTATTAATTGTTTGAATAATTGAGTTGTTAAATATGTATTTTTTTTACAAAATATAATTTGTAATACCTGTTTCATAAATCAAAACATTTTTTTAAAATGTAAATATTACTTACATGCATATGTATATATATATATACACAATTATTTGACATGTCTACACCAAAAAATATGTCTGTAATCTTTTTTCAAGTGAATCAAAAAAGAAGAATATTATAGAAACGCTCGAACGTAGAAATATATGTACATATATATGGATATAAAATACTCAAATGTTCGTTTACTCAATATTCTATTTGTAGAATAGGTTTTTAGCGAGCATGATAATAATCCAATTGATCGTAGTTACATACATACTATTTGTTCTTGAGGTTCCATCTTAAAGGGAACATAAATTGATTACACCGAATTGAAACACACAAACAAGATGTTTTTCTTAGATAACAGAATATGATACAATAATGACAAGTTTATATACTACTATTAACTATTCATTAATTGGCTCTAAATATTAAGGGTTAGATTTTTAGTTACATCAATCTAAGTGGATGGAGTGTCTAATCATTCTAATTGTATATAAATGACCGTTTCCTCATTTAAGGCAGATTGAGTCACTAACATTCATCTTAATTACATTTTTCTACTTATTTTTATGTAATCTTTGAGTGTGAGTAGGAAGAACGGGGCTAGTTGATGGAAAAATTAGTTTGGTGCATATGACTCAGTTGTATAAGTCATGTTGCCATGTGTAAATTATATCTGCAAAGCTTAAACCAATTTGCAACTTTATAGTACCAATTTCACGTTTTAGGTAACTGAAGTATCAATTTGAGTCTATGTAGATAATTTTTGGTATTAACTTGTCCCATGGACGAGGTACGTTAATACAGATACAATAATCAATAAATAAGATTAGAAAATAAAAATAACTCTTTAAATGACGTAACTAATAATTTAACAAAAAAAAAATATATCCCTCGGACAATTGAAGTATATTAACTGACCCGTGTATCCACTTGCCTCCTCTTCCTTAAAACTTACAAATTAGGAAGGACAAACACTTTTAGTTGAATAAGTTATAGCTTAACTCCGAAAAAATTGTGCACTATTTTATGTTTTATTCATTTAGTTTTCATTTGAGACTTTTAGAGATTACAAACAAATAATAAAGTTGTGTCTATTGGGGGAAAAAGAAAACTTGAAAATATCTATTTAATTTCATAAACTATCGTTATCATTGTTGACACTTCATTTCTTCATCTTCACGAAAAAATTTGATATCGTGATAACCCTAGATTGACTCTTCGAATATCAAATCATGTATTAATTAAGCGTTGGTAATTTAAAAAAGTATACATTACATCAATAATTCATAATTGAAGCCTTGAGGATTTTTTTAGAGAATATGAATAACTTTGAATTGGAATGTTTAGTGATTTAATTAAAATAGGACATATAGTATACAGATAAATATCAATAAATTTACCATCAATTATGCATTTAAGATTAACCTGGTGTCAAGCAGTACAGTACATGATCTACGTTACTTCATATGTCAGCATATACACACTCATTCTCATGTCTGTGGACCGGTTTTTAGCTGTTGTGTATCCCGTAAGTATATTTTGATAGTTTTATAATTATAAATATGTATTTGCATCCATCACGATTAAAACTTCATTTATTCTATCTCTCAATTTTTCCTTAAAAAGTGAAAGTGAGGTAAGGCCCTAAATAATATGTATTATCGGACTATTCTTTATTTAGTAGAAGTTCATTACACAATAAGATTCAATGGAAGTTCAAGATATCAACAATTACAAATAATGATATTGTGGTGACATCATCACATGAAAGGTTGCGTGAGTACAAGGATATATCCTTGTACTCCCGCAACCTCTCATGTATTTATTGGTATAATAACTAAAAAGATAAAAAACTTTGACGAAATGATGTCAAAATTTAATTTTGTACCATTCTAAAAAATAAATAAATCTTTATTTTGATCTTTTGTTTAATTTTATAAATAAGCCATGTACAATTTGTAGCGAAAAAATGAAAAAAACTTTTTAAAGGAAATTTACAGAATTAACGAATTTTCTGTGGCTCAGTATTGTATAACCCAAGTGTTCACAGTCCCGTCGTTCGAAAATAGATAATTCAATTTAATTTATTAAATTCAAATGATAGCATCAATTTAAGCTATTGGTAATTAAAACGCTCTGACATAAAGAAGCAAGATATTATTATAATACGGGCAAATTGCAACAAGTCCAATTGACTCGTACAAGTTTCAAATTGTTTAAAGTCCCAGTTTGTACGCTAACATAAAAGTATCATTCTTTAAAAGGTATTCTTAAATAGATTCCGTTGAAAAATTAATTTCAATTGACCTTGATTCAATTCCTTCTTGAAAAAATATACATTTTATTGTGTTTGTGTCACAATTTAGAAAGAGATACTTAAAGTTAATTATCCAAAACATGATAATGTTGAATTTTTTTATGCATTCCGTAATTTGTTTCTAGCTTCAAAAATTAAAAAATAATAAACAAAAAAAAGCACGTTTAAGTCAAAAAAATAAAAAAACAATTACTTTAATTTTTTTAGTTTTTGCTCATTCAAAGGAATGAGAATCATGAAATCAGTTGAAAAATTATATTTCCTTGTTCTGAGTATTTTACATTTTTTTAAACAAATAAAAAATTATCTTTATTCCTTATATACATAGAATGTCTAATATATATATATATACTATATATTTCAACAAAAAATGACAACAATTCCATGATATATTATGATGTCATTTAATATGACATCTTTCGTATCACATCTTAGAAGAATTTTCTAGCGTCTTATTTGACGTAAAAAGTTTTATATGTATGCAGATTAAAAACAAAATACAATGTTTGCTACATAAAAAAAGAGTTCATATATCTGTTATATGGTTAAACAATAAGTTAATAATTCAACCACAGATACGAGAAAAATCCTCTGAAGAAGTAAGGATAAAATAATAATACTTTGGCAAAAGTAAACAAAAAGTTAGAACTGCGAAATAAATAAAGATTCATTAATCAATTTGACATATATCTATGTATGTTGGATACTGCAAACATGTATCTATCATTATGATTGGAAAGGAAATGAACAAATGGGACCATACAGATTTAGAATGTCTTCGATTAGTAGACATTAAGTGTAAAAAATGTTGATGTAAAAAACGAATCAAATAGTGACTCAGAATGAATAACTATTATAAGTATATAAGCACAGAATATATGAATAATTTGCCATGCTTATATTATTATTTAAGAGACTATGCAATCAAAAGGTTGTTGTTGTTTTTTAAATACGTAATATATTATATTCATGGCAGTATCGTAAATGAAATGAATATCAGGGACAAAGGAATAAATCAGAGAATAATTTTAAAACATGAAATTCATTTCTTGTGCTTTCGAATTTCAAAGAAAGCACAAGGCGTATTTGTACATACTTCAATAAATAAAAGTCTATGTTTGTAGTCTAATGCAATCTGTAATTTGGCTTTCAATATGATGATTAATCAATTTCTTCATTCTCATAAATTGGTATAAATGGTATGATTAATAATAGTCTTAATTATGTGATCCCAGAATGGGTTAATCAAAAAATGTCTTTGATAATAATTAAAAAGATTTAATGCTACTGCTGTAGGGACGAGGAAAGGAATGAAAAAAATGATGAAACAACATGAATTACTTATAACTAACAATGCGACCTACATTAATTTATCTTGTAACTTCAATTAAAACAAGGTAAATTCTGAAAAGAGAAGACGAATATAAATAAATATGTATAATTTAAATGTGACATCTTGAAGAAAAAAGTTGTCACGTAGACAAAAAAATATCTCTTAGCTAACATCCGTCTTTTACCAGTTTGTTTTATAGCTTTGGGGAGATAATCTCTCGATTTGTAAAATAATTTCAGTGAAGGGAGATTATAATTTAAGCCTTGAATGGTGAAAATGATTCATTAGAAAATTTATTTGCCGTTTTTAATCAAACCTATGACAAATATAGGCGGATGTTTTTCTTTCTTCTTTTAGAGGGGCATTGCTTACATCATAAGGATCTAATAAATAATCTAAATATATTCCTTACAAACAAAAGGACCATACAGTAATGACTAAGAATGTAAAAAATATGCACTTTTGCTATGTAAAAAATAAAAGAGAAAGAGAAAACTAACTAAAAAGGTAACTCTGAGAATTTGATGAATGTTGAGAGGAAAGCAGCTTGAGTTGTCATAACGTTTTACTGAGCTACAAGCTGCTATTCTCCTTTATATAAACAAATGAAGACATCAATAATAAATAATAACATTATGTATACTATAGATGAGAGGCAGAAAATTAACGGAAATTAATGTATTTTTAGCTTATAACATAGGTCGTAAACTAATAATAATTATTACGGGCAATGACATGCATTCTAACTTGCTAAGCAAATTTCCGATCTCTAAATTTTTGTTTGTCCCTCACCTTCTCCTCGTGCTCAGCAAAAGTCAAGGCAAGACTCTTTGAGGAAGACCAAAGCAACATTTTAAAAAACGAAAAATTCGATTTTAGTCCAACTTTTCTGCCTGTTCTAAATTCTTCAAAGTCTAGGTCTTGCATAAGTTGGTTTTGAGTGCAACATGACTAGCATGTTTTATTTTTAAATATAGGTGTAATGTGCATACATAACTATGTAATAACATATAGAATGAAGAGTCCAGAAATGAATGAAATATTTAAACGCTATTTATGTATTAGTAACATAATTACTACAATTACTTCTTTGTATGAGTGAATTTTTACTTATGATTCAAATCAATTTATTTTCAATTGAGCTATTGTTATAACATATGTAACTACTTATTATGTTCATACATACTTGAATAAGAGGGCCTCAATATCTACACAATCATGCATAAAACTATAAATATTAAAGACATACTCAGTGAAATAGAATTTCAAATTTATTCAATCGATTTTTAAATTTGATTTTTTTTTTTTAAATTATGAATAAATTCATATTTTATTTAAATTTTGTATGGAAACTTTTGTATTAAAAACTTTTACATGTGCATGGCTAAAAAGTTGATTTTTAGCAAAATTTTTAAAACAAGTCTATTATTTTAAAGCAGATTAAAAAGTCTTTAAAATCACAAGACAAACTTTTGTAGAGTTATTTCCTTTTTCCTCCCTTATGTCTAAATTTTTAACATTAATCAATTATACTGAATTTTTAATTGTATAACTTTTTTATATAGTCGACATATTTAACTAAATGAATAGAAAATACATTTTTATAAGCCCTTTGAGTTAAAACAGGAAGCTGAAAATGAATAAAATCCCTTCATTCATTGAGTGAAATTTTCTAGACAAAGGGTTTCAAAGAAGAGAAAATAATTGAATCTTGGGGCTATTTTTCATGTATAAGACATCTATAAGATTATTTGTTGAGCCTTGTGATGGTTTGTATATACATATGTATGTTAAATATAATGTAGTTGAAACATATTTTTCAAAAAAATGTTCCATATTAATCCATTGTTCCAGGTTGTTTCTTTACCGTTTCGCACTGTGGAAAATGCTGTTATGGCCATCATTACAACTTGGATTATCATTTCAACGGCTTCAAGCCCTATTTGGTTTGCTCATCACTTACAAATCAAGCCTAATCCAGATTTGAGTGATTCAAATACGACACTTTCAGGGAAATTAAGTAAGCCCTTACTTGGTTTTTCATGAGTACTACTATGTACTCGTCTAGGTTAGATATGTAGGAGAGAGGATAACATATTAACATATAAATGGTATGAACAAAACCAAATTTACATAAGATGGGATAAGGCCTCTTTTTATCCCATCACCACGTTCTTCTCTTACCAAGACAGAAATTATTTTTTATTTTTTCTACAGATTAAATTTTTGAGATTAACATCTACCACATCAAGTGTAAGAAAATCCCTGGCCACAAATGAGATTCTCAAAATATTTTCTTATACATATCACATTCAATGTACAACATATTTACTTTCAATTTCATCCACATATATGTATACATGGTATGTCGACACAAAAGCAATCTTGAACAAAAATCATAAAAGAAGAAAACCCCAATTAATTAATTGATATTATTTTAATTGGGGTACTCCTTTAGATTATTCATCGAAAAACAATTACAGAAAATTACATTCCAATTTCTGAGATAGGTTGAGTAACTCAAAAGTTTTTACTATGTATAATGCAAAGTGCTTATTTGATTTATGAGACTGTTACTCACTCCACTATGACCTTTTAAATATAAAAACATAGAATATATTATTATAACAGGGATTTTTTGTGTAAGTGGAATTGACAGGACCACTTTAGGAATATTCAGAATAATTTAATAAAGAAATGAAATATAGTTTGTTGATAAAAGATGTTCAAAGATATTCAGACACCTATTAGGTGAAAAAAGGTCCTTGTTTTTCTATTTACAGGCCAAGAATATATATTAGATGTATACATAGAGGTATTTGCAAGTATTTCTGGCTCAGGTTCTATGGTCTATGATACGACTTATTTAAATGTTAAGTTGTAATTCTTTGGAACTATTCTAGGAACATAATTGTGAGAACTTTCCTTTCTTTTTTTAATTTTGTCTACAAAATTTGACCTTATTTTTTTTTTTTTTTAGAACTAGAAGATTTTGTGGCTATGAAAGTTAATAATTTTGATATCTTTAGAAAAAGAACTATCTGTATTTCTCACAAAACCTCCTATTTTATAAAAGGGCTTGATTTTGTTGATAAAAGTTTTATATACTTATTTTTTTATAGTTTTTATTACTTATATCAGTGATACGATTATATAGACAGTTTGAGTGTAATCAGTAAGTGACCAAAATTTACTTTAACTAATATTTTGATCCTGACAATCAATGAAATTTATGACATATACATATAATCACAATGAAATGTTCTAATTCGCAAACTATTCCGAAAGTCAATTGGTCTGTCATTCTTACAAAATTAAAAACTTTTATAAACTCATAGTCAGTCATACTATCTATCACCTATGTAAATCCAACTTTACCACAATTAAAAAATTAATTATCTAAAGAAAAATTATAAGATATGATTTCTTAAAATTTTATCAAGTTAACTAATTTGTCATTGTGTTATAATTTTATTTGTAGTGATTGGAATGGCCATGCTTGGGTTTTTTTATGATGATTTTTACTGGGAGATTATCAAAAACTAATATTTTCTTAAAAATATTGATTGATTGAGTAACTATATTTTCTTACTAAATAATTGTTTTCACTGCCAAAATTCTGTATTCATCGGGTCCTAATATAGAGTTCTTAATACGATATGATAATGGAGTACTTCCAAAAGGTGAAAGTACGGCTCAACGCTTCAATACGTAGAAACTAGCCTTTTATCATTTACCAACTATATAATATGTATAGATTAACTATTCAAATCAGTTACATTATTTTTCCTTATTTGTAGAGGATTACTTCACAGATGACGCGGATAGGGACAAGTATTGGTGTCGTTTCTCAACAGAGGACTACTCCATCAGAGGTTTTTATATTTCCTTTTTTGTTGCTGGATTCGCAATCCCTTTGGCTCTAATAAGTATTCTTTACTTGTTGCTACTCAAACGCCTTTGGAATCCAGCCATTGGTCACTCAAATCTAAGTAAAGAGTCACTGAGGAATAAGAAAAGAGTTACAAAGCTTGTTCTTGTTGTAATCATTGTTTTTGCTGTCTGTTGGGCTCCAATTCAGCTTGTACTCATACTAAAAGCCCTTGATTTATTTGTAACAAATGGACCAGAGGACTATCATCGCATTATCATTCAGATATTGGCCCATGTGTTAGCCTATCTGAATGGGTAAGTTTCCTTTCTACAAATTATTATCAATATTTTTTGAGCACAAATGCAGCAACCTAAATTTTTATCGATTTTGTGTTTACTAAATGATTGGACTAAGATTTTTTTTTTTTTTTTTTCAGATGCATCAATCCAATTCTTTACGCATTTCTCTCAGATAACTTTCGTAAGGCGTTCTACGAACTCCTACCACGATATTTTTCAACAGACAGTCAAAGACAACGAGTCTGTGGACTGAATTATGAGCTCACAACAACACGCAGTGCAAATCGATCCGAATATCGACATCGTCGTCAAAAGAAACGCTTCCCCACAGACTGTGTACCTGAGGAATCCTCAGCTCTTGGAAATGGAAGTAATGCAAATAAATCTAATGAGAATCTAATTCAAAAAGAAAAGAGAGGAAAGGTTGCTATTCTCTCTGCAGTTGATGTTCAAACAGGGAATAATGGAATCCTAGAAACTGGAAGAGTCGTAAGGAACTTAGATGGACTTTTATGTACTGACCTTTAAAGATGGAGATTTATTTGGTTTTTGTTATGTTTTTTGTTCCCCTCCCCCCCCCCCCCCTCCTCCACCCTCATGTTTCATTTTTATTCAGTAAAAAATATTTATGATTGTTGAATTTTAATGTTTAAATGTATGTTTTATCCTCTGATTCTCAACAAATTCATTCAGTTTTAAGGTTTGTAATCTTAAATTTGTATTTAAGTATGTGTATCAAAGTAAATTTTGTCAATGAAGCCGAAATACTTTATATATTGGAGATTCTGTTGTTAGTATGTACTTGAAATTGGTAAGCATATATGTACATTTATACAGGTATGTACCTCTTAACATGAGAGCAGGCAAGATACTAAAGTGATTTATTAAATTTTGCTCTTTAAATCATATTACAAATTTTTTGGATTGATAAAGTATAAAACGTGCTTTCTACAACTTCATTTGAATGTTAAATTTAAAATTTTATTGTTATTGTCTACGTAGGCATAGATAGCTGTTAATGTAAAACAAGATACCCGTAAGAGAAAGATTAGAAATAGAAAATCAAAAACTTAGGTCATTATCTATCATACACATAAAAAAGCTAATTAGTAATATTTCACAGATTTCAGGGTGCAAAAATTTATGATCGCTAATTAATAAGTAAAAATTATTAGAAACAGAAAAATCATATTCTCTCAATTTCTTTTCTCTTTCCTCTTGGCCTGATTTTATGATGACATGTCACATAGGTACAAATATGAAGTATTAAGTAACATCTGCACTAGCAAAAATGTTGGGAATCGGTATTTTAGATAAAATTATGGTACATCCCTTCTTGATTTCACCTTACATACTACGATAATAATTAATTTAGAACTATATTTGGATCTGTTAAATACAAAAGGTTGATTTTAGTGAAACCTTTGAAACATCAATGATCTCGTTGCAGATATTGACTTGTCTTTTGCGTCCTGTTTGTATAACATAAAAAAAAACATATTTTTATTTCTTAAAAAAACGGTTATCTCAAAAAAGGAATCCTCAGAAGTGGATATTTGAATATATTAAGCAAATTAAATTAAGAATTGATGTCACATAAAGATAAAAATTTATTAATTAAATCTGGATTTGCTGTCTTACAATAGATAACACAGTATTCTAATCAAATATAAATCGATCTTCAAGCTTCTTATTTATTTCAAACATCGTGTATACCCAATGTATTTAATGTTCCAGTATAATAAAGACAGTATAAATGTAATAATTTGAAATACAACTTATTCTTTCAAAAATAGCATATCTTTGTGTTAACTACATATATTAATGTATTACGATACAATACTTACCACTAGGAGATATAAATATTTGCATGTTAAATAGATAATTGTGGTTTTCAATTGATAAGAATGAAATGGAAAAATATATCAAGAATATATGAAATCCCCCGTGTTTAATAAAATCGAATAGATATAAATTGAAGGGCATGGATCAAGTAGAGTGAATTCACTTGTTCAATGATGTCATTTTGTTGCAGTTGTGAGATCCTTGGTGGGCGTTGCCTTACGTTCATTCCGATTATGGTCAAAAATATATGAAACCCCTTGATGAGATCTCTGTCTAATGAAATTCAATACATATGAATTGAAAGACATGGACCAAGTAAAAGAATTTTTAATTCATTTGTAGTTCTCTTGTTCAATTGTGTCATTGTTTTACAGTTTTTAGACCCTTGATGGGAGTTGCCTTAAGTTCATTCTGAGATTCCAAAACGATTCTTGTCAAGAATGTATGAAATCCCCCGGATGACTTCCGAGTTTAATGAAATAGAATACATATGTATTTAAGGACATGTAGAAAGGTGCATACAAAATGTTTGTTATTTTTTAGTTTAAAATACCTCAGTTACGGCTGCTTTTTTAGCAAATTATAATCATCAACCACTCTTTTACCCACCTGGAGCCTTGTTGGATCACCTTATAATTTTAATTTAGGGAAAAAAGTCAGTGTCGTTTTATCATACTACAAAACCTCGTCGATCAAATTAATTTACTTGATATTGAATCAACTTCAGTCTTGACAATTTCTTCGTTATTCCACTATTATTTAAGATGGAATTACCTTTTGTTCTTTCCAATTTAGATCTTGTTTGTCCCTTGTGCTCTTTTGAGGCTAAAATGAACCTCCACTCAAGACGCCACTTGATGTAAGAACAATTCAAGCTAATAAACTATTCCTCTGAATCAAATATTTCTAAATCCATCTCTCGAGTCCACATTTTACTGCCCTACTCTGTATATATATATATAAAGTTAAATCAGAAAAACTGAACATTGATTCGGAAAGGAAATGTTATTCCAAATTAAGTTTTCATTAACAAACCAAAAATAAATAAATAAAATTGATAGTACAATGAAAATGTACGTTGAAAGGGTTATTCTTGTGCTGCTGTTTGTTTGCATGTACACATGTTTTGTTTTGTTTTCAAATTATTGTATTTATTGAAAGTAATTCCTAAAAGTAATTTAAAATTATTCATGCCATGAAGCTTATTAATTATAGATTCTTTTATTTAGATATTGTAGCAACTCATTTGATCAAAGAATCATTTGAGTAATTTGTAATTTCTAATAGAAATTATTTACCAATCAAAAATGTAAATCAAATGTTTTCCAACAAAATAAATTTTCATTTACATTTTCATAAATACATAAATTCATTGTGTTTATTGAATTGGAGAAATAGAAGATTTCACTTGGTATATGTACTCGTTAATTAATTAATCGGTAAATATTCAGTATCTGCTCCAAGAATGTAATATTAGCTAGAAAATCAAACAACTAAAGAAATACTTTGGTTTTCTTTTTAATCTCAAAAAATGAAATAAAACCTAGAATATTATTTTCAACTTTTAGAAAGAAATCCCTACTTCAATACACATTTCATATGTGAGCAGAAATCTCTAACATAGTAAGTATAATTTATCTGAATATATATGATACGGTTTTTAAAATAAAATTTAGACGGAGAATGATGTTGATTATTTAAAAAATAAATCAAAATATTTGTTGGAAAAGTATATCAAGTAACTCAGCAACGTAAAGAAATGCACAAGTAGAAGTAAAGATTCACTTTCATATAGTAGTTGAAAACATTTTCAACTACTAGATTTCCTGTAGGATAAGATCAAATATACTAAGTAATAAAATTAAAGCTATATTTATTTCTTTAACTTAGAACAAACTCCAATTTCTTTAACTTTGGATTCAAAAAAATTTGATGCCCTTATTACTTCCATAACTGGTATTCAAAATTTTAAACCAATTGATCTGATTAAAGGATAGGAATAATTTATTGGTCGAAACTTCCGTTGCTGAATAAATGTAATGTATTAAATTATTATTTAATTATTGAGCTACTTAATTTTTTCAGAACCGATCATGAAACTCCAGTACCTTCAAAACCCTACCTGAAGAGATACAACATAAATGAAGAAGATAAATTTTTAGTAAAATAATTTGTAAGAATTTTTAAGAAATTGAAATCAGAAATTTAATGGGCAAAATATGATAATATAAATTAATTAAATACCTATCTTTAAAAGAAGTTTTTAGTAGGAAATATTAGATATTAATAAAAACTACTACCACGGAACAGAACCAGCATTGCTGTTGAAATAGTTTATGAAATAATTTTGTATAGTATTGAGTGCAGAATTGTAGTTTCTATAAAGGATATAAAAAGTATATAAATATTTAAATAAATACCTTATATCATGAATATTCGCAATGGATAACAATCCCGTTTTGGAGTCGTTTTCCCTCCTAAATTTCCCCATTTCCTCTATGTACAGTAATTTTTTTATTCTTCCTTCAATAAGAAAATATGAAGGCCAATAGAAGTATATTGTATTACTCGACTGGGTTTACTGTTTATGGGAGAGCGAAAAATTCTCCATCCATTACAAAATAATAATATGTAAAGGTGTACATATTAATTAAATTTATTGTAATTGAATTATCTTGCTATTAGTAAACCAAAAGTATTTTTAACTATACACCCTGCCCTGGATTAAATATTTGTTTCTGTTTGTCGAGATAACTTCCGGGATAAGGTCTTCTGGAAATGCATCATCTCCCACAAATACTAATGATATGGCCTTGCTATGAGTATTTGGTAGACACTTTGAAGAAGGAAGTTTCAAGGTTCCATTGAGCAAGGCATTACCAAAAGAAGAGTTCATGAGAGTTCCACCATCATTATAGTTATAATAAATGGAACCCGATTTGTTTAGAGCCTGAATACTAATGTGTTTTCCATCAAGCACACCTATTTAAATAATTGAAATGTTAATGTTTTAATTATTCTCTTAACTAATTTGTTCCTTGCCAAAACAATTGGGAAAATTCCATTTTTCAAAAAACTCCTCACAAATCAAGTTTCATTCATCTTCAGTATCGGGAACTTTGGTATATTTGCTCTAAAAATAAATTTCAATTGTAAACTTTATTATGAACAAAAGACATGCTAAACATGCTTGAAGGACATCCCATATTGCATAGTATGCTTCAATCAATATTTGATTAACTGTACTTTTAGTAATCAAGAAATCGAATAAAGCAACCTTAAGCAATATTTAACAAAGAAAGTAATTGTTATATTTTATGGGAAAATAAATTTCAGTACCTATACATATCTGAGATAAACCAGTAGCAAGATATCTTATTGTTAAAGCAAGTTCTTCATAGGCAGTTATTGATACCCTTTTCGAGCTTCTGAAATGCCTACAAGTCATTTTTGGATCAACCCACAATTAATATAAATACAAATAGTTAATAATAATTAATTAATATTTTTTAAATTATCTTTTATTTAATACCAGGGACAGAAGGAAATCAAAAGTGCCTCTACTCATCTTCAAATTGGTGCGTTGAAGGCTCGAGATTTCTTAACATTGGTAAAATAGTATGATACTTCCTAAAAGATTTCCTACAGCAGAATTTTTTCCGTTTCGAAATTGAATGACCTAATGAACCCCCCCATTCTAGATACATTAAATTTCAAAATTTGAAGGAGAATTAAATAGAAATTCTAGGTATGGTATATTACTTTACCTTCCTTATTGGAAATCAATTAATTACAATCAGTGGAAGATGTTAAATAATCCTTAAAATTTGTTGATGAATGTGAGGAGTCATTATCTTCAAGATTCGATACGTCGCCATATCCATACAGGGAGAGAAATAGAAACATATAAAAATAAAATGATATCGTATTATTCCATAATTAATCAATGAGATCTTTTTTTATTATTATTATTATTTTGTATTTAATTTACTTATGAACGGATTGACTGTTGTCCATAGTCTTCATAAAAGTACATCCTAAGTTTCCTTAATATAACGACACAGATTTTACTAATGGTATTTTTCAACCTCTTGGGGGGGGGGGGCATTCTGGAAATAGAAATAAAGAAACACAAGGAGAATTTTTGTACATTCATGTAGCGACGAAAACAGTTCCTAAATTCCTTGAGTTGGATGACTACATAATTTCAATTCAATTACCAATGATCCGAACTTGTGACTCACAGAGGAAAGTCTGTCTGGAGCTACGACAACGAAACCAAAGTGTTGATCTCCTTTGCCGTCAATGTTAATATAAAAAACTGTGATTCGTATTTATCTGAAGCTTAGACATACGAAACGCCAATACCCTGTACGAAATAGGCATTCAATTAACGATGATTCAAGTGCATTGGATTTTACTATAGATCTTGTCAAAATGTTTGTTCGTTGTTGTTTTTTTTTTTTTTTTTTTTTTGTTTTTTTGCAATATCCCATTGAGAACTGTAGAAAATCCGAATTTTGTCAAGTTCGTGAATAATTACACTGGAAAACACGTACGTTCTCGCTATTCAATGACCAAGTCAATGGTGTTGGAAAGTAAGATTGTCCTCTCTAAGGTAGAGAAGGAAATAAAGGGAAGGATATATTCCTGGCTATGGGTGAGATCAAAGACTCCAAGGATCGTGCTATGGTTGTGGTTTTGATTAAACCATTTGATGGTCATTTCTTAGGTTGACCATACCTCATCAATTTGAGAAATGTTGTCAATACCAATAGTTTGGTCATTGGTAATACGTAAATAACACCTTTTAATCATTCGTCACCTCCAGGACATTATCAGAAAGTTACAAATAAAATTAAGATGAATTTGATTCTAATTGACTCCACATACACTAAGGCTGAGCAATCTATCGTCATTGTATCTACTATATCTAAACATTCATGATACAATGATGTTATATTGACATGTTATTATGCTAAAAATATTTTTGATATGAAATAGAATCATGAGCTAATACAAATGTAATTCCTCGAAGGTTTATATTTTATTTAATAAACATTGTTAATGTTATTTTTCATATATTCTTTTTACTAAAGAATAAATAACCATTATTATCAAACTAAAAACTTTAAGATAATTATATATTTAGAACAGAGTTTAGTTTTTTATTTACTTATTTTTGTTAAAACTTAATACAAATTATGAAATTTTAACAAAAATAAAAATAAATCCTAAACAAACGAAACCGATTTTGAAATTTGGAACACTTTATGTTTATTTAAAGTATTATCTACAACTTTGATTTCAATAATATCTTTCTAAAACATCAATTAACTTGATTAGTTACAATAAGTCTAAGAAGAGCTGTCATGAGCCTGTAGTACGGCTGTCATAGCTACATTTATAGTGTTTTAACGACAGCAAATAAGCTAGATTCCATAGTTACTATACCATTTTTATGTCATCAAGGGGAGGAACTTATATTTACAAGCCAGATAATCTCATTTTTAGGAATGTAAAATATATCTTTGCCCAATATTTAAAAATAGGCAACAAGGAAAATACAGAAGATTAGCTACCATTTATTCCAAATTCTTCCTTTCCCTTTTGTGAGTCGAGGTTGGACAAAAAAGCTTGTCGTGAAAAGGTCCTCCACAAACAGTAGGAACAATTGTATTTTAGATTGCCAAAGTAATAAGAAAAAAAAGGTGGAGAAATGTGAAATAGAATCGTGCGTTAGCAATTCAATGAAACCTTTACTTTTGATTGTGTAAAAAGTGGCTTTTGTAATTATTATGCTCATTTAAATACAAAGAAATTATAATTGAAAAAATGACATTAAGGTTTTTGGAAACAAGCATATACACGTCGAGCTTTTTTTTCCACTCGCAACCTCGACTGACAAAAGGGAAAGGAAAAATTTGGAAAAACATGGTAGCTATCCTTATGTATTTTCCTTGTTGCCAACTTGTTAATATTTAGCAGAATTTATTATTCAGATATACTATATATTTATAAATTCTACCAATCTCTAACCAATCGTTACTACTTGTAATATATTCAAAATTCAAAAAAAGGGCGCGCAATCCTTGATTTAATGTATTTTGTATGCATCAAAATCAAATAATAATAATACCCTTATTGAGCCCATAACACGTAGGGTCAGCTGCTTTAAACCAAAAGAGTCAAATGATGAAAATCAGGTGAAGGGAGAATATAGTGTGCTTTTGTTTATCCCAAAAAGCTCGTCGTGACACCTAGAACAATGATCAAAATAGTTAACGAGATGCAATGATATGATACTCTTAGATTATTAGAATTCAATTATTTTAGGTTATTGGCTTACCCGGAAAGGAAATAAATATTCAGATATTGAAAAGTAAAACTGTTACGTCTGGTGTACTTTATTCAGCCTCTTAAGAACACAGGTTATTTTAGTATGGAGCATAAGGGCAAGTACTCAGCCTAAGACATGGATTGGCAACCTTTATTCACTTGTGGGTCAAATGTTTTTCAAGACTTGACTACGGGCCGAGAGCCCTAATTTAATGTTTGCAAAATATGTATGCATACATAGTCATACTTATTTCATAATAACTTTATAGGAATGTAATAATACGCAAATGAGGTGTGTAAAATAAAAAGAGAGAATCAACCTGGTAACTGACAATTTGATGAATGTTCAGAGGGAAGCAGCTTGAACTGTCATGTCGTTTTTCTGAGCTACAAGCTGCTATTCTTCTTTAAATATACTAATGACATCAATAACAAATAATAACATTATGTATACCATAGGTGAGAGAAAAGTAACTGAGATTAATGTCAAAAAATTGTATATTTTTAACTTAATAATTATACAAGGACTTATGCCCTTTTTGTATACATTTTATTTGCCTTATTTAACCTTAGTGCAAGTATTCCATCATGCGAGATTTTTACTATCAGGTAGATGTTTTCCACTAAGTAATAAAGGAAAAATGATAACAGCTTTGGAAAACTTAAAGTATTGTCCGAAGAGCCAACTCCACAAAATCTCGCACGCGGCGTTTTGCATACTATTTACACATTTCTAATAATTATAGATTTCGAAAGTCTCCGCGGGACGTATGTTGCCCATGCATGGCCTAGGACAATGCCCGCCTTTATATATAATTTAATATGGCTTCTTTTAAGAGGGGACCTACGTTTCGAAGGGGACCTACACTTAATTCCTAAAAACTGAACCCGAAATTTACGAGTAACTGAACAACCCACGTCTCTTACAAGAAATAGATTGCACAACAAAAATCCAGAATTGATAATTTGTATCAATACTAAAATCATTGTATACTTCCCACTCGCCCCATACACACACGGACGCAACAAGCCCCGGACCAAAGTCCAACAAAATAAAGGAAATATGCAAAGAGTAATGGACGAGTTATATATTTTAGCCATGAACACGAAATACATAATAAAGTGAATACTACAAAGACAAAATGAGAATTGGAGACTATTGACTCAGTCGGGTCGAATCTAGTCAGCAGATATTTCTAGCTGATCTAAACCGAACCAACCAAATGAAACATCCCAAAAAAATATCAAAACCAAGTAGACAAAAAAATCCTGGACCAAGCTGGGTCGAATCTAGTCAGCAAGACACATCACGGAGCGGACTAAACCAACGCAGCCACATCCAAAACAACAAAAAAGTCGAAGCATTGTTGAAGATCCTCCTCGCCGGGGTCGATTCTAGTTACACACGTACCACTGCCACTAGATCAAACTCCAGCGGAGCGGAACCCTCCTCTCAAAATAACGAAAAAAAAACCTCGAAGCAGTCGGGATCGATTCTAGTTACAAGACAGAGAGCCTAAGATGCCACTAGACCAAGCCCAACCACGCCGCGATCAGACAATGATGTATAAGTTCTTAACTGCACTAACATATGACAACTGATTGATTATGACGTTGGTGAAGGAGCTTTTATATTGAAGATCAAGATTTTGATAGCATGTACTTTTCTTTATTTTCAAGAAGTGGCTACTAAAATCATCCCTCCAAGTTAAGATGATCGTTGACAGGGAGTAGTTTATATCTTTTTATTATTTTATTAGATTGACTACAAAAAGTTTTTATTTGTTCCCTTAAGGAATTTTTCGTGTTTAGCTAGGATTTTTAATGAGATTCGGGGTACATAAATCTTAGAATTCTAATTATTATGAATAAAATTGTGTCTTAATATTCAATTTTCTTATGCCTTAACACACAGAGAAAATGTGTATTACTTTCTTCAAAAGCAATTATTATATTTATCGACTTCATTGTGAAGAAGTACACTATCTACTAGGTGAAAACTTTTCTACCCAGAGAGTGCATCATTATGTTTTGTTACAATTATTGCTTTATACTATAAGATGGTACCTCGCTAAAAAGAAATTAATTCTACGTTCTACATTTATCTCACATAACATGATACTATATTGTTTGTGTTAAAGCATGTATAAGTATTATACATACTTTAAGTATTGACATTGTAGACTGCCTCTTAAGCGCACTCCTTATTCGTACAGATGCTGAGATGCATAGCATTGAATATAAATTGATGATGACTTAAGAATTCCTTCAAGCCATGAATAGGCAATAGTCATGTGCGTACTTCACACTGTGAACATGTCGTTGAAAATTATTCTTCTCCTTTCCCTCCAAATATCATGGGCATCACCTCAAAATAATTTTGAAACATGCTCTGCTAGTCAGCAAGAACATATTCTAAGTCGGATCCTTAGTTGTCGACCCATTGAAACCGTGATTCCTCTTGATCATCCCTTCAATGAAACTTACAGTCTCATTAAACCGACCTATGTGTCTGTTAAAAGATGTCAAGGCTCATGTTTTAGTAACAAGTATGTCTCTTAATGATACGCTCGAGTGTATTTTATTTAAAAAGTCTAGTCATTTCAGTTGTATTGCCAAACAAACCATAAACCGAAACGTGGATGTTCTTTACTTCCCAAGAAGCTCAAATCCAGATGGAACTATATCCCCTACCTGTTCGAGTGTAACTGTTCAAGATCACATCACTTGTGGTTGTGGTTGCTCTACTACCGTTGATGAGTGTACCGATACTGGAATGGATATTCGAGTATATCTTCAAGGAGAATGTCGATGTGCATGTAGAGACGTTTCAAAACGTTCTGATTGCTTAAAGCAGGGTCATTTTTGGAATTTTCAAACGTGTGAATGCATGTGTCAAAATCCTAACTCATGGCCCATTTGTCCTACTGGATATAGTTTTGACTTTAATGTTGGAGCTTGTCATTGTGTACCTCCAGCTGAAGTTGCCTCCATTTTATTAGAAATTGTATTGGTTCTTGCTTTTGTGTCTGGAATTATTATCTTATGGGCTATATTTAAATATGCTACACATGCGAGGGCCTCTTCTCGTGTTCGAGTTCGTCCAAATTACATTGCCACTTTCAGAAATAGACTTTTTTCTCGAATGAAATCCGAGGATGATGGTGAAGAACGAGAAGAATTGAAATTTTTTGTCGGACAATCTTGAAGAATGATGAAAAAAGTATTACATTTATTTGAATTAGGAGGTCTTTCCTCTATGTGAAAGGTGCGGTTGCAAAGTGAATGGAATCGATACTCAAACCACTTTGTCCTTTAAGTCCTATGCCCAAACTCATGGAAATGGATGACTCTTTAAAATCAATTCTGACTGAAATTATATTGAATGTTATTTTTAAGATTGGAATTATGTATATTTGTGTCAAATAAAGTTTTATTTCATCATAAAATATTTTCAGTGTTATTTTTCAATGACTAAGAATCTGATGCAATCCCAATGCGCTAATAAGAAGGTAATCAAATGAATAAATAAAATTTTAGTGTAAAATAAAATTCAGTATGATCCATGCAATAAAGCAAGACTACTAAATCAAAAGTTTTCCAAATTTTGTAGCTAAAATATTACAAGAGAATACGCCTAAACAAAACGATTAGGTATTTATCGGACGCTATAAATTTGCCATCAGGATCCTCGTGATACTTATCTATTTTCTCCCTTCCTGGAGTACAATTAGAATACTCAATAGTTCCAGATTTGGGCTTCCAGTTGAATAGATTATACACATTTTCTATTTATGGAGTGGAAGAATTATCTTAATACCCCACATCATAGGCGGAGTTCGTAAACTGTAATAAGGAAAAAGTATTTACAAATAATAATAAAAGTATTCTATAGATGAAATCTTAAAGGGTCTGCCCCGCGAACCCCATCTGTTTCGCATTTTTGATTTAAGAAAAATATGAATTTTTAATTATTCTATACTTTGAATAGGAACCATGACTCAAAACTTAGATATACATACTGACGTATAGGTATATATAATATATATATATATATATTTAATTAATTAAATCATAAGATACACAATGTACATAAACATGAGGTTAAAATAACAAAATCAGGAATTCAAACATGAATAAATGTTACAAACTTATTACACACATTGATGTACGTATATATAGCTTAAACTCAAGTTAGTGATCATAAGAAAGTTTTACTCTACTCCTTCCTTGATTTTTTTCTTCTTCTTCTTCTTCTTTTTCTCTCCATTCTCAGCGACTTCCTCTTGGACAACGATTTCATCAGAATCACCATCTACCTCTTTTTTAATTTTCTTTTTCTTTTCTGATAATTCAATCTCTGTCTCGTCCCCATCGTGTTTCCTCTTCTTTTTCTTTTTCTTCTTTTCAGACTGAATTTCCTCAGAGGTATCCTCCACTTTTATCTTTTTCATTTGCGGTTCCGAGTCTCCATTTTCTACTTTGAGTTTCATGGTCGAGTCGCCTGCAGGTTTATACTCAAGAACTTCACTTTTGTTTTCATATTTATCAAATTTCTGAGACAACCGCTTATTCCCAGATATTTTGTGTGAGTGTCCTCCTTCAAGTTGTCTAATTCTAGCTTCAACTTTAGCACGATTCTCAATACCAAGATCCGTGGAGCTGGAGCCATCATCTCTAAGGGCATCAACACGACATGCCAATGCAACCTTCGCAGCTAACATTCGAGAGGCTTTTCCTTTTAATTTGGAGGAGGCCGAACCAACTACTTGAGCATGATAAATAAGACCATACTTGGGCGTATCATGTTTCGTTTTAAGGGCTTTGAAAAGAGCTTTCTCTGCTCCAAGGATTTGAATGGTGGAGGCGGGATGTTTGGCCAGATTCATCAAAGAGCCAGCGTGACTCATGAGCCTTGCTCCCACAAGCTCTCCAACCAGGACCGTTACATTGGGAGCTACAGCCAGCATACGATTTTTAAGATATTCATAGAGTTGGGAACGATAATCTTGAATCTCAACAATTTGTGTACAAAGATGGCGAATGTTAAGCATATCCGTGTCTGCAATTTCTGTACCCATGGATATTTCAGCGGCAGCTTTGACTTTTTCTTCAACATCTTCTGGCAGAATATCAGAGAGATCCGTTTTACCTGCGTTTTCTCTAGTTCCAATGGCTTGAACAACACGTACAAATGCAATATTATCCGTGACGATTTTTCCCATCTCTGGAAAGTGCCACCCGTACCACTCCCGACAGCGCATAATGTAGTTGTTGAGCTCCTTATCAAGATCATCCAGGAGGGAAACCGCCTGTACGATCATAGTGTCTATTTTGTCGGGGCTAAACTTGAGTTTGTAGCGAGAGAGAGAGTGAGCAAGACCCAGGGACATGGCCTTCATGTCTTCGGACACGAGTCCAGAGATCTGAGAGCGGATGCATCGCATGAGCTCTTCAATGTCGGAGGAGTAAACACAGTTCAGACCCAATTTGGACTTGATGGCGTTTCCAAGCTGAAATCAAAAGACAGAAATGAGGAACGAGCCCAAGAAAGAATCTCCGTATTCGACTTTACCTTCGAGTCCGCAATGGCAAGGGACTCACTGGGGCTGATCTCACATTTCTTGAGGAACTTTTTCAAGCCTTTGGAGAGTTTCCCTTCCACTGCGGCCGCAGCAGAGGCCAGTGCATCCGTTGTATCCTCAAATTTTCCAAACTTCTTTAACTTCACCACATTTTTGGCATCGTTTAGAGTCTTGAAATCCTCGAACAAGTTTTCAGATTTCTTAAGCTTCTTCTCGTCCAGAAGCTTGAATATGGCAAATCCTGCCGCGGTCTCGAACAACACCAACATCACGACTGATGAGTTTTTAGCAAGACGCACGTGGTGAGCACGCAGCACCAAGTTAACAATAGTAGTGAAGAAATAAATAAATAATATTGTAGGAGCTCAGCTATCTAGCTAGCTGCAGCAAGCGTGGTCGGTCGTATATTATTTACTTTTTTACGACAGCTGACATACACCATAAACAAACTCCTCCACCAATCAAAATCTGTATTCTTTTTCTTCTTCCTTGCTATGCAAGAAGGAAGAAGAGGAGAAATCCTTCATGGGGGTTAATTTAATGTAATATATAAATATATTATATTAACATTATTTATTTTATTATCCTCCACGCCACCGACCCGGTTGAATCTTGTAGCAGTTAGCCTGCATGCTTATTAATTAATCTGCCGTTTTTCCCTGTCCTGTATTGGGAATAATAATTTTTCTTATCTCTGACCTTTACTACTTGTGCGCAAGGTGTTTGGTTAACTTTTCTAAGTATAAATTATGAGCTAAATTATATAATTCCTCAAATTTTACATCTCCATTCTATGAAGAAAGTGCGTTCAGTTCTTTATTTTGGTAATATATAATTATATTTGTAGAACTTTTTACTCAGCGTTGTTTTTGTCTTAAACACCAAGAAAATAACATATAATACACGACTAAATTATACAAAAAAATATTTATTTCCATGAATGTACTCTAATCAATTATTGGTAATCATATTACAAAAAGATGGGATTCATAAAATTATATACAACAAATAGAATAAGTTTTTTTGCGTGGTTTCCCTAAAAACGCTAATAAATATACATAAATAGGTGCACATAGTTACAAGTAGAAGACTTTACTCAAAGCCATCGTCTCATACATGAACTATAACTGATAGTCATTATCTTATGCTCAAATACTATACTTGCATGTCATTTAATCCAAAGCTGCACAAATTTTAATAATGTAGAGTTGAAGACTCCAGCTCCCTCTCTCTATATATAAATATGCTTATAAAATTGTTTTGTCGAATAGTGAAAATAATATAGTTGTATAGATGAATCATGACTTCTACTAAAAGTTCTATTTTTAACAAAATTAGTTGATAGTATGTGATAGAAAGGACCTGATTTATCCCAAGAGATGTAACCTTTTAGATACTAGGAAATGTGTATGTTTATATGGATAAATATTTAGTGCATCATTTTTCGTATTTTTCCAACCACTCTTCAATGGTTTTATAACTGGAGTCCATCCAGGCGATATTATTTTTTGTAATTTCAATAGCTTGTTCTGCAGTACGAGTCGCTGAACTAAACTCATTTTCGTGGGATTTTTTAAATTGAAGCAGCTAAAAAATAAATAACGAAGCATATGTAACTAATTTGTACTTTGTTATAATTATAATTAATCATCAAACCTCATTGAGCTCAAACTCGGTATTCCTGTCAGCCATGACGGATCGAATAATTCCAGAAAATGAAAAAGCAGCCCGCGAATAGCTGAAATTACATTAATAAATTATTAACTTTTAAATTTCCAATGACTTCAGAAATAAATTAATTACTAATTCATAATCTTATTCCAGTTTTGACGAACAAAGTCAAAGGCCAGATCTCTTCCAATAGTTTTACGGGCAACTGATGAGATGACACCATTACCATCTTGTTTCCTTATTCCTGATTTAGAATCAATGGCCCTATGTAAATATCTAGAAACAAATTAAAGTTATTAGAGGCCTATTCAAGTAAACACAGGATCGTTTTTTAACTTACCGATTGAGAAGCCATATTTCCTTGGTACATGACAATGCAGTGAGCATAATAGCCTTATCACTTGCAACATCCGATTGTAGATATTGATCCCATAAAAATTCCCATTCGTCCTGACCCCCTTCTGCAATGGCATAGCAATATACTTTGGACCTTATATCAACTTGTATACTATTAAGGGAGAAGGAAATATACAAATCAATTAAATGTTATTATCAAACTGAGACATTTACTTGTTGGTCTCTGGAGATTTCTTCCATTCATTAAAATCCTTCTTCACTCTATTCAAGCAATCTTTATGTCCCACTTTACATGCCCAATTAATTACTCTGACTCTGAGAAGTTTGTCAAGATGGGAATCCCCATTCCTTGGTTCATATCCTAAAGTATTGTAAATCGGCGAAACAAGTTTTTTAATGTACTCCTATTAAGTAGAATGACGAAAAAAAGTAATTATTTATTCCTACGTAAATATATAAATTTGCCTTAAAATTTCCATATGCAGACGTTCTTCTCAACATTTTCTCCAAGTAAGACATCCCTGTTAGAGCTGAAGACCAGGGCACATAATCCGTTTCTTTATTCAGATAGGATGTGACACTAAGAGCAATATTATAATCTAATCTACCAGATCTAGCAAGATTTAGTCCATCATCAATGATTTGTGCGCGATTGATAACATGGATGTTAGTGTGATTTGTTTTTAAACTTGCAACGATAAGATTCCAGGTCGTATTATCGTAATTAACTCTGTAATAACCTTTTTAAGAATAATAATATTAAATTTCAAATCATTTTTTTATCTCAATGAACCTACCAGTTTCTTGAATATTAAAAATGATAGGAGTAGTAGCTTTCATATCTTTTGGAATACCAATTTCTTTTAATTTTTCATCTTTCTTCAACCAAGCCTTGTTATATGTATTTTGAAAGTCTCCTCCAGGCTTTGAAAAGGTAAGAGGAATCCACCAACTGTAATCATGAGTATCATTGCTTTTTCCATTAGTACTCAGAAGAAATCTTTCCTTTAAAATGTCAGTGTCTTTTTGTTCGATTATTTAAAATTATAATGTTCTTACTTGTGAAAGTGAAAGAGTATTAGATTCAAAGTTCCTCACGATTGTAACAACTGGATACCCCATTTGAAGGGTCCATGTATCCATTATTTTCTTTACGGTAACTTCTTTAGGAAGAGTCCCATCAATATGAGCTTGTTCAGTCAAATGTCTCCATAGGTCATCTTGCTCAGCTGCATCAAATTGACTTCATGAAATAAAGTAAAAAATGGCACTATGTAACATTTAATTAATAAAAAATAATAATTTCTTACAGCTCTGTCAAGTATTTTGTTAAACCATGTTGAAAAGAATCCATCGTTAGAAAATGTTGCATCATCCTTATAATTGAAGCTCCTTTAGAATATGATATCTTATCAAATATTTCATTGATTTCTGAAGGATTCTTGACAGGAATGGATATAGGATGTGATGATTCTAATGCATCAATTCCAAAAACATGCTGTAAATCCACATAAACAAATTGATCCATAAATTTTAATTCCGGTCTTGCTGCCTCGACACCCAGATATTCCACATAAGAAGCAAACCCTTCATTTAGCCAAAGGTCCGTCCACCATTTTGGAGTAACAAGATTTCCTATAAAGTAATTTATTATTAAAAGAAGGATAAACCATATAGGGAATCCATCGTATAATACCAAACCATTGGTGGGCCAATTCATGGCTGACTACAGTTGCAATCTTTTGTTTGCTTAATATTGAAGAAACATTCTCTTTAAAAAGCAAAGCAATTTCTCTATACGTTATAAGGCCCCAGTTTTCCATTGCACCAGCTGCAAAATCAGGAATTGCAATCATATCCTTAGAAAATATAATTCAAGTATAAAAGAAATTTATCTTAAAAAAACAAAAAACCATCTTACTTGCTTTGGTAGTGGATACTTTACTCCAAAAAAATCCTCAAAATACTTTAAAATTTTAGGTCCAATATCCTTCGCAAAATCAGTTTGATCCATAGCTGATTTTCTGGCCCAAATTCTAAACTTTGTTTTTTCTGAATTTTCCGTAAGCTCATCCCTGTGCTCAAATTTAGAAACAACCATTGCAACCAAGTAAGTGCTCATGGGCTTAGATTCTTGAAATTCATCAAAAATATACCCCGTGTATCCATCCCTAATTAATTTTATCAAACAAAACGTACATATTACATCCAAAAGCGATAAGATATCAATCTAATGCATACAAATCCTTATTTTCACCTTCCTTCGGCATATTGGAAATAGACTTCATGTCTGGGAGTCTACCAATTGTTATTTTGAATTTTGCTTTGAGTCCAGGCTCATCAAAACAAGGGAAGGCTCGTCGAGCATCCGTTGGCTGAAATTGAGTAACAGCAATGTACTCAAGTTTATTGGTTTCTTCACTCATATAGGAACTTCTATAGAAACCCTTGAGGTTATCTCCAAGAATCCCAGTAAATCTCATTTCAATTTCATAGTCAGTATCTTTTACAAGAGATTCACTCAAATGGGTGATGAAAAATTCCCGTTCCTTATCATAATTCGTACTTTCAACCCCTATCGAGGCCTCTGATCCTTTCTTCTTTACTACTAGGGACTGAGTATCAACATCAATATCAAAAGCATGAAGTGTAATATTATTGGACCCATCTTCAATGCATTTGAATTCAATTTTAGTATATCCATCGATTGTAAAGTTATCAACTTTCAAAAAGGGAAGTAATCGAATGACGTAGCGCTCTGGTTTTAAATGCGTTGGAAGTCGTACATCCGTAATCTGAGAAATAAATAAAGTTTTATTAGTTGTATTACATTTGTGAGCATTAGCTTTAATAAATAATTATATAAACTAGCTAGAGAGACCCATCGTCCTCTATTCCCTCTTCATGCCCTATTTTGACGTCCTGTCAGGAATCATTTTTAAATATAAATGTATAAAATATCCATCCAGGTTTTTTGTGAGACAAACAATTGACAATCGACTTAATAAAGAAATATAAGTAAAATTACAATATATTTATACATATATTCGTATATAAAAGAATAAGAATCAAAATTTATAAATGTTAAGGGCCACGGAAGTCAAAATAATATTATAGTATGGTCACCCTAATATAGACTGTAAGATGTATATTGGCTAATTAGGTCCATCGATACGCAAGGAGGCATGGCCCTTCCAAGTTTTTAAAGCTTTATAGGTTTAAGCAAATTTTATGTAAATATGTAGAATGTTTCATTACACCAGTTTAACAGGAAAAGAAATGTCTAATAAGACATCAGTTCTAACAGGACCTTACTTAATAATAATACATATTAATAACTTATAACCAAGTAATATAATTAATAATATACTGCTACTGCCATCAAATTAAAGTATTCAATGCTACTAATACGAAACTATTGAGCTCCTACGAAACTGAACGAAACATTTACATATATGTATATTATGGTTTCTGCCCACAAAAATTAAATCACTATGCAAACTAATTACGTACGTTTGACCCAAGAGGAATATAAAATTGTGCGAAGAATATTAAGAAAAGGAAGGAATAAGTCGAAACATGGTGATCATTCATGTTGACTTCACACACAGCTTTTCGGCAACTAATAGAAGGGATCTACTTGAAACGTTATTTATAGTTTTATCGAATTATAATGATCATCAAATTACTTAATACATTTCTATAATATGAGCAGCAACCTGCTACACTCTAGTTCTCTCAATTCCTACCTACATATCTCTCCCTCTCTCTCTCTTCCTACTAACTTTACCCTTTCCATATGGTTACAGGCGTGTGGAAGCAGCTCTGCCTCCCTTATCAAAATCCATTCGCCGATTATAATTTTTTTTTTTTTGTATTTGCTCTCAATTTGCATTACATAAGCGGGTAAACAAACTTTGCTTTAATAAATAAATTAAATATGCATTGAATATTAACAACAACCTGTTAAATGAGGATGGTCAATAACTCTTTAAAAAATAATAGCAACATCAAAAACAACCTTGAACCTGGACATTGGGGCCCCCTAAATATTGAATGAATATTTTAAATTTCCCTTTAGTCTTTTTTAAATAAAATGTTTGAATCTCTTTTTTATTTTAGACATTACATAATTTTGCATTTTTTCCTGATTTATTTTTCAAATTATCTTTTGGTTCAAATGTTTATACTTTATATCTAGTTATGTATATAAACAGAGATATGGGAATAACAGCCTTAGAATGGAATTATTTTGATTAATACATATTTGGTTTGCCCTATTTTTACTAGAGAATAGGGCTATTCTTCCGGCTCTAATTATATTAGTAATACCAATAATAACTATTTATTCATATTTCATTACCTTTGGAGGAGGCTTTGGTGGCTCGGGAGTAATTCCGCCTTCCTCACCAGGTGTTCCAGTAGACGATGAACCATTGACCCCAATGTAGTATGTTATCAAAGCTACAGCAACTAATGAAGCCAACACTCCGGCTGTCAATATATAGGCAGTCTTTTGGAATAAAAATAATTTTTATTAATGAATAAAACTCTGGGAAGCATTCGCTTCGCTTCCAAGGTTATTTCAAAAAATAACTTTAATTTTAAATGATATTTCAAAGTTCGAGAATGAGAAGCTCTCACTCTTGAGTCTCTAACAAGTTCTATCACTTTAGAGCATTATTTTTACAAATTCATTTTATGATGAGATATGTACATTGCAAAGAAATGGCTCGAGAGAATCCAATGACTGATTAAAGTCTTTTGTTAGCACTCACCTTCTTCTTGATGAATAATCCATTGCTTGATATAAATTTGGATGGACTCTCCTCGTTCCCCATGAAGCTAAAATGCAAGTATAGAAAGAAGAAAAAGACAACTTTTTAATAGGAATAAAAAATGAGGAATGATTTTTTTTTTTTTCTAATCACGTCGATCTATGTACCTTTATATTTTTTGTTTAAATATTTGCTCAAAATTTATCAATTTTTTGCTGTTCATTTATCTTACGAATTCAAGAAACAAAATAAATTCACTGTAGAGCAACATTTTTGTTTCTGAACTAAAACAGACATTTTGAATTATTTCTTATAACGTAGAACACGAAAATAGCCATTAAAACTTCCAACAAACACATGTTGTGCCTTCAAAACTTTTATTCAAAAATCGTGTTTTTTAATGCTATTAGTATAATTCAGAACCCTATTTTAACATGAAATGAGGAGTAAAGAGCAATGATCATTTTTGTCTTCTATGATATAATAAATAATAAAAAAATGTCATTTTGATTGCATGGACATTCCAAAGTTAGAATTTTCTTGCATAAATTATCACTCATCACACAAAGAATATTTTATTTTAAAATAAAGAAGAAGGGACATCATACAGGTCTCGAACATAAAATCTGTGCAACTTATAATTTGAATAAAAAGAAGCATGATTACGTCAATTTTCAATGTATTGTGTTGACAAAAAACATTTTGACTATACACGGGCAAAATATTGAGATATAGTTGAGTTTAAGGAAGGAAAGAAAATTGTCAGCTTGTACCACTACCTTACTAAACAATTTGAATTCAGCTTTTTCCGTATCTCTGTATTCTCTTTCATGATACAATGATGTTATATTGACATGTTCTCATACTAAAAATATTTTTGATATGAAATAGAATCATGAGCTGATAAAGATGTAATTCTTCAAAGGATAATATTTTATTTATTAAACATTTTTGTTAAATACATTTTCCCCCATTTTTCTTATATTGTTTTTGTTAAAGAATAAATAACCATTATTATCAAACTAAAAACTTTAAGATAATTATATATTTAGAACAGAGTTTAGTTTTTTATTTACTTATTTTTGTTAAAACTTAATACAAATTATGAAATTTTAACAAAAATAACAATAAATCCTAAACTAACGAACCGATTTTGAAATTTGGAACACTTGATGTTTATTTAAAGTATTATCTACAACTTTGATTTAAATAATATCTTTCTAAAACATCAATTAGTTTTATTAGTTACAATAAGTCTAAGAAGAGCTATCATGAGCCTGTAGTACGGCTGTCATAGCTACATTTATAGTGTTTTATCGACAGCAAATAAGCTAGATTCCATAGTTACCATATCATTTTTATGTCATTAAGGGGAGGAACTTATTTTTACACGCCGGATGCGCTCCTTTTTACATATCCAGAGATAACACTAGTTGATAAAACAGGTTTTAATTCTGTGTTCATGATTTTTTTATGCTCAAAAATCGAAAATTTACCTCATTAAGTTTATTTTTGTGACCACGGGATCATTTTTACTAAATCGTGATATTCGCTTGATAACATTAATGCAAACTAATTTTTTAAGATAAAGAATCAAGTTGATTTAAAAAATCAATAAAGTGTATTGTTGATAAATATCTTGAAATATTATAAAAAGTAATGAACATTTCTGTACCTCTTTTTATATTTAAGAAATCACATATTGAATGTTGAAAAACTAAGACAAAATGATTAATTTCTTTTTAACTTAATATGTTTTTCATTTTTGACGCTAAAAATAAATAATTTGTAATAGATGAAAAAAAAAATTACATATGTAGAAAAATGCACACTGCTCAAGCTTTTATGACAATCTTTATGTGAATATTGGACATTTAATTTACTTATTGGAGGTCACCAGTGAAGCCTTATTAGTTTGGACTCTTCTATTGGTCTATGATTCAAAGTATTCCCACTCAAAATGTTCTATAGGGTTCAAATTTGGGACGCTAGGAGTCTAAACCTCTTTTGAAATAATGTTGTAGCTCTTTCAGCCACTGGAGCGACCTTTGTGGCACAAGACAAGAGACAAAGTATCGTTGCCAAATCCAGTAAATCAGTTCAAAAGAGTCCTTGTCTCTGTTCAGACCATTTCTGAATTGGAACTCCTTGTTCTTGATATCAAAATTGGTATTTACTAAATTTTCTGTAACGAAGCACTGCTGCTGCTCTGCAATAAAAGTATTGAATTCTTGCTCTGCCATTGAGCGTTCAGTCAATGTCAAAACGATACTGAGATTGTACACTACTCTACAGTAGTGTACAAAGGCATCCAATTAACCAAAAGTAAAGCAAAATATTGCCCAAAATGTCGTCTTACACTTTGCAAAGATTTTAAGCTTTAGCCCTGTTCTTGCATAATTACTCTTATGTTATTTAAAAAGCCTCAACTCTTGCACAAAACAAATATGTCATTAAGGCATGTCATTTAGGCACCAACTAGCCATTATTTATTATTATTATGTATGTAAGGGAGTCCCTTCAATATGCTCTCCAACAAAATTCGATTCCGAGAAAATGACTGTCAATTATAATAAGATTCACACACGCCAGACACTTTTAAGAGGAATTAAATCAGAAAAACGCATGTTTTACAAAATAAATTAAATTGTATGTACGTACTTGTCAAGATCCAAATAATACTTACGTCAGACGACAATTCATACAAAAGGATTGGAGTAATGTTTTCATATATCTACAATCTACATACATAATAATATCTAGATATGCAAATAAATAGTTGAGTTATTTAATAACTTTAATACTCCAAAAAATTACACACAATGTACATACTTTGTACGTATACATACAAATTAGCTTCCTGATATTCACAATAAGATCTGGAACGAGATAATCTCGAATGTTGAACAAAAATATGGGTATTTGATAGGAAAAATATCGATCATGGAACATATATTTTTATTCTTTTTAAATTTCGGTAGAGAAAAACCTAGATGCTTTGAATATCGTAGTAGACAGAACATAATTTTCAAATCTGAGACAACAGTTCGGCAAAATAAACTCCTTATTACCAGATAAAAACAATACTGCTTGTCTAACCCATCACTAACTTATATCTATTACCTTTATATTATTTGTGTGAATGTACATATAATGCGCTTATGAATTTGGTGTCGGCATTAAAACTGTGGATCCAGAAAATAAAATAAGGAGTATCCTTGATTTTGCAACATCATTTGATGTACCTTAGGGTACATCAGACGAACCAAAAATAAAGATATGAAAGTTGTGTCATTAGTCATGCCAAAAAAAATGTTTGCAAACAAATGGATTTGTCCTGGAATCTCCCTTTTCTCCACCAAAGGTTTCTGTATGAATTAAAACTAAAAAAAAAACCACTAATAAATTTGTTTTTACTTGTCAAAATGTTGTATATTATTTTATGAAATTAAAAAAAAAACCTTTCTTGATTTCTATCGAGCAATATATGTCTGTGCCCCTCCTGTCTATTCAATAAAATGATACAATTTAACACCTTAAGCTTTTTATTAATATTTTGTAATTAGTGTGGGTAAAGGGTAGGAAAGATGGACAAATCATTTATTTGCAGTCCTTCCTTTTGTCATGAAGAAACTTTCAAAAGGGTTAAACACAATTTTTGTTTTATATGATGCTCCCTAATGTTATAGGTTATAATTCTCTCAATTTAATTATTCATAATTAATTACTATTTATAGTCTAGTCAGATCTGTTCACAATTCTCATATTTATTTTTGTGTAAGAATTTGTTATTTCATAATTCCCTCCTCTGAGTCTATACCAAAGTACATAATTAATATACATTTATACTTCTTTGATAATACTATTTTCCCTTTGTCTAGTTATATGATTGGAGCTCGTGACTTTGAATTGATCCATGATTTTGAATTTGAGAGCAAATTTATTTTTGAAAAGGGTGATTTTTTGACAACTAAAAGAAAATAATTGCTTGTTTCACATTTTGTCATATTATCTTTCTATAATCCTTATTAGTCCTCACCATGTACCTATTTGTTTTTAAAAGCTCAGCTTCATAATAAACAACATAATGGGTGTGTGAACACATTAGATTATGTAGACGAGACAATTTGCTTTCTATTCAAATATTTGGAAAACAAATAATTTTTAGCCAATAATGAATAATAAACATATTTGAGAGCTAAAAAAAAAAAAACTGCACTCACCTAACACACTATTGGGTGATGGAGTGACTAATTTTACTTCTCAAGTGGCCAAGTTAAATATTTTGAATTTTTGCTTTTATGTATGTAGTATTTATGACTGTTATTTTAAGCATGCACCAATTCTGTTCCAAACAAGAACTTAAAAGTAATGAGATTCAAACTTTTATATATATATATATTTTATATATATATATATATGAACATATTAAAGTCCTTGACTGAGTCCACACTCCCTTCTTCCAGGGGAAAAACGGAGAAAGTGGTCAAACTGATATATTGTTTCACCTTAGGCATGAAGAAGAACATATACACACATAATCAGAAAGTATTAACCACAGCTTCTTTTCTTTATTCAGGGTCAAACTTCTACCTCATAAGGGATGCTCTTTCTCAAGGAAGCAACTCCAGGAATATCTTTAAGGATTCAAAGCTTTAAAGATGATGCCTATTTATGTATTTTAGAGTCAGTTCAGAGGAACTTCATTGTTCATATCCCTAACATACATACTTAGAATACTATACAAAATCAATACATAAGGACTGGTTCTCCATTTCATCTACGTAGATGTCACAATATCTCTACGAGATTCTGGTTAACATCCAAGTACATAAGCATGAACAAATAATATATCATACATCTATTAAGGAATCAATCCCAAGGAGCTTAAAAGATTAAAATAATATTTCAAAGAAATGAGTAATTTCATTATCATTATTCACTCATATTTTGACAAAAAAATATTTCCAAAAAAAATACTAATACATTGAGGAATTAATTAGATAGTTGTGCAGAAAATCACATGGATTGATATGAATTTTAAAACTAAACTAGACACTTACCTGCGTAGTGTGTTTGTTTGTGATAATGTCCTAAGGATAAATCGGAAATTCGAACTCTTTTTTTTTTTAATTTTTCATATGTATGTTGTATAGGTGATGTAAATATTATTTACTTAAATACAATATTGGAAAAAATAGTTATCAAGAAATAAATAACAATTTACGTATAAATTTATCACGTAAAGATGTAGTAGGTTTTGAAACTGACGGACTCAATATTTCTTCTTTAACCCCCTCTCTTCTCCGTTTTCTTCTTCTTTAGAGACACACCACGACGGAACGGACACTCTTTCTTTCTTTCTTTCTTTCCGCGTTTTAGTGGCTATAATAGGCTATAAAATATACTAAATTGTATAGAGTATGCTTGCATTACATATACAGCATACACCAAAAACATATTTATAAGTTATAACTTTATATATATATATATATACAATGTTACTTGCTAGTAGTACGACTGGGCCATCTCACAAACTTGAATAACATATCATGTATACTACTGTATATCCCTCTGATTGTTTTTTGTTGTCCTGAAGAGGGCATAGCACAGAAATACAGGTATCTCCGTGTATAGCGTCTCGTTTTGAACAAAGGAGTAGTAAAATAGAGCAAATTCACAAGTGTTTAAATTCAAATGGCATTAGAATCATAAATATCCAAATTCAAATAAATATAATCCCTGATTTATATCTGAACTCCCTCCACTTTGAACCTTATGTACAAAAGTTCATTCAATCCAAACTCTTATAGCCAAGTACGAAGATAAGAAGCTAACTATCCTTATAAATATTACAATAATAATTGTTAATCAGTCAATGCTCCTCTGGATACTTTGATCGGATGAGTTCGGATGACTTGATCTACTATTTAAACTCATACACAAAATGTAAGAGTCAAAAAGTAAAGTTGACAAAAAAAAAAAAAAGAGTCTCTATCCGTTGTGTCTTGGTTATGACTGAGTAACTATAATTAAACATCAATATCAATGCATATGTATTAAATATGTTGTTGAATTTTGTAGTTTGATCCTCCTTTTTCTACCTCATTTTATCAGTTCCATATAATAAAAGCTAAAATATTTTATAGACGTGTTGAACAAGTTTCTCATCACTTCCTCATACAACACAGCATTTTGACAACAGGGTATTAAGACAACTTTTGTTAGGGAACTAAATTTCAAAACCAAAAGAAATGATGCAAAGTAATAGCCATATAAATTAATTAATTATTACTTCATTGCACTTAATTACTAAGAATCATTTCTCAAAGAACGAGTTCACGGTCTTGAATATCTACACACATATACGTAGAACGATGCAGTATAGCAGGGATTGGGAACCTATGGCTCTTCCGATGATTGCATCTGGTTCACAAACTAATTGATCCGACATTTCTTAACTCGTTAAGTAGGCTAATATATAATTTCACTGTGTCGTTTTAAAATAAAACATATTACACAAATTACAGTTTTAAAAATAAAGTTCAAAATATAAACATTCTTATCCATTTTAATTTGTCTATACCTAAACTCAATTTTCATTGGATAACGCAGTAGTCTACGACACGGGTCGTTGTTAGGGCAACAAGTAAACTTCCCTCCTTTTAGTCAGATAGCTAGTTTATCTGCAATAAGCCCTCATTACCAGTGATGTAAAAAACGGCGATGAGTCATTACAAAGAAAATGGCTAAAAGAAAAAAAGATAATAATTACAGTACGTTTCAGGTCGAATGGACAGAAGAATTTCCCTTTGCATTGAGAGCAGGTTCGGCGGTGTGTCTAATATGCAATGGAATAATTTCATCGATGAAATGGTCAAATTTAAAGTGGCACTTCGACACACGCCATGCTTCATTTGCATCGAAATATCCAGCGGGGACAGCAGGAAAAAGACATGCCATGAGATACTGCAAGCCAGTCAGCAGCAACTCCGTGTATGGACCAGTCAAGGTGACTTGAATTCGTCTAGCTTTGGTGGTTTTATAGCAATCGTAAGAAATGGGGAGCCATTCACCAATGGCGATTATATCAAAACATTCATGCTTGATGTGACCAATGAACTTTTTGATGACTTTTCAGATAAAGACAGAATAATCAAACGAATAAACGACATGCCACTGTTAGCAAAAACTGTTTATGATCGTACCATCATGATGGCAAATCAGGTCGAGGAAACACAAGTTAAGGACATAAACGCAGCGACATACTTTTCACTCGCTTTAGATGAGTCAAGAGACGTTAGCCATTTATCTCAATTTAGTGTAACTGCGAGGTCTGCTGCTGGTGACACACTGCTTGTTGAAAGTCTATCTGTTTTGCCAATGAGGGAGGATTTATTCAAGTCTTTCATGGAGTTTGCTAAAGAAAAAAATCTAGCAATGGATAAACTTATTTACGTGTGTACTGATGGTGCTTCCTGTATGGTAGGGAAAAACAAAGGATTTGTATTGCTTATTCATGAACATGAAAGTAGACCCATCCTAAGTTTTCATTGCATTCTACACCAGGAGGTGCTTTGTGCTCAAACGTGTGGCGAGAAGCATGGTGACTTGCTTGTTCACAAAACTTGAAACGAGCTTCCTGTCACATACCACACAATGCAGCGTGTGAGTATTGCCGTATTGACGATGTTTGGCATGTGAGCAGTTTTTCTCACATCTGAAAAACATAAAAACCATTCTACGCTCACGTTTAAC
This sequence comes from Lepeophtheirus nordmannii, assembly GCA_963680855.1. NCBI lineage: Eukaryota > Metazoa > Arthropoda > Copepoda > Siphonostomatoida > Caligidae > Lepeophtheirus > Lepeophtheirus nordmannii. The sequence continues at coordinate 27,861,946 of OY804522.1, read as the reverse complement.
GGACGGAAGCCTCAATACCTGTATGAAGCTTAGCCTCACCACTTATGAACCAGACTACAAGGCTATCAGCAAAACCATGCAACACCAGAAGTCTGCATCAATGGCATGAAGTATTTAATGTAATATTGGTTATCTACAGTATAGCAATCATTATTAAGAAGAATAAATATGAATGTATTATAAATAATATAGAACTTAAAGTATTCAGAGACGTATTATACTTTAAAAATGTTGGTCTTACTTAATAAAATAAATAAAGTGTATAAATATTATTTACTTACATACAACTCACGAGTACAATTATGTTACAAATAAAAGGACTTATTTAAAGTGAAGCAATAACGTACGTAGGTGTTAGGTATTTGAAAGTTGGGTACAGCAGTCGGTCTTTAATAATTATTATGATTTTAGCAAAGATCAAATACGAGTATACCAGTTTATTTATATATCTCAAATGTAATTGAGAAGCACAATGTCACTCGAAACATATATTAAATAACATTGTTTTTTGTTGTAATCAAGTGTATAATTTATGATTTTTTTTCATTTGATATCAAAACTTTTAACTCGAAATCAATTTCTCCCATTATCACCAGTTGCGTTACGAATATAATTTATTCAGTTGTTATTTTTAAAAAGGATACAAAAAATAATGGAACATGAATTAAATGGAATACATCATGTCTCTCAAAATATTAATAGTAACGAACACGAGATGAAAACTTTATTGAAATCAAATGAGAAAATGGCATAAAGAGAGGCAATTTGAATTAAGTTGCAGGTTATTCCAATTAAAAAGTATGGAGTCAAGAAATACTTTGAGTTAAATATTTGCTTAGTGTTTCGTATATTATGTATTTGGGCATACCAATTTGTTTGGTTTTGTGATTTTTTTCTTGTGAATAATACCCTTAGATTTGGATCATGAGGTAACAGCTTGTTGCGTAACTCCCAATGTTTCTGCTAGCTCCTTCAATTCTTTGTTTTTGACTTTTTTTGGCTGTCAAGAGATAAATTTGTCTTCAACGCTGAAATCACCATTCTTCAAACGTCAAAATCATACCTTAAATAATTTATCAGTTGAAGCATTGTGACTACAAACTTCTACAAGCATGCGATGCAATTCAGCTTCACTTTTCTTCCATTTAAAGCGAAAACATAAAACAAATTCTGCTTAGATACCACAAAATTAAGTTGTATTCAGTGTCAATAAATATTAAATGACTCTCAAGGAAAAACATTTGAAAATATTTGTCTTTTATGGCTCTCCCAGCCAAAAAGGTTCCCGACCCCAGCAGTATAGCTTAAAAATTCTCATTAATAGATGGATAACAATTCAGCAAGGTACGTCGAGCTTTTTTGTGCATTCACAACTTCGACTCTCCAAAGGAAAAATAAAAATTTGGAAAAACAATTGGTATCTACTCTTCTGTATTTTCCTTGTTGCCAACTTTTTAATATTGGGCAGAGTTATTATTTAGATATACTATACATTTATAAATTCTATCAATATACAAATCAATCATTAATACTTGTTATATATTTAAAAGTTCAAAAAAAAAAGGGCGCGCAATCCTTGATTTAATATATTATATTGATATCAAAGTCATAAATATTAATAATACCCTTTTTGAGCTCATAACACGTAGAGTCAGCTGCTTTAAATCAAAAGAGTCATATGATGAAAATCAGCTGAAGGGAGAATACAGTGTGGTTTTGTTTATTCCAAAAAGCTCGTCGTGAGGATGCAAGGTCCATAAAATAGAAATAAAAATACCCACAAAATGTATGAGTAATTACGCAATTCAGATGAAGACTTATTTAGCAAATAAATGACTTGAATACATCATTACAAACTGATATGCGCCTCAAAATATCTCACAAATTGTGCAAAAATAAAAGACACCGTAATTAATAGTAATTAGAGGCACGAAATGTATTTATTTATAAGCTGAACCTACTAGCTTCACTCGTAACAACATCCAACATATGTCTCAGGCAGCAAAACGAGTACAACCTACTATTTTTTCCAGCCCAAATGCTAGTACATCTTTGAATCTACTGTAAATTCGGTTTTTGTTCAACTGTATGTTATACTCGTGATGTTTCACCAAAATTTGTTTTGAACAAAAATCTTGGCCATATAGGGTGTGTGTGTGAAAAATAAATAATCTATGCTGTATGAGACTATAGACTAAATAACTTTTATTTTATGATAAAATCCTTCATCTTGCTCAGTTTTGATGTAAGTCCCTCCTCAAAAAAATTACATAGATGATTTTAGTAATAGTTGTTAAGATCTAGAGACCTATTTTTCCAGGCTAAAGAAAAATTTCTCAAAGTTCAAGTAAAAGTCAAATATTTTATTGCCAATAATAGTTTACAAGATTATATCACATTAAGTGGAACAAAAACTGAATTTACAGCAGCCCTGGGACTTGGAGAAGACAAAAAGTAATAGCTTATGTTTAAAGGGGGTCAAAAATGTCAAAAATCAGCTCAATCCATTCAATAGTAATTGAGGAGTCTTTTTGTAGCAATAAGACAGACAGGTATTATGTTCTACATAATGTAAGATAATAATTATTTTGAAGGTTTTCAGTTTCTTCCAGTTGTCTCACTCATGATTTGTATTCAAGTTATGAGCCGTTTAAATGAAACGTACTCAAAATGAATCATTATGCCAAGTAGCCTTAGTAATAGGATACTTCTGAGGCGTTCCTTTATATTATATTAAAGTAGGACTTGCAAATAAACTACGTCCAATTAAGTAATGTAATTTGCTTATATGTACCTAATATGTGTCCTTATCAGTATGTATAATAATGTCCTACTTCCCTAGTCATTCCAAAATCCAAAACAGCGAATGTATGTTCAATATATGTAGATATGTACATGTGTCAAGTCAAAAGTCGAGATAGATTAAGTGTCATTACGATTAAACGCTTATGATAGGAGTAAGCCTAATTACTCTTTTATATGAGAGATCAATTAAGAATAAGTCTTTTCCATACTTTGGGAAAGACACAGATGAATATTTTACCAAGGGCATCTGCAGAATGGTTGTATGGGAGGGAGGATGGGCTCAGAAATTTCAAAAACATATAATTACGTGACATGTCCTTTTATATGGATATATATATATATATGGTATATACTAAACAAACGTAGCAGAACTGTGAATAACTAAGCAAAGAGGCTTACAACTGAGTCAATGACGTTGCAAAATCAATGTAACGTTCACAATGCCCCTTGTTCAATTTTTTTGGATACACAGTTCAGATATCGATACTCATTTCATGAGTCTAAATTTCGACGATACGGATAATAATAATATATTATTAGTTATAATATTTTTAAGTATTTCTATTCAACAGGTGAGACTTTCTCGTTCCTGGTATGAATGTTATACTTACATATGTGTATAAAGGCTTATTATACTTCTTATTCATGATTGAAACTTTGGCATTTGTCTCTTTATATTATCATTTCATGATATTTGAAGACTGTCAAATATTGTTTCCTTCATTTTGACTTCCTTTACCGTGTCCATGCACTTTCAATTTCTCAATGAAGATAGCATCAACAAGTCATGGCACCTACATGGGAAACAACTTTAATTAAGTTGCAGTGTCTATTTTATTATTCGAGTATCTCAAATTATTCTAGGAAGCATGTCCACCCAATGCTCAACATCAATACTTTTATTATTTTATATCTAGTTACTGTGTTCATAATCATGAGAACGAAACCGAGACAAGTCTAAAACTTTGAGGCAGGGTCAATTTATCTATATTAGAAGCCCTATTTTTTTTTTTTTTTTTTTTTTAAGAAAACAATTATTGATCTTTTTTTTAAATGATATTTTGAAACTAAAGGGTGCAGGTCCTTTATATTTATATTTCAAGACCAAGATTAATTTTGAGAACCATTACGCTATTAGTATTGTATGTAGAGTTTAAATTTCTAATGGATAGTAAAGCAACATACAAAAAGGATCTGCAAATAATTATTTCCCTCTCACAATTATTCAATATTTTATTACTATCGACTTAATTTAGCTTCTTTAGACGACTCATTAATGTGTTGTACATTTTGATGTTATCTAGCTATGAGTTTTTGACTCCAGGCATAACCAGTTTTTGATGGCATAAGGAAAATTCAACACCTCCTAAGGCTATGTTCCCTGATGCCGATAATAATGATTTTAATAACGCTCCAGTTGAAAGTTGAAGTAGCGTTACACTTCTGCGTGATACATTATTGATGATTCTTTTCGTTTTAATGCACTTTATTTTCTTACCTACTCATATACAGGGTGATCAACCCAAGTGTAGACATATTTTGATTTTTTTTTTAAATCTGCAGGCATATATCTACTAAAGTATGTTTTTCATTTGCAGAATAAAATCTTAAGATTTGTTTTATAATAAGTTCAATAAATGCAACCATTCAAGAATTGTACTAAGCAGGAAAGACCCCCAGTGAAATCTGCACGCTTTTGAAGACTCGTATTAGTAGATCTAGTGTTTATAAGGCTCTAAAACGCTTCAAAGAGACAGGATCAACCCTTTTGAATGTACAAAGTATACCCAAATCATGAAGTGGAACGCCAAAACTGATAAAAAGCACACGAGAAAAAATCAGAAGAAATCCCAATAGAAGCATAAGGAAACTGGCTTTAGACGCCCAAATAAGTTATGGAACAATCCAAAAGGTGCTAAAAATGATTTGAAGTTAACACCATACAAGGAAACGAAAGTTTATTTACTCTGACAAGCAGCAAAGACTAAACGATTGGAGAGAAGAAAACTTCTTTTGTAGAAACTTAGAGATGGCACACAACCGCCAATACTGTGGACAGATGAAAAATAATTCACTGTCCAGGACGTGCGTAGTCATCAAAATGACTTATGACTTTATGCAGAAAATAAGGAATATATCTAATTGAACAAAAGGCTGGTGTTTCGGAGACAAAGGACAGCTTCTGTGAGGGTGTGGACAGGGATAACTTCAATTGGATAAAAACTCCTCTATTCTTGATTGAAGAAGGATTAAAAGTTAACCAATACGTTTATTTGGAGATGTTGAAAAAGAAAATAGTTCCCTGAATTGATGCCACGTTTGGAGAAGATGGAATAACTCTCCAACAAGATGGAGCCACGTTTCACACGCCCAATCTTGTACAAAATCGGTGTAAAGAGAATTGACAGGATTTTAACCAGAGAATTATATCTGATAATTAAATCTGTGACATAGGGTTACATCTATCTGACTTAAAGGTAAAAAGAACAGAAAAGAAGAAAAAACGGCTTTTTACTTCCATATGTAAATCAGGATCGTGAATTCTAATTCTTAATAAAAAAACATCAGAACACAAAGTTTTATGTTCTGTGTGTGATTGATATGGATAAGTACCTCAAATTTGGTCGTAGTATCCTCCCCTAAAATAGGAAGGATTTTTTTTAATTCAAAAATCAAATAGATGAAACTGAATTGTTTCAGTCAAAATATAATATATTTTTACAGCCACTATTGAGGCTTTAAAGCTATATTTACCATTTTAAATTTTTAATAAAGTTCCTGTATTGAATAAAATACTTCAATTCGAGCTTGAACTTCTTTTTATGATTAAAAATCATGATCACTTAGTCTGTATCCTGGTAGACTTTTGTTCTCTCTCTCTCTACAGTAGAAATCTACTATAGGAAAAATAAATTTGGAAAATTGACATGAATTAATTTTGTCCTCAAAAGACGTCTTCTATAAAGCTTGAGACTCTCGGATCATCCTTGGGTTGTAATTCATATCTTCTGTTACCATTTATAATTCAGAATTCGTAGGAAATATTAAATGAAAGCATTGGAGGTATTTCTTGGTATTTGAAAGATAAGTATAATTCTCCGTTTTTCATATTCCGAATGTTTTATTATACATCCCGGGGAAATACAACGAAAGGAAATAATGTTCCAGGGGAATTTTTCATTATTTTTTATTATAAAGTAACAAGAGAAGTCTTAAATGAATGATCCAAATCGTTGTAATAACATTGTATAATGTTTTGTTGCAATTAATGCAGAATGTATTATGTCAAATGAAAGAAATATGAAAACAAGATTTTATTTTTACCCCTTTATTTTTCCTTCCTTTATGCCGCTAAAAATATATTTTAGAGAAACTTAGTATAACTAGATTTTAAAAATTGTTTACTCAACAACTTAAAAATAAAGTTATAAAGTGATGAACATTATATCTCAATATATTTGGATAATAAGGAAAGAAGAAGGTAACTTCTTCAAAGAAATTGTCAATTTTCTGGTTTTTGAAGGCGTTTAGCGACCTTTAAATGTCAAAAAAATTCAATTTTTCAATTGGTACATTAATTTAATCGACCCATAGAGGGTAACTCAAATGGAAGATAGGCTATTGATCTCATACTTTGAATGTCTTTTTTTTTCTTCTTAAAGTTTGGATCATAATGTACATATTTACACTAATGGTAGTATCAGTACTCAAAACTTTGTAAATAATTGGATAGATAGTATTATTTTGTATTATTTATATATAGAATTGAAACTTTTTGCATTCTCGCAATTTCATTTACGTATGTGTGTATGTTAGTGTAGGGAGTTTATTTGAATTTAATGGATTTTAAATTTTCATATGTAAGTATGTAGGAATATATAAATAGTGAAAAGCAAAAAAAAAAAAAAAACTTTTAGTTTGAAAAGTAAAATTAACGAATATTTTTTTATATAAAGAAACTTTGTGAAATGAAAGCAAGTACAAAAAAAAATGCAAAAACTTAAAATTATAAAAATTACAAATGAAACATTATCCCTGTACACATCTATAACATGGATGACAAAAAAGTGACTATGAGGTATATTATTTGATGTTTCAATATTCTTTTAAGAGTAACTCATGGGTCATAAATGATCCATAGATTGCATAATAATTGAACTTATAGTAATGATTGAAATAGGAAGGAGGATTGTAATAAGATTTTTGAATACCTACTTACACCTATTTACAAAGACAATTATTGAATTTCAAACAGGGTCATTGTACAATATTCACACAAAGATGTTTACGAGATCATTTTATAAGTTCAAGTCGGGCCTCAAGTCTTGAGAGACAACAAGATTAAGTCAAGTCTCATATTTCTTACTCGAGTCCAAGTCAAGTCTTAGGTCTCTCTGACCATGAACTCGAGTCAAGTCACGAGAGACAGTCTCAAGTCAATTCTTTTGTAACTGTATGAGTTTTGTAACCTTATTATCCTCATGAAATTGATAGTCAATCTATACCTAATGCTATTAATTAAACTATTTAAGAAAATTTAAAATTTTTGTTTTGTTCCCGAGTCGAAATATTGGTGCTTTTAGAGGGAAAGAAACAAAAATGGGCATTTTAGTCTGATAAACGTGCTTTACGAATCCTTTTGTACAAGTTTAAGATCCCTGCTCTGCATACAGAGCTTTAAGAGCATTACTAGGAATGTAAATCATATGCAAATCGGGCATGTAATAAAAAAGTGGAGTTGGCTCTTCAAACAGGTCTTTTTGTTTTCCGAAGCTAAAATAGCAGCTTGAGACTCAGTAAAACGTCATGACAGCTCAAGCTGCTTCCCCCCTCAACATTCATTAAATTGTCAGAGTTACCAGGTTGATTTTCTCTTTCTTTTTTTATTACAAGCCCGATTTGCATATAATTTACATTCCTAAGAATTACAATAGAAAAGGATATTATTATCCTTTCTTTTGTTCATTCTCAAACAACTTTAAAGAAGAAAATGTGGTGAATATTTAATATTATAAATACTCATGTAAGTAGTTGAATACTCGATCCATATTTTACCTATGACACGATCAATCAAAAAAAGAGTAGAAAAGAAAAAAGTGCGAGAAAATCATATGTCTAAAAACATTGTCTTGTTTTGACTTGAGCATCTCATCATGTGATTACATACAAGGTATTTTTCCACATATTTTTCAAATATACATTTAAAAAAAAAAACCCTGGTTAATCTTACTAAATATAAGGAATACAGAACTCATATTCAAGCCAAACCAAAAGAACATGGTACCCAGAAATTCCAAAAGGAAAATGGAACTTGTCTTTTGGTCACAAAATTGTGACCCTTTAAAAATATAAATCAAAGACTCACAGTAGAGCTACTAAAGTAATAGCGCCCAGAAAGATTACGAAATCAGCTGAAATCCTTCTGCACGCTAATATTTCATTCTATTGAACTTGTTTTTTAGTAGCACTACCGTGAGTCTTTGATTTCTAGTGGATTTTTGGGTCGAAATTGGATGAAAATTGGAACACATTTAGATGGACGATTTGTTCTTGGTTAAGGAGTCTTATCGAGTGTTTGACATCTCGTTTAAAAGCTGTGGGTATTAGCTTTTGAATGCATTCCTTATTAATCCATTTCATGTAATATTCAAGGAGTTATTTAAGTACAAAGGATTTGGCCGACTTTTGGGCCAACTCCCGCCTCCTAGGATCATCCTCTTTAGGTCAAAACAAAGGCTGGAAATTGAATTCGCATTAAATACACTAGCGGATCATTATTTTTTAATGCACAAAATGAGTATCCTTCTGGGCTTAAATTGAAGTTGAAGTTGGGAAATGGACTAAAAAATCTCAAAAAGTAGAGTTCAATTTCTCAAAAACCGTCGGACCCTCGATAAAAAAAATACAAATTTGAAATCAGTGTGCAAAGCTGAATAACTTTTATTATGCTTACATCCCTTAGGATTTTTGACATTTGAAATTTGTTGACCTGTGTTATTTATTCAAAAACGTTGATTAAAAATATTTCTGCGATATGAATTAATTTGTTAGAAGTGCAACAAATAAGAATGTCGGTTCCATATGCTTTTTTACATATTTTTTCATAAAAATGATCTTGTTTTATTTTAAAATAAAAGTTTTTGATGCTTGTTTCTTTTTTAAACTCAAATTTTTCAATCCTATTTATTTTATAAAAATATTGATATTTTATTATCATACAAATTTTAGATTCTTGTTTCTTTCATTTAAAATTTATTATTTTTTGTTTCAATCTCGGAATGCAGATTTTACCTCACTTGCATTCGATGTCCTCCTAACAAAACTGACTCACGAGAGAAGGGAGGGGGGTGGGGTGACAATTTGGAAATATATATATATATATATATATATACACTTCTAGATATAAATGTTGTAAATCTGGATTTAGGGTCACATAAAATCTGGGGAAGGGACATGTTCTTCCTCAATTACGCCCCCGAGCAAGAGAATTCCTTGCATTATTTTCCAATCATAGTTTTGAAGGTAATTACATAAACTTTGTTTTTTTTTGTAAAATGTCTTAGAACGTAGTAGGTCAAAAAGTGCACTTTATTTGATTATTGAATTCGAGGCTGAGAACGTCTTCATTAAGCAGATCAAGTACATGTGGTTTGCTAATTTTCAATAACAAACATTTTTAGTGCACTCTTAATCATTAATTGACTAAATATAATCAATTTTGTATAGAGTCATTAATTTACTTTTAATTGGATTCTGATTCATCAATTGAAAATGACATACATCTCTTATATCAAACAATAATAAATATAAATAAGTTGATGAAGTCACAGATTCCATAATTAATCAAAGCGACGCCATGTTTGTGGCATACTTATTAAATTGATAGGACAAATTTTAAGGCTTTAAAAATGATAAAAAGATGAACACTTGTATAGGCCACAACTTGATCCCAAAGGAAAAAAAGTGGTATTTAAAATAATCAAATTGATATTAATAGATTGTGAAATTCCTACAAAATGGCTAGTTTTTTTCAATTAATTTTCTTTTGGATGGATTGGGGAATATAAAAAAAAAAATAGAATCATTGGAGAAAAATATATGATCCTTGCCAAAAATAGTAATTAATTTATTAGCCTCACTAAGTATGTAAATTTGAAAGTATAATGATGTAATATCATATCTTTAATACCTATTAGGTTCTGAAATATAATAAATGTGACACAAATTTTTAATAGAGGGTAAAGGCTTAAGTCCTTTTATTGTGACACATTCAAATGCACGGCAGTAATTCATTATTATTATCCTAAATCTTAAAAAAAAATAAGAATTTTTATTTTAATTACATTTGGTTGCTTATGCCCCTAAAGATGGCCGAATTTCATATTGGTGATGTCACGTGAAAACACTGTAATGATATGAGGTTTTGCTCACTCATTTGTTTGTTAACCATAACACAGTTAATTTGCACCGTCTTGAGGCTATAAATGTTTTGTTAATTTGCTTATACCCCATTAATTAGTTATTATTATTATTATTATTTGTTTAGTGGGTTCAATATAAAATACTATCTGAAGAGCTTTAGTAAACTAATATGTTTTTTTAGCAATATATTAAGCAAATATGTATTTAAACTATTATTCAACCATAAGAATCGCAACTGATTATCATGATGGATTCATAGAACACGAAGCAATGTTTCATACAAAAATAAATAAATCAAATATTTAAAAAATTCAAAAAAGAAGCTGTCAGATATTTAAGCTAAAACTCTGTTAATTAAGTTAAAATAAAATAAAAAGAACATAATAAATTATTTATAGATCATACTTGTTAACAACCAAGTAGTACTTTGCTATCAATTAAATATATTCAAGTATCTAATTATACAATTTTTAAGAGGGATTACTTGAATAACATTCAAAAGGATCAAAGCCTTAACAATATATAAGGGTCAATTAATATTACATTTGGTGATTGCACATTATTTATGACTGGATTAAAAATTCATGCAATACATTCTCAAATATTTAATCGTCATTGATAAAGTTATTTGTATATCATTAGTTGATAAAAAATGGAAAAATATGTGGCTTTTTGAAGCAAACTATTACACAACTATGGCTGAACGATATTTATCGTAGAACACAATTCCAATTTCCTCAAAGAAATAGTCGAATGGAAGTACTACATCAACAAAATGGATTTAGTTGACGGTTAGTGTATAGTTGAAAAATCCTATATCCTGATCTGTACACATACTGCGTAGCTTCGATATAATTTTATCATTAAGCCTCAAAAACATTGAATATAATTGTCAAAACTTATTTTAACTGAAAATATCATGTCATATTTTTAATATTTTTTGAACTATGCATTCATTCCAAAATAAATAAAACATTTGTGCTAATCTATTTTCCATTCATTCATACGTGTCATGTCAATCTTTATTGCTACTCAGGTCATTTTTACAACATCAAAAAATTTTATTTAATCTTGTTTTTGAGATAAAAAATACTCTTGTTTTGTTTAAAATATTTTTTATCAAAATTTTTACTTCTACAGATCAAATAGGCGTCTAACTTCATTTTGTACAGGACAGGGCAATGAATAAATATGTTAGGATGCCAAGAAAGAAATTTGATTACACTACTATAGTAGTAATGTTTGTCGTACACGTCTTGTTTGTCTTCGATGTACGTCACTAGAATCAATTAATCTTATCTTAATTTTTACTTCAAAAAATAGATTATATGAATTACCAAGTCTCTTAATCCCTGAATTTTATGCATTTTTAGGCATGTTTAATCATGTCTGAGATATTTCTTGTGTGTTTCTATTAGCCGTATTTTCATAATAGCTTAGAATTCCCAGTATTAGACCTTCAAGTCCTCTTAAAGTAGAATAGGGAGAGCCAAATGGCAACAATCAGGGAATTTAAATGGGATTTTCCCATAAGATTCTTAATAGTAGAGAATGAAAAGATTAATTACAAATGAAATAGTAGTTAAGGTAGTTAATACCTTAAATCAGGTTGGGTTTTTTTCAGGGATGTTTTTGTAATAGCATGGTACTATCTACACATTACGTAATTATAATTTATTTTTTATACCTAGGTGGAAAGAAAAAAAGAAGAAGAAGGTTCAAAGTAAGTATATTATAAGAATATGTAGAAATCTTCTTCATCGAAATATAAACGAACGAGGGTAAAAAATCATTAAGAAGTCAAGTGAGTTGAAGTGGTCTTTGATGATAATTTATTTTGATTTCTTTAACTCTAATTAGTCCTTATATACAACCATTCACTTTGTCTTGTTTTTGAGTACCTACATACAGGCTTTTCATCAATATTGAAAAAAATCAAACAATGAAACATTGTCAATGTTGTAATAATATCAAGTGGCTTCCTTAGGATCTAACAAACATATGAATTAAATACATACACTATTATAACATTTAGATCATCATTGATAGCAACTACCTACATAGGTATCAAAAAAAGATATACAAAAGATATCCGAGTGACAACACTGTTATTAGTACTTAACATCAATCAAAAAAGTTATTTTCGCTCTTGTTTTTTTATGAAACAAAATAATATAGTATTTGCTAATGTAAACACATGTATAATAGTATTATAATATATATAGAGTGTCACAATGAAGCTCTCACAAAAAGGTCTATCAATACGTATTGTAATGTACATAATTTTGACAATAAAACTCTTGTATTCAAGAAATGTCTTTGACTAAAATATATAATTTTGAATGATTGTATTTTAGAACATCCTGTGCCAGCCTTGAAATTTATAAAAACAATAACCCATTAATGAACAAAACAAGATACTTCATACGTAGAAAGTGAGTTTATTACTTTGTTATAATCCGTATTCTCGTGATTAGATCTTCAGCTAAAGTTAAGAATAGCTTAATCAAAGAGAATAATTACATGTACCCATGTAAGTGCAATCACATAAACAAATCTACAAATAACTTCACCAGATAGTTCAAATATCCTGCCTTTAAAGGCAACGCATTTCTCAAAATATCTTGTAATGCGATCCCCCCCCCCCCACTTATTCGCAGATTTTTTTAGGAGTACAAAAACGCAGTACATCATCAATTAATGATTATTTTTTACAGGTTCACAAATAAGTGGATTTTTTTCCTGTTCATCATAACTAATATAAAAGTGAGCGTAAAAAATATATATTAGGTAAAAGTGTATTTCGAGAATGGTCTCCCTCCAGTTTAAAAGACTTATCTGCACCCCTGGTTTCAGTCATTTGCAGTCGGTCCTGGTTTACAAACCTATACTCCTTATGAATAACAAGGATAATTCGGTACCACCCCTCCATCTCATCTCTGTAAAGAATTGTTAACCAAACAGACGTTAGCCTGAATTCAGTGCTTAAATCCAAACAAAAATACAAGTCAATTCATACAAAAGGATATGAGTAATGCTTTCATATTTCTACATACATAATATGTACATACACAAATAAATATTTGAGTTATTTACTAACTTAAGTACTTCGGAAAATTACACAACATGTATGTACATACATATTTATATGCAAATTCGCATCCCAATATTCATAATCAGACCTAGGACGGGATAGGCTCTACTGTAGAACAAAAATACGGATATTTTATGGGGAATATAAACATAGATATAGGATTAAAGTTTTTTATTCTTTTAAATTTTGGCAGATGTACGTAGGGTAGTCATGAAAAATAACTATGTAGATACTTTGTATACCATAATGAGTAAAGTATATTTTTCAAATTTGAGACAATAGTTCGGCGAAAACCAACATTTGAGCTCATACATGAAGTTAAAAAAAAAATAACGACTATCTAATCCTCTCTCATTGATGACCAAAAAATACAGTTCAATATATATATATATACATATATGTATATATACATCAAATTTGTTACCTGGTAGAAATGCATCTGCTTTCTTGTTTGCCCATCATTAACTATTACATTTATATTACCCTTCAATTAGGAATATGTAACAATAAAACTATAGATGATAATTAGATTTATTTCAATTAAGTACAAAAAAAAAGGATAAATAAACATTTATAATTTATTCACTGTATGTAAAAAAATATACGTAGCTATAAGTAGATTTGAGTATTAAATACAATAATATCATTATTATGGACTTAAAGAAAAAAGAAAAGTACTTTTTAAAAAAAAAGAAAAAATGAAGACAAGCAATGTGGAACAAATTCTTTGTAGTCTCTCAAATGTGAATACATATATTATAATATTCTCCGAAAAGAAAAGAAATTGTCTTAAAAAGATCAAATATAAATTGAACAAATGTTCAAAAACAAATATAAATAAATAAAAATTAGATATGTATTCCTAATAATATTACTTAAGTAAACACAAAATAGATGTATGTAATTGTGAATGTATGTTTTTTTAACATCCAAATGTAAGTATTTTTTAGAGAATTTCAAAACATGTGTTGGAAGAGTTTTCTTTTCTGACAGATTTGTTTTAAAATAACAAACAAAAAAGTTTGGCAAAAATGAAATATGAATGTGGGTTTATCACTTTAAAAAAGAGAAAAAATGAAGAAATGTTAAATTTCACTGCAAATTGTCGTACAACACGGGATTAATGACTATTGGTTTTTTTTGAATGTTTGGCTGAATGTGAAATACGACATCATCCCTTTCGTTTTCAAGTTTTGGACCTTTCAAATTCATCCTTTTATAACTCTCATACTCCGTCTGAAAAACAAAAAAACAAGGATATGTAATATTATCAAAGGAAATGTCAATAAAGTCACAGATCCGTGAATAAATCAAAATGTCTTACATCGTCATCATTAAAATCTTCGTTTAAATCATTGTCATCTGCACGATCAAAATAATTTAAATCCAAATTATGCTTGTCACTGTCCTTTTTTATTACATTCGAACTGATGGGAGACTCAACAACCACATCTTTTTTAGATTTAACTTCACCTGGAGCATGAACACGTACTGCAGATGGAGGCTCAACACCAACAGGAGCACCAGGTATACCAACATGGGATGAACTCTTGGGTGTTGTTGAGCTAGACTTCTTATCATGAGCGATAGGAATTTTAGGCACAACTAAATTCGATTTTTGTGAAGGAGAAGAGATGCGAGAAGTGTCTTCAGGCTCTGATTTCTTTGCTGGTTGAAGAACCCCTGATGGATCTGCAAATTTACTAATTTTTGAAGCCTCCATATGAATATTGTTATCTTGCAACTCTTGAAAATTATCCGAAAGAGAGTGATACATACGAAGAAGTGCCTCATATTGACCTTCACAGTGATGTAACTTTACAGACACTTGAGACAACGAATCAAGTCGACTTCGAAGTTTATTCAATTCATTAATCTATATCAGGAGGAAAGTAAAAAAATATATATACGACGTTTGATTGTGAGATTTGTCCCATAGTACTTGTCTTTGATGAGACTTCGATAATTTTTCCAACTCTGCATCCTCCGACTCCTTCATTTTTTTCTCTTCACTGAGTGCATGGTCCAATCGTTGAGAGTCTTCTTGCATGCGTCGAATAGTAGAATCCCTTTCCGAAAGAACACCTTCATGCGAGGTACGAATTTGTTTCAACTCGGACTTGAGGGTCTCCAAACGATCCTAAAAGAAAAAAGTAGTCATATTTAGAGACCTTGACTTAAAAGACAGTTCCTCTTCATAAGAGTCCATCATAATTTATCGGATGTCAGGGACTTACATTCAAGTTATCTGTCATGCGTCTGTAGTCCGTATTGGACACTAAAAGTACGCGTACTTTGCTATCATAATCGTAGATGATATATGACGAGACTACAAAGATGGAGACGAAGATAGCGAAAAGTATTCTGCGAGAGCACTGCATTCTTAATTTTAGGATTTCATTCATCAGAAATCTCGATCATCTTCCTTAACAGTTAACAGCACTAAGGTATAGAAATATTTCGTTTTCATAGTAGAAATTCCCCTGTTATTTTTTCTATCTTCAAAGTTCACAATAGAGATAAACATACATGAAGAATATTAAAAGACCTATCATAAAAAATACAATGCAACCTCTCAGCTTTTTATAAATAATATATATGGATTTGAATTTATATAATTAAACTACATGGACTTAAATAATCTAATAATGGTTGAAAGGGCAGGACATGATGAGATAAATGTACTATTTTTATATAAAAAGCTGAGAGGTTGCATTGTGATTTTTATGGAAGGCCTTTTAATATTCTTCATGTATGTTTATCTCTATTGTGAAAAGGTTGTGTTATAACTATTTTGATTGGTTTGATACATTTCTTAGAAATTTTACTAATACGAAATCAGAAAAATAAATATAAATGACGTCCATAGAGTCATTATAGAGAAACAAATATATTTCGCCTCTATGATGACGTCATTTACCCCTTCTTTTAAATATAAAGTTAGTAGCACTCTATATATGTATTAATTGGCATTTTAAAATTTAATAGAATAACTCATCAAGAATATATTTCGGATTATAAATAGGAATGTAATTATAATTAAGGATATTTTCAAATAACAATGAAAATGACGTCATTGGAAGTCCCATATAAATAAAAGAAGTAATGTAAACGTCAGCTTCCTTTCGTAAGTACGCGTCCTTCTATCTTATCAGCATTACCGAATGTAATTTTTACATACCTTTCTTGATTGAAAATATGGCTATAGTTTTTCTCCTTAATATTATGTTATATGTTTAGGGGAAAGAATACTCAATTAAAGGAATTTAGATTTTCATTATACAATCTTTTATTGAAAGGAATAAGTATAGCCCTCATATGTCTAACTCTTTTATTGGCTAATATTTGCATTGGTTGGACTCCCTGTAGAAGTTTATGACGTAGACCGGATCATGTTTGACATAGTACGTGGATGTTGATCACAGCGCTACTTTTACTCCTGTAAATATCCTCCTGAGTGGCGTAAGGCGTCACTTTAAAACTGACTCTCAAGTGGCATATAAGTCATCGACATGGATCAAATTCTACTATTTCTTGAACCTTTGAAACAGTTTTCCAAGGACTCTGTTCGACTCGTAAAACGATGCACCAAGCCGGATCGCAAAGGTAAATACAAAAAACCTCATTTCCCCATATTTAGTTATATTAATTTTGTCCCTTTGTTTTTCAGAGTTCCAAAAGATCGCAATTGCAACGGCCATTGGATTTGCCATCATGGGATTCATTGGATTCTTTGTTAAACTTATTCACATTCCTATCAATAATATCATCGTGGGATCATAGAACTTTTATGAAATCTCGACATTTTTTTTATCTTACTTGTTTACTATTTTTTTTTCTCGTATTTTTGGAAATATGTGCGATTGTTTTTTAATATCTCCAACCCATTTTTTTTAAAGGAATAATCTTTACGGAACTTGCATCTTCTAACACAAGAATATATTTCCTATTGTTTTTGCATTCGAACCCCTCATTAATTTTAAATATTAGATCGAATGTAATCTCTTAAAAATTTTGAAAGATAAAAAAGTTCAACTATTTATATTATGAAAACCTTAAAATTTTATTTTAAGAATTATATTCTGTTACTTTAGAACTGAGTGGAGACACCGTATTTATTTAATTTGATTGTGTATGTCGTCAGATCTTTACTTCTTTTATTACACTTAAGGCTAGAGCTCTTCAGCGTGAGTCGTTCATGATAATTATCCAGTTTGTCTTCAAGCTTTCTCGATATATTTACTTTTTTATTCTTCTTTAGTTACAAGTTAGTGTTTACCCCATATATTTACTACTTATTTAGAAACTGTTTGGATTTCACTCCAAACTTTCTAAAGAGTCTTGTATGCACAAATTTCTTGATTCAATTCGTTCTCGTTTGTTTTTGCTCATTCGACCTTTATCTCAACTGTTGATTATTTAGTTTTGTTGAACTCGCTTCATTTAATATGAAACCTTTGGTTCATTCCACGTCGATT